>OX465495.1:15455000-16815000 GCA_950022335.1 Eurois occulta | reverse complement strand
TTCATTATTATAAAAAATATATTACTTACTTTCCTTTTTTAATCGAATTTTGTTACCAATTTCAAGGGTTTTAATTTTATGCACGGAACCCTAACTATTTTTTAAAATAAAAGTAGTATATGTAATACCCTATCGGATCAGTTATTTCGTCAAAATCGGTCCAGCCGTTTCGGAGATTATAAGGAACAAACAAACAGACAGACAAAAACTTAACAAAATGTGTTTTTGTTATTAAAGTGCCGTATATTATTTTCATATGCATTAAATAAAAAGCTGTTATTTTGATGTTACAAACAGACAATTAAATTTTATTTTTGTATATTTAGATATAGATGTATAGATGAAGTAGGAAAGTACTAGGTATTGGTACCATTTAGCTATTTATGGTTGTATACGGGGTGGAAGGGACACCGACGCGAAAACGGTTACCACGTATTCAGTACATCATTCTGAGCCACATAGATCATCGGAAAAATTTCTATGTGGGAGGGCTCAGAATGATGTACTGAAAATGTGGTACTTAACGATTTTCGCGTCGGTGTCCCTTTCACCCCTTGTTAAGGTCCAGATGTGATTACCTACTACCTAGAACGTAAATAAGAACCTTTCTACTGTGATTATTTATAATTAATTTAATTTAAACCACCCATAATTAATTAAAGTTTAAATAATATTTTGTAACTACAACAAAGATGTTCGAAATATGGGTAAAAAGTAGGGTATATATTATAATATAAGTGACTAGGTAAGTGAGTAAGTAGGTAGGTACATGAGCCATGAAATTAAAAATAAAGATGTTATAAATCCTTTAACTTCTTTTTCTCAAAGCCCTTTATTACCTCTAACATAGGTACAGTCACGAGCACCAATATTTAAACACTTAACAACTTTTAAAAGTGTTTTTCTCCTACTGTGATGATCAAAATTTCATGTTGTTACGAACATAGTATTCTGGAACTCATATTTTTATGAAAAAGATCCTATCTCCAAGTTACAATCGTTATTTCTCGCGAAAATTGCTTTTAAATTTAGGAAAGTGTATACATATTAGTGCTCGTGACTATGCAAGGTGTAAACCATTGGTTCCCAACCTGCGGTCCGCGGACCACCAGTGGTCCGCAGGAGCTTATAATATGGTCTGTGAAAGATTAAAATGGTATTCATACTTGCACAAAAAATGCAAGGTCAACGTTATTAATTGAAAACCCATCAGAGGCGGGATCTTAAAATTTTCGAGTTTGTTGCTCTTGCAAGATTATTCATAAGCATTTCTGCAAAATTCTACTAACTTATTGCTATTTTTATATTTTCTAAAGTTTTGCTCATTTCGATCGCTCTTGTATCCTTCAGTTTCTTAATTCTAAAGGTTTTCATCTCATTTTCCAATTTTTGCATTGTGTGGGATAAAGATTAAGCCCCCCTAGATATAATCTTGTCGATGTCCATGTTTATCTAGAACCTTATGGTCCCTGCTAACAATGAAGACACCAAAGTGGTTCCTGGTCCAAAAAAGGTTGTGAGCCACTGGTGTAAACGGACTATTTACGAAGCTGTCAACCTAGCATTCTGTGCATCAAACTAAATAACTCTACGCATAAATCTAGTTTTTAGTGTTTTTGTCGCTCTTGTTATGAGAGTGGTTTTGGGTTCGCCCAATAACGAAAAATTAACAGTTTTTGGAAATTAGCTTAATTTTTTTATTACTGTTTGAAATTTCAATGAAATAGAACAATTAAAAGAAAAATTCTTTTTATTTCCATTTTTAAGCTACAAACTCATAGGGGATGGGTGCCAGTAACACTGGTTTCTCAGTACCACTGACAATATGAGCAGGCTTAGGTCCCGCAGGTTGTCTCTAAAGTTTCCAAAAAAAAAAACATTTTTTTTTTTGGAAACTTGTTAATGCATATTGTAAAATTTCACGGTTTATGGTAGGTTTCAATGTAACACACTTAAAACATTGCGCTGATGGATGCATTGAATGGGGCTATGGAGGTAAAGTAAAGTTATAACATTTAAAAGTATTTTGAAAACAACTTGTGAAATGTTGGAACTTTGACCTCTAATGTCTCTGCAGGTAACTAAAAGGTTCCCAAACATTGTCAAGAACAAAAAACTGACCGCTATGACGAGGAAAACAAGTGCTTTTTAGCGTCGTCGTTAAGGGTCTTTTGTAGGTTTCCCAGTCCATGTTAATAAAAATAACGCTAAGAAAAGCCACTGATCACTGTGTCACAAAATAAAAAACTAAGTTGTCCCACCACAATAACACAGTCCACTTACTAAAAATCTAAAAAATTTTACGATAGTCGTAAAATTTACGATTTCAAAATACAAAAAGATTCTCTCCGGCGGGGAATCGAACCCCGGTCTCCCGCGTGACAGGCGGGGATACTTACCACTATACTACCGAAGATGTGATAGATGTGGCAAAATGGCGGACTCCAATGGTAAAGTTTCTTAATTTTCGTTTAGAAACACAACTGATTGTTTTCAACATTAATTCAGCATTGGTTTCATCATTTTCAATTATAATTATGACTAAAATAATTTACAATAGAGTCCATTAAATTATTTTTAAAAATTATTTAGATGGTTCAGCATAATATATTTTTCAGTTAATTTCATTTTCCAAGTTTCTGCACGATCACTTTCTTGTCACCGCCGAGTTGTTTATAATTTCGATAGCTTGCATTTCAGAATTGAAAATAAATTGGTTTAAAAAACGAAAATGAGTGAAAAACTTAAAGAATTACGAGAACGATCACAAAAAAGGAAAAAGTTGTTGGCGCAAACTGTTAGTAACTTAGAAATTGTTTGTGACATAACCTAAAATCTATACTAGGTCATATAGAATCATGTTAGATGTGTTGTTTTAATTTTAGCTTGGCGTATCAAGTGTGAGTGAGCTGAGGCATGCTCTGGGGGCTACATTGGACGTGCCGGCGAAAAAGCAGGCAGTTCCTGGTGTAGAACATGAAGGGAGTGACAAACCAACAACTAAAGATCAACCTGATGAACTGGTTTACAAGGATTCCTCAACTTTCTTGAAAGTATGTTGTGTTGTTTTATTATTTCCGTGCTTAATGCTATATAAAAATTGTAGTTGGTACACTTGAAAGTCATTGCCACTTTATTTATTGCAAAAATCACACTAAGAAAAATGTCAGCGGAGAGTGCTATTTATAGCCATTTCGGATCAGAGAGCCTTATTATGAACTGTTAAACTAAGCTACTTGATAGGATAACAAATGCTTTGCAATTCATCTAATGTAAAGATTAAATTACAAAATAAACAAAATTCATAATTTCCAGTGCACAACTGTAAATTAATATTGTACCTTTTCAATTAAACAATGTCCAATAATTATTCTTAAAAAATCTAACATGAACAACATTTATAGATCAAATTTACAGAAATATAAAATAAAGAAATGAAGAAACAAATTTTTCTTAGTGACTGAATCAATTTTCATTCACCAGGGTACCCAATCTTCGAACCCACACAATGACTACTGCCAGCACTTCGTGGACACCGGCCAGAGACCACAGAACTTCATCCGTGATGTTGGCCTAGCTGACCGTTTTGAGGAGTACCCCAAGTTGAGGGAGCTTATCAAGCTGAAGGATGATCTGATCGCACAGACCGCAACTCCGCCTATGTACTTGAAATGTGATCTAAAGGTAAATTATAGCTCTGAAACCAAAACAAGATAAGACTATGTCAATATTATCCATATTGTGTGTGTGCAGATACTATAATTACTGCAGTATTGCATGAGAAAAGAAATTTTCCATTTCTTTTGAAAAAACAAAGAATGATCTATGAAATACATAGTTTGACTTGATTTCATGACGTGATTGACCAACCATTTTTCTGTATTCGTTTCAGTGTCCATGTTCAACCTAAAGTCCCATCTTACATTCTCAATAATCCTAAAAACTTAGTTTCTTGATGAATTATTGTTTTTCTCCTAAAAGGAAAACTCTCTTGTCTATGGTCAATGTACAGAAGCTACAGAAAATAGGTAGCTACTATTTATAACTCATACTGTGAGCCTGTGACATCGCAGAATGGTAGTAAAGCTAAACGAACTGCTCATGTGAAGATTTGATGCTCTCTAATTTGCTTTCAAAATAACATTCTTCCATAGTCTTAAGGTTACCCGTAACACAGGTATTGTAACTTATTTCGGGCACCAGTCTCTCACAAATGTTAACCCTGTGTATTAGATTTAATAATTCCTGTTCACTAACGTTTGTGATGAGAAAATAAACATATTATTATATTATAGCATTTACTTTATTCATTAACCATGTTTCCAGACATTTGACCTGAAGCAGATGGGGAACAAGTTCGACGTGATCCTGGTGGAGCCGCCCCTAGGGTCGGGCTGGCGTTGGCAGGATGTACTGGCGCTAGATCTGCAGCAGATCGCTCAAGCTCGCTCCTTTATATTCTTGTGGTGTGGTAGCTCTGAAGGTAAGGCATTTAACTACTGGACTTAATCATTTATTGTTTATAAAACTTTCCTTGGTGACCAAGGAAAGTTTGGAGTTTATGTGGATGGCTATACGAGTAGGGAAATATCAAACAAACGATAGATGGACTGTGTGAATGATGATATGGCTAAAAAAGGAGGTGAATACTGAGCTAATAGAGAAGTATGGAAAGAAAACAAGCCGCGCCAACCTAAATAATAAATTGGGATAAGGGCAGGAGAACAGTGGCGAAGGTTCAACACGATTCCTACCGGATTCCTATTGAAAAATAGCACAGTCGGTATTCTATAGTCAAATAATATAATCACATTAAAGATATGCACTTCGGCTTACTTCTTACAAAAAATTACCCTTCGCTACTGCAGGAGAATGATGATGATTTATACTTACCAAACTAACTGAAGAGTAGCATTCATTCTCTTCTTCTTTACGACAGAGACGGCCCCATTGACGACTTCTAAAGACCAAACTTCCATTTGATCCTTATTAGCGACACTTTCGAAAGGTGTAATACAGCGTGTTTTTTTTAAAACATCTACTGTTACTGTTTTAGTTTTCGTCAAAATCGGGTTCGAGACTCTTTTTAAGTATTTTTCGCTATTCCTTATAGTTTCGGATTTGGCTATCCACGCCCACTTGAAAAATTAACCCTGTATATCTTCCAGGTTTAGACATGGGAAGAGAATGTCTGAAAAAATGGGGCTTTCGTCGTTGCGAGGACATATGCTGGATTAAAACCAACATCAAAAACCCCGGACACTCCAAGAACCTGGAGCATAACGCGGTTTTCCAAAGGACTAAGGAGCACTGTCTTATGGGAATCAAGGGTACTGTTAGAAGGTCGGTGGACGGCGACTTCATCCATGCCAATGTGGACATCGACCTGATCATATCTGAGGATCCTGAGTTTGGGAGCAGTGAGAAGCCTATCGAGATATTCCATATCATGGAGCATTTTTGTTTGGGGAGGAGAAGGTAACTTGTTTTCGTATACTTCCAATTTCGAATACGAACAAAAATACGTGTTACACCGACCCCAAGGAACTTGGGCAAAGAGCCGGCAGTTTATAATAATGATGAATCACGATTTTTCGTTGATGTGGCTGAAATTACCAAAATTGTTCTAAATTCTATTCTCTATAAATTATGTGATTGATCGAATAATTGCATAATATTCGTGATTGTGTCATTTTAAAGTTTCTAGTCATCGGTTCAAAAACCCTGAGATATTCTTATTCTTTATTGCACACAAAATTACAATATATAGCTTATGTACAACGGCGAGCTTAACCCAAAATTGGGTTTTCTTACAGCAAACCTTACTTCGATTGCGAGATTAACGGTAGAGGAATAATAATAAATAGGAGGCATAGTAATAGGAGGTAGGGGTTGTTATTCCTAAAATTCTGTTCCTTTAGCTATTATAAACTATTCTGTTTATTTTATTCCAGAATCCACCTTTTCGGACGTGACTCCACAATCCGACCTGGCTGGGTGACCATCGGCCATGAGCTCACAAACTCAAACTTCAACGCAGAACTGTACGCGTCGTACTTTAATGAAGGTCGAGAGAGCACTGGCTGCACCGAGAGGATAGAGGCGCTGCGGCCTAAGAGCCCCCCTAATACCAACAAGGGCGCACGGCCGAGGGGCAGAGGGGGTTTTAGAGGCAGGGGTAGAGGGAGAGGAGCGATTTAGTTGTGGTCTTACCATTGGGTGGTGAAGACGTAGTTTCATTGGTTGACAGTACTGGTGTGACAATAAGGCTTGGAGAATCGCTGGCGATGAAACTCGCTGGGATGATTTTCGTCGAAAGCTGTTGTCTAATGGGAAAAGAGCTAGTTGTCACCTGATTGATTGAATCGTCAATGTGACCCTTTTTAAACATTTTGGGGCGACTGTCACGTCTGTGATCCGCCAGGGGTTAGGCAGAGGCGTACCACCGTACAGATAACTCGCCGGTTCCTAGGGTTGACTGACAAAATAATGGTTTTTCATTGAAAGTTCCATCCTAGGAATGAAGAGTACTAGAGTAGGTACTGTAAAAGAATTACATTTCTCAACTAAATTGAAATGAAAATTATGTTATTTTTATACTAGGATAAATTAAACTTAAGCGTTGTATTCACTAATGATTTTGAATTGAACCAACATTGTTATGGACTATCCATTATAAAAAATTTAAGACTTTTAAGCCAGAAAATACTATACTTCCTGTCAAATATGCAAAAGTTTGTTCTATAAAAATTCGCCGGTAAATGAAACAAAATTGGATATCCGGACGTGAATCGTAAGAACCGTACGTATTTAGTTGAAAGGGGTTTCAATATTTTGGCTTACCTACTCGTACGCTATTTTTTTTAAGCGCCACGTTTCCGAGTTATAAGCTATTGAAAGTCTATTCACTGATGGCAGTACAACTTTGATACCTTATATTTAGGAAACGTGACGCATTAGGTTTTGTCTCATACATTACTTGTTTGTATTTATACTGTGCGTGGCTATTTTGAAAATAAAATAAAATGGCGGACGGCAAGCCAGGCTCCATACCAAAAATATAGAAACCTCTTTTCGCAAAATATTTATAATTATTACCGCTCTGATGGCACATTAGAAGAAATCCAAATACAGGGGACATTCTCATGCCCTCAGCCCATGGAAGATCCCTCGAAAAAATAAATGATTGCGAGTTTTTATTTCAGTGTAGTGTTACGAAATTCATTGTTCCTTGTTTGAAATTCAGCATACATATCTGCTGGCAAACGTTTACAGCTGAACATAAAACAGGTTATTATATGGATTTCGTGTTTAAATTAAAGCAATCTGGTTTTATTTACAGGCCTACCATTTAGACCACACGGCATCGGCCTGAGCCGATCAGAAAACCTTTATGTCGATGCATTCAATGCGAATAGTCCCAGTCCGACATGGTGTCGAGTCGCGTGGAACTGAAACGAAGCAAACGGAAGTCTTTCATTACATGGACGGACGTGAAGCACTGACTTTCTGATCGGCTCAACTGATTCCGCGTCAGTAATCCCACTGAGACGGTGCCGGAGCGAAGAGGTTGACGACGCCCGTAAACAACATGAGCGAGGGCACTGTCTCAGTTAGCCCTCGTAGCAAACCTAATTTTCTAATCTGACGGAACTGGATTTTCAACTGTCGGTATTGAGCCAAAAAAACAAACTGTGCTCCTTTGACTAGCTAGCATCAGCTCTGTTAGATTCTCAATGGTCCGGTCAATACCGTGAGTCGAAAATCAAGTGCACGATAAAACATTACCTGTGCGATCGAGGGTCTAATCTAGAACAACATTATGTTTTCTGGCAAGGCTTGTTCACGTTTATAAATGTAGTGTCAATTGCATACCTACTAAAATAATTATATTGTCAGCAAAGCTTGTTACAAAAAGATTTGTTGCATATGTATTTTGATATGAACCAACATATTCGGCAGGGTGTTTGACTAATTATAATATACTACGTATTTAGATTATAAGAATTACATTGAGTATTTTGTGTATCGTGACTTAATAAACACGTTTTTATAAGTTAGTTTGTTTTATTTTTGGCCGACTGTTAATCCCACATGTGAGCGGTATCTTAAAGTGATATCAGACGCTTCACTGGAGAGAATGTTCATTTTTATTTCATTCCACGTTCACATTTGATAGTTCACATAAAATATGTGTTCAGAAGTTTCACTTTGAGTAAAGGTTGCGCCTTGTCTGAGACTGCGTGTGCTAGTTGAGGTTCAAACCTAAAAGATGCCGAATGAAATGCAAAATAATGCATAAATTGTAGCGTTTCATTTCGGCGTTACTTACTATTGGTAGTATGGCGTGTTTCCCTTTCCGTGTTCAACTGGCGACACCGGTCTCGCGAAATCAACACGCTTTTGTTTTACTACGGAATCCTACGATCCCGTGTTCAATTCGCGTCAACTGAGCACGCTTTTGCGATCAAGCAACGTTAAAAGAAGTTTTACAAAACAGTGTGTAATTGAATTGAACACGGTTTTTTAACCTGTCTACTAGATATAATTTTAAATTATATCTAGTTTCCGTCAGCAGGTCGACGGAGCCCCGCTGCGGGGCTCCTATTTCTGTCTGCAGGGTTTACAGGAACCTAACTAACCGAACCTCGGGGTGCCCCTGACGTCGACCGTCTAGGGTTAGCGTTTCCGTCAGCAGGTCGACGGAGCCCCGCTAAACCTTACCCAGCGCCACTTGATCACAAAGGCGTGCTCAGTTGACGCGAATTGAACACGGGATCGTAGGATTCCTAAAACAAAAGCGTGTGGATTTCGCGAGACCGGTGTCGCCAGTTGAACACGGAAAGGGAAATACGCGGTAGTATGTGTAAATGACAAGTGGATTTTGTGAACAAAGATAATGACAGTAAATGAAACGATAAAATTAAAACCAATACGAGTATACTTACCAACTTGGTTTTCCAAGCTCCTTCCTCTTCTGTGCTATTCTTTAAGGGTAGTAGGGAAGGGAGATTAAAAATCTGGTCTACAAACGAACCTGCTCTGAGGTGTTCAAACTGTATGTTGTTGTGTTAATCAGTTTTAAATAAAACAAAGTAATTATATACATCCATAAGTTTTATTTTACATTGATTGTCTTTAAATCAACTAATCTGCTTCTCAAAATAATTATAAAAAGACAAAACAAAAAAAAAATAAGGTGATGAGATCTTTTTACTAAGATAAGAAATAATTTACAGTGTATTTTTACTTTACTGTGAAACTAAGAATTTCTTAAGATTTATAAAAAAATTATATTCTTTTAGTTTCTTTATTTGCGGAGAGGGCTTTACTCGTATCTGTGAAAGTGAAAATCGATCACAAACAGCCCCCTGTGCTACGACTTGTCGCATTTGCAATATAAAACCATAAGGTCTTAGTTGTCGAAAATAGATTTCATTAACATTATA
The DNA here is from genome assembly GCA_950022335.1 of Eurois occulta. Classification (NCBI taxonomy): domain Eukaryota; kingdom Metazoa; phylum Arthropoda; class Insecta; order Lepidoptera; family Noctuidae; genus Eurois; species Eurois occulta. Next base: position 16,805,551 of record OX465495.1, on the reverse strand, counting down.
TTAGAATACTAGACATTTATCCGTGATAGTCCTTTTCATAATCATTCGAAGAGCGTGTCGCTTGCTAACTAGCGCATATACTAAAGATGCCATTCACGTTGCGACTATCGCAGTACGGTATACAGAATCAACTTTACATTTATGGTTATCACAATACAAACATGCTTTTATGACTCAATACAATTTATATTAATTTACAGATCAGACATTATTTCAGGAAAAAATAAATTGCGTCTAGTCGCAACATGAATGCTAGTTAACCAACTTTCTAACCAATAAAGCCCTTTTCGCCTGTTTCCAATTGACAGTCATCTTTACTGAGCCTATCGAACATTGTCAAAGTCTTATTTTATTAGATAATTCATTATTCTTTTTATATGTTACCATATTCATTATACAAACAAGGCATTATTCTTTCATACTTGTTGCAGACGTAGGCGCGTTTGAATTCAGTTTTGAGGAATAATACACACTGATATTTTGGCCTGTTGAAAATGTAGCAGGTTTTCAAATAACAGTGTATATTACGCTCAAGTTGTGTGGAAAAAGAAGTCATTTTGAATTCGATTTGAGGGAGAATTGAACGACAGTTGTGTGTCTGCGTTTCGTATTGGTCCTTCGAGCCGGATCGTACTACGATATCGATTCGAAGGAACAAGTTACAAAATCTGTTCCATGTAGTTCAAACGCTGCCTACGTTGGCAACATACAGCGACATCCTTTAAGTATAATCCTCATAAGATCACATTTTTTTATAAGGCAAACAACAATCTTTAAAGCTAAACCTTTGATGAAGGGAGAGGGGAGGTCGAGCGGTTAACCGATAACGAATTTTCGTGTTAATACAATAAAAAAATCGTCGAACGTCTACCACTTTCCTGGAATGGGGGTAATTTTAATACTAGAGGTGGCTGTTTATTCAAATGTTTCCATTAAAAAATATTTTTTTGGAGAATAAGTTAATGACTTAGTCCTCCGTCTATGTGAGACGGATCAAACTAACGACTCCTAAATTTGTACTTGATGATATATACGCGTATATTAACCTCCGGACGCCAAATAGATTGTAATTCGCTCCTTATATAAAATTTAGCACAAAACATATTGTAAAAAACAGTAATTTAGAATTTCACCATCCTTATTTACAAATCGGAAGTTAAAATGACGCATAGAAATTTCAGAAAAAAAAACTACTGAGCCAAATACAATATACTTAACAGATAACTAGAAATCTGAAGCGATACAATTAAAAAATTACGAACTAATTAATGAAAAAAAAAACAAATTCATGACACTTAATAAAAACGTTTTTAAACTGGAAGCTTCATGTGACTCCGTCTTAGCCGTATTAAGAAATTAAAATCGTAATGCCTAATAGAAATTAAAAAAAAAAAATTGTCATTTTCGAACTCCTGTAGCTCTGTTCGTTTCTATGACGTTATTTAATCCTATCTAGACACGATCTAACCTAACTACATTAACCATTGCTTACGTACTACTAAAACTTCAGCGAGTTTGTCCAAAATGCCATCCTTGCTCACATTCACTTTCTCCTTTTCGGAATACCCTTATAGGCCATAACTACGTCGAGATATAACTCCGGACACGTGGAATATTCCCAGTCAGCACACGTCATCGCAATGAACCATACAAGTATCATGGGTAATATAAAACCTAGTCTAGGCAACACATGTCCATTCGTTTCGCTTTCGCATCGCTACATCTTCATCCTCATTCCCTTCACACCTATTTGCTGGCATTTACGATAAACCCGTCGTCATAACAACATCGGGGCGGCTCAAATCTTTAGTATTACTTCGGGACATAACAAAACACGGATAGTAGCTCAGATTCCTGTGGGACGACCGGTAGGCCTCCTACTCCGTAGCAAAGGTTTGAGCCGCCGCCCGCTTACGAAGCCCTATATCACAATAACCGTGGACTTCTCCTAAACGTCATAGAAACATAAACGAGAAATGGTGTTATTTTTGTCCTTTTATTTCAATCTGGCTTTACATGGATAATTAAAGATATTATACATTTCTAGAAAATCATTTTAAAAATAAAAACGTTAATTTTTATTGTTGAATTTGCAGGTAGTTGTTAATTACGTGAGATATAAAAAAGTTGAAAAGCTATTAATTAAAATAACAGAACGAAACTAACACCTGTATTAGACATTTTTAATTTCTCTCCATTGCAAATGGACCAGACCAGCCATAGACAACGCTCAATATGCTTTTGTCAAATTGATAAAACTTTTTTTAAAGGCGCTAGGTTGTGTTACAACCTACTTATTTAAAAACAGATCTCGTTTAAACACTAATGTATCGTAACAATAATATTTACAATTAAATAAAAACCATCGGCTTTTCATCCAACTTTTTAAGTTACAGATATCGTCTGTAACTCTCGTCTAAGGAAGGAGACTTGACTTTCTTGGAATCATAGAATTATGACAAAAAAAAAACTTTTTACAAGGATACCTGTATATTTTTGCTGTGCTGTGTTCCGATATTATTTGATCTTTTTTATGTAGAGTAACACTTAAATGTAAACAATATACGATCATATTGTTTGCCATTAAGGGTGTTTCCGTACTTCTCGAAATGGGGCCCAAAAAATTGTGAAGTCAATTAATAAGGGGGTTTTTAGACTAAAAGTTGAGACATCATGCGAAAGCACAATTATTAAACATTGATATTTATTGTTATTCTTTACTTCCTTTCGGTTCACAACTCGCATAGGATTCCAGAAGGTAAATCTCTCTGTCCATAGTTCCAAACATTTGTTGTTATTAGTAAACATACTTCAATTGCAAAAACACATAGCATTTCAGCAACTCAGTTCGAATATTCCATCATTACAGAATTTTCTAGCCCTTTCAATGCCTACAAACTCAACTAAAAGATAGCAATTTTAATTTTAATGTAAAGAGATACTTTGAGATTAATAAAGGCTTTTGGCTGATATATATCTTTGCTTCAAGTTTTGGAAGTCCAGTCTATCTAAACTAGCTATTTAGATCTTTATAATTCTGAATTGGTTAAATTTTGCAAAGCTTGACGGTACACACAGCGACCCATCCAGCTATACATTTCCAGTACAACATGGCCTCGCTTTGTACAGATTTCCAATACAATGAGAGATCCGCATAAACTGACATCATGTACCATCTCAACATAAATGATGTAACCAAGGTTTTGTAAAAATATTCTGATTTAAAAGTGTCCATGGAGATCTACGTTAGGAAATGGGCAACAGTTTTTATGCCTAGTGACTGGGACTGTAGCTACATTTCATTGTTGTCTTTGTTTCGACAGTTCATAAGTGCCTGCAACTGGCCTACTTGAAATTAATGCTTTGATTTTGATTGGTTTTGTATAGCTTGATTGGTCGCGCGTACCTAGTTTGCGTATTTTCACAATCTCAATCTTGAAATATTTTCATCATTGAGATTGTGTTTGAAATGACACTATTGGTGATGTCGATTCTTGCTATCTATAGTTTTTTGTTAGTATAAAGGTGCTGCCATCTGCTTTAGTTTTACCCAATCACAAATAGACACCTCTATAAAAATATTTTGTAGGCATTGAAAAGTTGCATCAAATCATACGGACGCACGAAAATCGTGTTGTCTCTCTCGCACTTAGCGTGGAGAACCATTCTCTGAGAAGACCTAGTACTTGCATTCATTTGTACTTTTTCAAGCGACCATCCTCCTAGCTTTAACGAAACTTGCAGCATTGAATATGGTATTTTCTTTTTCTTTCTCTCATCAGCCAGTTATATTATTTTGTTAACGACACCATAGAAATAGTGCAATGTGAAATGAAATAAATAAGATAAACTTGTATTATTAGATAGAATATAAAATGTAGTTATTATATTTAGTCTACGTTCAGATAACGGACTGGCCGAGGGTCAAAATTTAAGGTTACTAGGCCTTCAGTTCCGTTCATAAAATTGTGTCAGGTATCAAACTTGTTTTTTGGAAAGTTTTTTTTCTACTAACAAAGTGTCTTCTGTGGGATTTTTATTGCACTTTTTATTTGAAATTATTTCCTTTTTAAGTATTTTGGCGAATACTTTAGAAATTGAGTGTTTTTAGACCCTTACAGAGACTGAAGAATTGAGTGCTTTTTCGTGGCGTTTTATCCATGTACCTATCCTCCTTTTTTTAAATCATTTTATTGATGGGGATTTGGAGCAATATTTATTGACCCATAAAAAATCCACAGAAGTCACGTCAAGCCTAACAAATTTTGACATTTATGACGGCAGTTAGTGAGATCTTTCGAAAGTATACAAAAAAACATAAAAAAAACTGTCCGTTAATGGACTTAGTCGAAATGGTGGGAAAATCTGCCTCGCACTCACGGCATATTGTAGTTCTTTATCAATAAAAATACTTATAAATAAGTGAAGCTGACGTTTAAGGTACATTGTATGAACAAACAGACGATTTCTCTTCAATATTTCCGTTAACTATGAAGCCGGTTAACCAAGATGATTTTTTTTATTCTCAAAATTATTAAAAGGAAGAGCACCTAGAAATTGGTTCCTTAATTTTTTACATTTTCAAGTCGTTTCAAAGACATTGACTAGGTACGTCTAGAATACAGTGAAATGGTGACGATTATATAAAACAATTAAGCTCTAGTCACGCCGAGGCGAACCCCGCGAGAGACGTGAGACGCAATTTGGAAGTCGCGCGAGTATTCGCGACAGTTTGAACGTGTCCATCGTCCCGAATGTGTCAAGTTAGACTAACTTGGCTGCCACAATCGGCGCGAGCGTATATCGTCCTGCATCCTGCACGGGATTCACATCAGCTTGGCTGCACGTTAAGATGAAAATAGTGTTCTCTCTTTATAACCCTAAGTGTGGGGGCGAAGATAAGTGAAATAAGAAATCAATCTCACACAATTCATACTCACACAAAATAATCGTCACCATTTAACTTCACATTGATAATGAATCCTAAATACATTAATTCAACAGACAATATTAATTTCAAACTATTCAAGCGAGTCACATTGCTTCTCCATCATCAATAGAATCCATTCCTCGACTGAACTGATCTAAAAAAGTTTTTTAACCATCTGATTGACCGGTAATAATATCAGTCTGTTAAAAATTCGGCAGATTACACTATAAACCTCCTTGTATTTTAGTCTTTGACATTTAAAAAGTACAAATTGTTTATTCACTGAAACATATCTATGACAATGGCCAAAGCTTATAATTAAAAAAATACCGAGAAATGTACTTATCAGTCATAAGAGTTATAACGAGAAACATACCTTGTGACCATAGAATTTAATGTCGATATCTTCGACGGCTTGTAAACGGGTGAAATGAAACGATATCTCCACTACGTCGATACGTCGACGTTTAAGTCCATTCAGCACACTATTATTATCACAAAAACTTGTTTTTATATCCAAACCGTACGTTTAGTCCGTCGGTACGCGGCAATGGCACAACCCGCTCATTCTTGTTAAATATCTACACATTTTAGACACACATAGAGCACTACTTGTTCAGTAAACATCACTAGGATTCAGGGTTATAAGTGTTTCTGGCACCGTGTTAGAGTTCAAGCCTTTGCCAGTAGGGTGGGGAAAGCAGGGTTTATTTATAGAAGTGTGAAGAGCTCAGCGAGGCCACGAGCCAACCTCACAAGTATGTCGATTCACCTGAAAATGTAAGAAACCCATATAAGCTTTTGAACGATAACAGCCACGGACAGATTTTTATTTATTTGAACTGTTAGGCTTTTAAAATACAAATTAACACTTATAATTTTTAAGCAACTGCAATTTTAATGTAAAAAAGCATTATATTAAATATTAATATAAAAATTACAATTAGTTACAACATAAAGCCCAATAATTCAAACAAATTATTTAAAAACATATTTTCTAAACGCCTTATAAGTTAACATTCTATGAAAAAAAAGATTTAACAAAACAAAAAAAAAAGAATGAGGCGTTTAAAAAAAATCCGTATGTGGCGTGTGTGATGCGTTCAAACTGTGCAAAGCGAGCAATGTACAGCGAATGACATGTTAGGGACTACTTGGCAGAACTTCTGGTTCTTGGTCTGCATTCTGTAGGCCAAATTGCAGACGTGGCTGCGAGAACCGGACTCTGACAGATAATGTACTGAAGTATTTATAAACCGGTATTGGTTTAACTGAAACTTAAGCTGAAAGCGCCAGAATGGTCCGCAAAATTCATAGTTTCTTAAGTTTTTTTTTGCAATTTGCAGCCCAGTGTCAGGCTGTAAATTGAACAAAACGTGATTTGCGACCGTAAACAGTTTATTTTTACATAATTAAAATCATCAATACAACCTTCTATGTTTGATAATTTCATGAAAAAAATATTCAATGGTATTAAATTAAATTAGAGGGTTATATTGATGATGTTAATGATTGTAACTTGGTAAAGCCGTATTTGTAACAGTCGCGAATCATTTTTTGGTCAACATACAACCTGACAGTGACCTTAAATTGCAAAAAAATAATATCGTGGCCTACCCTGGCGCTTCGACCTTAAACGACAGCCGTAAAATTCCAGTTGTACTTTCTCAACTCTTGCAAATTGCGCACACAACACGTTTTAACCCAGGGAAACGCACTGAGTTAAAGAGCGTATCGCAAAAATTACAGTATCATTGGTACTGGTCAGTCCCAGTCATGGCCCACAAATTCTACCAAGTAGTACATGAATGGTTTTGTATGATAAGATGTGAATTCGTTCGCGATATGTACACATAACACAATCCACACAGAGGGACACAAACGATTAGAATGACCAACCTTTTTAGTAAATATAGTTATACGATCTCTTTTGTGTTGGTCGTTCTGTCGTCGAAAAAGGTCATAATAATGCTGTATATTTGCTCTGGCTTAAGGTCAAAACAAAAGCATTTAAAAGTAGAAATGTTAGAACAAAAACAGCATAATTATACACTTAAAAGCATGCACATGAATTTTAAGCCCAATTAGTTGCATCTTGAACACTGTTTAGAATTTTAATTAGTGTAAATAAAGTTGATTATGGCTAATCCATCCAAAACACAAGACACTCAGTGTCAATTGTCATTATTTATTTATTATCGATGTCTATTAATAAGTTACTTCTCCGGTTTTGTTCAAAGATAAGTGATAGTCTATATCATAAAGTATCACATCTAATAGATATTACATCTATAGATATTTTCACTTGAATATAAATTATTTACAGTGGAAAATCTGTAATAGCGTTTAAGATGCCATAAAAACAAAATGCACAAAAAAACAATCACTTATGGAAACATATCAAAGATTTGACAAGTAATAAAATGCACAAATGAGAGTACCCGGTCGTAAATAAAGCACATCAAGTATTTGAAAGTTGAGTTTCAAATTTTAGTGTCGTCTGTGTACTCATACTAGTGTTTCCAAACCTCGACATGTCATATTTGAAGCCAGGTACTTGCCTTCCACTGTCACTTTACCTTTGATTTAGTAAAATGACATTTAATATAGTTGCCATAAGGTTTATGCCAAAGGTAAAATCATTATGAAAGGACTATAAAAACACAGCGAACGAACCTAGAACATGACGATGCGGTGAGACACAAGCGATGAACGAAACGAACAAAAACGAATCAAGCGAAGGTTTAATCGTGAAAGCCGAGCAGTCAGTGACAAAACGTGCTATAGAGCAAAATAATATGATGACGCAGTTTATGAGAGGGAAAAACGAGGTGAATAACGAAAAGATAGTTGAAAAGATTCTAGTGATTTGAAGTTTGAACTATATTTAAAAAGGGCAAGGAAGGGGTTAAGGGTTTTCTAACTGTGGAAACTAATTGTATAAGACTAGAAACCGTATTAAAGTTATAACTACTTATTTAATGAGGCACAATATTAAATTAACGTTAAAATTTAATCAACAGGATAACTTATTCCTACTTTTTCTATCTGTCAGTGAAATATGATGCGTGGTACACGTCCAAAATTATCAATAAAAAACTACACTTCACGCAAGACGGCTATAGACGTCACAATGAAGATATTCTGTTTATCCAACCCAAGATTTATTTTTTGGGTGAAGTCTAGAATCATCCAGACATTGAACAATGGTAATATTGATATTAATTTTCAGATTATTCCACTTTGTCTCACAGTGGGATGTGTACACACGGCGACACAAAAATATACATTTCCAGTAAAACTAGCTTTCTCGAGAAACTGAAAACTGGTTTAATATAGCTAGATTGGTTGGCGTGCGTACATTAGTCTTAGACAGTGGCATAATACTATTTTTTCCCGTTTCCCTTCCAGACAATGTACAGTCCAATTAGGATGAAAAAGTTATAATAATATACAGCAGATTTTTGCTTGAACTTTTTAGGTTTATTCAAACAGAAATCGCGAGCAACATCTGACGTCTATAGCCGCTGTTAGTGACATAATCGTCGCCGACGGCTACTGAGTGGTCGAGTTACGCCGTGGAGTGGGGAGAAGGTACTGGTAGTCACAAGCTGCGTCATCGTGTGTGTGTGAGATAGTTACGTGTGCGGGGCGGAGTCGGGCGACAGCGGGCGGTAGTGGCCGACGCGCTCGCACACGCCGCCTGCCGTACGTACAGATACCACATGTATCATATCATACTGACAACATCATAAGCCTATCTAGCTTTGTGAACCCGATATCAGACGCTCCACTCGACTGCCTGTTCATTTTTGAAGTTATGACACCAATACAATTGAATAGGAGGAATTAATGTTCATCTGTTCTTTCATTCAATACTCCGATCATACCCGAGAGAAAGATTCCAAATAAACTAAAATTGAAGCGTCTGGTATTGGTTTGAATAAGTAAATGTAACCAATTTTATGGATTTGTGTAGCCCAGTTATCTATTCATTTATAATACTCTCAATACAATGAGCTGCATTGAAAGCAAAAAAAAACTGAAGTCTATGAATGTTTAGAACATGCATTTGTCTGTTATGGTATTATAAGTGAGGCGATCCCGTATAGCATGCTGATTTCACATGTTAGTGGAGGACCCATGATGACAATTAGAACTTAAATTCAGTGTAAATTATGTATTTAGTCCATAATATTGGTTATATTCAATAAAGATGATCCCTAAATATCAGATTTTCCTGAAATATTTTTCATCAATTTTCTATAGCTTTCAAAAACCAAAAAAAAAAGTTCTTTGCTGAGTGAATACTCAGCCAATATATAAAATAACCAGTGACTGTCGACTTCTAGCTATAACGAACAGTATAAAAATCTGTTTTATAAATTTTGTAACAATGTGTGTGTATTATAAACGCCCAATTTGTCTTATCAGTGCTGTGAAGTTGTCGATAGATTAATCACTATCTAGATTTCAATATTCATTAATGATATCTGCATAATTACAAGTCCCATGTTACACACAGAAAGTGGTTTATTGATGACGATAGATATTTCGGTATCAACGCATTAGTAGTCAACAGATTTACAGTTACTTTCGAAGTAATCATGTACAATCACAAACACTAATATGATTACACTAAGCCATTTTTTAAATTGAATTTTCTCCTACTACATTGCTTGTAGTTTTATGTTGTTATGAACATTTTAGAACCAAAAAAATAGGCCTCATCTCAAAGTATTCCACGAGAAAAAGCCCGTTTTGATTTTGCTAATTGCTATTAGTGCTTGTGATTGAACGTGGATACAAACATCATACTAAAGAATAAAAGATTCAATCGGCCGAACTACCGTCGTTTCAAACTGATACCTACGCAATATCTTAAATATCTTAATCATTACTGCCATGATAATTAAGACTATATTTCGATATCTATCGGCATCAATACCACATGATAACATGTTAGCCATCACCAACATCAAAAGGGGAACACAGATGCTTTCCTTGTTTACTAAAGGTCCGCTATGCACGAGACATTTTCTAGAAGCACCAGGATTTTACGGAAAACGTACGAATTAAGACCCCTCCGACAGATCTAAAGATTACTCTACTAGTTATTATTTACTGTACAACTAATGATTTACGTCGTCAATGCCAGTACATTTGAGAGATGGTTGATTGTAATGAAATAAACTCATTAGAATACATTTGGCAACTTCATGATTAATATTGAGCTTGTAAATTCCTCTTACTTCGCAATACACATAAGTTTAGTTCTTATATTGGCACTGTTATTTGAAAATAAGTCCAAATTACTATATGTCTGTAAATTCATAATGCTCAGAAACAGGGCTCATAGCCCCATTGTTTTAGAGACCATAATTAGAGTAATTTCCGAAAAATAGCAATTATTGAATTAAAATCAACGATATAACAATGTACTGGTACAAAAGAACACTAAGAAATTCGTTATCGGTATAAGAGATCAACGCACGGGACGTCTGCCCGCCTCCCCGTTATAAGGTATACTAAACCTGTTTAGTAAACGTGTTTTATTATTATATAAACTATGAAACCATGTATCACTAACTTCGTATTCGTGCAATATGTGTTTGGTATAGATTATGAAAAAAAATTAACTAGAAATTAATCGCTTTTTACATAACATTAAGATGCTCTACCAGTATAGCGTAATTATTTTGTGACTGTGAATAAAATTGATACAGCACCACAGTCAAGTTTTGGCAATAGGCCAATTTTTGGCAATAAAACATTATCCTCCCTTTGAGGCTGAAGTAGACTAAAAAGGACAGGGTGAAACTATCTATGGTAGCGAAGCTCCGCAAACGTGTATGATATCAATATTTAACGTGATAACACAATATTAAAAAAATACTTGAACAAAGTATTTTTTTAAGTGTAGTTTAGATAAAACAATACGGGTTGCAGGAAATAGCAGATTTTTCTTAAATATCGATGAAAATTTTCTGTGGGGGGCTCAGAATGATCTATTGAATACGTGGTAACCATTCGTACATCGGTGTCCCTTCCACCCCGTATATTATTTCACCATGTCTAAATATCGATATCGTACACGTTTGCGGAGTTTCGCTACCTTACATAGTTTCACCGTCCTTTTTACTCGACTATTACGTTTGCGGAGTTACTGTTAGCCTGTGTCATCCCACTGCTGGGCAAAGGCCTCTCCCCATGACTTCGAAATCCTTCGATCCAGGGCCAGTGTGGACCACTGGTCGTGGGTTTTGTCCAGCTCGTCCCGCCATCTCTTGCAAGGTCTACCGCGTAGCCTTCTGGCCAGCCCAGTCCCACTTTAGCTTAGTATCACTAGATCCTCTGCAGAGTACCACTAGCTAATTAAATTAAACCTAGTAGAGTACCCATTATCACTGAGCCAACCATCACATTGCACGAACACTTCTATAAATCGCGTTAAACGCTCAGCGTCCACACTACCTATAATCAACAAGTACCGCGAACGATTATATTATCACTTCATTCATACAAAGACTAAGAGCGAAACGCTTTTGAGTTCAAAACTAACTTTTATTTAGCACATACTAACAATAGTACAAAATCCGACGTTTATTCACGAGACTTACGACTGTATTTAGCCTTCTATATGAGAAAACTGTGACTATTATAAATTGTTTATTTTCAACTGTCCTTTGGCAACATAAGCGCCTATTTATTAACTGTTCTGAATCAACATAGACTGTAATTTTCGTACATTTTGACCGCGAGCGAGTGAGCGAAAATCAATGATTTCGTTTCACTCTGTAACTAAAAACTTTTTTGTCATTTTCTGACTGCAGACTGTGAGTAATCGCTAGCTAAAATCACTTTTTTTAATGTTCTTCTTATGAGCCACTTCGTATTCGCACTTTAACTGGCCTATGCCCTACTGTATGATACACTGGGATTTTTAAACTAAAGCTTCGCGGACAGCTTACGTAAAAAGTTCCGTTCACTCCCTAACCAAAAAGTTCCGTAAGCACTAGACTTCGTTCCTATCGTTCTTCTTCCGTGTATCAGAGGAGAATTTTCCGCTATTCTCTCCAAGAAGCGCCCACATCTCCGTGGGGTAGTCTTGTGTGAGGAGAGTTAACGTGGAACAACGCGGCCGAGTGAGAAATCTCTATCAAAAACCACTTTATCAAAGTTCCGATTCACAGTCTAACACTAAACTTCGTCCCTATCCTTCTTCCTGCGCGTATCGGAAGCAAACTTCCCGCTGAAGTCCCTCCACGACGCGCGCATGTCCCCGAGCGAGCGGCGCGGGACGTGCGGGACGTGCGGGACGAGCGGGACGCGCGGGGCGAGCGGGACGCGCGGGGCGTGCGGGACGGGCGGGACGCGAGGCTCACCCGAGTCCCAGTGCGCGTCGGGCGACTGCTCGTCGGGCTCGCTGCAGCACGACGACGATGACGACACGGGCGGAGACTCTCGGACTGGGTGCCCGCTAAACGTTGACGACGATGGCATCTTCTGTATTATGAGCTCCACCTGGAATGTTACGTGACCGTCAGTCTGGAACTCCCCAATGCTCACACACATTGCTCGGCACAGCCCCTCAACACATCACTCGTGAAGTCGTGACTCGAATCCTAGATTATAACTGACGATGCTAGAACCAGAGTGATCTAAGTGACATTTTTGGCAAAAATGGTTTTTTTACACAATTGCATGGAAAAATCATAATTCTTTCATGCCATACTGATCTAAGTGCTTCCCAGTATTATTTTCCTTGAGAAATCACAACATCTCACTATAGAATCGGTGCGATTTGCAAAATGGAGACATGCCAGACTGATCTAAGTAATGAGGCGCACTTAGATTTAGGTTCAAGTATACTTAGTTACAATGATGACTACACGGAAACATATGAAACGGTTGATTTGAAACCAAATGATATAGATTCTGAAACTTTCTTTTGTAACCTAAAGAATTATATACCAGAAAAAGCCCCTGAAACTAGACTAATATTGTATCAAAAAATGCAAGATATAAGAAAAGCTCTAAAATTTGCACCTCCTATCCATCATCAGTTTTACTTGACCCTACCACATGTGCCTAGAAGAGGCGGCAATCAGGAAGCACAAGATGATAATTTTTTGCCTGCTGTATTTGGTGATGATTAAAGTGATTTTTTCTTAACATATCAAAGTGAAAACTTGCACTATTATACCAATTAAGTGTAGACATTTATGTAAACAATTGTAATTATTTTTATTTTTTTAATGTATCTATGACGGCTATAAAATTATTACTACTAACATAGTTATTAAGCATTTCTAACCCATATGGACTTGGTGGTTCGAAATAAAGTATTTGAATTTGAATTTTGAATTTGAATTATCACATTTTTTTAAATTTGTGAACTGCCATAGTGATCTAAGTGATTTTTTTTTTGTAAAACTAAGAATGTTAGTTTTAATAAATAACTCATACTGATAAAAATTGTTATTTTATTATTTAAAACTTACATGAAGTACATATAACTAAAAAATAATAATAAAAAGCTCATAGATTTCAAATAATAACGCGTAACGCATTTCCTTCATTTTCTCAGAAACATACTATTGTGCCCTAGATCATTCTGGTTCCAGCGTCGTCAACTATTAGGAACAGACTGGGCAAGGAGTGGCTGATGCAATAACTACCAGTTCTTAGTGAATCAGCGCCGACATGCAGCATACCCAACAGGAACAATAATAGGAAAATTGTGTTTTATTAAAACCATAATTATTCATCATCCGTTTACGACATAACTGAAAGACTTTTTACAAAAAAGCTTCTTTTCCTTGCCTTTTCAATGACAAAAAAGGTGAGGAAAAGAGGGCTTACCTTTTAGAAAAATGGTGGCTGTTAAGAATTCCTTCCATTATTCTAAGAAATATGTTGCTTTGTTTGGTTGGACAACCCGCATGTACGGTTTACGTACAAGCTAGTAATTTGCTCACACCGCGACCTACTTTCGTTAATACATTTTATATACTAAAAGTTAGTTGACCATTAGCTACCCTAGCGCCACCACGAATTAACATCCATCATAACGTGTAACTATACAATAAACTACTCGCGATCGTGAAGTCGGTGTTTTTAGTCAACTCACCGCACTGCAATTTGAGCACTCTCGAGCCGTACACTGCACTTGGCTGGCGCGGTGGACTACAGCCTGCTTCCTCTCTCACAAAGAGCAGGCTTGTGCCCAAGCAGTGGGAACATTATAGGCTGAATTATCTATGGTTTACCTTGAAGTCTGGACTGTAGTGTTTATGCTGTTTGTCCTTGTGGGCCTCATCCAACTGCCACTTGTTCAGCGTCAGCTTAAACGCCTCCAGGTTCGGACCTGCAATTTTAATAGAATATCGTGGTTATTTTGATCGACACCAAGAGCTTTTAGATCGTTTGTTACGGTTATTTTAAGCGTTTTTTGCAAAACGATGAAGGGCTGCAGTAGGCCAAAAAGAACGACAAACAGTCTTGCTGATGTTTATGCCACCCCCGCCCGGACGGAGAGCGCTGGTATGTTCTCAGTAATAAACCAATCTTATACCGGACGGTCGTTGTATTATTGTACGCTCTATACGTATCAATTGCTTTAAGGATGTTTATATAAATACAGATTCTGATGATAAAATTCCAATTAAGACTGGCAGTATCATCTTGCATGACATATTTACGAAAAGCTAAGCACAATGATGTTTCGACCAGGTAAATAGTTTATTGTTCTCTAGTCAGACCCTAACATACATTAGAAAGTACGCAAATGAATACTCACTGTCATCCAACGCGGGTACCCTTTCAGCTCCAACGCCCGCAGCCACAAAGAAGGTGTTAAACCAGAAATGGAATAGCTTCTCTTTCCGCATCTTCATCTTAGGCTTGTTGTAGACGTCCACTCGCACGTCGCCGTAGAGCGGCGTGCAGTGCGTGAGGTGCACGCGGATGGCGGCGTCGTCCTTGCGCACGTCGTGGCAGCCCGACGGCGTCTGCGGACATGTCGAGGGGAAGGCTGTTAGTGATGATGAGTGTGGTACCCTATCAATAGTAATGGCAATAGCGATCATTGACCTAGCTACTGTTTTTATTATGATACGAGTATTCTAGTACAGTAACACGACTGGCGGAATGTGGGTGTTACAATGCACCTCTGCTGCATTGGAAAGGGCAATGACTGATAAAGCTACCCAAATGATAACAATAGCGGTCAGTGCCCTTTTAGGCTTTTATGATATTCGTTGTTTGTTGGGCGCGCACGTGTTGCCGTTGAGCGCGGACTGGCCCGCGTGGTGGATACACTCATAGAGAGGAGGCAGGAACATGACGCGGTACCTTGAAGGAGGGCTGCGCCTGCGACACGGTGAGCTCGGGCGCGCACGTGTTGCCGTTGAGCGCGGACTGGCCCGCGTGGTGGATACACTCATAGAGAGGAGGCAGGAACATGACGCGGTACCTTGAAGGAGGGCTGCGCCTGCGACACGGTGAGCTCGGGCGCGCACGTGTTGCCGTTGAGCGCGGACTGGCCCGCGTGGTGGATACACTCATAGAGAGGAGGCAGGAACATGACGCGGTACCTTGAAGGAGGGCTGCGCCTGCGACACGGTGAGCTCGGGCGCGCACGTGTTGCCGTTGAGCGCGGACTGGCCCGCGTGGTGGATACACTCATAGAGAGGAGGCAGGAACATGACGCGGTACCTTGAAGGAGGGCTGCGCCTGCGACACGGTGAGCTCGGGCGCGCACGTGTTGCCGTTGAGCGCGGACTGGCCCGCGTGGTGGATACACTCATAGAGAGGAGGCAGGAACATGACGCGGTACCTTGAAGGAGGGCTGCGCCTGCGACACGGTGAGCTCGGGCGCGCACGTGTTGCCGTTGAGCGCGGACTGGCCCGCGTGGTGGATACACTCATAGAGAGGAGGCAGGAACATGACGCGGTACCTTGAAGGAGGGCTGCGCCTGCGACACGGTGAGCTCGGGCGCGCACGTGTTGCCGTTGAGCGCGGACTGGCCCGCGTGGTGGATACACTCATAGAGAGGAGGCAGGAACATGACGCGGTACCTTGAAGGAGGGCTGCGCCTGCGACACGGTGAGCTCGGGCGCGCACGTGTTGCCGTTGAGCGCGGACTGGCCCGCGTGGTGGATACACTCATAGAGAGGAGGCAGGAACATGACGCGGTACCTTGAAGGAGGGCTGCGCCTGCGACACGGTGAGCTCGGGCGCGCACGTGTTGCCGTTGAGCGCGGACTGGCCCGCGTGGTGGATACACTCATAGAGAGGAGGCAGGAACATGACGCGGTACCTTGAAGGAGGGCTGCGCCTGCGACACGGTGAGCTCGGGCGCGCACGTGTTGCCGTTGAGCGCGGACTGGCCCGCGTGGTGGATACACTCATAGAGAGGAGGCAGGAACATGACGCGGTACCTTGAAGGAGGGCTGCGCCTGCGACACGGTGAGCTCGGGCGCGCACGTGTTGCCGTTGAGCGCGGACTGGCCCGCGTGGTGGATACACTCATAGAGAGGAGGCAGGAACATGACGCGGTACCTTGAAGGAGGGCTGCGCCTGCGACACGGTGAGCTCGGGCGCGCACGTGTTGCCGTTGAGCGCGGGCGGCGGCGACATCACCAGCTCGCGGATGTGCACGCGCGTGGCCGAGTACTGCAGCCCCGACGTTATCATCGCCGCGTAGTACTCCACGTAGCGCCGCTGCGACGGGATCGTCACGCCTGGAATGTGAGAGATGCTGTGAGAGGATGTAACTTGCACGGAATTTTCTGCGAAATTAAAATCTTAAATTCATCAATTACTAATATTGTAAACAGGTAAAATTTGTATGTAAGTTTGTATGTAGGGGTTTATCTCCGGAATTAATGATCATCATCATTTAGCCTAGCCTTTTCCCAACTATCTTGGGTTCGGCTCCCTGTCTAACCGGATGCAGCTGAATACCAATATTTTACATGGAGCGACTGCCTTATCTGACCTCTACAACCCAGTTGAACCGGAACTAATGATCCAATAAAAAAAAACTTTCACTGGCAGAAAGCTACATTATTAGGGGTGCTATAAATTATATTTATATCAAACAAATTAGCAGAGCTATCACAATTTTTGCGGACGAAATCACGAGCAAAGTGCTAGTTTGTTTATATACTAAGTAACCATAACAGGGTCAGGTATGAATTACACAGGGGTTGCTTTGAAAAAGCTTAGGATAAAGGATTTTATTTTAATTCAGCCTCTAAATGGGTTAAAAGTGTTATTTCCAAGAGGAAATCCCATTCGCCAATGGGAAATCCCATTGGGATGGCACAGTCTTGAAATGTAATACAAATTGTTTGTATTTTGTAAACCTCAACACAATGAATGCAGCAGCATCATCGGGTTGCTACATTGATTGTGTTAGATGTGCATAAGAACTTCCACTTAATGAGGTAACAAAACGTAAGTTTCGAAAGCATGTCGCAGTCTTAAACCTATTTTTTAAAAGAGATAGCGCCTGTCTTTCCTTTATCATCCATAGCACCTTCCACAAAATCTCAGACCAGAGCAATAAACCTATCCTTTGTCGGTAGGACGGTACTTCCCTTTTGATGCCGAATTTGTTTACACAATCTCGAAGACAATCTTGATACAGGTATGCCTGTTATCTTTGGTGTCAATAGTCTGACGATTTGTCAATATTAAGTGCGTCAGTGCAACTTTCATGTATGATCTCACGACTGCACACGATCGAGATCAATATCGCAGTATATCGGAAGTCTTTTGACAGATATACACAAATTTCCTTTTAACACTACTTTTTCCGAGAAATAAATAAACTATCTAAGAACACAATCAGATACAATGATAATCACAACAATGCATTAAAAGGAAGAATCTTTTAACGATTATACATCCGGTACAAAATGGACAGTCAGCCCCGCTATGGCTACCCCGCATAAACGAAAAGTGCGTAAGTCATATCTTGAAGAATACAGTTTAAGAAGTGGTTACGGACCTCCTTTCCAGCCTAACCGGATGAAACTGAATACTGGTATTCACATGGAGCGACTGGGTATCTGCTCCTCAACGCAGTTACTAGGGTAAGACGCGTTTGTAAAGCTGATGCGCAACCATTCGAGCTTCTGACTGTTGATCTAAACGCATAAGATTCTGTAATATCTCCTCTTGGGAGATGGCACTGCAACACAAGTCTATCACCTAGCACGGAAGTCAGGCAGTTCACACAATTTTGTAACCAGTTTCTTGTGTAATAAAGATTATTACCCAAGAAATTAAACTTTTGTTTTTAATTGTTGATTATTATTAATTACTAGCTGTGCCCCGCGACCTTCGTCCGCGTGAAATTAGCGGTTCTCATACCTACCGAATATACATACAAGATTTCATAAAAATCGGTCGAGCCGTTTAAGAGGAGTGCGACCACAAACACCATGACACGAGATTTTTACATACATATGTTTATTAAATTTTTATAAATTATTACCTTATTTTAAAATTTCCCTCTGTAATCACATCTTAGTTATTAATTTAAGTTATTTTCAATGTTATTAATTAGTCTTTTGTTTTATGCTATTTAATCTAAATTTTTTTTCTTTCGCTAGCATTGCTATTTTTAACTTTGTGTTGTGTCTGGGTCACCAAGATACAGGCTATGCCTAGTTTGGAACCCACTGTTAAACCTGTCTGTATTCTGTTGAATTAGCTAATAAATGAATTTGAATATAAGATTGTACTTTTAACAACTGTCAAAGGTCTTTGAATGACAGCCGTGCGTGAGGGCTTAACGTGCTTTCCGAGGCACGCACAGACCTAATCGCTTCTTGTCTATTAGTCTACATAATCGTCACGAAACTCTCATCGAAACCAAAAAAGACATTCCCACATCCAAAACCTCCCTTCATCAACGATTCTAACTGAAATGCACTTGCAGTACTATAAATATCAGTGTAAGATAGCAACACCAGACGGCCGGCAATCGACACACGTGCTGTATACAAATTACACAAATTATAAAGTGTCATTTTGCATAGTAAATGTGCGTCGACTGCCTGTCAAGTACGTCGGAGTTATTGAAGAGTTGTGGCATGTGGCACGTGTGCCTTTATCAAAGTATATCGGGTTTAGTAAGTTGAGTTTAGATATTTAGATTAGAGGTGGGCGCCGCGCCGCGTTTTGCGCGCCGCCGCCGCCGCCGAGCATTTGAAATTTGGCGCCGATAGAGGCGCGGGCGGGGGCGCGTGCCCTGTGAATCCGCGTCCGCGCGGTACGCGCAACGTCAGTCGCCACGGCACGTTCGCGCTAGTTGCTACGTACGCTCTTGACATCGCTTTCTTACGTAAATACGATAATTGGCAAAATGTCGTCCAATTCCAATGTAAACAAAATCAAAATAAATCAGTGCTTCTGATTTTCCATGTTCCGATTGCGGTGAAACTTCCCGTGATCTATCAGAGCCTCCACCAAGGTCCTCTTCGACGCAATCTTTGCTGACAAAATTATCTAAGAAGCACAGTAGTTTCAGCGACGAAGCAACGGGAACAGAATTTTCTCAAGAATGCTGGAGAGACATAGCTTCGGTCGATCCCAAAGAAGTGGAGATTTTGAACGACGAGAGAAGAAAAATGTGTTCCCAGGACTTTCTGCGCTTGCCAGGACTATTCTTGCAATTCCAGCTACAAGTACGCCGAGTGTTGGCGGCGACCTCTCGCGTCCGGCCCTGGTTCAAGCCATGGTCCGGAGCGAGAGGGAATGGGAGGCCGTCACCTCCTGCGAAGCAGTCATGCTAGCGAAGGAGGTGGCCAAACGTGAGAGGGAGAGAACCTCACGTCCCAGCCGCCGCGGGCGAAGCACCGGGCGTCGCGTCGGGGGCCACGTGGTGGCTCTCGGCCACCGTAGGCGCGGGCCTGTGGACGGTGAGTAATGGGCTAGCTCGCCGTCCGTCCGTCTTATGACGACAGGCCGTGTCGACGGCGCGTTCGTGTTCCACGCACGCCTCAAAGAGCTCATCTCTTTCTATCGGCAAGGGCCGATGCCTACCAGGGCTGCGGGACTGTTCGAAAGAGATACCGCGGCCCAGGAACACAAAGGGCAAAAGAAGGAAGATGGATGGGTTTTAGTCAGTAAAAGTCTGACACTCCCTTCCGCTCCGCCCAGAGCGGGAGGAGTCATTTGATGATTTCACATCCCAAAAAAAAAGTACGCCGAGTGAACGTGTTTTTTCAGTAGCAGGATTGGTTTTGAACGCTAAAAGATCGCGGTTGAGCCCTACACGCGTCAACAAAATAATGTTCATACATGACAATTATAAATATTTTAAAAACATTTAATTATGTATTTTCCTGATTTTAATTTTAATTTCTACCTTTGATAGCTTTAAAATATAACACTTAAAACAAAAATTCTTTTTTTGAAAAATAAAAACGCCCGCGCCGCGGCGTGGCGCCGCCGCGCCGACCAGTTGCGCCCGGCGCGCCGCCGCCGGCAAATTTTTGGTCGGCGCCCACTTCTAATTTAGATTTGATATGTATGTATGACTGCCTCGTTGGGCTGGTGGTCGCAAGCACGACTGCTGAGCATGAGCTCTTGGGTTCGATTCCCAGGTCGTGCAAAGTGATATTGGGTTTTTCCATCAGGAATTTCTCAGTAGCAGCCACGGCGCGGCGTCAGGATTTCCGCCCGGTTGATGGCAATAGGCTCGTCCCTATTACATGGACATTTAAATACATATAACTGGCGAAAGGTGGGTGTACTATTAGGTACACCTCTACCTAACTCTTCGGGGATTACAGGCATAATACGTCGACCGACCGTCACGTGACCGGCGACGCTGCCACCAATTCAAATCCCGAAAGTCTGACGACCTGTCTTATCATGAAGGGGTACCGGTATTCTGACGTCCAGTAACCGAGTTCTCAGAGCTATCTATATCTTTTGTTTACTTTATGTTCTCCATAAAAGGGTTGTTTTGCTTTTATTAATATCCAAAATTAAAAGAAGCGATATTATTTATTGTACTATCCTTTCAGGCTTTTTTTCACATAGCCTAAAAAACAAAAGAACTCGGAAGGAAACTCCAGTAGTTTCTCCATAAAACGTTTATAAAAAATGCATTCTTGCATCCTCGGAGCACAAAGCGAAAAAAAGGTTTGTTTGTTTGTTAGTGATGTTACAAAATACCTTTCTCGTCGTGGGTTCTCTTCGTGCCGTAGAACTTGAGGGCTTCGTCCGCGGACGCTTTCTGTCTGCTGTATAGTAGGTAGCAACACACCATTGTGCCTGTAACACGAAAACATTATATTTTTATACTACGGCACAACTTTTGTGTACATTTCTTTGGAAGTAAAAAATCAGGAACTTTCTTTCCTTTTGTTTGTTATGTGGGGGCGGTGAGTATTTAGGACGGTTGACTTTTACTTGAATGGCTGAAAATATACAATACTTTATTGCATATCTTCAGCCTTATCGGAATGTTGAAGTTAGTTTCCAATAGTCTGGAACAGATTATTGGAATCGAGTAGAGAGTAGGTACCTAACATTAATAAAACCTATAAAAGTCTTCATATCATCGAAATACGTTGTCTGTGCCGAATTAGATAACATTAGAGCCTCACAAAAAGCTATTCGAAAACTTGCATGACCAATAACGTTTCCTTTAAATAATATGTCAATGGAAAATCGAATTGGTCCAAATAACCGAGGATTGTGGCGCAAACACGGCTCATTTCACGTCCACGCAGCAATCCTACACTTTTTATATCCCTTCGGGGCTGCCCACAAAAAAGGAGGCGGTTTGAAAAGGACCTTTTTTAAATTTACGACTTCGGCGTGAAAGCCGGTACGGTGGTAATACGACCAATTATGGCGTGTAAAGAAATTTCGCAATTACGCCTTTGAGGTTTCGTCTCATTTTAGTTCGTGCAACAATGGCAACCCGGCCGCGACCATCCGTTTCTATAGGCAATAACGCGGCACGTGTAATTTGTTGCTTTAACCTTTGTTACCGAAAACGTTCTGGGACCTATTATACTAACTTTTATCTGTCTGGAATGATATTAGTACGTAATAATTTATTCTTTTGATATTTTAATGTGCGATGTAGCGATACATATTAACAATTGTAGTGCACGCAAAAAAGGTCACGTTTGTCGACGTATAATGGAGTCGTTGTGATGCTAAAATTGGACAGCAACCCCTTTGGAGTTTTTGCTTCAAAGTTTATTGCGGGAACCGGAGAAAGTGTCAACTTAATGTTGGAATCCGCTGCAGGGCTTCTTTGTCGGTGTTGAGGGCAGGATATCATTAATGCTTGCACAAAACGGACTTTTACCTTTTGGAGTCAATGGGGAGCCTGTTAAAAGGTGCCTCACATGGGGACACCTGGTCCTTAACTTTTTTCGCTTTGTTATTTTCTATTATTTGAATTATTTATATTTCGAAAGGAAAAAGTAACTGTCCGGATGGTTACGGTAATAAGTCTTACCCGTCCGTCCCTTGCCAGCTTTACAGTGCACAGCGGCAACATTCTTGGAGTCTGCCGACAGCCAATTGTGGACGTCTTCGCAGAACGGCTGTATCAGCTCAATGTTCGGCGGCGTGTGGTCTTCTAACGCATATCGTGCCACCTGGAATTAAGAAAGAAGATTTAAAAAACTTTGTTGCATACAAAATATTCGTTAAGTGTGCTCGTTTCACGCTGAAAACTGTCTGATGGAGTTAGAAAAGGTTTCTCGAAATGAATTCGTTTCCCATTCGAGGATCTTGTCAGAGGCAATATAGGATTTACCAAAGTCCATGGGCGTTGAATATGACACAGGAGTTTCAGAAATACGACCTTGTCTTAAAACCTTCTGTACGGTGTAATTCCTGTCCGCTGATATTCTAATTAAACTGCGATCACTTGTAAATTTGCTAACGATAGTATATCCTCACGACAATTCAACTAAGCGGTCTCCTAAAAGGCTGATGTATGTTGTCGATGTGTAGATGCCTCTCCTGATAACTTCTAAGACTGGAAGACCTGATGACCTGTTGAAAGCGGCTTAGGCTGGATGCAGAAGGCAGCTGAATCGGGTGTTGATGAGGTTATTGGACGAAGTCTATGTTGTGCAGTGGATTCAGATACTGACGCTGGTGGTAAAAGAAAAATATATCATGTGTCTAATTTTCGATTCGTCGATGTAGAGAATAGTTGTAGATCTTGTAGTACGCGTGCTGGCATTTTGTCACTAGGTACCTAAAAGCTTATTATGAACGGGTAAGTAAGTTTTTTCCGCTAAGCGTATTTTTGCCAAATTACGTATGTATACCCATGGAAACAATCTTTGGAGCGTTTTCTTGAAAGCTACTGACGACATGCTAAATAAAATTTTGCTTCTTATTTCACAAAGTTTCCAACTGTTTCTTTTTTTGTGCAAAGAATTTGAATTATTTCAGAACTTTGGACACTTTATTAATGTTGTGGTGCTTTAGCTTGTCATACGGGAAGCGTGCTTGGAACGCCTCCAAATTTCAAATAATCTGCATGCAATGAATTTTTATTTATTGTCGGAGTAACCTGCACTGATATAATTTTAAAGAAGGGCTATTTGTAGAGATGTTTATAAATTAATTTATTGATGCTGCGCTAGGTTGGGTTTCAGCCACTTGGCTAAAAACGAAGCCAGAAACTAAATTAGTTGATATCTCTAAACATTTATGTCACTAACCGCTGTTAAACCCGGTTTAGATGCGTGGAACGAGTTCTTTACATTTTGTGAAATTAGCCCTTACTCTCGTTCAAGAACAATTTCTTGTTCCACACTGAATTTGTCTCCAAAATAAATTTTACACAACCTCTTACGCGCTTAATTCTTAACTATACCGCATAGTTACTTCGGTAAGCCTCTTGGGTCTCGTCCTAATTTCAGTCTAACACACCGAAAAGTATTAGGACAAGAAAATTGTACCTTAACAGGCTTGCACAGCGGGGACTCCGGACAGGTCTTTTAAGAGGAAACGGTGCCTCCTCCCATGTGCGGATGGTGACCACCGGGGTGGTTTTAGTGAGGTAGAAATCCCACACTCCCCGGTCTTATCCCCAAAGACCGGTCGCCTTTTGAAAGTTTCCCCCCGTGAACAAAAAAAAAGGTCACTAACCCTAAAGTAAAATCTAAGTATGGTCTCGGGAGTTAAAAGCTGCGACCTTCTAAAGATAAAAGCTATAAGTCGATAAAAGTGCAGCTATTACTTACCTACTACAATAAAAAAAATATCTTTCAAAGTTCTGCGTACCCCTTCAAAAGAAGCTTGACTGCATAAATAAAGCCTTCTGAAACCGTCTCGTCATTCCAGACCATTAGTAACAGTGCTAATAGCAATTATTTCCCTCATATACGGCTTCCTTGACGTCTGCATAGGGTGGACAATAACACATCTTGCTAGTAATTACTATTTGCTTTTTAACGGAAATTCACCCCTTGTTATTGGGAGTTCTAGATTGGGATAAAAAGCCCGAGGTCAACGAACGCTCCGGAATAATTGCTACCAAGATGTATTTGTATTTAATTAACGATATTGTTTCCAAAACAAAGTGAAGGAAAACATCGTGAGTAAACCGGCAAGTTCTAGAACAGAAATTCGGAAGACATGTGCAGGAATTACCAGATGTATAAACGTGGACGAGGTGAAAGGAGTATGTAAGGATGGTGGGTGGCGTTTTGTGGTTTCTTCCTACCCTCATGGGAAAAAGGTGAGTTTATGGATGAATGTGACATCCAACAACCCGCACTGGGCCCGCGTGTATTGCTGTACATTCCCTTCCTCTTCAAGAGAGGATTCCTGCGTCCCAGCAGTGCTAGCGATTTATACTGATGATATTGACTTCAGGAGTAGCAGCACTCACATTAGTGCCATCTCATCAAGAAATAGGTAATTAATCCAGTTGAAACGCAGCATTACAAAACGATTAAAATAAATTATAAACTATTCTTTAATATTTCGTCAAGTCACGATTTTCGACAACATACCAGCCATACATGTATAGGTAATTCCCAAAACCTATAGAACGAAGCTTAATTTTTGGGTATAAAACCTACAAATTAGTATTAACTCCAATTTTGGCAATAATCGCTGTACACAGCGTCAGGACCACACAACATGACGCCGACATGATTAGATAAGTTACTACGTTCTATGTTTTTCTTCCATACCTAAATCATTATGGAAATACTGACAATTGATAAATGTAACAAGGAAAATAGGTCGCATATGACGTCAGATAAGTGTTGCACGCGATATTTTGCCAATATTATACAATACATATTCGTTTATTTCATTTTTATGCTGCTCTGAAAGTGCCAGTGGAGTGGACGTGTGAAATTGATAACCTAAATTTGTGACACAAGTTGTATTATCCTGTCATATTGTATTCTCTTGATTAGCTTTTGTGTCAGTCTGATAATATGAAAGAAAGACTTGATTAATAGTAGCGCTGGAATTCACAACGTTGTGTCTATGGGACTTAGTACCTAATTCCTCAACCCAAGTTCGCATTTTATCTTTTCCATCTACGGACTTCAGGAGCTTAGGAGTCGCGAACATTTTATACACAAAAGTCTACACCGCACCGCCACTCCCGATAACTGTATCCAGGCACAAGTTTATCAGCAACTAGAATAAGCAATAAGAAGCCTTGAGTCTAAAACTATGACGACATACTCAGTTGTGAACTTGTGATACAAATGTGCCCTGCACCTTGATGTATTTATTTAGATGATACTTAAAACGAGCATATCAGTTACCAAACCAAGAATTAAAAGAGACTTGCAGTCTCATAGTGCATTTATTTATTTAATTTCGAAAGATCCTGGCAACATTGAAATCACCATAACTCGTTCGCAGCCGCGTCCTTGCCTTTATTACACTCGCGTTAAATTATGAACAGAGGTTAAAGTGAAGAAGGAAATACTTATCACAATCATTCTGATTGCACAGCCACACCCACTGATACTAATGGCGTGAAGATAGGACACGTTTAGTCTTCGATATAAATTATCAAGACTTAAGTGAGTCCAAAGAGGTTATTATCTGGTAACATTATCAGTGAAATTGGTTGTGTTACATAAGATACTTAAAATGACGTGGATAGTTGTATTATTTTAATGGATGTAATTGATGTTTTAGCGCTATGTAAATTATGATAATTTATTAAGGTAGCTTCGAGGTTTTGTTGGAGTAGCTAGATTAAATACGACTGTTCTTTGACGATTTCCATGTTCTAATTCTAGGTGTACCCTACGATAAGACCTCGCCTTCGCACGTTGTTTCAGTGTGCTTAGCCTTTATGTAGTATTTAAGTCGATGTGCTAAGTCCCTATGTAGCCTATAAAGTTCTTGTACGATTTTGCTGGCAGCTACTACTGAACGCGTAAAACTAAACTTGTCGGATACTCGGGCGCCGTTAGCAACAGTTATTTTGAGTGAAATCAAAATAGAATATCTAAAGAAAGCTTAGTTCATAAATCAGAATAAAAATCTTTTTTAACAAGAAACTAAAAGTTATTCATATTTTTACCGTTATTAGGCCACATTATAAATGTGATATTTTTTCCCACTCAAGGAAATTGTCAACTAGACTAATTCTGTATATAATAATCGTTATAAGATCGGCGTATCGCATTATCGAAACTATAAAGATGCAAAATTACAGTGTCATTATATATAAATTATGATAATTTTATTATAAGCACGCAATCAACGGTTGGGCAATTCTGTCCGAATAAAAAATGAAAATAGCAGACTTATAAAATGATGATATTAGTGTACTCCCATTTTTACGCACAGTCATTTATCCTTGATACAATTTATTATCTATTTATTTTAATAAATTCATGAGATGCACGATTTTTTTTAGTTTGTATGGACTCAACATATCACATATTATACTGAAATCCATTTATATTTTCTACAACTTAACTCACGCTCACTAGTTAACGTCAAGATAAGCATAGTAAAATATGGCTTTAATAAAAGTCATAATAAATGTTAAATTATGAAAAGAATAAAAAAAGAAAGTGGCTTCATAATCTCTTCGATACCACCCAGAAATACCTAATATTCTCTGCTTATTAATAAATATTATATCGATACGATAAAATGAAAGATTACTGATGAAAATAAGCGAAGGGCACTAATTATAATAGAGTATCACATTTTCGCTGTGGGAGCTACAAACAGTTTTCTTACAGAGTGTCTAATTCTTACAGTCTAACCAGTTTATGTTACCTGAAAACAAGCAAAAAAAAAACATGTATTTTAAGAAATAATATCAAATTTTAATTGACTACAACAAAAAATTAAACCTATCAAGACACGTCACAATTTATAGAATTACAATACAAAACATTCCTAAATGGTCATCATTAAGCAAATTGCAATTCTATCTTGCCGAGACATCGCCCATTTAGTTGGTAAAACGTCAGTTGAATTACAAACGTCCTGCAGCAAAAACGTCAATTGCACTCGAGATACCAAACTATACCGCTGAAATTGTACCCAGTATCAATTATAACTGGTCACCACAAAAAATCACTATGACATTTATCTATAAGTCATTACAGCAAATGAATGGGAGGCTGACATACGTACACTTCAACCAACTGTGCGGGTGGGAAAACACAGAACTAAAATAAATGTACCAAGTTTGACATTTCGATTCAAAATTTCTTGTCAAGCAACGAAACCTTAAACTGCACACTTGAAGTGGTCATACTACAGTCTAGGTTGTAGGTATCATGTTGTAATTATAGCGATTACATGTCTAGATATAAACATCATAGGAGTAGGATCAGACTTGTCAGTTAAAATAAGAAGCTAAAATATGACAGATGGACAGGCTAATCTAAGACAAATTACACGAACACACGGCAGTCATTCTCAGCTTTATTAAGACTTAATTTTTATTTCAGCTGTTCCTGTGTTTCTCAGTTACGTACATTGTATCGATCAACATGACGTTACTTGTGGATTGAGTGGCATTAAATGTCAATCAAGTGTCAATTTATTTATTAATATCATATCCCAGATCACTCATCGACAGATAGACAGTTGAACCTCTAGCATAGAAACGTGAAATGAATGATATAAAATGTCAGGAATGTTGAAAAGATGGTTATATGAGATTAAACGATTCCTTTTGTAACTGGAATCATTGATATAACTGGAATATTAATTTTTAGTCAATAGCGCGACATTTCAAGTACAGCTTGTTAATGTTAACTGCAGGGCAATAGATATTAGGCTGATGGCGACTTCAGACTACAACAATATCAGTGATGTCCAAGACAAACTTGAAATTACATGTGTACAAAACCAATATCCCTACTTATATTTCAGGTATGTCATTTTTAAATTAATTGCCGTGCCACCACCACGTGCTGGCCACCCCCACCCTAAACTTTCACGTGGAAATCGATATTGTATCGATCCGTGAAATGCGCTAATCATATTCTTTATTTTATCTATGTGTCGACACTAAAATGTCAATGCTCCGATGCGATGTCTTATCAGACCGATATAAGATAAATGTACCTATATACCGCCGGTAGGTATATAATGTAGTGGTTGTGGCTGAAACCACAATTGAACTGGGTATTTTTGTCAGATTTACCAAAGGACCTACCCGTAACCACAATTGGTAGGTAGTGTCATACAATGAATTTTCCTGAAATTCTAATTTGGATTTGTAATGCGCACTGCGCGTGTGTCTGTGCTAGCGTCTATCCAGTGATCATGACGCGATTCACGTATTGAAACTAAATTAACTTAGCGGATTTAAATTTTCCGATTCTAATTCCTCATACCATTTATGGTTTGTATTTAGTCGGTATTGGAAACCGATGGCATCTCGTTATAAACATCAACTTGTGTTTTGATAACAGAAATGCTTCAAACAAGTCATGGCCCAGATACTGAATACGCAAACTGTGTGTGCATGCAACGTACTGTACCTGCGACAAACGTTGAACACTTTACGTGCTCTCATAACGACACAATTGACTTAATTTGAACCTTTCCCCGTATGGCAACAACATAAAATCCAAATAAAAAATCAAACAACATAATCTGATAAAAACTAGAATAGATTTTATGATACGATAAATAAACATTTCTATTTCCTTGAAAACTGAACGTTTTTAGTGGAAACTGCGCGATCCATTCTGTGATACGCGTTATCAGTGAACAACTGATAGCGGGTGTAGGCAGGGCGTCGGTGGTGACATCTAGTCTAGCAGTGCGACACTCGGCTGCGTCAAAGACTAGTCGAGACAGCCTAAACGTATTCTGCCTACGCGGCCGTTTATCTGACTGATTGACACAATCACAACGCGCCACGATAATGATCGCATACTCCGAATACAGAAAGTAATATACTAATGGAATGTTCCGTTTGAGGTGTTAGTGTTACTAATTTGTGTTACACGTTTATTTTGGGCGGTTCATCATTTTCCTTAGATTGGCTCCACGTGTCATGTAAAGGACGTGTCAAGGACTTACGTTGATGAGAAATTATTTGAGACTCAAGTTCTGAACTAATTATATACTTGAAGACCCTACATAGTTGGTACATGTTCCTCCTAATGAGCTTCATGAGCTCAGACATCCAGTAAGACGTTTGACATTCTATACGCTCAGGAAGTTTCATAATTATTGTCATCAACTTTGAACTAACTAATACACGATTTGATGGTTTCACCAAAATACTTTCAAACTTCCTATGTATCATACACGCTTCGTACTTTGACGTCGATAACTAAGAAATTTCACGAGCGAGGAAAATGTCACTTACGCCAACATTGGATGGCCCTAATTACGTCGTGTCCATAAATCAAGATTATACACTTGGCTCCCTTTCAGGTACAAACAGTTTAGCCTATAATCTATGTACACCATGCTTTATGGAAATTGATTAACTATGTTTTTGGTCTATTTCTAGACGAGTTTAATTAGACAAAAAATACTCAAAAGGTGGAACGAAGTTTACAGTGCTCGGATTTTCATGGGACTTTTTTATTGAGTTCCTAAAGGAGTGGAGAAGAAAGTTAAAAAAAAATTTGCCTCGCGTGACTTTTTTTTTAATTTCCTTTGGAATATTTTTTGTTCGTTTTTTAATAACTTCAAATTCGACGAATGCATATTATTGTGGCGTAATACTATGACCTGTGTGCATCCATTAAACGCCAATTTGGTCTGTTTCTTTGTTCATTATTGACGATGTAACACATAATTCAAGTATGTTTTGAAAATTTCCCATATTTTCTCAATTATTTCTAAAATATCGAATTTTAGAACTAAGATTTCTTTTGAAACCGGTAATTAATGCTGCGTAATTATAAAGTTAATTCTCTTCTTAGCACGATTTCTATCTAGGATTAGTTGCAAGCTTGGATTTGTGCGCGCAATTTAATATCAATACCGATACCACTCCCAATTCTTAGCGATAGAAGCCTTTTGTCATGTTTTCCTTTTTTAGTAGTAACTAATGTTTAAAAGAGTATGCTCAAATATTTTTCTAGTTATTATACCTCCTTAGATAGCTAATAAAATAAGGATTTGGATAATAAATTGCACGTAAGAGTTTCATAGAAACATTTCGAAAAAAAA
This sequence comes from Eurois occulta, assembly GCA_950022335.1. Lineage (NCBI taxonomy): Eukaryota > Metazoa > Arthropoda > Insecta > Lepidoptera > Noctuidae > Eurois > Eurois occulta. The sequence goes on along the minus strand of OX465495.1, from coordinate 16,774,955 downwards.
CTGCCTTCATTAACATAGACGATTTTCTAACATTAGCGAATGAATTTTAAGTCACGACATCCATGAAAGTGGTCTTCATGAATATTTTCTGGTCCAGTCATCTGTGACAAAGCATCAGTCACCAATTTCAAAAGAAATCGCGGTCTTAAAATTTGTTATTTTAGAAATAATTGAAGAATAGGAAAATTTTCAAAAAATACTTGAAATATGCATTACATCGATAATACCCAAAGAAACAGACCAAATTGGCGTTTAGTGGATGCACGCAGGTCTCTATTACGCCACAATATGAATTCGTTGAATTTGAAGTTATCCATAAAAAAAATATTCCAAAGGAAATTAAAAAAAAATAGTCGCGAGATTTTTTATTTTAACTTTTTTCTCCATTCCTCTAGGAACTCAATCAAAAAGCCCCATGAAAATACGAGCACTATAATCTTCGTTCCTCCTTATTGTCAAATTGCACTCGACTATTCAGAGATATACAGAGCAGACTTAAATGCTTCGAGCCATTCTCTACCAGTCAAAGCTTAGGGCTAAATAGGACTGCATTGTGATACACATTCATGAATTTCATAATAACATTACGTTAATGCCAAAACTATCCATCACTGAAAATGTTTTTCTTTTCATATTCGGTAAGTACTTTCGTACAGAAGGATCGAGTATTTCAGAGGAAGTTTAAAAGTTGCGCCAGTTACAGAAAAGTTGAAAGGGAATCGACTGTCTTGGTATGGTCATGTGTTGAGGAGGGACGAATCGCATGTGACTAAAAGAGTGATGAATATAAACGTTGATGGATGGAGAGGTAGAGAAAGACCAAAGAAACGATGGATGGATTGTGTGAGATATGATCTGAAAGATAAAGAAGTAAATGATAGCGTGACGGTTGCAGAGAATGAAAGAAAAAAACGTGTTGCACCGACCCCAAATAACATGGGACAAGGGCAGGAAGATGCTGACAGAAGGATCAAAATTAACATTTTTAGTTCAATTACCAACCGAATAAAAAAAATCTCATTAGCAATCAAGCAGAACCATACTGTATCAACGATGACAGTAAATCCTGGATCAAAGATCACAGCAATGCATTGGTACTGTATATCTATACCTTTTTATTCATGGCGGTGTAACGTGATAAGATTCGAAGACAACTATCGTTTTAAAGAGGCAAGTTGTGTTCTAGGCTATAAAATTAATATCGAAGAAGATTTAATTAGATTCTAAGAAGACTAACCATTTAAAAAACAACAGATAAAACGCAGATTGACGAAGCCTAACACAGATAGTAACAATCTAACAGCTAATGGACTTACTAATTGCCAAAATATCATTAAAACCTTTCTTTGTGTTAGAGCCATCGTTTCGTTTCAAGTTAATGATACCCCTCTCATTTCAAATAAGAGAGTTCCGTAATCAGATGGTGTACGGGGGTACAAAGTTATTCGTTATCTTCCACCACCAAGCGGGGTCGTCGCCCCTCATTAGTGTTGTATTTCAGATTAATTACGGTCTCAATTAAAATAATGCTTTTAATCATTACGCAGAGAATTTCCTTATAAACTTGGCTGGTATTGCAATGGCAATGTAGTCGCCATTTACGATAACTATTTATATAGAGAAGTTGAGAATAGCTATTTCTAAGCTCGGTATTTATTGAGTCTAATTGCAGGTCCAGCGTCAGCGCGCGCCAGGTTTTGACATTAAATGATGCTGATTCTATAAGTTATACGGATTTTGGATAATTATTGAGAAAAGATAGATTTGACAACGAAAATTACAATTACAAATTGGAATCATAAATAGCAAATGGCTTGTATATGCTGATCGGATTTGAATAACAATCACAATTCACAAGTTACCGTTGAAAACTAGTTGATAATTCAATTCAGGCAATCAGAGCTCAGGCAAAATATGCTAATGCTCCAGCACTACACGATGTTATAATGTTTATCATATTTATGAACGAAAAGTAAATTCAGCCATAAATCAGACGTAAAACTATAAATTAGGTACATCGATATTCACTTCAGGCTAATTAATATTAATGACCAAATGTCAAAAACTCACACATAAAAGAAAATTACTACTAAGGGTAAATATGGGTGACCCATTTACCTCACCCCATTGTAAATACCTACGCTTAACACATAATATTACCTAAGACATAAATTACCTAAAACTTGACGCAACTAACACAAATACACGCGAATGACGCATCTTGCCATTTAACGTCTATGGCTGGCACGCATTGTTCTATAATAAATAACGTATTGAACTTACTAGCACGTTAACACTGTCTGTGACATTTTTAGACTGTATACATAAAATGCGTGTGTTGGTAGGATGACGTCACTATGACCCGTATAGCTGCCAAATCCCCCGTGCATAAGGTACCCTAGGCATTTGTTAGAGGGAATTGTAAACGTTGATAAACGTCGGAATAAAATCAACTTTATGGATGATTTAGTTTATTGTTTAATCTTTGTTTAAATGTTTGGAGCCCTCTGTAGTGCTCGTAAAACGCGAGCGAATTAAATAAATAAAGAAATAAAACAAAGAGAATAAAGTGTGAATACAACATGGACGTAGCGTAGCTCTGCTACAGGAAGTGTCTACTGAAAGTTTCAATTGTGAACACGGAGTTATTAGAGCTTTTGTGAATGGCACAAAATATACCAAAAATTGCATTGAGTTTATTGCTACTGTTGCTAAGGCGTCGTCTATGTGCTCTAGCCTAGTCTAATACAGCTTTACGAGATAACTAAATTCCTACATGAAGCTACCGACAAATTTACCAAGAATCTAAAGTCGGTACATAAATCTACAGAATAACCAGTAAGTATTGCCTCAGTACGACGTCAAACAATATTGAATATTGTCCATTACCGTGCCGTTTGACGACAAAGTAGCCTTTAGAACCGGCTAGGAGTTATGCACAGGTGTTTCTGGAGGTCACCGTAACGAGAATCTTAGCAGTCAGCTGTGTAAGACCTTAGGATTATTGTACTATGTGTACGTACGTCATTTAACGGCCGCTTCCTTTTTAATGTATGGTTAGATTTGGAATCACCTTGTAGACTGTTGCTAGGTGGTGATGGCGAGTGTGTATGGTAAAAAAGCTGAGCTTTTTTTCATAACTGCTTCTCGTAGTACAGTTTTTTAGGGTTCCGTACCCAAAGGGTAAAACGGGACCCTATTATTAAGACTTCGCTGTCTGTCTGTCTCCAGGCTGTATCTCATAAACCGTGATAGCTAGAAAGCTGAAATTTTCACAAATGATGTATTACTATTGCCGCTATAACAAAAAATACTAAAAATTAAAAAAAAAATATTAAGGGGGGCTCCCATACAACAGATACCTATGATTTTTTTGCCGTTTTTATAGATAATGGTACGGAACCCTTCGTGCGCGAGTCCGACTCGCACTTGGCCGGTTTTTAATGTATGGTTAGATTTGGAATCACCTTGTAGACTGTTGCTAGGTGGTGATGGCGATGTATGATATAAAAGCGTATATGATGTATGGTAAAAAAGCGGAGCTTTTTTTCATAACTGCTTCTCGTAGTACAGTTTTTTTTTTTTATGATGCAAGTATGTTGTGCCAACAAAATCGATCCGATAGCTTACACGTGTAACATAGTTTCGCGAATAGCTGCCATCCAAACCTTAAAAACGCACTCAACGTCCCTGGCATTTCGATAATTAGGTGAAATGAATTACTATAACGAAAAGGAAGATAATTATTGTAAGTTTATTTCGGTACCCTCGTGCCACTCCCACATTAGAAATTGGCAGAATACGCCGTCAATGTCGAGTTTCTCATTACCGGCCACCATAAAAAACCTAAGCTTTTGTCTTTCCCGTTTAATCGTACCGTTTTCCCAGAAATTCTAATAATGCTAAATATTTAAAAAATAACTTCCTTTCTTTTTATATACATAGTTTTTGTTTGTGTTTGTATTGTTTGTTAAATTTTCGTCGAATAAAATTCAATCACGGTTTTGGTAGGTACATTAATTTAATTCAGACAACAAGACGTTCAAATTGCTTGCTCTATATGTCGCGGTTTCGTGGGGTGAGAAAATATATTCCATAGTAACAATAGAACGTGCCTAAATGAATCTTGTGCCAAAATGGATCAAACACGGCCTTAATTCATTACAATACCCCCTTAAGCATCAATAAACTTACGCGAATTGTTATATATAATATGTTATTCTTCTGAAAACCTAAAGTAGTTGAGGAAAACCATACCTATGTGTTAAAATTAAAACTGCTGATAGATGTGTTTAGTTATTTGGTGACAATACAGTTAAAATTATATAAAAAAGCAACATAGTTGTTGGATCTATAAATTGTTGAAGATACTGACATCAGAGTTCAACTATCAATTGTTTTTATGAGATTTTTGACTTAATTTTTTGGCAATACAGGGGGTGCAATCGAACGAATGCTTTTGAGAGGAGTTGATGTATGATTCGTGTAAGAGCACACGTACGCAAGGTGTGAGTCATAGGCGTGACTTCGAACACGCCACCTATTCATAATCATATTTGTGTTGTCACAGCTTGCAGCAGATAACGCTTCGTCCAACAATTATGTAAGAGTTAACCCCTCACTGCTGCCTGGTGACATTGGCTGTAGTAAAACTTGAAATGTTTGCACAGCGTCGTTGGTACGACACCCAAAGGCAATCGAATGGACGTTATCTTGGCAGCGTTGAAGCAAATGCACCCAATTGAACATTTTCTGGGAAATAACACGGCACAATATTGGTATTTCAGCTTCAATCATAGGTTTAATTAGTACTCGAATAGAGGAAACGACGAGAAATAACATTTTTGATGAGGCATTCATTGGCGATGGACTGAACATTACATAACCCAACTTTGACAACTAGTGAATAAATCATCATGATGCTATGCAGCTACTTAGGGAGCATTCAAGTATTACGTAACGCAATTTGGGGGGGAGGGGGGTCTCGTAAAACGTTACGATGCGTTACAGGGGCGGGAGGGGGTCTTTCTTACAAGACGTTACGTAACATTGTTTCTTTTTTTAATAAAAATTTAGGGAATTAAAACTCCCAAATTGGCAACCCTGGTTAATAGTTGATTATTTTTTAATTTTGTTAAGAATACGATTTTATTTCGAGTAAAATGTTTAATTTCAGTTGGGTTTCTGTTTATAATTGCATTCCCAAAGGTTAAAATAAACATGTTATAGTAAAAAAAGCTAAAATAGGATAGAAATGACGGAGAAAAACAATTGTGTGTGTGTAAAGCCAAAAATTTATAGAAAAATAAACAAAATACGCAGGTGTTGCGGATTAAAAATCTCTTGTTTCATTTAGTATGATTACCGCAAAAGCAATTAAAACTATACCGAGGACAAAAACTATAACATAACTTTTAGCGCCTTTAGGGTAAAAATGGTCACTTGAGTGTTACGTAACGTTTAGAGAGGGGGAGGGGGGGGTACAGAAAAACGTTACGGTGCGTTACAAGGGGGGGAGGGGGAGTCTAAAATCTTCAAAAATTGCGTTACGTAATACTTGAATGCTCCCTTATTTAGTTATTTTCTGTTACATCAGTCACTAACATTTTTACTCATCATCTGCCTAGGCTTTTCCCAACTATCTTGGGGTCGGCTCCCAGTCTAACTGGATGCAGCTGAATACCAGTATTTTACATAGAGCGACTGCCTATCTGACCTCCACAACCCAGTTGGTCCACTGGGTAATACTTACGATATCATTGGTAAGATTGGTTGTCAGACTTTCGGGGCACTGACTCTGTAACGACTGTCAAAGATCTACAAATGACAGCCGGGATCAACGGCTTAAGGTGCTTTCCGAGGCACGCAGAAAACTCGGTATGTAATACGGTCACCCATCCACAGAGCAACCTAGGCAAGCACGGCTTAACCAAAAGATCGACCCGAGCGTCTGTTATTATTAAACCACGAGCTCCTAACACTAACATTTTTACTAACGTAATGTCAATTTGTGAACACCAAGAAACCTTCATACTTTGATAACATCATCAGGAACGGCAGCTGGGAGGTCAACGAGTGCAGGTCGCAGTCTAAGGTAGGTACGTACGCTGCACATATCTTTACTACTGTCTGCACAGAACCATTGTGAACCTCATCTTAACGTGTTCGTAAGACCGCTTAAACGGTCTCCCCAGAGTAGCAGAAAGCCATCAAACCCATTTCGGCTGATGCGCATGCTACATTAAATGTTAACTGTGGTGCACAGCATTGTTTGCATTTCTGACGATAATTCAATATGCACTCTCATTTGCGAATAAAAAACGTTTAATGCATCTCTTTGTATAGCATTGCGAATTTACGAGTGCAAGTCTTAAAATTGTATACACATTTTAAAAGAAATATCAAAACGTGTAATACACATTGTAATAATTCATGTGTGCAGTAGTCTTTTGATCCGCAAGCCGTTGGTCCTTTGTTACATTGCGAGGGTTAACCGAGAGGGAACGGTTACTATGCAGTCATGAAGCAGGGGATCGCCATTGATGGGGATTTGTGCAACAATATTGCATTCAAGAACATGTTACTATTTAACCTTAGGCACAATGGATACATGGTCGATACCCACCACTTCGTCGGAGATTATAAAATGTATCGTTGAGCCCATAGCGAAATCAAATTGTAATCACATTGCTTTCATATTATACTCGAAAGATGAGACACTTTTAGTTGATTAAATTATCAGCTCAAGCCCCGTGGAATTAAGGCATTTTGTGCTACACCCAAGACCCACAAAGCTGAAAGACCAAAATCTGCAATAATTTCTTAGTTATGACTCTGACCACGTCAAAGAAATCTAGGCGTAAAGGTTTATGTTAAATATGCTAGACTATAATACAGTACAGTCACCTTCAGTACATAAAGGATATAAAACAGAAATAACAGTCGCTCGGCGGTCTTGATAACCTAGATAATAGTGTGAACACCAGTCATTCGATTTTCTTCCAGTAGGAATCAATCACATCGCTTTAATTGCCACGTTCTGATGAATAATTTTTCACTGGGTAGAAAGGGTTAACAGTTTTAAACTTTTAACAGTCCATGTTAAAAACTGAGTCACCCTCCAGCTGTTTTTTTTTTTCAGACAAAAATAAAATGAAGCAGCCTTAAAGATCGTTGCTAAAAGGTTAATGCAAAATCTTATCCCTAGAGAGACTTAAAGGAAATTCACAAAAAACGTCGTAAAATAACCTAATTAAAATTAGGGGAGATTTTTGTCGTTGACCCAAAAAGGGTAATTAAATAATGAAAAGGTTCAATTTAAATATTTACCAAGGTGATTGCATTGACATTGTTACACCTTATGGTTTGTTATCAAAACGAAATTGTAAGTGTAGTCGTTAAAACATAATTGTTTAAAGATGTTGAAGTTATGACAACGATCGATATTTAATCAAATTGATCATAGGTAGTTGACCTATCAAAAATTCCAATAGGTAGAAGTGTTCACACATATTGGAATAGCTCAAGCCCAAAACAAATAAAGTTTTCGTTCTCAAATTGTCGGATTCAAATTCACGGAACAAAAAGCAAAACGTACAAGGAGTTCAGGACCCCCGGTGGCAGAATGTCATTAATTTCTAACAATACAGTAACACAACACTACAAACAACAATTTACGTGTAAACGTCTCGAATCACTCCAAGATTTACGTAATTGTATGTAAGAGTGTATTCCAATTACTGAACCCTACCTTATACATAATTCCGACATTAAGAACAGGTATGAATAAGGAAAGGAGGTCGAATGACGAATCTAGTCAATGATTCCTTGAGTCATTGAGCGGGTAAAACCTTGGGCCATCTAATGACAATGACGTAGACTACAGTATTCAGGAAATCCTTCCTGTAAGCCGCTTCATGCCAGTGACAAATACGCAGAATTTAATCTCTATTAATTTTGAGCACTCAATCAAATCCAGATTGTTTAAGGGCTCTCGTGGTGAAATCTGGGTGTTGAGTACGGTATGATTTGTAAAACCAGTCAACCTAAATTCAGAAATTTGATAAAGGGCTAAATTCTCATTTGTTTTTCGGGTGAGGGAAATACTACTTGGTAATTCCGGAAACCTGGAGGTATAAATATAAACCTCGTTGAGCCTATATTTAAACTTTAGAAAGTGGTTAACGGTTCAAGCATTCTCGTAAGGACCACGATGGATGTCAAGAAGGAAATCCGAAGAGTAATTCACCAAGTTACCTTATTAAAATTTCTAATATCCATTAGATACACAAGTTTGTTAACTATTAAAAAAAAAAACTCAAACTCACCCTTTCGTGGAATTTGCTCGAATCGTAAGACCTCTCCGAGCAGAGGTTGTATATCTTATAATGGTCCTTGTGCTTCTTCTCTAGAAACCTGTACACTTCGTCTATGTGATTCCTGTATACTCCTTCTAACTTCTCGGCGGGGAAGCCCATCGCTATCAGCCTGTCTGTGATATCTGTACAATGTGGTGTTAAGGAAAAATTCAACAATAATCGATCGTAACATTATAGTAATAAAGATTATTTTTGATTTGTTGTGTTGGGTGGATGCGATTACAGTGTTGTGTTTATTTAGAGTCCAGTCGAGACGAAAGCTTTTACAAGAACTTCATAGATTTGCTACAAAAAATGACATAGGTTTTTGGTAACATATTCAAAGTAATTAAGGATTAAATTGGTAACCACTACTTATCGTGTCCATACAATTGGTACATAACGTGTCCATACAAAAACATTCGGTACAATATTAATATTTTAAACGTAAGATCGATGTTGTGTGTAGCATAAAAAACACAAAACATATCCTAATGATAGGTTGATCGTGATCAGACACATTGTCAGATATACATAGGTACCATGAAAGATCTGACATCTTAACAAAACTATGTGCGGAAAATGTAATGGAAATCACAGAGAATACAAAATAACCTCCTGAAATACTTAATTTATGTATGATTTGTTCATAATGTACCCGGTAATTTATACTGAAAGAAATAAATGATAACTTTAGGGTAAATACAAACAGTACTAGTTCAGAAAATAAGAACTATCAAGCAACTCTTATAAATCACGGCTACGCGACCACGCCCATATTTTGACTTCTTTACATCTTTGTTTGCCAAACTAACCGATCAGCACATCTACGGCGTTCAAGAGCCATCAGAGTGAATATTCCATAGTAATTATGACACTGACATGTCTTGAACGCGGTTTAGCTGATCGCGTTCAGTTTCATTGCTGAAATTCGATCTTAACTCAGCCAGAAAGGCAATTTCTATTGAGAGAGACCCGGCAGGTAACCCGTGATATTCAAAATTTCTTACATCCTTTTGCATATGGTGGCGCTGCTTTAATTTTAGATTTTCGCAGGCTACATAGAAATAATCACTAAAAAGACTGTGTGTCCTCGCGTCCCGATTGACAGGCCAACAACAAAGAAACCAGGATCCTTACAAAATCCGCTTTCTCGTCACGCATGCGCCATCGGATCAGTATTCTTTCGCTATCCACATATGTCATGTATATGTTCCGAGGCTCTAACCGTAATGCAACCAGTCATTGCACTCAGCTTAACATCAACGTGAATAAAATATTTAGCGTGTCAGTTATTTGCGTACATATTTAACAATGGCAGAACAAGGTTGCGATGCATGTGATTACTGGCCAAAGTACATAAATCTTAATATGAATGTGTTGATTTTGGATTACGTGTGCGATTGCGGCGGGCCTTGCCGAAATTGATACACAACCGATTCAAAGTTACCCTAGTCTGAAATTGGTTTGCTGAACCTTTCCGTTCGAATGAGCATTAACAAATAGTACTAATCAAATACATCTATCCGCTAGTGGGAGACTGGCAAATAAGATCGGGAGGTCATCTAAGTATTTTTTCTAGAGCGGATTTACGTCAAGAACTTCTAACTTCCCTATCAAAAGACCTTCCTTTTTTATCAAGAGACCTTCCCAGATGCTGACAGATAGTTTAATGCAACAAAAGGATCGAAGATAGCTAATATAAAGAGATACGCAGTCTTGTATATTTTGGAAGTAAAACGGTACAAGAGGTCTAATCTGTATTAAAAAAAAGTGCAAATGCAACCGTTTTCCTTCTTGATGTCACAGTTACATGGACCACAGACAGCAGTTACCTACTAACATCGTCCTGGATTTGGTTTTGTATGTACCGGCGGCATATTATATTATTTACTTGAAGTTCTTGAGCTGTGACTTAGTTGATCAAAATAAAGTCGTCGAATAGCATAGTCGTCTAGATAGCACCAATTTTCTCCCGAATTGAATTCATGCAGATCTCGGAATCTCTTAATTCTTATAGCAATCACTACATCGTATCGTCGGCCTAAAATCATCCTTCGCATGACCTACATTGACAAACCTTGAATCTTTATTTAAACAGTATTTGATTGAACTACCTCCACATGGCAATAGCCTGTTTACAATTCTTCCTTAAATAGATTCTTAATTAAAGAGATTCTATCGCAGAAGTTGCGTCACTGCGCTGGTCGAACTTATTCGGCGATGGCCGAGTGGCGTTAGGCTAACGGTATCGTTGCCATGGCAACGGCTGATAGGGCCAACGTACTATGGTAATACAATAACATACTTATGCGATCAGATAGTTCTTTAGGGACAATGAAGCGTTTGTGTATTGTATATTGCATAAAGAGAGCCAGTTTTGTTTGATTGAGATTCGTTTTTCATCGAAGTTTCAAAAGGGCTATATTTCCTTTCTTTTTTTGTAGTGAATTTGCGGACAGTCCACCTCAAATCAACCGTTACGTGTCCCATGAAATTGATAACATTACTAGGTAGCTTCAACCATGCTTCAACCCCAATTTATTCTCATAGATTACGTCACAAATTCAATATAAAAATATATAAATCATTAGTAACAATTATAACGACACAGTGAATTGACGAAAACTACAGTCTAAACGTCAACGTGTGACGTCACTTGTCACGTACAAATATAGAAAGGTTTTTTTGCTATCAGTCGTGGGCGAAGGCACGGACGATGGACCGTGTTGGTATAGGTGACCGAAATGTATGTATTGCGGTTAAATTTACTCGCAGTCGCAGCACTACGATAAAAAGGTAAATAAGCATTTTACCAGACTGCCTATAATCATGTTTTAATAGGAATATATTATAATAAGCCAACATAAAGGTCCATGACCCATTTATGTCTACAGCCTCTCAGTTTACCTGATTGCGGAGTCGACCAATACAAGCCTCGAGACACGAGAAAAATAAAATTTAAATATTAAACGCGAAATAACGATATAATGTTAGTTTTAGTTCAATGCGCAAACAGAATACATTCATAAAAATACATTTACAGATTGGTTGGCCGCAATAAAATATTTTAAAGGAGAAAATGCGAGTATCGTGACTGAAGGCAAAGGTCAGACAAAGCAGGTGCAAGCTAATTGCAAAGTATGACTATATTAACGCAAGCGGTAAATGAAGCAAGGGCAAGATGCAAGCTCAATGTCGCTGTTGGTACGGACCAAGGAGTTTGTAGCGAGAAACGAGACCTCAATGTTCGGCTAGATTTAGTACCCACTACGAAAGACGTGCATATTTCCAACCGAACGACTTACAGCAACGTACAATTTGTTTTCTTCGTCCTTTTACGCAGTTTACTTGTAGCAAACTGCGTAGGCATAATAATGTAAGTAAGTAAGGCTAGCAGATTCTACGGAGGTCAGATTGGCCCCCGCCGAGGCCAGCAGGGACTGCTAGGCCTAACGCAACCAAAGACAAACAGCAAGAAATAACTGCATAAGTTGAACTTGTTTCGTTCATAGACTATTAATATTCAACTTACTTTGTAGGATTATACAAACACAACTTTAAACTAAGCATCTTTAGTTACTATGCTCCGAAGAATGTTGGCGCACAAAAAAAGTTCAAAAACAGGATGCAACTGAAAGATCTAATTAACACGCACGCCACTGGTAAATATGATAGGTCAGAAGACGAAGCTACGAAGGAAACTCAAATAAGCAAGGCGACCCAAAATACAACGAAACAAATCTCCAACTTTACAATTAATGAGAAAAATATGAAATCCATTCAGAACTCCAATTTAAACTTCCATGAATATAATTCAAATTTAGATAGCACGTCGACGCGGCAAGTGGTTTCAACTTTCAACCTCGTGATCGTTCAAATGAGATGTGAGCCTTGACTGGTCGCTGACCGAGACTCCTCAGAGATACATCGACGTAAATGGATATCTGAGGAATAACTTAGGAACGGAAATGAGTAATACGAACTCGGAGAGATAGAAATAAGAAAAATGAGAAATGTAACTCAATTTGTGAAGAGCTTATAGAGTCTCACTTTAGGGTCATCCATCCTTTGAGCGGAAACTCGGAGATAAGCAATTAATCTCTTCGCCGTGTTTCAAAGTAAAATTTTCCTGGAACGAGTTATATTAATAAAGAGATTAAACTACGATGCTTAAGACAAAACATAAGTAGTGCAGATTTCAACATCTCATTGCCTTTCCTGGGTTGGCCAATATATTATACCAAATAAAGGAGAATAGATCTTCATTTTTTTCAAAATTTGTCGTGGGAAAATCTAGAAAACGCGAATTAGTATGCCAGCCAGCGCAGCAACACAGGGGCAGCGTTCGCAGGATTCGCAGTTCTCTACGCGACTGCTAAAAAAACGTCAAGAGACCGCTAAAAACACGTAATATCAGATTACAACAGTAAGATAACGCTAGGCGTAATAGTGAGTGACGGGTTAACTTATAAGCGCGCGGCGATTGCAAAACAAAACATTTGTTGTACGCGTCTAAAATATTAAATGAACCAGCAATTTTTCACGGCTACTGTACGCGTACCGTGTGACTATGCAACTATTCACCAGACAGATTTACTGATCAGACCTTGGAAGCTACGGACTGCCTTTGAGACGTAGCAACAGTGTCAAAACATTACCGAATTTTTTTGATTATCGTAAAACCGTTTATAATAAAACCTGAAATTGAATCAGTTTATTGCGAAGGACAAAGAACGGCATAATACGACTTTTGAATGTGAAGCAAAGTTCTTGCCAGAAATTACGAGGTTTATTACAGAATTGTGCAGTCAAGTATTGTTCATGTGGAAACATTAATAGTCGGTTTATAGTACACATTGAAAACTGAAGCATAAATTATCTTGCAGGACGATAAAGAAAATGTTAAGGTTGTTTGTTTAGATCATCACAGAGGGGCACTAGAATGAAATATCAAGAATTGAGGGCGAAATGCGATGTATAAAAAGGAGACTAGTTTTTACTGAAGCTCGTGGATTCCGCCTGTAACTTTGAGGGCGTGGCAATAAGGCACGGCACGTCATCGCAGCATCAAGGACAGGCTGCGTTGTTCGCCCGTAGCTTCCGCGCTGGCTTTCGAATCTACTTACTGCCTTTGAGCACTAACTTCATTTGTAGATACAATTTTGTGCAACTTGTTCCCAAAATCTACTTCGAGTTGCTCGTTAAGAAGTTCTTGAAAAAAATAACAGAATTTCTCAAGAAGACCTATTGGAGCATGGGACTAGTTAAAGATCTAGACGTGAACGAATGAGGCAAATGCAACTTCGCGCCAAAACGCCTTAATGATTTATTTAGACACTAAATTACGCAGGTGGACATGCCTAAGGCGGAGTAAAGGATGTAATTATAATTTTTGTTACTAAACTCACCTTCGCCGTAAGTAGGAATAATGCTATATACGTCGCATAAATAAAACAGAAACTGCCAACAGTTAAATTAATTGCTGTAATAATATACACTGATAGCAATAATTGCATTACATTGTTACAGTCACTGAAGATGGTGGTCATTATTAAAAAAACAAGGAAACAAAAAAAAACAAACACGACGAGTGAAAACGAACGAAGCGATATGGTCGACGAATAAAAAAACGAGAATCATTTACGTAATTGCTTGTTGCTATGGCAGAGTACAGTGTACAACGCAAATGAGTTCAAACATTTGATCTAACGCAGCGTAACATTTGTACCACAGAATACGTACATGAACACGTACAGTTAAGTCTTCAACAATAAATCCCCCTTTTCGAATAAGCTTCTACTATTGAACCGGCTTAGGGAGCAATAACCTAAAGAAATCCAATTACACAAAGGAGCTCAACGCTGACACATGTGAAAAAAGATTATCTACCATTTGCAGACTGCAGACTTGAATTATGCATGCAAGTTACCATAGCGTTCATATGAATCACCCCAGGTGACCTAGATATAGACAGCTCAATAAGTGTTTAAATAATGCAATTGAAGACGTTCAGTTTGTCGTCGAATGCGGAAATTTTCAATCGATCGTCTAGCCGCAACACAATCGCCTTTGAAGTCTTTGTCTTGCAAATCTATATTCATAACGATATTGTTTAGTCCTCATCAGGTTGTTCACTTCATATTTACTTTATAGAATCTTTGAATAATATGAAGACTTAAAGATGAAAAAATCTTCCAAGGTTCGGTCGTGAGCGTGACTGAACAAATGGGCTAAAAACGAACACAGCAGTGAAATCAAAACGTTCGCTCCAACAACTTCATCCATAACCAGGTTCATTTACCATCATTAGTTAGTCGAAACACGAGCCCATCCTCTGGGAGCAGCGAGAGAATTTCGTCGCCGGAATATCATGGCTAAAACACCATTGACTTAACACGAAAATGAAGCGGCCAAAAGTCAAGATGAGATTTTAATTAAGTCATTAAATCATGACACGGGTGACGGGACCCTGAGGGCATCACCACAGAATTATAAAATAAGGTTATATAAAGTGACAAACATGACAAATTGCGTTAAACGAAAGTGTACAAATATGAAGGTGTGTTTAAATGAGTTAACAATTCGTTCCTGACTTGGTTAACTGTTGACTCTAGAACTCAAAGAGCTAGATACGAATGAGCAAGTTTCGTAACGAAGTATTTACGAATGCTAATTATTATTGGTTATGATTTCTGAACAATAGAATTTAATTAATCACGCGAAGTAATTACTATAAATGATTGAAGTGGTATTCAAGTTTGATCTATTCTTCTTTGCATCAAATCAAACTAAAAGTAGCAACATGATATTACTATCCGAACAAAGGCAAATGAAATGGAATGAAAATACAGTCCCAGAATAAAGCAACTTTGTCTAGGAAGTTGGCTTCGGATTAAATAAGAAAAAAGGGAAAGATGCAGAATATTGAATCGGAAAACCAAAGAGAACTAGTAAGTTAAATATTCGAGCAACCTTCCGGTCGATTTCTTCAACAATCTAATCCATTACGGGACCCTGGCGGATTTGGTAAAATTTTCGACAGCCAAACTAGATTATCTATCCTGTACAACTTTTATTATTTATTCTTTTTTGTCTGTTGCTAAGCAAGTTTTTTTTGCAAGCATCGAGGAAGCTCTTCGATATACGTAGGTGGGTAGTTATTCAATCAGTTTGTCTTGTTGCTAGGTTGCGAATCTGCATTTGGCATGTTTTGCCGTTAAGATTTAACTTGGAAGTTGGTTCGAAATTGAGTGATTTAGCCACATTATCAACTTTGACCCGCAATCAGCTCAATTCTTGACTTCAATTACGTAAATCAGCACACGATTCTGCAGAGTAGATAATCTTGTTAGAAGCAATTATCGTCGTTGCATGTGGGCAATGATGTTTAATATAAGTACACGTATTTCAGATGGCCGTTAATAAACATGTTTTATAGTATCTAAGCCTACTAGGAGAGGATTTGTTGAAGGAAAACGTGGTGATATTATCAGGTTGTCAGACATATCCCTATTTATGGAACTGTTTGACGATAAAGTTACACAATTAAAGGAAATTAACTCTAATAATTACGTGTGTAAACAAAATTGTGCTAGTTTATTGTAACAGTCAAAATTTGTGCGTTTGTCCTGAGTGCTTACGTTTCACCAAAGCCCTAGCTGCTGTACAAAAATTGGGCAGGTTAAAGGCTTCATTGATATTTTAAGTCCAAATGTATGGATACTAAACATTGTACAATGTACGCCTTTTGCTTTGAATATAAACATGTGCCATATAACGTATATATGTATATATAAGCATTTGTAACAAAGAAAGATGTTACTAACAATGGCCATAGTAACCATCGTTACAGACCTATAGATCTTTATCGTTAGAGTAGGTACTATTTGGAGGCCATGGGAACTCTATGCGTGACGTCGTTATCTCGGTTAAAAATAAAAAGCAAAGGGAATCCGTACCACTGACGGGAAAACGACATACGTGCTTAGGCAAAAGCACCAGAAAAAAAAGAAATAATTGGCACGCAGCATCTCCACAGACAATGAGCGTCTTACAGTCTTACCTAATTTTGTTTTAAAATCACGTTCTCCTAAAAAAAAAATAAAGCAAACACCGGACAGTCTACGGGCTAAAAGTTAATTAAAAAGAGGTTCAGAGCCCAGTTATGGAAATGAAGCATTGTTGCTATGCACGTTTAACTCGTCATATAATTTCACTGCCACATCTTTTGACTGACGACCTTGGGCTTAACAAGTTAAACGATGCTTTACATGGAAACGAACCGGAAGAATTGTTTTTTTTTAAATATATTTTCTGGGCAAAAGGACTACGACATCAACCACTTAAGAACATCAACTACTTTGTTTATAACAGGTCGAGAGATTTGATTTTGGTGGCAACCTTCTTAACAAACAAGAGATTTTTTGAATCCTTGAAAAATTCTCATGGATTTCCATGAGAATTTTTCACAGCACCAGCCCAGATGGAATTTTGTAATGTTTTGGCCATGACTATGATTATGAGCAGAGGAAGAAGGAAACGATAGACGTATTGTCTGAAGAATGAAATGGCTAGAAGATTAAAGAAGAGAAGAGAATGATTTGTGGTCTTAAATCAATTGGGAAGAGGGCAGGAGGACGATGACCTTTCATTCTAAATCCTTTATGGATAGATCAAGTTTAAAACACATTTAGAGTTATCCTAACATTCGTTTTTCACAAATCTGAACTCAATTGCTAACGTCTGAACGAGTATCTATTTTAAAATTAAACCTGAATAGGGAAAACGTCGGTCTATATTTTCAGCATTATTCTGCTAATTTTATTTACCGCCTACAATTTTGTGGAAATGATAAAGTTTAAGGTAAATCTCCCAAAAATGAGCATGTTTCTGTTATGGTTTATGTTGACTTAATAAGTTGCTTCTTACTTTGTTATCTAAATTAGTAATTAGGCACATCAGCAGATGCTTTGACTAAGAGTTATCGCAACTAATAGTAGTCCATAAAAATTGCATCAGACCACCTGTATTTTGCCACACAGAATGGAATTAATTTCCAATATGAAATTTCCGATGTTAAACAGGCGATGACTTGATGTCCAGACACTTCATCACGATTTTATTACGTGCATAGATCTTGAGTGCGAATTATCCCGAATGTGTTTATGTCTCGCAACAGTCGACGGTCTACCAAATGGATTAACTTCGAATATACAAAACACAATATGGGCCAATTTTAGTGCATCGCATCACGTGCAATATTGTTTTTACGACGTGCTGTTACTTATAATGTCAAGTACGAAACGCTGTTGAAACAATCGAGCGGTTAAAAACCTTTTTTTATTGTTAACAGCCATTGTTAATATTGCAGACCTTTGTTGTATGCTAACGCTTTGGGATTAGGTAGTTACATTGATTTTTTACAATTGCATATTATAAGTCAATGACCCCGCTTGCCCCGCACCAAATGTTAGGCGCAGATTTTTTTGTAATTTCAATATCAACCAGTGTCCATTAATGTCTTTGAATTATTATGTTGTATCGTTATTCACAACGCCATATGAATTTGTCGTCCCCTAATTTGATGATCGTTAAACTTTTTTGTTTGACTAAAATAATTCGTTATGGGCAACTAGAGTTGTGAAGCGAAGCGATACGACGCTGTAAATTGTTGATACATAATATTTTTAGAATGTCTTTCATATTGTTATAAACCAGTAAAAATGAATCCAGCACAATTTGTGTTTCCATGCGTGATGAATTTATGATTATTCACTAATAAATATGACACGATAAAATTGTAAATAAGCATTGTTTTCATAGCTTGGCAGTTGATACGCAATTTTTCACAAATCACCGCACACCCAGATGAACTACATAACAGAGATCTAGTGCATGATAAAACAGAAGGATAGTCCGTTCTATGTAGCCGTTTTGTGACTAATTACATACATTGTAACAATACGACGCAGCAAGAAACACGAACACGATGTTAGCAAAATATCGGGTAATTGGTTACTATCAAGGCAAGAAGCCACATGCAAAGCACAATTGATAATAAATCAATAGTAGATGTTTATACAGAAATATAAGCACCTAAGCACGGGTCACGTTATCTCAATCAAGTATACTTATCGTTAACATTATAAGAGCTTTTTTATATCGCACTATTTGTTATGTGCATCAATCACAAATTGCAGATAAGTTTAAATATCTCGCACCTTGAAAACAAAACTGGCGTTATGCAAAAGTTGTCATTTTTCAGTATGACCACTTAAGGTTTTTGACGCAGCATTTGGGTCAATATCTTAGCAAATAACTGGAATAAAAGACTGCAATTAATTTTAGTTATCAGTTTCACTACCTTATTTAAGTTATGTACTGAAAACATGCCAGTAAATTATGGATTTATTTAGAAAACATGGTTTTAAAAAAAGTTCCGCAGAGTGCCACTTTTGTTCGTAAACCTACCCGTTTTAGAATAGAAAAATTAAAAAACATGCCATTTTTAAATTCATCAAAAATGATTTTGTGACTTAAAATGCCATTTTTGTAGTTATTACCTACTTCAGTAGAATATTAGCTTGAATTACGTTTAAAACGACACTAAACATAAAATGCCACTTTTTTACTCATCGCAGCGTGTGTACACTCCGAATGCTTATCTTCAAGTGATTTAGTGTCACCTTATGAATTACTACTTACTACCCAAAAGTATAAACTGACACTAGCGGCCTCTGGGGAAAAGTATTGAAACTATGATAATATCAGTTTTTGTATTAGAAGCGCTTTCTTTCAAAGAATCTGTAAGTATACTAGCTGTGCCCGGCATGCGTTGCAATGCATGTTTTCCTACCTACTACCCTACCTACCCACACAAAAAATTTCATCAAAATCGGTCCAGTCGTTTGAGAGAAGTTCAGTGACATACACACTCACAGAAGAATTATATATATAAAGATATGGTATAACTCGATTTTCGGTATAATGCCACTTTTGTTTTTAAGGTGTGATCTGTTCGGGGCAAATATTCATTCGATCATTCCTTGAACCAAGATCAGTGTAAGGCATCTATAACATATCGCTCTGAGAGCGCATTTCATCAATGAAGAACGCGACCATGTCATCTAACCATTGCTAAACAGTCAGTGTCAATTTGACAAAGGCAGAATTAAAAAAAGAGGTTCTCTGAGGTCTCTGTTAGTCGATACCGAATTATCGGCACTGTTTCCATACATTTATTGAGATGCCGTTAGAAAGTGTTCTCAACGTAACCTACAGCTTGAAATCGCATCTCCTCGCAACACAGTGCAGCCTCAGCATGCCGAATTTTATTAAAATCACAGCAGAAAGCGAAACTACGTTCAATGTAACACGTGTTCATAAGTCCTAAAAACCCAGCCATAAAATCAGACATAATGAAACACTTGTTTCAGATCTGATACAGCTAAATTAGTAAGCGGTTACTTAGGTAGTGTTTTGTTGTAATTTGTTTTTAATTGTAGATAATTATGTGTTCAGCCTTGGTTTCACTACTTCATTTTTAGGATTCCCTGCTAGTCATTGTAGCGTTTATTCTACGTAGGATTTCTTAGATAAAGCACTAAATTTGTTAATCTATGTTATCTTAATTATAAAGAACATTAAAACACGTAATTTAGTGTCACTAAATTAAAGAATAAACTGGACGACTGTTTTTATTTCTTGCAGTCAAAAGATATCCATTTATTTTCATTCTACAGTCCTATTAAATAACCTGATCTCAAAAAATGCATTCACGAACGAAAGCTAAGAAACCAACCTATCAACTTCTTGGGTACTACACCTACATTTTTTTTAATAGCGAGCATTTTTTTATACAGAACCCACATTATTATGAGCATAGATGCTTGTCAAGTTTTTTATAATGCTCAGCTCACAAGGTAACTTCTAAATTAAGAACGGTTTAATGATACCTTTTGGAATCAATTGAGTATTATGCTGTTGCCAAGCGGAGTGGCGACTGAAGGTCATATAAGAAGTTTGCTTTAAATCAGCGCTTCGAGATTTTTTATTTTATATTATGGCTCTTTCTTTTCAAGTTTTAGCGTGGCTATAATGTTAGTTGATTTGCGTCGTAAAAAGTGGTACTTTCGTGCGCTTTTTTATTTTACTTTCGAGATTAAACGTAAATGACGTAAATCCACGGTAGATAAGTGATTACGTGTTGTGCATATTATTAGTATTAGAGCATCTATCTACTTAATGGGTTTGGAAGAAAACAGATTTCCGTTCAACAAAGTTCTCCTGAACTTTTCAGATAAAGCGAAGAAAAGTTATGATTTACGAAGTATGAATGTGAAAAATGCAATGAATTAAAGATTCACGAAATGAATTGACGACTGTTTTTCTGAAAATTTCACATCTTATAGAGTTGAGTAATTCATTTGGTGTCTAATGGCTGAACTTTGAATGGAGTATGCATAATTCTACGCAAAGTGTAACTTGCCTACTGTGAAAAGGAAGAAATTGAAACATTTTTTTTTTTTTTGTATGGCCTCTCGCAGCGCAACAACTCGCTAAGGTTGAAGCTGCTTAACCGGACAATCCTGTGGTGGCCAAAAATTACTTTAAGGCCCCCAGCCAGGGCTTACAAACTAATTGGAAAGAAATTGAAACAACTTATCATCTGGACTAAGTACGTAATTTTGGACATCTGAGTAATGTAGCGTTTAAGTAAAAACTTTACAGTATTTTCCCGACCAGGAAGACCAGAGATCGGGTTCGCAAATAATATGCAATATTCGACGGCTTTTCTTTCGAGGTACCTACTTAACCTACTAACTCAACCACCATTTACGAGATCTACGAATTAAAAGAGCGGCAATGTCAAGTTTTTCTATGGGATTACGGTTTTCAATATGTCAATTTCTGACGGAAACTGAAGCCTTAATAATATCGTCTAATGATTTCACTCCTATAGTAATTTTTTGTAAATATTTTGGCATGAAATGGTCTCTTTTCTAAAATTATGAAAATCAAAAATATAATAACGCTTATTGCGTACCTAGTACAATACAGCTAGGAATGAATAAATTATGTAAATTGCAAATATCGTACAAAAAATTGAACATATTCATTATAGAAAAAAAATAAAACACTGAATTATATTCAGCTAATAATATGCAACTTGTATCAATGATTTAATGCTTAGTTTTAGACATTATAATATTATCATTTGATGACCAAATTCACACAAAAAATGATGCTGGTTGGTTAGTAACTGATCATCATTTTATTAACTGTTGATTTAAGATATTTAAATGGAGGAGACCTTTGAAACTTAGCATTTAGTATCTTACTGAATTCTATCAATACTGAATTTTATAGGAGATCACAAGATTAATAACACTTTAGTCTAGTCACAGTAAACATTTACAATAAAAATATAAGGTTTTGATGGTCATTCATAAAAGGCTTATTAAAAACCAGATCATTAGATATGCCAAACTATATTTTTCAATTAACTTTTCGAGATAGGCATCTCAATTGAAAAAAGCAATAAAATAAACAAACCTAATCAATCTGATAGACAGTTTTGAATCATAAACACAAGCAAAGTATTGGCATAATAAAAAATAATGCAATCACACTGATAGTACGACTGATATAGATCCTATGCTAGCGTTGTGTGCAGGTGAATGACCTGAACATTATGAACAGTGATATTAGCAAGACAAAATATATGCATGAAAATTAATATACATACTGTATATACTTAGAAAGTATGGGATGGATAACAGTCGCTTCAAAGTATTTTGCAAATGATTGAAAATAATTTAGGAAGATCAGAACTGTTATTTAAATATTTGTTTAAGAGCGGTGGTAGTATAACCGACATGAAGAGCAATTTCCTCACTCTTTTTGAGTACTATTAGAACGCTTTGGACAGTGCTTTAACATGACAATGGTTTAAGATTGGTACACCTAAACATAAGACCCATAAATCTGGTTTTTGGAATGAAGATTATAGAAAGCAAATAGAACATGAAAGTATTGGGACATATTATCATCAGCAGCCAAACCTTTTCCCAATAAATTTGGGGTTGGCTTCCAGTCCAACCAGATGTAGTAGAATACCAGTATTTTATATGGGGACATACCATTATATAAATATACAAAGCTATCCATATAAACATAGTATGCAGCAAGGGTAAATAAAGCTACATATCAGTGGCGAAGGTTCCATACAACTCCGTTCCTACTGGCTTCCCTTTGAAAAATGGCAGAGTCAGTATTCTATAGACAAATAATAGAATCACATTAAAGATATGTACTCCGGCTTATCTCTTACAAAAATTGACCCTTCGCTACTGCTACATATTATGTATGGTATAAACTTAAAAACATCAAAGTAATTTGAAGTTCAACAACACCAACATGACACCCTCATATTCATATTGCCATTACATTTTGATGACCAAAAACTCTTGGAAGTAATTGATTGCTGTTTTATGTATATTTGCATGATAAAGACGATGCTATGTTAATGGAAGTCTAATGTCAATAAATAAGTGTATTCTATCCCGACATGCTTGGATCATGACCATCTTGAATTAAAAGTTGAGAGAATTTAGTATGCTGGATAGATAGACAATTTGTTTAATTGGAGTAATCAATGGATAAGTCAACGGTAAAAGTTACAGGTTAATCTACAGATCCAGACTAAAGCCCATATGGTGGGGCCACCCGCTCCCAAAGGGGCAGCTTGTGTCCTAGCAGTGGGAACTTTTTCCCGCTAATTATGTTATAATAATAAGTAACGTGTACATCGTCTACATGACATTCTTCTTTTTCTTAAAGCAAATTGGTTATTTCAAACAATCTGCCATTGAAGTCCTACTTGATTTGTACTCAAATGATGATCAAAATGGGGTTCAGAAACCACAGTAGTGAGTGTATACTTTGAAACATGGTTTATACATGACATTCTTCCTTCTTTGTTTTCCCTTTTGGGGATTATAGCCATAATATTATCCTGTTGTTTCTACCTTCATATAAACCTGTGATTTCTTTTATTACTTATTCCTTGTAAAAATATATCAATATCTACTGCATTATGTCATTATCTATTTGCAAAATTATAACATATCGTTTGTATTGGTCAGATATTTTGGCCAATAAAAGCTCAGTTTTGAGATACCTCTTCAAACTAAATTCATGATGATAATTTAATGAAAACATTCTATTTAACACACATTCCTTCCATGAAGGAAAACTCAGTTTAATGCTAAACATTTTTCGGGATAGTAGGTCCAGCACAGAACATTAATGGTGGGCTTCGATAAGCACCAACTTGTTATAAAACCATTCAAAGTTTCAAGCAAAAAATACACTAAACCACCATACAATCAACTTATAATCTTCAAACATTACTATATTTGCATAAAAGTTATTATAGTGAGCAAATTTTTTCAAACCAGTATTTGAAGCATGCTCGCACAACTTTACAATAAAAAATCAAACCAAAAACAGCATCAGTTAAGATATTTTCACACATCTAATGTAATCAGAATAGAACCCGTAGATATTGTGATTTATTGATATATGTATATGATATTGTATTTTTTTTTTTATGCACCACTCTACAATGATTATCAGATAGTTTCTATGTACTTACAGACATAATAGGCATGTATTACAAGCCTATATACAACGTTATAGGTTATTTATCTTGTTGCCATGCGAGATTTCATTGCTCTCTCATTAGATAATTGTCGCGTTGCGAATGAAAATTAACTCGTGGTTGCATTTATAATCGTGTTTCCGATATATTTATGCATTTTTAACACAATTACATTGTTTAATTCCCAGCAAAACCAACGTTTTGCGCGTACGTGCATGTAACGAGACCTTGTAACCCTAATATGACCTGTCAGATCACTTTATGGGCATGTAGGATTCTACAGCTACATGTGAACTAGCTATTCTCATTCCCAAACTATTCAGTCAGAAAATACCATCAACTTTATCAGCAGAGTTTTATAAATGTAATTTATAGGTTATAAATTGAGTGCCCTTGACAAAACTAAAAGGATGGTCAAGTCAGGTTATCACGCTAATTCCAAGGTGATTTTACGACGATAAATGAAACCGTATCGGGAACATTGGCCTAATGAAATCTCAAGGCACAATTTGAGCACTTATAGGACTCACCAACACACAACATCGATCTCGGTTGGCGAGAGCGGATCGCGGCACACGGCAACAACACTAGAGCACTAAAAAGGATACAGGCTAAGTCCAGGTTGAATCCGTCCTTGATGTAGCGCTTCCGGCGCTTGCTCACGATGCCCTTGATAGGGTTTGTCATCTTGATATTGGACATGGAGTTGGCCATGGCTGTCAGTTGCTCGACGCGGCGCGGCAGCAGCTCTGCCGCCGCAGTGCCCTTAGCGGGCCCGCCCGCTCCCGGCACCGACCGCTTCTCTGGTGCCTTCCGCTCTCGGCGCCGGCAGCTCACACAAATCCCCATAAAATAACCTCCGCCGCGCAGAACGTGCCCCGCTCATCGGGCCGGCGGCGGAGCGCGAGCGGCCTGACACCGGAGGCCGCGACCGGCGCTCAGCTCGCGCCTGCCATGCCTCGCGCTGCACGCGCCTCGCCTCGCTGCCTTGCCTCCAGCCGAGCCTCGGCTCCGACCAGCACCGAGCACTTCCACACCGCACCGCCAGACCGAAAGCACCGTACACTTGATACACTATAGCATAGCTCCACGCCCGGCACCAAACGCGTTCAAATCTCGCTTTACGAGCGATGAAAAAAATATCTCGCGCGAATGGCGTCCATCCTGCGTTTGCACTAGTACACGGACGAAGAGAAACAGTTGCACAAGAAAGAAAGATGGTTATGGCCGAAAGTGTACTGCGTGTCTCTTTCGCACTACCGTAGTCCGCGCTCGTATGATAAAGATAACACACAACCTTAATTTCTAGTGGTCGCTAGCTAGCTCTCTTTGTTCATTACTGGTCCCTTATAGGTACGCAAGGTGGCGCTGATAGTTTTGAAGTTACCGCCACTTTTCAAATGTAAGCACCTTATCTACCATGTTATCCGTATTTTTCTGAAATAATCAGTCTGTAGAAGTTAAAAATATAACTTAAATATTTCTTAGTAAGTGACAATTCGTATCCACAATAGAAACAATTAATAAAATAATGGTTGATTTATGTCTCGCAAGTCTTGCATTTTCACGACAGATGGCGGTGTTGTAGCATAGAGTAGAAGCATAGACACGACGAGCGCGGTAACTTTAAAAAGTTTTTCGAAAAAAAAGGATTAATTTAATTAAAACATCCTTACGTGTTGATTATTTACATTTTGATTTATGTTAAATAATATATTTTTAAGGTAGAAGAATTATATATTTTACTGATTCATACCAGTACCATAAAAAAATATTACAATCGTTTAGAGTCGTGTCGCTAATGTTTTTTAGAAACCCCAGTTTCTGCAACAACTACAATAATTGTGTACTAAGCACAGACATTGTCCTTGCAATCAGGCTTGCAAGGAAAATTGGACACAGCGGCCACAAGTAGGTATATAGTAATTGGTATAGGTACCTATTCAATAGAAAAAAGCTACATTTCTAAGAACGTGATATTGAACGCAACACGAGGGTGACGAGGTACCTACAATAAATTATTGTGGTGACTAGTGTTACTGATTTGCATAAGTATTTATTCACTGTGCAGTGTGCAGCAATGTAAATAATATGAGGAACTCCTTGTCTTTAACTATGTAGGTACCTACTATTCTATTTTGTGATTTCATGTAAGTTTTAATGATATTAGTGAATCAATAATATCATTAAATTAGTGATGCACTTTGACTTTTCATACCTCTTGTGGCCCGTGTAGTAGTGGTCCATTTCTATAAAATCGTTTTATTCACCGCAGTTACCTCGTATAGCTATCTATTTATCATATCCACTCTGAATTCAAAAATATTGTTCGATTTATAGCTAAGTACTTAGTAGTCCAAATAATATTTCACGTCCATTCTAATTGGACGCAACACTATAAAATATAGTATGTTATCTTCAAAACGCATCACGGCTCAGTAGTTTTAAGTATGCCATTTAATAGATAGATGCGTTGATAAAATACTTTGCTAATTGGGGGTACAGCTTCCGTTAACACCAGTGTGCTTATTTATAAAATTGTTATTTTTAACTTATGTGACTGGCAAGAATTTGTTAACACAGAGTAGGTAACTGGTGTAAGCAGGTAACCCCGTGACGCAACGCAACTAGTGTTGGTTTAGGACATTTTCTAAGAAACCACACTTAATATTAACTCGTGGACCCACAGTCAGACACTCGAGTTCTGCCTCAGTGCAAGTTACTTGCATTGAACAAGACTATTTGCTCGATTACTTTGAGAGCATTGACGCATTACCCAATTTCAAATATTTATTGTTATATTATCCACACCCACATAATATCAGTACGAATTTACTGTATCTATTATAGTGGCATAGATAATTGGTTGCGAGTAGACAGCTTGTTGCCACCCGGTCCGCGCACACGCATTGCACGAAGTTTGACGATACATATTAGGGTTGCCACGTACGCGAAACCATTGTTATACAAATGAAGGACCCTGATAACTATTTGACAGCTTATTATACAACACACGGTGAATTATAATATTATCGGCGTCTATTAAGGATTTTGAGCTATAGTGAGTTTTGGTTACCGCCGCGTGACCGTAATTTTAATGAGCGATTAGAAAACTGGGTTCTTTTCACACACATACTGGGTTCTTTTTACTTAAATATATGTATAATCTCAACATGAATGATGTAACCAAGATTTTGTAATATTTTTTTATTTATTTATAAGAGTGTCCATGGAGTTTCTTGCCGATTCTTCTCCATAGAGATAACTACTGGAATATGCAACTGCAGTACTTTCTCAAGTTACTATGCCTTATGACTGGGACTGTAGCTTCGCTTTTTTTTCTATTTTTTTTTTTAATTCTTTTGTGCCTGTAATGGCCTAATTGAAATAAATGCTTTGAGTTTGAATTTCAATTGTTTCTAAAAATGGGTTAGAGTTTAGCTAGAAAATGATTCATGGCCTGCTATTTATTTCGTAAATTTTTACCGAGTGCGGTAAAATGTGGAGGCTAAAATGACGGTAACGTTTCTTAATAACTTCTATCATGGAGTTGGACATACAATTAGGTAAACTTAGCAGTACTATTAACTAAATACCAAAGTGACGTTTTACCCATTTTCAACATTTTATTAACTTTATTTTAAAAAGTAGCTGTGCCCGCGACCTTCGTTCGCGTGAAATTATTGCATATAAAAAAATATAACTCCCCTTTTTTAATCGGATTTTATTTTCAAACAATTTCAAGGGTTTTAACTTTTTTGAACGGAACCCTAATTATTTTTCGTAAAATAGAAGTAGCCTACGTTACTCCTTATTACATCAGCTATCTGCCAGTGAAAGTTCCGTTAAAATCGGTCCAGCCGTTCCAGAGATTAGCCGGAACAAACAGACGGACAGACAGACAGACAAAAATTGTAAAAAATGTTATTTTGGTATATGTACCGTACCTCGTACATTCATGCATGTAGTAAAAAGCGGATATTTTAATATTACAAACAGAGACTTCAATTTTATTTATTGGTGTAGATGTGATGTAAGCTTCAACCCTACTCATTGTTAGGAGTTATACGATTCTAAGAACTGCCATTGATAAATATGCAGTTAGAATTAAGATTTCATATCTACGTTTTCAGTTTTTTTGTGTAATGTAGACCCGTGTAATTTTTTATTAGCGTGTGTTGAGGTGGTAACAACTGTTCGGGTAGGTAATTTGTATGTCCCGACGAAACCTGTTTTGGAACAATGACGGTAATTTTAACCATTTCAATAGCTTTTTTCATTTTGAAGTTTTGACTACCTCAGAACGTTGTTTTCTTCTAAAAAGCAAAAGAACACTCGATGTGCCTGAACACACAGCTGCAGTTACCCATCGAAGAAAAAAGAAATTGCGATTGGGTTTCATGTGGCTTTTCAAACCGGCCAGTAGTATTGATAGCGCTGTTGTCCTCTCCGTTTTGGCGTACCAACCTTTATTCTGTTCACCTCTTTACCCAATGACGTCATTTTTCTTTTTTAACTCATGACCTTCTGGTCACCATATTTCTAATCAAGATTATCCGATTAGTCCACATTTTGGCAACCCTACCGGCTACAACAGTCTGATCGCACCTTGCCGATATCGATGTACAGAAAAATGCGCTCAGTGACAGATGATTCATATACCTAAGCAATTAGTGATGACCTTGTGAGTAACGAAGTGGAATAATTCATCATCCGCTGTAGGCATTTTCAGTTTACAGCGTAATGATTGTGAAATGACGACAGATGAGACAAGTAGAATAGAAACTACCGACTCAATAGATGTTCCATATGTTCCTATTCATAACAAAGAACAAGTGTTAATACTTCATGGAAAAGAGGACCTTGAGTGCTTCAACCTCAAGCTTACACGTGCTGCATATTCCTTTGTGTATCTCATACCCACCTAAGTCTGATACCTAAGTCCTGCATATTACAAGTTGTGACGATTGTGGTACAAGTACCAGGTGAACAATTAAACTTAAGTATAGAGGTATCTGTATAAATATTCGTAATTATTTTTGATTGCCGCATTTTAACAGGTGTTGCAGAAATTCAGGTGTGTCTAGCAAAGCTGGACAAAGAAAAGAAACAGGTATGTCATTATCGAGAATAGTCTGAATCATCGGTATATCGCTTTGGTCTTTAATCGATGGTTACATAGACAAAGGCGCGTTCCATGTAGCACCACGTTTAAAAATGTTCAGCACCTTTGCTAACCTTCAACCGATTTCGTGGCCCAAATGCGACTTTGTCGAGTCCTCTATAAAATAGGGACACGAGGCCAGTCTAGCCGAGTAGATCCCTATCTAATCAATAAGTTATTAAAAAGGTGAAGTACCCCACTTTTTATCTATTAAGTACTTACGTACTTAAAATCAATGGTTATCACTAGCCAACACCACTCCAAAGTCATAGAAAGGAGAAAGTCATGCCTGGGCATAATCAATGATAATTGTCTAGGTCTAGACTTAATTCAAGAGATCTAGTTATGTTGAATGGTAGGCTTGAATGATAGTTGAAGGCAGTTTCACAAATATCTGATATGGCGTAACGATTACTTATAGAGGAAAAACATGGTGAAAGAGGTAGAGAATTTCATAATGATTGCACTATAATAAGGTATCATTTAATGATTGGCTTTATCGGCATTTCCGGAACAGTCAGGATTTACTGTTCTGTTGCAGGTTGACGCATACGTGAACATGGTCTCATCATCAAACACTTGCAATTTTTGTTAAATTCCGACCCTAGTAGTGCTACTTTTTTAGACATAGATTGAAAATAAGTAACTGTCTGAATAATTTTCCTTTAATACATATATGTATAAACACGTTTGAGAGCAGTGCTAATAGTAATAAAATAAATTACAAAGAGTAAAGCACCCGTTTGATTTGGAATCTACGACCTACAGCGTCATTTATATCGGGTCGTTACTCTATGCCTCCTCATTTATTGTGCGAACCACCAGTCTGTGGAAGTCACTGCCAGCTTCTCTGTTCCCTGATCATTATAATCTGGATCTATTCAAAATTCGAGTATTCACTCGAATTTTGGTTACCTCGGTTTCTTCTGTGCAAGCTTGCTTCACATCAGGCGAGTTGCGGCCAAACGCTAGTCTATTTTATTATATAAAAAAAAAACCGCTAAGTCGGATGTCCGTAGAACCAAACATTTGAAGAAATATATATAATAATATATGATGCAATGGCAATGGCAATGGCCAAAGTTCTGAAAGGATATATCTGACGGAAGTCAAGAGCCTTTTTTTTTATTTTTTTTTTTGGGGTGTGGGAAATCATCAAATGACTCCTCCCGCTCTGGGCGGAGCGGAAGGGAGTGTCAGACTCTTACTGACTAAAAACCACCCATGTTCCTTCATTGGCCCTTTATGTTCCAGGGCCGCGGTATCTCTTTCGAACAGTCCCGCAGCCCTGGCAGGCACCGGCCCTTGCGGGCCCCTCCCGTTTGCTGACAACTCTTTGAGGCGCGCGTGGAACACGAACGCGCCGTCGACACGGCCTGCCCGTCGTCATACGACGGACGGACGGCGAGCTAGCCCATTACTCGCCGTCCACAGGCCCGCGCCTACGGTGGCCGAGAGCCATCACGGCGTGGCCCCCGACGCCCGGTGCTTCTCCCGCGGCGGCTGGGACGTGAGGAGGTTCTCTCCCTCTTACGTTCCGCCGCCTCCTTCGCTAGCATGACTGCTTCGCAGAAGGAGGCGACGGCTTCCCATTCCCTCTCGCCCCGGACCATGGCTTGAACCAGGGCCGGGGAAGTCAAGAGCCTTCGCTCAGCAGTTACATGATACAGCTTAGGCTGGGTGTCCTGTAAATTAAGGGGAAGCGCCAGGGCAGCCCGCGAAATTCTTTTCGGGCTTTAAAGCCGACATCGGGTAGTACCTAATACTTGGAGTATTACTACCCGATGTCGCCTTGAGTTGGTCTAGCGGGGGTAGGGTTCGTACGGAGTTTCAATAGAATTATAGATTTCAGATTCTAGATTTCAGGTAAGTAGCAGACGAATGGTTTATCAATTTATGTGAGCTAGGCATGTAAGACAACAGCTTTTGCATGTGCAGTTTCACCCGTGTGGAGGTCAGATATTATCCCACAGTTAGTTACGTAGGTACTACAGGGATCAAACGTAGGTACCCTATGTCCCAGTTCCTAATTGAGGTCATGATTATTAGTATATACTCAAAATCTCCTCAAATATTATATAATAGCATCAGGCTGTATGTTTGATGAATAGCATGTACTAACAGAGCCTTTACATATCGTATTAAATACCTTTAACACTGTCAAATGGCAGTTTATCAGGCCTGGGAACTGTTTATCAACGGCTGCACGCTCAGTACATACTTACAACGATGTAAGTACACAGCAACACGATAATGATATTGCCATTTGCCCGTACCTTTGGAGGGATTATTTGCTCATTGTCGAAGGTAAAATGTAGTGCTGTTTCACAATTGTACAGTTTGATATACTTAAGTGGGGAAACTTTGTTATTGCATTCGAGGCGGAATAAACCCCCGACCTGCAGGCGAGGGTGTTATGGAGCCGAGAACTCCAATAACAAATCCCCACGCGTATCAAAAGACGTTTTTCAATACACTTTCGAAGAAATAAAGTATTAGAACGGAAAGTATTTTTGTCAGAAATTATTATGAAACTATGATTTAATTTGCTTTTTTACGGCGCTTTGCTTTCGCTAGGTTGAAGAAGAAGCAAAGGTATGATACCGCTAAACAGCGTAATATGAAAAATATAAAATTCAAATAATATTTTTGAATTTAGAACACAAATAAATGTTAATTTGTTCATAAAAGTATAGTACATTTTTATATAGGTGGGGAAACTTTGATAGAATAGAATAGAATAGAATAATATTTATTTGCTTAAAAACATGGTATAAAAGATGGTAAAATACAAAAAAAACAAGAGCATACATGTTTTTGCTTAACAGGGATAAGCGTACAAAAAACATTTGTTGTCAAAGAAGTCTTTGACACTATAAAAACTATGACTACACAACCATTCATGCATCTCTGCATTTGTTATTGCATTCGAACTAAATTAACACCCGAGCTGCAGGCGAGGGCGTTACGGAGCCGAGAACTGCAGTAACAAATCCCCACGCGTATCAAACGACGTTTATCAATACACCTTCGAAGAAATAAAATATTAGAACGGAAACTATTTTTGTCAGGAATGATTAGGAAACTATGATTTTTTGCTTTTTTCCCGCCCTTTGCTTTCGCAAGGTTGAAGAAGTAGCAAAGGTATAATGCCGCTAAACAGCCTAATATAAAAAATAGAAAAATCAATACTTTTTTAATTTAGAACAAAAATAAATGTTAACTTGTTCATAAATGTAAATATTTGTTTTAAATAATCATGTTTATCTATGATATTCTATTTACAAATATAATTTAAATACTCAAAAAATATTTACCTACGCCGTAACGACGCATGTCTCTTAACCGAGATTTAAAAAGAAAAACAATCACCGCTGACTATAGTCATTGGACTTTATACGTATCTGTGGAAAATTTTATTTCCGTACGTGTGCGGAAAAGTATTAAAAAACCACGCGTGTGGAAAGTGCGAAAGTGTATTGAAAACGCATTTAATATCTTCCCTTGCGTCACTTGCGTGTCCTGTTTTTTGTTCAAACGCTACTGAAGGCGCCAAACTCTTCGCTCAGTTCTGGGCCATAATGTGGATGTCCTGCGTGGTGGATTATAGTCCCATTCCCTCTCACAGAGAGCTGTGTCCCAGCAGTGGGAACGTTATAGACTGATTATGCTATGCTTATGCAGCCTTATTAATGAGAACATACAGTGCTTTTGCAGTTACATATTTTACCTCTAATTTTGCTTCCCTACCAAATTAATTACAGCCTAGTGATCTTTAGGTACAACATACTTTAGTTTAAAAGGTTGCAGCAGACAGAAGTACAATAACTATGAAAGAACTCTAGCAGTGGATAACTACGTACCATAATACAAGCTCATAATCTTTGTGTGGGTCGTGAAAGCTGCCTGCTGCATCATTCTTTATCATCCGGTGATATAGACTTGGCTTATTTTCGTCGAGCTGTTTGTTATTTTAATTCTATTAGGGTAGGTCGGTGGCAGCAAGCTTGGGGCATAGAGGGAAGGATAGGAGGTGGAACAGACTTTGTAACTTAGCTCAGCTATACGATGCTGCTGTTGTGTTGAGGATTGCCCACTTTACGTCATTGGAATTACAATCTTACCGCTTGTTCTCCCCAGTGGCGAAGTTTTGGACTTACTGGTGTGTCAGTGACAAAGAAGACCTAAGACCTAGCTCTCTATGTTGAGGCTTTATGCAAGTGCTCGCACTTAGGGTCCCTACATCGACCCATCAGTAACTAACACTAGCCAAACACAGTCAATGCAAGCAAACTAACAAAGCGTGCAGTCTCACAGCGTCTGTACCTATATTTGCCGAGTCTGTGTTCTGTGTTATTCCTGTCATAAACACCTAATATTGACTCAATCCGAGCACATAGAAGCCTTATTTATTTATTTATTTATTTAACACTTCAAGCACAGAGTACAGAGGCGGACTTAATGCCATAGGCATTTTCTACCAGTCAACCTTTGGGTGATGCAGAGACAAGCAGTGGTAGGTGTATACTGAAAATAATTTTATTTATACTACTATAAACTACAAGGACATATAAAATACTATAAATATATTTAAAATACTATAAATATATATTAAAAAATATATTAATTTAAATAGACATTTAAATGGATACACTAAAATAAAAAGACAAACAATGGGGAAAACATTACCGTTGTGACGAAACTGCCAGCTTCTTCCGAATGTACTCGCGAACTTTAAGTTTAAAAGAAAAACGATTGGTTGCCATCCTGATTTCCTGGGGAAGCGCATTCCACAGGGAAATAGACTGCACAAAAAACGAACGGTGAATGAAGTCAGTGCGGTGAGGGGGACATTGCAGAACTCGGTTATGCGACGAGCGCAGACTCCTATTATGGTTGGCACATATGTATTGGAAGTGGGGAGCAAGGTAACTAGGGGAAGAAGGAGACACAACGAAAGAAAACAAGGTGGTTAGCGCCCTTTGCTCCCTACGCTGGCGTATGGGCAACCACTTAAGAAGAGATCGGTGCTCTGAGACATGATCGTATTTACGCAGATTGAAAACGAATCGAATGCAGTAATTTAGAAGACGGTCAAGTTTGTCGAGGAGATCCGCATTCAGGTCAAAGTAGCACACATCACCATAATCGATGATAGGAAAAATTAAGGACTGTACAAGCATTGCTTTCGTGTTTGTCGGCAAAAAGTTTTTCAGACGGTACAGAGCCCGCAACGTACCAGTAACCTTCTGACTGACACGAGCGACTTGCGTATGCCATTTCATGGTGCTATCGATATGCAAGCCTAGATCCTTTACGTCGGTGCTAAAAGGAACGACTGTACCGTCAAAAAGAACTGGTGGCAAGGTTGTACCATCCAACTTACTGAGATTGCGAGAACTCCCAATGATGATCGCCTGACATTTGTTAGGGTTAACTGCCACACCAAACTTATCGGACCAGGTTTTTATTGCCGCCAGGTCCCTATTTAAACTGGCGATCAGATCAGGTATTTCGTCAACCCTCCCCTGACAGTACAACTGCAAGTCATCGGCATACAGATGATACGCACACTGAAGCTCAGAAGTTAGGAGATTGATAAAGATAGAAAATAGAAGAGGAGAAAGAATACCGCCTTGAGGAACGCCAGCATCCAAATCACACCAACATGATGAGTAATCCCCGACATGAACTGACTGCTGACGTTCCTGAAGGTAGGAGGAGAACCATTCCAGTGCCCCAGGAGAGACCATAACATAGGATAGAATGGCTAAAAGGATGTCGTGACTGACGGTATTAAAGGCATTCGAGAAATCGACCAGCACTAGTACAGTTACCTTGGTGTCTTCCAGTCCTGCCCTTATATCGCCAGTCACTTTAAGGAGGGCGGAAACAGTGCTGTGCCCGGGCCTGAATCCAGATTGGAGAGGGCTGATAAGCGAGTTCCGATGGACAAAGTTAGCGAATTGTTTGTGAACACAGGCCTCAAGCACTTTGGATAGAAAGGGAAGGATTGAAATGGGACGGAAATGGGTAGGGAGAGAGGGATTAGGAACCTTGGGTAGTGGACAAACGTAGGCTTTGCGCCACAGGGAAGGAAATACTCCGGAAAACAGGGAAAAATTTACTATGTGGGTAATCGCAGGAAGGAGGTCATCCAGAAGAGTAGTGATCATACCACAGGTGATATTATCACAACCCACTGCTTTGGATTTGATTGAGAGAATGATCTTTTTGATCTCTCCCGGTTCGACTGGAATGAAGCAAAAGTGGTTAATATGTGGACGCGTTAGACCAGAAATTAAGGACAAAGTTTGTTGCTTGGTTAAGCGATCCATGATGGTAGCAGAAGAAAAATGATGGTTAAGCTCGTCCAGGTTAATAGATTTAGGAAGGTCTAAAGGCCGCGGTTTGCCGATGCCCAGAGTTCTAAGAAATTTCCAAGTATCGGCAGAAGAGGAAGAAATTATAGTATCCAGAATGTGGCGGCGTTTACCGTTGCGTATCATCTGATTGCATCTATTCCTTGCAACCTTGTATAGTGACCAGTTCTCGTCAGTACGATCCCTCTTAAATTTACGGAATGCGCGGTCCCTACGTCGCATTGCCATCCGTATCCCTCTTGTCATCCAT
Source organism: Eurois occulta (assembly GCA_950022335.1). Classification (NCBI taxonomy): domain Eukaryota; kingdom Metazoa; phylum Arthropoda; class Insecta; order Lepidoptera; family Noctuidae; genus Eurois; species Eurois occulta. Next base: position 16,739,134 of record OX465495.1, on the reverse strand, counting down.
GGAGCAGGAGGTCGTTTCAATTTAACTTTTTTTATTGGAGCATGTGTATTGTAGAGGTTGACCACAGCATCATTGAATATCGCAACCTTTTCATCAACCAATGGAGCTTCCAACATAGGCTCCCAATCTATCAAGGATGCATCCTTCTTAAGCTCCTCAACGTTCATCCGCGCAAAACAACGCCTGTACAGAACCTTGGGTTTAGGTTTGGGAGGTTTAAGGATATATGAAAGGAAAATCATGTCGTGATGAGAAAAGCCAGGAGCATCATGTTGACCATGAGAGGATACGAGGGAAGGATTCGAGGTGAGGATCAGATCGAGCCAGGTGTCATCACCAGCAGTGTTATGGTGGGTAGGTTGGAGCGGCAACACGTGCAGACTAACCGACTCGATAAGATGGAGGAGTTTACGGGATCGAGGGGCGGTACGGGCAAGGAGATTAGTGTTGAAGTCACCCATGATGATGTGGTGCGCATACTCTGAACCCAAAGATTCAAGTACTGATTCGAATTCAGTGAAGTAATCAATAGTGGGAGGACAGTAAACGACACCAATAACAGTTTTGACTCCTTTGACAGAGACTTCAAGGAAAATAAACTCGGCAGAAGCCGAATAGTGTGATGAGGAAGAAGCAAGTATTTTATATGGAAAGTCACTACGGAGATATATGGCCACACCACCCCCTCCCTTATCAATCCTATCATTCCGTATAAGAATGAAACCAGTAAGAGGGTAGGCAGTGGACAGGAGATGTGGTTTGAGCCAAGTTTCGGAGATCAGGATGGCGTGAACGTTACTGTTGTTAAATGCGTCGTACAGCTCGCTGTAGTGACTCGGAACGCTCTGAGCATTAATGTGACACACATTCACCAACCGATTAGAAGAATCATTAAATTTTAGTTGCAAGAAATCGCCAAGAGTATCATGGAACGAACAAAAACTTCCATCGCTTGAAGAAGCAGCAGATTCATCCGCGGATAAGAAAGTATCATTGTCTGACATAAATAAATAAACGTAATAAATGTAAATATATATAGAAAATTACAATTAAGCTATTACTAAAAGCAAAACAATGACTAACAGGTGCACAACTCTGCACCACCCGCCAGCTAACACCAACTCTAGAAACAATACAATAAGTTGGAATATACCACATAATCACAGCAAAACACAAAAGGAAAAGTGAAAGCCATAGTTCCCAGACATAAAAGACAAAAATAAAATAAAGAAAAAGAAGGAGACTGCAAATCATATGCATGTTACACTTGGAACGAAACGTTACTGATAATATAATTATTATGTGTGTGAAGCGTTTACCAGACTAAACTTTTCAGAACGGGTACTTGGAACGTCGCTGTCACTTAATTATTTTCTAAACGTCAGTTTGACAGTTTGACAGTTTGACGCTGACATTCACTTGAAATGGAAATAACAAATTAACAATCACTCAAATAGAAGAAAAATAAACACAGTTGCGGGTATCTAACTACCAGTAAACCTATTAATAATAAAGAAACAGAAGTAAACAGTTGGGGTACAAAACATATAAGAAATATAAGACAACTATAAACTGGTAAGTAAAAATTTGGAAACTAAAACTACGAATCAAGAGACAACCATAAAACATCAAACACTCTAACCTATAATTTCCGTGTTACATTTTTCAGATTCCCGGCAGCGCCATCTCTTCCACTCGTAGAAGGAGCCGCGTCCGGTGCCTTGGGATATTGGGCTACCAAGGGTTTCAGCTCATCAATACAAGTTATCTTGTGCCGACTTCCGTCAGGAGCCTTTATGAAGACAACCCCGTCTTGTGTCCAACACGACCGCATGCTAAAGTGCTCCCGTGCTTTACTGAAGACAGATTGCCTGGTCCTGGTCAAGAACTCCTTCATAGATATTTTAGTGCCTTTCAAGCCTTTCTTTGCCTTCCAAACCGCTGACTTCAAATCCAGACTGGCAAGCCTAACCAGGATAGGCCTGTGATGATCCTTGCTGAGTGTCCCCAGTCTGTGACAGGCTTTAATTGAAGATGCCGAGAAGTTACTGAGTCCCAGCTTGGTATTTAAAACATCCAAGATGACAGCCGTGCAGTCTTCGTTGTCCGCTTCAGCGAGCCCTTGGAAAACCAGTGCTTTCCGTCGGTGCTTTGTTTCTAAGCTATCAATTTGCTTGGCACACTCGTTGATTTGGCTTCGCAGCAGACCAAGCATGGAGAACACAAGCTCCCGAAAGCTACGAAACTCCTCAGCTATCTTTGCCACTGTATCCTTGGCAGGACCGGCGCACTGTATCTGTGCCTCAAGCTCACCCATCTTCCTCAAGAAGTTTTCCTCCAGTGTTTTCTGTGCAGCAAGGACTTCGGCAAATTGAGACATTATGTGATGTGTAGTGCTTCTCAAACTTGTATAATGGTGTGGTTGAACAGCTGGCAGGTGGTGAATGTATAACTTCTCTATGTCACATAAATGTGCCACAAACGTGAGTACTAGCTATACAACTGTTGTAAACTTATTTTTGATACTTTTAATCAAAACTTAATAAGTTATTCTATTATTTAAATTTAAAATAAAATTCCGGATTTTTCAAAACGTCTATACTTTTTCACACCTACCGCCGAAAAAACCTTATTATCCTCACCTTATTATCCCACAATCAACGAGCACCAGTGTGCATATTATTATCACTTGTTATCAGGAGGTGGCCACATTACCATCGGACAGATAAGGCCCAGTCGTCAGACAGACGGGTGCTGTGATAAGATATGGCGTCTTCTCGACTCGTGGTGCAATGAGAAAATGTAGTCTAGGTATATGGAAAAGGTCGGTAGACCGCACGAAAAGGGGTGTTTGCTCGCTTGTTACTAAGTCCAGGTACTTTAGTAATGACAGAACTCCTTGGATAGGAACTTATTACGCACCATACCACCAAGCAGCGTTCCTGTGTTTTTCCTTACCTTAGCACGTTAGGGTGGAAAGGCACGTCTGTAATTACTCTGGTATTGTCATGTCCATAACTGGCGATACAACCTCTCACCATCAGATTGCATGGTCCGCTGGATTACCCAACCAATGGTGTCATCGAACTAAGCTGTGGTCAGTGGTTTACAAGTCATGAGCTATTAGCGGGAGCGGAGTTATGTAGATCGTAATACCTACCTACATACCTATGTGTGAAAGGCTTGGGGTCACGAAACTTTGTAACAGGGTTACCGGCTTGTCGTTTACTACCGATGCTAGGAACAATTTGGATCCTAGCATCGGTAGGAGGGTAAACGTACGAAGCTTTCAGTTTAACCATCTGAAGGGTTTAAATTATTTATAGTCATCATATTTGATAATACTTTTTAGGGTTCCGTAGTCAACAAGGAACCCTTATAGTATCGCCCTGTCCGTCCGTCATTCTGTCCGCAGCTTAGCTCAAAGACTCTTAGTACTAGAAAGCTGTAATTTGGCATGAATATATCTACAGAGTGAATTTTTCAAGTGGACGTGGATGGCCAAATCCGGAACTATGAGGAATAACGAAAAATACTCAAAGGAGTCTCGAGCCCGATTTTGATGAAAACAAAAACATACATCATTAGATTTTTTGAAAAATCAATATTCCTATCCAGGAATCAAACCCATTGAATTAGGGAAAAAAATACACACGGTATTATGGTGTATTCCCGTTGTCCCCATAGGCCATGTCCCCATCACGGGGACAACGGTACGTCACATAATTACTTACCGTTGTCCCCATAATCCGTGTCCCCATCACGGGCACATCTTAACCTTACCGTTGTCCCCGTTATGTACATATGGGCAACGGGGACAACGGACAGTTAAGATTTCACGTGTCGTTGTCCACTTTACATTTTTAGTTATTTTTTAAACGTGGGTTATTTAGCGCGGCAAGCCTAAAACTAAAATGAAAGATATTTTGTACATAATAAATATTAATCCAAAATATAGGAAGAAATAAGACATGTTTACACACAAAACACACCTAGATTTTTAAATAGAAAGCAACAAAAGTTAAGTATTTAGTTCACACAATCAACATAGCAGCTACCCATAAAGTAATAAAAAAATTGTTTGTGGTTGGTATGTTGAAATGATTCAAATTATTTATAGCACACAATAGAGCAACAAATGAGAATAACTAAATATACTCGTTACCCGTGGTCCCGGTGGGTTGACCCATTACCGGGTCCATGGGTAATTTTAATTACCCGTGGTTCCATGGCATTAGGGATTGCTCCCGGACTTCTGACTATATCGATAAAAAATGAAAACCATCAGTTACATACAATATAGTTTACTCAAAAAAATAATAATTCCATCCTTGGGAACAAAAACATACTCATACCAGAACTACATATATTGAAAATAATGAATTCATAAACCGATACACTAATGACTTATGACTCATAAACTATCTCAACATTTCTAATGCGTATCCAACTGATATTTCGCCAGTAATTAATTCCATTAGTGTATCGGTTATGAATGCCCTCGAAGGCTGGCATCACCGCATTAACAGACGTACGAGTATCCCTAAAAAAATCATACATAAATTACAATAAGAAAGTAAATACTGGGATAATATATATATAAACAATCTTTATTTCACAATTTCCGAGAATCGGAAAAGCAAAGACATCCATTTTGATGAACAATATAAAAAAATTGTTAAAAAAGATAAGCGATAACCGATTGTCATTAGCAAAATTTCTGCGTAAAGTTATTTTTCTACAATTATATAAATAGCCATTTTATAGGTTAAAACATAATTTTACGAGTATTACAATTAATATAATTATCATCAAACAGAACTAAATAGTGGATGAATCCTTACAATTTAAAAAAAAAACAATGACAAAAACAAAAAAAACCAATGATATCCGTGCTTTTGTTCTGCGGCTGCATTGCCGCTCGGTGCCGGCGGCGGCGGCGCATCCTTTTCAAACGCACATATTTCATTACTATTATACATATATTCATACATATAAGACTATATATATTTAAACAAATACATTCGTAAATTATAAATACTTGTGTGGCAATCACATGTGTAGCTATTATTTAGATAGTATGTGTTTTTTTAATTTTAAATGTAGTCATTAGTTCCATTTTGTATTGGTACAATATTCTCTGTATTAAGGCACTCTCACTTCTAATTTTAACTCAACGGGGACAACGGGCATATTTTGAGAAGCATATATTACAAGAAATTAACGGGGACAGCGTATGGGGACAACGGGCAGTAATTTTAATTATTTTATTAAATTCCCTCTGTCCCCTTTAACGGGACATGGCCTATGGGGACAACGGGCAGTAATTTTAATTATTTTATTAAATTCCCTCTGTCCCCTTTAACGGGGACATGGCCTATGGGGACAACGGGAATACATCGGTATTATTACTCTATTCGATAGTGTCGCTAATAAGGATCAAATTCTGAGAAATAATGGCATACGGCAAACTAAAGGAAAGAGTTCATTTTTAATAAAAACATAACAGTATGCAAACAGTTCGTAGGTAATCAACGAAACGTCGAACAAAATCACTAATGACGCCAACTCATCTTGTAGGATACTCTGTCTACGTCTTGTAAGGTCTAATTTCAATTGTTTACGTTTTTCTGTTATTGTTAGCCGCGAAGTGTCAATAAAATTGAAATTAGAACATAATGTTGCGAAGATCCACTGCGCTGGTGTCATCAGGTGTCATCAATCAAGGACATTAATAAAAAATACGAAAAAACATAAAATTTAAGATTTTTCTTTAGTTTGCCGTATGTCATTACTTCCCAGAATTTAACCCTAATTAGCGACACTACCGAATGGTGAAATAATACAGTGTGTGTGTTTTTTTCCCAAAATCAATGGGTTCGATTCCTGGCTAGGAATATTGATTTTTTTAAATCTAATGATGCTGTTTTAGTTTTCATCAAAATCAGGCTCGAGACTTCTTTAAGTATTTTTCGCTATTCCACAAAGTTTCAGATTTGGCCATTCACGCCCACTTGGAAAATTCACCATTACAATAAAAGCTATCTACTGAAGATTACCTCTACATGTCACAACTTGGACCACAACACAAAAAAGATAGTAAACTATCCACTACTGCTTCAAAACAGGAATAATTAATAAAAGCTCTTTATTAATGATACGCTTAATATTTCCTATACTATATTCTCTTTACTTTTGTAATAATTCTTATCAATCATTTAATTACAATCGGAAACTAAAGTTAACAAGGTAGGTAGTTAAATGCATTTCCTGCTGATATTAAGTGTCATTGCCCCCGGATTAATGTTATTATGAAATTAAAATTATTTGGTTTAAATTATTTATCTACTTTAGTTGTACTGTTGTACAAATAATGTTATGAGTAAACTTAAATTTAATCAAGCCCAGACATTTGATTTGTACAGATGCCAGGACATCAAGCTACTCAAACACAATCTGGTGCAATCTGTCAAATTTCTTTATGGTGAATGCGACCAACCAACCCGCGAAGTTCATAAAGGCGTTGGATCAAAAAAAAAAACAGAAAAAGTCATTTACAGCTTTATGAACTTAGAGCGTTGTATTGATGATTTTGATGATTATAATTCTGTAACTACATAATATATGTCTTACAGCCGCGAATAATATTTTAATCAACATACAACCTTGCACTGGCCTGCAAATTGCAAAAAACGTAAGAAAATTTGAATTTCGCGGGTTGTTTATGATGATATTCGGGTAGCTTTTGATGTGCTGTCGTCTGTACATGATGATGTGTGTTTGTGGACTGTGGTAAACGCACCCATGACTTAAAAAGGTACGTTTTGCAAAAAATAAAAAGAATTTACTTAATAAATCTTCAACGGAATGTCAGTGATATTTTATCATATACTTAAGTACCTACTTACATGTACTACTATTCTTATGTCAATATAAGTAATCTTACACGTGGCACGCGGTTCCCATGCATTATGTTGTGTACATACACTTTTATCGGTTTTCTTGATATGTATGTAATGTCTGTAGAACTTGGGTAGATCCGTACCTTATTATTATTCTTCTCAAACGCCCGGTCTTTACCTAAGTGCTTCTATTTTATGCTGAATAAGTTACAATACATAGCAAGTGCGTATTTGGTATAAAAAGGTACAGCCGGCCAAGTTCGCGGTTGAGCACTTTTCAACCTTATTTCTATGGGCTCAGAGGTGAAAAGTGGTCGACCACTATGTTTGGTGTACATAGCAGCTTAGCAGCATAGTTACAAAGCTAAGGACCTCGTTGTGCTTATCACTATTGACTTAACACGTGTATGTGACAGTCAGCCCAGGGGGTGATAAAACAATTACGACCCGACTTTACAGTAGGTACATCATCTGCCTAGACTTTTCCCAATTATTTTGGGGTCGGCTTCCAGTCTAACCGGATGCATCTGAATACCAGTATTTTACATGGAGCGACTACCTATCTGACCTCCACAACCCAGTTAGTTCTGGGTAATAAGATCCTTTGGTAAGACTAGTTGTCAGACTTTCGGGCCACTGACTACCTGTAACGACTGTCAAAGATCTACAAATGACAGCCGGGACGTGCTTTCCGAGGCACGGAGGAATCTCGGTATGTAATGGGTCGTCACCAATCCACGGACCAACCTAGGCAAGCGCAATATAACCTGAAGATCGACCCGAGCGGCAGTTATTATTTAGCCACGAACTCCTCCGACTATACAGTTCGTACCTGTTTAGTTTATTAATGTTGGTTTATAGTTAATCACTGCTATTATTCTTTTGTTTATTTATTTGTTTCTATTATTGTACACGTCCCTATGGATATGTTAATCTTAATGTAGAGGTACTTTTTAAAATTTTATCGCATTTATTTGTGAACCACTTACAACAACAATAAATTGATAGTAGGTACCTGGGCGACCGGGTTTCCCAGATATAAGCTAGGTACCTATATCTGAAAAAATCGTTTTCTCTATGAAAGATAACAATTCAAATAGGTATCTAGATCTGGCTCGGGAGCATATAGTAGCTAGGTATATCTAGGAAAATTCGTTTTCTCTATTATTAGTACTTACATCGATTATTCGCTGCCGTAAACCCATTTATTGCAACTTTCATCGAAATGGTTAAAGCCGTTTTCGAGAACGTGAAAGACTGATTACTTACTCAAACAAGTATTGTTCATATATTGTAAAATAACCTGTTGTAATTATTGTAAAAATAAGTTTTGGCTTTATAGCTTTATCCAAGCCTGCCGACACACTGTAACTCTATAGGCTGTCTATAGTTTGGTTATAATATTAAGCATTGTGTCTATCACTCATTCCTGGTAAGCGAGTCTTTCAATAGCTCGGCGTGCCACGTGCTTTGAATGTGAAGTTGCGGGCAAAAAAGCCTTAAAGAAATCGAGAACGTCAGACGCCCAAGTTAGAAGAAAGAAAATAAACTTTGACCCAGATTAAGGGTACACAGTGCTTGCTAATGCCACCCATATGTCCTTCAAAAAGGTCAGGTGCGAACTTATGTATGCGGACGTGTCGCGCGTGCATGCCCTTTATGTGTGCCTGTGTGCTCATAGACGCGGCTCTATATGTATAAATAAAATTGAAGTGTCTGTTTATAATTTCAAAATAACATAATTTTACTATTTACTAAATGCATATGAAAGTATATACTTACGGAACATATAACAAACAAAAACTTTTTTTTAAATTTTTGTTCGTTTTTTCCGGCTAATGTCCGAAACGGCTGCATCGATTGACGGGAATTTTACTGGCAGATAGTTGATGTTAAGGAGTAACTTGTGCTATTTTTATTTTAGAAAAAGGTGTAGATAGGGTTCCGAGCAAAAAAAATAACCCTTGAAATTGTTAACAAAATCCGATTCAAATAATAGGGAAGTAATATTTTAATAATAATTTCACACGGACTAAAGTCGCGGGGCACAACTAGTCTAGAATAACCGTATACGAATTACAATTATTTGTAATGTTTGTTTAGTATTAGTAGTAAGTACCTACACCATTGACTACCCCCCGTTGTTTATGTTCGTACAGTCCATCCAAAGTTTGTCTGGAAGATTATCGCTATCAGAGATAAGACCGCCATTGGAACCATAGAATTAGCAATATTGTAAAACAATTAGGTTTTAATTTTGGTGTATAATAAAGTTTGAAGTCTTGAAGGATGGGTGGGCTGCAGTCGAACCTGTCGAACCACCAAACAACCATTACCTACCAATTTCTGAGGCCCCATGTTTTTCAATGTCAGTTAGTACCTAGTAGTTGTAATACTGTTTTAAGCCTTGACGGTTTAAAACTAAACTTATACTGTCACTTACGGGATATCTTCCCCGCATTCTACAGTCAACCGGCGATCATGGCGCTTGCTAGCGTCGAAATATCGGGAGTCAAAATCATGAACAATCACGGAAGATATCCCGTAAGTGACAGTATAATTTTAGAGGGGTGTTGTGTCTGGTGGGCTACTGCCCGGCAGTTGTTGTCGAGTTTTTCTATACAGGGTGGATTTTTTTAACCTTACCTGGAGGGAAAGTGCTCTAAATACTGGAGATAACAAACTTCACTCAAAGCAAACATTCCTTTATTTTTAATAAGAAAAAAATCTGCATTAAAAGATTTTCGAGAATTCGCTTCTCGCTCGCTTCTGGACTCGAACCGGCTAAAAATCCGAATAAATAACACCCTGTAATTTTATGGCATAAATCGATAGGGTCAATAATAAGAATCAAATCTCTCTAAAAAACATGATAAATTAAATGAAAGGAAAACTTATAAATTCAATGGGATATGATAAAGCACTTTTACTCAAAGGAACTCCATGTACTAAAATAAATAAATAATAAAATGTAATTAATGACAGGACCTTACTCGCCAGTGCTGCCATCTGGTGAGCTCAAAAACGATAACCCTCATTTGTTTGGGGTCGGCGCAGCATGATTTCTTCTTCCGTACTTATCCATTAGTAACAAAAAAACAACATCAACAATTTATATAAAATTGTATTTAAAACTTAAGCTTAGATTCATGTAAAGTCAATATCTTATCGACTTCCTGTGCTCTTTCCTTCAATGTCACCATTTCATCTTCAGATAAAACATCACTCTTCTTGCCAACATTCTTGATCAGGAAGTGTTGTATGAAGAGCCGTATGCTCTCCCTAAACATATGGAGTTTGGGCGGCTTCGAGATGCGGTTGAAGACTTCCAGTGACGACTGGAAGTCGGTGTTCATGATGATGGACAGGAGAATTTGGCGCATGAAGCGGACTGTGTGCTTGTTTAGTTCGGAGAATTGGATTACCTGAGGACACAAGAAATATGTCAAAATAGTTTATAGAAAATACAAGTAGCGATGTACAAGCGATTGATTGGGTGGTAAAACTGGTAAAAACACGTGCACGAGAAAATCAAGGACTTTCTCATAAAGCTACATCATCATATTCTGCCTAGCCTTTTCACAATTTCGTTAGCGTTGGTTTCCAGTCTAACCGAACATAGCTTAATACCAGTGATTTACATAGAGCGACTGTTTTAATTACATATAATTGTCTTAATTAATCCAAAAATTTTAGTTGATTCATACCTTTAACACAGAAAGTGGCAGTCCCTTCTCCATGATGAGATGTATGAGGAACTGCGCCAAGTTCGTCATGCTCTGCTTAGATATGGTATCCAGCTCCTTTATCTTGTCCCACACTGAGAACTGGATTGATAGCTGCAATACAAAACATAACACTCTCCGTCATTTTAAAACAATGAAATCTGTCTTCTAGCATCTTATGGTTACCGGCTTTATTCATAGTGTTGTATATATTATGTTTATAACAGAACGTACAATTTTGAACCTTTAGCGTTCGGTTAAAGTGATCAATATTGCATAACGTTTGTCTCAACATACGTTATATGCTTGCTATTCAACTTTGAACCTTACGTACTTGATATTTGCGGTCAGTATCGCATAGCTTCTGCCCCAACACAGCATAGTACGGATTGTAAGTCTTCTCTTGAAGACAGCACGCTAACAGGACGTGCACGATCTCCCTCTCTTGTTGTCCTTTCAGTCCTAAGTGTTGGAGCTTCTCGAATGCGTCCATATAGTCCTGGGAATACAAAGAAAGATACATCGATTATTTTTTGTGTAAGTAGCGACATCTATGATGCAATGCACGAACTAAAGTACTAAATCGCGCAAGCAGTTATCCGTGAAATTAGTCCGATAACAGAGCAATAGCCCACCAGACACAACACGCTTGTCAGAGGATCCTCTTTTGTCTATGGTAGATAAGGAACTATACAACTTCTTCCTTATGCCTCTAAAGGTGGTAACGAAGCAGGTGACCACTTGAAAGTAAGTGCTCATCTGCAAGGGAACGGTGCGTTGCTATTGCATAAAAAAAGCTAAAATAACTAACGTGCCAGTAATTGTTTAGGCACCTCAAACCGGAACACAGCTACCACTGCTCAGCAGGCAGGTCTACTCTGTTGCTATGCTAGTACTTTAGCCACCACATTGTTCTATTGGACTATCTCCTAATCCAATTAGGGGCATAGACCTTCGGCCCTTTTATCAAGTTCTAGTCAGTTTCTGCCACCTTTTTATATATTATACTAGCGGCACGTCCCGGCTTCGCACGGGTGGACATTTATATTCCCCTAATCCCCCACTATTTTTTCTAGTAATAATTATAGCCAACGTTGCTCAGGGATAATGTAGTATTTTAATGGTGAAAGAATTGTTAAAATCGGTCCAGTGGTTTTTGTGTTTATTCGTTACAAACATACAAATCTTTCCTCTTTATAATATTAGTGTAGATATCCGCTTTGCTTATGGTTTGATTTTAAAATGGAGAAAAGAAACCTCTGCCTGCGCGCCAGTTCCAGAAGCTTCTGGTCGGCAGATGGCAGCACTTGTTAATAATCTTAATCTTCTCTAAATAAGAAAATATGTCATACCTCAGCCGCCATAATAACGCAGAAGATGCTCCGTCTAACATCGGTGTTCATTCTCTGCTTGCGTGCCAATTCTAGAAGCTTCTGGTCGGTAGATGGCAGCACTTTGGTGGTGGGCTTCTCTTCAGGTCGTGTCATGTTGCCTTCCCATGCTGAGCCTACCACCCACCACTTGCCGCGCTCGTCAGCTAGAATTGAGAATTACAGATTTATTATTTAAAAAAAATAAGTAGTTGGGCCCGGATTCCACTAAGGCGGAGAGTAGATGTAAGATTCGACCAATCACAGGAGACGAGAGACGCTATGCCCATTTCAACCAATGTGATTGGTCGGTCTCCGCACGTCTCCTATCTGACCCCTCGTCTCCGCTTTGGTGGAGTCGGGAGTCGGGGCCTTAGTGGCGGTGCCGATATCTGACTAGAAGGAAACCCGAGTACCGACTGTTTCGTTTTCCCTTCGACGTAGTTCTTCTTCGGAGTAAAGGCACTCGAAAATGAAAGTTGATTAGTTTAAAATAAGAGGCTTGTTACGATCTCGTCCGTCAATCCTATTCCATTAAAGGGATTTTAACCGACTTCTAAAAAGAAGGAGGTTCTCAATTCGGCTGTTTTTGGACCGAAGTTCCTTATGGCGCGTTGCGAAAGCAGGCTAGACGGAAAAAATTCTCACGAAAAGTTGTAACGACACTTTTACCCGACTGCGCGACGCAAAGGAGGGTAATGTGTTTTTGCTATAGTAAGCTATTGCAAGCCGTGCGGCGTGCGCATGTTTCTCTGTTTGTCTCTCTCTCGCTCTCTTATAGAAAGCAAGCCAGATATTTTCGTTTCGTCTTTGGTCTGTGGATGGGTGATCAAGGTTAAGCAACGCCAAGTTAATACATACACATACATCATAATAGTTACTATGCTTCAAACAAAGTTTTTAATTAAAAATAATAGTAACTTCGCGCGGACTAAACGTTTAGTCAAAACAGTGCTTAGACGCCATGAGCCCATGACGTAACGTACACAAAAGATAAAATAAAAGAAAATTAAAAACTTAAGAACTTCGTTCCATCCGGGTGTCCCTTGACACCTCCCTAGTTTTTTTTTTAATATTTGTTACCTCACAATTCTGTGATTACTGGTGTGACTTATGCGATTCTTTTTTGGTAGAGCAAGCTTGCGTGGTGGTCCAAATTTTATTCACACTTGTAGTTTATGAGGAATCATCAATAATACATATTTTTTTCTTCTATGTCTATGTCAATGATCTGCTAATAAATTTGAGTAACATTGGATAATAAAAAAAACTAAAAAACCCGACTGAAAAGCAAAGAACAAGCGCATTTGCAAGCAGGCGGGACCCATTGAAATATAAAATTATTAAAACATGTAATGGGGGACCCATTTACTGATACTGATTTGAATACATACCATAATCCTATTCGTCCTTTTATGATAAAACATTTATAGTGAGACTTCTGTCTTTGATGCAGTGCACTACTATGTTCAGCTTACATTTTATCAACTTCATTTTTTTTGTTGATAGTTGACGAAGCCTTGGTATTACTGGTGCAACATAAAGAGTATTTTCAAAAAAGCAACTAACTACCAGTTTGTCAGCTTTTTCGTATTATACGAATGGTACTTTCACCTACCTTTCAATAGATCCTCAAGCCTAATATTAAGCGGTGTGATGTAGTTCCCTTTCCTGACGATGGTTCTGGTCATCTTCTTGAGGTGTTCGCAGTACGTCGGGTCGTAGTTAGGAATCTTCGTCAAATTGTTGTTTTTCACAGCCATGAGGACTTCTAATAAGAACTTTATACGCGACCTGTGAAAATTAAAAAAAATAGTAGTAAAAACACTTCGCAAAAACTTCTCACACCGAGTGGCTCGCTTTTTAGGGTTCCGTACCCAAAGGGTAAAACGGGACCCTATTACTAAGACTTCGCTGTCTGTCTGTCTGTCTCCAGGCTGTATCTCATAAACCGTGATAGCTAGAAAGCTGAAATTTTCACAAATGATGTATTACTATTGCCGCTATAACAACAAATACTAAAAATTAAATATTAAGGGGGGCTCCCATACAACAGATATGATTTTTTTTGCCGTTTTTATAGATAATGGTACGGAACCCTTTGTGCGCGAGTCCGACTCGCACTTGGCCGGTTTTTTTTTTTTCGGATGGGAAATCCTCAAATGACTCCTCCCGCTCTGGGCGGAGCGGAAGGGAGTGTCAGACTTTTACTGACTAAAAACCATCCATGTTCCTTCTTTGGCCCTTTGTGTTCCAGGGCCGCGGTATCTCTTTCGAACAGTCCCGCAGCCCTGGCAGGCATCGGGCCTTGCGGGCCCCTCCCGTTTGCTGACATCTCTTTGAGGAGTGCGTGGGACACGAACGCTCCCTGATATCGTACTCCGGCGTCAATACATATGACACATCGAGTTACAAATTTCGATATGTAAGTTAAAAAAATAGCAATATTGTTAAAATGTTATGTGTATCTCTCTTTTATACCATATATTGTAGCTGTTTGCTGTTCCTCTGGTATAAAATAAAAATAAAAAGAGCTTTATTTGTCGTACTCATAAGAGAAGAAAGGGAGGAGACGAATAAAGCTGAAGTGTTTCTAACTCTTCTAATTACTCATATTCAAGCAAATAAATGATTTGATGTTTTTTTTCTAACGGCACGATTTGCTAAGAACTAGAGACACTTGAATCTAAAGTTGGCCAGTCATCATCATTCTCCTGCACTTATCCTAATTTATTTGCGGTCGGTGCAGCATGTCTTCTTCTTCCATACTTCTCTATTACTCGTTATCTCAGCAGTCACCTCCTTTTTAGCCATATCATCCTTCACACAGTCCATCCATACTCAACATTTTCTTCATTCCTCCGCATCTCATGCCCATACCACGATAACCGATTACCACACAACTTTCCAGTCACTGGCGCCACTTTCAGACTTCAATCTTATGTACTAATTTCTAAGCAAGCTAAAAAGTCTCAGAAATAACGCAGTTTTTTTCCCTTCTTTCATTTTTTTTTTTATTGTTACGAAAGTTGGCAAAACCAGGTAGTGTACTCTCGCCTTGTTTGTAGAAGTTGGATATAATTATTATAATTATCTCTCTTACCCAGCAGCCGAATCCTCAGTCAACTTAGCGACCCGACCCTGCGTGTCATGTATAAAGTTCTTCAAAGCCAGCGGTTCCTCCTTGCGTAGTACGCCGCCGACGCTACGTAGTGCAACCAGTACGCATTCTATGTTCTTCTCTGATATCGAGTCCAGGAGGCGGGTTAGAATATCGTACAGAAGAGTCGCTTGGTAGATCTAGAATGAAAATTAAGGGCTTTTAAGATCGAAACAAGACTTAAAAGGTTGGAATACTTACGAGAAATTGGACTTCACAGTGATTTTGTACTCGTACGTCAAAAACTCACTAAAAGATTATATCAAGATCACCGGCAGACGCGCCCTTTTTTTTTTTTTTTTTGGTGGGTGGGAAATCATCAAATGACCCCCCCCCGCTCTGGGCGGAGCGGAAGGGAGTGTCAGACTCTTACTGACTAAAAACCACCCATGTTCCTTCATTGGCCCTTTATGTTCCAGGGCCGCGGTATCTCTTTCGAACCGCAGCCCTGGCAGGCATCGGCCCTTGCGGGCCCCTCCCGTTTGCTGACAACTCTTTGAGGCGCGCGTGGAACACGAACGCGCCGTCGACACGGCCTGTCGTCATACGACGGACGGACGGCGAGCTAGCCCATTACTCACCGTCCACAGGAAGCAGACGCGCCCTCTAGTCACAAAGAAGAAAAAATAATGATAGTACGAAGCTACAGGGTGTTAACGGACCCTCACGAAGCCAAACAAAGTAACTCTACGCAAAAAATATTGTTGTGAAACGACTTATTTTTGGGGATGAAAAATCACGTTTTACGGACGGCTCAATGTAACGCACTCTAAACATTGTGCTGATGGATGCATTGAATAATACAGGGGTCGCAGTGGTATTTTAAGTAAGGTTATAGGTTAACATTAAAATCGTAAATTAAAAAAAATAACTTGTGAAAAAAAGTTGGAACTTTGACCCCCAATATCTCCGTAAGTAAACGGTTCCCACTGTTCCCAGATATAGTCTAAAACAAAAAAAATAATTACAATGACGGGGAGAACAAGTGCCTTTCGACAAGAGTAATTTTGCACCCATTAGGTATGTATTTCTAAGTGCAGTAAATACTTCGATGTAATTTGCTTACTACCGTTGACTTCTACATTCTACTCACCACCAGAGCTGCTTGGTGAATTATATTATAAGCCATCATAGAGAGTTTTGAGTCCCAGCAGTGGGAACGTTATAGGCGACAGCAGAAACATGCTATGGATTTATGGATAAGCTGATATCAACGAGTCGCAGTATTGGCGAAAGGGGACCATCTTCATTACCCAAATGTCATTGATGACGTTAAGTTAAATAATAAACATGTTAGCTCCGAAAGTGTTTCCAAATATGAATAGAATAGAGTAGATATTTTTAGTAATACGAGTACATACCTTAAAACTATACAAATGTGCCAAGCATGATACTAAGTTGTCAAGAGTTTTGTCTGCTACAGGCTGTGGAGTCTCCATCATGTTGTCAAACTTTTTGACCAGATCCTGTAAGAAATGGGCACCTGAAACAAAATATTGTTAGTAAAATATATGCATACAGAAAATAATTAAAAGAACCAGTAACGCGAAGAGGAGTTACAATTCTCACGACCTATTGCCACTGAGTTAAAGCTATGTTCACTGAGTTGCATGTTTCTAGATTATACAATATTAGTACAAGTTACTGATGTCCAAACCAACATTAGTAACACTGACACGAATATGTTCAGTAATCATTGTATCAGGGATACTCTATCGAGAGTGACCCGTTTACATCCAACCACAACTGAGTTAAAGCTGTGTTCACTGAGTTCATACTGCATTGCTAGACTATGCTGCTACCGACGGCACGGTTGGCGCAGTGGCTGAGCGATTGACTGCTGCGTTGCGTGTCGCGGGTTCGATCCCCGCACGGAACAAATATTTGTATGGCCTACAGATAGTTGTTCCGGGTCTGGCTGTTTGTGTATGTGAGTTTAAATGTTTGTAAATGCACCCACGATACAGGAGAAATTCCTAGTGTGGGGCAACGTTTTTTAAGAAAAAAAAAAAACTATAAGGTAAAACTTACCGATTTCAGAGCCAACATTAGCATGTAACACTGACACAAGAGCTGCATGTTCAGCAACCATCCTATCAGGTGTACTTGAGGGTGATACGGTCGCATCCAACCACAACTGAGTTAATGCTGTGTTCACTGAGTTTCTGCTGTTGGATTGGTAGAGGTTCTCTATTGATGTGCACGCCCAGTGGAGGTTTGTGCCGGCTAGTTTGTTAAGGATACCTGAATTAGGATTAAAAACATGTTTTGAAGATTATTTTATTGCTTGATGTTAAGGGAACTACTCAGCATTGAATTAAATAAAGCTGCAGCATCAAGAGGTAAAATAAAATGTATTCTAGTATTTCATAGTTATTTTTGAGGTATCTATCCCTAATAATGCACCTGCATCACCCTAAGGTTGACTGGTAGAGAATGTCTCAGGCGTTAGTAATCATAATAATAATGGCCGCAGGCTCTGGTCTCAGACTGGAACATAATAATACTACAAGAAGGAATGATGGAACTCTTACTTTTGATTTGTCTTTTCAATTGTAGAAGCTGTTTGTCTGAACTCGAGTCCTTGTTTCTGAGGTGTGGTGGAACATATACGACTTTCTCTTCCTGTAAGAAAAAACAGATTTCAGACTTGATGGATTTGGATTATTTAAAGGAAATCAATTTATAGTGATAATTTTTGTAGAATTTGTATTTTCATTGCACTTTCAAGAAATGTGCAATTTCTACACTTATTATGATAGGGTTAGAGTCTAAATTAATTCGAAGAAGACCCCTAACTTATTATTTCAAGTATAATTTAAATAACACCACCTACCTTAATAATATTCCCATCCTTATCCCTCTTTCTTCCGTAAATATCTTCCCAAACATCAGGTTTCTCTTTCTTCTCCACAACAGGTTCGTCTTCTTCACCAAATTCATCACCTTCATCTGTATCATCACCAGAAAGATGTGATATTTCATCATCACTGAATACTTTACACAAATCATCTTCCGAAATGATTTTCTCTTTTTTATTAGGCTTGATTTCTAGTTCTGTGTCTTTTTTGGTGGTTTTATTGATTTCTTGCTTTGTTGTTTTCTGTTTGGAGGTCGCTTTTGATGTTTTTGTTGGTTTTTCTGTAACAAAGATAGTATGAATTAAATTTATAAATTACAAGCAGTGATAGCCTAGTGGTGGCCGTAACCTTAAGAATATGACTAAAAGCATGACTCTATGTCATGATTCTCTTCCCATTGAACACCTGGTTCACGCTGCCCCACATATAAACAGAATATTTATTGATTTTGTATTTCCTATCAAATAATTTAAAAATCTGTATCTTTTAATATCTTCTTCTCTAATATGAGCTATTTGGTACACGAAATAAATGTTTTTTTTTTATAACCCGATTGTCTATTCTGATTCAGTCAAACCGTAATAAAAATGTACAGACAAATTGTAGACAGCAGACTCTGAAATACACAGAAGTATCTGTCAGTGTCCGTTGCTAGCAGTCGCTCCATAATATGTCTGTCCAGTATACATTTTTGATTGCACCTTTTATTTTAGACACTAGCAGGTTTTAATTAGCATTTAAAAATAAATAAAATCCAAAACATACCTTCAGGTGCATCATCTGAAAGATCTTCTCTAAAGTCTTCTTCATCTTCACTCATATGACTATCTCCTTCGCTCATAGCTTCCTCTTCTTCACTCCCATCATCACCTTCACTCATATCTTCATCTAATTCTTCTTCACTGCCCACTTCATCATCTACATCTGATTCATTGGATTCATTCTCATTTTTGGGCAGTTTTCTTCGACTCTTTATATCCGTTTTCTTTTTATCTTTAATTTCTTTTCCCGTGACTGCTGCTAGGTCTTCATCAAAGTCTGAATCACCTTCAACTTCAGCTAGATGCTTCTCAGCCGCTACTATCTGTTCTGTTGTTGATTTGTCACATATTTCCAGTAAATCTGTTTTGGAGTTAAGGTTTTTATGTTCTGTATGATTTACACCCAGTTTAAGATTTGAGTAATTGATTATAGAACTATTTATACTTTGATTACGGTGTTTCCCTCAATGTAACATAGTTTTAAATTTCAATTACTCAATTCTGAAACTGGCAACTTGAGTTTAAAATAAAGCTTGTGTATTTACTGTTTCGACTATACCAAAGTAAAAAAAAATCTTTTGCTATGGACCTACTTAGTAACATAGAAACTTGTATATCTTTTCTAACAACCTTGCATTATTACTCCTACTGAAACAATACTTTGTATAAAAAGACTACCCAGTAAGTAAGATAATTTTATTTATCTTTCATGCTTAAAAAGAGCCCCGAGAGGAATAATACGAAAATTGTTGGGAGACTAAATAATAATAAAAAAAAGATACAATCAAGTCCATCCTCAGTAAAGAATTTGTTCTTGTTCCTTAATTTGTTCAATCCCAGCTCCTTCTCCAGTCTCTTTATATTCCGCTCTTCCTCTTCATTTGCTTGCTGTAACAACTTTTTTCTCTGTTGCTCTATAGCGATTTTGAGTTGATTCTCGATGTTTGTATCTTTCAGGCGTTCTTCTTTCAGAAGAGCTAGTGCTGAGTTATGTTTCTTTTTCTGGAAACAATTAAGTTTACTTATATGTAATGTTCATATTGATATATCTATTATCTAGCCTATAATTATCCCTCTCCAGGGCAAAGATCAACTCGCACGGCGAAGTCACAAATATTGATCACAACGCTTGCTGAAGGTGGATTGCCAATATCAGACTTTTAATAGTTGTGAATCCCGTACAGGTAGTTTTACTTTAATCAAAATAATTTGTTTAGAATTTTACAGAAATAAGTGAAAGTAAGAAATAATGTGGTCTCATTGAATGATTAGTAATTTCTTGAGAAGCTTGTTTTTAGCAGCATGAAGGCCAAATTTTTTCCTATGTGTGTGATGTTATACTTCACGAAGTTGCCTCTAATGGCACCTAATCACAGTACAGGTATATATTATATACCACGCGGTTAGAAACCATTACATTAACCGTACATTATGGTCCATTTTATCAGGTCACTCAATTATGGCGATAAAAACGTCTGTTTCAGCCATTTCATCTAAATGTTTACAAAAATATAGTTATGTATAATTTTATTTACCCTCACAGGACGTGCTGGTGTGTTTGCAAGTGTCCTGACATGACTATCGGCTACGGATGCATTTTTCGTTAAATAATGTTCCTGACGATTCGCTTTCTTTTGCTGCCGTTTTTGTTTGCGTAATAATTTCCTCGTATTTTCAAACTTAGGACGGGCACTAGGTTTATTTTTCTTTATCTTCATTTCTATCTAAAAACCTTCTCTTTCACTTCGAATTTAAAACCAAAAAACATAAGATATATTTTGAGGTTAAATGAAACACTATTTAACTGCACGACACGACCTTTTGTTTTGACTTTTGAAGTTTTGACAGATCCATTTTAGTTCCGTGAAACCATCGTGAAACACATGTGAAACAGGATGAAACCAAGACATGAAATCAAGTCCGGAAAAAAATCAAGAAAAAAATATTTCTTTTAAATATTTTTCAAACTAAATGTAATGTAAAGGAAATATGTGCATCGTTGAACGACGGAAAACAAGCAACTTAATTTGATGCCAATATAAAATATACGAATTAGGACACCAACGGGGACTATTATCTATAATCATGAAGTTTTAGAACGATTAAATCAATTTTCTACACGTTTCATTTTAAGTATTATTTTTATTTAATTTTTTGTCATAAAACTTCTATAACCGCTCTTAGTTTGTGCTGAAAAGTGCATTGTGTTGCTAGTGAACTGTTAAACAATATTATATTTTAGCTACTAGATTTATGTTTCCTGTTGTTAAAATTGTCTCAATTTTTTATGAGATTTGGAACAACACCGGTCTGTCAAATTGTCTATGATGAAAATTCACAAAAGCATGACGGCTGTTACCTTTTTGTGAAGAAATTCTAAAATTATTAATCAATCGAAGAGCACACGGGTTTTAACGTCTACTACGTAGTTTATTTGTGATAAGTTACTTATTTCTCTAACGGCATGATGGTGGAAGGGTCAGCGTTTACGCGGAACGATGTGTTCCAAATGGCTATACGCGTTGCTTTTGTGTCTGCTGTGACTTATTTCTCAATAAAATGGCTCGTGAACCAGATAGATCCAACATCCAAGAGTCGGAAAAAGGCGGAGGAGCGAGCCCGTGAGCAGTTACGCAAGTAAGTATTGATCCATTCTTTTACGTCATCATAACATAGAATTTTAAACGCATTTTTCTCTAATTTGCTATTAGAATCCACTCGGAATGCGTATTGTAACTGTTCTTAGCTAATTAGACTGTAATTCTAACTACTTTTAACTCTGGCTGATGGTTAACCTACATTTCATCTCTGAAACATTTCATTATCTGAACTAATGACAAATACTCATGATAATCAAGCTCACACCTTAAGTCTCGGCGTCAGGGTTTAATTTGAGATCACAAGATTACCAGTTAACAAAATTAAATAGAACTCTTTAACACCCATTTATCCACATTTGCAAATGTTTTGGCAATTTATGAAAATATTTGGTTTCCATTACATAAACTGGTATCTTCTTACTTTTCTAATAATGCTAATGAGAACATACACATTGGGATTAATGAAAGGTTCATTGTTCTAATATGATGTATATTAGGAGGGTTGGAGTGTACGTAACGGGGCACAGAGGAAAAAAGAGAGCAATTTTTAGCCAAAAAAGTGATACACTCTGATGTTAGGTTACTTTAAACCCTGCAGACAAATAGGAGCCCCGTGTAGACGTTCTACATCGACTTTTTCATAGTGCCCCGTTTCATATCCACTGCCCATTAAGAGTGTGTGATCCCGCACGCAGTGGAATTACCATCCATGGTTACTCTACCCTGTAAAGACAGGTTAGAAACCATGGCTTTCAATATTTCCATTTTTATTAGACATCATAAACATTTTTAATTAAACTATACAAGTTTAATGCATGTTATAACTAATTCAAAGACCTACATTCCTAAAGTTCAGTTCCTCATGTATATTTATGTCGGATAATCACCATAAATGAAACAGTCTATAAACCAATTTCCAAGTTAGTGTATTTGGTGGATAGATTACTATGCACCAATTACATTGATTGACTTTGAAAAATAAAATGAGTGAATCCAATGATTAATTGGATTGAAGAAGTCAATCATTATCATCATCATTAGAAACATAAAGAAAATCAAGTTTTTTTTTTTAATATTTGTGTTTGTTTGTGGTTAGTTCTCTCAAAAGACATGACTTTTGTGCCATGTACTATGTTTAATAGGCTTCTAACCAGTCAGATTGAAGCATCAAACTCCGCAGGTGCAAAACCCATGTTTTATTGGGGGTCGACTATGAGTTGTTCTCTACATGTGGCTGTTTTTAACTAAGATGTGGCTTTAATTTTATAATTTAACTGCAGATGCTATAATACAAAATTTACATGATTGATTGATTGAAGAACAATTATGGAACACACTTAATGACACTCACAAGTAACATTTAATTAAAAGTATCAAAAAACCTGACTACAATTTTTGTATTATCTTACTACTATTATAAATGCGAAAGTTTGGATGGATGATTGTTACTCAATCATGCCAGAATGGCTGAACAGATGTGATGAAATTTGGCACAGAGATAGTTTATAGTCTGGAATAGCACATAGGCTATATATTATCGCGGTAAAAACTTAGAGGGATGAGCAATATTGCATTAAGTCCATATTCTTCAACTGTTTGACAACTGACAACTGTCATAACATGCATTAGAACAGAACAGCTATTTTAGTATATTTGTCATCGAAGCCAGTTCAGTACTTGGTAATGGGAATTTGCAAATAATCTCACTAGGTACACAAAATCTCAAATTTTTAAACAGTCAAACATAAACAGATCAAAAACTCCCAATTTGGCATGCATCTGCAGTTAACAATGTAAATAAATCAAGCTTGGTAGTGGCATGCGTGTGGTGTCCGTCCACATAATGTGTATACAAAGATGGCCACTGTATAGACCGTGCATGTGTTAAGGATGTCTTGCAGAGCCGGGCTGGGTAACAAGCACTCCATCGCGCTGGACAAGCTGACTGACCACGAGATGATCATCGCTTCACAGCTAGTGGTGCCTGATGAGATCAATGTGAGTATATTATTTGATATAATTTATTTGAATTTAGAGTGAATACACACTTCTTCTTTATAGTGTGCCTAACCTGGTGTCAGACTTATGCCTCCATGGGCCTCTGACTTGGCTTTACATGCCGTGAAGAAATATCTCTCAGGCATGTTGGTTTCCTCACGACGTTTTCCTTCACCGAAGCAAGTGATAATTATACACATTTGCGTTTTGGCGGTTTGATAAATCCGTGACTTTAGGAAAATGAAAAAACTTTTCAATTTCAGAAGTCGGTGACAAAAAAACTAAATCAAACAAAAAAAAGTCACCGACTTCTGAAGATAAAATTATTTTTCACTTTTTTTAAATCGGTTTTATTTTTTGCGAAAATGTTTTTTTATTTTTCTACTTTTGTTGTAATATCTTTTATCCTTTACAAATATTTGCTATGCATTTATTTTAAATACATTGTTATACATACATTTCATGGTAATAGACTGACCCTCAATAAAATGGAACATACCTAACTATCGTAATGTGGGTGTACTGTGCACATTTGCGTAACTCCTCAAAGCATACAAGCGTGATGTTATGATGTTGTGTAAACAATAAACATCCAAGCGATTGCAGCAATCACGACAGATTTGCTGTCTATTATTGAAGAGTTCCGTTCCATATCTCCGAAGTCCATAATCAGATCATGACAATATTTGTAAGGGACCACACTTGGGAGTATACTCTCACGAATGAAAAAAGAAACTTTTGAAAATCGGTCCACAGTTAATATTTTACTAAAGAATTATCCTCCAACTCCTAACCGTTTAGGAGTTATGCCTTCCATCATCAGCTCATCAACTTGAGGTGATGACTCCCAGATGCGTATAATTGAATAGCTTTAAAAAAACATGAAAAACGTAATACGTGCCTATATGAATATAAACTTATACTGTCACTTATGAGATATCTTCTTTGAACAATCACGGAAGATATCCCGTAAGTGACAGTATAAGTTTAATTTTGTATTATTTGAATTATATGCTAAATAAGTAGGTAGGCTAAAAAACCGGCCAAGTGCGAGTCGGACTCGCGCACGAAGGGTTCCGTACATTCATAAGGTTCATTATCTATAAAAACGGCAAAAAAATCATATCTGTTGTATGGGAGCCCCCTTAATATTTTTATTTTTTTTTATTTTTAGAATATGTTGTTATAGCGGCAATAGTAATACATCATTTGTGAAAATTTCAGCTTTCTAGCTATCGCGGTTTATGAGATACAGCCTGGAGACAGACAGACAGACAGCGAAGTCTTTGTAATAGGGTCCCGTTTTACCCTTTGGGTACGGAACCCTAAAAAATAACACGGGAATTCTTATATTTTTAAATTTCCTATCTTTAAGTGTAACAATCGATTAGAACGCATTTCTTGTTATCGCGATATTGCGAATTAATAGACGTTTGAACAGGTTTTTTTATTCATTCATACATAACGTAACGCTTGTAATCCCGAAAGGTTAGGCAGAGCTGTACCTAATAGAACACCCACATTTCATCAGTCATGTTTAAGTCCCATGTAATAGGGGGCGAGCCTTTTCCAATTAACCGGGCACAAATCCAGACTCTGTGGCTGCTATTGAGTAATACCTGATGAAAAACCCAACTCATAGAATTTGTAGGTTTTTCAGTATTTTGACTTGAGAAAACAAATTTGGCAGCGCTTAATCCCCCCTTCAAGTTACGCTTGCCGGTATAGGTCAGATAGCCGGTCACTCCATGTAAAATACTGGAATTTCACCGTAACATAGACTATGTTGTAGTCCAGTGGACTAGGCAGATGATGGTGGCCCACCGATTTCCGTCCTTTTTATTCTTCTATAAAAATATTGAATTACTTTCGACCGTAAATATCCATTATCTGGGTTAGGACTCCTAGCTTATGAGTTGGATATTATAGAACACTTTTTAGTCCGGGACTGCGTTTCCGCTCCGACAGTCGCGCGGCCGAAGTCATGTGCAACCTACATAATATATTGATATGTATATTATGTATGACAATTCACTAGGTCATTAGGTACTATTACTATATTATTTACAAATCGTTGTGAGCCATGCATCAATCAACAGATTATTGTGAATTAATTTAGTTATCTACTTGAATGAATTGCTCATTGTCCCAGCGCTTCATGAATTCAAGGTTTTAAATTGTGTAATGAAAATGAATCTAATTTGTGGGTACTTGGAGAAAGAATGATTTTTAAATGTTTCATGTTTGCTAATTTTATAGACAATATTGTAAATATGTATCTGAGGTTTATACTATTTTGCTATACGCAATAAAATTAAACTTTTTATGATGTTATTGGTACTTTAAAGTATAAAATAGAATTAGTGACAGGACCTTACTGGACAAAGGCGCCATCTGGTGTGCTGAAAAACGATAGCCCTCATTGGGTTTTCCTAGCTTGAATCAGATAACTTAACCGGTTGATAATTAGAGAGGATACGGTTATGGAAACGTATACATGACGACATACCTCGTGTCTGTCCTCCGCTCCTGAGGACTCATGAGTTCATGACGCACTTAGGAGCTTTATATCGACAATACTTTATTTTATTACATTTAGTAATGAAAAATGTTAAAACAGTTAATATGCTTAAGTGTCTGGTATACGTGGTTGAAAAATATTGAAACCAAATATGTATGTTATACCTGGGCCAGTATCACCGCCTCTTAGGCTCTTATAGCAGTATTACCTTAATGTCACTTCAGTGTGACAAAGGGATGAAGTATAGGTAGGGACGTCTAGCGCCGTCTCTTTCCCACACTTAATTAAAACAATACAGGTTATGTTAGGCCACCTGTTTCGTAGTAGGCCGGCAAAGGCAACAATAATAAATCTCAATGAAAAGTGGCCCAAAATCACGCGACGAGGACCAAAAATAGTTGTTTTATTGCTACGTAAGTTATTTTAAACATGAATTTCGTGTAGGTAACGTAAGGTTCCATTTTAATGTATTGTTTCTAGGTTTTTAAAAATAATGATGCTGTTCCGGTATGCGGAATTTAGAAGCCAGATTTTAGAGATTGGCTCCCAGTATATCAAATAAGAGCCGATCTTCTTCTTAGCGTGTCGATGGCATTCTAAATTGTGTCAGCCCAGAACTGAGCTACTAGTTTGGCGCTTTTGGCTAGCGTCCATCAGTTCCTGTAGTGAACAAACAACAGGACACACAGGACACCATATTAAGTGCCCCATCGTTTGTAGAACAGTACCACATTTACACTCCAGGGCAGAGACATTAATGAATCTCCACATGAGCAGGTTTTTATTAGAGCCGATACAACATCAGCAAAATTCGGGTAGATCAAGTACATCTGCAGACTGCAGAAATGAGGTCGCGGCGCAGCCGCGGTGCAATCCCTTCACTTGCACGCCTGCGCTAAAACCTTTCCCCTTTTACATCGATCAGATACAGCAGCATTCGTCCTACGAATATCTAGATTTATCTAACCATCTCCGCCCCGATGTTGCGCTATTACGACCCCGGCAGCCGTAATGATCAGTCGATGTCAAATAAATTTCGCGAGTAATTTTAAAAGTAATTGGTTCTCTTGCATTTTAATTTCGGGAATCGAGTTGAGAAGGAGAATATCGGGAATAACGCTTAGTTTTTCTTTTTCGTGCAATGATGGTCCGAGTTCGAAGCATGGTGCAACAAGGGGTTGCTGTCTATC
This sequence comes from Eurois occulta, assembly GCA_950022335.1. NCBI lineage: Eukaryota > Metazoa > Arthropoda > Insecta > Lepidoptera > Noctuidae > Eurois > Eurois occulta. The sequence goes on along the minus strand of OX465495.1, from coordinate 16,712,046 downwards.
CTCCATCTTTGATTCCGCCATTAGGTAACTTCGTGAAACCTACACCGCCCCTACGGTACGTTCTACTCTTTTTAAGATTTTATCTTCTTTGTGCAGGTGAACTGGAAGGACATTGCGGGTTTGGACCAACTGATCCAGGAGCTTCGCGAGACTGTTATCCTGCCGATCCAGAAGCGAGAGCTGTTCGCTGACAGCAGGTTGACGCAGCCGCCTAAAGGTGTGCTGCTGCACGGACCCCCAGGTACGTACTTTTTACTGTCATTGTCGAAATTGACCACGATTTTATTATCGATCGGTAACGTAACAGCTATTGGCTTGGACCATACCCTAATAATCGATCGGTAATGTAATGATTTTTGACTTGGAACTGCTCTTACAAAGTTACAATCGATCAATAACGTAATATTTTTTACTTGGACCAGACATACATACTTTTATTAATCGATTGGCTACGTAGGTATTAATTTTTCACTTGGGCTATACTCTTGTGATCGATCGATTAAGTCCTAAACGTACATACTGTTTAATTGAGGTGACTGAGATAGATGCGCCGTCTGGGAGGAGTGTTGGTTGGGTCCAGTCAAAGGGCGAATGACAGCTCCCGCGACCGAGATCACACCCGTCCCAAATCAGAACTAACGCCGCCATTTTGTTTTTTAAATGCATTTCACAATAAACTTTCAAGTTGAAAATATGGCCGCCATCTTGTTTTGCAATCCATTTTCAAACACAAAAACACAAAAAAAAATTCAAGTGGAATTCACGTTTTTTCTTACTCCTCCGCAGTTCTTTATGGATTTATTTCGTTGCGGGTTTGCATTTTTATAAGCAGCATTCTTATACCTCCCGACAAGCTTTTATATCATATAAATTGTTTAATGTAATGAAACGATGGGTTTGATTTAAATAAAAGTTTATATTTTCCTATTTAGAGCATTCAAAATAAAAGCTTGTTTTTAAAAATGCTTTTTTACTATTAATTTTAAGCCTATATAGTCCTACTGCAGGCCAAAGGCCATTCGCCTTTCAAATCCTCTCTATTTTTGTCTATTTCTTATTTGTTTTCTAGGTTGCGGCAAGACCCTCATAGCTAAAGCGACGGCGAAGGAAGCGAACATGAGTTTCATAAACCTAGACGTTTCCTTACTGACTGACAAATGGTACGGCGAGACGCAGAAGTTGGCCGCTGCCGTGTTTAGTCTCGCAGTCAAGTTGCAGCCTTGCATCGTGTTTATAGGTACTTTATTTATTCTTTAAAGCAACGGTTGAAATGATCATAAGAGGAGCGTTTCTGTTTTTAGAGTTTTGTACCTCAAAAGGAAAAAACGGAACCCTTATAGGATCACTTTGTCGTCCGTATCAAGAAAATGTGCAGCCACTTCAGCAGGTTCTGGAATGATTAAAATAAAGTTTCCTAAATTAACATCAGTAGCCGAATACAATAATGACCCTATGACACTAATTGCCCAGTACCCTTACTGCTGCAACACTTTTATTATTAAATTGTGACCATAGCTAAGCGTTTGGCCGTATCTTCCTTGACAGACGAGATCGAGTCCTTCCTGCGCACACGCACACAGCACGACCACGAAGCGACCGCCATGATGAAGACGCAGTTCATGTCGCTGTGGGACGGACTCATCACGGAGCCGACTTGCACCGTCATCATTATGGGTGAGTCGATCACTTTGACTTATGATGAAGACGCAGTTCACATCGCTGTGGGACGGACTCATCACTTGTCTTGCACCGTCAACACATAACGTAATGAATTTTAAAATAAATTATTTATTTAAAAATTAAACAGGTTTACCAAATAAGGAATATGCAAGAAATACAAAACCTATTTTATTTCTTAAAAATACCTAGTATTGGCCCATAATAACATTGTGGTACACTTGTTTAATTTTCTAATACAACACTTATTTTACTAGCTGATGCCCGCGGCTTCGCCCGCGTGGATGTCGGTTATCGTGACCAAAAGTAATCATGAAATTTTGATCCTGTTCCCGCAACCCATGGAAACCTATTCCAGATAAAAAGTAGCCTTTGTCCTATTCCAGGCTATAATCTATCCCTGTACCAAATTTTAGCCAATTTTCGGCTTTTTTAAAGATTAAAAAACTTTATATAAATAAATAAATATCCCTGGACATTTCACACAGCACCATCTAGTCCCAAGCTAAGCAACCTAATGCTTGTGTTATGATACACAATTCCACCATACATCATTTTGTTATATCTCAAAGGGTTTAGGCAGCGTTTTCGTTGAAAGCTCGCAGACGGCTTATTTTTTTCCGACACCTCCAACAAATATCATTATACTTTAGCCAATGTATACAAAAACTTGACAAATTATTTACTAAAACCATCCTCGAGAACCACTCTATCCATTGGTGAGAACAGCATGAAAATCGGTGCAGCAGTTTTTGACATGACCACGGTCATGTACAAAAGAGAATACTAAAATAATAATATTATAATAATAATTTGCTCAATTATATAACCTGTAATTGAAAGATTATGACCTATTTGCTACACTTTGACCTTGTATTTGCTACATTTTGACCTTGTATTTGCTACATTTTGACCTTGTATTTGTTACGTTATGACTTTGTATCTGCTTAATTCTTATCTCGTATTTGGTATGCTATTATCACATTATATTTATTATATTATGATCTTGTATAGGTACCGAAAACCAATGTTTTAAGCACCATCATTCAAGAATAAGCACCACTTGAAGATTATGTCTGTCGAATTCTTTTTGAGAGAAAAAACTCCGCAAGTTTTTTCTCTCGAATAGAACTAGGCGGACATCGGTAAAGAAGTGTCCTCAAAAAGAACAATTTGCAATTAACCTATCATTTGATTGGCCTGTTGGTCTAGTGGTTAGTGACCCTGACTGCTAGGACGGAGGTCGTGGGTTCGATTCCCACACAGGACAAATCTTTGTGCGATGAGTACGATTATTTGTTCTGTATCTGGGTGTGTGTAATTTATCTATAATATGTATGTATTTAGAAATATATATGTATGTTTATCAGTTGTCTGGTTGCCATAGTACAGGCTCTGCCTAGTTTGGGATCAGATGGCGGTGTGTTGGTTGTCCCAAGATATTTATTATTATTAAGATATTGTGTGTTTGATCAGGTTTGATTCAGGGTTCGTAATTATCAAGATTTTTATTTTCTTAGGCTCTCTACGCTCTTTAATTTAATTTACTTACAAATGATAATTTTATTTCTAATATATAAGGAGAAGAAGGGAAAGAAAAAAGATCTTTTTAGTATTTATTTGTGTTAGTTGTAAGTTTGGCTTTCCGTCACATAGGCAGCTCATGTAACTGATGACACATTTAAATCTTTACCTCATTATTTTGGAAAATGTTGTCTTGCTCGATCTCAGCAACGATGCGAAATCTGTTCTTCGTCTATTTGCACTCTATACATCCTCCTTTTTTCAGTATTTACTCCAAATACAAGTTGTATTTAACAATTTGTTTAAAATGTTCTTAGGTGCGACGAATCGGCCGCAAGACTTGGACAAGGCCATCCAGCGTCGGATGCCGGCCACGTTCCACGTGCCCATGCCCAGTGAGACGCAACGCGAGAGGATCCTGCAGCTCATACTGCGCTCTGAACCGGTTGCCATTGATGTGAGTACCATCATTCTCCTGCCCTTATTCCAATTCTTTTGGGGTCGGCGCAGCATGTCTTCTTCCATACTTCTCTATTACTCGTCATCTCATCAGACACCTCCTTCGTGCCATATCATCCATCACACAGTCCATCCATCGTTTCTTTGGCCTTCTTCTTCTCTTATACCCACCCACATTCCTACTCAAAACTTTCCTCACGACATTTTCCTCATTCCTCTGCATCACATGCTCATACCACGATAACCGATAACCACGCAAATTTTCAGTCACCGGCGCCACTTTCAGACTTTCTCTTATGTACTCATTTCTTTTTTTATCCATTCGTAATACCACACATCGCCCTTAGCATTCTCATCTCAGCCACATGCAATTGTCTTTCATTCATCCCTTTTGTGGCTCAACATTCTGATCCATACAAGACAGCAGATGACTGATGTGAGTACCCTTACCTTTAAAATTGATCGTAGCATGAGCCTGTAATGTTCTCACTTCTGGGATATATACATCTTGGTGCATATCACATGTCTTCTTATTTTGGTTCTAGGACATGCTAGTTTCCTCATTATGTTTTATTCACCGTTGATCTGTCGGTTAGTTCACCACATGAACCACATCACCACGCAATATAACAAAAGTTGACCAAATAACAATGTATAAATTTGTCAACAGATTGATTTCACGAAGCTAGCGGCTTCCACGGAAGGTTTCTCCGGGTCGGACTTACACGAGCTGTGCCGACAGGCCGCCGTGTACCGCGTCAGAGATCTCGCCAGGGACGAGATGGCTAGAGAACTCAACAAGGTAAGTACCAATCTAGAGCAAAGTGATCTAAATCAAAAGATAGCTTGCAAAAGTTGAGAAAAAAAAAAAAAAAGAATATACTTACATATTTACTAGTAAAAAGACAAAATATATAACACAAATAAATCTATATCATCTATATCTATCTATTTTTGTCTATCGTTTTTTCTTTCTATATCTTATCTATATTAGTAAGAAAAAACTATTGCACAATTAAAACACACATTGTAAAATAAATACATACACTTCTTTTTCAGGAAAACACAACTGAAACAGGGAATTCAGGTGAAGATTCTGACGACGAGTTCGTGGATGCAGTCCGTCCAATCACTATGGACGACCTGCGCCTGTCCCTCAGCAAGCTGAAGGAGTCCAAGATCCAGTGCGGCACTCTCGCGCCCTCTATGCGGATAGAACTCGACTAGCAACCAGATACGTCTAGCGATCTTGTCGATATTACTGAGGAGATGATGGAGGTCATTTTTAAAAAGTGTAAAGAACCTCTTTCGTAAAATGTCGATGGAAAACGAATATGTTTTTGTTGTTGGTCTTAGACTGTTTGCACATCGCCGCGTCTCTGTTATGATTCTAAAAAGTAGTTAGGTAAAATGTTGACTTTTTTGCATTGACTTTAACAAGAAAACTGAAATTGTTACATAAATGTCACATTCTTTGAAGGTGGAGCCAACCGTGTGAAAGTAAAGTTATGATATGGCTAAGATAAACAGCTAATGAATTTGGCTAAGCGTTATTTCTGTCACTGTCGCACAACTGTCCCACTAAAAGTGCGAGACACAGACAGAAACATATCTTAGCCAAGACACGTAATCAATCGACTCTTAACATGCGCAAGAGCATATACAGTACCTGAAACTACGAACGACCTAACACATTGAAGTCTTTCGACATTATTTCTTTGACGTTCTAAAATCAATTGACTCTTAGATCGCTAGACTATACAATCGTTATTTATATTTAGATAAGATCTGCCTAGGTCTATGGCTGTGCCTAGGCTGAATCTAGTCTTAAAGAGGGGTAGTGCTGGGCTAAGTGGAGTGGTTAGATGGAAACGTGATTAAGGTGTAGTATGTTTATGCGTATTAAAATGTGATATTAAAATAACTTTAAAATGTTATATTTTAATTGGTGCTTCTGATTTAATTTACATCATTTCTTTCGTCCTTATATCAGACTTTTACTGCAACTACTGTAACTGCGTGTGTATAATTATAAATACGCTGCTTGCGTAAACCTCAAACTAATTCACAAGTTTTGTGATATTAACATACATTTTAATGACCCTCTTATCAGTGACAAAATTTACTTTAGTCAATCATAACAACTTAATTCGTCTAGTAATTAAAACAGTAAACGTAACTTATGTTGTTGCAATTCAGTCTGCACCGTAATTTTCAGAAACACTTTTGATAATAAGCCACAATTCTTGCCTAAGGGGCTGTCTCCACGAGCGAGAGAATAGCGACGATATTATCGTCGTTGCCACGTATTTCTATACACTCTCTTAGAGGCCGTCTCCACGAGCGAGAGAATCGCGGCGATATTATCCCATATAAATACGTAATATCGCCGCGATTCTCTCACTCATGGAGACGGCCCCTAACTTCTCTCGAATTGGCACAATTTATCAGATTGAAACACATGACCCACGCGGTCGTGTCGTGGCTACCCAAGGTGCGCCAGATGCTCATGTACGCTCACGTGCGAGCGAGCAATTTTTGAATGCGAGGTTTTTTTTCGTGAACTTAATATTCGACCCTGTTTAGCGCCGAAAGTTGAAATTCAAAAGTACTCTGTTTTGGTGCTCTGTGTTCAATACGGAGAGATGATGATTTAGTTCGCGATACAAAATCTTCCGTGTTTAAAACTGATGTTGCATCTTCCCACTCCACCTAGTTTCTGCATACTATTGTATTTAATTCCGTTACCATTGATATTGTAAATTATTATGTTGTACATATTCGAGTGTTTCGCCAGTCGATAATCAACCCTATTTGTTTAGTTATAACGTTGGATTTAGGTCAAAACATTCTGTATTTATTTTAAGACATATTGGAACTTAGGAACGATCGCGTGTTAGAACAAAATGACCTAATATGAAGCTCTAATGAAATAACATTTGTGGGCTAAGCAGAATGGGTGAATAACGATGTCTTTAAAACAAATACATGATAAAATGTTTTGCTGTAGTGTAATATAGTTAGTTAAAAACAATTTTCTGTGACTTATTTGGTATTTGAGAACGTTTGAAAATTTGGCATGTAATGTGTGAACGAAGATGAAAAATTCGGAACTTTATGTCTTTGCGTTAACATTGAAAATTGCTAAGCAGGTCTTGGCGTTTCAGACGAATTGATATTATTAACTAATAGTAACTGTAATATGTTTTCCCTTTTTTCTCTGTTATTTTGTTTCCTAATAATATGAATGAAGAGATAAAGTTCCATATTAGATACATCTCAAATGATAGCACAGTGGTTCTGTAAAAATGTCGGTATTGTATGAGTGCGATTGTTCGTCTCTTCCTTTTGATATTTGGCGCAATAAGTGCGAGAGGGATAAAAGAATATTAGAACATAATATTAAAATGAAATGCTTTTTTATGCAGTTATGGGGTCTGATATGAAACATGACATAGCTTCAGCTGAAACTATTCTATTTCTATCAATGTAAAATATAAAACATCGATGGTGGAAATTTTAAATGCGAGCTGTTGTATGCAACGTTTGGCTCACTGCTAAAATATGAAACCCCCAACAGCAAGCTCAATCTCCCTCTCCACTTTTCAAATAGCCGACGTCAACAGGTTTCACATCCCAGAGAATTTCGTTCTATCAAATCATAGTGCAAAAAAAACAAATGTAAATCATAATAAATATTTACCGAAAGAAAATATGTATATTAAAGCTATATTTGAATAATCGATTTACGACAAGTTGGTTACCGGACTAAAGACAAAAAATAATAGTTGACAAGTGTTCAATAAAAACGACGAGAATTACGATGATTTGTTCTACTTTCAAAGAAAGTGCAATAATCAATTAGTGCTGTCGTATTTATTATACTTTCGTTTGTTTTAGAGATGTTAAATGCAGTGGAGTCGAAAGAATCCGTTACGACCTCTTTATGCAGATGACGCAACCAATACGGTGGGCGCTAAAAGTGACGTAGTCACGTCTGATTGGCTGATGCAAGTCTATAGTAAAATTACTGCCTAAAAAATGACCCGTAGGAGGTATTGGATAAAATGGTGGATACATAGCAAGCGAGGATTTGCTAACTCAGATCAATAGTTTAGCGTAACTGCCTAAAATATGACCCGCATTGTATTAAACCCTACGGTGGATAGCAAGACAGAACGAACATCTTCTATCTCTGTATATAATAGTTTATTAGAAAGAGAGAGATTTATTTCGAATCCATGCATCTTACAGTTCGGAAGGAAATAAAGATATTTTAAAACATATTTGTAGTTTACGTGTCTACTTTGCCGGCAAAGACAGACAAAAAAAATATGGCAACTCTAAAATCTTTATTAAATATTGAAATTCTAAAGTTAGTTCAATTCACAGATGACAGTTAAAAATATATTTATTGATTGTTAAAAATGTAGATACGCTTCTCGATTTTATGATGGATGCTGATAGATATGATGGCGAGAGAGATCGTTTGTATGTTCTGAATGTTAAGGTTGAAATTGGTTTGGCCAATGGATGAATGAAAAATAAACGTTCAATCGAACTTGTTCGAACATATCTAAATATCTATTGGCATCTGAGCACTATGTACTAGAATGGATGTTTGTATATTAGGTGTATTTTGAAGATGGGAGAAGTCCGGTGGGGTAAACAAGAAAGGAGCCAAATCAAATCAAGGCATAGCAACACTAGATGCACACTTGACCCCCCCGGTTTTGCCCCTAACTGTGTGCATTTTATTCGGCTTTTTACATTAGTGTGTAGTTTTTTTGTATTGTGTATTAGCAGGGTTAGGCTCGGGCTGTGTCGATAAATTGTTGATTTATTTTCTAACGTTGTTTTGTCGATATCGCTTTGTATACTATATTGTTGTAAAAAATCGTGATTTTGTAACTGAAATTGATAGATGGTGTTGGAGGTAACACAATCTTATCATTAGGCATTTAGGCCTAACTATGAGACCACTCCACATCCAGTTTTGATTAATATAATTTCAGTGTCTTTCCTAAGTTATGCAGTAAGTCGAATAGGGTTGCCCCATCGCTATCTATTGATTAATAAAAAGTTGCAAAGTTCCGGTTTTTAATTACTCTAGATTTTGCACAAAAAGCAATAAAAAGCTGGTGATTTTAACTAATTATAATTAAATAAACAGTGATTGATAGTAGGCTATTTTTGGTTATACAGAAATAAGTTTCCTTGTGTCCGTTATAACAGTTTTTTTTTCGTTTTAATTTTTTTATCGTACTATATTTTTTTTTCGTATTGTATATTGTTACAATTTGTTGATGCGGTTTAACTGCTCATAAACAATTATTTCTGACCATAACGGACAATGTACAAAGACCATAATTGTCAAAGATGTTTTTCGTGCATGTAAGACGAGGACAAATAAGTGCAAATATCTCTTTGACTTTTAAAACTTGTTCGTCAAATTCAGGCGGCCCAGTGAACTGTGACAAGATAATTGGTGACCAGTCATATCTTTTCGAATCTCATACAACATTTGAGACCATAAAAACTGACATTTACAGGAGGCATGGTCATAAAACGTGCGAGTGAATGGTAAAAATTTAGTATGGGATTCAAAAAACACTACTAAGTTTCGTGTCCTCTCGCTCCCACATTTCATGACCAAGCTTCTCACGAACTTGAGCATTTAGTGTACATATTCTTGTCATAGTTGGCTTAAGCTTTCTGTTGTCACAAATGTGTGACAAATATTTGATTAAGTGTTGAAAATTCCTTTGGTCTTTTCAATGTACTTGAAAACTTTTTTGATGTTTTTTTTCGTTACACAGCTTTGTTGTTATTATTGCTACGGAAGAATTAGTTACTGGAACTTATTTATTGTGTAAATAAAAACAATAAATTAAATAGAAAATCTTTGTTTTTTATTCAAACATTGTACAAACTATTCTATCTTATACTTCCAATCCCTTGTAGTCTGGTCATTCTACATCAGTGATTTGATTACACTTGGGCAAAGAGAATCACCGGTGCTACGTACATGAAGGTGCCGTCTATGTCAGATTGTTGCCGCTGATGGTTGATGGACGGTTGAAATGAACAATAACAATACACAATTACACAACACACAGAATTTTCACATTTATCTTTATTTTATTTTTCTATAAAAACAATAAATTCTTAAAGTAGTGTAACATAAACACAAATCTATAGATTCTTTACGAGACCAATTGTCAGATCCGTGGTATCTTACAAGATAAAGTAAATTCCGAACCAACTAAATACATAGTAAATACATACACACATTGTAATTCTAAGTAAAAAATGAGCACTCTTTGGGATTCTCGACTTTATAAGTCTTCTTGGTCATCGGTGATATAAAATCTGAAAAAGAAAAACATGAATCATTACACGATTTTTTATGAATACTGGTTAGTAATTCAGATTATTTCAGATACAGCGAAATATGTAAGTCTTTATCTACATTGGTGAGACATATCATCCCTGACACGACGTTTCACAATCATGCCTAAAGGTATATTTCTGGGAGAAGCGATGTCACGTCTTGTATGGAACGAATGACGCATTTTGGATTCGTAATCAATCGCGTGAGTTTGCCGTAAATATCGCGCTCGGATTTTAGTAGTTGTTCAGCAGCCACACGCAGAATCCGATGACCATTTACCTTTTTCTGTTTTACATAATTCTTCTATTATGGAAAGATACATATGACAAACTTATCTAAAACTGCAAAACTCGCTATCATTCTATGCTTATAGTCCGGAAACTGGTATAGTGGTAAAGCAAGCTTAATAGACAGCAAAGGAAAATAAATTTGGGACTCCCCAAGGTTCGATTGTCGGTCCACTTCTATTCTCCATCTAAATTAGGTACCTTGCGTTAGCAGGTGTACCTACTTCGACCACCATTAAGCAAGTAGGTACCTATCTATGTAGGTGACTACCTTACATTCTAGTAGGTAGTTCTATACAGATCTCGTGAAAACCATTTGTTCAGCAGTGGACGAACCAGGAGTCCATTCCATATTTATCTGGGTTTGACGCCATTTCTTACCTTCTTATACCTACGTCGCTTCGCCTTCTTGCTGGTTTTCTTTCGCTTGTGTCGGTTCATGTATTTCTTTCGCGATGCGTCGCCGTACGACGGCCGGACGTCGTGTATCTCGTTTGTCAATATTAGCAGTCTCAGGATATCTAGAAATATTGAATAGTTTTATAATAAGCCTTTAGTATTTCTATCACATGGGTTAGTAAAATATTAATAGTTTTCTTTGACCTACAATAAACCTGATAAAAGATAAAAAGACTGCAATTGGAGCGTGCAAAATAGAAAGGGTGTAAGACCCTCAACGAAGCCGAAAGGCACTTTTTCTCCCGTTATTGCGATATTTTTTTGTTCCAGACCATACCTTCTTTCTAGTTGAGAAGATATTGGGGTTCAAAGTTCCAACTTATTTTTTTAATACATTTTTTAATGTAAGAACTTTAAACACCTCCACGTACCAATTAACGAATCCATCCATCAGCACAATGTTTTGAATGCGATACATTGAATCGTTCGTCGTTTCCCAGCAATAATTATTGCGTAAAGTTACTAAGTTTGATGTAGGTACATAATGCTTGGTTGACGGCTTCATGAAGGGTCCGTTTACACCCTGAATATATTGTGTACCTACGGTATATTCTACTTTGCGGAAGCAGAAAAGTTGATTTTACAGCTGTATTAATCATTTCATCTATCAAAATCAAAATCAAAGCATTTATTTCAAGTAGGCCAGTTACAGGCACTTTTGAATTGTCGAAACAAAGACAACAATGAAATGTAGCTACAGTCCCAGTCACAAGGCATAAAAACTGTGAAAGTATCTACTGTAGTTGCCCATTCCCTAACGTAGATCTCTATGGAGAAGAACGGGCAAGAAACTCCATGGACACTCTATCACTCTATCTAAAATTTGTTCCACGGCACTAGATTAGACTTGATAATTATGTTGTATTTTTTGTTATAAGAGTTATGGTATTATATTTGTACCTCTGTGCCTGGATTTGCAAAATTGCAATCATAGCTACTGTATGATTCAGTTCTGGTGTGGCACAGGTGGCGCTGTGAAGAAGTTTAAAATCGTTGAAATTTATTCATGGTGTACTTATGGTCATGGTGACTAAGTTTAGGTACCTTTGCAGTTTAATTCTGTATAGGTATTCTTATTACCTGTTTTTCGGAACGATTTTCAGGTATTAAAACACAAATTGCAACATGAAATCATAATTTTATTATAAAAAAATTTTTGTTATGAACCGACTCATATGTCCTTTCTTCAATAAGTTACCTACTTTAATTATTTATTGAAGGGAATAATCACAAAAGAAATAATTATGTACAAAATGTTAGTTTATTATTTACAAATACTGGTAACAAAGTTATAATTATGGCATCAAAAATTCCAAGTTAGTATGGTTTTTCACAACCATTTAGAGATCGCATGGAAAACCTTCCTATAAATGCTGATTTATCTTCTTATATTTTTGGCTCATTGACTAGAGTTGAAAGTCTCATTTATTTCAGTAGATATTTTACTAAAGTCTCATTAAAACGAAGTGTTTCTTAGTATTTACATAGAGGAGCTAAAACCAGCACTAACAGAACAGCTTTCATATTTTACTTTTTGAACATATTTTCCTCACCTCCATTTAGGTTGGTGATGGGTACTTCAACTGGGATATCATCGGGTCTTTCTGTATCTGATGAGATATCTCCTTCAATAGTTATATCTGAGCAAGAGAAGAAGTTCTCTTGGTTGCCACACCCAAGACCTTGGGTGCCGTTGTCGCACACTCCCCAGTTGTTACCAGCTGTGTACTTCCATTGCAAGACACAGTGGTCACAGACCAGGTTGGAGGGAATTCTATAATTGACTTTGTACGTTCCGCTACCTTCTTTAGGGTAGTATTTAGTTTCCCCGTCCTCTGTTTCTACGAGAACACGATCGAAGCATTCCTGGGTGTTGTCGTAGGGGTCAGTGCATATCCTGAACTCCCAGAAGCCCTGGTGGTAGGCGCTGATGTAGATGTTGAAGGAGATGACGTCACCGGGCGCGTAGTTGGCCACGATGATTCCTTTGCCGTACTTGCCGCCTAGCTCGTGAGGTCGGGGCGTTGAGCTGTCGTAGGCATCGCCGCAGATGCCGCATCTGGAAAAATTGCTTTGGTGTTACTGTTTCACGCTGATACTCCTGGATTTGATACTTGACATCTTCGTCAACTAGCTGTTCTGTACAATCACCATAAACCATATGACACTAAAAAGTTGAAATTTTAAAGACTTATCGAATCATTTAGTTGACCGGAAGTCCTGTTGATACAGGAGCTGTTCTTAAAGTTTGCTAGCATCAATAGGTATGACATAAATTATTATGTAAATATAGTGATAGTAGTCTTCAATCAGAAGTAGTACTTAGTTAGATATTCATTATTCAATTTTCTTCTGTTTTGTATTACGAACGGTAGTCATTTTACTAATACCTACTTAGAAAAATAAGCATACTGTCCAGAATATAAATATAACCGTAAGTTTGACCAGCTTTCGCTAAACTTTTACTTATTCTATAGATGTATTACTCACTTGCCACCGTTAACGGACCACTGATGGTAGAACCCTCCACAGTTAAGACCGTCATCATCGTAGTTGGGTTCCGTGTTGTATCCGACGCGCCAGGCCGAGGCTCTGTTGGGCGGGTCCATAACGCGGCCGTGGCCGTGCGCGTACGCAGCCAAGCACGCCAGCGTGATCAGTGCACTCCACGCCATCTAGGGGAAGAACGTTACGTCAAACGCGTCAGAATACATAGTTAGATTACGGTTAGATTGTTCTAAATAGTTTAGATACGAATTTTATTGGTTTCGAAAGGTTTATTGATAATTTCTATAGACGTGGATTTATTCAAGCAAACAAACTTGCTTCCTTACTTCGCTTCTGCCACATCATAATTAATTTCCACAATTCTTTTTTCAGCATTAGTTATGCATTGCTGAAAGGTGGAATGGAATGACCCCAAAATTAAAAGAACTCACGATATCCCCTAAGATATTTTATATTGTTATTAAAGAAATTATTGTGTCTGCATAGCTGTAAGTTTTCCGAAAATAATAAAATAAAATATTTCGGGACTGTAAAATGGAATTGTTTAAAAAGAAAAAAGAAGGATAACCTATCTACACTCGAGAGCAATGAATCCGGGTCACTTAAAGAATCCTAAAAATCTCGGAAACTAAAAATGCTAGGTTAATGCAATACATTGTATTTAATAGACAATGTAATACTCCTTAAATGAAGGTATTAAAACTTCTTAGTTATTGTAAAGTTATATCATAAAAAAATCAAATTTGAAAAAGGGCCACTTTCGAAGATGGAACTACGAAATTACAGCATTTGGTTTTGCTTTTGTTTGTAATCTGTCATTTATGTGGGTACATAAACCATGTTGATAGTGCTCTATATTCATTATTCAAGCTGAAATTATGTCGCTTACGCCTGAAGAATGCACCAGAATACTTACAATGCTGGAAACCGGCCGGAGTCAGCGCGATACAGCCAGGACTGTCGGTGTGTCGCTGTCAACAGTACAAAGAGTTCTCCGACGTTACGAAGAAACTGGTTATAACCTACGCAGACCAGGAACGGGCAGAACCAGGTGTACCACAGCACGAGAAGACCGATACTTGGTGAACACCATGCTTCGAAATCGCTTTCTCACAGGAACTGAACTCACAAATCAGTTTCGACGCCTCGGAGGAAGTAACCCAAGTGCATGGACAGTAAGACGTCGGCTTGCTGAATCTAACTTAAAACCCCTTAGACCTGCAAACGGCCCTAAACTGGAGCGTGGGCATCGTATTTCAAGACTAAGATATGCCCAGAGCCACGTAAATTGGAGTATTGAAGATTGGTCAAAAGTTATGTTCTCCGACGAATCAAAATTTATGCTCTACAAGCACGATGGAAGACACAGAGTGTATCGAAGACCAGGGGAAAGATTCAAGCAAGCATGCATCGAAGAAAAAGTAGCCTACGGTGGTGGGTCTGTACTTGTGTGGGCCGGAATTTCTTCTGAAAGTCGCACAGAGCTGGTGATCATAGAAAACGGCTCTTTAACTAGCGTAAGATATGTGGAAGAAATCCTCAATGATCACGTTGGTCCATTTATGGTCAATTTAGGTGAGGATGCTATATTTATGCATGACAATGCCCGACCTCATACAGGTAGGATTGTGAATGACTACCTTCAAGAGATGAACATTACTCGTGTGGAGTGGCCAGCGCGCAGCCCGGATATCAACCCGATCGAGCATGCTTGGGACGAGCTAGGCAGATGCGTAAAACAACGAAACCCTCCCCCAATCACGCTTCGTGAGCTCAAAATTGCTCTCACAGAGGAATGGGAGAATATTCCCCAAAATCGTATAAGGAACTTGGTGTACAGTATGCTAAACCGCGTAAACGCAATAATGGAAGCACGAGGAGGCAATACGAAGTATTAAAATTCAAGAAAATCGTAATAAAGTTCAAAAATTTCATGTTTCCTATTTTTGTTTTAAGGAGAGATCAGCAGTTTTTTTCTTTATGTAATTTTGTGTTAATAAAATGTATGGCGACTCATATTTTTTTTACTTTCATTTAAGGAGTATTACATTGTCTATTAAATACAATTTATTGCATTAACCTATCATTTTTAGTTTCCGAGATTTTTAACATTCTTTAAGTGACCCGGATTCATTGCTCTCGAGTGTATGTAGTATGATTTATGTGATTCTTATTCGTTTACAAGAACATCATAAAATTATCACAAAAATACTCGCTAAGTCCCCACAAAATCAATTCAAATCCATATAATAATGGCACATAAACAATAAATATTGACAAATTAAATCCACTTGTAAGCTCTTAAAACTATTATCAATGATATCAAACGACTCAATTATGTGTTGTAATTTACTCAATGACAAGACAATGAATAAATACTCGAGTGCGACGAAAACATAATGAAAATGAGGTGATACCGTGCAAATTTCTTTGTTGTTAGATAAAGAAAATACTTAATGTAAGTCCTTTTGTTATTATTGGTGACAACAACCCCATTACTCCTTTAAGAGTTTGGTTTTGTAAATTAAAAACCAAAGAACCTAATTGAAGAATGAATCTTTTTCTCTTTGCTTATTAAGCTACGCTTCTAAGCTTATTTTTTCGGGTGTTAATTTTTCAGTTCTCAATTGCTATTAAGAAAACTCCAGGCACTGACATAATTATTGAAAAAAAGTTTATACATCGATACAAATAAATGAAATTGAAGTGTCTGTTTGTAATATAAAAATGATAGCTTTTTACTGAATGCATATGAAAATTTATACGGCACTTATAACAAAAACACATTTTAGAAAAAAAAAATTCTGTCTGGTCTGTTTGTTTGTTCCGGCTAATCTCCGAAACGGCTGCGCCGATTTTGACGGGACTTTTACTGTAAGATAGCTGATGTTATAAGGTCTAACTTAGGCTACTATTTTTCCTATTTAGAAAAATAATTAGGGTGCCGTGCAAAAAAATTTAAAACCCTTATTTTTGACAAAATTAGATTAAAAAAGGGAAGTCCTATTTTTTTTATAATAATTTCATGCGAACGAAGCTCGTGGGCAACAGTTAGTATAATATAAAGTTTTAATTAAAAAAATGTATTAATATTACGAAATAAATATTTCTATTTAATTCCCGTTCCTAATTCCAAAATTAATTTTAAAAAAAAACGTTACTTACAGCAAAATTATTAAGTATTCGAAAGAGCTTTCCAAAAATCAATGTAAATCGCAACACAGTATTAGTACCAACTGAGGAGAACCCTTCACGTCTTCAATATATAGAGTGAAAACAAGTCATCACCGGAAAACCTTATCATCTACAATCAGATAGGAAGTTTCGAGTGCACTAGCTAACTATTAATCATAAAAAAATATAAAGAGCGGCTCTTTGAAGTTCAATCAGAGCTGTAAAGATTAACAATTGGATTTTCTAATACATTGTGTAAGTCAACTCCTTTTTGGGCTAGGATTTCGTTAACCGGATTTAGGTTAGCTTGGTTGTCTTTGGTAAATGAGTCATTGATGAAAATCTAAGGAAAGTTTTGATGTGGAGGTATAAAATTTATATTTCAATACACTTTCTCGAAAACTGGTTCTTATCGCACTACGATTAGGTTCAACATGCAAAGTATTTCACACGCGTGGATTTTTAATATTTTTCCGCACACGTGCGGAAATAAAAAATCCAGAGTTAACTATACTTACACTAAGTCCAAATAGGTTCAATATGACTATAGCCGGCGGTGACTGTTTTTTTTAATCACAGCAAAGAGATATGCATCTTTACGGTGTAAATATTTTTTGAATATTAAAATTGTGTTTATAAATAGAATGTCATAGATAAACATGATTATTAAAAAAAAACTTTTATGAACAAATTAACATTTGTGTTTTAAATTCAAAAATATTTGACATTTCTATTTTGCCATATAAGGCTTTTAGCGGCTGCATATTTGCTTCTCTTTCAACCTGGCGAAAGCAAAGCGCAGAAAAAGCACAAAAATACAAAATGACAAAACTACTTTTCGTTCTATTATTTTATTTCTTCGAAAGTGTATTGAAAAACGTCGTTTGACTCACGTGGGCATTTGTTACTACAGCTGTAGGCTCCATAATAACCTCGCCTGCGGCTCGGGTGTGAATTCCCCTTCGAATGCAATAGCAAAGTTCCTCCCCACCTATATCAAAATGTACAATTTCCAAATATAAACTACAGAACGCCCGTCGTATGACGTAGTCCACAATTAATATATAAGGCTACATAGGATAAGGTAGGTAGGTACCTATTCCTTTTTCTTTAGCTTTGAACATTCTATAATTACAGACAGAAAACGACAATTACAATTGAATGACGGTAAATGTTAATTTCAATACCCGTGTAAAGTTGAAAATGATTTGTATTGTAATTTTGTTAGGTACCTACTATATTTTGAATCAACACTTCATATTGTAGTGTCTGTTTGTAATTTGTATATTCAGTTTAATTTTGCTACCGTTCAAGTAAGAATAAACTATGCCGATACTGTTCTGAGATGAAGCGTTTTGTACCCTATAACTGTTTGTCAACACCATAGGATTTAAGTTTGAAAAACATAAGGGACTCGGTTTTCATCACTGGGCGACCGTAGGAGCAAACCGCAGCGGCAAATCGCAACGACAGTAACTCTATGAGACCGCATTCAAGATGGCGACATTGCCGTTCTCATAGAACTACATAGGCTTTACCACTGCTTTTTGCGGTCGTCTTCTTCTTTTGTCATAACCGAAAGTTTGGAAAAAGATAAACTGCACCTACGAGATCAGTAGCAACTAGGAATTGAACAAACAGGACCCGTTTCCATCACTCATATTCATGATGACGTTAAACGTTTCATAAAACTTTATGCTTCGATAATGTTACTGTTTATTGAGTTCAACGTCGCGTCGTTTATTTGTGGCTGTAAATAATACTACCTACCTACATTTCCTTTGCAATTGCTTTTTCCAGTAATTTCTTATCGTATGGAAAAAATATCGAATGACGCGCTTGTTCCGATTTTTACCATTCGCTTATAGCAGTGATAGCCCAGTGGTGTGACCGTCGCCGTCGGACTGCCCTCGAGCTCGAACCCATAGTACGCACCTCTAATTTTTCGGATTAATTTGCGTATTGTATAATTATCACTTGCTTCGGTGAAGGAAAACATCGTGAGGGAACAAGCGTCATGTCAGAGGCCCATGGGCGCCCATGGGCCTGACTTGGTTTAAAAAAACTGGTTAAAAAACTCTGAAACCAGGTTAGGCACTAACCACACGATAAAGAAAAAGATCATTCGCTTCGTAACGTAAAAATCTTGAAACATACACGAATCTAAAGGGTTGAGGCTTTATTAAACTTTTATAGGTACGGCATGCAGGAACCTACAGCATTTCTGGTGGTTGTAATGCCATCTACCAAAGGCAAAAGCTATTATTAAAAGTGCAACATGCTAAAAGAAATCAAAAATACACTAGGTACCTTTCAGGTTTCTGGAAGATTCAACGAAATCTGTAATCAATGCTGGTCATTAGAAAGGACATTCCCATTTTGAGATTACATACCTAAGTTTCAGTAACCGGTTATAAGCGAACTAAACAATTGAATTCGAGGTCCTGACATGAAAGACAAAAGGAAATGAGTAGGTAAAGCTATCAGTGATGTATGCATGTTCTAGGCACCTATGGAAGACAGGGACGAAGGGGCGGCGCCGACCGCGACCTCAGGGGGTAATGAGGATGGTGAAACAGTAAAACTTGCAACTCTTCTAACATAGGTCAGACTACGCACCAATTTCGCAATAGATAATATCTATGAGATACTGTATTGAGGAAGGACCTAAATTATTTTTATTGAAGTTATCATAAAATAAATATATTATCTTTTAAATTCTAAAAAGTTTTTATGCTCTTTGAAATACTTATTAGTGTTGTTTGACGTAGGCAACTATTATTAATTTCTGATTACCTACTTACCTATTAATAATTTTATTGTTTATTATAATCAGTAGATACATTCTACATACCTAAGTACTATTAAAAACAAGCTCTACCTATAGGGAAACAGATAACACCTTTGTAACAGTGACTTTCACTTACAGATTTTGCTTCTTGCGATTCGGCTTCCACAGTTAATAATTTATTTACTGTAACCTCATTATCTTAGTTTTAACTTTTTAGCCGGCGAGGACGGTAATGCGTTTATTAGCCTATTTGAATTTATGTTTGTTCCTTTGTTGTGGTGCTCTAGAGACCTAACGCGTGGGCCGATTTTGATGATTCTTAGGTCAATCGATTTGTCGGTCTTAATCTACTATATTACTACTAAAGACATGATCTAATCAAAATTCAGTATGGCGACATCCAGAAAAAAAATTGTGAAAAATAAACGTTATTCGAAATGACAAATCATATAATAACCCTCCCTTTGGGCTTCGCCGCAGTCGGGTAAAACGTGCAAAAATCAAGAAGTTAAATCGTGTGTGAAAGCTTTCACATCATTAAAATGAAAAACTGGAAATAATCATAAAAAAATTAACATCTTAAATCTAAAATAATCAATTGAATGTGTGGATTTACACGTAATTTCTTCTCTCACAACGAAGTAACATTTTACATTTTTTGGCGTTTCAATGGTAATCTAAATTGAGCTGGCCCAGAACTGAGCACCAAATCTTCTTATTCTCTAATCGATGACTCAGTTTTCGTCCGAGCTGTAGGTGTGTAGCGACCTAAACAGCTCTATCGTTGGGTTCATTCAAGTTCTACAGGGTGCAGTTAGTTGCGCACGATGGGCAGGAGCGTTGTGGCCACAGCATGTTTGCTATGTTAGGGCTTCACACTCGCATTGTGTTCAAGATTGGCCGGATTGGATCTGCAGCGGCCAACTTGAGCTCGCAAACAGTCGTAAATACGTTTTTATAATGCAATAAACAAGGTGACGTGGCACGAGCGTGGAGGTGATCAGATCAAAAAGTATCATGAATTATGTAATTCAGAGTTCAGAAATATGCACTTTCCAAAACTTTTTTCCAACTGTGCTGACAAATTTTGTGATAATGCAGAACATAGAAGTGGCTTGCGAATAATGTACCAAGACATTGTAGGTGTTTTGTCGAAGGCTGCGATACAGACACATGAGGGTGATCGGCCGCGAGGAAAAAGGTGTATTATTGGGTGGAATAAGCATGTTCGCACTGCTCACATGGAGGCGCGGGTTAAGTATCAGGCGTGGGTGTCTTATAATAAACCTAACTCCGGTAGAGTTTGGGAAGATATGCGCGAGAGTCAGAGGCTGTTTAAGGGTAAACTTAAATGGTGCCAAAACCATCAACATCAAATCAAGATGGACATAATATCAGCACAAAGATCGTCCAAAAGTTTTGGCCGGTTTTGGAAGTCGGCATCCAGGCTTGATCTTAAACCAGCTTTGCCAGTGACAGTGGCGGGCTGCAGTGCGCCAGAGGATATTGCAAACACTTTCCAGAACCATTTTCGTGTTTCCTCGCGGCTGGGGCCTTCTAGCTCTTTGGTCGATGCTGAGAGTTGTCACAATTGCCCTCTCATTCGTTTCTCATCCAAGCAGGTTTCATCTGCGATACAAAAAATGGCCAGAGGCAAGTCTCCAGGGCATGACGGTCTCAGCATTGAGCACTTAAAACATGCTGGTGTACATTGTTCGAGAGTGTTATCCACGTTCTATTCTTTATGTTTGAGTCATTCTTACCTTCCTCCTGAGTTAACAGACACCATAGTAGTACCAATAGTAAAGAGTAGGACTGGGGACGTCTCTGATGTAAATAATTATAGACCAATATCGCTTGCCACTGTACTGGCCAAGGTATTGGACAGTCTGTTGGATGAAACTCTGAGTAAATACTTGCATTTAAACGATGCTCAGTTCGGGTTCCGGGCAGGACTTTCCACTGAAAGTGCGATATTGAGTCTGAAACAGACTGTCCGATATTATACCGACAGACGTACGCCTGTGTACGCGTGTTTCCTTGACCTCTCCAGAGCCTTCGACCTAGTGTCCTATGACATATTATGGCAAAAGCTCAGGGAAGCATGCGTGCCAGCTGAAATAATACGTGTGTTCCAGTATTGGTATAGCAATCAGGTGAACTTTGTAAAATGGAACAATTCCCTCTCTGCTGCGTATGGGTTGGGATGTGGGGTGAGGCAGGGGGGGCTGACCTCGCCCAAGCTTTTTAACCTTTACGTGAATGAGCTAATCGATGGACTCAGCAGTAAACGGATTGGATGTTGGATTGACAACATTTGCGTCAACAATATAAGCTACGCAGATGACATGGTGCTGCTGGGTCCTACGGCTGGCTCCATAAGGGAGCTTTT
Organism: Eurois occulta; assembly: GCA_950022335.1. Taxonomy (NCBI): domain Eukaryota; kingdom Metazoa; phylum Arthropoda; class Insecta; order Lepidoptera; family Noctuidae; genus Eurois; species Eurois occulta. The sequence goes on along the minus strand of OX465495.1, from coordinate 16,690,381 downwards.
AAAGCTGTGTGAACAGTATGCTGCTAGCCACGGTCTAGTGTATAATTGTAAGAAGAGCCTTTTCATGATCTTTAAGGCCACTGGAAGGACGCAGTCATACGAGCCAATTATTACCCTCAATGGCCAGCCCCTACAGCGGGTGAAGCAAGCCAAGTACTTAGGACACTGTGTAACGGAGGACCTTAGAGATCATGAAGATGTCGAACGTGAGCGCAGGGCTCTTGCTGTGAGAGGCAATATGCTGGTTCGCAGGTTTGCGTGTTGTAGTAAGGAAGTTAAAATTACGTTGTTTAAGGCTTACTGCCAGACCTTCTACACATGTGGCCTGTGGGCCAGTTACACGCGGAAAACAATGGACGCACTGAGGGTCCAATACAATAACAGCTTCAGGATGCTATTGGGGCTACCGCGTTTCTGTAGTGCCTCTGACATGTTCGCCCAGGCGCGCGTTCACGACTTCCATGCAATGCTGAGAATAAAAACAGCGTCACTATTGCAAAGAACGCGGTTGAGTCCTAATGGCATTCTGAGGATGTTAATGGACAAGTTTGATTCTCCGATGATGAATCACTTCATGCAGGTGTTGGTGAGGCAGAAATGACGCATCATCGATGTTTTTGTAATGTGGGTTTGTTGATGTTTTTGTTTGTTGTTATGTGTGTTTTTCTGAGAGCGTAATAATTATTGTACACTAACATAGTTTTTAAGTTTTTATTTTTGTAACTAACCCGTGGATCATTGTTGTCTGAGCAAAAATAAATTATTATTATTATTAATAAAAACGTGTCGAATGTATGTACCAGTTAATTACCTTAAGGCATGTAAACAAGCCAATATGTATGCTTATCCGATTTAGATCGAAATCTAATCGGTTAACAACACTTGTGATAACAGCTTATCACTTGACTGATTATATCGATGATTGATATCGGGTCCCCTTACAAGTAGGTGCTGCCATTTAGCAGATATAAATAAACTTTCGCCATCAGTTAATATAATATTAGTTTATGATAGGTTAAAATTAGGACTATTCGTAGACACGCCCCTCCATCGTAGTCCGCCCATGCTTCGCACGGTTTTGAAAAAACATTAAAATATTTCTTTATTATAATATGTATTATTGGGGTTATCTGACGCAACCACGAAATGACTAATTTATAATATGTATAGATAGGTACGTCATAATATAGATTAGCGACTATTTCAATGTGCAGACTACATAAAGATTTAGATCTAGATCACAGATCTATATTTTACATGTAGATCTAGATAAAGAGGGAAAACGGAAGTACTATCACACAGGTATGTATCCAATTCCAACCATAGACTTTCACGTTTTTTTTGCGATTATAGGTATTGAAATTTGTCCAAGTAGGTATCAATTGTTATGCTCAGGAACTATTCGATTCATCAAGCGAAGTCAATCACATACTTCCCTTGTAATAAATCTTTTTAATTATCTTTAGCGGAAGATAATCAAGAACATTAAGCGTTTTTGTTCCATTTTATGACTACTATCCTACATTATTCATTTGCTGAGACTGTTCTAGGCTTATTTTTTGTAGTTTTTCCGATACTTACTAAATCGTTTGCGAATGGAAAGGTAAAGCAGCATTTTTAGGACAATGTTAACTTGCATTTTACCGAATGAAGTGTGCAAATGACTGGATAAAGTGATTCGTCAGTTGTTCGGAAAAGCCGGGTATGTAGCAAAAATGTTAATTTTGTATTAACATTTTATTCCTCGACTGCATGAGTTATGTTAATTTAAATACAAAGGGTAATCTACACAAAGGGCGTGAGTCACAGGAGAAACGAATGACTATGACTACACTACATGCAAATACATATTTTGATTTCACCATCGATTTTATTGATAACGGGATGAGCTGGACAAGACCAATGACTGGTGGTCCACATTAGCCCTGGATCTGAAGAACTGGGGGGTTACTATGACGTCTTAAAGCAGGAGTAATTCCAGTGTGGGAAAGAGAAAGAGCTATACAGGTCGTCTAACGCCATCCCTTTCCCACACTGGAATTACTCCTGCTTTATGACGTCATGGTAGGTAACCTGGAAGTCATGGGGAGCCTTTTCCCAGCCGCGGGATGACTGATGTAGGCAAACAGTAACAGTAAAAGTTTCATTGAAGGTATTAACATTAACATAATTATAGTACCTACCCACTGTCTTTACAGTCAAAAAAATAGCTAAGAAAATATGTTTTGACTGTGACTGTAATAAAAATGCAATTAAGTATTTATTCTGCCAATAGGATTCGGAATCGATTAAAGAAAATGTAACTAACAAAATGGATATAAATAGTGAACAACAGTGAGTGAACAAGAACAAATAGATAGGTACGTTTTGATAACAATCCTAGGAACTGCTTAGTTTGCAAAACAACAACTACGAGTACTGACATACGAATGATTGATTATAATAATTAGAGAAATTGTCAGAGACTTCATATTTTTACGAGAAGTAGCGAGTTAAAGTTTAATTAAGATCTTATTCCTGCTTTGAAACTTTTTGCTTTTTGTGATTTTTTGGTTTTGTATAATAGGTAGGTGTTTAGTTTTGTAAGTAAAGTGTGTCTATATTTTTTATTACAATATAGTCTCTCATCAACCGGTTCCATAAATCCATACTTTACGTGAACTAAAGGAGGAGTTCATATTGAAATTGTTTATCAAAAGTATCTTTTTTACAGAGTAGAAGACTGCAATCCGATCTAGCTAAGTCTGCACCTCACTGTAATGGCGGGTCATCGTAGCAAGGTGCAAACTTAATTCATCCAAGTTGTAAGTTCAATTATTTTAAGTAGTCAGTAAGTGTCTACTCTCTACATCATAATAATAGTAAATAATAAATAAACTTAAAAATGGTCACGTAATCTTCCATTAGGTATTTAAATTGTTTTTTTATTTGTCTAGTCTATGCTGAAGCCAGCATACAATTTGGCAAAGGCCTCCCTTGCGTTCTACAACGAAATCATTTGTTGAATTAAAAAAAATTCTATAAATGTAAATGTTCGTACTTACGTTTGTAAATAATTTTAAACTAACATAAAACCATTATCTAAAACCACAGCGCATTATTTATTAAAAAACCACAAACATTTTCTTGAGAATTAAACTCATATTTTTTTAACAAAACACCATTGCACACGTAAAAAACCCGATCTAACAAAAAGCACGCAAACCACAGATCGAAAATAGTTTCTTTTTTTAAATAAAACCGCGGGAAATCAGATTATTAAATTCAAATAATTTGTACTAATGGCCGCACCCGGTGTCGGCTCCGTTAAACTGAAGCAAAATGCCGACAATTTTTAACGCTCTTTCGAATCAAATAGATTTGCTTTTACTTTCTCCTAAAATTACTGTAACCGTAGGACGACAGTGCGTTATAAATTGACATTAAACGGAAACAAAGCGCATTGTGGCGGGAAATGAACTTGTGTTTTTATAAATAAAAATAAATATAAATTTATTGAGGTTATCTGTGTGAACTATAATAGGTCTTTGACCTGGGGGTATACTATGACGTCTTAAAGCAGGAGTAATTCTAGTGTGGGAAAGAGACGTAGCTATACAGGTAGTCTAGCGCCATCTCTTTCCCAAACGGAATTACTCCTGCTTTAAGACGTCATGGTAGGCCCTCTGTGTCCTGATGAGTAATTTCCATTTTTTTGTGTAGGAACGAGTAACCGCAAAATGAAATGTGGATATTCCCTTTGTTAGTAATTCTACTGCAAAAATAGAAATATGAGTTTGCGTGCGTCATTGGTAATAACTCTTCAAAAAAAATATATAAAAAGTGCAATTAAAACTCATGACACATTCGACAATGATTGTAAGTCATTATTAATTTAGACCAAATACATAATTTTGGTACATATTATGGCGTACATACTTAAATCAACTTAAATCAATGAGGGAATACCTAACCAAACCTAGTCATAATATCCTCTTTAAAATGGGAAACTAAATTCTCCCTACATGAATTGACTGCCTACCAAGTTTCCAGTAAAACATTAGACTTAGACATCTTTTCACTAAAATACTCTCTACACTGTCTCATTTTTAGTAGGTGAGTCCTATAAGGATGTACAATTTGAAAAAGTCTTACACCAATATTTAGAATGAACCTTCAGGGTCCACATAAGGTCTGTATCATTTAGGCAAAAGCTAGTCCTATAGAAATTAAATTAGAATGGTCCAAAGGCTTTTCGGTTTTTCTAAATAAACTTTCAACTTAGTTTACCTTCTTCTCGAATCGATGACTCAGATTTTCTCTGATCAGTACGTAGCCAAAAATCTCCCTAGTCAGGAACTGCAGTGGCCGGTATGGTAATTTTTGAACCGACTACAGGCTCAAGATGGCCGCTGTAGATCCAATTTGGCTAGATGGAGTCATGGGGTGTAATTGGCCATCTCGGACACAATGCGAGTGTGGTGTGGAGCCCCAACACAAGATATGCCACATCCTCTCTCCTGCCCGTCGTGCACAACTAATTGCACCCTCCAGGACTTGAATCAGGCAAACGACAGAGCTGCCCAGGTTGCTTCGTACTTAGTTTACGAATAACTCCTATTTTTTTTTTTTTATGTATGTTCGGGCATAACTCCGTCATATATGGACGGATCTGCAAAATTCTTTTTTTTTCGAAAGGGGTTTATTACGAAGTGGTCCCATTTAAATTTGGTGAAGATCTGATGCTGATCTTCGGAGATATACAATGGAACTCTTCAATAATAGACAGCAAATCTGCCGTGATTGGTGCCATGAAATGTATTGTTAACAATGTAAAATAAAAGCATAGAATATATTTGTATAAGATATTGCAACTAAAAATGAAAAAATAAAAAAAACTTTTTGCAAAAAATAAAACCGACTTCAAAAACACAAAAAAAAAGTTAAAAATAATTTTAGCTTCAGAAGTCGGTGATTTGTTTGATTCAGTTTTTTGTCACCGACTTCTGAAGCTAAAATTATTTTTCACTTTTTTTATAAGTTATTTATTGCATCCAAGTGAATCTTAGATGAAGAAACGCATTGTAGTGTCTTCATCCTATAGTTAATGTGGTAAATTCAGATTTACCGCTCAACATCGCAGCGACCGTAAAATCTGACCTCTGCGACCTTAAGGGAAATCAGATTATGTCGACACAATAAGTACTTCGGTTACTTCAATATAGTAAGAGTATGATTAGATGATTTGGCCATGTTGAGAGGATGAGTGAAAGGTGACTAACACGAGGTATTTACTTACTAGGCAGAGGTATACTGCCTGAACACCTGACCTTACCTGTGATGTTCTTCCGAGAGGTCAAGTCGATAGTGCTCGAAACCTGTGAACGTGTATGACCAGATGGTTGCACATGAACGAAACAAAAGGAGAGCATCGTAGCTGTTTCTGCCTACCCCATGGGAAAAAGATGTCAAACTATGTATGTTTGTCTTTACATAAATATCTATGGTGAGTCCATTATCGCGTCCGCGTACAATCCGCGATTAACTTATTGATATTCCGAGGAGGTGGCTAGAAAACAGTTACGATCTCCATAATAAGGTGGCCGTCCCAATAAGTGGATATTACAATAATGTTATTAAAATGTCATTGTACTCGGCTATGTGCTACGAGAACATGGGGCGTAGCCAATGGGCGTAGCGGAGACAACGTAGCGTAGATTATAATTTTCTTTTTGTTGCGTAGGTGATCGTGACTAAATAATTAGTTAATAAACAGAGAAGTACCTAATGACCACGCATGTTATGATATACTGAGACTTATCAAGGCATATTATATTGATTTTCTTTGTGATAAGCTGAAGTTTTAGGTATTGTAGCCTACTTAATTGCTTATCTTGGTCTAAAAAAGTAGCACAAGTACTACTTCAGGGGAATAATGTAGCAGACATTTAAACTGATTTCAGACGATCCATTCCAGAGAATGTTTTTTTTTTACACATTCACTTTTGATCAATTTTGTGTCCACGTCCAGGCGACTGAATGAAAAGAAAGTGAAGTTTCAAATGCTCTCTCATTCCCAGATACTGGTGCAGTTACCCTGCTCGCGGATTGCTAGGTAGTTGAAATGATTGAAAGTGATCTGCTAGCTGCCCGCGAGCTCCTAATGCGTACGGTTTACTGACCGATACTCCAACAGTCCTAGATAGAATACCAAACAGGCTAATGGGATTAAAACTTCAATATCTAGAGACTTTAGTCTTAAATTACCATAAGTAAGGTAATTTCGTAGCACTAGAGAGAGCGTGGTCCGAATTTGTTTATTAACTCTCTTTTTACCCGACTGCGGTAAAGCCCAAATGGAGGGTTAATGTCAGATGATCTGTTTATTAGAGTATTCAATTAGAATACCTACTTTCATTAATTATTAAGCTAATTAACAGCTAGGTTTAGTAGGATAACTATTGCTTCTATTTAGTGCGATATTTGGTTAGTTAATTGTTAGGTTAGGTTAGATGAATGCCTTAGGTCGATGCCTAAGCCTAACTAATTTGGGTTCTTTGTTAAAAGCTTCACTGAAAAGGTAATTAATCAAATTATGAGTGGCCACTCCGTCCATTACAAGAAAGGTTTATTTTTAACACGATTATATTAATATAACTTCCCTTGTAACTAAATTAAGACTTGTAAGAATTAAGACAACTTATAATAAGGATATTATAATTTGGGGGATTACATTGATGATAAAAATACTTGGCTCAATGCTGGTCCTGCTCCACAACCATAGGGGCAAACTGATTGATTACCATGTGAAGTTATTGTGGAAGCTGCAGAAGATTGTAAAAAAATCTTTGCATTGTATACATTCAATCTATAATCATTATATAATCGCATAGCACATGTGTGAGTACTATGTACTGTAAAGCTTTTTTTTTTTGGAGGGTGAGAAATCATCAAATGACTCCTCCCGCTCTGGGCGGAGCGGAAGGGAGTGTCAGACTCTTACTGACTAAAAAACACCCATGTTCCTTCATTGGCCCTTTATGTTCCAGGGCCGCGGTATCTCTTTCGAACAGTCCCGCAGCCCTGGCAGGCACCGGCCCTTGCGGGCCCCTCCCGTTTGCTGACATCTCTTTGAGGCGCGCGTGGAACACGAACGCGCCGTCGACACGGCCTGCCCGTCGTCATACGACGGACGGACGGCGAGCTAGCCCATTACTCGCCGTCCACAGGCCCGCGCCTACGGTGGCCGAGAGCCATCACGGCGGGCGTGGCCCCCGACGCCCGGTGCTTCTCCCGCGGCGGCTGGGACGTGAGGAGGTTCTCTCCCTCTCACGTTCCGCCGCCTCCTTCGCTAGCATGACTGCTTCGCAGAAGGAGGCGACGGCTTCCCATTCCCTCTCGCCCCGGACCATGGCTTGAACCAGGGCCGGGCGCGAGAGGTCGCCGCCGCCAATCGCCGCTACGAGGACACGGCGGTGCTCCTCCCAAGCGGAGCAGACCTCGACGGTGTGCTCCACCGTGTCCTCCGGTCGATCCTCGCAGTTGTAGCACCAGGGCGTTTCCTCCCGCCCGATTCGGTGCAGGTACCTCCCGAAGCACCCGTGTCCGGTGAGGACCTGCGTCAGGCGGAAGGTGAGGGCGCCGTGGCGCCTCCCTAGCCACTCCTCAAAGAGGGGACTTACCGCCACTATCGTGGCGTGCCCATGTACTGTAAAGCTACCATTTACATTTAGTTATCTTTCATTGACTGGAATGTGCCCTGGTGGCTGAGAGTGTCATGCTCACTCAAATGTCTCGCTGATGGCGGCGGGTGTGTCGGGTCATTTAGTTCCCTTCAATATGGTTGAGCTGAATGGGGCTGATATACATGCGCCATGTTCGTGGACGGGCGCTGTCGGTTGGGACTGATCATCTCTTAGCTGCCACGGTTTATTTTAATTACTTTATTTTTAAATTGTTGATTTTATCTTTCACTCTGGACGCTTTTACTTTGCACGTCTTTCTATATCGTTATCACATATATTTATAATCTCATGATGATGATGTAACCAAGATTTTGTAACAATATTTTTGATTTAAAAGAGTGTCCATGGAGTTTCTTGCCCATTCTTCTCCATAGAGATCTACGCTTTGGAATGTGCAACTGCAGTACTTTCTCAAGTTATTATGCCTTGTGACTGGGACTGTAGCTTCGCTTCTTTTATTGTTTTTTTTGACATTCAAAAGTGCCGTAATGGTCTAATTGAAATAAATGTTTTGAGTTTGAGTTTGATTACTTTGTAAAAAAATCTTAGAAGTTAAAAGACCAATTTCCCGGTTGAGCTGAAATTTGGCATATATGTTTAGTTTGGATGAAAGATACTTAGCGGACTAGTTATTTTAATGCGTCCTCATGATATGGGTATCGAATAAAAGTGTTTGCTGAGAAGAATACGAGAAAGCGAGTTTTTTTAAAACTATCATATTTATTAAAAAACTAGCTGTTGCCCGCGGATCTTCGTTTGCGTGAAATTATTAAAAAAAAAAACCTTTTTTTATCGTACTTTGTTACCATTTTCAAGGATTTAATTTTTTTGCACGGAACTCTTTTTATTCTCAAATAAAAGTAGCTTAAGTTAGACCTTCTAACATCAGCTATCTGCCAGAAATTTCAGATTTCGGAGATTAGTCGAAACAAACAGACAGACTGACCGACAGACAGACAAAAAATAAAAAAAATGTGTTTTGTTATAAGTGCCGTAAATATTTTCACATGCATTCAGTAAAGCTAAAGCATTCAAAAAAGCTGTTATTTTGATATTACAAACAGATACTTCGATTTTATTTATTTGTATAGATAAGCACCTACTGCTGTAGGCAGTCAAATAAAATGAAAGTGTTAATAAAACAAAAGTTATACCTACTTACATTTCTATGGTATTTTAATATCCAAATTACACTAGCTCTAATTTCTAAGCAATGTTGTTCTAAACCAACCGCACAATTGTCCACTAACTCGATGCAAGTACATTTTAAAGTACTAAAAATGCGTATGCTCAAGACTTTTAAGTGTTTGGCGGAAAAGTATGACGACATAATATACCGCATTGAATGATTGGACATACGAACCCATGTGTGACACATTGTAACAAGTTATAAAGTTACAGGGGCAGCTGCCCCCTAGAGGTTCATATTTAAAAAAAAGTTTATAAAAATTCCTGCCTGACCCCACAGAATTTGTACCTAAGTACGTAATAAAATCACTCTCAAACTAAAATATTTTTTAAGGCTACAAACTTACACATTTTCTTCAAACCAACGCGCGCGTTTTGTACTTTTAACCTTACGAAAACTCTTTTATCACAAAGGCTCCATTTTTCTGCCTCTGTATTGGCATTCCTATTGGATTTTCGCATGATCGACCGGCCTCGAGGCCTTAATACTAATATATAAGGTTGCAAAAAATGGAGCATGTGGATGCATTTTGATCTCAAATTACAAAATTATCTGAATTTATTCGGGGAAACATGTAAAATTTTCGAGCTCGCTTCGCTCGCTCTGGGAGCCTAGTTTCTCTTGAATCTTGTCTATAGGTCACCCAAGTAACTCCGGTAGTTCTTAACAATTATCACCTGTCCAGGGTAGGTAAACTGTTAAAATGTTTGAGCTTCGCTCGCTTTTCAGACTTTCTCTAGATTAGGTCCAAAAGTCGACTAAGTAACTCCTGTATGAAGGATCGAATCAATTCTAACCTGTCCAAGGCAAGGTGTCATGTTTTCGAGCTCGCTTTGCTCGTTCATGCAACCAGGTTCCTCTTGAATCTTAAGTTTGTAAGTCGACCAAGTAACTCCTGAATAAAGGGGCGAAACAATTATGATACGTCCAAGGTAGGGTAGGGTGTTAAAATTTTCGAGCACGCTTCGCTCTTTTCTCTTAGAGCTTTAGTTCTTTGTTTTAAAAATTGTCTCCCCAAATCGCTTAAGTAACAATTATTTCTGAATTATAGGACTACCTAAAGAAAGCTAACTAGTCTTGAGTGGAGAGCTTACATTTTCTTTTAGTTCCTATGTTTTTCTTTTATGAGTTACTTCTACTTAATATATACAAATCAGTATGGTAAATCTGACTTATCCGAAGTCACCGGGGTGCTAATATTTTTGAAGTGGCTATTGCATTTAGATTCTTAGAAGCACTTCAGCTGCATTCGTAAACTTAACCCCAATCAATCGGTTTCTACTCGCATTCTTCTGACACCCCCCCCCGCCCAAAAGCTGGCGACGCCCTTGACACCTCTACCTGAAAGGTTACAGCAAGCACGATGCTACATATATTTTTTCAGTTAGTTTAATTTGTTTTAATTTAGTTTAATTTGGTATAACTAATTTGTTAACTTAATTTAGTGCAACTTTGATTATATAGTATTTTTATTTCTATTCTTATATCGTAAGTTACGACCAACGTTTTGTGAGCATGCTGAGTTTACCTGTAAGTGATTGTTACACTTTATTCTGATTTCTTGCTTCTATTTCATTTGTTTATATCAGTGTATACAATTGTTGATGAACCAAATAAATAAATAAATGTTCACGGTGCATCCCGTGCATCGCAAAAAGCCTTGAGGGGTTATAAAATATGCTATGCACATACTATGTGGTTATGATTAACAGGATAAGGTACAATGGCTCATCAAAGTGTTGCATACAGTCGACAAGTGACTCAATGAATATACTTTTTACCAGATACGGTCATAAAACTGCTCATGTGCGTATGTGAGTAAGTTTGTTTAAGTAGAATTTGGTGAAGTTTCGTCTACATCAGGAATTCATATGATAGAAAGGCAAGTGAATCAGACTTTCGAGAAAAGTAAGCGTTTGATCGTCTACCGTCACCCGTATCCTAGAACCAACATTTGGAAGACGTGACATCTACTAATCCGCACTGGTGGATATGGCCGACTACCGTAAAACGGGGTGAATAGAAACGCAGGAGACAAAACTTTGAAAATCTATTTTATTTGTTTAATTTTACTTTATTACTTAGAGACCTTTTTGGCAACATACCATAATTAATTCAACATTAAGGCAGTTGTCCCTTCGCCAACGATGAGCGAGAAGCGAGTAGACCTAGAAGCTAGAAACGCGTTGGCGAGCAGCGAGAAGCGAGTGTGTAGTTCCGATAGTTTTCGCTGGGCTTTATGCGAGTGTGCAAGTGCGACGGGCGAGTACTCGCACCACTCGCTCGGGGCGGCTAAGGCCCGGTATCCACCAAAGCGGAGAGGAGAGGAGACGAGAGGAGATGTGCCGCGAAGCTGGCAGGTTATTTCCACCAAAGCGGAGAGGAGATGCGTTGCGGAGAGGAGATGTGAGCTGTGTGTAGCAGAGATGTGAGCTGTGAGAGATCGAAAACAGTCAAGTGCTGTCTACGAAAGGAAGACGTCATGTCGTTACAAAAGTTATATCTGAATTTGCTTGAGGAAGAAGAATTAGAATTAGTCAATCGAATGACGCTTTCGGGACGTGCGAGGCGCGCGGAGAAGGCAGCGGGGTGAGGGGTGCGCGAGCGCGTGCGCCGCCCGGCCGCCCGACTAGACACTTCTCCGCTCTGCCGCGCCGCTTGCTCGCTCGCTGCACAAAATTCTATAGAAAAATGAGACATCTCCTCTCCTCTCCTCTTGACCTATTTCCACCAAAGCTAAGCGGAGAAGAGATGTGGAAATAACGAAATCGGATTGGTTTATTCAAACACATCTCCTCTCGTCTCCTCTCCTCTCCGCTTTGGTGGATACCGGGCCTAATCCTGCGCTACACTGCATGCGCTACGCACGAGTTCACGTCCCGATAACAATGAAAGTTCTATCTGAATTCATAATATTATGTGCCGAGTGTAGTGATCCGCACTCTAGTTACAAATGACCGCTGGTTGGTCTCTTGGCGTGAATTTTGACCGCCAAGCGAGCATCGCTAAGCAAGTTTTGCCGAGTGAGAATTATCTTTGATAAATTTTGGCGCTCAGCGACAAACTAGTGGAGAGAGTCCTCGGCGGCAGTGTAAACAGTCTGAGATAAACTATTAATACCTAGGTATATGCATCTCTTTTTTTTAATCGGAATGTATATCTATTGTATGATAGGACTTAACTTGGATGTACTGGTCAACCGTCTGTAAGAGCTTTTCTCTACAAGTGCACAGTTTTGTATCCGCGTTTTTTCTTCTAGATAGCTTCTTCCGAGGGAAAACACATTGGAGCTTGATATCTTTGTTACAGTCTCATAACTATTTAATTCTCCAGATAAAGATTTCTCTGGCGCTTGAAAAATTCGGTCCTGTTATATTAGGGAACTGGGTAGTGCAGCAGCAAATGTAAACGACCAAATAAAAAACAACTCTTTTATTATCATAGGAGTTCCTTGCCATAATTTTAGGTAAATAAGTTAAATAATAAAATCACAACTTAACGAATACTTAAAATTAACTCGAACGTCGCTCGTCAATTTTAAATTTAGAATTTAGTCACATAACCCACCTGTATCTTCCGAAACATACCATAACGTTGACGTCGTAAGCAATTCACTTATTTCTATGGCAGGTAAAATGGACAGAAAAATTACTTAAAAAAAAATTTTAATACCAACGTGGAACACCAAACGAAACAAATTAGATAAAAATGTTGTTGCACGTACATAACATATTAATATAAAGACAATACTAAGTTTTAATTAAACGGTCGACTAGTAAGAAGTTCCATTCTAACTTTTTAAATAACATCATTTATTTCATTATTATTTGAACGTGAATCGAACTTCTTACCCGAAACATTTTTTCAGAAATAATTTTACGCATTTTTTTGTAAAAATATTAATATACAATTATTAATTAATGGCATGACGTAGGGTTTCCAAGACAACTTAAACTTTTAGGTTCAATTTTTACATATCTACTCCTTTCTATTTACATGTTTCAAGAGAACCGTACAACTAGTAATTAAGCGTGAAAAACGATTCTAATTATCAACTTTTACCTAAACATACATCACAGATAGAGATATAAAAAGAACTAAGACCTATTTGGCGTGTTAGTTGCATCAGATATGGACAGCATTGTTTTCGAGTGTCTGGGAGTCGTGGGACAAAGAAACTAAATAACAACTGACGTCGCATCAAAACATAAATTTGTTTTTCTGCATATTAAATCAATACGGATAATTATCATATAATGAAGCATTGGAAGAAATAAGAAAATCGAAATATTATACAAAACGAAATTACAAACTAATCGAGCAAGGAAAGAAGACAAAAAAACAATAGAGATCGAATCGAGTTTTGCTCCGTTCAGAGGCTAATAAAGTCCATTCGAAAAAACTGGCAAGCACTTACATATTAAATTGATAATCTTATGTATTATAAGTTCTGATAACGACACTGACATTTGTTTAAAAAATAATGTTCTATTTGACTAGAGGTTGCTTAATTTAAATCTATTCATAGTATCGACCAGTTTCGGAATCGTACTAGACAGAATGATGATCGCATGTTTTACGTGAGTAACCATCTTTTGGACGACCTCGTCGTTGAAACAAATAAATATATAAATTAAAAATGTTTAAACAAAAAAATAATACTCGAAAAATTTAAATGGCGAAAGAGTTCCTCATGACAGGAAGATTTTTACCAGAGCCTCACCAAAAGATATACTGAACCTGTGCCGTTTCACTTTTTATCATCTACACTTGTTTTAGGATCGATTTTCTTATTATCCTCGTGTTTGGCGTCGGCGCTGCTGTTCTCAGAATCTTTCTCATCCTTCTTGTTGTTGTTGTTACTTTGAGATTCGACGACATCCTGGGACTTGGACTTGGATTCCCATTTGGTTTGAAACTCTTCGTTCAACATTTTCTCAAATTCATTCGAAATTTTATTAACGTTCTTTTTCATCGTCGTATCTGGACAGCTCTGTAAATAAAGAACATCGTCATATTTAACACAAACTCTTCAATTCCTAGGATTTACTCGTACCAAGACTTGAGTACATTTTTTAACTATGTTTTATACGTACATAAACTCATGCTTTTCTCTCATGGCGAGGCAGAAACTACAGAATGCCACCTTCTAAGATCCTTGCATACTCCTTTTGCTTCGTGCACGAGTATAACTAACTAATATTTAGTAAGTTACCTTAAGGTAAAGTCGCACATTGTTGAAAATTCGTCTAAAATCTTGTACGACCTGCTCATATTCATTATAAGATGAATTCTTGAGTTTAGTCGATATATCATGGAGACACATTGGATATTTTACAACTTCGTAGAATCTTGGAGCCTGGAAATTAAGAAAATATGTTAGAGCAGGTTCAAAGACATTATACTTAATACATACAAGCGTATAAAATACAAACACTAACCACTTTTATGTCCATATCATGTTGAATAAAAGCAGCTTCGTTGATTTGAGATAGATTGGAAACAATTGCCTCAAATTTTTTAACTGTATTAGCTGGCAGAGGCTTCTTTTTCTTAGGGTGATACCACATTCCTGATACGGCAACTTTAGGTTTTCCACCAGATTTTTTATGATTCTCATCTCGTACATAATTGCCGGATTGGTCAAAGTTAGGACAACGAGTATTCTCCTTTTTATCCTCGTCATTTCTACAATCGGGAACATCTAATGGTTCGTCAGGATCAAGTAATTTGGTTTCAGAATCAAGCAGTTTGACTGTATCATCTGTAAAACTTGATTGATCTTGATTCTTGCTTAGAATATAGTCATTTTTGGCTGATTGTTGATTCCATACACAAGTTAGATCCTTGGACATAAAATGATTAAGCCCGGTAGACCATGCGTCATTTTGCTCCATGCTGAGTTTGACTTGCTTCAGATCTTCAGAAAACTCGTCACTAGCGCTTAAACCTAACGCGTCATATAACCGGGCCGTGTCTGACTTAGAACCCTCATGAATGAAATCCATTAGTTTGGGTGCAGACTGTTTGGCCGCTTCCCAAGCGCGGTCTGATGTCATCGAACTTAGGAGATCAAGCGAGTCTGCTGCCCTCATATCTAAGCAGGGAATCCCATGTCGAGGCATCATCTTTTGATCTTCTCCAAAGATATCGTCTGTGCGTCTGGACATCAAACAGGGCCACGATTCAAGGTTGTACTTCGGTTGTGGTGCTAATGTGACAGGTGGAAATGGAACTTTCATTTTAAGTGCTAAGTCGTCTCCCACAGCGTTGTCGTACACCGCATCCTGAGCGGCGCCTTGAACAAATGGAGAAATTGGATCT
The DNA here is from genome assembly GCA_950022335.1 of Eurois occulta. Lineage (NCBI taxonomy): Eukaryota > Metazoa > Arthropoda > Insecta > Lepidoptera > Noctuidae > Eurois > Eurois occulta. The sequence continues at coordinate 16,675,144 of OX465495.1, read as the reverse complement.
GCAGGCTTTATAGGCACCTTGTAGCTGCCTGGCTTCATATAAACTTTTGACATTTCATGAAACTCATCGTTTTCTAGGTCTAGGAATTGTACGGGGCCAGAGATATTGTTTGAAATCGTCACAACATTTGATGGGATTTGAATGTTGTGAGTGTGATGAGTTAAAAAATCGTTAGGTTCTTTTTGGACCATCTGACCCCATGCCGCAAAAAAATCGGCCTCTTCCTTTGTGTCGCCACAGCTGTTATTCTTTTGGACATAGCAGCCCCGCATCTCGGCTGCCGCTGCCATACTCGGTATCAATGTCTTTTCTACATGACTCAAGGGAATCATTTTAGCTTTCAATTCCATGTCTCTGCGTTGCAACAAATCGCATGGCATATTTCCTAAAAGCGGTTGACCTGGTGCTTTACCGAGTTCTGCATCCATTTTATGTTTCAATTGAGTGTACAGTTCTCGTTGCTCCGCATGGCACATGCCTTCAAGAGCGCGAAAATCTGGAACGTTAGTGATAGTCCATGATTGGCGTGGCTTTGACTCACGGACGCTGCACGGATCACATTTGTACGGTGTCTTCTGGTAGCTGTCTAATTCAGTTTGGTCGTTCAAAGGGTAGAAGTTATGAGAGTTTGGTGGCGGTACGACAGGATACTTCTTATATGTGACTCCTGATCTTGCAGGCCATGGGCCTTCGTTGAAGCTCTGGGAAGCTGCTTGTGATTGGTTCTGTACCCATGGCGGTTGAACTGCGTTGAATGGCTGCGGAGAAGCATTGACGGGCCTCGGAGTACTAGCATGCGATTTAGCTGGTTGGAATTTATTCTGATTTTGATTCCTTGGTGTGGCCGAGTTGGTAGAGTAGTAATTGTGTGTAAAACTTTTCTGTTCCATAGTAAAACCATGATCAAGGCACTTAAATGTTTTATAGATGTGAGTCAACATTTCTTTGGTAACAGCCTGCCATTGCACAAAACATTCTCTTATGTTAGGGCTGTAGTATTTATTCTCGATTCTCGAAAATGTGTCGTGCTTCTCACTGAGTAATTCTTTGACACCTTTCCAGCCATCCAAAATTCTGACAAAGGAGAAAATAAAGTTTTTAATAACCCACGGTATGCCTTGAGAATGAAGATTAGCGACAGCGCTGTCTGGTTTTTGTACGTTAGATCTAGTTTTTGCGCAAATGGAGTGTATATTCTTAAAACACGGTCTATTGTGATGAGCTATTGCGATATTTTCAGCATCAGTGCAGGCTTCCACAGCCAGTTGAACAATTTGATTTGGGATTTGATCATGTATTACAATCTTATCTAGCGCAGTGAGCAAAACTTCTGATGATACAGAAGGCTTATTCTTGTCTTCATCCTGATTAGTTTGTTTCTGATATTGATTCTGCTTCTGTTTGTTGGAATCTGCTCGCGAGTCGGGTATGTTACACAGCTCAGACACCATTCTCTCTCCTTCGACAAAGAAATCGAGGCTAGTAGTGGACTCTGAAGTTAGGTTCCTTTCCTTCCGCTGTCGCTCTACTTCAGAGTTATCCTTGTACCTCTCATGATATCGAGGGTCGTTATTGTACGAGTTGCGTTTATCTTGACTTTTAACTATTTTCTTCTTCGCACCAGTGCCGATCGGTTCTTGGTTGGAGATAGACCAGGAGCTCTGAGACCGTCTTTCGCTGTCGGATCGTCCTCCTATCATGCCAGGACCGCTGTAGTTGGGTGAAGATGGATCAAAAACAAGGCCAACGAGAGGGGAATTAGGCGGTGAACTGAAAGTCGGGGCCGATGGGTTGTTATATCTGGAAATAATGGTGGAATTTAACTTTTATTTCATGTGACTAAAACTCCGTGGACTGGACGTTTATACCTTGGGTTCTGGTACTGCTGGCTGGATGCGGTGGCTTCGTAAATGCCGGTCGCCACGCGGCAGTATGTTGCCATGTTCTGGTCGGACAAATCTTTGCTGGAACATCCTGAAACCGTGAAAAGAGAATTCAGGAAAACAGAATATAGAATCCAGAAATTGAACCATGAATGAGTGCACTGTTTAAATCTAAAAAAAAAATCGAATGTTGCTTTTGAGTCTTGATTTAAGGTGTTCAGAGGCGGCATAATATTTACGGTAGTATTTGATGAAGAATACGCAAAGCAATTACTACACATTTTTCAAACACCGATCTCGATCCAACTCAACATCGGCCTCGATTCAACTCAACATCGACCACAGCTGATTCGTGTTTAATAGTTATAATTTATTCATCAAAAATATTTAAGTTGGTTCGGCACAATTCGAGCTAACCCAAGTTCTTAAAGCTAAGATGAAGTTCTTCATCTACGTACCATAGCTCTTTTGCTGCATCACGGCGTACTGATGCTGGGTTTGGTAGCCGTCGCTCTGGTGCGACATCCCCCGATCTCGCGCTCCATCGGGACCACCATCCCGATACTCCCCCGTCTTGCTCGAGACGCCGCCACCATACTCTTGCATTGGGCTCGCAGATTTCTACAAAAGTTAATTAAACGGTTAAGGTTTTAAAATCTATTCCTAAAATCTTATAAAGTATACAGGGTGTAAACGGACCCTTTACTAAGCCGTCAAGCAAGCGTTATGTACATCAAACTACGTAACTTTACGCAAACATTATTGCTGGGAAACGACTTTTTTTGGATTGAAAAATTACGTTTTACGGTACGACTCAATGTAATGAATTCCATTCCAATCCATCCATCAGCACAAAACATTGTGCTGATGGATGGATTGAATAGTACAGGGGCGTGAAGATTTTTAAAGTAAAATTTTTACATTAAATTAAATACAAGTATTTTAAAAAAAAACTTGTGAAAAAGTTGGAACTTTGACCTCTACGTAACTAGAAGGTTCCCAGGTATGGTCTAGAACAAAAAGAATATCGAAATGACGGGGAAAGCAAGTGCCTTTTAGCTTCGTTCAGCGTCTTGTTACACGCTTTATTACGTTCGAAGTGGAACAACGGGGTTGTGTTTCTTGCAACATGAAGTGCCAAAAGTTTCTTGTACAATTTATAAAGGGCTTGTCAGAAATCCCAGAAATTCCCTTCTATTTTTACTATAATTTTGAATTCGAATGGGTCCCGCCTGCTTCCAACTTTTAATTAATTTAAAAATGTGCTTGATACTTTTTTAATTTCCAACATTTAGTAAGTAAAAGATTTCGCAGACAATGTAACTTTTTACCTGCCTGCGGCGAAGCCCACTTAATTAACATCGTTCGTCATCTTCATTTTTGACATTGTCGCCATATTGAATTTTGATTACTGTCATGTCGTTAGTGAGACTAAGATTAAGAAAAATCGATTGAAGTAAGAATCATCAAAATCTGCCGATGCGTTTGATCTCTAGAGCGCCACAAAAAAACAAACATACATACATAGGCTGATAAACACATTACCCCCTTTGGGTCGCGCAGTCAGGTAAAAAGAAGTGATAAGAGACTAGACTTCATGAATAGACGTGCGCTATGGTGTTACCACGCCAATCTATCGATCGTCGACCGATGCCATCGATCGATGGTAGAATGTATTAGTCAAAAGGCAGCTCTGGCCAGTGCAGCGATGAGTTGACTGGCGCTACTTTGAAGTGTTGATTGTCTGTATGATGCCCCTAACATGTGATAGAGGTGAGACTGAGGGATCTGATATAAATACTCCAGCAATTATTCGCCTAGAAAATTAAAGTAAACCAACCAATTAAACTATAAACTAAACCAATTTAATTAAACCAGGAAATTTGAATCTTCTGTGGCGTGAGATGCCTAATAAGTAACAACTAGATGAATCTTAAAAATGTTGCTGGGAAAGACAGGGCGTGGTGTAGGCGCAGCTTGGGAGCTAGGCCAATGTCTAACAATGACTAAGACAGGTTGAGTTGATGGATTGAAAACAATGTTTTTTTTTTTAAATAATAACTGGACAATATTTTTTCTCTAATTTGTGCAACATTATTATTAAATTAGATCCCATAAATGGGATCGTGATAAAATATGTTTTATATTTAAAATAACTGTTAAATCGCATTATTATTTCAATAAAATCAGCAACATATTTATTTTTCCATTTTAAATTCGCCGTCCTAAACAAACCAAGAACGAAAACGTGTTCTTCCTTCGAAGGCTGATAATGAATAATTAATAATCAGCCTTCGGAAAGAAAAAGACTGGTACCTACATTAAATCAGAAAAGTTTTTTTCCAAAATGAATCTTGATTGATATTAGACGTAATTATATTTAATCGAGTATGACGTATAGAGAATAATCTAACCTAGATCTAGTAGGTGTCCGACGTCGATATCATAAATTGAGTAATTTTGAAGAAAAATACTTGTTTTGTGCACTTTATTCCTTCTACAGCCGTTATTATCGAGGAAATACTACTTTGCAGTTGCTACGAAATAATGAATAACTTCAGAGTTGAGTTGAGTTTGATAGAAATGCCTAAAAATATAATTTTATTGGACTCACCGATTTGTATGCACCCTTGTCCTTCCCTGGAGGTCTTCAATCTCTCAATACATATTATAATAAATAATACCTATGTAGGTGAACGTCAAAGTATCCGTGTCTATTTTGTACAACAATTATCTTTTATTCTTACGTATTAACCAGTATGATTTAACACGATTTGGATGATTCCAATGTTTCAACTATTGCTTATTTTCTAGATTTCTGAGAATTGAACATTTAAAATCATTATATTTTTTATTCACTAGCTTCGAAGTGAGTTGGAAAATGTATGACTTGCCAAATAATTGAAACCAACCATATGATTTCGTTCATTTGTTTCTTGACGTTTTCTATTTTTGCTTTTCTGAATCGGAAACAAGTGGCCATATGTTTACATGGGAACTCCATGCAGTTCCGTATCGTTCGTTTTGGTTAGAAACAGTATCAATCTGCGATGTTATAACGTGTGCCATAATTAAAATTATATGATCCTTATGCACACACACTAATAACTGAACACACACACGCACGTTTTTTACACTCGCTAATAACTTCATCGTTACGTTGACAAAGAAAACTATCTAAATTTTCATCTGTGTACTTGGAGCATGTAGGTTGCTCACGCTACAGTCATGCCTATGGTCACACCGTCTAGTTTTCTAAATGAACCATCCCGCGTCTTTCCATGGCTGTTGTAAGATTCTGTCAAGACTCAAGATCGATCTTTTTATGAAACCTCCGAGAAGAACCTTTCCACTTCTAACATTTTTAGGTATGTCTATGGAACTAATAAGTACATACTATGTAAAAAGCAAGTCGGTTCGATGTATCTATAGACCGAGAATGGCCGTAGGCGGACTAAGAAACAATAAAAGGCCAACAACTTTGAGAAATATCGATTTATTAGGACAAACAACGTTTCATGGAATGTTGAACTAAATTAGAAAACCACTAAAGGCACAGATACATCTCAGCATTCTCTTGCAACAGGACAATGTGCATTCGCCACGTTTAACCATTTTGGAACTTGATTAACGCAAGGGCGGATCCAGCTTTCATGTCAAGGGGGGGTCATATAGTGGTGATCTGGTCATGACAGACTCGAATTCGTTATATGAGCTAGAGGACCGACTGTCTCCTGAAGTACTTGATTTATTTCAACTGAGCGTTTTCATTCCAAAAGTCGAGTATGCTAATGAAGTTCAAGACATTGAAACTGTGAAACAACTTTAATAAACTGTTACTATATAATACTCCAGTTTCAGTAATTGTAAATGAAAATCGGCTGTGGAAGGTAAAATGTCAGCGGAATCAAAACATTCCTCGGTTGATTTATTGTGATATTAAAATATATCCCACTGTTAGATTTTTTTATGTATTCTTGCTACATACCAGAACAGTGTAGCAACAAAAAATTATTCTTAATATTTTTTTTAAACAGAAAACATTAAAATTATAGCGTTAATTTTAGTTTTGTCCGCCCTTAGATTAACGAAGCATTTTAAATATCATGATACATTCTCTAGAATACTTATGACAAGTAAATGCTCAGGTGTATCAGCGCTATTACATGATTACATCATTGACAGATATTTTTTCCGATATACATAAGGGCAGTGGTCGCAAGAAGGGCGGTGGTGGCTGTGGTCTGTTGGGCACCGTTGCAGAGGTCTGTGAGACAGGAGCACACTTCCTGCCTGCCCCCGTAGCCGGCGCGGTGGTAGCACTGGCCCTGGAACATGTAGAAATAAGCGAATGTATTATCGGAAATTCACACCTGTTTATCAGAAATACAGTGTTTCAAGGGACTTTGCTCGAGAGACGTTGACCGGGATTCGTCGTTGGTAAACAATTAGTTTTTTTGCTTGTAACAATAGGTATTGAAAAATCAAAGTGGCAGCAGTACCTACATAGTATCATAGACTAGAGAATAGTCGCTCCCGACATCGGGAGTAGACCAACATAACATCACGCCTGTAATCCCCGAAGAGTTAGGCAGAGGTGTACCTAGTAGTACACCCACATTTCGCTAGTTATGTCTAAGTCCCATGTAATAGGGGGCGAGTCTATTAAAGCGCAAAGTTAACTTTGCTTAAAAAGAGTTTTAAGCACTATATGTCTGGGCTTAGCTCCATTTATTCATCGTCATCAATCATGATTCATCGTCATCACTGCCACGTTGAATGGCAATGCTAATTCTTAAGAGCCCGTCAGGGCCAGGTCACGTGTCAACTAGTCGGTGAGGAACTTCCTTAAAAAGGAGACGCACTCTTGGGCCCCATGACCCGAGCGTTAAGACACACAAATGGCCCAAAGCTGTAACTACCAATTAGGTTATAGTATTTACGACGTTTGAGGTTCTCAGTAGCCGCAGCAGTAGCGCCAGCAGAGCCCGCCGTCCTTGCAACATGAGATGGCGCAAGGGTGTCGACGCAGGTTGCGTCTCGCACCAAATGCCTACCTTCCAAGGCATCAGCGTCATGCCGTCTGGCCTCTTCCCATCGTCACGTACCAAGCCGTTAGTAGGTTCTAAACCGCTGGTACGCCGGCGCCGGCGGTGGCAGGAGCTCGACGAATAATGTCGTTGATGCTAGCGTGCTGTGCTATGCGACCTGCGCTCCTGTAGCAGGACATGCCATGGTGTCCGAACTTGTCGACAGTATCACCGCAGTGACATTGATATGGAGAAACACAAACAAACACATCTAAGCGAAGGCTTGTAGTTAGCCGAAATGAAAGTATCGAATTAGTTCCACGTAGATGATGGCACGGACTGTGCATTACTTTGCTGAAAACGATACACTACACTACCACTAGATGGAGCAAAACGAATTTTCTTTTCGCCGATTTTCATTCAAGATAACTTCGAAAAGTGACAAAACTCAGCGCTCGCGGCGCAGCTTCCAACGAACTAAACCATTAGGAAGAAGGAACAGTAATTTCTCCTGCAAAGCACCTTATACTTGGTCTCATCCCAGCCACAGCTCCTGATGACCCTGTTTTCTGGCAGCCTGCCATTCACTCCATAATCCACATGCTGCACGATCTTACGGCACAGGGTATGGGTGACGCCGCGGTCGTGGTCCGAACAGTTCCTCTTGAGGTTGTCCGGCAGCTTGGCGTCCAGGCACATCGAGTTCGTGGCGCTGTTGCATTCATAGCACATTATCGTTGACCCTGGAAAGAAGGTGGAGATTTTAATTGTACGATAACAGGTGTATTAATGAATGATTTCGATTAACTGTGTTAAGCTAAGGTACAATCAATGGTAATGCCAGAAATATGACGAATCGTCATTGTATTATTCGCAACCGGTGTGCAGAGACGAAAATAATTATACTAAGCGTATGTGACGGGTTCGAGGTCTGAACGTTAACGAAATAAAAGAAGTACCTATGTAAAGATCGTAGCAGGTGGCGACCGCAGTTTCTGGCAACCCCAATCGGAAAAAGGCTTGCATGAGACATACGTTTGCAAGACGTATTTTCCTTACAACCAGTTTTTTGAATACTTCAGTTTTGAATTACTTAATAAATACACAGTTTACCAGACTGACTCGGTAGCAACACGACAGCTCCGATCTAGGTATATTAAATCACTATAAAACCGCACTGAAAGTGATTCAATTTCATTCACTTTCTTTGATTTCGTTCTCGTCGCCACCTAGCCCAGCTGACGTAACCCTCCAACGCGCTCATAACTATAATTGTTCGTGACCTTGTCAACCCTTTAAGTCGCAAGGTTTTCGGCGAGTGCTGCTGTTACGACTGTCTTTTTTTACAACATCTAAATGAACAGTGCTCTCGCCCACGTGATGGTGCGGTCAAACCGACCGGACAGGCCTACGGACTATGACAGATAATGTATCTGTTTGGGCACGGTTTTCACAGTCCGGTTCTTAAAAGATACATGAAAATGGTGTAGCATGTAGGAAACTATGTAATTAACTAGCTGTTGCCCGCGACGTCGCTCGCGTGAAAATTTTGATGGTACATGTGTGAAAAAAAAAGATAAGCCTATGTCCTTCTCCAGGATATAATCTATCTCCTTGCTTACGATCCGATTAGCCGTTTAGTCATGAAAAGGTAACAAACAAACAGAGTTAATTGAGTGAGGCCCGGTATCCACCAAAGCGGAGAGGAGAGGAGACGAGAGGAGATGTGCCGCGAAGCTGGCAGGTTATTTCCACCAAAGCGGAGAGGAGATGCGTTGCGGAGAGGAGATGTGAGCTGTGTGTAGCAGAGATGTGAGCTGTGAGAGATCGAAAACAGTCAAGTGCTGTCTACGAAAGGAAGACGTCATGTCGTTACAAAAGTTATATCTAAATTGCATTTATAAGTGCTTAAAAGTGTATTCCAAAGACACGGATATTTTTTAACCACTTCAATGAAATGTTCGTCATCCATTTTGCAAACTGAAAATATAAAAATATGGACGACACACGCTTGCATTCAAAGCCAGTCAATCGAATGACGCTTTCGGGATGTGCGAGGCGCGCGGAGAAGGCAGCGGGGTGAGGGGTGCGCGAGCGCGTGCGCCGCCCGGCCGCCCGACTAGACACTTCTCCGCTCTGCCGCGCCGCTTGCTCGCTCGCTGCACAAAATTCTATAGAAAAATGAGACATCTCCTCTCCTCTCCGCTTGACCCATTTCCACCAAAGCTAAGCGGAGAAGAGATGTGGAAATAACGAAATCGGATTGGTTTATTCAAACACATCTCCTCTCGTCTCCTCTCCTCTCCGCTTTGGTGGATACCGGGCCTTAAACAAATGTAATATTAGTAAGTAAACGGACCCTGTACATCAAATTAAGTAACTCTACGTAAAAAATTTTGCTCGGGAACGACTTTTTTTTGGTGTGAAAAATTACTTTTTATGGTAGAACTCAATGTAACGCACTCAAAACATTGCGCTGATGGATGCATTGAGTAGTACAGGGGTCATGGAGATATGTAAAATAAAGATATAACATAGCAAAAATATAAGTTTTTATTATATTTTTTTTAAAAGCTGTAATGAAAATTGAAGCTGAATTGCAATGACGGGGAGGACAAGTGCCCTTCTGCTTAGTAAATGGATTTTAACACCCGTTAAAAAGTTCAGTCGATGTGGCGACATTTGGAGGAGGTCTTATCCAGCCGTGAACATCTAATGTCTGCAATGACAATGAAAACAGGGAATGAAAGTTTGTCAGCCTATGTAAATTCTTTTCTTTACAGTATATCGTAAAAGAACACAATTACTGAGGATAACAAAAACCCCACTTCATGCGTACCCCTTTCAGTAGTCACTAGGACAAAAATAGAAATGAAACTCAGTAGTACATCATCGATCAATAAACAAAATGTGCCCATGAAACAGGATGTAGTTTTATTTGCTAGACGCCCTAGATATTCGAGGAGCTTGCCTAACGTACACAGAGCAATTTAAAAATAAACCACTCTGTACCGATCGGTTCAGTACCTACCTCGTAATAAAATTGCTACAATTCTAACAAAACGTAATGGTAAGCCAATTTGCGGTTAGACGTTGGGTGACTTGGCTAGCGAAAAATGGGGAGTTTCCATTCGTTATGTAGAATTTTTCAGTGGAAGTTATGTCATTGGGATTGGTAGGAACGATTTCTAATCTGCTGATAACAACCGGTCATTAATCTATCTTGTTGATTGTTATCAACTTGGGAGTTGTTACTCACAAGTATACTGAAAAATACGCGCGTTGGACGAGGAGTTTCGGACACCAGCCCGTTATACAATACAACTATACTAAACTTATACTGTCACTTACGGGATATCTTTCGTGATTGTTCATAATTTTGAGCTCCCGATATTTCGACGCTGTTTTAAGCGCCATGATCGTGCGTTGACTTGAAAATGCGGGTGGATGTAAAATTAATTGTTAGGAGCAGACAAATCTGTCTACGCTTTTTCTTTGTCTTTTGCTGCCCGCACTACTGGAACTCGACACTTAGTCACGATGAGTGTGTACTCACAGTACCACCAGGTTTTGTGGAGTCCTTATTACGATGCCGGCTGCTACTTTTGAGCATACTCAAAACTGGATTCCACGTACTTGACAATTTGAAGCTATCCTCTCGATTGAAATTTTTGTGTTTTCTTATTTCAATTGCTTTTCTTGTCAGCCTTGGTAAGTAATGTTTGATAAAATACGTGGCTTATGAAATTCGATCCAGTGATTGAGCCCTGACTGCAGTAGATGTTCAGCTATGGCAGATTTTCGCTCGTCATTGTTTTTCACCGCCTTTATGTGCTCTCTGATGCGGCATGAGACAGTTCGCCGCAACTGCAGTCAATTTTATAAACCCCAGGATGTTTGTCCGGGGAACGCAGATTTGTGCAATTTTTCTTATGAGGAGTAAACACGGTCTTTATCGAGTATTTAAACCGCGAAAGCTTAAAACAGTTTTTGACTATAACTAAAACCACAGAATACATAGTAGTTGCTAAAACGTTTACAGATGTATGCAAAAAAATAAACTAAATGTTTAACAGACTTCTAGAAACGAGGAGGTGAAGGAACGTAAACATGAAGTAAACAAACCCTGACATAACCAAAATAAAACACACCTTTTGAATAAATTTTACTTACCTCATTTAATTTGAATGACCAAAAATAATTTCACAACCCTTTGTCCACCCAAATCACGGTATCAAAGTTATTTTGTAATGTAAATTCATAGATAGTTTTTTATTTTAATATTTTGTCACAATGTCGCGATGAAATGTCAAAGCGTCAGAGCCAACCAAGCCAACAAAATTGCGGACGCTAGGTGGCGCTGAAGTTGTGCACAGAGCAGGCACAGGATGAAAATGCAACCGTCTGAGATTTAAAAGCTTATCTACGATCATAAATATTTGAATGTCTTTGGTCTACTCGTGTCAATGTCAACTAGAAGTTTTGACTTGGGTTATTTTGACTATTTCGGTCAAAATTCGTCTATTTTTTCAAGTCTACATGAAATAATTGTTTTTTACTAGGACAGCATAGTAATTATGTGTTTTATAGCGAACTATCCTGGTCTCTTAGCCCAAAAACATGCAGCAGAAATGACCACTGCGGTGCCAGCAAAGAAGAAGTGAACTACCTCTCTAGACTCTATCTGATGTCGATGTGTCGCAAAAAAACCTGAGAATAATCAGGATAAAACAAAGCAAGCAAAGCAAGATTATATTATTATGCAGTTATATCTCAGCAAAGTGATATAAAAGAATTATAGAGCGGGCATTGGCAATAAATTCATATAAAATCCACAATTCATATTTTGAACCTGAACAATTTCGATTTTGACACACGAATGCTACCTGACAACCGGACCGGGCGTATGACACAAGATAGACCCATTTGTTAACAAGTAGTTATCGCAACCGCAACTGCTGAGCATGAGATGAGATCCTGTGTTTGATTCCCGGGTCGGGTAAATGGTCTATTATTGTATCTCAGTTACGTACTTAGAAGAAAGAACCACAGGCATCTTTACCTATGTTGGGGTCGGCTTCGAGTCTAACCGGATGCAGCTGAATACCAGTACCTATTTTACGTGAAGCGACAGCCTATCTGACTTTTACAACCTAGTTGAACGTGGTTTCCAAGACAAAGATGGTCACCCATCCGCGAATTGACCTTGTCAAGCGCTGCTTACCCTTAAAGATCGACCCGCACGGCTGTTATTATTATTTAGCTACGAGCTCCAACAACAATGGAATGATTCTAATGATAGTGAATATATAAACAATTTTAGTCTCGATTTCTTTTGACTGATTTTAATTCTTGTTATTCGGAAGTTGTTTTGTGGGTACTGAAACACCCACATGAAATAGAAGTCGAAGAAGAACCTATTGCTATACACCAAGTCGAAATCCAGGCCCCAGCATACTAGGCTGTTAGTAGGGGGTACATAATCGGAAACCTGTTATAATGGAATTGGCTATTCATAACCTTCACTTTATAAACACAAACACCCCATGATAGTAGTATAGGGGCTGTGAAGGTAGCAGCTTCTTGGTTGCAGCGTGGATAGAAGCTATTTTAAGAAAGAGATCCGACCGATACTTATCTCTAGTAAATCATTTAAACAATGGAATGTGAAATTCTAGCGAAAAATCACAAAATCGAGTTTGAAAATTAAAACTAGTCCATGATGTCCCTTTCAAAATCAGTGCCAACCTACTTAATTATAATCATTTTCATTTACAAAAACGAAAATATATTGACGACATTTCCTCACAGTTCAAGAACCACCATACTTCCATTGCTTTGTGGAAAACACACCGTACCTTTTACCTATTTATATCGGCGGATGGAAACAGTTATAGTCACACGTTCGCATCACTACATACGTTGCTACTTGACCCCATTAAAGGATTTCACTGGCCCACCAAAGGGTCAAGTTGAAACATATTTAGTAAGATGTAAGTTAAGACATAATCAAATAAGTACATTATTGCTATGAAAGTCAGTCAAACTGACTCCCTGTTACCATCCACACACATAATTAAATAATGAAGCAATAAAATAAATGTAACTAACCGTAATGAAAAAGTCCACAGAGAACCATAAAGCCGAAACAAAAACCCGCCATGATGCAGCCCTTGGGTAGCAACCACAGCTTGCTATCAGGTACACGCCACTTCTGACTTTCAGAGGGAGCATCAATGGCGCAAGTTTGAAACCAGTGCAACCCGCCTTACTTTTGTAACAGGATGAGCCTCATTGAACACAACAGCGGAACCCGCCAATTCAGATTGTTAGGTGATTTTATTGGGTCAAACTAGATTACGAAAATAAATCGAGCCACATTGTCATGATCCATCTGATAGATTTGACTGTTGTTGAGGATCTAAACGATGATGAAAGAGAAGTAGTCCGAAATGAAAAACAAGATCATGAAAAACTTTTAATAAATACATTCGCAAATTACAAACACAACAATGAAGCGTCGCTAAACAAAATGTACAATGATTGCGGCTTTGGTAACTTCATCAATGCTATCTACATTGCTCATAATATAATTATACTCTGTTCCTCTGTACATAAAGTTCAACCTCGTACTTCTAGGTGTGAATCGTGTGCGATTATCGTCTATTTACAATACATAGATTTGCTAAATTCATTAACGTGTTAACGCCACACGTAGTCATCTATAGCAACACGTATTCATACAAATAAATTACAAACATCTATACAATATGTACTTGCTATATCTATGTTAACATCTAAATCTATCAGCTCATTGATTTCGCCGACTATATTAGCCCTCTCAAAATAGTAAACTTCAATAGTTTACGAAAGAATTATAGTTTCTTTGGTACGTACGAGTATTTCATTTCTAATAATTTTGCGCAAGATTGCTGCTTGCATTGATTTTCATAATTTTTTTTTTCGTTTGTTACAAAAATTCTTAATTTGGCAGTGAGTGGGTGTTTAAGACAAGCTTTTTAGGAACCAAGTTGTGCTTGTTCTGCTTTTTAATGATCTTACTTCATGATATGTTCTCCTTAGTTACACTACTTTGTGATACTGATGCTAAATGACGTTTGGCGGGGAACTAGAACCTCAGTAGTGCGAAGGTAATGAGCATGAGGAAGGTGGCCCCGACTGGGATGGACGCGGCGTTGCATCCGTCCTCCAGGCATGAGCATACTTCTTGTCTGCCACCGAAACCTGAGCGCTGGTAGCAACGACCCTGGGGAAGATGAATTAAAAGTTATCTTCACGGCAAATACGATGATCATTGCGTGATTTATTTATAACAAATCATTTAGCTTGCTAAAGGAGGCTCCTCCGTCATTTGTCGACGACCAATAGGCCGCTGATCGCCCTAGTGGAAAGGCTTGAATATGGAGGAACTCTTTCTCAATCAGTTCTTCTACTACATGGTACTGATTGGCAACCACGCAACCATTTGCATACGAGGAGTATTTGCCAAGGGATTTCAAGTAGGTACATGATTCTAGACCATACATAAAAAAAAATTGATGTTCCATACACTGACTGTGAACGTGAATGTATTGTATTTTTGTACTATTGTCACTGCGTCCGATACAACTTGTAGGACGTTGTATATAATACGTATGTTCTAACACTTCAAAATTAGCAGACTGTTGTTAATCTAGTTCGTACTACGCCAAAGAGCTTTAAGTATGTCAATATCAGTAGGTAATTTGCATATCATTAGAGTCAGTAAATGAAACCATATTACGTTTAGTGTGTGCTCTTAATTATTTGTTTTGAACTTACGTTAATTAAGTCTACGGAAGTTTGGCATGTTTGGTTCATCGAGCATTTCGTTGGTCAACTCTATCAAGAGTACTAATTATTCCCGTATTTACTAAAGCTAGACTTGGATTGGATTTAGGATTTTCAACGCTCAGCTCAGTGCCGAGAGTTTAAGTTCCAACAGCCCGCACTTTTACAGAGACATCACACTAATCACGGAATCGGCTTGAGACGAATTCGAGTCAATAAGTACGGTCACACTCTTCTTTATGCATTCATTTAGGTGTCACCTTCTAGGTTCCCTATCCCAATTCATTTGCGGTCACCGCAGAATTTCTTCTTCTTACATACTTCTGTATTACTCGTCATCTCAGCAGTCACCTTATTTCTAGCCATATCATCATTCACACAGTCCATCCATCGTTTCTTTGGTCTTCTTTACAGAAGAACCTAGAGTTCCGACTCTAAATATCATTCTATCCTTCTCACCTTGTAACTGCTGTCATCCCAACCACATCCTCTGATGACCCGGCTGTCAGGGGGCATGCCGTTCATCTCGAACTCCACGACTTGCGAGATCTTCCTGCACATGGTGTCCTTGGGTCCACACGGCTGCCGCAGGGAGTCTGGCAGCGCCTTCATCAGACACCGCGAGTCATTGTGGCTGTTGCATTGGTAGCAGGTGATTGCTATGCCTGAGGGTAGAAAATATCATAGAGTTAGTTTTTTTTTAATGTACATTATAAATGAGAACAGTTCTAGTGCCTTTAACTTATCAAATGCTGAGCATATCAGACTTCTAATTGGTTCTAATGAACGGTCATAAGAGAAGGGCCTGATGAGCTAGTTTTGGTAAACCTCGTTGATGGTGACCACCATAGTTTTTTGTAATTCTTATCAGTGTATATTCCCACTGCTGGGACAAAGACATCCTCTTTATGAGATGGAGTAGGCTGAGGGCTGTGGGCATCCACTACGGTGCACATTTGTAGATTTTTTTTGTAATTAGGTACTGCCACTTGTGATGGTCTCTTAGTTGCCTTATCCGATAGCCATGCCATGGGACAAGTTGGTGCTATATTACTTTTATGTACACACATATGGTGACCATGAATACCATATTTTGTCAAATACTTGTATGAGAAAAACACGATGTAATATGGTTGCAATTTAGCCCAGCTGTTCTTAATTATCTCAATGATCTCATCGTAATGAAGGATACTATAGAAGTATAGAGTATTGAGGGACTGACTTGTTCGTTTGGCTTGCCACGCGTGATCTCTACGGGCGTCAGTTAGACCTTTGGGATGAAAATGGGAAGATATGCGATCAAACTGTTTAATGCCATTACAATAAAGTTTTTTATCCTTTACTTTTGAAAGTTACATTACTGGTCAATATCTCAATATTAGTTTATTGAAATGAACAAGAGATGGATGGATGGTGTGAGAGAAGATCTGGCTACAAAGAAAGGGCGTGACTTCGGAGATGCTATTTGAAAAGTATGGAAGAAGAAGTCATGCTGCGGCGACTCCAAATATAGTGGGAAAGGAGCTGGAGAATGATTATGACTTATTTATTGAAACATTTACACTCCCTTAAAATGGAAACTCTAAATGGATGTAAGTCATCATTTTCCAAGAAGAAACATTACTGTTTCTCTCTGAATTTAAACTGACTAAAACATTAAAACTAAAACTTTAAAACGAAATACGGGGTGGAAGGGACACCGACGCGAAAACGGTTAAAAAGAAATCAGCTGTTCCATACATTTTGACCGTGTAGGTATTGCACTTTTGTAGGAAACGGCTGATTTTTTTTAATAACCGGTGAAATATTTCTTTGTGGGGGGGGGGGGGTCAGAATAATGCACTAAATACGTGGTAACACTTTTCGTGTCGGTGTCCTTCCGTACCTATATCTTAAAACATTCTACTGTCACTGTAGTCAATTTTAATAAAACGGCAAGAAGCACCAAACTGATATGAGTTAAGAGAAGGAAGTGAGCAATTGTTGGGCTGAATACTTGGTCCATACGAGTTCAATCTACACCCACGCACCTCGCTGATACCATTCAAGTTTCATTCAATCATTGTACAGGATGTTGTGAAAGATTTCTCGACGACATTGCCATGACAAGAAACATTAACTTTTAACAAACTATCGTATAGCAATAGTAAGATGGAATACTTGCTCTTTGTTATGTATACCATACAAATTATAGGCATTACACGGAGACCCTTTACTTCAGGTTACAATGGGTCATACTCATAACGCTCAAAGTTATTTTTGCAAGACAATCTTTGGATGGATTAATGGGTGACTCATCTTTTGGAGACAGTCTGTCTTTTTAAAACACACGTGTAATAAATCAATCTTTTTTTTTCGATCTTAACTTTTCTTCTTTATCGTGTGGTTAGTGCTTAGTGCTTAACCTGGTGTCAGAGTTTTTATGTCGCCTATGGGCCTCTGGCTTGACTTTACATGCTGTCGACAAAAATCTCTCTGGCGTGCTGGTTTCCTCACGATATTTCCCTCCACCGAAGCAAGTGATAATTATACAATACGCACAAGAATCCGAAAAAACCAGAGCTGCGTTTCTTGGGTTCGGATTTGACTTGATCGATCTTACTGTTCTGTGGTATCGATGATATTACACACGCTACGTTTATTGTGGCGTCAAATGCTTTCTTCAGATCATCAAGGGTGCAGTTGATCAGTTCCCAAAACAACTCAAAGTGCGTTATGTTGACCCTACACTGTTTTTTATTTATCGTATGAAAATACATAATATTTGCCCTTCTCAAAGCGACCTGTCTGACATATTTAAGTCATTCTCACGGTGGTAGGCAGGAACCACTGGTAGCCGTCGATCCCTACATACTCTATAACGTGGATTAGAAAGCTCTACGAACAAAGAAGTACAGTAAAGTTTACAGCTCCACAAACATAATCATAAAAATGTATACAATTAGTTAATCTACCGCCTGCAGATCATACGCGCCCATGTTTCCCGTCGTCCTACTTTTTCTATCGATTTATGTAACGACAGACAGCTACATCTTTTCGTTTACAAAGTATGAGCGAATTTCCTAGACTTTAGGATAAGAATATTTTCTTGTTAAATGCCCAAATTTTAAAGCCTGTTGGCTACGCCGTAGGCCTTGGGGCCTACGAGATTTTGGTCCGCGTAGCAAATAAACTACCTTTTTTTTTCTGAACTAAGAAGACCTAAATTTATAACATGAGGCAGAGCAATATCATTCTGAATAAGCTAAATGACGAAGGCATTTCAACAATATCACGCCTGTATCATGAACGAGTAGACAGAGGCACTCTAACACCGTCATTTTTTCACTTCTTTCAAGCAGATAAAATAAATGAAGAAGTCTGAAATATTCAGAAAGGATAGAGACGATGGCCTAGCTTCAGGAGATTCAAGGTCATTTTCGTCTATGTATATATCATAAACATTTTCAAAGTTATACACAGTGTTAGTTTAGTTCGATGCGCCAACATCAATAACACAAATGCAGATCCCCCTGTATAAACATTCTCAGTATTACACTTACGTCTATATTTGTTTACGAACCTATAATAACATAAACTGTAAGATAGTTTCAAATATGAATACTGTAAAGTAGGTGAGTAGTGGTTGAAAGAAAATGTGTGAATATAAAATCTTTAGTTGACAAAATAAAAGCAGTACGAGTATGTAAGGAACGTAGCAGCTGGCGTTCTGTGGTTTCTGCGGACCCCCATGGGAGAAACGTGTGAATCTATGTAGGTCAAATCCTTTGTGGAAAATTCTAAATAGTAAGCTAATCAATTTTCAAGTTCAAATGCAAAGGACATTTAATCAATGTAAAGCTAAGAAAAGCTTTCGTAAAGAGAGTTAGTTGTCTTGTGAATCAGCTGACTGTCTCCCCACGCTAGAACTATCTCATGTAAAGTTTATATTGTGATTCTTGCCTTCAGTGCTATAATATCTTTCAGCATAAGCACTACTGGAAATCCAAGAATTCTTTGAAAAGCACTTAAGAAAACTTTTTGATTAAAGGAACATTACTTAGAGTTGAAAATGAGTAGGAACTGCGCATCATTTTAGGTATCTGTATTTAACTTAGGGATCACGTATACGTATCCTAATACACTAGGATCACATGATATTGGACGACACAATAAATACTGCAAGATCCATTTACAAACTATGCTTTTTGTTAGACTTCCTGTGTATGAATAGACATTGTCATTGGAGTGGCGCGCAACATGGACGCGAAGCTACAGAAAATACTAGATTTTACTGAATTACAAAATCAAGGACAAGAAAAAAAAAAAGAAAATATGGTTAAGAAAGCTTGAGAAAAAGTTAAGAAGGAACAAGAAATTTTCCGCAACTGAAAATGATCGTGAGTTGTGAACTTAGAGTGAGGGGTGGCTTAATTCAATAAAGCACAAACCTTGCTGTAGCAAACTGCATATTACCGCCAAAAAGCAAATTAAAACGAGCGCCATTTTGTTTAAGTTGGTACAGGTAACCGCCGGTTCTAGTCGCTGCGATCCGCACACGGTTGCGATCGGCGGCCCACTGACTATTCAAACCACGCTAGA
This sequence comes from Eurois occulta, assembly GCA_950022335.1. Classification (NCBI taxonomy): domain Eukaryota; kingdom Metazoa; phylum Arthropoda; class Insecta; order Lepidoptera; family Noctuidae; genus Eurois; species Eurois occulta. Next base: position 16,655,820 of record OX465495.1, on the reverse strand, counting down.
TGCTATATCTACTATAAATGTGCACCGCTTATTCAATTGCTCTAATACCTTAACAAAGTATATTGTTGAGTATCGGCAATTCCTCGTTTAGAACAGATTGTCGTTCGGATAGGGGCTGAAAATTTGATGTAGCAATGTTACCAACGAGTTTGAGATTATTGCGGTTTTCAAGGTTGCTCGTAAGATCATGTGCGGTAGAGGAAGCTTGCGTGATTACCTGTAATTCTGTTTTTATTACAACCCAAGACATGTGGGGCTTATGTAAAGAATCGATCGCTAATATTAAAGTAAAGTTATTTTCAGTAAATAGAGCTTTTTATTGTGGAAGCAAAAGTTACAGTACATCTTTATATGTTGAAAATGTTATCGAAATACTTACAGTAAAAACTGTAACTAAAATTTTGCAATTAATACGTATTATTATGACTACATCAGACCTGTTTACGCCGGAGGGTTAAGCAGAGGTGATTTGCACACGGGTTTAAATTGTTTTCTAACTGAAAATAAACCTTATATTTTAATACTTTCCCTCTCGAACAAAGTCTAACAGGTCCCTAGATTTTCTTATGTTACGACAACCGACTAGTTGACCACTTATGGTAGCTACGGCGCTGACAGTCATCCATCATGCATTCAGGAGCAGTTCATTGTAAAGGATCATACAATAGCTCACGAGGCCGGGACTATCAATGGATGGAATGTAGACTAATCTTATTTTTATTGTGCCTTTTAGAGGGCATATAGTGATGTAGGGCTCTAGAACTTTGTTTTAAATAGGTATAGTTAAATATAAAAAAATATGTAGTACCCTGGTTAATTAATGAGCTACCCCCGCAGCTGATATTGCAGGTTAAATCTAAAGACCAACTTAAAATTGTTCTTCAAAAACATTACCTCTCCTTGTGTCCATAGCTAGTTTTGCATCTGCGGACAGTCGCAACTTTCCATATGTGTAAAATGTGTTTCTTTCTGTAAACTCACTTCTCTTATTTTCTAAGTTACCTACTTTATAATAAAAATCGAAAGGACATGGCCAATTTCTGTATGGGCGTTTGCATAGTTATCAAATTTAGTGTACAACGATAATTTTTGGTGTTTCATATTCGTGAATATTGCCATATTAAATTGCAAAAAATAAAAAGCTCAAAGAACTTCTCATTACAAATAACTAGACGTAAACAGTTTCATGTTACCTTCTATCAAATTGCTGGCAAAGTGTATGAATAATGATTTTGCTATTAAAAACGTCAAGGCGTTTTAAAATAGCGAAGTGCTGTGAATTATTAGGCATTTCAACAAGATCCAAAATCCTTATTTCAGGTGGTCATTCTACCTGAACTAAGGATTTTTAGCCATCATATTGATTAACATTTACTGAACTGAGAAAGTCTGACAGAAAACTGAGACAAAGTATATGTTATTATTTTCACATTTATTGAGACTCCGAAAGTGACGTTTTTCTTCAACAGTTTAACTACTAATTGACAAGAGAAACACTAAATAAAACAAAAGATTATAAATAATTACTCATTTCTTGGTAAAAATAAGTAAAAATATTTTTTTCCGTAGAGAGTTCGTACGCAACGGAGGATCTGTGCAATCGCAGTACCGCCATTTTGACATAAACAATGACACATTGTAAAACGCGTTCCGTTTTATGGTACGGTTACGTTATTACTATAATTGTGTGAAATAAATATATCTTACGTATCAACAGTTCAAAATATAATTTAATTATATGTAAGAAATACCAATGAAAACAGTTTTGTTTAAATCAAAATGTTTTAGGTAAGAGCATTTGTCGTTCATTTCACATACATATCTACAAGTAGTATGCGTGGTGTAGAACTTCTATTATTCTATTTATCTTTCTCTATGGTCCATAATGGCTAAAGTTGACAAATGAGACTTTGAATTCAACTTGCACTACTTATTATATTGTAATCAATACTGACGAGTGCAGAGAGGTTAAAAACTACGCAACAATTCACTTCTCTATTTTTCTTAATATAATATATTGACTATGTAAGTGTATATGGAATGTACTTTTTTGTCCATGTCCTTTGTTTAATGACATTGTGAAACGAGAACAACTGCCGACAAACTGTTTTGCAGTTTGGCAGACTTTTTATATGTTATTGTTAATCAGATTTTGAATGAAATAAATTAAAAAAAAATATATAAGTAAATTGAACTGAAGACTACAACTTGATACTGTTAAAACAATTGTAACGTTGTAGAGTCGTTGTTGTTATTGGTTTAAAGCCGCTCGGGACGATTTTTAGGTTAAGTCTTGCTTACCTAGGTTGGTCCCTGGATAGGTGAGCACCCATTATACCCGTGGATAGGTGAGCACAAGTCTTAGCTGTCATTTGTAAATCTTTGACAGTCGTTACAGGTATCGTTTTACCCAGTACTAACTGGATTGTGGAGGTCAGATAGGCACTCGCTCCATGTAAAATACTGGTATTCAGCTGCATCCGGTTAGACCGGAAGCTGACCCCAACCCAACATATTTAGGAAAAGACTAGGCAGATGATGATGGTATTACTAACTATCATAAGAAAAAGGAGAGCTCCTCATCATCACATTTCTTAATTTTTTCATTCCCTACTCGATAAATCTCCCCGTCCTTACATAAGATGCTAACTGTAAGGCCCTTCGCACATGGAGCTACTTAAAAAGAACTAGTCACAAACTTAAATTACTAACGAGTTGCCTGAGCGTCACAGCCCATACATGTTCAATGGAGGTTCGCACACGACGCGACTAGTTACTAACTGGTCAGTAACGCGTTGGCAACCGATCACGCGCGACGCGTCGTACCGGTCACCACGCTACTGGTTTCCCGAGTTTCTTTGATTTTTGTTATAAAAATGAATGAGCAAATATTCAAAGGAGGTGGAAAAATACCCATGCATATACACCATTATTTTTAGGCCGTTCTGGAGCCGAATACCATGAACTCGATCATCGAACTCGAAACGATTGGGACTATTTTTTTCAAAAAATAATAATAAAAAAAAACACGAAACAACAAATTTAATGTTTTTTTTTTGTGAAATAATGAGAATCGATCGATGAATGAATTTTTCAATGGGTATAGTTCGCATGTGTTGCCGATCGTGGATACGTTACACACGCATATGCATTTGAGTTCTCATTATTTAAAAAAAAAACGTTAAATTTCTCGATCCAGTTGACATGTTTACCACTTGTTAACCGTGTGCTTTTGTAAACAGAAATAACAGAAGTGACTGAAACCTTACAACTTGAGTAGCGACGTGTGCGAGATACAATTTCTAACTGGTTTGTAATCGTAATTACTGATTAGTTCAGTCATTTTTGAGTAGCTCCATGTGCGAAGGGCCTTAGGTGTAACAAAGCATAGACACAATAGATTTGCCCGTCTATTATGTCCTCCTCCGTTCGTCCGCGATGCTCACTTAAATTTGATCGTATCCTGTGCACACGCAAGCGACATACTGGACTCTGGATTATTTGAGGTGTCTGGACAGTGGTTATTGTTTGTTAATAAAAAATTGGTAATATTTTTATAATGAAAAGCTAGTGGTACTGCTAAGCATGATGTCCTGCGTTCAATACCCGTTCGGACAACGTCCTACTAGGTTTTCCATCAAGAATTTCTCTTTTCTTTCTATAGCTTTTCTTTTTTTCTCTAGCCTACTTCATGTATTTCCATGAACTCTTGTTCCACGCCACCTCGTACCGACAGCTATGCTGTATACAAGGTGAAAGGGACCTGCAGAAACGGTTAACGGTTGTGGGGGTGATATGAATGATGTACCGAATACGTGGTAATCGTTTGGGCGTCGGTGTCCCTGCCAACCTGTATAAAGCTCATAAAAAAAAACTATACCTTCTTTTTTATATCGACCAATTTGCAGGAAAAACTTTACCCTTACGATTGAACTAACATACAGGAAGCTCTTCGAGACTGAAAAATTAATGGAGGCAGTTTTCCAACTTAGGTAATCGTCCTTTTTGTATAGGTACTAGAACGTAGAAAACCCTGTTGCGAACACAAAGCGAATCGTAATGAAAGTGGAGACAGAAATAGGGTCTTTACTTATTAATTAATATGCCTAGAGCTTGTCAAAGTCAGAGGCTTTTAGTTTAATAACCGTAATTGCTTATGCAAACCTTTTTAAGCAATATTCAAAAATTTAAACGAAGTAATAACCGTCAAAGAAAGCAAAGCTAGGAATTGACACATTTGACAATTCTAAATACAAGCAATTACTAAACTACAGAATAATAATCGTGTCTTAAATAATTACTTTTACTCAAGTTATCACTTTTACTTGCTTATAGTAGATACGGGAGTTAATGTTGACTAATTTTACTGCTTATTACTTTGTGTACTGTTCAATTCTCTAGGCTTTTAGATTATTTAGTAGTAAAACTTACTGGTCCTGGGTCCGATCCGATTCTCAGTTCAGGAATCAGAATCATTTATTCGTAAACATAGGTAGTAATTACAAACAAGATCTTAAAAATCAGGTAGTGCGCTATGTTTTGCCAATGGACAATGTGTTATTGGGGTTTTCCATCAGGAATTGCTCAGTAGCAGCCACGAAGTTTGGACTTGTGCCCGGTTGATGGCAATAGGCTCGCTCCATATTAAATGGGACTTAAACATAACTGACGAAAGGTGGTTGAACTATGCGTGATGTTATGTTATGTGAAACCAGAGACATTCAAATATTTATGAGCGATAGACGGGACAAGACGAAGAAAATCGTAATCTAAAACTTATTACCACTTAGTAACAAGTCGCTCTGTCTAATGTCATACGCCCGCTTGTCAGGTAGCATTCGTGTGTCAAAATCGAAAAAGTTCGGGATGAAAATTATTGTAAGACAATATTCCCAATGTCTGTTCTATAACTGTTTTAAATCTCTTTGTGTAAAACTTACTACAAGCATGCTATATGATAGTGATGGTAGTCACAACCGGCATTTTTTTATGTCCAGAAGTATGATGAACGTGGACAAACAAAAAGAGTATGATATGTAAATATCGTAGCAGGTGACGTCGAAAGATTCGATGTATCGATATGTATTACATGTCTTTCGTTACGTTAACATAGGGTTCAAGGTTCATCATACAGTTTTAGATAGCTATCTGTCTGTAGTAACGCGGCCACAAATAGATTTAGCTTCCATGGCTATTCATAAACTACAAAAACTTCGCAGTTAGTACTACCTAACTTGAAAATCTGCGTTGTTTTTACAAGCTTTTATTTGATTTGCAATGTTTGTAAGTATGTTTGTTTAGATCAAATCTTGCAACTGAATTTATAACAGTTACTCCCCGCCCCCAACCGATTCACCTCTAATTTTGTATACACGTTTAGTTTGGATGGCAATGCATGGCTAGCTAAGTGACGTCAATCTATGACCAATATGCGGACTCCCAAAGATGGCCGACTGGTTTTTGTTTATGCACCCCCATGATATGGGTATCAATCAATTAAAAGGGTAATTACGCTGTGAAGAATACTGAAAAAAATTGACATACCACCTAAAATTAAAAGCATGTTTTTTACTGTAAGCTGTCATTTTCTGTACTACAAATGATGTGTTGACTTTAGGTATTAAACGAGTTTCACTATCAAGGTTTCAAATGCTGAATGAACCGACTACTAAGGTTATTGGAAAAGTCTGAACTCGGAAGCCGAAGGTCAGGGGGTTGTGGGGTAGCTTATGAGAGGTCTATGCCCAGCAGTGGACTGCGGTAAGCAGAGTTGAAGGTGCTTAACACTAACGCGTACAATGCTTATCCTAACTAATATTATAAATGCGAAAGTAGCTTTGTTTGTTACCTTTTCACGCCTAAACCACTGAACCGATCATCCTGGAATTTTGTATATACGTTGTCAGGTGTACAGAAACGGACATAGGGTACCTTTCATCCCGAAAAAAGTACTGTTCCCGAGGAAAACAACAATAACGTTCTTATGATAATAGATGGCGCCACGTGTCTTCCGAATCATGATTGAACTATATTATTACAAGCAGAGTACAACCCGAATTGTTTGTCAAATTCATTTTAACGTGAGCAAAGCCGCCGGCAAAAGCTAGTATACATTATTCGGTGAACCGATATAAATTGGCTTATTATACTCGTACTACTAATCTGGGAGTGTATGTGTATAAGTACAAATTCAAAGAGTCGTTACTTGTTTGTACCACAAGACGTAAAGGCAGTGGCGTAGCGTGCCTTGGCGGGGCCCCGTATAAAAATTTGTTTGGGGGCCCATAAGAAGGGTAAAGATTTCTCACAAAAGAAAAAAAAAATGTTTGCATAAATTTACAGGAAATATTTATTCATCATAATTATCTATGTCACTTTTTCCAAAATTTTTACAAACAATTCAAATTAAATATACTTACACTTTCCTTGCCTTTTTTTCGGCAAACTGAATTATTAAATCATTTATAAGTAGCAGATGATGACTTTAGTTTTCTAAAGTTTCTGCCTCTATGAAAGAAATTGCTTTTTTTGATTTTTGTCATTTCTGAAAAAAAAAAAAAATTGAGACGTTTTTATTAATTTTTGCTTACGCACGTTGGGGGCCCCCGTGGCTCGGGGGCCCCGTATAAATGATACGGCAGATACGGCGTTAGCTACACCCCTGCGTAAAGGCAACATAATCAATTACCTACTATGAATTCTGTTTTTGATCGCGTCGACTTCAAAGCCAGTGGTTTACACGTGGTATCCCCCGAGGTACTTACGTTGTATTATTCCCTTCTTTCCAAGAATTCCTTCACCAACGATTTATTCATCATAAATACGCGTACACACATACCTACATTCACGCATTTTTCCCATCGTGGTAGGCAGTAAGTACAGAATGCCACCTGCAACGATCCTTACATACTCATTTTGCTCAAATCTTGATTATTATGTATTATTGTGCAGCTTGCAATTGCTCAAATGATAAATGTGACTGATGACCGTGCGTGACATTATAAGGAACATAGTTTTTTCTTGTTCCCTGAAGTTCATAAAAACTCTGAACTCATTATTGGAACTTTTTCGAGATCGAGATTCTCATAGGAAGAAAGCTCATAAAATCACGCCTGTAATCCCCGAAGGGATAGGCAGAACTGTACACCCACATTTTGTCAGTTATGTTTAAGTCCCATGTAAGGGGGCGAGCCTATTGCCATCAACCGGGCACAAATCCAGGCTCCGTGGCTGCTACTGAAAAAATCCCAAAGAAAAAAAAACATGTATTTGCACGCCCCGGGAATCGCGCACGCTCAGGACCTCATGCTCGGCAGTCGCAATTACGACCACTTGACCAACAAGGCAGTAAAATCTCGTTCTTGAGACTAAGTATCTCTCGATCCCAAATCTCCACCTGAATCCAAGACACGACCAACGACGCAAAACGTTACTCTGATTCCTGTGTCGAGTTCGTCCTGTAGGTGTACACTGTCACGTAGGTACTGCGCGGGAGCAGACGACACAATTGCGCGGACGCGCATCCGCCGCCGCCCCTCACCTCGTACCTTCGTTACACAACACCTCACCTATTTGCCACTTTAACATGCAAGAGGTGAGTTTTAATGCAGGCGTTACCCGACCTCTAGAAGTAACAAACGAGGAATTTATTATATTGCCATTAGCATCTCTCCTTGAATCCGACACAGCCATTATATAATTTTATCCATCGGACTGGATCCACAAGTACGATTATCGAAAAGTTAATAATGCATTGGATTTTGATAAGCTACCTAAAATCTTCTGTCAATGCTGTTGGAAGACCTGGTAAAAGTAATTTAAGAAAGACATTTAATTGCACTTTGTGCTTTTGCAGCTACCAAAATTAAAACAGATTTTTTTTTCGCCTGCTATTTATTTAGTAATAGTAACAATTTCAGACTTGTGAAAGGTCAAGTAGGGACGCCTGGTTTTAGTCATTTTCTGATAATTTGTATTTGGGTCACATCAGCAACGTTATTGCAACATGACACAAAGTTTTTTAATCACAATCCGTATAATATCCAAAATTATGTTTGGTCTTTAAAAGAGCCGGTGTCCTATATGTTTGTATGGGTGATTTTTAAATCTAAATCTTCTGATATCAATAAATTAAGTCAAAGTGTCCATTACGTGATGAATGGAGACTGACGGGTAGCAGATAAGGCTACTTCAGACAATGGTAGACCATTGTCTGAAGTAGCTCTATCTACGGTATTACCTCATATCCGTAGCTTATTAACTTGTTACAAGCAGAGTTATATCACGCTATGTGTTTCCGTCATTCCGTATTACGTGGGCTATGCATACCGTTACGGCCACTGACGCCCCGGGAAACAATATTGTGGCTCCCACTTAAGGAAATCATTATCAAGTGTTAACTTTTTTGCTGAACCAATGTGAACGTATAAGGTAACGTTTGCCGTGTCAGCCCCAGACCTCGGAGCCTCCTCAAATGTGGCGCCTCGCCTTCCCGGACTACGGCTACTATGGCTAGTGTTACTCTAAACACGGTGAGGGAAAACATCGTGGGGAAACCAGCATGTCGTAGAAAAAATAAATCGAATATCATGCAGGTCAACACACTCGCATTACCAACGCAAAATCCTTCGGATAGTGACAGAAAGGATCCGAACCGGAGGAGGTACGGAATTATGGTGTAGATCCATCAACTTGTATGTGCCGCTTGGCGGATTACGTGCTACGGACCCACGGCCTTTTCTCTAAGATAAAGCCTAAACCCTAGGTTTGGAAATATTGTATGCTAAGGCTGGTTTTATAGTCACGCCGCTAGACGCGCCGTTGGGCAGCGCGCTGTTGAACAGGAACACCGAACGGCGCTGCTCAAGCGCGCGAATTTGAAACGCTACTACTACCCCAATACATATACGAGCGCGCGCGCTCCCGACGGCGCTGCTGAAACGCGTGACTATAAAATCAGCCTAACGGTGTAACGTCTTGCCCTTTTTAAGGTTCCGTAGCGGAATGGCAAAAACCGAACCCTTATAGATTCGTCATGTCTGTCTGTTTGTCCGTATGTCACAGCCATTTTAATCCGAAGCTATTAGGACTACACAGTTAAAACTTGGTAGGTAGATGTATTCTTTTAAGATTAAGGGCTCCCCATAAAAACTTTCAACGAAAATTGGTTTGAATAAGATTTGATGTTTAGTTTTTGAGATATGGGACTTTTTTTATCAAACTGCAGCAGTAACTTTGTTTTTCATTAACATCATCATCTGCCTAGCCTTTTCCCAACTATGTTAGGGTCGGCTTCCAGTCTAACCGGATGCAGCAGTATTTTACATGGAGCGACTACCTATCTGACCTCCACAACCCAGTTAACGCTAGGTAATACGATACCCCTTGGTAAGACTGGTTGTCAGACTTTCGGGTCACTAACTACCTATAACGACTGTCATTACATCACAATATTTTTTGGTGCTACGGAACCCTGTGGGCGTGTAAGTACGACTCGCACTTGGCCGGTTTTTTAAATACCTAGTTTTATTGACTTTCTTCCTACATTCACACTAATAGCACAGAATAGTAAGATGGAAGGACAAATATAGGTACATACACCCACACTGATTTAATTGAGAGATACTATCTGAGTGTGAGCTCCTTATTCTACGTAAATAACGAGACTGGAATGAGGGAAGTGGCGTGGTCACGCGAAGCTGGACTCATTGGGTTATTAACTAATAGTACGTGCCCTACCGATTACAGAGAACAAATGGGAAACTATCAAGAATTTTAGTAACATTAAAGGTTTTTGTGAAGGATCTCGGCCGGCATTTATATTTTTGCCGCCAAATTGCTGCTTTTTGGTAGTCTCAGTCATGACAATGCAGCTACGATGACTATTGCCATGGTGGATGCATTTGCATTTACCATTTAAAGTATACAATTTGTTGAAACATTGACCAGCAAGGTTTTACCATGAATTCCTGAAAAAACACATTCAGTAGTCATATTTGCTCCATGGCATTGTGCTGAATAGCTGACCGATACTCAACTTCCATCACTCGTGCACATCTTGGTGCAGATTCATTTGCCCAAGTTCACATACATTTCTAAGAGCAATATATAAGAAAACGGTAACCGCAAATATCGAAGTATACACTGAATAATATTGGCGAGCTGTAAACATAAACGTATTTAGCGTGAACGAGTAAAGAGTATAAATCATAAATTCTATAAATATTCGTCCAGTTTTGTCGGTGGTGACGCGGGCTAGAGTTATGTTAGCAACCGTGTTATGTGAACTAAGGTATTGGTTCATGGTGGTTTCATGCCTCGTTCCCGCTCTCGAGCCTTGCGTATTTACGCATGTCAATGTTCCTAGATTACCCCAAGCTGATAAAATTTTCATTTTCCTTAAATCATATCAATATAATTTATTAAAATCAGTTGCCGCTTTACGACGCAACTCGTCTTACATCATCGTCATTTTTTATACGCAGTTCCGGTTGCAAGACGTGTGTCGCTTCAGCGTAGTTCGTGGCCAAGAGGTTAAGGAGATACACTTGCCCTCCGGTTGGTAACCGGGTAACCGGTACGGATTGGTACCGCTTTTGCTACCGGTGTCTTGTGGGTAAAATAACATATGCTGTTAACTTTCTTTCGTGTTCCGGTAAGTAGACCACAGGGGAGTGACGTGCTTTTCATAGAGGTTCACTATTCCTCGCCCTTGTTGATAAAAAATAAGGAGAGCTGAGTCTGTTGAATAGCTGATTGTGTGTAGCTAAACACGAGATTAGTGAACCTGAATCTCCTTAAATGGTAGTCATTTTTAACCCGGTAATCGACACAAACCTATATTCCAATTCATTCCACGTAATGCAAGGAATAATCCGAATAAACTGTATCAACCTGTAGCTTCCGTCCTGCATTAATTTTGGGGTTTAAACCTAGATAGGTTTATTCCTTAAATTCATTGATATATAAAAACCCAAGATGCACAGTCTCGAATAAAAGTAACGTTCGAAACTGTCACCAAACACTCACCAATTATACCTACGTAGTTATAGTTATGCTGTACGCATATATTTTTGCAAATTCAACCTTTCGCAAATAGTATAAAGTTGTTTTTACAACGCAGTGTTCGAAAAACAATAAAATTTTGCGATTGACAGTGGTCGGTAGGACAAGGCATTGAGTGGAGACGAACATCTTTAATTTTTTTTTCGTAATATATTTATTTAGTATTTTAAGAGTTTGTTAAATTGTGTTCTAAACATATAATTATACTTTTATTTGAGCGTAAATATGTTTTTGGGTAGGACATGGATATATCAATAAAACAAATATTAACTGTTAAAATCGTTTATTTTAATTGAAGGTATTAAATTATTAAAACAGGTTTGTCAGTTTAAACGCAAAATAACTTAAAATCAACGGCAAGAAACAAAAAATAATTGAATGAAGGTACGATACTACGAGTATTTGACAAATTCATTTTTCTGGCTAACGAGTTACTTACCACTACGCGAGGAACCGCCGTTTTACGAAGACGTTTTATGCCTTTTGCAGTGACATACATATCTTAATAATAAGTTTTCAAGAAGTTTTTAAAGTGACGTGTTTAGCCAAAGCGACACTTACAGACTACGCGACACTTCTGTCGCATGCCGCATGTCGCGAACCCATAAGTTGTCCCATAATTAATCCAATATACATTATAATATTTACGAACATTTAAAAAATCGTCAAATTGACTACCTTTTCTCCTATATTAAATTATTTATAACTTAAACATATTCGTCAAAAACGAAATAAAAAAAGTTCAAAGGTATATAAAAATATTAATTTAAAAAATAAACAGAACAAAAAAAATCGACTCCATTGAACAAGAACAGGGTCATTTTTATTATGCGACTAAAATAAGAAGGAGTCTAAAATGTATCGTTATTACACTGAAAAAGCGGCTATTGAAATTTGCCGTATTATACTTTGATCGTTGAATTAAGTTTTTAGAAAAATAAATCAAAATCGCATATTTACTTCCTATATTCAGTCATAAAAACAACAAAAACTAATCAATAAACTCTTTTATTTACCGAAAATATGATATCCCATCCTTTTATAACCTTTTTGACGTAATATTTCTACAATTTGTCAGAGAACAGTTCGGCATTTTTGACGAGTGCACCTAGACGCGAGTGACGCGAGACTATTTGAAATGAGCGCACTATTTAGAATGTTGCGCTCATTTTATGCGGACGGTTTTGAGACGTTGACTGTGCATCTTGGGTTTTTATATATCAATGCTTAAATTACAAGAAATCAATTGTTATTATAGCTTGTTCGATTTAAACTGGGTTTATGGTCTATGAAAGTGGACCTTCTTCTTTGCTATTTACGGTAGATTTTCAAAAGTTCTAGTTTGTCAAAGAAAAACAAAACCCCTTCTCTAGAAGGCACGTGACCCAGCAGGTGGAACTGCGCAGACTGATTGTGCATGGTAAGGCAAGGGAGGTTTTCGATTTAAAAGTTGTGATCAGCGACAGAATGGGTCAAAGTTTTCAAATAAAAACCGTCCCATAAGATAAACTCACCACTGCTCTCACAACGGTGAAAGAAAACATCGTGAGGAAACCGGCATGTCCTAGAACCAAAACATCGAAGACTTCTATCAACGAACACTAGGCCCGCGTGGTGGATTATAGCCCATTCCCTCTCATAGAGAGGAGGCCGTGTGTCCCAGCAGTGGGAACATTATAGGCTGATTATCCTTATGCTTGAGCATAAGATGAAACATTCGTAGCTAACGTGTAACACCATATATTTGGGCTCTACTTTTTGGGTTTCTGACGGAAAATTACTTCTAATTAGTTTTACTGTTAGTATTTATACTTCTATTTACAGAGTTGTGTATTTTTGAAACAAGCCGCGTGCTTGATGACGTTCTGATTGGGAAAAATGACGAACTTCTAAAGTCCAAACAAACTATCTTTCATTATGTAACCTGGGGATGAATTTTCAAAAATTCTTTCTAGAACGAGTGTGGTGATCAAATTCTTTAGGGTGGTGATAGAGAAGTCATTGCCAGTCGTTTGGGTTGTTGGCTTGCATTAGGACAATTACTTACAGGCTAAGAGCTCACTATGCAGGATGTAAACGCACTCTTGACGAAGCCGTTTACCAAGCATTCTGTACTTGATGTACATAATGCTTGGTTGACACTAGAGTCTAACAAAAATAAGAACTTTAAAGCTTAATATTTCACAAACGAATCCCTTAATAAAAAAAAATTGAGAACAACTCGCAATATTTTTAAAGACCTATTCAACGACATCCTACACTATGGGGTAAGCAAGATAAAAAAAACGCCACTTTACGTGTTGAGATACCCTAAAAAAATAGTTTTCGACATTTTATTTTACCACTTTGTCGGCGTAACTAATCTGTATATCCACGTCATGCCAAATTACAGCTTTCTAGTACTAAGAGTCTTTGAGCTAAGCTGCAGACAGACAGACGGACGGACATGGCGAAACTATGTATTAAGAGTTCTTTGTTGACTACGGAACCCTAAAAATCACTCAAAACATTGCGCTGATGGATGCATCGAATATTACAAGGGCCCTGGAGGTATTTAAAGTAATAATTTTAAAAATTAAAACTTGTATTAAAAAACTAGTGTGAAAAAGTTGGAACTTTGACCTTCAATATCTCCGTAACTAGAAGGTTATTAGAAAGGCATAGTGTAGAACAAAAAAAATCGCAATGACGGGGGAACAAGTACCTCTCGGCTTCCCACCCTATATATATGTACAGCAGAGCTTGTTTTCTTTCCACGTTTGTACTCCAATCAATGCTTGAACTATCACTATAGGTATTGCCACCTATATCTGCCGCCCTACTAGCTGGCTGACTACTGAGGTTTCTTTTCATTACTACTACGGCGAATCAATCGTTCGTATTAACATAATAGGTAACTTGCATGCACCGTTCTATTTTTAACCGACTTCAAAAAAGGAGGAAGTTATCAAGTCAACTGTTTTTAGGGTCCCGTACCCAAAAGGTAAAACGGGCCCTATTACTAAGACTCCGCTGTATGTCTGTCTGTCCGCCTGTCACCAGGCTATATCTCATGAACCGTGATAGTTAGACAGTTGAAATTTTCATAGATGATGTATTTCTGTTGCCGCTATAACAACAAATACTAAAAAACAGAATAAAATAAAAAATATTTAATGGGACATGATTTTTTTTGCCGTTTTTAGATAATGGTACGGAACCCTTCTTGCGCGAGTCCGACTCGCACTTGGCACTCGCAATCGCTGTACACAGAAAAAACCGGTTTTTCTGTGTACAGCGATTTCCTCGCTATTTGTGAACCGTTTTGGATGTTTTTTTTTGTTTGGAAAAGTATTATCCTGCGATGGTCCCGTTTAGTATTAATAAAAGTTACCAAAAGGATGATTCTTTTTTTTGTTTGGTATTATGCCATTAATAAAGTTAACAATGACAAGAAATACCTTAAATTGTTATAAAAACAATCTAGTCAAGAATTTAAAATTTCAAGAAGCCCGCGGTAACCCTCTGCTCACGCCGCAACTGCACTGTTCATCGCCATTCTTTCATAAACGGATACGGAAACATAACGACGCGACGGAGCAAAATTTTATTTAAAAAAATAAGTGTCTTAGTCTAAAACATTGAAGAGAAAGACCAAAGAAACGATGGATAAACTGTGTGAAGGGTGATATGGCAAGAAAGGAGGTGACTGATGAGATGACGACTGACGAGTAATAGAGAAGTATGGAAGAAGAAGAGATGCTGCGCCGACCCCAAATGAATTGGGATAAGGGCAAGAGAATGATGATGAGTCAAGTACAACATTGTGCACATTTGACTAGCATTTGCCCAACTATGTTAAGCCAGACTTCTAGTCTAATCGCAAGCAGCTAAATACCAGTATTTTGTCGGACCTCCACAATCCAGTTACATACACTTATGTGTACAACGATACCCCTTGGTAAGACTGGTTGCTAGCCAGCCGAACCAACGGTTAAACATGATTTTGGGGGCAATTGCTGGATCTCATTATGTCGGTCTCACGGTCACCCATCCATGGACTGACCTCGACAAGCATTGCTTAACCTTGAAGATCAACCTGTGCTGCTACTGTTGCTTAGGCACGCGACCCTCCACGTGCGCATCCTCTATATGTGCGATGGGCATAGTGCGTGCAGTTTCCGCTCAAGGCGTGCGTCCGTAAGATACACATTGTTAAGCTTATTGAGAGCAACAGCTAAGGATGCGGGCGATTGAGATGCACTCAACTATCAGCTTCCTTGGCCTGCAGCATGCACGGGGTGACATGTAGGCCATTTTATTTTATTTTTCTTACCTTTTACTTCGGCAAAACAAAATAACTTTGGTTTTTTGCGCAAAAATCGTTAACGCTGCCAATTTAATGGACGCATTTTTTGTCGAGGAGTTCCCTGATGAACTACCAACCTATCTTATAGATAGAGGTACCTTCGTTAAGAACTGCAAATATACATACCCTTAAAAAAGAAATATAGTCTTAAAACATTCGCTCGATCATGAGTCTTTCAATACTAATAAAATGTTAACGTTTCTTTCCAGAGTAACCGGATGCAGCTGAATGCCAGTATGGCGGTGGTTGGTGTTCTACCACACCAGTAGACAAGTGACGTACAAAATTATTATGGGTATTTATGACAAGCAAAACAGTCTACCCCTGAAACGTGTTAAATTAAACAACAGCATAAGCATACAAGGGTGTTGGTGACATATTTTCTTTTGTAGGTTTCAAACATAACAACCGACTTCGTTTTACAGAAAGAATTCCTACTGGAAATCCATGGGTTTCCTTCTGAAAAAGTGTCAGATACATCACCCACGAGGAGTTTGCTCGTTGTGATATTTTTTGTTTGAGCAGCGCAGGTACACACAATGTACATTATTCGCTTACTTAGCGAAGTGTTAGTCATACAACATGCGCAGACGCAGTCACCATAATTCATTCAACAGAGACTTGGTGCAACTTGATACTTCCTCTTACATTCGTCATTCTTAGTGTCCTTTCTTCTTAGCTTTAAATCCAGGTCAAAATAACTTGTGGCCAATTTTCGAATCGTCTTTTGGTCTTAGGGATGCCTTATTATGCAAAGAGAAAGGCAGAGATTAAAAAATGAATCAACATCGTCATCATCAGCTCGACTTGACTGACTGCTGGGCATAGGACTCTATGGGCTAACGCCAATTACCAAAGTTGAATTTAATATCACAAGTACAAATTATAAGCAGCATTGATGAACAAATGAAAAAGCATTGAGCATAGAAACATATTATGTAAGTAGGTACACGTATTTCCTCAAGAAACGAGAAAACCTCACGTGTAAGATCAGTTTATTCAAGAATATACCACTAAAGGACACCAGTATCTTTATTGATGTTTCCTTGCAACCCTGAGCACCTTTCTACCGCGAGGATTAGATCCGAACTTATCCAGTTGCTCCCTTTGTGTGTCAACCAGTCTCAATCACCGACCGACTTATAAAACTCAAGTTAAATGAACGAGGACACAGTTTGTAAGAGTTACTTGAAGAAGAAGAACGAATATAACTAAATAAAAAAACGAATATTTTTATTTAAATATCACATTAAAACAAAGTGAATTAAAATATTAGTAGCTTAGCGCCGTTTGAAAAAAAGTGGTCGTCAACTGTAGTTTCAACGTGTTGCGTTGAATGTTCTGACAGGCGCTTAACCAACTTGATAATTATGGGTTTAACACGAATTGGTAATATTTTACTGAGTGTCCTGCTTCCCATAATGTTTTCAAACACATGTGAGTACACTTTGATGATAATAGTCTTAAAAGTTTAACGACCTCCGGCTCCATTAGGTTGAGTACCTACCCATGCCATGCAAATCTTTTGAAACCACAACTACTCTGGTCGTGATAATTTATTGTCTTACTGCTTTATTAATTGCAGTTGCTAATAAAGTCAACAAAGTAAACCATACAACTGTTCAGTATTAAAATAACCTGAATATCCTGAACGCAATTTGTCTTTCTTTAAAGGTACGCCTTTTAATACGTACCCGTATTATATGTTTATCAATAAAATAACCTTTTTTTTTCAAGATCCAAACAAAACTAACGAATCCCTAAAGACCTAATTACATGTCCTAATTCCCAGGTGAAGCAATAAAATGCTTCGATTGCAACAGTAAGAACAACTCAGCCTGTCTCGAGATGCACATCCCGAAGATGCACGCCATCATACCTATCGTGGACTGCACCGAAACTATGGGCAATGCTATACACGATAAGGAGTTCTTCTGCAGGAAGATTACACAGACAAGTAAGTGTTCCATAAAGTTTAGAAGAGATGAGACCACTCGTTGTACGAAAGGTGTAATACATTGGAAGCCTTCTATGTAGGATAAAGAATAATTATGAGGTGCTCTTGCTGGGGCGGAAATGAGCTGACAATTTTACAAACACTTCATCGTCCGTCTGGATCAAATATCTTCGCTTCACTCTATTTGCTCTTCATCATTACATCATTGCCAGTTTATTGCCGATTCCTAGGTGTTTTTGGAATCTAGAAAGAACTTGAACTCGGTTGTTGGCAATAGGTTCGTTCCCTATTACATGTAATCAAAAATAACTGGAAAATGTGGGTGTCCTCTGCCTAACCTGTCGGAGATTACAAGGCGTGATGTTAATTCGTATAAATAGCTATTTCTCCCTTTGAGTTTCAGAAACTATAATTCATAGGAGTCCACATGAAAAATTAATGTGTACGCACAAGTATATGCTGATGCATTCATAGACAATAATTGGCTAGTTTTGTGAGCAGAATGGTGTGCCTATAGTGATGTGATGATTAAATAATAGCGTGATTATCAGTGCGTGTAGACGTCCTTATTCTGATTGTGACTCAGTGAAGCTGAAGTTTGTCCGAGTTCGGTTCGATATACTTTTTATTTACATTATTATTTTCTTTTCTTTGGCAACATACGACTCAGCTTTTTTACGATCCTTTAATACTTTCTAGCGGATTGTTCAAAGAGTGTTTTTTCTGTCAATTTTATGGGAGCTCACACAAAATACAGCCGCTATAGAGCTCTCATTTATCCCAATAGCTTTTAACAAAACTGTTTGAAAACAATAAGCCAAATAGTCCTGTGTGTTCCAATTCTGT
Source organism: Eurois occulta (assembly GCA_950022335.1). NCBI lineage: Eukaryota > Metazoa > Arthropoda > Insecta > Lepidoptera > Noctuidae > Eurois > Eurois occulta. The sequence continues at coordinate 16,637,605 of OX465495.1, read as the reverse complement.
GTTCCCTGCCACAAGTTCTAAGTCTGGCAACCAGCCTTGATTAGGTCAGATACTAGCCGCCACACTATTCCCAATCCTGAGCAGGTCAGAAAGGCAGTCGCTCCATATACGTACCCACATACTGGTATTCATCCAGTGACACTGGGAGTCTCTAATTCTGTGTTCTCCTTCCAGTTTTAGATCCAGACCACACTCCTGAGGTCCGCATCACGCGCGGCTGCGGTTGGGTCAAGCACAAGCGCGAATGCTACAAGGCAGACAACATGGACCACCTAGAAACCGTCTGCCAATGCTTCGGGGACCTCTGCAATGCTGCAACATCGCTCGAATACGTCAAAGTGACAGTTCTAACAGTGGTTGCCACTCTTTTCTCTGCGTTTAAAAGCTGGCGGGGCTATGCTTGAAAGATGAATGTTTCTTCGATGTTAGATTAAATTGGGACGATAAAATACTTATGATTTAATGTTTGTGTATATAAAGGATTATAAAGTTGTACATAATTATAATTAATTATCTTTTGAATAAGTGCAAGATCTAATACAAATACAATCCGTTTTAAGCAAACGCAGTAATCAATGCTCATGCATCATGCCTTTTCTGTGTGAGTAGAGGCTTTTGCCCAGCCGTGGGATAGTGATAAGCCGGAGGAGCTCATCTTCTGCTTCTCACTATCGCCATAATGCAAAATTTCATTTTAAATTGTAACAAAATGTTCGAGTATCAAGCGGCGCGGCGGTAGAATGATTAATCGAGTTTATTTATGTAATTTTTTAATTGCAAAGCCAAGGGTTATCGTATTCATAATTATGTTACCTCAGATACTTACTATTTTCTATGTTATTTTTAAGATTATAAAAATAAGAAATAAAGTATATTAATGCTATCTGTCTGTTTTTTTGAGGATGTCTCCATATTTCTGGGGGTCTAAAATGGCCGCTTTCGCAGAATTACATTAGGATAATAATATGAATAACGTCACTTTCATTCTATTAATTGCGTCTGTGACCATATTGGGAATTTTAACGTGATTCATATTATTATTCTATTATGATTCTCCGGAAACGGCCATTTTAGACCCCCTCATCATTCTCTTGCCCTTTTCCCAATACATTTGGGGTCGGCGCAGCATGTCTTCTTCTTCCATACTTCTCTATTACTCGTCAACTCATCAGACACCTCTTTTCGTGCCATATCATTCTTCACACAGTCCATCCATCGTTTCTTTGGTCATCCTCTACTCTTATACCCATCCACAGTCATACTCAAAACTTTCCTCACGACATTTTCCTCATTCCTCCGCATCACATGCCCATACCACGATAACCGATTACCACACAACTTTTCAGGCACCGGCGCCACTTTCAGACTTCCTCCTATGTACTCATTTCTTATTTTATCCATTCGCGTAACACCACCTGTGTTTATCCTGTGCTTTACACTACGATCTATTTCGCCATCGCTTTGCTCGAGTGAACCGAGATACCGAAAGTCGGAGCAGACAGGAAGAAACGCGCCATCTAGCGCTATGACTCCAGGACTGGAGAGACTGCCGAAATCGCAGAACATGTACTTGGTTTTAGTTCTGCTGATTTTCAAGCCAACGTTCTCCAGCTTCTGATGCCATTTCTTCAATCTGCTCTAGATCTCAAGCCCATCTTCACCGACAAGAACAATATCGTCGGCTAACAGCATGCACCAGGGTGCCTATGTCCGACGTCAAAGCATCCATAATCAACAGGAAGAGGTAAGGACTCAAAGCCGACCCTTGATGCAATCTTGAGCCTTGAAGGCCAAAGAAAAGAATGATTGATTAAAAAAAAAACGTATGGAATAAAAGGGAGTGAAGTGAATGATAGCGTGACTGGTCTGAGGAAGATGGTAGAAGAAAATATGTTGCGCCGACCACAAGTAACATGGGACAAAAACAGGAAGATATATTATGATGACCATCTCCCAAAGCACTACTTATTCAGGGAGAGGAACTCATGCAGGCAGAATCCGAGCGTACACTTGAAGTTTTCTCATTTCAGTTAGAGTTGAGAATGTGACCGTGGTGTCAATTGGCTCTCGATAACACGGAATAAGTCCGCGCGTCACAACTTTATAGCTGCTCTAAAGTATTATTGTAAACAGTTAGTGGCCGACTGTCCGGGGTAAAACTCGCCATTTTAACATTCAGTTTCTGCTGATTGTGTTTAATTACTAACTATTTGAAAAAAGTTTTTCAAAATGTTGAAGGAGTTTCCAAAATGTTTGATCGTTTTCGCGTTCTGTTTTAGATACGGTAAGTTTTAAATTTTTGGTATTTTATTTGGTTTACCTCAAGTCTAAAATGCTTTCTGTTACTGATGTGTGAAACATCTTCTCATGTCATACAACGTCTTGAATTTATCATAACTGGTTTGTCATATTCAGCAATTGGAGACAGTTAAGTAGGGAGTACGATTTCTATTATTTTTTTAATACCAAGAGTTCTTGCAAGTAACTACGATGTGAAAATCGTACAAAAACTGAGATAATATAACTGAGTTTAGTAAAAGTTAAGCGTGTCTTCCGCCATTAACTTTGCTGGACTTTCAAAACAAAAACTGAAAGTTGAAAACAGAGCATCAGCAGTTTTCTCCCAGCAGAGAGGACTGTCTCAATCATCAATACACTTTAAGTCCTCAAGTTCAACACAACCGATAGATCGTTAACGAGGCGTCAGGAGCCTATCTATGTGACAAGGCGATACTTATATTTCCATTACAAGTTTACAACAGGTGGTGTTTGACTATAGCATAATCAGCCTATAATGTTCCCACTGCTGGGACACACGGCCTCCTCTCTAGAGAAGGAATGGGCTATAATCCACCACGCGGGCCCAGTGCGGGTTGGTCCCAGTGCGGGTTGGTGTGTTTCACTATGAAAAGACGTAAATTTTTCGGATTGCCGCCTGCCATCTGTTGGCTTTACTACTAAGGTCCTAAGACTTGTTCACCCTCCACTCCAGCCACTTCAATCCGGTGCTTCGACTGCAACAGCCAGAACAACTCGATGTGCCTGGACCCCACCATCTACGACAAGGAGACGCTGAAAAATTTCCTGCCCATAGCTGAGTGCGGACATGGCGTATACTCTGCCAACAACGACTTCTTCTGCAGGAAGATTGTGCAGACCAGTAAGTGACATCATGTTACATCACGCCTACAATCCCCAAAGAATTAGGCAGAGGCTAATATTACATTCCACATTACTGAAACATATATTACAAAACAACATATTCTAAAAAACTGAATAGATGTTCTGCGATTTCGGCGGTCTCTCTAGTTCTGCACCCGTAGCTCTAGATGGCGCGCTCCTTCTAGTCTGCTCCGACTTTCGGTATCTTGGTTCTTTCGGTTCTTCGAAATAGATCGGAATGTTAAGCACAGAATTGCTGCGCCGACCCCAAATAAATTGGGATAGGGTAGGAGAATGATGATTACACCAGTAGTTTTTAACTTCCGGGGGCGAGCCTATTCGTATACACCGGGCACAAATCCAGAATCCGTGCGTGCCACTGAAAAACTGCCAGTAATTAGCTTTATCGCGTACATAGCAAAGCACAACTGGCGTGGGTGTTCTACAGGGAGAAATGCTAGGCACGTATGCAAATCTTAGTGCATTAAGTGTCCCATAACTCCCATATTAAACACAACATCACGCTTCAGAATGGTACACCCATATTTCGCGAGTTATGTCCCAGGGCGAACGTGCTCTCATCAACCGCATAAAAATCCAGACTACTGTACTGCTAGGTACTGAAAAATTCTTGGAAAATCCAATAAACGCTTTGCCCCACCTAGGAATCGAAACCAAGACCTCATGCTCTGCGGTAACCACCACTAGAGATAATCGAAATATTGGTCATCAATAGAATGCTCGCGGAAACTTATTTCGACTAGGCTTATCCAATCAATGACGGTAGATTATCCCATCCGATAATCATTATTCACTTTATAGACGATTACATAGTTACTTGAGGGCCGCAAGTAAATAGACATAGAGTTAATTAACAGTAGTATTAGTTAATTCATTGAAGGCATGCGCGTAGGAACTCGTAGTAACGAAGTTAAGGTACCATTTAATGGCTCGGTGAAACTGGTTAAAACTATGTACGGCTTCAGTCTAACCGGATGCAGCAATACTGGTACTTAACCAGTGTTTCAAATGGAGCGACTGCCTATCTGACCCCCACAACCCAATTTGTACTGGGTAATACGATACTCCTTGGTAAGACTGATTGACCGACTACCTGAAACGACTGTCAAAGATCTACAAATGACAGCCGGCACCAACGGCTTCTGCTTTCCGAGACACGGAGGAAACTTGTTATATGATGGGTGATCACACTGATCACCGAAGCGAACATAAAGTGGAATAAATGATGACTTATACTGCAGGTGCCTCGTTGGTCGAGTGATCGCTAGCACGACCGCTGAGCATGAGGTCCTGGGTTCGATTCGCAGGTCAGACAAAGGGTTATTGGGTATTTATTTCCATCACGAATTTCTCAGTAACAAGCACGGAGCCTGGATTTTTGCGCGCCTGATGGCAATTGGCTCTCCCCCTATTTCATGGGACTTAAAACTGATGAAATGTGGGTGCACTATTTATTTGGTACACCTCTGCCTGACCCCTCGGATTTGTGGATGTTACCTATGTTTATGTGTTAAAGCCTGAAAAAAAAACAACCTGGCAAAGGAGTGACAATATAAACACAGGGATTTATTGTTTTTGTTAACAAATTCAGTACTTAGTTGTTTATACGAGAACTGACGTACGGTCTACTATGTCAAATATACGGTGCCAAATACCTCGCCATCCAAATAAAATCAAAATCCAATCAATTATAAACTTATAGCACGAAATAAAAATTAGATTGCCATCGACACGCTAAGAAGTTTTAATAATACAACATTTCTGTAATATCTGTTCACTTAGACCTTAACTTAGGCATAATTATAATAATCTAAATCTTGAAAGAGATACTGCAGGTCAAACTCGGAAACAACCTACAGTGCGTGTGCGCCATACGCTTTAAATAAACAACGTTGAAACAAAACAACTCCAGAGACAAAATTGAAGTTGAAACAACAATTTACAGACCTGTTTAGATGTAACCTAATGCAACAAATTTTGAACAAAACATAGTACTTGATCCTCGCGGCCATTCATTTCCAGCCACCCTGCGAAGATTGTCAGGGCTCTGCCACACATGCGTTTTTTCCCGGTGAAAATCTACCGGCCACTTACTTTATTAAAAAACTAGCTCATGCCCGCGGCTTCACCCGCGTAAGTTCGGTAATTGTCCCGCGGGATCGCACTACCGGGATAAAAAGTATCTTATGTGTTACTCCAGGTTATAAACTATCTGTGTGCCAAATTTCATCCAAATCCGGTCAGTAGTTTTTGCGTGAAAGAGTACCTAACAAACATCCATCCATCCATACTCACAAACTTTCAAATTTATAATATTAGTAGGTATAGGTATTAGTAGGATCTTGTTTGGTTGTACCCGACGTGAGATACTTGATCGTTTGTCTGCTTATCCTAGATGCGTTCATTAATCGCAACAGCAACTGCGCCACCACAAGCTTCTTCTTCTTACCTCAAATCTTCTTCATTCTTCTTCCAGTTCTCCACAAAGGCTACGAGCCTGAGCTCCGTGTTACCCGTAGCTGTGGCTGGGTGCGACACCACAAGCCTTGCTACAAAGCTGACAATGAGGATCACCTCGAGACCGTCTGCCAGTGCTTCGACAACGAGTGCAACTCTGCTGCCTCGCTGAAGAGTGCGGTCGTGATGGTTGTCGGTCTACTGGGGATGAAGATGTGCATGTGATTAAATATGACAGTATTATTTTGTTTGATTGTTTTATTTAACTGTTGCCAAAATATAGAAAGATGTGACCTGAGAAATAAATCATTATCTACACTCTACACTGTAGAGTGTAGATAATCTTCCCTAATATATAATATTATAAATGCGAAAGTAACTCTGCCTGTCTGTTACGCTTTCACGTCTAAACCACTGAACTGATTTTAATGAAAGTTGGTACAGAGATAGAGTTGACCTTGAGAAAGAACATAGGATAGTTTTTATCCCGGACTTTTGAAGAGTTCTCTTGGAAACGCGATATAACAGAACTCGACGCGGGCGAAGCCGCGGGCGGAAAACTAGTTCTGTATAACTAAAAGAATAATTAAGCGTTGGTAACACCTCTTAGAGGTGGTGATTGAAACCATCATACAGGACAACTTTACCTAAGGTCATCAGAAAGCGTCGATAAAAAAAAAAGTCCTCTTTATCCCCTTGTCTGTGCTGTGAAGGAAAGCCCATGGTGGCTTCTGTCAGACTACCTCGCGTCTGTGGACGAAAGCCCGTTGTGGTTTTTCTGTCACTGTCATAAGTTTTGACGTAATTTGGGTCAAAACGGAAAGCAGAAAGTTAAAGTTGCAACATTAATAAAGTCGGTATATCTTCGGTGTGAATGAATACATCAGTTTCAGATTTATAATATTTAACGTTAAATAATGTTTAAACAATATACCGAACTAAATCAACGATATTTCTGTACCTAAACAAATTCTATACATAATTGGGTACTACAGGATTGGGTTACCTATACATTTACGAAGGCAGTAACGTCGGCCGTACACAAAAAGAGCTCTACTCAGGCATAAAGCTATAAGATCAAGAGCTAGCTTGCTTATAGCGTTGCCTGCAAGCGTAGAAATAGGCTTTTACAAGAGATCAAACATCTTCTCACAAAAAATCAAAGATTCTGACAGTATCACCTTCCATTCATTCGCAAACATATCAAGATCTGTGTTTGAGTTCAGGAGACCGCTAATGTTCGAGGAATAGGTGACTTGGAGTGTGCAACAGTACAGCAAGTTGGAACAGCCAGTAAGCGGTGTTTCCTGCCACGACAGTAATTGTCTGGGACAAAATAGATTGCAGATGTCATTATGCAGATCAGGAACATCAATAATCCCCCTAAGAATTTTAAATATTAGTCATCTGATCGCGCGACCGTCTTCTAGAGAATGCAACCCAACAGAAATTTAAACACATAAAGCTGCACTAATGTTGTGGGCTCAAATCATACCTACAGGTAATTTCTCCCACACACACATACGGTTTCACGTAAGCAACGTAAGGTGCTATTAGTGCAGAAGAGTTGTACCTACTCCTGAAAATGCACGGCTGCGATCTGGGTGGAAAACTGGCTAGTAAGACCAAGTTTTTTTTAAAGAACAATGATGCTACATTCCGCACGCTTGCCGTCATTTATACAAGCACTAGGAAGATACTATGAATTAACTGTTGAATTTCCACTGAATTAGATTAATACCATAAATACCGATGCTGCCGTTATGTTCAAACAGTATTGTGTAAAGCGCATTGTCTGTTCTGCAACAAACTCAGGGACAAAGCATAAACAATCATTATCTGACCAGGACAAAACAGCGGAAACGAAGTCAGACGGGGTGACTTCCTGTCACAATTTAGACCTCATTGCATTGTAAATTAAGTACCACCGACTAATGTAATTACTGATGTAGCCTCTGATGACATTGGCCCATTGTGTGAACTGATAGACTTTGGATCGCACCAGTAATCGCCAGCCAGCGTTGTGAAGACCGTGACATTGCTGGGCCAATGCGCCAATGTAAGCGAATACCTACTTTACTAAAGAAGAAACCTGATAAAAGTACTAAACTATCACAAATTTTAGGTCTTATTTATTGAAACGAATACTGTTATTATTTTATGAAATGTTAGAATTTAATTTAAAAAAATATTCACCGAATATTATTAAAAACTTGTGGACAGGGCCATCTATGAGCACACTGACATACTTCAAAGTTGCACTTCGGTTAGGTAAGTGTTCAATGTTGTATATAGATAGCGCTTAACAGAAAATGATTCATTACGACCTGATTCTGGGCTCTTTTACTTTATAATCTTTATGAAATAGAGACCAAATAACAAGTAAATTATGATTAACGATCATTTGAAAAATTCTGACAAAGTACAAGTTGTAGTAAGTAAGTACAAGTATTTTTCATAATTTTTAGAATTATCTTGATTACCTTTAACTTTGGTGTTTTACTTTATTGTAATCATTGAAAAGAATACCAATTACAATCTGGAATTAAAATTTTCTAATAATGTTGACAAAATGTACAGATAGTGATGAACAATTTGAACGCGCGTAATATGTCAGGTTGGCCGAGTGGTCTAAGGCGCCCGATTTAAGCTCTGGTTCCCGAGAGGGAGCGTGGGTTCGAACCCCACACCTGACAAATTAATGGTATCTTAACAGATACTTTTTGTTTTGTTTTGAAAACATTATTTATCATTAAACTTCCAAGTTAATCATTGAAAAGGGTTCTTGAAACGTTTCAAGCGCATTGATAAGATTGCCATGTATCTATAGTGAGTCATAGTGTAATTATGCTTGTGTGAGGCAAACTTCCGCTTCTGCTCCGCTTGGACGGAGCACCGCCGTGTCCTCGTAGAGGCGATTAGCGGCGGCGACCTCTCGCGTCCGGCCCTGGTTCAAGCCATGGTCCGGGGCGAGAGGGAATGGGAAGCCGTCACCTCCTTCTGCGAAGCAGTCACGCTAGCGAAGGAGGTGGCGGAACGTGAGAGTGTCAGAACCTCACGTCCCAGCCGCCGCGGGAGAAGCACCGGGCGTCGGGGGCCACGTCGTGATGGCTCTTGGCCACCGTAGGCGCGGGCCTGTGAACGGTGAGTAATGGGTTAGCTCGCCGTCCGTCCGTCTTATGACGACAGGCCGTGTCGACAGCGCGTTCGTGTTCCACGCGCGCCTCAAAGAGATGTCAGCAAACAGGAGGGGCCCGCAAGGGCCGATGCCTGCCAGGGCTGCGGGACTGTTCGAAAGAGATACCGCGGCCCTGGAACATAAAGGGCAAAAGAAGGAACATGGGTGGTTTTTAGACAGTAAAAGTCTGACACTCCCTTCCGCGCCGCCCAGAACGGGAGGAGTCATTTGATGATTTCCCATATCCGAAAAAAAAAGGCAAACTTCCGCTTCGTTTCTTAGCTGAGTTCTATTCCTACATAATTCTTAGGACAAAATTCACAGACCATACTTTGATTTACTTTGTTGTTCATGCGAAAATAGACTATACCTTATGCAAATAATGTTTATATTCCAGTAGCGAAAGTGAATAAGAGTTTTTTGCTTATTCGAACCTAATTCTTGTAATATAAGAACTAATAAATTAGAGTTGACATCAAGCGATAAACTGTAAACAAAGAAAAACCTCGGTTTTGCTTGTCGTTCTTACTAATTAGTCTTACAAAAACTATCCCAGAGTAAATGGCTGTATGACGCCAAGACCACAGATAATAATAATACCTAGACGGACCGACATACAGACAAACCATTAAGAACCTATACGCAAGAGTTCCGTTTTGACATTTATCTACAGAACCCTAAAACTTTCATGATTGGATACAATACAATAGGTCCATAATTTAGTTCCAAATCGTAGTTAAGTGAGGAACGAACGATAACGAACAAATCTATCGTTCCTAACCTTGAACATGTATAAGGTTAAAACAGGGGAAGGTTAATGGGTCGATCCCACCCCCTTCCACCTTTCACTCACCACCCCCTTGGCATTTATCTGGGGTTGAGGGGTGAGTGAGGAGAAACTATGTTTTCATGAAAGTAAGATAGGCTTTCCAGTTAATCTAGAAAGTATTGACAGTAGATAGTTTTTTTTTATCAAACAGGTTTATATGGTGCCTACCTACCTTTTTGCTGAAATAAAAACTGCAACACTGTCAGGTCTATGGTACCTGCCATAGACCTCGCCCTCATAGGCTCGATCCTGGTAAAGATGCAGATGATACCTGTATGATGGACCTACATACATAAGTCATCTGCCTAGCCTTTTTCCAACTCTGTTGGGGTCGGCTTCCATGCAGTCTAACCGGATGCAGCTGAATACCAGTATTTTACACGGAGCGACTGCCTATCTGACCTCCACAACCCAGTTAGTTCTGGGTAATACGATACCCTTTGGTAAAACTGGTTGTCAGACTTTCGGACCACTGACCTGTAACGACTGTCAAAGATCTACAAATGACAGCCGGGACCAACGGCTTAACGTGCTTTCCGAGGCACGCAGGAAACTCGGTTTGTAATGTGTGGTCACCCATCCACGGACCAACCTAGGCAAGCGCAGCTTAACCTAAAGATCGACCAGAGCGGCAGTTATTATTTAGCCACGAGTCCTTCTACCTAACCTACATACATAGGTACAAGTATTCTATTTGTCATCATAGCTGTTTCGTTTTAGGCTGATTATGTGTTTGGGCTGCGGGACTGTTCGAAAGAGATACCGCGGCCCTGGAACATAAAGGGCAAAAGAAGGAACATGGGTGGTTTTTAGTCAGTAAAAGTCTGACACTCCCTTCCGCTCAAAAAAGGCTGATTATGTGGATAATCAGTATATACAAGGTGTACCTAACATAATAAACAGAACACCTCTCGCGTGGTGACTCGGACCATGAAACTGTACAACTATTGTTCAACGAGTTTATAAATTCGGCGAAATAAAAATTTGACTTTGTATAGGAATTGGCGGCAGATCAGCTGATCAACTCAAAACTGATCAGCTAAAAAAAGGGTATGAATTTCCAAAAGTCATTAAACAAAAGTGGTTCAGTTTCATTGTCTAAGTCTCCACACAAGAGGTATTTTGTTTATTCTATTAAACACTGTATACAACGTGCCCACCAGTGGGACAGGGTTCTCTAACAAAAGGACGTAGGCCTTAACCTACCCCACGTGTTCAGTGCGGGTTGACGGATATCAATGGGGAAGACCTTAGCTGGGTCTCAATCTTACCAATGAGGTCAAGCTATTTTGAAATATAAAATTACATTAATTACGCTATTTTCAACCAATGACGATGCCTGGAACCAGCAATGCTAGCGTCATTAGTTTCACAGTACCCATCCTCATTGCCACAATATGTGTTCGAACGTTCGCTTCTAGGACTGGCTGGTTTCCTTTCTTCGTTTACAAGAACACGATAGGAAACAGTTCAATTTTATCAGTGGAGCAAACCACATGATTAATATTAACAGTTGACTCAATACCCTAGACATGCAAGCATGTAAAATCTTTGATCTATTAGAAAGATCTGTCTCTTACAAACCAGGCCATCTTTGAAGACTCTTCGCGTTTTGCTAGACAGAAACTACAGGTCGCTATCTGCTTGACCCTGCGTCGCTTTTTAAAAAGCCTTCCACAGTTCCACCCAAATCTACCACAATAAACAAACCCTTGACCTACACAGAGATACAACCGGACAGTAAGAGAACAACACCAGCCCACTAATCTAATAATATCAAACAAACGCGATCACAGTACTGCGCAATATTACTTGTAATGTTATGTAAACAAACTCTTAGGAAAGTTACTCGAATGCCCTGGAACACTCCTTATCATCCAACTTAACATCATCAAGCGAAAATTAACCTTAATTTTGTTGTTTAAAGTTTTTTTCAGCTTAACAGATGATAGGATTATTTTGAATAATCTCACACACACAGCTTCCTGATTCAGTATTTACTCACACATGTATGAATTAATGTGTGTGTTTTGGATATGTGCGTAAGGTTGAAGTGTGCGTGTATCCTCAGAGAATATGGTGACGGCAATGTTTTTCTGTCGGGTAATTATAAATAAACAAAAATAATGATAAAAGTGGATCTTGAAGTTTCACAATGTAACACACGGTTTAAGGGACATTTTGACACAAACGTTTCCCCAGGATTCACATAACTAGACCCAGCATTAAAATTTTTTGGCGATACATTTTCACCTTGTACGTACATGTTACACTTTTAATTGGTATTCCAACACTGGTGGTTCAAGAATCTATTTACTAAATTCTTGTTAAAAAGTTTGTCATGTAATGATTAGGAATGAAAAAAGGGTTTTTTTTAAAACACCGGTTTTGTCGGGTTTTTTGTTTACAAAACCGGTTTCACCGGTTTTGTAATCTCTATTAAAGAAATGAGAAAAATGTGTGTAAAGAAAAAATGCTGAAGTCTAATTGAAATATGTATGTATTTTGCGAAAATATCGAAAAAGGCCGGTTTTGCTATGCGGTTTTTTGGGTAATCCGAGTATCCGGTTTGCATGCCCTAGTCATGATATCCGTTGTAGTACCTTGCAGTGGCGAAGGTTCCATACAACTTGATTCCTACCGGATTCCCTTTGAAAAATGGTACAGTCAGTATTCTATAGACAAATAATATAATCACATTAAAGATATGTACTCCGGCTTACGTCTTATAAAAATTTACCCTTCGGTACTGGTACCTTGTATAATTAAGTTATAGATCTTCCAATATAAAAAAATATAAGATTGCTCGTCCCTCCTATATTTTTACAACTAAAAGACGGATCTCGAAAACGAATGTAGGTAAGTTATAAATAACGGCTACCGACTTCGACTACCTACTCCGTATCTACACTGACCTTATCAATAGTGATGTCTTTCAAAAAGGTCAGACGCGTATTACTAGCAACAGTACCTACCGATGCAGGGTGGCGAAGTAGTTCCCGGCAAAAATTAAGGGTAATTCTATCCGTAATAGGTGGTATTATATAACTTTCGCTATAAAACATATTCAATTAGTACAACAGTCTAAAACCACTTCTATAAATATTTTTTTCTGAAAATCACCACTCTTTGATTTGTAAGAGCAGCATGTGGTGTTCAGCAGCTTCTGTTTAACCCTAGACAAAAATGGGTGACTTTGTGTATGTCGACAATACATGACATGACGTTTGTAAGCCAGCAAACAAAACATACCAAGTCATGCACAGATGTGTCAATTTGTAAATAAGTTTTACTGATAGTTCGCTAACACAGAAACTGTCGCAAACATGCGGTTTGTGACTCGATCGCGTGTTTTCAATATGTGCCTACGGGGAAAATAATAATATTTCTCATCAAACGTGGAAATTCAATCAATTTTGGTGTAGCAGGTCATAAATAATCACAAAATCCCATTGCTGAACATGAAGATCTTGGGTTGAATTCCCAGGTCTTGCTAAGCTTTATTCTTTTTCCCTTCAGAAATTTCTCAGTAGCAGCTAGTTTTGTGCGCTATTCATGGCAATAGGCTCAACCCGTATAGCATTGGACGGCGAAAAGCGGGTGTACTAGGTGCAGTGCACCTCTTCTTGTCCCTTCGGGGACGTTTGTTCTATGTATGTACAGTACAATACATACCTGTCGGATCCGGTCATTGGTACGGGCTTAAAATAAATCGCAAGTACGCCAGTGGTGACATCACGCGACCTACTGACAAGTCCACCCCCACCACAGCGTACTTCTACAGAGACCTGATGTTTTCAGCACGAGGCGTAGACGACATAGTGTCAGATCGCAGTGGAGTGCAGACGTCCTGGAACTATACCCCGATTCATTGTGCCCGGTGTGAAATTGTAATTTCAAGTAACTTGTTAGTTTAGAAACAGAGTATCGCACCCAGTCTATTTTAATTGCACGAAACCCACAACCTGCTGCCCACAACATGTACAAGCCTAACGGACTAAATCCTGACAATCCGACAAACCTATATCATGTAGGCAGTATAACATACATCTTAATTCTTATCTAAATACTATTTTAATTGTGAATGTTTGTGAGGATGGATGGATCAGAGTGTAAACGGACCATTCATGAAGCTGTCAACCAAGCATTATGTACATGAAACTAAGTAACTTTACGCAAAAAATATTGCTGGGAAACCGCTTGTTCTTTTGGGGTGAAATATCAAGTTTTACGGCAAGACTCAATGTCAACGTACTTAAAAGATTGTGCTGATGGATGGATTGAATTGTACGGGGGTCGTGGAGGTATTCAAAGTAAAAATCTTACATTAAAAACATGTATTTAAAAAAAAAACTTGTGAAAAAATGGAACCTTTGACCCCTAATATCTCCGTAACTAGAAGCTTCTCAAATATCGCAATGACGGGGAGAACAAGTGCCTTTCGGGTCTTGTTTCACCCTTTAATGGGTGGATGTTTGTTACTCTTTCACGCAAAAACTACTAAACCTGATTTGGTACACAGATATTTTATAACCTGGATTAACACATAGAATTTTGACTTTTTATCCCAATACTGCGATCCGTGGGTCAATTAATATCCTTGCAATATGATTTTATTTGTCATTCATTATCTTATCATAGATTATTTTATTATTGTCTGGTCCACATGGTTACAGAATTATTTTTCTGAATTAAAACGATAACAAAAATTATGAAAGACTTGTTTCTGTTATCATCATAAATAACCTACGAGTACTCCACCGGTCCAATCCCGTAAAGTTTTTAACTGTTGAAAAACCTCTTGTGATACTAAAAACTTACAAGTACTCTACCAAATACAAACTATCAAATTAAGTATTTCTGCCGTAGAAACACACTCAGACGAACAGACACCAACCAGATACATAACATGCATGTGTTGCAGATTGTTTATGTAGCAAATAATTACTGATAATGACAGCACATCAGCTGACAGACAATTACAACCAAATATGTAAATCGCTATGTATAGCGTTATACATAGAAGGTAGGTATATACAATGTAAAGCCTGAAGGTCATGAGCATGACGTATTCTCGCCATAGCCGCGAAACTATCGACTTTTCTATATTTAGAGATGATGAAATTCATTTACCTAGAACGTTTTTTTTAAATTTCAAAGTAAACAGATATTGTTTTCAGGTTTTTTCAGAACTGTAAACAAAATATTTTTGCTGTATATCGAGTGTTTGGAGAATAAACATGTTTTGAAAACTGCAGAATTAAATGAGTTTCTTTTTATTTTATTGATTTGTTACAGCTTTTTGATATTTATTTTTATGAGACATTTTAGAAGTTTTGTGTCTGGCATGGCAATGCATTTGTGATACCTCTGGTACCTTTTCCAGGTCGACAATTCATCACCAGATAAGCAGATTTCTTATTTTATTACTTACTACCAATATCATAAAAATTGTTTTGAGTAAAGTTATAATTATCTAGGCATTTTAATTTACACTTATAATAACACACAAGGCGGAACAAACGTTCGTTTTTAATTAATTTGATCCCCTAATCAGTTCATATAAGTTTTAATTGTTCACACAAATAACTATGTCAGCAACTCAGCACACAATTCTCGTTATCTTCACGTTTTACTACAGAGAGGGGGTCAATAGTACTGTCGGTCATATCTATACAGCTGCCGAGTAAACACGTGAATTCTCGGTGATAGACTGAAACGTGACCATTGTGTGTGGGTAGATGGATAAGTATAGCGACTACCTACGAGTATTATTTCTTGGTTAATTAGTGGAATGACCTACTATACGTACTCGCTACAGTTACAGACATTCTAGTAAACATTGTGCTACGACCTAAAAGTCTGACCACAACTTGTTTCTGAGGATATTGACTAAACTAATGTATGTATAGTCACCCCGAGCACGTACGTATGTACCTAGGTACATAATGGAGAAATTAGGGGAACACAAAGACAACTTTTTCCGATAAATTGATACATACTAATACTAATAGTAATAATATAGTCGGGAAGGTCATATAGTAAAAACAATTTTATACTTAAGAATCCTATTCTAACTTAATATTATAAATGTGAAAGTAAGTTTGTTTGTTACTTTTTCACGCCTAAACTACTGAACAGATCATCCTGAAATTTTGTATATTAGTTATCAGGTGTACGGAAATGGACATAGCGTACCTTTCATCCCGAAAAAAAGTGTTGTTCCCGAGTAAAACAACCATAACGTTCTTATAATAGTAGATGGCGCCTGACGCGGATGACGTGTCTTTCGAATAATCGAGTACAACCCGAATTGATTGTCAAATTCTAAATTAACGCGACCGAAGCCGCGGGCAAAAGCTAGTATTTACATAATCATCTATAAATAAACTAAAGACCATAATAACTAACAATGAGGTTATTATATATGCGCCGTTTGAGGTTTTCAGCACCGGCAGTAACCACTGTAGCACAGCTCGCCATGCCGTGCATGTTGCGTCCCACACCAAAGGTCTACCCAACTTCCAAGGCATTATGAGACCGTCTGGTCTCTTACCATCGTCACGTCGCTTGCCAAGCCATTGGGTTCTAAAACAGCTGGCGGTGATAAGAGCACGACGTATGATGTCATTAATGCTAGCGTGCCGTGCTAGCGGATCTGCACTCTTACTGCAGGAAAAGTTATGGCATGTCTGAGGCTGTCGACTGCTTCACCACATTGACAGTGATGTGGAGCCCCGCAAGGAGCATCCAAACGCATGCAAGTCGCGAGCCGAAACGTGGTGTCACCCAGGATTTTTTCTTGTCTTGATCGGTAAGTAAGTACATTAGGGTAACACATGCCTATTCATATCTGCACGAATGGTGTCGGGGTTTTTGCTCTACAACAATATTAATTAATCATCAGTAACTTACATAAATCGATGACATCACGTAATAAAACATTTCGAATTTTCATTACGTAGAGCGTTACGTTAGCGTAAATGATGCCGTGACGTCTGACAGGGGAGAATGGAAGAAGAAAACGTGTTGCGCCGACCCCATATAAAAAAGGGACAAGATGATGATTATACAGAGTGTTACAAAGAATTTCTAACGTGGTCTTTGACAGCTCAGCATGCACGCCCGGGCAGCAGTTATTCTCAATGTGTAAAGAACGATCAGTCCATCCATGCTAGGGCAGCATAACCACCCTAACAAATAACAAATTTAGTAAATAATAACAAACTTTCGCATTTTAGTAGCTTCTACTATTATAAATGCTTAAAGTTTGTGAAGATGGATGGACGTTTGTTTCGCTTTCCAAAAAAAAGTACTTAAAAAGTACTAAACGGATTTAAATAGCCGGATTTTCGCCACAGAAATAGTTTATGAGCCTCCTGACTGACTACCTCGTCCGTCAAGCGACTGTCGAGCATGAGGTCCTGGGTTCGATTCCCGGGTCGAGCAAAGTGTCATTGGGTTTATCTATGAGGAATTTCTCAGTAGACAGCCTGGCGTCTAGATTTGTGCCCGGTTGATGGCAATAGGCTCGTCCCCTCGTCCTATTACATAGAACTTAAACAAAACTGGCGAAATGTGGATGTGGGAATCCCCAAAGGTTTAGACAGAGGTGAACCTAATAGTACTAATGGGCGTGAAATTTGGTAAATAGTTTATAACCTGGATTAACACAAAGGATACTTTTTATCCCGGTAGCACGATCCCGAGGGACAAATACCGAACTCCACACAGGCGAAGCCGCGGGCATAAGCTAGTAAATAATAATCTCTACAAGCAATACAACAGGTTGCTATGTATGCATACATAACATGTACCTTCTGCGCATTACTTCTCGATAGTTTGACACCTCATTATCAGATATTATCGACTGTAATGAGACGATACTTATCTTTGTGTACATAATATTATATGTATTTGTGTAAAGGACAGGTAGGTATACAGATATCGTATTGATGCGTCTGCAAGGTCGCAGTCAGGTGAGATAGGACTTTGAACCCGTCCGAAGGCTGAAGGACGTTATTTTCGTGGGGCAGAACTTCTTAAAAAATTCTCCCAAGATAAACCAGGTAACTTTTTGTAATAGCAACTCATCATCACGCTGGCCTGTTCCCTTCGTTGTTGGGGGCATTAGATAGAATAGAATACTTCTTTGTTTGCACAGAAAGTAGGTAAAAGTTATAGATGTTAAGTTTAAAATGATCCTAATACTAACTACCTTAACTAAGGCATTACTAAAGAAAGACTTAGATCACAAATCACATTAGAATATCATCGCATATGATGATTATTCATTTCAGATTAGAATATTGTTTGTCCAATTATAATCGATCCTGACAAATGTTTCAAGTTTGGCTCCAGGACGACGTTCGAAAATTAATTCAATTAACCTTTTGACCTCTAGAGCATAAACGCACGCGCGTGCCCTTCACGCCAAGCCACAATTTCACCTACCATTTTGTCAAATATTTGTGTCGTTTGGCGTAGGCACGCGCTTGATGTCACGTATGTGTGACTATAGCGATCAAAAGAATACTTTTGCTTCGAAAAACCCGAAGTACCTAGTAACTTATCATTTCGTGCATGAAGAAAAAACAAAATAAACAAACGACTCTAAAAATAATTTATTCTAGAGAAAACATAACTTTTATCAATATTGTTGCCGAAAATAAATCGTGCTACGAAGTCTACGGCGTAGCACGAAAACCTCCATTAATTTAATCTAGCCTCCATTTTGTTTTC
Organism: Eurois occulta; assembly: GCA_950022335.1. Lineage (NCBI taxonomy): Eukaryota > Metazoa > Arthropoda > Insecta > Lepidoptera > Noctuidae > Eurois > Eurois occulta. The sequence goes on along the minus strand of OX465495.1, from coordinate 16,619,216 downwards.
AACACGCCATAGCCACGCCAGACGGGTAGGGCTTCGTGATATCGATTATATCTACACAACAGACGCTTGTCATTCGCAGGCGGGTGGGCAGATGTGTAGGTGTATCGTGACTACCTACTGAATACGTTTCCATTGTTATGACAGTATGAAAATGGGTCTATAAATAAAAGGTGGATTAATTTTGTTGACCAAACACAATATGAAGTTTAATATTTCTACAATGCATAATATATGTACTTCTTTTTGTACATTAAAGAAAGAAAGATGGACAAGATACTTTCTTGTCAAATATCAAACATTTAATATTAACACAATAATATATGTAAAACAATAATAGACAGATTACCAAAGGAAGCGAGATTGTACAGGCTCCTTCTTTGGTAATAAATAGCAAATATAAAGCATTTCTTGGTCCCGATCTGAGAAACACAGGTTTTTTTTTTGGAAATTGATTATGCATTATAAAATTTAACTTGTTTGCATGTGTTTATACAATTATAATATTATTAGGATGTTCAGTTACGTTAATAATTTTATTGTAAACACACTCACGTAATCGTTGTTTTTTTTATTGTAATTTGTATGTCCATTGGTAAAACATAGCGCACTACCTGATTTTTAAGATCTTGTTTGTAATGATTACCTATGTTTACGAATAAATGATTCTGATTCTGTAAATAACACAATCTTCATATGTAGATAACATATGTAGATTGTGTTATTTATAGAATTAGATATCATGTATATTGAATTAGAGAACATTAGGAGCCAAAGCCCAGTGGACATCTACCGGCCGAAAACATGATGTTGACTCTACTAAGTATAACACCAGTTTTTTATATACCTACTTACTCTGAAGTCTTGAGATGGACTCCCAATTGACCTAGATAAGTGTAGTTAATCCGTAAGTCACTGCTTTGTTTATATGTACAGGTTGTATGTTATTATAACGTGACTAATTCAACATAACACAACGCCTGTAATCCCCGAAGGGTAAGGCAGAGGTGTACCTAATAGTACACCAACATTTCGCTAGTTATGTTTAAGTCCCATGTAATAAAGGGCGAGCTTATTGCCAGCAACCGAGCACAAATCCAGACTCCGTGGCTGCTACTGACTAATTCAAGTTACCTTAGGCTAGGTTAACAGATATCATGCTACACGTCTAATTATATAAATCGTTTATAGAAATACTTAATTGATTTTGATTATACTACCTATGTGTAGCTATTTTATTGTATATTGGTTGTTATTAAAGCTCACGTGTTCGTAACACATTATTGTGAGTGCAATTTCTAATCAAAACTAATGTTATTTGAATAGTACTGAGATAATGTTTTCTAGTCCGCAATTCTTGAGCTAAGTATCGTATGTTATTCTGTGTGTTTGTAGAAATAAATTTCTTGTTAAAACTTCATATAATTCCTTGCTAAACGGTTTCGAATAGGTCCCCTAACACACAGCACCGAGGAGTCAGTCTGTCTAAACTAGCATAGTTATGTAACATAACATATCGTTACGCCAATAATCCCAGAAGAGTTAGGCAGAGGTGTACCTAATAGTACACCCACATTTCGCCAGATATGTTTAAGTCCCATGTAATACGGGGCGAGCCTATTGCCATGCCAAACACAATAACTCTGCCCGTCCTGGGAATCGACTAGATCAACGAACATAACATTTAATCGAAAACCACACCTATTTTCCCCAGCAGGTTAGGCTGTTTTGTACCTATAAACTCGTAAGACTATGTATACTTGCCTTGTTTTCACAGTGCGTCTGTTTTATATCAACGTGGCCAGCACAGGCGTCCTCGTCTGGCCTCGTCAGGGTTTACCCTGTTCTCTATATTTTAGTAGGTACTTAAGTTATAAATAATTTACGTCAATTTACCATCATTCTAGATCATTCTAGAGACTTCTGCCGGTAACCCAGGCAGGTCTGTTGTCAACAGCCATAATATTACACTTTATCTCCAACTCCAAATTTCCAAGCAGCCGAAGTCGCAGGCTAAGCCAAATGTTTACGTGTTTCATGGGAATTCCCACACACATACAACCACCGTATAAAAACACTCCTATACACCGATGTGTGCGTTTTGTTTTGACGCGCATCGTCCGCACACACGCAAACACGACGCACACAAGCACAGATAACCTACAAATAAGCACACAGCATAAACGTGCACGTTTTCCGTTGTGTTGATATGACGCACGCGCGGGATGGGGGCGGGCGCGCGCGGGGCGAGGCAAAATGGAATGAACGGTTTATATAGGGCGCGCGGACGCAGATAAAACCAGTTTGATTCGCGAAGTAAACAAACAAACACCTTCGAAAAAGCATCACAAATTGTTAAGCCGGCTGATAGCCAAATATGGGTACGTTGAACTTTATTATTTTTATCATCGTAGCATTGACCTTGCATTACTTAACCCACATATCTTCATCCATCCTAAAATATCAAGCAATTTCCCATATAAATATCTCTACTTCCGATGGTTTTCCATCTTTCCGGAATTTCAAAACACCCCATATTTCAAAGTGATCTTCAAAGGTCTACTCTGACCTTTTGAAGACCCACATGTCACTTTATAAGCTGTTTATTGAATTAGAGTCCCTCACTCCAAGTGCACCGATAGTCTGATATATTATATTCCTGTTTATCTTGTTACTACTGCCCATCATTCAATTTATTCTCTCTGTGTTTCATTTATTTGTCTGTAACCAACCCATTCCCGGTGTCCCAGCTGTGGACTCCCAGACGTTGATTTATGTTATTTATTTGCTTCAACTAAATCATATTAGTACTTTGGCCTAATGAACCTTATCTCAAATAATTTCATGGCATAGTAACACACCGGGAACACCGGACACTGACACTGGACTGTCTAGTTGTTACTCTGCCTTGAAATCCCCGGTGTCCCTGGTCATTCGGGTGTTATATCCCTGTAATGTAAATTGGGGCACTTATTTATGGTTTCGCTGTGAAAAGCATTGGGGGAAAACCGCGTTTGGTAGGTATTTGGCAAATCCAGTCACTTCTTTTTTGATGTTTTCCCTTTTATATCATTTGGTGTTAATGACATCTACTGTACACTAAAGTATTATAATTAGTATACTCCATTCATATCTAAAACGCTTTCTCCATCGTCATTAAAAGACACGAAAAGTATTTCCCATTAGAAAAATGACACCTAAATACTTTATGGTACTATGCGTCATTAAGGTGCGTACATAATATAATGGCGACGTCGCCGCGTCGCGCCGCGTGCCGCAGTCTAGACTAATTGAGTTAACTATATTATGTAACCTTCCCCTTAGTCTAGGGTGATTAGACACTATCGTTATTGCTGGATTTCATTTTACGAGTACTTTTAAATGGATTAAAGAATCTTTGCAGAATAATAAACAATTATTATATATTTTTGGTATTTCTAAACCACCATATTCTTTAAACCTACATTTTTATTTAAAAAAAAATTACATTATTTGCAAACACGAGTTTGGAGGTAGGCGATTTAAAATTAGATTTAAATCGTCTGCCTCCAAACACGACTTTTCTATCATTTTTAGGGGAAAACATCTCTTCGTCTTCTGATGTTACCCAGAATAAATGGCAGAAGGTCAAGTCAAAATATTTGGCTAAATAAGAAACGACGTAAACCATTCCTGGCGTTTCGCCATATTTGAAAAACATAAAGATTGCAGTGACGTGGTCGTTAGCCATTTTAGTTATGTCCACTCTTCCGACATATGACCGTGATCGGTGAGTCATCCGGTTTCCCGTTACGGTTTTGTTTGCAAACGTTCGTCACTGGACCCATTAGCATACTAGCAATTCTCGGAGGCTGGCCTTTATAATTATGACGTAGATTACGATCCTTGTGTAATGTAGTCTGATACTCAGAAGTATTTAGACAGAACAGTCACCGTCGTCGATGGGTAGACATTGTATGGCGGTGACGCAACACTCGGGCAGCTTATCGGTTAGTGGGGAGTTGTTAATGTTATTGACGTAGCATATCTCTTCTTGGTTTCTATTTGCAACTAAAAACAAAATTCTTTTCCATTCATCTACAATCATGATTCACCTTTGATTTTTAGTGCTACCAATATTTTGAACTGTCAATTTCCTTGTTCCAGATATGTTAAATATAAAACCGTTAAGTAAGGATTTAGAGTGGTCTCTGGACGCGTCTGCACCTGCAGGCATGGAGGCCACTGGTGCGAGCGGGCCCGGGGCGGCCGCCGCACCTCTCGCATGCTCCTCAAGCGAAGAGCGTGCCTTACGCCGCGTTGTGGGTCGTTGGGGCACCGAGTGGTTGAGCTGACTCGGCTCCGATGCACGCGCCGCCGGCAGCTGGCCTGCCGACCACCCCCTCCCACCTCCCAGGTGGGGGGCCCCCCGCCCTGCCTTGCGCCTCACCCTCGCACAATACGAGGACCTGGTCGCTAAGGCGGAGGCGCTGTTGAGCCGTCTCGTCGTCTCGGAAAATTATGACTCCATCAACAACTTCATTTCCCTGTACGATGCCTACATGGCAGCCCCAGACGCAACTCTTCAGGAGTACTTCCCGAAGTACAACCCGCCCATCCGTCCCCACAAGCATACGTGTGTCGGTCTGGCCATGGAAGTCGAGAAACTGCTAAAAGGCTTGGAGAAGGACTTCCCTGGCATCTCAAAGTCCATGATGGTCGTATCGTGTGACGAGAACATCCAAGATCTAGTGGACTACGCTACATCAAGTCCTGGACCCCAAGGGTTCCTGATCGAGAGTGAGAAGGACCACGTTATGCTTGCTATCAACGTGAAGGTTGACGGAAGGCCTGGCATGTTCCTGTCAGACCTGGGCTACCACATCGCTCGCGTCGTCACTGTGATGGCTGATCGTTGCTACCCTCATACTGGTAAGTTTTAAACAGTTTCCATTTCAACGTTTATAAAATCTTCACCACTGTCTTAGTCCTACCATTTCCTAACGTCATAATTGTCCCACAGGCTGGTTCACCCAATCGGACGAGCCTCACTGCCGCAAGGAGTACAACTACCAGTTCAACACGATGAACAGCAACTACATCGAGTGGCACGAGCGCGAGACCCGAGGAACCACCGTGAAAGAGCGCCTGTCACTCGTCTACGTCGCGAAGGCATATCTGACAGCTGTCAGTGTTACTGAGAAGAGGAACATCGTTTGGGACTTGAGGTTGGTATTCATGATGATCATATTGAGGGATGTTTTTTTATAGAATAGCTTGGGTTGGATTTCCTGTCTATACAAATGATACAGAATTTACATCTAATGATTTGGCAATTTTTTAGAAAGTTCCTTAAGTTAGCCTATATTTGTATTTTCCGACTTCATATTGCGTTTGATGAGCATATAAATAAAGATACTTAATAATATCCACCATTCGATATCCTTAAGATTACAATATTTAGATGAAAGATATATTAAATGTAAGTAATATTTGTTTTTGATAAAATCTGACGGTGCTATTGAGTAGAAGAAATATTTGCAAATAGGATTAAGTATGCAGGTATCTAGGCACATATTATACCCTAATGTGTGAACACCAATGATGCCTCATGATACAATGATGCCTCGTGATTTATGTTAAGTACATATACTGACAATCACACCATCACCTGCAATAAACGATATCTCAATGATATCATTCAGTCAAACTACTCAAAGAACAATAGTCGGTGCCGTATCTCCAAGATAACAATTATCTCGTTAAACACTGTAAAGAGCTTAGATTTTATTGTTATGGCAACAAAACAAAGATGTGCAGGGAAGCTAAGCTTTGCTTAGCAACACTGCATACATGAAAAACATGCCTGTAGGTATCTCAGCGGTGCGCATACACCCTCATGATACAGGGAGCGTACTACATCAACCGGGCACCAATCCAAACTCCGAGCTATAACTAAGTAATTCCAAATGGAAAAACATAATATCACTTTTTCCGACCCTGAAATTGAAACTAGGACCTGATGCACTGTAGCAGCACTGTCGATCACTCGACCTACGAGGAAGCTATACTCATTATAGAAATACGAGTAACTGGGGCACATGAGCATGTCCCACATACGTTACAGATCTAATATGCTACAATATTAAAACTCTCATGACAGTCTGATTAACATAGCAGATACCAGGAAACCATAAGTGGTTAGTAATCGTTAGACAGAACTACATAAAGCACGATGCAATGTATCTAACGCAACGTGATTCACGCAAACCTAATTATATCTTCAGCAAAAAACCACGATTCTGCACTTTTGATATGATAGCGATAGTTTCTGTCATTATTTGATTAGATAGCTAAGCTTAAGTTGGTAAATAATAGCAATTTATGGTTGTTAAGCTATTGAGAGAAAAAGGAAATAAGAGATATGTTGTACCTAGTATTCGAAACCTAAATGTATTCCTGAATAAAAGAGAACTGTTGAATAATTAAGCAGTAGAAAATGAAAAACAAACGGGCAATAGTCTGGGAATTGACCCAACTCACATGGGTATGTGAAACTACGAAAAATATGTATAGTTACATACACATATGTATAGACACATAGGTAGGTACATATACTATATGTATTTAGACACATAGATATACACTAACTTGCTATCGCTACGGGCTCTTGAGTATTTCCTCTCCCAATGACGTCAAACGATATAAATTCATGTCGTGTCCTCCATATTTTATGCCAAAGTGTTTTTATACTGCCGTTTCAGTTATTGAACTTAATACGTCAGTATCTCTATTTTCCACTAAAATAGGTAGCAATGATCTAAGTAAACAGCCTATAAACGTTACTTAGCCCGAGCAGTGACTTAGACATGATTCCGTCTGTATCTTGCTCTTTTAGTTTGACAATTGTGCGAAAATAATAACGCTTAGCCAAAGTACCGCTAAGTTTATAGATCTAAAATCTTCATGTATAATGGGTGTAAAAATACCCTTAACGAATCCGAAAGGCACTTTATCTCGACGTCATTGCGATCATTATTTTGTTCTAGACCATACCTACTAGTTACGGAGATATTGGGGGTCAAAGTTCCAACTTTTTCACAAGTTTTTATTTTTAATACAAGTTTTTAACTTTACTTTAAATACCTCCACGACCCCCGTACTATTCAAGGTATTCATCATCACAATTGCGTTACATTGAGTCCTACCACAGAACGTGATTATACACCCAACAAAAAGTCGTTTTCCAGCTATATTTTTTTGCGTAGACTTACTTAGTTTGATGTACGTAATGCTTAGTTAACGGCTTCATGAAGGTTTCGTTTACACCTTGTATATTTTAGTCTAACGCAATGTTTTTCTGTTGTTTCCAGGAGTTTACTCGCCAGGGATCCCAAGGGTCGTCTGACCGCCGGTATCTACTTCCCCATTAAGAAGAAGGACCAACAGTTCACAATGTTTTTCGATGGTAACAACGGAAAGCTGAGGAAGAAACTTACGTTCGAAACATTCTCGAAATTGGAAAAGGTAATTATAACTTTATAATTTAAAACTTAGTGGCTTCATGTTTTCCCTAAAGCCTAAATTGAAATTAGCTAAACGTTCAATATATTTCTACTTATTTGTTTCGAACTAGGCAGGAAGTATGTCTAATATTTTAGTCACAACCAGATTGTGCCTAAAACTAACATTATTTTACCCAACCGCAAAATGTTCAGTAAATCCCTATTTTCACAAGAACTAGTATTTTCACACTTTATACATATTATAGCCTATATTTTACCAAAGCACTTTATTTCACATATTTCAACAATATTTATAACCCAACGAAAGTAATAATATTCCAGCAATCAAGGCCATCTGGTACATGGACGTCACTAGTCTGGGCCTTTTGCCAGAATCGTTTTATGGAATTTCACGTTCCAGATTTTATGGAATTGAGATTTTGTCTGCACTTTCAGCGCCATCTAGCGCACTCACGCTCAAGGCGTTCAAACTGAATAGAAAAACTATGTAACTTATAAATTCAAGATTCGAGATAAATCACATTAGTTGTACGTACAACTACGGCCAACATTCTGGATTATCTGCCAATATGCTGACATTTACTTCTAACCATCTAGTATGGTCAAATCGTACTGAAAAATAGGTATTTTCCACTTTTCAATTCGCACCATTTCACCCGAAAGCATCCACCGCTGGGCAAACGCCTTTTTTCTAATTAGGGCGGCTTTCAGACTTATCAGATCCAGCTCAATACCAGTATTTTACATGCAGAGACAGACTATCCTGACCTTCATAATCCAGTTGCTAAGGAACTCGGTACTCCAAGTATAGCGACAAATGCCAATTACTAACCCAACTTCATCTTCTTTCCAGATTCCCGATGAGGTAGTAGATGAGGTGGAGCAGTGTAACGACCAGCTCCGTCTGCGCGATGGTGAGCTCCTGTCCATCCTGAACAAGCTGTCTACCATTATGGCAGACGAGGAGTACATGGTGGAACTCGTGGATATCAACAACAAAATCGTGCAACTTTCAGCTGGAAACTAAACCCACATTTAGGACATTAAGTCAATAAGATCTTTTAGAATATCATCATCTTCCTGCCCTTGTCCCTTATAAATTGGGGTCGGCGCAACACGTTTTTTCAACAAGGTCAACAGAATATCATAATATGGAATTAGACCTTTGTGAATTGATGGAGTTCTAATTTAGTTTCTTTGCACATATTTTTGGATTTTAACATCGTAGTAATTTAACTAATCGATTTAAAATTTAGTATCGATTAGAAAACTAGGCGTAAATTAGAGTTCCGGGTAATTAGTATCGTAGAAACTCGTAGAGCTCATTAAAATATTGGATATGACATTTTCATTTTTATTACTTCTTTCTTCATCTTCATTGAAAATAACTTGACTTTGGCCACACGTCAACACAAGGCTGTATGATTTAAGACCTTTACCAGCGATCATTTAAAATTTCATCTATGGGAGTATTCCTTTTTTTTCTCTTTCTCACACGGATAATGTATTAGATGTTTATAGAATTCGATTAGATTCAATTCGTGTACAAATGTGTTGAATATTTCTTATTCATTCATTTTATCCTGTTCATATAGTTCATCATTATGGTGTTAGATGTAGACACGTAGTTGTGACGTAGATTGAAGTACTGAGACACGTATGACGAGACACGGCTCAACATGGGATATTAAAAAATATTAGAAAAAACTTTTTGTTTTATTTGTAACAAACCTACGCTTCTTCAAATACACTTCTGTTAATCAATCTGCTTAACCTCCTTAAGGTAATGAGTGACGAAGGATTGAAGACGTCAAACTCGTAGCCCAGTGCTGATTGAGATCGAAACGATCAGAAGTGGTCCACTTCTGAGCGTTTAAGTTGGGTAGCGTTACATGCTACCCAACTTAGGCACTTCGCAGCAGGAGCAATGTTGACCTTCGAGTTACGTTTGCTGGCAACCTGCTACTACGTGTTTATAACGCGCAAACCTAGACTACGTTGATACAAGCAACCGTTATTAACGTACCTTTTAAAAATTTCGCAATTCATCATTTCAGACTTTTCCCAACTATTTTGGGGTCAGCTTCCAGTCTAACCGGGTGCAGCTGAATACCAGTATTTTACATGGAGCGACTGCCTATCTGACCTCCACAACCCAGTTAGTGCTGGTTAATACGATAGCCCTTGGTTAGAATGGTTGTCAGACTTTCGGCCCACTTACTATCTGTCAAAAACGACTGTCAAAGATCTACAATTGACAGCCACGACCAACCACCCATGCTTTCTGAGGTACGGTGGAAATTCGGTATGTAATGGGTGGTCACCCATCCACGGACCAACCCAAGCAAGCGCGCCTTTACCTGAAAACACGAGCGGCTATTATTTAGCCACGGGCTCCTAAAAAATTTACAAGTACTCGTATGGCAACTGAAGTAGCTATGTATGCGCAGTTCCTAAAAGTCGACAGGGTCTCACAAAGGTTAGGCCTGTGTCTCAGCGCAGGAACATATTGGCCGACGATGTACTAAATGTCTTATGAATTGACTGAGAAAACTCTAGATTTTATCCAGATAGTCTGACTTTATCAAACAACAACAAACAAAAATAATTGGCAAAATGAGAATGTACCATACACGTCTACCTAGCTATTCGAGGCATACACCAATGTTTTGTAAAAATGACCAATGATGTAACCAAGGTTTTGTAAAAATATTCTGATTTAAAAGTGTCCATGGAGTTTCTTGCCCGTTCTTCTCCATAGAGATCTACGTTAGGGAATGGGCAACTACAGTACTTTCGCAGTTTTATGCCTAGTGACTGGTACTGTAGCTACATTTCATTGTTGTCTTTGTTTCAAAATCCCTCCAACACAAAAAAAAATGAAATCTAATTTTGAGTCATAGCACATTGTCGTTGGTGTTGCCTACGAAGATGCTACGAGGCTACGGGTCGTCTACGACTAGGTCTACGACCGTAGAGGGTCTACGGCGTAGGACTTGTTAGGGCTGATTTTAATTATTTTTTAACCTTTGCCGTTTTCACTTTTATTCGTATTACAACTTAGTTTATCGTTATGCTACAGTACGTTATTATGAATTTGATGGTTAGGGTTCTTAAAATAATTAACTCAAAAGCTATAATATTTAGTCAGAATCTCATCTTAGCTTATAAATATTTTATATCTGTTTAGCACAATGGAAGTTGGAAGGTAGGCGATTAGGCTATGTTGCCCTGCTTGCTTTCATGATCCGTACAGAAGAAGAACCTTTCCTTCTTTATAAGATAATCCGGAACTTATCGTACAAATCAGAACGAAAGTGACCGAACTCAAAATTAAATGCCTAAAACTACTGTCTCAATAAAATTGGCTATCGTCTAATAGTGAGCCAAAAAGTGACGATATTGTGCTAGAAAAGGACAATCAAATCATTTTGTCTCTTTCATTTCTGCGAACACGAACTAAAAAACGGACACATTTTTTTATTTTCCCACAAAACGCAAATTTCGTGTCAGGTCTCTTTTGATCTCAGAGTGCGTTATGTGAAACGTAGTTTTTCTTTTAGTCAGCAGTTTTTGTTAGGTTTGGTAAGATTGATATCTCCAGACAAGTGTTCATATTTCGACAGTGAGCATGACATTGCATTAGGTACGAATTGAAATGCTCTCATTCACAAGCTAGGTACTCCAACTACATTATAATTATAATATCAATAGTTTTACCATTTTTGTGCGAACGACATCTATATTGCGTTCGGTATAACGCTGTAGAACTTAATTACATGCTAGCCGTGTTTATAATGATACTGCATTGTACCAATAGAGGGCACTTTAACACCATCTCGTGTTTTTACCCAAATCTTTCTTAGTTACCAATAACCTCCTAGAATTAAAAAAAACATCGATTTTCCAATACCCTGCCTCACATAAAATATTGTCCGAAGAACAGCCCAGCCAGGCCAATGGATACTAAAGAACGAAGATTATATCAAATTATTTAATTATATGTCGACGATGACAAGTTCTATTATCGGATCACATGATAACCATAATCACTAATAATCAGCAAATAGTTAATTATAATATGTATCCGTGATGCTAGGCAACTGGGCCTATCCCAGTTAGAAACGTCCCTTTGTGCCAATTGGCCCTATCGCATCTAAGCAGAAATCGTTTAATGGTTACTTAGGAGGTTCCTTAGTAAAAATTTAAAAAAGTTCTCTCTCAGAGTCAGTTAACGGTTCATTAGCGTCTCTTAATGAGAATTAAAGTTAAGTTCAGCAAAACCTTTACTTAACTATATATCGGCTGATTTTGACTTCTACGTTTAGGGTTATATTTTTACCAGTGAATTCGCTTTCGTATTTAACTTTTATTAAAAAGCAATAATGTCTGATTTGGCAGACTTTATTGAGTTTGTGGATTATGCCAGAAGAAAAGAGAAGTGGGACCGTGGCGGTATTATTGTATTACGAGATTATTCTGATCCCTTTACAAAAGATTCAATTCAAGAATGCCACGCACAATATAAGTAGATTTACACCTGAGTCTGTAAAAACCGGCCAAATGCGAGTCGGACAAGGGTTTCGTACAATCGTACTAAACCCTTTTAATGTTTAATTTATTTTTTGTTATAGCGGCATCAGAAATACACATTCTGTGAAAATTTTAACTGTCTAGTTATTACGGATCATGAGATACAGCCCGCTGATAGACAGACGGATGGACGGACGGACAGCGGAGGCTTGGTAACAGGGTCTCCTCGAGTATGGAACCCTAAAAAGTAATATTGTCGTTGCTGGCATCCGACATCAGGAAACTAACGAAAAGAAGATAAAACAACTATACGATTTGACATTGACAGTTGACAGCAGTGATGCCATAGAAAAAAATTTGCAATCGCTTTATTTTATTTAAGTGAATTTTTGCAATTTAATAAAAACTTACAGTAAAATAACTGATTTCATTATATTACTATGATGAATTATAAATGAATAATGTTTAATGTTATTTAATATAAACTCTTTTGAAATGTGGCTACACCAAGACTATATCGACTTGCAATCGATAAGATGATTTTAGAATGCTTCGCCCTACGTATACTTAAAACTGCTATTAGCTAATAAACCCTTAAATTACACCTATCTCTGGAATGTACCGATGATTAACGGATTTAATGCTAATTAGTTAAGTACTCATTAAGACTAATTTAAATAAAAAGTTTGTATGGAACAGATCACTAGTAAAAACCAAATTTAGTGAAAGATTTATTGAATTTCTTGGTCCTTTATAGCAAAAGAATTAAATATTTACCCACTTACTAAATCTAAATGTAAACAAAAAGTAAGTGAATATTTGCAACAAATAAATTATGAAGAAACGGAGTTATTACTAAATGTTGAACAGTAATTAGAATGTTAGGTTCGACTTAGTTAAAATGACCTTAGATAAAACCATGCTCGTGCACTTTAATCACACACACTCACCCCCACACTCACACACACTCACCCTCACATACCCACCCACATACACCAACACACACACATGCACCCACATCACTCAAACTCCACATAAATCACCTACTCAATAACACACACACTCATAAATACTTCTCACTCACATACAGACCATTTGCTTATTATATTATAGGTAATTTAATTTTAAACATTGTAGCATTTAAGTTAGTTATAAGTCATTCATAACTTAATTAGTAGTACAACCAACCATATTTCCTTTGTTGGCATTATATTGCAAAAATATCGAGGGAAAAGGCACTGAAAACCGAAAGACAGGCATTGCCTAGTTCGTTTGCAGTGGCTACATCCACTTATTAGAAATGAATGCTGCCAAACTATTTTTCTGTAACGCCGTATCGCAGTTTCCAATTCCTAAAAATCCTTAAAAGACTAAAGTCATTTATAGGTTTAATAGGCTATTTATTATCGTCGATTCATTGAAAACTTTTGTAGGTTAACTATACCACGTACCTCTTTACTAAAGAAAGATGCTGTCTTCCACTAGAGTACAGAACAGCAACATGCATTCGCTTTTCAGAAAGAAAAAATAATTACTGCCTCAACGAAAGTCGCGGGCAACAGCTAGTAAACGATATGCCTTTTGTTGAATAAGTTTCTCTGATTTCTGCGAACACCCAATACTTATCGAAAACCGTAGACTAACTGTATAAAATGCCGTTTCCAAAGCATCACGTGTCGCGAACCTCGTGGGGTTCGGTCACGTGACCTCGTCACAATTATTTGCATTTATAAGGACGACATTCGGTCACATCTAGAGCTCTATAGCAACACAACTATTATTGAAACCCTCTATGTTTCAAACTTGTCTATATTTAGCGACTGTTTTAGGGTTCCGTACCTCAAAAGGAAAAAAACGGAACCCATATAGTCAGCCTCGCTTGTTTGTCTGTCCGTCTATTACAGCCAATTTACTCCGAAACTACTGGACCGATTGAAACCGAGTTGAAATTTGGTACACATAATAATATGTATGTCGGTAACCCAAAGACAGACGTGTAACGTAAATTAACGGTTTTTAAACATGGGGGCCACTTTTGGGGGTAAATTAGAAATTGAAAAAAATGTTTTGTAAAATTAATCGTTTTACATATCAGATGAAAAGGCATCTCATATATATTTTTTTATAATTTTAAGATGTATAGTTTTGAAGTTATTTAAGAAAATAGGCGAAAATTTAGCATTCCCCCTCCCCCTTAACTCCGAAACTACGGGGCCGAAAATTTTGAAAAAAAACACAAAAAGTAGTTCTTTGCCTATTGATTACAGAAAAACCTATAAGAAATCTATGATATTTAAAGTAACATAGGAAATTTCTCGGGTCAGATTTAAAACAACTCATTTATTTCAACGAATTTAGATAATTAACGCACGGAACTGTCTCCACGCGAGTCGAACTCGCACTTGTCCGGTTTTTTCTATGTAGTCGCATTTATACAAAAAGCGAATGCGTTGATTGATAAGTGCTGCTCGATCTATTAAAGGTTAATTATTACAGACATTCGGTAAACCAGATAACGATTAATAACGTTACAAGCAGTAACGATTGATTCACATAAGTGATCTTTGATTGTGGTCATTACAAAAGATAGGAATAATGAAAAAAAGAGGCGCAAAAAAAATGCGTCATTGATGTCAACTTACAGCCACTGCCTCTTGACTTACACAACAAACCATATACATAGTAAGAAGCTGTACCGATTTCTATAATTTATGTTGTCATATTTGCAAAAAAAAAATGAAATAGGCTAGGCAGATGATGATGATATTTGCAGGTGCAAGTTCGTCTCATTCCATTATAGGCTAAAAACATGCTTCATGATGCTCTGCACAGCGCTTGTGCTTTCTGAATTTTCTTTAAAGCATGTTGCTAGGGCCAGTTATTATTTTAGACAAAAGACATACTCATGAAACTAGATTGCAACGTGCACTCCTTAGCGGAGACCATATCATAAACCACTTGCAAATAGATTTTTAATGATGTACTTCGTAGATTTCCACGACACGACGACGCAACCTGCCATGATGCGACGTGTGTGTACGTGTTTCGGCCCTAAGGACACCCACAATTGGGCTGCGGGACTGTTCGAAAGAGATACCGCGGCCCTGGAACATAAAGGGCCAATGAAGGAGCATGGGTGGTTTTTGGTCAGTAAGAGTCTGACACTCCCTTCCGCTCCGCCCAGGGCGGGGGGGTCATTTAATGATTTCCCACCCACCAAAAAAAAAAAAAAAAAAGGACACCCACAATCGGAAAAGTAACATTAAAGATGTGTTGCCATCCCAGAGACACAGTTATTTCAAGTTTGAAATGTCTCACCATCTGCCTAGGTTTACCCCAGCTCTGTCCAGGTCGGCATCCAGTCTAACCGGATGCAGCTGAATACCAGTATTTTACACGGAGCGACTATGACCTACGCAACCCACAACTTAAAAAAATCTCGAGTGCCAGATTTGCGGTAGTCAAGCTACTACAGATCTCAAGCATCTGATTCACAGTTGTATACTAACAACGAAGGTAACTGGCCGCACGTGCGAGCGTCACGCGTCGACTCTTGCGCAACTCTTGATGTAACATCTGCGTGACATCACATATGAAACATGCCATATTATTATATTGTTCATAGAGCTGTTTACGAGGAAACACAGGATTGGTATGTAGAAGTCATGCCTTCTGCGCATGCGCAGTCGAGTCATCTTGTTTGGCAGTGACGTAGGCAGTGACTAAGAGTTGTGTAAGAGTTTTTATGGATAAAGAATTGATTAGAAATATCTTGTGATGTGATACGGGTTGATAAGTGATGATGCAAGTGTTTTACGTCAATCTGAAGATTTTACAACGTCTATAGCGCTTGCACATATTATGATGAATGTTGACCAAAAAGCAGTATGATTTATTTTTCGGCTAACTTATTTTCATCTCACAAAACAAACGTGTTTCGTTTATAGGGTTCCGTACCTCAAAAGGAAAAAACGGAACTCTTATAGGATCACTTTGTTGTCCGTCCGTCCGTCCGTCGCGGCGTCGGTCTGTCTGTCAAGACCCTTTATCTCGGGAACGCGTGGAGGTATCAAGTTGAAATTAAAACTATATACTCAAGTCTACAGTCCCTTGAAGCTGTGAAAAAATCAAACTTCTAAGTTAACGTAAAAAAGATACGGCCGTTTATGCCGCAAAAAACGTATGTTTCGAACTGTCAAGGGAATCAAAATTTAAAGGGTACTTCCCGTTGTCCTAGAATCATGAAATAAGGCAAGAAACAATGTCTAACAGCACATATAAAGGAAAAAATCTGAAAACCGTAAATATGTAGTTTAATGACAAAATACCTACAAGTTTATACGGACCCCTTGGTGCGCGAGTTTGACTCGCACTTGGCCGGTTTTAAAATTTAACAACAGTCATTGAAATATTTACTTTTTTAAGAGAGAGATTTTTTTTAAATTACGGAACAAAATGCTTCGTATCTATTTTCCAGCGTATTTTACACCCCCCACGGGGTCAATTACCCTGGGCCTTAATAATAAAGGATTGGAGATTGAATACGGTTATTTGGTACTACCAGACAGGATAACGATGCAACCAATACTCTAGGCGCAAACTCGTCTGTCGCCAACCTTAGAACACCTGCTGCGTGGGAGGGGTTGCCCCCAGCGTCCACGTGCTGAGTAGGTACCTAAATACAAATACATACCGGTACCTATATATTATCGCTCCCAGTCTAGTAAACAAAATAGTTGTAACATATAACGATAACATTATGATCGGCTCGTGGTAACAGCCGGCTCGCAGATAGTTTATAACTAGGGCATGCGGTGGGACCCGGTTTCGGTCCCATAGTAAAATCCGGGAAAAACCGTGTTTTACTTAGGGCCCGAAACGGATAGACCGGTAGACCTATTTATAACCCGGTAGACCAGTAAGTACGAAACCGTGGGACATATCTCAAACTCCACACGGACCACACGGGTGAAGCCACGGGCATCAGCTAGCTCTGATATCCAGTTGAGAAAAGACTAGGCAGATTATGAGCCATAACATACTTACAGCTCTTTGTTTTAATAATCCAGCTGATTTGTGATAATAACCTCGAATATTTACCAAACACATCTTGTAATTTTACCAAAAACACGAGACATCCACGTTTAATAGGGTTTTTCCACGTCCCGTACGACGACTATGTTACAAAACAAGTGTCCGTGCCAAAGCGAATAACTAGTTTTTTAAGTCAAGAGAGTATCTTCAGGGTCAGGGTGATATTGCACAGGTGAGTAAAAAAAACTTAAAAATAAATACTTCCACCAGGACTCAGGAGTTTACAGGTCTGTAAGAGGTTTTCGATATTGAAAATCGCGTTACGGAGCTCAAATGGCGTTGGGCTGGACACCTAGCAAGGCGCAGTGATGACAGGCGGACTAAGGCTGTCGCCGAATGGCGTCTAAGAACGGGGAAAAGAAATGTGCGTCGTCCGGCGGCGAGATGGGCAGACGACATAGTTGCCATCGGGGGAAAAACCTGGATGAGGCTGGCACAGGAACGTGGAGACGGGCAAAAGAAAAGAGAGGCCTATACTCAGCAGTGCGTGAATTCAGGCTGTGGATGATGATGATGTTGAATTTGCATTGTCTATACAGCTATTACTTTGCCTTATATCTCATTCGTCGCTAATCTGTTTCTACTATTCTCTACCGGGAGACTATCATACCTGCCTAAGAAACTCGACCCAACTTTCTTCCAAAACTCTTCGCTTGACTCCAAAGAGAGAAAAGCAGATACTGTCCTATTCGACCCCTTTGGAATGTCAAGCCCTTCTCAGACTAGCTTCCAGACGACAGGAAAATACTAAATCAGACTGAACAAAGGGTACATTTAAATGGTTTGTGTTTTTGTTCCTATACTTCCCCTATACGTGTGTGGATCTGTCTACCATGGGGTGGTTCCCTTCCGTTAGGGTGGGCGGTCGTAAAGACTAATTTATGAGAGGGTATCGGATGCAGACAATGCAGTACCTACCCTACATATCGCTAGACAACACATGCCGGTTGGATACAGCACCAATGTGTGTGTACTCGTAGCAACTTATAAAAGTAATTTTCTACTTCTGTTTTGTTTGATTGTAATTTTTGTTATTACGAACTGTGTTTTGAAACCTATACAATCATGAAATAGGTCTTATCTCAAAGTTGCTGTCGCTTTTCCAAGAGAAAATCGATCTTGGATGTTGCCAAGCGTAGATATGTTGTGGAGAAATAAGGTTGCTAGGGATTTCGGTAGACCACGAAATCAAAGAAGGTGTCGAATACCTTTTGCGTCTTCTTACTGAAAAGATTTATCGCTATGTCAAACTACAATTTATTCAGTGATGCGTTGTCATATTCGTGCTCGTGAAATGAGGAAAAGCATAATAGAGACTTCGTACAAGCTGATTCATTACAACAGTCACTAAACAAAGCCTTTATTTCTTCATTCTTATTGTTAACAATAAGAAAAATAACGTTGCATGAAAATAAACAAAAACCTCTATTAACGTAACTGCGCCATTAGTCGAAACAAAAGACAGTCACGTTGAGTTCACACGTGATAACGTAACCACGAGGCGATACAGAGAGGTCCGATACCAATAAGCCATCGATCTGCTAAACAAAACCAATTAGTGTTCATTTATCTTAATAGAAAACAACAACGCATGTTGTTGTAGGAGCATCGACAGCTGCCTGGTTCTTCTGGCGCTTGCCAGGAGACCGCTGTTGGCAAACTTTGTGAAATTCATCACCATCAACTGCCTAGCCTTTTCACAACATGTTGGGGTCAGATTCACACCTTATCAAATGCAGATGGATATCAGTATTTTACATGGTGCGACTGCCTATCTGTACTCCACAATCCAGGAACTGGGTAATACGTTAGTTACCCTTGGTAAAAGTGATTGCCAGACTTTCTTACAGTTCTAAAATTGAACATGGAAATTGTGTTAAAAACCAAGTTTACGCTTAAATAAGCATGTTCAGCTATATCAGTTTAATGGCATGCTGCAGTTCACAGAGGCGACGCGTGGTCGACGCCGCCGAGTCAGCTGGCAAGATGGAGGCGGGGCGCGGCGCGCATGCGCCGTTGTCATGACGCCGACAGATGTATTGTTGTGGACAGTAGCTGATATTTTAAAACGTTATGTTAAATAACCGTTATTGAGTATCGACCCAATAAGGGTTTTGCCTGCTAAAACGAAACGTTGATGTCATAACATTTAGGTACATTTTTAAAATACTTTCGGGACATCACCAATTCGTCATTGATTTACTTTAATTGTCTTTTGGTGAAACTGAGGAAGACCAAGGAAACGATGGATGGATAGTGTGACGAATATAAATATGAAAGAAAAGGGGTAAATGATAGCGTGACGGTTGACAGAGGACAATGGAAGAAAAAAACGTGTTGCGCCGACCTTCCAAGTAACATGGAACAAGGGCAGGATAATGATGATGTCCTCTGGTGGAATGGGCTTGAGTAAATTAGTTTTAAAGTCTCAATCTTTGCTCATTCAGCTTAGTAGTGTTACTTGATTGAACGAGTCTTTCTAGCTGCGAATAAAACCGTGTTGACACTATCAGAGTACTCGGACCGAGTGGACACGGATGCCTACTCGGACGCAACTCGTATTGTGGCAACCCATAATCCGAGCGCAGTCGGATGGCTTGGTATTGTCACAATACAAGTTGCGTCCGATCCGAGCAGTTATCCAGTCTACTCGGTTCGAGCATACTCTGATCGTGTCAACACGGCTTAAATGTGAATTATGCCAATGGTAATGAAGTAACGTCAAATTGTCTATTCTATTCTATTTTTATTGAATGGCAAGTAAAGCCGATGTCGACTATTCTGCCAATGTCCAGTGAATTGGAAAAAGTCAAATTGTCTCTTGGAAACGAAATAGTTACTGAAAGTCATCATTAGCATCTGATGTAATATTGTTAGAGTGACCAACTTCAAATAACGACTCAAAAATAACGCCTTGACAAAAATAACCGTTATAATATCAGCTTTGCACATCACTACACCTGTTAACGCAAATATATTAACGAGGGCACGGCGGTGCTCAACGATCAGTCTGTCCGTGGTGTTTGTCGGGGACACGCGATTGGATAGAGCGCGCCTTGAGGCTGCGAACTGTTTTCGTTTTTTTATTTGGCTTCTAGCCGTTGTATGGGTAAGTGTAATTAATGATAT
Source organism: Eurois occulta (assembly GCA_950022335.1). NCBI lineage: Eukaryota > Metazoa > Arthropoda > Insecta > Lepidoptera > Noctuidae > Eurois > Eurois occulta. The sequence continues at coordinate 16,598,958 of OX465495.1, read as the reverse complement.
ACTCCTTTAAACATTGTTTTAAGCGTTTTTAAGTCAAAAATTCAGTGATTGAAGCAGCATTTTAGAACAAAGAGCTTGTACATGTTGTATATCTGTGTAAATGTCTGTTGATAGGCTGTAAACAAACGTAAACAAAGCACCGTATGGTGTTCTTTTTTCAAATCGAAATGCGTTATGATGTGGCTAAAACAAAAGAAAGCGGTTATTACTAAACTAGTTATGATAAAAGTGATTACTGTTTTAATGATTTTCTTTTTATTGTTTTTCGTTAGTGATGTGACGTGTCAGAAATTCCGTGCAGTACTAGTTAACATATTCTTTACTAGCTTTTGCCCGCGGCTTCGCCCGCTTGGATGTCGAAAAATATCCGACGGGAACGTACCTACTATCGGGATTAAAAAGTAACCTATAGGTTAATCCAGGTTACGGTAACAAACAAAAAAACCTTCATCCCCCTTTTTAACCCTTCTGTAGAGGTAGAATTATCAAAAACGCTAAGACACGTATAAATCAATTTTCAATCGTCAGCCTAAACACAAAATTCGAAGATGCTAACTTCAAAACTGGCGGACTTTCATATAAACTTCCATCCCCTATTTTACTCCTTTAAGGGTAGAATTCCCAAAAATCCTTTCTTAGTGGATACTTACTCTTCACAAACAACACACCCTCCAAGTTTCATGTCTCTAGGACCAGCGGTTTGGGCTGTGTGTTGATATATCACCCAGTCAGTCAGTTTACCATTTTATGTAAATACATTATCAATTACTACTACCTTTGTTTTTGTTTAATTGACCGATTGATTGATTGGTCTTATCGATTTTATTTCATCAGCTGTTAATGTTTCAAAATAAAATACCGTAACTATGAATTATTGATAAGATAGGTTTTCACTTTGTCCTTTAACAATGGACACATGTAATGATTTTAATGTGACTCCTTTTGTCCTTCATGTCATTATGTTACGTGTATAACTTTCCCTTCACCTATATGACGAATCAATATAAATCAATGTGGCTCATTGTTTCAATAGTACCTACCTATTTTTCCTTTGAGAAAAATATTCACACTTATTATTTATTTTTAAACTTCATATACAATAGTGGTACATAGGCGGACTTAATCCCACAAGGCATTCTCTACCAGTCAACCTTTGAGTTCAAATAAAACATTGTGATATGGTACAAAATAAATACATAATCTAAAAAAAATAACTTCTTGCTTTCGAAAATTTAACACTCTATACTTCACTATATTAGATTCATTATAAAATTCTTTAAAAACCTGAAAATTTATTGCTGAAATCCTTTGGCAATTATTTATCGAAGCCCGAACGTGACTGCGTTAGTTTTTATAGATTTATCGCAAAAAAAAAACATGCAGTTAGCGATCACACCAAATAATTTATTTAGTTTATTTTCTTAGCTAAATGTGAGGCTGATAAAGCAAGACATTCAAAGCATTTGTTACTTTCTGTAGTTGCATTCTGTTACTCCATTACTTGGCATACTTAAAAAAGTCTTACAACAGCTGTTTTGTATAACTTAGAGATCAGATGACACTTACGTCAAACTTTAGTGAGCAATGAGTAAGCAAACAAAGAAACGTATTTTTTTTAAATTATATTGATAAAAAAGAACAAGGTGACTTTAGTAACCCAGTCTGTTACAATTAGGAACTAGCTGTACGATAGATATTCGGAACAGTTTTCACCGATGTTTCCTAAAAAGATGAACCAAACGACCTTAAATCCAAAAAAAAATGTAGCTCTTCTCCTGCGATAACACTTTGAGGAATAAAATTCGCTTGTTATAAGCAGTCACCAAAGGCCCACATGTAGGTGTTTGGATGCAATTTGCAGAGAAACTCGACCCAGTTTACTTTACGTTTTCTCTGCACGCAAACCATAACGGGCAGTTGGTTGTTAGGGTGTTCTTCTGAAGTTTGTTTCAATGAACTAAGCAATCTAAGAAGGTTACAAGTTTTCGGATAAAAATTCGATTTTCTTTTCCCTTTCAAAATAATCTATTTAGCTTAAATAGTTTCACCAATGAGCCATGGCCCATTTTACCGGCGTTTGATAGGAGTCAGAAACAAATTTTGTTTCTCTATTAAATTGAAGCAAATTTCCAGGACAACGTGGAATCAGATAGAGCATTCCAAATCAATCAAGAGAAATGCTGCCAAAATACCTTTCAGACATCTCAACAAGAGAATTCAAAGCAACTCTTACTACTCTCTCTCTCTTTTGTTTTACACATCTTAACATTAAGCAGTTCTCTGAAACGCGTAATAAAATAGTTTTTATGTCAGCAGTAATGAGCAGTCAGTTATGTTTCACGATAAACGCCCCCGGATGACGCAGCGACGACGCGTCAGCGTCTGAAAGGTCAGAAGCCTACGCATTCGTTGGTAATATACCAATTGCCACTCCCTTTCAACCCTCGGGAATTGGACTTCAATATTCTGATAACCCACTCTCCTATATCAAACTTGTCGCTTGTATCCCAAGGGGTAGGCAGAGGTGTGATACCCACGTTTCGTCAATTCTGATATAATTACCACGTTGTATGCAACGAGTCTATTGAAGCGTGCTAGGTAGGTGGTAGGCAGGTGGTAGGTAGGTGGTAGGTAGGTGGTAGGTAGGTGGTAGGTGGGTGGTAGGTAGGTGGTAGGTAGGTGGTAGGTGGGTGGTAAGTAGGTGGTAGGTGGGTGGTAGTAGGTAGGAAAAGATGCATTGCAACGCATGCCGGGCACAGCTAGTTCGATATAAAATAACGTTAATGTGTACCCTGTTACCCTGTATAAGGACAGATAACAAAAGCCACTGATAAACAAATAAAAATCAAAGGTTTTCCCCATTGGATTCTTATTTAGTTCCGAAATCGGATAAAAGCCGCGTAATTGCGTCGTTTCGGAAAACATCTATTTTAATTTACTCCGTAATCAGAGCTTGTTTGTATTTTCCTTGAACATTACCCGCATGTTGTGTCCTTGTAGGAGTAGCTGATGACAGGTATTTAATGATAAACAATATTGCAGTAAGCAGTTGCATGCAAACTCAAACGAGGTTTTCCGAGATTCTTAAATGCTAAGCATTTAAGAATCTGGAAAACCCTCGGTTGAGTTTGAAAATAATTTGTATTGCCTTAAAAAGCCATTTTCTGTGTAAGACCACTATAAGTTGCATACAAAACAGAACCATTATCTTCGATCTGCTTGGCCTTAAAATATCATTGTAATTCCGATATAATACCTACATATATATAAGGGCTTTCAAATTGTAGTAAAAGTATTTGTATCAGTTTTCTCTTTCAGTCAGATAAAATAACTAGACCAAAGTGAATACCAGCAGAAGTTGAAAGGAAACGCTTATTATGTATTATTAACATGATGAAAAAACTTATCTACTAATATATTATCTCCTTTTCCTTTTCATCTAACTAAACCTTCATGGATACATTTTCCTCGTGCTGAACTCGGCTTGCACGTTTCGAGCCGTATTCATAGTGTTATACAAAACACCCACTCCCAGGGGAGTGGGTGTTGTATCCATAGTCCTGTGCCTACTTATCGTATATTACCGAAACGTGATTCAGGAAGGCCGCAGCTGCGATCACGTGCGACAAAATCTAGCGCACCGCAGCCGGTTGCGGACTCGTACGACCTCGTCCGATCTCCTATCGCTTCCTAACTACTTTTGTAAATGAGGTTACATAGCGAGGATAGTAAATAGACGAATTGTTTGTTGTAGTTGGGCTGATTAGAAATAATCAAGTAAGTAAATAGCAGTTTGATTGAATTCCCCTTAGTATGTCTGCTGATGTATTTGGACAGTACGAAACCATATGATATGACTGATATGTAGTAGGCAGCCTTTAGTAGGAGATTTCCAATGAAGAATCTATCTACTAATATACTATATAAATCTATCTACTTAAATACAAAATACGAACTGTTGACAGTTTCATAAACCTTTGGACCGATTTAATTATTATTAACACTACAAACATTGGGGATGGGATATTTGCCATGTTTAATGTTTGTGTTGAGTTCCCGAAATTTAAAAAATAAATAAATTTAAACAAATGGTAAATATCCCGTTTCTAGTGTTAATGATAACGTTAGTGACCATGACAGTTTGATTTAATTAAATTAATTTCTTTAAAAAAACAGACAATTAAGGTCGTCAACTTTATTATCAAGATCACAACTAGTCTGTACTTCCCTCTATGGTATGTTAACCTACATGCTCAAGGCCCATCCTTTCCTTTTCGCTACTAAGCAAGCGTTGCGTCCTTTCACGAGTTATTGCGTGCTCTATATCATTTTAATGTGAAGGTAACACCGATACATACTCGTAGATATTATATATTGCGAGCAATTTCTTCAGGAGGTCGCTTCATTTAATGGACCAGTATGTAAAAAGAGACTGAAAAATCGTTACCTACATCAATTTATTCAGAAATTGGTAACTTCATTTTTTAATGTTCTGTTAATGCATGAGGAGCTAGGAGCTATCCATGTTCCAGTCTGATCCCCAAAGCGTACCACCGATAAATTAAAACATTTTTTATTTTTACCACCGTTATTCCGATCAGCCACCGTATTCACAAACGCTTCGATTTGATTTCGATTCGAGAGATCATATGTCTATCTTTTTTGGCGTTACGTAACCGAGCGAGATAGACATACGACTTCCCGAATCGAAATCGAGTCGAAGCGTTTGTGAATAGGTACGGGCTGATCCTCTAAGTCTAAAAGATAGATTAAGAGCCAATTTTTCTGAAGGATATGGCGGTTTTGGCAACGTTTGTACAGAAAAATACCTGGATCATAATTTTATTCTTCAGATGAAAGTAATCTGGCTATTCAACCATCAGCCTTAATTACCTTTCATAGTAACCAAATTAATACAGGTGTCTTTCCACGTGAGATTTGCAGAAATGACGAAATTTTATCTCGTTCTTTAAAGCCTGTTGATATCTATCTGTAACAATATACTGATGAACAATAAATTGATTTAGGAAAAGATAAAGATATTAATAGCTTAGCAAATTGAAGGCGTATGAATTGACTATCTCTTTTTAGTAAGCACAGTATTAAGATAAGATAAAATAATAATAAAAGCCATAAACAAGATAAAATAGAATTGCCCGAAACTATATCTAGAGCTGACGTCATAACTTGGATGGGTATTTTGCAAAACACCTGGATTGAACATTAAATGAATCATAAAATCATGATTTATTTCATGGATGCATATCTTTTTATGAGATTATTGAAAGTAACAGATGCAATAAGCTATTTTGAAAACGATCTATCGATTTAAAAAATACGTACACTTTTGCTAGAATAGAATATCAACAACTCTCTCTATATTGGCGCCGCCATGCCCGTCCGAAGGGCTTATAGGCCTTGGCTACAACCTTTTTGATTTTGCTTTAACCTGTCAAACGCTTCAGGTTTACACATGAAAATTGTCTGAAAGAAGTAAAAATACCTCTCATTCACTTTCCTAGCATATAAATAGTTTCAATAACAAAGTAGTTCTTTCTTCGTTGTCAATCTAGGAATGAATCACATTACAGAGAATCTGCACGCCTGTAGCCGGGAAATACTTTGAAGAAAAAAAAAAGTAAATAGTCTTCCATAGCTTTGTTTACACTAAAACACTCTTGAGTAACTGGAAGTTTTCAGTGATTCAACATTTTTGTAGTTTGAATCATTGCTTGTGTAAACAAAACACTCACGTTGATTTAGAAATATTTGTTCCTAGTCCAGAGTTTTGAAACGCACGTGTAGCCTTAGCGTATACGTGCTTTCTTGGTCTTGTTATTTTGTAATTGGTTTAGTGGTTACAAGAGCTACAGCTAAACATGACGTCTGGGGTTCGATTCCCAGGTCGGGCAGTGTTATTGAGTTTTTATTCAGGAATTTCTCAGTAGCAGCTGGATAGGCTCGCCCCCTAATACACATCACAACCCTTAACATGAAGTGCGAAATGTGGGCGTACTATGGTACACCTCTGCCGAACCCTTAGGGGTTTACAGGCGTTATGTTGGTTTTGTATATTTTTATTTATAATAGTTTTCGATAACTAAGTAGTTTTTATTAACTCCAGTTTTTAACCCACAACACGATGCTATTCAGTCCGCTATTTCATAATTATAACTTTTCATTTAGTAACCCTACCCTGAGACATACCAAGGGTAGTAGCCGAATAGTTAAGGGTACCCCTATCGATCGTTTATGTTCAATGTTACTTTGGCAATTACCATTAAATTTAGCTCATTGTCTCCATGACCAATTAATTAAGTTCTCAGTTGCAGATGTCCATTAATTGCATGTTTTTCGGCAAAAGAAATAGACAAGACCAATTTACGCTGACTATAACCCATCTTGATTTTATATGATCAATTGATTACAGAGTTACAGAGTACCCATCGAAATAATCCTAACATCTATGACTTTAGTCCTTATAGTATTGAAAATCCTCAACTATGCGACAATTTGTAAAAAGACCCATGGCACACCTAAAGGCACTTGTTGTCCCCGTTGCGATATTTTTTTGTTCTGGACCATACCTGCTCCATACTACTTGGTCAGTCCCATTTTTTTTAAACAGCAGTTTTTAAAGTTATTACTTTACTTTGAATAGCTTCCCTGTACTATTCAATACATCCATCAGCACAAACTGCACAATGTTTTGAGTGAGTTACATCGAGTCCTACCGTTAATATCGTGCTGTTTTACCCCAAACATAAAAGTTGTTTCCAAGCAATAATTTTTGCGTAGAGTTACTTAGTTTGATGTACAGAATGCTCGGTTGAGCTTCGTGAAGGGTCCGTTTACACCTTGCATATGCCGTTCAGAGGAAAAACAGACACAACAAAAAGAATACACCACACACAAAAACCTGTTAATTAACCGCCAAGTAAAATTATCACCTTATGTCAACGCTGTCTTGGCACACAAGTGAGCGAAAGAAGTCTTAAGAAGCCGTACAAATGTGGCATGAGGCATAAGTACATATAGTTTTCATCGCATAGGCCCTTATTACCCACAGATTGGCCATCATTGGCGAAAGGGCCGGGGACTATTGGCCGAATTGACCCAATAAAGGAGAATGGAGAATGTATTTTGTACTGGCGCTGCGGGTTCATTTATTATAATAATTGGCTATTCTAGCGGGGGAAATGCGAATAGTGGGAAATAAAGTTGAAGATAATGAACTCTATTTATTAGATTTACTGTTGGTCTGGTATACGTTGGTCGCGCTACCATGGCATATTTCCTGGCAGAACTATTTTAATAGAAGAAAATTGAAAGACTGAATAGACAATAAATTGTAATACTGAATTTCGAGAAATCTTTGGCCTCTCCCATCAATCCATTACTTTCACCTATATTTCAAAGCCACCATTATCTTTTTGTGCCAGTCTAAACATTAAGATTGACGCGTGCCATTTTTTTCAAATTATCGGAATAAAAAGGTCTGGAGTTCGTAACCTTTTGATCTCCAGACAATTTAGGTTGACATTAAGATAGCCTATGTATGAAGGCACTATTGATCCCATTGAGTAACACATAAAAACATTTAACCTTTCAAACCAGGGAATGAACTTTGACCTAATAAAACAATTTGAATTTTCTCGTGAAAGTTTTTGTTTAGAACTTGACTAACTTGAATTGTTGGTTAGTTATATTTCGACGAAAATTTACGACAATGGATACCTATGCGACAAAGACTCGTATTAAAACAAAAACATAAACCCAACTACATCAGAAAATTCCCAAACCGATGATTCATTTATGAGGAACAAAGTTAATGACAGGAAACATTGTGAACTCAAACTGGGACAATGTATGGACGATGTGTTGAATATTTTCGTTGTTCCCGAAGAATTCCGAGCATTTCCGATTGGCATGGCAATGCCAGTTCATGGCCGGAGCGGGTTGGAACAAACCACTTTGTTCTTGCACCACGGTCGGCGCGAGCGCATGGCTACAACATCACAATATTGTGGTACCTATATTTAGAACTTCAATGAAGTTAATACTGCTAGGTACCGTACTGGTTTTCGGTGTCAACACGGTGCCACAAATCATGGATGTCTGAACTTTAACCTCTACCGAACAAAGAGGTATCATTATCCTTTGTAAGTTATCAGATATTTCAGACTTCCATTTGTAAATATTGACAGCATCACTTCTGCGAATTGATTAGCTGAACTTCTATGTTTCAGATCATTGAGATTGTAAATCTTTAAGACAGCTTACATTATTAATAAAAAGATTGTGAAGATCTGCCATGTTTAGTTGTGGTACAAAGGTGGTTACGATGGGTGCTAATAAAAATGAGATTATTATTACAACTTTTATTTAGAACAGAGTCCACAGGTTTTATTATCATTGAAAGTTAATTCGTTTTCTACAATGATGCGAAGGGAATGACTGGCTAGTGCCAACGAATGTTTTGATCTTATTTGATGCATCTCATCTTTTCGATACAATGACGTGTTGAAAAAAAAAACAAAAAAATGAGTGCCAACGAGTTGTCATCTACAACTATGCGTAATTAATTAATGATACGTAATAGGTGGCATCATTAGCTTATTTCAATTAAAAGAATAGTAATGTAGGTCAAGAACAAGACGCAGATATGATTGTAGTTTGTTCTCCTTTCACAAATCGAAAGATAATGAGACCTATACAAAATGCTAACGTGATGATAGGACTTTGTTAATGATGATACTAACGAGACCTACCTACAGATCATACGAAACTTGTTGATCAACGGGATAATATTAGATGAGGAAATATGAAAACGAAATGAAAATTTTTGTTTTCTATTTTCCAATATTTTCTGAAGCGAGCCGTTTGCCGTAGTCTGTCTTCCAATCCTGGTTTAGTTTACATTATGGCTTCTGTAAGGTTTCACCATGCTACCCTAAACATTTGTTACACGTGTTGTAACCGTGGCTGCGCTCACTCACCGATAGTTTGGGTTTAGAATTAAACCGATTAGGTTCGACTCGTGTTATGCGTATCACACGTGTGCCGATTAAATTACATATGCATCGCCGGTTATTTCAAATATCACGGCGTTTCTTGAATACTGAAATATGACCTTATTGACTGTCAAGTATTTTATCTGGACCTGAAAACACTTCAGAGCTAAATTAGCATTCCTGAATCCTGAATCATCACATCAGTCCGCAATCGCCCACTGTTGGGCATATTTAAGTAGGACTTCTAAAAACAGATGATAACTCAGTGACTACCTAATATTTCTGATATCGTATCACCTATCAAACGAGATCATGTTCATACTTGACAATGATTGATAATACGGTTCGTCTCACTACGATAACACACTGACATGAAGACGAGACTATTTTTACTCTTAAATACAATGCGCAACAAGTTATAGGATTACGCAGAAAGTTAAAAGCGTCGATGAATTCATTATATCATAAAACATTTTTGAGAATCATCTTTGAAGCATCGATCGTAAACCGTGATCATGAAACAGACGCCAAATACTGTTTATTTCAATCAATGCCAGCATTTACAATATCGAAACATGTACACGCATCTTGTCTTAACATAGCTAAGAATTGTATGGTTCGTATTAATAACTGATTTATTGTGATATATCTAATTAAAATAATGCTAATCTCTAATTAATTCTATTCCAGAGCGTGAAAAACCATCATCAGTGTTGTTAGAGAAGCAGCGTGAGGCGCTCGTCAAGAGCGTCGAGGTCGCTACGGATCGAGGCCGGGATGAAGGCCTGTATGAGCGGGGGGCGGAGGCCGAGCCGGCTGGACCCGGCGTGGGCCGGTGGGGCGCCGAGTGGCCGAGTTGACTCAGCTCGGGGGCGGAGCCCTCGGCCGACGCCGGCGGGCCGGCGGGCGGGTCGGGGCACCGGACAGAAGACGTGACCCGGCCGGGTCGGGATCTGACCAAACCGCCGCTGCCGCGCGCGCGCTGGGGCCCGGCGCGGCGCCCGCTCGCACTGTCCATCGCGCGCCACGAGGAGCTCGCCACGCGCGCCGAGGCCGTGCTGCGCCGCCTGCTGCTCACTGACAACTACGACTCCGTCAGTAACTTCATCTCGCTGTTCGAGGCGTGGGAGCGCGAAGGGGACCCTCTCGCCCAGGTGTACGACCGGTACTCGCCGCCCATCCGCGCGCACAAGCACACGTGCGTGGGGCTCGGACTCGAGCTGGTGCGGCGCTGGCGAGGCCTGGAGCGGGACTTCTCCGGCATCAACCGCGCCACGGCACTGCTGTCGTGCGAGGAGGCGGTGGTGGACGTGCGCGAGTACGTGACGTGCGGCGACGGGCCGGCCGCCGTGCTGGCCGCGGAGAAGGAGCACGTCATGGTGGGCATACAGATCCGCGTGGACGGTCGGCCTGGCGTCATGCTGGCCGATCCCGGCTACCACGTACCGAGGATCGTCACCGTCATGCAGGACCGGAATTATCCGCACACCGGTGAGTGACACCAATACCTTCTAAAACTTCTTCTAGAAATCATGAATTCAAAGGCACATGGAAAATATCATAATATACCAACTTCTAAAGTTGTCATTCTCTCCAGGTTGGTTCGTACAATCAGATGAACCGCACTGCCGCAAGGAGTACAGCTACTCGTTCAACGTGCTGAACGCGGGCTACATCGAGTGGCACGAGCGTGAGACCCGCGGCGAGGCCGTCAAGTGCCAGACGTCGCTGGTCTTCGCCGCCAGGCCCTACCACGACGGGGTCAACGTCACCGAGAGGAGGAATCTCGTCTACAACTTTAGGTGAAGATCGAAATTGTTTCTCCTACCTGTTCTTTCCTTAACAATTTTAGAAGAATCTTCATCGTTCCCTTGCCCTTATCAAATAGGTATATCCCAATTTATCATTTTTTTCGGTGTAGCATAGCATGTCTTCGTCTTCTCTACTTTTCTTTCAGTCGTCATCAAGTAGTCACCTCTTCTCTAGCCATAGCTTTAAAATGCAGGGGAGGCCTATCTGGCCGATTACTACTGACTCCTGAGTTACACGCGCATTGATCAGCAGTCCCAATTTGTTTAAAAAATTATCAGACGTCAGAACATAAACTAGAACTAATCAAAAACTCATTGTTCACGTTATCATTGTCATCAATCATCTTAGTTTTAAGATCATTGACATTATCTGTAGCTTCAATCTTGTAACGACTCTGGTAGTTCTTTGCTTGTATTGGCTACATTCCAATATCGACTACTTAACTGGTCCTATAATTACCCGTCCGGTTATTAACCCAGCTGTGAGTTTTCCTTTTAAGGACTTCCTAGTTTTATCTAAAAACGGGGTTTCCTGGTTTCCAAGGCTAAAAGAACTTTCGGTAGATTCTATGGGTACTTTATCACTTTTTAATTATGATTGTCTGACTAGCTAATTCTTCTAAAACACATTTACACTAATAACTAATTTCCCCGTTCCTTATTTTAGGAGTCTCCTCTCCCGCGATCAGAAAGGGCACCTGATAGCCGGCCTGTACTTCCCGGTGGGGGCCACCATCAAAGACGCGCAGTTCACGCTCTTCCTCAACAACGGTCCGGACAAGCGGAAGACCAAGTACAAGTTTAGCACCTTCGCTGATCCTAATAACGTGAGTACCCATAGACTGAAGCTAGTAGATACTAAGTCGATCTCCACTACTACGCAGAATGGGTATGGAGAGGTCCAGCATACTGTTTTATGCGCAGGTATCGTGACCTTGGGTATGGATGGTCTCGTCTACATTATACCTTTGCTAAGAAAGAACACTGGAAGTAGTGGCATGTAGTCTTGGCCAGGAATCTTCGTCTTGTTTCTAGTTAAGTTTATCAAGAGACGTCTACCGCTGATAACTCGTTAAAATCTTGAGCTAAGCGGGCAATAGAAAGAATAAGATAAAAAATTAGGCCCAGTCCCGCCTTCCGAAGATAAGTTTAGGCTAGACTTGATTTTATTTTTGATAGTTTGGCAGACTGGCAGTTAACATCTTTAAATGCATGCTTCTTCTTAGCGTATCGATGGCAAAAAGTTCAAAGCCCAATACTCAGCCAAATATAAATACACGCTAATATCACACGCTCCGAACTCGTACCTAATCAATCAGGCACAGATCAGAGATCATCGTGGGTAGATCAGTGCACTATATAATGTTTTATTCTGTTCAAATAATCACCTGTAATCGAATCTTAAACAAAGCCGCCGTGACCGGCCGTGAAGGTTACATAGCTACTCTGAATTTCCGGTCCCAAGCGATCACTTGAGCTACCTGAGATTCTCAGCCGTAGAACATTGCAGAAACAATGGGAGCTAAATTCGTGTAAACAAAGCTAACGATTTAAATTTAACCTTAGACTGCATTGTGGGACGTTTGAGGATGTTTTGAAAGAACGCACGTGTACCGAGCGCGTAAAAATATTGAATATTTAGTTTCGCTGGCACGTGAGGAGCCAAAATACCTATAAGTTAAGATAAGTAGGTATTTTAGCAATCAGGCCAGATGTTAGACCACTATAACTTCGTATTCTTTAATATGGAAGTGGTAGAAAGATGATATTCTTTCTCCTGGGGAATGTTCTTATATCTCAATTACACAGACTACAATGCGTGTTATAGTGTACCGTTAACGAGGCCTAAAGGCGTAAAGTTGAAAATCTATTAAAGAAATCTGACAGACAGTAGCAGCTTGATGTGCGTATGTAGATCAAATAGTTTGATGTAGGTACTTATAGAATGCTTGGTGAAATGTCAGACTGCTACGTGACGTTTAGTATCTGAAGGAACTGGTGTGGTAGGAGACATGCATTAATGGTGTTGTTGCCTTGCTACGTGTCTGTATGAAATAATTGATGCATACGAATCTCTGACTGTTCATTTCAAATTTCAATGTTTAGATATCGACATCAAGGCATTAAAAGGGATTTCCCTTCGCGCCATTGAACATTAGAATCTGTATTTTGTTACAGACTAGCTATGAATTTACGTTGGCTAAATATAAAATGCCTTGCCGTGCCGCATGCCGTCCCCGGTGTGTGCTGGCCTTTAGTAGTACGGTCTATAATCAAGGCCCATTATATAGCACTTACGTACCGACTGTAACCTTTCATTTCTAGTATTTGTCTTGAATTTCAAATGCTAGCCGCAAGCCTACCTTATTAGTTATTAGCATAGTTAAACAGTTGATTAGAGGTTCTCCTTGGTACGGTAATCATAGTGAATTATTTTAAATGGCCTTGCTGTAATGCTATATTTAAAGCAGACTTACTTGTAGTCAGAATCGTAATCTCGAAAACATAAGTAACATATAACAGCACAAAAGTTTTGAAAATAACATCGCTCTTCTTTGTCCACAGATTCCAGACGCCATATCAGAAGAAATCCAGCTCTGCAACGCCAAGATGAATTACAAACAAGGCGAGCTTCAGACCATCATCTGCCAGCTTTCCCAAGTGATGGCCAACCAGGCCTTCATCGACCAAATGCTGAAGATCAACGAGGACATCTGCCGCATGTGTCTCTGACAGCGAAATGGCGTCCACAACAAAATGGCGGACGCCAGTAAAGAAGGCACCAAAGCCGATACCACTTTTAAAGAATCTTAATAATTTTGTAATTCTAATTTTGTATATTATTCGTTTTTGAATATTATCTATTATTGGGGTAAAGGTTTTTTTTTTTACTTTGTCGTAGTTGCTAAGATTGCGTTTGAAACTTTTAATTTGGAGTTGGGTTATTGGATATTGGTTTTCATTTAATTGCTTAACTTTCTTAATAAACTTTATTATTTTACATAACTTGTATTTTTTGCGGACCCTATCAAACGTACCTATTTTCCTATTGAACATGGATAACAGTCTCAATGAAATGAGCTACATGATTTTGATGTCAACAAAGCAAACAGCAACCCACCAGGAACCTTATTGTAGCGAGAATAAATACCACTTTTTAGGGTTCCGTACCCGAAGAGTAACCAACGGGACCCTACTACTAAGCCTCCGCAGTCCGTCCGTCTGTCTGTCAGCGGGCTGTATCTCATGATCCGTACCTAATAGGTAGACAGTTGACATTTTCAGTGTATTTCTGTTGCCGCTCTCATGATCCGTAGGTAATAGGTAGACAGCTGAAATTTTCACAGTGTATTTCTGTTGCCGCTATAACAATAAATTAAAAATTAAAGAAGTCTCCCCTACTGCGATGGTTCAGAACCCTTCATGCGCGAGTCCGAATCACACTTTGTCGGTTTTTTATTTTAGCAGTGATACAGTCCTAGTCAGGGGTAAAAATAAATGTGGAAAAGCCTGTACATAGTACACAATGGAGACCTAGACACCTGAGGATTTCTTAAGTTAGACCACTTTAAACCAGTTGTCAAATATTTATTCGAAAGGCTTCAGGACTCAACGGTTTCTGAGATTAGCTAAGAGTAGTCTTCAAACATTATATTACGATATACATGAACATACAATTAGGTACTTAATATACAAGGTGTCTTTTTTTATATCCCATAACTCTAGGGTTATATTCTGTAGGTAAAAATAATACTAACACTCCTAAAAGGTGGTCCAAAAATGCATAGTTTCGGAGATATCATCAATCGTAATTAAATTAATTAAATTAGGTACAAATCAATAAACGAATTTAAAAATGTTTATGTTGATTTTCATGTGTAGGTATCCTAGCTGTTTACTTTTCTGAAACACTAAAAAGTATCTAGTTTGATAATACCTAGATACTATCGTCTGCTGTTAAATTGTTGAGTAACATTAAGTATCTTGATCCCTTCGTCCTTTTTTATAATATTATCCATACACATTTTACCAAACACGAAATCAAACCTAACAGTCCTGATCGGATCTCACTTTCACAACTAGTTTATGACTCAATTACCTACATAAATATTGACAACTCTATTAATTCTTTTTTCCGACACCGACCTGTTAGGTACCGAAAACAATGAACGCACACATGGAATGATGGAACTCGAAGCGTTAGCAAAAAAATGAAATTATTTTTACTTTAATTAGCAAGCCCTTTGTTTAACACTTGTTTCCTGACATTCGTCTCGCTTACAAGTTTCGGTGCCGCGTAAAATTGGTACGGTTTTGCTGTTAAGTTTTATTGTTATACCCTAAACCCATAAAACACACACACAACACATCGACTTACCCAAATCTGTCAAATCCCCGCAATCAATTTTCAACTCAATATCTAACGATATTTTGTATTTTTGACATATTTGGGTAGGCAGGTAAAATCATCAGCTTAGTTTGAAACTTAAGAAAAATAAAGTCAGTGCTATACCAAATTGCCAAAAGTAACAGGTTTCATAAGTTTCTAAAACTTAATTAAACAATGAAATGATAACATTTAGGCCAGATTGTTTTCACTTAACTTATTCCAAATCATCCCATCCATCATCCTAGCGTTGTCTTGGTTGCGTCCTTTAAAAACACTAAAAGCTGAATTTGATGAAACTAAAATATAACGTTCACCTACCTAATTTTGTTTGCTTACCGTACAAAATTGACCGTCGATGTGTCAAGGTACCTAAGTTTCATTGATAAATACGAGTAATTCATTTTTATTCAAACCAATCATTCATATTTAAAGCTATGCGACGTTGTCATATTTCACGTAAGGGTGTTTTACATTAATAATCGTGACTTTGCCGAATTTCTTCGTATGAATAATGAAAAAAAAATGGATGATTGAAATATAATTCATATGCCAGTTGATTCTTTGATATGGTTTCAATCATACCCTAGAGTTATGGAATATCAAATAAAACACCTTGTATAATTATGAAAGTATGTTACACAGTAAGGTTGCATGAAATGAAACCCTTACTTAAGAGAATTCACTACTTTATTATCTCACACAATAAATTGGTTCTTTACAACTAACATCAATAATATGTCTAAAAATAGTTTATTAAGTCTAAACACCAACGCAAAAACAGGAGAAAAATAAAACGAAAATAAATAAATAAAATAATTACTTTATTTGAAGGAATGAGCGATTTGAAAGCGTCCAGCACCGTCCAAACTTTGTGCAGAATAGTTTATGATAAAAAAAAAAAACAAAAAAAAGTGGGAAACGGAGGTAAAATACAGCCATGAGCCATTAAGACCTGTCACATTTTTGACACATGACAATCTACTTGTCTATGGAACTTTGTTCCTTCTGTTAGCTGCATACAACAAGGTTCTCAACACATCTCAATGGCAGATGGACCTTAGTCTAAAATCTATCTTATTATAATATTTTGTGAACTAATATCTACCAACAGAAATCAGTATTTGAACTGTTAGAACAGACTACTATACGATCTATGGAAACGTTGATATTGTATTTAAATAATGAAAAGTTATATTGAAATCGACAAATAAATAAATGGACAACTTAGTGCATATTTATCAGTCCATTTCTATAACTATTTTACACTTAACAAATTTTCCGGAAAACTTATAAGTACTTACGAAAACTAATGAGTTTATATTTAAACATTATCTTATTTACGATATCAGAACTTTTCGAGGAAAGCTATTCTTAAAACAAGAGTGCATTATGTGTGTTCCTAAAAGAATAACTACGGAACTTGACGCAATGCCTGTTTTTCAGATATTGCCGGTTTTTATTATAATCAAAATTTTGGTGATATAAGAAAAATCGATATTATACGAAGATTAATCTACTTATTATATAAATCTTGTGTGAGCAGTGGCGTCGCTAGAAAACATTGTATTCATCATAACTGAGATATTCACAATAAAAAGCAGGTATGTGATGACTAATGTCAAAAACTTGGGGCATATAGTCAGATGCCTAGAAACGCCACTGAGTGTGACGGTATTTTTATCTTTTTTTTTCTTTTTCTAATACATAGAACGATTGTCAGGTGGGCGGGTACAGTGTATGGAATTTTGGACAAAGCACACATAACCACGACGATAAGGTGATATTATTCAACTATTTAATGCTACAACAATGAATCAACGTGAAAATCAAAAAAAATATGCTAATAGCATGATCTAAGAGCGTTCAAATGCCCACAAAGTCAAGTAGTTCATTGAGAAAACGAAATTTATATCCGCCATATTTGATTCGGGGGCCATTTTCAGAATTTCCCGCCATTTCATCGTGGCTGTGACATGTGCAGAGTCCAATAAAAAGAGGTTTAACACCGAGTGGCGCGGGCATCATCAACATGAAATATTATGTCCTACAATTTAATACATTTCACTAAAGTCTACGTCCCAATTCATTAGACGAAAATAAAGTTCAATACAAGGCGACGTATCACGAGTCCTTTTGTTGCGGTAGCAGCTTGCCAACAAATAAAATGAACGGAGAAATAGATCAATAAAATTACTTAGGCATCTTTAAGCAATCATCTTTTAGTAAGAGAATATTCAAGATTTGGCAAGACACCTTTGAGACCTCGAAAATACCGCTAAACACATTTTGGCAATAAATACGCGGAAATTCCCGTCCAATTTTATTTACTCGCCAGTTACAGGTTACACATTATAAATTAGGAAAAACTAAAGAAACTAAGTCGATTAATGTCTAAAAAATCACAAAAGACAATCAAAGCACTAAAAAATAATTCTACAGAGAGAATGAAAAATAGATTGATATGTAGAGAATATACTGAATATCCTGTGCAAAACTACCTTACTAGGCATTCTTTATTTCGTTCTAAATAAAACTAAACAAAGCGAAAACTCAATCATAATATTATACTACTTAAAAGGTACAAAATCTGTCTGATCCGAAAAAATGATTTACAAAATGCGACAATACATTGCGTCAATAGGAACTAAACTTGTCACTCAACAAACAAAAAGTCAATTTGAAGAAACCAATAAAACAAAGTAAACCGAAATCGTCAGAATTCAATTAAGCAAAAATTTTATCAAAAGTTGTTGATCAAACGCAGGACTGAACAATACAGATTTATTACTATGTGCTGATTCTTTCGAACACCAATTAAAAGTCAAATTATTGGAGTATCTTTCTTTCAAACAAAAAAACGGTGTTAAATATGGGTAAAATACAATGCCAGGTAAATTCAGATCCTTTTGTACCGTTACATGGCTTCATCGTTTGTCGTTCTATAATTTTGCCAACGTCAAGAGTGACACTGGTCATCTATAAAGATGAAATCATTGATGCTATAAACAGCTAGTACAGAAACCAAACTCTGCTGACTTTGTCTGAAATGAGTTTAATTATGCTACGTTGAAAATTTTAAATGTCGAAAGGTTCACCGAGCGTGTTGCTGAATTTGAAACGTTCAGTTCATCGTCGAAAGTTGAACCTTCAACAACACGCCTAAATACCCTTGCTACATTATTTCCACCGCAGTACGGTTCAAATTTTAATTTTAATTGATGAACAACAATATTATTACCAATGTCGAGAAAAATAAAGGGAATGTGTAACCGTATGTATCCCAGTCGCCGCTACCGCCATCTGTGGGTCAGTTTAGTTTCCAGCGGGCGAGTGTCGGTGAGCCGTGTGCGCGGGCTGCGGCGCGGAGTGTGGCGCGTGCGCGGCGTGCGCGGCGTGTGGCGAGTGCGCGGCGTGCGCAGCGTGTGGCGCGTGCGCGGCGTGCGGCGAGTGCGCGGGCTGCGGCACGTACGTAGCGTGCACCTTGTGCTGCTTGTGTCGGTGCGCGCGCTGCGGGTGCGAGCTGCCGTACACCTCGCGCACCGACGGGCTGCGAACATACGGCACACGTCATTTGAAATATGATAGTAGGCGAGCGTTTTGGGAGATTTATGTTGGCGTTCAAAAATTTGGCGATTCTCAATTTAACATTTTTGTCACTCGTGAGTTTTCTTAGTTTTTGTGATATATTTTTAAAACATTTGCATGGTTAATTTTGACCAGAGGCGTAACAAACAAAAGTTACTCGATAAACGGTAGTAAGTAATTTCATTGTAGATTTTCCAGAACTAATTATTTACTATGGATTGCGGTTTTAGTTAAGTTAAAAAAGGTAAAATATTGTTTTTCGATATGTCACGAAATTATTATGAAATAAACTGAGTAAAATAGTAGTTTTCTCAGTGCAAAAACACTTTTGTTAAATCTTTATTTTATAGCAAGGAGGTTTAAGATTTCACATATTTACATTGGCATAATATACTTTATTACGATATAACTTAACTAAGGATCGGATATTCGGATGCCTATTTACCTAAAGTAAAATTTTCATCGATTATTTTTGAAAAAACGCTGTTTCCTACAAAACTCCAATACCTACAGAGTGAAAATGTATGGAACACTGATTTTTTTTTAATAACTTTTAAAAAAAAATTAATACGTGGTAACCGTTTTCGCGTAGGTGTCCCTTCTACCCTTTTTCTTGTTTTTTTTTTTGGGATGGGAAATCATCAAAGGAGTGTCAGACTTTTACTGACTAAAACCTATCCATGTTGCTTCTTTTGCCCTTTGTGTTCCAGGGCCGCGGTATCTCTTTCGAACAGTCCCGCAGCCCGTCCCTTCTACCCTGTATAGTGTTTATAAAATGTACTATTCCAAAGAAAAATAAATATTTATATTCTGTTTAAAACTAGGCAAGAAATTTGTAAAAAAATACTGTGTAAAACACGTAAAAAATTACTTCAACTTTAAAATTATGTTGCTAAAGGACATGGCCAATTTCTGTATGGGCGTTTGCATAGTTATCAAATTTAGTGTACAACGATAATTTTTGGTGTTTTACATTCGTGAATATTGCCATATTAAATTGCAAAAAATAAAAAGCTCAAAGAACTTCTCATTACAAATAACTAGACGTAAACAGTTTCATGTTACCTTCTATCAAATTGCTGACAAAGTGTATGAATAATGATTTTGCTATTAAAAACGTCCAGGCGTTTTAAAATAGCGAAGTGCTGTGAATTATTAGGCATTTCAACAAGATCCAAAATCCTTATTTCCTACCTGAACTAAGGATTTTTAACCATAATTATATTGATTAACATTTACTGAACTGAGAAAGTCTGACAGAAAACTGAGACGTATATTTTATTATTGTCACATTTATTGAGACTCCGAAAGTGACGTTTTTCAACAGTTTAACTACTAATTGACAAGAGAAACACTAAATAAAACAAAAGATTATAAATAATTACTCATTTCTTGGTAAAAATAAGTAAAAATATTTTTTTCCGCAGAGATAAGCAGGAGTCAAAAATATTAGAAGATAATCGCAATAAAACAAACAGTTCGTACGCAACGGAGGATCTGTGCAATCGCAGTACCGCCATTTTGACATAAACAATGACACATTGTAAAACGCGTTCCGTTTTATGGTACGGTTACGTTATTACTATAATTGTGTGAAATAAATATGTCTTACGTATCAACAGTTCAAAATATAATTTAATAATATGTAAGAAATACCAATGAAAACAGTTTGTTTAAATCAAAATGTTTCAGGTAAGAGTATTTGTCGTTCATTTCACATACATATCTACAAGTAGTATGCGTGGTGTAGAACGTCTATTATTCTATTTATCTTTCTCTATGGTCCATAATGGCTAAAGTTGACAAATGAGACTTTGAATTCAACTTGCACTACTTATTATTGTAATCAATACTGACGAGTGCAGAGAGGTTAAAAACTACGCAACAATTCACTTCTCTATTTTTCTTAATATCATATATTGACTATGTAAGTGTATATGGAATGTACTTTTTGTCCATGTCCTTTAAATTTTGCTGCTGAATATTCAAATAGCATAAAATTGAAAATATGACTGGGATGATGATGAATGATTATTTTGATACTCGAACTCGCACTCCGTACTAGTCGACACTCAAACTTTAGATAAATATATATCCTAATATCCGATCTCTAAACATAACATAACGTCATGCCAGTCATCTTACTGTCATCGTCAAACAAAATGTCATTTATTATTTATTTATGTAAGTATTTGTCATTTTTCTGTCAAAACGGACTTTTTGGTAATTTACTAACATTTTCTTATAAGAAAACGTGAGTGACTAGCAAGAATAAAAGCAAATTAATTTCTTGCAAAAGTAATAAACCTCTGATGTTAGAAATTTACAGTTTTTTTTTTCGAAGTTTCTTGCAAATTCTTACCTAATATTTACAGGAATTCTGAACTCAAATATTTTGAAAACCATACCCAAAAAAATCATGCGTATTGATTGTAAAACAACGATTACGTAAACAAATTAAAAATATTTACACTTCACAAATATTTACACATTTCTTCATTCATTCTGTTTCTTAAAATTTAACAATAAAATCATAATATTCAAACAAGAATCCAAGCAGTTTTCATGCAAGAATATTGAAGAATAATATTGAAAAAATATTACCACATGCTTAAAATTGGAAACCATAGATAGCAAATAATTACATAAAAATTAACCATAGTAGCAAACGTATATAGCAATAATAATAGTAGCCACAAATATAATTATATTTAATACGTTTTTACGAGTTTAATAGTAGTAACGCCTCCTCGACAATCTGGAACTGTTCGGAAAAATTTAGAATAAGTTTTTGAAAACTATTTTTTGGAAAAAATCAAGTAGCAGGACATAATTTACTCCCCAGAAGTGTTGTATTATATTACTGTGAACTTATTAACCTGCATTTTTAAAGGTAAAGTTCCAAAGCCGAATGCAACCACAAACTGTAGTGGTAACGCAGTTGCAGGACTGGTTTCTTGTATCACTCTACAAAATCAGCAAAGACGTTGCCGCCTTTTGGTATCCTATGGGTATCTCTATCTTCCAAAGACATTTCATAGAGTTATACAAACCCGTTATTGAACAGCTTTGCCACAGCGTTTTGCGTTCGCCTTTGTAATTGCACCGTAACTCAATATCACCCACTAATTTAATGTGTGCAAAAGTGCACTGGTGTTTTCACAACTAAGGTTTAGTTTTAGTGTTACGTTTTCCAGGGTTTTAAGAAGCTGACAATTTCCATATTAGTAACCTAACGATCATTACTCTCAGTAATGGAGTATCGAGTCACTGGTCTTCCGAGCGACTTAGAGCTCTATGTCTTTAAACATAAACACAGTTGTCTCATACACAAAAGCCGAACTTTCCAAAACATTCCTGAAAATTTTAATACCAAGTTAGTGTTCCTTCGTAAATGCCAAAAGAGTGTTTATAAAATTTACCTGGAGGATAACGTCAGAGGACTGGCGGTTGATCTGATTGGTCGACGGGAGGAAGGCCGCTGTGAGCCGCTGTGACGACGCCCAGAGCCCTCACTACTTGTACTGCAATAGATACCATGCGTGCTAACTACCCAAAGAGGCGGGTACATTGGTACTCATACTTTTTTTAAGTAAAAGTAGGAGTTATCTATTCAAGGGGGATTTCGTTCTTATGACAATTGAAATGCGATATTTTTTTTCTGTTACGTTTAAGAAGGGAAGATAAATGTTATTATTGCTTGTTTTCTTGCTTCGAGAAAATCTTCAGAAAACACGTTCATATAATAAAGATGATAATTATGTATTTACATTATGAAAGTTTGAAGTGCAAAGTTGTTCATGAATTTTCAATCATAGGACATTGTGTTACTTAATTGTGCCTGCAAATGACAGTGTCAAAAATCTACATTTCTAAAACATGTCTTCGAGACAGTTTTATTTTGCAATGCTGTGCATTTTATGAATTGTGGCATATTTACGTGTCGTCAATATAACCGCCTCTTTAAAAATAGAAATAATAATGAAAAATAAATAAAAATAATAATGAAAAATAAATACAAATAAAGAAAAATAAGCCAAAGTAAACCAAAGAAATAGGCACACATACATGCTCATCTACATGGATATAGCTGTGAACTACACGTAATTATAAAATGCGCATATAATTAACACTATTTATGGAAATACCTCTTGTTAGCCCAATCAACGGGGCTTATGTAACCCGAAAATTTCCCCTGCCAGTGAGAATAGGTAGTGTGATAAAGTAAGGTAATACAGATTACAGATGTCAAATTAGCCAAAACATTTTGATAAGAGAAGTTAGCTATTTTTACCTAAACATGAAAATTGCTTATAAGTCTTTGTGAAAAATTCCTCAGACTGAAATACTTTCTGTATACGTATGAATATATTAATTAGAATAGGTAAGTATAAGCATCCAACATTTTTTCGATTTGAGAGATACTCCAAATTAATCTTTTAACTTTTTGCGCTTTAACTGCTCCTGAAAAATTGGTCTGCTAATTTTTACTTTTTAATATGGTTTTATTTCCTTAAATAAATAGCTTTGTTAAGTTATCCAAAAGATTTTCCTTCAAAACATTTATTTTTTATTTTTTACTTAATTAAGTCATGTGAATAATTGCTCAGGCTAATTCAATACGTTTATTAGTTATGAGTCGCTGTATTGTAATAGATTTTCCAAGAAGCCAATGGAAATTCGGCCTAATACCAAAGTTTTTACAATCTCAATAATTGTTAAGTACATGCATTGCCGTCAGTTAGCAATGACCGGTCGCGGGAGTGAAGAGGGGTGCGGGGCGCACGCGCAGCGGTGCGACGGCGGCGCGCAGGCGGCATCTTCTTTGTGTCTCGCTCGAAGTAGGTACGAAACGGAGCAGTTGTGCACCTACTTGTGCAAGGAGCGTTTGTTTAAAAATGACGGAGGAAGGCGACGGCGAGTTGTGTGTGCTGTGTAAAAAACCTCTAATAGTGGGGTTTGTTAAAGTGACACAAAAGGGCCTTGAAAAGATTCGACAATCAAGCAGAAGAAGAGATGATGGACTTTTCCCGCATGTTATGGAACTATTGATGATAGCGATGCACCAGATGAGGATGAGACAGTATTTGAACAAATGCTTACATGTTGTTCAAAATCTGGCCAGCCTCATGATTCTGATATGGATGAAGATGAACCGATTATTTCAGCATCAGATGATTTATCAATCTATGTTGCTATTGCTGACGATGACCAAGAAAATTTAGAAGAAGCTTCGTGCTCCAAAAGATTAAGACATTACATTTTTGCTGTAAGACAAATAAATTCATTAGAAATAAGTAATAAAACCTTGAACCCTAAAATAAAAATATAAGCAAACTAAATAAAAATAAACTCTTTTGCAAAAAAAAACGGGCACTTTAGATTTTGTTGTCTACTTCAATGAAGAAGAACAAGAAATAGGTTTTATTAATTTGACGATGTATTGGCATGCTATTTGAAGCATCCTGGCATGATTCTTTACGTTCCAAATTTAAAATTTGAAATTAATAAAAGAAAAATAATGATTATTGTGGATTATTCTAAAATTGCTTTACTAATGGCGCGAATTGCTGAAACGATTTTTAACTGATTACGATATTTTAAAACTTTTTGAATATTTTCTGCAAATTAAACAATTTAATCTTTCTTTTTACATTAAATACCACTTTTTGATATGATCACTCATATCAAAAAGTGGTATTTAATGTAAAGCGATAAGGGCCGGTAAAATTATAGCCCTACTTGAAGAAGGTTATTCGCAAACTTACGTGTCTTAGCGGCAAAATGTGATACGTTCAACTGTCCAGAGGACTTGGCAACGGTATGAAGAGACCGGTTCGGTCAAAAGAAGACCCGGTTCGGGAAAAAAACGATGCACAGAACCAAGAGATGACCGCTTTTTGGTGAGTCAGGCGTTGCGGAATCGTAAGGCGTCAAGTGTGGACCCGAAGAAGAGCCTTGAAAAAGTAAGAGGAGTAGAAGTTAGCTTGTGGACGGTCAGGAGGAGGCTTTTGGCTGCCAATATCAGGAGTTACCGCCCAGCTCGGGGCCCTAAATTACTCCGTGAGCACCGTGTTGCTCGACTTCAGTTTGCTCGGAACTGTGCTTCATGGACTCTGGAGGACTGGAATAAAGTATTGTTTTCTGATTAAGGTAGAATCTCTTTGTGTGGAGCGGACCGACGCCGGCGAGTGCTGCGAAGACCACGGGAACGCTATGCGGGAGTGTGTTTTGAAGAAATCACTCCTTATGGCGGAGGCTCCGTTATGTTTTGGGCAGCAATTAATTCGACGGAGCGTACGGAGTTAGTTTTCATAGAAAATGGAACATTAAATGCGCACCGGTACATAATGGAAGTCCTAATTCCATATGCACAACCCACATTGACTGCACTTGGGGAAGATTCCATTTTTATGGACGACAATGCTCGACGTGGAAGCGTACATGCAATAAGTTTTTGAAGTGAAAACTTCTTTAGCGGCGTTGAGCACTTTAAAAAAATTGTTCTGTAATGGGTATAAAATCTTAAACTCGCGTCAGGACACTCGCGTCGGGACACGTGACAAAGCGTAAGACGGATGGAGAGTAGACGATTTTGAACTTAACCTTCAACATTTTATGGTTTAAAATTATTTAAAGAAATTTGGAAAAAGCGTAAGACGGATGGAGAGTAGACGATTTTGAACTTAACCTTCAACATTTTATGGTTTAAAATCATTTAAAGAAATTTGGAAAAAGCGTAAGACGGATGGAGAGTAGACGATTTTGAACTTAACCTTCAACATTTTATGGTTTAAAATCATTTAAAGAAATTTGGAAAAAGCGTAAGACGGATGGAGTGTAGACGATTTTGAACTTAACCTTCAACATTTTATGGTTTAAAATCATTTAAAGAAATTTTTAAATGTTTCCAATCAACTTTGAACCTAATGCTTTAGGGATAAACACGGAATAGAAAAAACCGTAGACAGAGTATTCTATAGACTGCTGGATATCTTCCTTTGCATTCGCACAAGAAAAAGAAGAACATATAAACGTCACTAGCAAAGAAAAGAGACAGAGTATAAATATTTCTGTCCCTTATCGCGTGTCGGCTGAGCACATCATTGTCAGTGCACAACAAGTTTGACGTTTGTGGCGGTGCCAGATTGACATCCAATTTGTTTATTAACAATTGCATCGAAATTATACACATTATATGATCTTTTCGAGCTTAATTCGACAACAGTACATTTGTGCAACTGTGCAAAATGGTAAGGTGCAGTGTAATAAACTGTAAAAGTGATAGTTTGATGAAGATTGCTGGACTGTCCTTTCACTCGTAAGTATTAGATCTTTTTAAGTATTCAATCGCTTTGTGTCCTATTATTTCTCATAAAATAGTCGCAGTAATGTACCAACTAATTCGTTTAATGGATAAATCTCGTATAATCGTGATTTTTGCAATAATTTTATTATCTTACCTCAAAATTCAGTGTTGCCACTTTTTGACGGGGAATTTACCCTTTAATATGGGTAATACCGAATAATGCAATGTCTATAAAAAAATACTCTTCCGACCTTGATTCATATGATATTAGTAATACGCACTACTTAAAATCTATGTTAGTAACACACGTATTATACGATTTTAATTCGTATAACTGCACTCACCTGACGCAAAAAATGAAAGATAATAAAAAATCTTATTAAATTTTCAGATTTCCGAATAAACCCGAAATAAGAAACTTGTGGATTGCTGCTACCGCATGAATCTTTAGGATGTGATCCTATGATCAACATAGATCATGATTATTTAACAGATCCTTCTAGGCTTACTCTTTATTCTAAAGAAATAATAACCTATATTGCTGGTTTTATTGCAAGAAAGTTGAGGAAAGTTATTAAATGTGAGGATTGTCTTTTGGCTTTGATCACAGATAAGTATCACGGAATCATTACGACTGAAGGACATGTATCCATGGTCATGAATAAATTAAAAAAAAAAATCACGGAATCATTGCTAGAAGAGACAAAGGAGGCCTTATTTATCCTTCTACTGACTTAAATAAAGTCTGTGAATTGGCAGAAAAGATATTTCGAGCGCGTTCACATATAGGAAATTCATTTTTTAATGAGAAAAATGTGATGTCAACACTTATATTATCGTGTTACAAGGAATGCACACGTACCAATATTAATATATTTATTAATGACCATTTCGACAGTCAGCCTTTTATAGGGAATCACAGAACTCTCCTCATTAAATCAATCGCAATGCATTACTTCGAAACCCGTATTCACCATAGTACCAAACAATGTTTTGAACCACAATCGAAAATAAGAATTATACATAATAAGTTAGTGCTTTTTCAAGGACAGTAATTTGTTTATAAATAAAATATTACAGTTGCATCATTGCTATGTTTTATCGTTTTCTGTGTATTGGAATGTTCATTTTAATTTGCAAGTGTATGAGTTTGGCGACACTGGTTCCCGTACTAAGGCAGTCTAAGGGCACTTCCATAAATGATAGTACTTTTATACTGATAAAGCAATTGGTGCAAAATTATTCCCTAACCATTCCAAAATATCAAACATGCTCAACGTTAATAATCAAGTTTTCACTTCTGCCGGCACTCCCGGAGTGCTAGTTTTTTTTTTTTTGTTTTGGCAGGAGTGGGAAATCTCCACGGACACCTCCATTATCTCACAGGGTGTGAGACAGTGGAGGTAGTGTCGGACTCGAACCGACTAAAAACCACTCCTGCCCCGCCAGTGTCCCTCTGACATGATCAGAGACCTTATCTACTTGTTACAGCTTATTTAGCGACTTATGTTTAAGAGGCCGAGGAGACCACTCTCTATTGTCTAGTAACTTTTTTCATTTTACTCTTTTGTTTTTAACTCATAAATGATTCTACAAACAATATAAACTATTTAATAATTACATTTAAGTTTTGTTTTCACTAAAAATATCGTTTATTTTTTAAACCCTTATATTTATACCCCTACAAATTTTCAGCTCTTACGTCTTCCTACTTTTAATTTTTCCATGATATTTGCTTCATATACTCATTATATAAGTCAATATCATGTATTGATGCCTAATTTGCAGAATGCTACTTCTGCTTTAGTCGAAAGACTGCAGAATGTTTTACCAGATTCGACACAACTTGACGATTCCACTAGAGTTGGCTTACGGTCCAGCATAATTTTAGCCACTTTCTCAAGAAAGTGACTCCAATTATCGTTCTCCATGCCAACCCTAGTGGTTCGCTCAATGCGTCTGCTATCTGGTTGTGTCGAAGCGGTCATCTCTGTGTGCTCAGAAGTGGGCGCAGCGTCGACTTTAATGTTCGCTAATGCGTCCCACTTCTTACGCACGGGGCAATCGTTGCTGAATGCGTTGTGCTTGTGCCGGTGCTCCCCCAGCTTGGCTCTGGTGCAGTTTACGCACACCGCTGCTTCGCCGGTCTGTTTGTCCGGGCAGTCCACCCTGAGGTGCGGACCGCCACAGTGACTACACAGATCGGCTGGCTCCGTGCACAGGCGTTTGCCGTGCCCATATGCCAAGCAACGGGTACACTGCACCAGAGGCGTCTGATCTTCGACGCGCAATCTCTGGAGGTCAATCCGAAGCTGGCCTCCTTCGAGTGCTCCTATGAGCGATCTGGAGGAGGCTCCAGATTGCTGGGGTGACACTCAGCACAACGCTATTCACGTGCGGGTTTCGCGACTTTTTGCGAAACTTTACTCCAGGGCCTGAGCCCCGGTGTGGCACTTACTGACGGCTACTACACTGGCGTAGGTTGTCTCCCCCGCACTTTCTTTGCTAGCCAGACTGTCTCGGAGTTTCTCGAGTTTCTCGGAGTTTTCTTTTAACTCCGAGATGTGCTCCTTGAGAGTGTTAAGGAGCTCAGTCTGGCTAGCAAAGACCTCACTGATGATGGGTTGGGGACCGCAGCAGTTAGCAGGGGAAGCGGGTTCCGGTACGGCAACGGGTGCGGCAGAGCCCTTGTCTCGCTCCGACTCCTTGACCAGCTCATAAAGCCTGTTTATGGCTTCGAGCACCGTAGTCTTGATTTCCGCCTTGAGGTTGCGAGAGTTGCCCAAATTAAGCTTTGCCTTATTTAGGCAAGCTCTCGCCTCCGCAATGCGACTGGGGTGCTCAGCCTCAGGCTTTATGAGCGATCTTGGAGCGTTGACAAGAGCTCGGCGCATCAGCGGAGTAGCAGGACCCTCCTGGGACGCGAGAGGTGTATCGTTTCCGAATACAATTTTCCTCCTTGCGTCAGGAGACGAGGGGCCCGCCTTTTCCGCCGATAACGGCGAGCTCCTGGAGCTCTGGGTCTTTGAGTTCATGGCCAGGGTGCAGAACACATCAGTTAGAGAGCAGATAGTGCAAGAACGGACCCCTGTAAAGAGGAAGTCAGGACTACAATATCTGCTCGAGGAGAGGTTTTTGGACACTGGGACTTGTGTTGCCCTGTAAAGGGGGGAACACAAAAAGCAATAAAATTATAAAATCAGTTAAAATATAAATATAATTATGTCATATAATTTTAGTCGCTCATTGGCAAGCGACTGTCACAATAAAATTACAAAAATATAATAATAAAACATGCAATAAGTTGGGATCCGTCGTTTAGATTGGCCAGCTCGAAGTCCTGACCTCAATCCAATTGAGCATGTCTGGGATGTTCTAAAGAGACGGGTAAGATCAGGGCAACCTGCTCCACAAAACATCAGGGAGCTAAAAACAGTCATTGCAGAAGAGTGGGAACGTATTCCTCAAAACGTTATTAAAAACATCGTGGAAAGCATGCCCAGAAGGCTTCAAGCTGTGATTTTGGCAAGAAGAGGTCACACTCGTTATTAGGTTTTTACATTTGTAACTTTATTTAATTAAAAAAAGTTAAAAAAATCTTGTCTTTATTGCCGACCACTTCTTATTGTTTGGGCGTGTACATCGGTTTTGAAGGATCCATCATTTTTTTTCTTTTAATCGCCCGAATTCACTTCACGCGCATTAATTTACACGATTATAAGTAATTAACTCAAATCGACCTTAGAACGTAAATTTCCTTAGGTGCCCGTTTTTTTTTTTGCAAAAGAGTGTTTAAAATGATAATAAAGCCTAAAATTATTGTAGGCACGTGTTGTTAATTCTTATATTGAAAAAATATAAACCAAATACAAATAATGTGATTATACCTAGTCGATTATCTATGTTGCTATTGATTAAAGTGATTAAGTTACCTAACCTAGCTTACCGATTGTTTTATTTAGAAATACCTACCACTGTTTTTTAACTCTTATAGATGATTGCCAGATTGATTGATGATGCCACCAAACTCGCCTACACTACTCCAAAAGTAGTGCGTGGCAAAGCAGCTCCGAGCGGTCAAGTAAAGGTCAACCCTTACGTTCTAGCATAAATCAGCGAACTTTCCTCACAAATATAGTGAACGTTCGAAAATTTGTTGGATAATTGATAAATCTGTTTTAATATTAAATCATATGACTAATAAAGGTATGAAAAAGCGCGGAGATATTTTTCACATTATGTAATTGAGCAAAATTAAAAAAAAAATGTTTAAAAAGGAAAATCTTTTGGATAACTAAACAAAGCTATATAATTAAGGATATAAAAACAAATTAAAAAATAACATTTAGCAGATCAATTTTTCAGTAGAAGTTATAGTGCAAAATGTTAAAAGTTAAATTTGGGGTATCTCCGAAATCGAAAAAATGTTGGATTCCTCTACATACTTATTATAAGTAGTACATACGTATATTTACAGAAAGTATTTCAGTCTGAGCAAATATTCACAGAGAGTTATAAGCGATTTTTACGTTTAGGTAAAAATACCTAACTTCTCGTAACAAAATTTGTTGGATTATTGTACATTTGTAATCAGTATTACCTAATTTCATCACATGCCAAATTTCATAGGCGGGAGAATTTTTCGTAAGTCTCCATATAACAAATATCCTCGTTGATTGGACTATTGTACCTGACATCTGCCAAATTTGCCTGTTTTTTTATGTATAGAACACAGATTACATAAAAGCTATCGAATTGAGCAAAGTAATGGACGTGGAATTAGCTTGAGCCGCTCAAAAAGAGTTTAAGAAATATAGGGTACAATTTTATTGCGTGTACTATTATTTATTTATTTTATTTTAAAGAAGGCTTACAGACTAACAAAAAAAAATGATATAAAAAGTGTAGTATTTTCAAATCGCTAATTACAAGCCTCCACACGTAGACAAGAAAAAATACATATAATTTATCAATAAAAAAAAGAAAGAAGTACAGACGACAACATACATACCATGCAATTATATTATGTCTGAAAGTTCGTCGTAATTAGATTTCGAATTTTTAGATGTTTGGTCTGTGCCAGTCTCTCCATTTATCAATTGTAAAATTGCAGCTATTGGTTACATGTTATGGATACTTAGTGACGAGTGAACATTGCAACTTATTTTTTTTCTTTTGACTTGTTTCTTAATATTAAAGACCCAGGGTATATTCTAACCAGTTGAAGTGCATCCTATTTGATAATTTTATTCTCATTTTTCC
This sequence comes from Eurois occulta, assembly GCA_950022335.1. Lineage (NCBI taxonomy): Eukaryota > Metazoa > Arthropoda > Insecta > Lepidoptera > Noctuidae > Eurois > Eurois occulta. Next base: position 16,567,587 of record OX465495.1, on the reverse strand, counting down.
ATGGCTAGTATGACACATGTTTGTGCACCATAATTTATAGTTGGAAAAAACCAAATGGTCGTTACTGATTTTTTCAAAGAGTGCAATCTGAGTGTAACACATTTTACAAAAAATAAAAAATAAATCCTTTACGCTCTACTAAAGCATGATACTGTACTACCGATCAATACTAAACCCTATAGCTTTACAATAGGGTTCCACTCACTTGGGCACAGTTATAGCGGGTGGAGCGGGTGCAGCGGGTGCAGCGGGTGCAGCGGGTGGAGCGGGCAGGGCGAGGCGCTGCGGCGAGCGGCGCGCGGCCTGCAGGGCGGGCCGGCCGCCGCGGCCGGTGGACGATGACGACTTGTATTGGAACTCCCTGTAATAGTAGGCCACACATAGTCAGTAAGGTAAATGTAGCGACATTTAAGACGCAACATACGAACTAAACTTTTTCATCCCGCCAGATAGGCGAGATTAGCATATATTCAAGAAGCCGACAGCAACCGTTGGGCAGTGGCCCAGACACAACATCCGTCTGGTTGGAAGAACCTCCCTTTTCTATGGATAACTTAACACCCTGTTCCTCATTCTTTTATATTATTATTAATCCATTGTGTCTTTGAAAATCTTTATCAGAATACTGTTTATTTACACAACTGATGGTAACCAAGCGGTTACGGTAGGTAAAGTCGGAATTAGATAAGTGTGGCACAAGCCTTGGAACAGCATTGGACGCTGATATTCAACGTAAGGACAAAACCTAAAGTCTAGGACGAAGAGAAGTATTCGTGTCATAGCTATCATTCTACTACAGTTCCTTTCTTCATACTAAACTCGGAAAGTTCCTCAACATGAAATGTAACCACCCCTATTCTTCACACACAGAGTACTTCTGGGAACTTCGGTGGATAGCTCCGATGCACACTAGCGTTGTTTAGCACAATCCGTAGGTAATATCCTTCCTCTCATCAAACTGAACCTATCAATGGAGTTATAAAGGGCTCAATCACCTGTCGAAGTCCTCAGCCTCCTCCTCTTCCAAATTAATGAACTCCTGACGTTCTTCGCGGTCGCCTGTGTAGTAGTTCTGTTCGCGCTCGATCAAGTGAGCCCTCTCGCCAATGTGGTGGCCTGGAAAAGGCAAATGTTTTATTAAAACGTGAATAAACAAAACGTAGACTTACCAAAGAGGTTTAAAATACTAAAGAGAGCCTGTTAGAAGAAATGCCAAAGAAATAAAAGTTACCTCTTGTCTCGGTGACGCCATGAAGCAATTTGACAAAATTTGCAATTTTACATGCTACACTACAAGCCAGCAGTGGCCAGTTTGGCTCTTGCAAGCAGAGTACGATTTTGTTCGTTATATCCCGTTTATCGTAAGTACCTAATTTCTTTGTGTATAAGGAAAAATATCGAAAACGTATCGGTATAAAGAAGTCATAAATCATCAGAAAAATAACTAAAAAAATAATATTTATAGGTGAGCGCCAATGACGTAAGTCGAAACTTCTTTTACATAGACACAATTTGGTATTAGGTACACAGTAGTAATTAGTATGCTATATTCTTGTATGATCCATCTTCTTGCATGTATATTTATAATTGTTAACTAGCTGTTGTATATTACTTATTATAATAATTTCATTTTTATATAATTTTATTTTCATTTTTAAGTATAATAATATCACGCGATTCACGCGGTCGTCCGCGTGAATCGAGTGAAATTATTATAAAAATATTACTATTAAGTATTTGAATCGGTTTTTGTTAACAATTTCAAGTTTTAATTTTTTTCACCGAACCCTAATGCTTTTTTTCTAAATTAAAGTAAGCCTAAGTTACTCCTTATAACATCAGCTACCTACCAGCAAAACTCCCGTCAAAATCGGTCCAGCCGTTTCAGAGATTAGCCGGCACAAACACAAAAAATAAAAAAAGCTGTTTGTTTTTCTTATAAGTACCGTACGGATATCATTTTAAAAGCATTCAGTAAAAAGCTGTTATTTTCAAATTACAAACAGTCACTTTGATTTTATTTATTTGTATAGATTGCACAAAGAAATGATTATGTCAACATTTTCAAGGCACTAAACCCTTACCATGACTACAGTCACGTTTCGCACATTGTTTTACCTTTAAAAACAAAAGATTCCCCTTCAAGGAAAAGTATATTCATAAAATAATTCACATTTACAGAAAACATTTCACAAGCAAAATAAACAAAGAGCAGCCCTACCACCGTCAGAGTTTGAAAAGTTTTACCTTTTGTTTCACATGTATGACTTGCGACTTGGGAGTCGCACGTGTTTGGGGTGCGTAGGGTGAAAGTCTCGTGGCAACGTACCGTCATGATTTATATAACTGTAACTAGGCGTTGCGACAAAATACTATATTTCTACCATCACCTGCCTAGCCTTTGCCCAACTATCATGGGATAGCTAGTATTTTACATGGAGCGACTGCCTATCTGGGGGTCTAAAATGGCCGCTTTAGCAGAATCATAATAGGATAATAATATGAATTACGTTTAAATTCTTAAAATGGTCATAGACGTACCTACTATTATGAATTGTCACCTTGTGACCATTTACTACATCAGGATTTTTTGCGTTAAAGACTTGAATCGTGCCTGGTGGTTGCTGGCAATAGACTCACCCCTATTAAATGGGGGACTTACACATAACTGCCTATGGATGGATGCCTCTATAACCCTTCAGGATAACAAGCGTGATGGTATATTGTTTATTATCCAGACACAGCATGAAATTGCTTCTGAGAATTTCATAATCGATAAAGTAAATTACAATTTAATCGATACCGGGTGTTCAGAATCGCACGCTCGATGCAGGCAATGCGACGACAACTAGACCAATGAGGTCAGTTAGCAACGAGTATCTTACTTTGTGAGGGTAAAACATTAGTTGGATAAGATTGTGGTATATTGTTAAGAGTAAGATTACTCCAACAATGGCGTGACTAGGGGCCAACAAGACAGCAAGCTAATAAGGCAAACAGACTGTTCCGAAACCCTAACATCATGAAGAGTAGGTAATAAGGCCAAGCCAAGTTTGCGTGTATGAAAGCACCGCCACTACAAAATGCACTGATTTTACATAATAAAAACGTAGCCTTCCGGTACGTTTCATCTCTGTTTCTTACTCTATAAAGATTGAAAACAAAATTTGGCACAAAAGGAGATTAAAAACGAACTGTCCAAAGTGCCTTACACCTACACTTTGCATTGGCATTAAAAGCCACTGAAGCTTCGATTAATTGCGCATACTGGGCCCACGTAATTTGGTAGGACGTACCTACCATCGATACGAAAGAAAACGAAGACCTTAAGATTCAACACGTGGAGTAAGCCAACTCCGTGACAAAATAACAAGTCAGAAAATTACTAATCGTAACAAGAAAAGTTCCACGTGTATCATATTAAAAACCACTGAAATAGTTGACTGGTCGTCAGTCAAGTGTCACTTTTTTACATAATTACGCGAAGCATCTGTCTGTTCGGACATTTTCTGTGGGACGGGTTTAAATGCGGATCAAAATGTTAATTACTACTGAAAAGATGATGAAAACATTTTCTTAGTATAAATAATCGGAAGATAATCTCTAAAATCGTGAGAAATCGGCGGCCTCGCACTGTGCCAGCGTACTGTATTACGGCGCTCCCTTCCCTACTCAAAAGGTAGGAGGGCCGTTACCATCAGTAGGACTGTTATGGGCTGATTATACTTTTATGTTATCCCCAAGGTTAGAATGTAATGGAATATTTAGACACGAAAAAAAAAAATCCAATATTACTATCGACACAGGGTGCTTCGCACGGCTCTGGCGCCTCCAATCGGGTCCAAAACTATCCTTTCTTTTGGAGCTGGAAACAACTACACACGTTCAAAAAATTTAATTATTATCGGTTGGGTGGTTTCGGAGCTTAACGTGTACGAACATACAGATTTTTTACTAAGATGCTAACACATTGTACACAAGAGACCCATCAAAATAACAAAAATACCATCAAGCATCAATACTTCAACAGTCATTGTAAATGAATAAAACATTATTTAAGAACGTACGACCATAAAAGTTGAATGAACAGCAATCGACGATTCGACAACGAACATACTCATACAAAACGATGGAAAATTTTGAAACGTTTGTTTGAATGAACGTTTACACTATACAGGGTAATCAGGGGCCGGAGATCCCATCCATAGCAACCATTTAATAAGCTTAATGCCGGTAGATATCGCCGAAAATATTTGCTAATAATCCCATAGTAACCTCAACTACTCTCCAACAGAATTTTCTGTAGTGCAAGTACATAATCATGCTGTTCGATTTGCGCTGTTAATTATTCATAGATAAATGCTGCAGTCAACGCTTGCAAGTTCTAGTATAACAACGCGTTTACAAACCAACGACGTGTACATAAACCCTAACACGCATCACGAGTCAGATAGGTTTGGGGCTGGGGAGCTCATTCCGCCACTTCTCCACCCCATCTAAAATACTCAGAAGTGCTGAAGGGTTTGTGTTTTAGGGGACTGTCGCGTTTCCCTCCAAAAATCCTTGATGATTCCATTCATTCAAGCTAGACACGCAAAATTCCCCAGACACATACGCAAAAAAATCCGCCCACACTTATTTTAGTCGCGATCAAAGTATACACACATACATACACAGATTAGTTTACCGAATAAACAAAAGAAAAAAAAAGATTGCGTCATCTAGGTTTATTAATAGAGAGAATAATGACTTCAGACGGACGTGCGGAGGTGCAGCTGGAAGAACACAGGTGAAAACTAGATAAGACCAGAAATACCAGTCAATAAACAAAATGGTGGCCCGCCCGATGATCTGGGAGGGATAAGACTAGTGACAACCGCGTTCAAAGTGTTTCGTATTTCTGCAACGGTTTTCACCAGGATTGACATTATAAGCTTTTCGAAAGCTCATATCAAGCCGTATTTTTTTAACTTCTCCATTATTTTTGTACTTGATAGAATTACACTTTGTCCGGGCCCTCTGATGAAAGTGGCAGAGCAAAGCTTGATGCCCGAAGCAATCTGGGCATTGCAGAGACGCCCTCGTCTACCAGTGAAATAGGGCAAATTAAAAGGATGACCTTGATTGCATGGCATAGTGCCAGCGGATGATAAAAGTGATTACGTTACGATCGACAACAGTCAAACGACGATACGAGACCTCAAAATCTTCTCCTCCGCAACTGGTACAGACGCCAGCACATCAAGCTACCCGAAACTGACAAATTTTCCCAATTAACCTTGAACCTAATGCTTTAGCGATAAACTTGGAAATTTATTTTTTAAATTTGATTTTAGTAGCTTGACGTACTGGCGTCTGTACACAAAATACAAGCCTATTAAAGCAGCTCTGATCTTGGAAATTGGTCTACTTTACATAAGCTTAGTCTAGCTTGTTTTGTTTTTATATTTTGAGTGAAGAGCTGAAGTCTTTGGTTGCGGCTATCAATTGTAGATCTTTGACAATCGTTGCAGGTAGTCAGTAGCCTAAAAGTCTGACAACCAGCCCTACTACTGGGTATCGTATTACCAAGTACTGGGTTGTGGAGGTCAGATAGGCAGTCGCTCCATGTAAAATACTGGTATTCAGCTGCATCCGGTTAGGCTGGAAGCCGACCCCAAGCCGGCCAATACTGTGTGAAGTGGGTCTTCTTCAAATTCATATTGAGTGTTACGGCCTACAGGTGAACACATTTGGCGCGACGAAGATACTTTACGCGCCAGAATGCACGCCTCTATGTTGTATTCAACTGTTCCGGTTCCTAGCTTTATTTTTAACTAGCTTTAGCTCGCAGTTTCGCCCACGGGTGGAGGTCAGAAAGTATTCCCCGGGATAAAGTGACCTAACCCAAGCCATGGTTATTTGTCTATTCATTTAATTCAAATCCGTACAGCCGTAAATGCGTGAAAAGGTAAAAGACAGAGAAACAGACATGGTCACTTTCGAATATTAGTACGGAAGTCTGGTTTTAGTGGAATAAGTAACTACAATTTCACTCAATATTGGACCTAGAGCCATTAAAATCAATAGACTACTTTGGCCGCAGCAGTGTAAATGAAATATTCATACCCAATGCATATCAAGCGAATATGGATCGATATAAATGGTCTGGCAGGCGACTGGTAACGTATTTGTTTAGCCTACTTCATAGTTGATGATGATAAATATAGACAAGTTTATTGCGTCGTTTCTTCCCATCTAAAATACTAGGATATGATGAAGAAAGCGCGCGGAAGGTGGGTGCTTTGGGGTCATAATGTTATTTTGATAAGTCTAAGCCTCATACGAAATAATACTTTTATTATAGGTCATTCCATTATGTGTTGTGTATTCTAAGTTAACGTAATCGACTGTCTTGGTATGGACATGTGATGAGGATGGACGAATCGCATGTGACTAAAAGAGTGATGAATATAAACGTTGATGGAGGGAGAGGAAGACCAAAGAAACGACGGATGGATTGTGTGAGGAATGATATGAAAGATAAAGAAGTAAATGATAGCATGACGGTTGACAGAGGAGAATGGAAGAAAAAAACGTGTTGCGCCGACCCCAAATAACATGGGACAAGGGCAGGAAGATGATGATGTATTCTAAGTTAACTATGGGCGTGACTTATTCGGCGGCGTTTTCTGGAAATCTATCCAACATCCAATGTATAACATCCAACGCCAATGTAGTGTACCTACTCTCATTTTAGAATCTTAGTTTCCCCTAATGGTTGCTTCAGCAGAATCACAATAGGATAATCATGTGAATTACGTTACAATTCGTAAAATGGCCACAAGGGACAATTCGGTTTAAAAAAAATTATCTATACTAATATTATAGAGGTAAAGTTTGTGAGCTTGTAGGGGGTAATTAATCTCTGGATCTACTGAACCGATTTTAAAAATTCTTTTACCAATAGAAATCCACGTTATTTGTGAGTGTCATAAGCTAAAAATTAAAAGACTTTTTCGTGGTAGTCGGATTTGCAAAGTAAGTCGGCGAAAAAACGGTCGAAAATATTTACCGCCCAACGAAGCGGGCGCGGGTCAGCTAGTTTCTCATAAGAACATACAGTCCGCATAAAATGAGATACAAAGTAATAAGTATGATAATACAGTACAATACAATTTCCTACAGATTATTAGATGTTATAATGACAATTCATAATATAAACTGCGCCTGTGGCCATTTTAAGAATTTTTAACGCGATTCATATTATTATCCTGTTATCATTCTGCTAGAGCGGTCATTTTAGGCCCCCAGATATAAGAACGTCGACGAAGCAAAAATAGTAGATCAGGATCGTAGCAAGTGGCGTTCTGTAAATTCTGCCTACCCGCATAGGAAAAAGGCGAGATTTTATGTATGTATACCATCTGCCTAGCCTTTTCCCAAGTATTTTGGGGTCGGCTTCCAGTCTAACCGGATGCAGCTGAATACCAGTATTTTACGTGGAGCGCCTGCCTATCTGACCTCCACAAGCCAGTTAGTTCTGGGTAATACGATACCTTTGGTAAGACTGGTTGGCAGACTTTCGGTCCACTGACTACCTGTAACGACTGTCAAAGATCTACAAATGACAGCCGAGACCAACAGCTTAACGTGCTTTCCGAGGCACGGAGGAAACTCGGTATGTAATGGGTCCACGGACCAACCTAGGCAAGCGCAGCTTAACCTAAAGATCGACCCGATTTTATGTATGTATAAAAGTACTCTAAATAAACACAAAATTATCAAGATTATTGAACTAGCGACAAGGCCATCCATCAGCAGTATTATGAGAATAGATCTCGACGGTAGATAAATTTATTTCACGGTTCTGAAGCGTGGGAGACTACATTCGAAAATTAGCTAGTCCGGACTAATGTCGGAGTGATTAGCAACATAGTGTTCATTTTTAGAATAATGCTGAACTGAAATAATATCTTGGACAGTAGGTATTTATTTCAGGTGACAAATTATTTTTAAACTAGGTGATGCCCGCGAGCTGCATTCGCATGAAGTTTTATAAAAAAATATGATTTCCCATTTTGAATCGAATTCTGTTAACAATTTCAAGGGTTTTAATTTTTTGCACGGAACCCTAATTATTTTACTAAAATAAAAGTAGCCTATGTTAGATCTTATAACATAATCTATCTGCCCGTTAAAATTGGTCCAACCGTTTCGGAGATTATCCAGAACAAACTGACAGACAGACAGTGACAGAGACCATCAGACATACACAGACAAATTTGGGAAAAAAAATGTGTTTTTGTTAGAAGTGCCGTATATATTTTCATGAATATGCATTCAGTAAAAAGCTGTTATTTTGATATTACAAACAGACACTTCAATTTTATTTTATTTGTATAGATATAATTATGTAGATTATTTGGCTCGTTTGCATGTCTATGGCATTTTTTAGTCGAGTTAATTTAAACATTGGTTCACTTTTTCAGTAGCGCTCATTACTAGGTACTTATTTAGATACGGCATGTTTAAATATTACAGTTGTTAAGTACGTACATAAGTGCCAAATACACGAAATACCTACTGAAAATTTCTTTGAATTAGGAAAATACGATTTAAAATTATAATTTATTATTCATAATTTTTCGCAATTCGACGTCATAATGAAACCACAAAACTAACCACGTTTTTTCCTTTACAACGTGAAGGATATGCCTACTGTTAATTATACCTAATAATTTATTGACATTTAATTTCAACAAAGTTTCTCCGTCCCATATGTTAAAACGATGAACCCTTTCTTTTTCTTTATTTATTAACCTTTTGGATGCCACTGTCACATATACGTGACAAGCAAGCGCCCTGTACGCTAAACGACACAAATATGTGACAAAATGGTAGGTGAAATTGTGGCTTGGCGTGGAGGACTCGCCCGTGAATTTATGCTCTAGCGTTCAAAAGGCCACACGTTTAAAACGTCCAAATTCGGCAAAGGAGGCAAAACGCTACCATCACTTTTAACATGTATACATGAGTGAATCCTATTTATAAAAACCTTAACAAGTAGCAATAAATCTTTTCCGCGTCATTAATTGATCATTCAATATGCAATTGACGTCACCGGAAAAAAAAAGTAAAGCCGCAATTTCTGCAAAGGATTGACCACACTTATCGGCTCGAATTAGCTTCAGCCGATCAGAAAGAGCTGAGTCCATGCAATAAAACCGAATAGTCCGACGCAGTGTCGAGTCACGTCTTCCGAACCGAAACGAGGGTACCGACGTCTTTTTCACCTTAATAGCATTAACATAATGCTGTTTTTGATCAGATTTCACGTCGATACGTGCGGTAACTCCCTCATCATCAGCCTACAGGCAGCAGTCACTGCTGGAGTCTGGACGTAGACCTCTTCAATCGCATACCACTCAACATGATTCTCGGCAACTCTTATCCAGTTGCAACCAGCCACCCTGCCAAGATCGTCTCCCCACCGAGCCTGATGGCGTCCCACCGACAACAGGTCCCGATAGAGTCAAAAGCCTGCTCATAGTCCCCAAATGCAAGACACAGCGGTCGATTATACTCTTCGGACTTCTGTATTATCTGTCGCACTGTGTGGGTGTGGTCTATGATACTGTATACTCCTCGAAACCCGGCCTACTCCGGTGGCTGGACGTCGTCGAGTCTTCGCGCTAGACGATTCGTCACGTCTCATGAAATCAGCTTATACACGTGACTAAGGAGCGAAATGGGTCTGTAATTCTTTAATATGTCTTGTGCCTCTTTTTAAAGAAAAGAACGACCACGCTCCTCCACGCTTCTGGAGTTCACCCAGAGGACAGGACCAAGTTGAAGAGCTCTCTTAATACTCCTGTATTAAGAGAGCTCTTCTTCCTCCCGCTTTCAGAAACTCAGTCGTTATCCGTCCCTCACCAGGGGCTTTTCCATTGATAAGCTTTCTAAGAGCCGCCTCGATTTCGTCTTGGCTGACTTCTGGTCACTCCCTAATACCAATACTCCTTAATAATTAATTAATAATCCTTCTTCCATCGGGAGTCCAGACGTACTGCGGGTTATCACCCATTCCTTGTCGATGTTCCACAAATTCGCACGAAGCGCTTCGCGACATCGTTTATTATGCGCACAGCCAAGGAGTGGAATTCCCTGCCTTCGTCAGTGTTCCCAAGTTCATATGACCCCAATCTATTTAAGTCGCGAGTTAATAGGCTTCTTCTGGGTAAGCTCATTCCATCGTCGACCTCATCTCTTTCCTCAGGACTAGATTGAGGTCAAGAGTAGACCCATTTAATATTAAAAAAAAAAAAAATACAAGACAAAACAGTAGGTAGCTCACCTATAGCCATCTTTTTAGTGCCCGTGCGCGAGTCTTGCATAGTCTTGCAAGTTTCCTTGATGCCGTGCGGCCCAATCTTTGTGCTGCTGGTTGAGCTGTATACCTGAGAGAGGAATATTTAGTCAGGCGATAAAGGTAATTTTTACTTTCGAAGTTAGTGTCCAAGTTGCTTGGATACTGTCATGTGTGCTTGCAAATAAAGAACATATCTCAATAGTTTTAGCATTAGCATACAGCTGTTACCCTAAGAGACCTCGCGCACTATACGGCCACGACAGTGAAGAATAAAGTTTGGTTGCATCACCGAGTAGTTTTGTTCAAGATAGCGGCAGGTAAGCCAAAACTCGTGGTCGTGGCTGCGTGGTACCCGAGGTCCCTTAATGATTTGCTAAATCTAATAACACTCCTTTTTTTGGGCAGTCGTGTAAAAAGAACAATGAAATTAGGCCATATATCTCAGAACCTCCAAGCGTAAAAAAATTAGACATTTGTATAAAACTATAATTAAACCCTTTATTCAGCCAAGAAGGAGAAACAGGTTTTAGGATACAATGATCATTTGTTGTTTAAAACCAGTTATATTCTGTCCCTATACAAAGGCCTCTCACCATTCCTTCCATTCTTCACGTTTGTGTACAAGCACATTCTGAGTGACCTGTGATTGCCTACAATCCGCCATCTACTCGTAGTTCCAGGGTTTTAACGATTTTATTTACTGTTGTTTTGAGTACATTTTTCTTATATACTATCGCCAATTCATACAACATTCGCTTGTTTGTGACTATTATGATACAAATCAAAAATAAATAATTCAGGACAGAATTTTTTTAGTTACGCTAAAAATATTTTCATTAAGATTGCCAATATTTTGCGCATAGCAACCTTATCAAAAGATTAAATTTTTTTTTTACGTATTTCTTTACCTAATTTAATATTATATTCCACTACAAACAACATAAAAGAAACAAAATTTTAGAGTTATATGTCATCCTTGTTGCAGCAGTGAACAATTTGTAGGGATAAATTACAACAAACCTGTGGCTTGCCACCTGGTCCACTGGACATGACGACTGTGCTGCTGCTGTAAGAGCTACCCGGAATGTGATGCATGTTGCTACCATCCATATCTGCTGTGAAACAATGATTTACATAGAATACCCATATTATATCACATAAACTATAATTAAACCAGTGGCTGTATAATGGTTTCTGTGACAGTTTACAAATTATGAGAATATAATTTGTATATTTGATAAACTACAGCTCCACCATAGTTATTATGGCCTGTTTGCCAATGTAGCATCAAATCTGTTTTGTTACATTTAGAAGAAGTCAATATTAATGGAAATTCAAAGTCTGACAACCAGTCTTATCAAGGGATATCTTATTACCCCATACTAACTGGGATGTGGAGCTCAGATAGGATAGACTAATATTGAAGTGCATCCGATTAGACTTGAAGCCGACCAATTTAATGTAAATTGATAAAAATATGCAAGTTAGTACCGCTATAGCAGTTTCAAATTGTTATGCTCCATAGGCACCACTAAACATGCAGTTTCACTGATTTTGACTCTAGCTATTATTTATGACCAAGAAATTGAATCGTAAAACTACCAGTTTGTTCTGCTTGAACTCCTCGACTTAGTATAACTGCAGCCTATAGTTAGATTTATTATCAGCGGGATGTGGTTAGACTGGACTTCAACTGATAATTAAAACACCATGGACAAGGAAACCACTGTGACTGAACATAGTCATGTTATTTTCTGGAAAGTTATAATTTCATATAATGAAAAAGCATTATTACTGTGCCTTATTTTGTGCAGTCCACTGTTTCATTTCACCCAGCGGTAAAATGAAATGTGCAAAAGTAGGAAGAGAAACCTCAATCTCATCTTCAAACCTAAATATACTGATGCCTTTGTTTGCTGCACTACTTTTACAAATGAGAGGTTTCTGTAAACCAGTATCGAAATGAGTTCATAACAAGGGTACTCACCACCGAAGAGTCTGTTCAGATTAGGCATCTGAGGCATGAAAGGCATCATCGCATTGCCGTGGCGCGGGCCCATGATAGCCAGCGGCCCGTCGCCTCCCAGCATGCCGAACGGGTCCGAGAACAACGAGTTCATCATGTTGTTCATGTGGCGCATGTGCCTCATGTGATTCATGTGAGACCTACAAAATTAAATGCCGTATCAAACACCATGTCAAGAAAAGATGGAGGGATTGTGCGAGGAATGACATGAAAAAGGAGTAAGTAAATGTTAAAGTGACCGTTGATAGGAGAGAATGGAATCCAAGTAAAATGGGCAAAGGGCACGAAGATGTTGATGACAAAACACCATGTCTAAAATGAAATGAAATCAGTCAATGTTTTGGTCGAATCCGAACACAAATCCATATCACAAAGCATTGTTCTAAGTCTATCTAGCAAATATAACTTTAAGATTTTGACAAAATATTAACAATTGCTAATGAAATATGATGGATTATCACTAAACTTACCCGAAAAACGGATCATCCTCCACGTCGCCCATCAAAGATCCGAACAGAGACATGGTACTAAAAATCTGCACTCACAAGTCTGGATCCACTGGTAAAATAAACAACTGCGTCAAATCACTGTCACAAAAAATGTTTTTAGGGCACTGGTTAAAATTAAATAATAGCAGGAATAATCACGTCGAAATCTCTAGTAAATCGACGAGGAGTCTCGCCAATTTCAACACACCAGAAAACAGCAACAGACTAACTACTTTATTTTATTTTTTTAGGACACAGATCACAGATAATAAATGAAGATATAGAGTATAGAGTGCGTGTGTATTGATTTTTCGAAAGCGTTTTGTTGTTGTGTTCTGCTTGATGGCGCTACTTGAAAAGAAAATTCAAAGCATGTATGGTAGTAGTTAGATAAAATAGGTCACTACTTTACCTCTAGAGTCTAGATAGATGGGCAGACCCTGGAAACTATAGTTTTACATAGATCTTTTGGCACGTGCGTATGATGGGAACCAACGCCACAGTCTTGTTTCTTCAATACTAAACTTAGCGGCACGAGTTTGACCCAAACATAAACATTTCGATAACAGGCGATTTTGGTATCACGTATGAGAATTTCGAGTGGCAGTTAGTCAGGACATTTGTTTTTGTTCATTTAAGCACAAACAAAAGTTCATTTGTTTGGAGTCGGACAAAAAACGCAGTGACAGATTGCTAAAACTTTAAATGTACCGCGTACAACTCTAGGTACGCATTAAAGTGGAAGCGCCAGGGTAGTCCGTGAAATTCAAATTTTCGTACGTTTTTTGCAATTTGCAGGTCGAGTCAGGTTGTATAGTCACGAGCACCACTATACATATACACTTTCCAAAATTTAAAAATAATTTTCGCGAGAAATAGTGATTATAACTTAGAGATAGGATCTTTTTCACAAAAATATGAGTTCGGTACTATTAACAACATGAAATTTTAATCAGAACAGTAGGTAAAATTCACTTTTATAAGTGTTTACATAATGGTGCTCGTGACTATGTTGATTAAAATATAATTCGCGCAAGTAACACGTATGTAGCTACAGAATTCTTATTTAAAACTAGCTGTTGCCCGCTACTTCGTTCGCGTGGAAATTTTGGTGTGTATGTGAGAGACTGCCTCGTTGGACGAGTGGTCGCAATTGCGACTACTAAGCATGAGGTCCTGGGATCGATGCCCGGGTCGGGCAGTTTAAAAAAAAAAAATTACACAAAGTTATAACGCATATGATTTAGAAGTCACCTTTTGAGCAAGGAGATGCTGGTGTGACTCCCCTCTTCCACTTAACATTAAACAATGTATGCAAGTGAAAAATACTATAAATAATACTGTTATTGGGTTATTCCATCAGGAATTTCTCAATAGCAGCCACGGAATCTGAATTTGTGCCCAGTTGGTGGAAATTGGCTCGCCCCCTATCACATGGACTTCAACGTACCTAACTGGCAAAATGTGGTTGTACGATTAGGTACACTTCTGCCTTAACCTTAACATGACGTGATGTGTGAGAACTGACTGGCTGATCAAAATGTGATAATGTGGGTGATGACTATGAAAGAAAGTCCCAAACCAAATTAAATGGGGATGATATGGCTTAAAAGCCGTTTATTTTGGCGCTATCCAACTTTATTTTCAAAGTGAACCATCACACGCCTTGTTGGGCACTATTTATTAATACCTTTCTGTATCAACATTAAAGGACTTGTTATTTTCCGCAAGCATATGCAAGTTTTGGGCACTGAACAACCAACATACATATAATTGACTGTGTGAAAAGCATGGAGTGCACAATTGAATGCCTGTCACTTTTATGGTTTGGCCCCGGGATCTGTCATGATGATCTGTGATCTGTCTGTCTGTCTGTCTATCGTCATTGTAAAAGGGAATTTAAGGGAAATTGTAACCTCTTAAATTGAAATGGCAAGTTATTTGAAATAGTGGGCATGCGGGGAATTCAAACGCTCTCTCCTTTAGCAGATTCGTTTTTATAATGTTAATGCCCAGCTTTGTGATACGAAGCCTGGTACCGATGCACAGTCTGGTTGCATCAAGGTTTCACATGAACACAACGGGAACGCCAACTTTAAGCTCCAACTGATGAGTCAGCACGCCCGTTAACGCCAGGGAGTTGAGAAATTCAACGGGCTAGGCAGTACACGTTCCTTCTTAGCGCTTTGTGTTCCAGGACGCTCCGTCGATACGGCCTGCCGTCATAAGACGGTCGGACGGCGAGCTAGCCCATTACTCACCGCCGAACGACGCCACCCATCAGCGCCTGGTTGCCGCGGATTTCCTGCAAGCTGCGGTTCAACGCCTCTAATGCATGCTTCTGTGACATTGTGCACTCGTCCCATACTATTAACTTTCACTGCCCCCGTTTTTATTGATGTTGCATGTTAGGGTATTTTCGCTTGCAAGATTCAGCGGCAATTTGAAAATGGAATGTACAGTCCGGCCACCCTTAAGAAAAGTTGCAACAATGCTCTAGGAAGCCACAACCATAGGCTATATGACGGCACGGTTGGCGCAGTGGCTGAGCAATTAATTGCGGCGCTGTGTGTCGCGGGTTCCTTTCCCGCAAGGAAAAAATTTACAACGTCGTGAATTTTATCAAATTTTAATTTTGTATTCATTTTTAAATTTTTAGAGATTTTATTTCGTAATGGGTTGCGCAAATTGGACTCGCGACCATTAGAGTAAATTTCTGTTGACTGACGAATGCAGAGTGGCCTTAGCTCTAGATGACCGCGAGCGTGTGTGCAGATGGGAAGAGATTTCTGCCAATCACTATCAGGTAAACCGTCAGTTTCCATAGTGACGGTTTGGCGCGGAATCTTTTCAGACACACGCACAGAGTTGGCAGTAGTTGCATTGCAGGTCGTCTAAAAGCAGTGCGATAAGTTGAGGAGATCCTCGCAAGTAAACGTTTTACCAGTCATGGGATTCATCGGTAAGATTTAATCTAATGCAAGATAATGCCCGACCTCACACAGCACGTTGCGCATAGCCATGAATCCCATAGAACATGTCTGGGATATGCTTAAAAGGTGAATCAGATCCAGTCACAACCAACCATCAGTCAATTGAAAATCGCTCTGGAGATCGCCTGGGAAGAAATATCCCAGGACATAGACATTAAAGACATAATCCACAGCATGCATGATCGCATACAGGCGGTTAACAGGGTCAGAGATGGAAATACCCGCTATTGATTTTAAGTATCATTCCATTATTTTGTAAACATTCATTTTTGTTAAACTTGGAGTTAAATGTATTTTTTTGTAATTTTGTAAAATTTTAATAAAGTTAACTTCTTTTTAAAAGTAATCATTCGCAATTAAGATACGAATAAACAGTTTTACAACAACAAAAAAAAACCTTGTTTCGCGTGTCATTTTGATAACTAAATATATCGAGCTTGGGCCACATCCCATGCCGCCACAGAGTACTTTTATCATGCCGCTGAGTCTATTTAGCTATTGCTAGGTTCAGGGCCGACACAATTTAGATTACCATCGACCAGCTAAGAAGCTCTTGCTTCATCTTCAAGAAGTCTTTCATCTTAAAGTGATTATAGTGCAGAAGTGCTCATGAGATTCACGATTCACATGACATACATTATTCCCTTTATTTATTTTTAGACATATTAAGTACATTTTTAAATATTAGAATATAAAATAATATAAAAAAACATTTAAAAATATAAAAAATAGTAGCCCACCGGCATCGGGAACAGGGTCCGAGCTACCGGTGGTCAGGGCTCTTGAGAGAGGAACCTCCTAACAATACGCGCCGTGTCCAGAAGAACTGCCTTCTGAATCAAGCGCTTGATCCAGCTGCCCAGCGAGAGCCTCCTCAGATGGTGGTCGAGGCTCTTGGCTATTAAGCCATTGGCCGACACGACTATCGGCACAATGACTGCTGTACTCACGTCCCACATGGCGACAACCTCGCGAGCCAGATCTAGATATTTGAATTGTTTATCTTTCTCTGCTTTCACGAGGTTCTCGTCATGCGGGACCGTTATATCAACAATCATTGCGCGACGCTCCAATCGATCTATCACCACAATGTCAGGCTTATTGGCAACAATAGTCCTGTCAGTGATGATAGGTCGATCCCAGTACAACGTGATATTACCATCATCGAGAACTGGGTCGGGCGCATACTTATAGTATGGCACTTCTGATTCCACAAGGTTGTACTTCAAAGCAAGTTGCTGGTGGATAATCCTGGCAACGAGGTTGTGTCTATGCAAGTACTCTCCGTTAGCTAGACGAGAACACCCAGAAATAATGTGTCGAATTGATTCTCCTGGACGGTGGCATGCCCGACATATGTCAACCGTGCCATCCTTGACAATGTATTTCCGGTAGTTATTCGTCATCATAACTTCGTCCATTATTGCACAGACAAAACCTTCGGTTTCCCCGAAGAGGTCACCGAAACGCAGCCAAGATACGGACGCTAAGAAGTCTACATCGGGCCCATGTAGGGCCCGGTAAAAGCGCCCGTGCAGCTCCTTGCTCTGCCATACCTCCATGCGGTCATTAGTGTCTAATACTCTAGGCTTGCGCCAGTTCTCGTTAGCCAGGGAGAGCGGGGTAAGGCCCTTATCCACCGAGACCACATCTCGGTGCATACCCACGTCGGCTTCTAGGAAGACATACATTATTATTATTACTCAGATCTATTGGTTACGGACTTCGCGCACTACGCGGCGCGCGGCCACGACCACGACTTTTGGCCGCAAAAGCTTCGAGCAGGATGAAAGTTTGGTCATACGACCGGTCCGACCCAATTTTGTTCAAGATAGCGGGGTCATGCGACAAGTTGTGGACGTGACCATAGTGCGCAAGGTCCCTTGGGAAGGCAGAAAATATATGCAGAAATTGAAATATTCACACATGGTTCAACTTCATTTTTCTTTACTTATTTTGAACGAATTACATTGCATTTACAATTTACCAATCACTTAATTTACTTTACTGACCACCAAAACATTTGCACAACAATAAACAGTCTACTAAAATCACTATAGAAATACACACGAATCATGTTGAAATAACATATTTTTGGAGAGATTAAAATTCGTGCATGCTTTTCTTATCCGCCGAAAGAAATTACACTTTATATTGGAAACGATATGTTCGAGAATGCGGTGCAGGAGTGTCTCCATGGAAAGACCAAGCTGCTGTTGTGGTATACGCAGTATACTTCATGTCTTGTAAACCGTTTCGGACTTTAGAATTCTGTACAGGTACCTGAAAACAATTAAATACACATAATGCGATTTTTACCATCATTTAGAGAATGAATTCCGAAAGTTTTATGATAATACATTAAGATTAAACTCGCATAAATACTAAAGAAACATCGATATTTTGTTTTTGGTAAAAACCGTTTTAAATAATACAGATATTTAAAATATTACCTTCTCAGCATTAGCAGCAGGGACATCTCCATGACCTGGCTTCTGCCCTGCTGCATAAGCGAGGTTATTCATAGCAGTGTTGTTAGCAGCGGTATCGCCGCCAATTCTCTCAACCGGAGCTTGGGGAGCCGCACTGCCATGAGTAACATTAAGATGACCATCCGAATATGAAGCTCCATTATCGGGGGATCTAATATTCTGCTGCGTGTACGACTGGGATCCTTTATATTGATTATAGATTTGTTGCAACTGGCCTGTACTAGGAGTTCTACCAATAGGCCTATTCCCCATTAGAGAAGTTTTGCTGACAGACGCCTTGACATTACTATATCTACTCGAATCACCTATTGGAATCGCCTGAGGAGAAAGAGTCTGCGGTAGGCTTGGCTCCGGAATACGATAGATATCTGCCGGCATCAAGTCTATTGGTTGACCTAAAGTGTTGTAACTTTGGTGTTTGAATTTGTTGAAATGATTATTAGATGTCAACATATTCCTTGAAACAACCGCGGGAAATATAGGCTCCTTAATCATTTGTTGTGTAGCAGGAGGCTCTGAACCAGTCGGTGGTGAACCGTCCTGCCTGGTATTAGGGTTCTCTGAACCTTCATACACTGTTGGAAGTCCAGTATTAGGATTAGTAATTTGTTGTTGTTGATATTGTTGTTGGTACTGTTGCTGTTGAGTGGGTATTTCTTGTTGAGGCACTTGCTGCTGATTCAGCGTTGGAGTACCTGTTACAGCAGTGTACACTTGCTGTGGTGGCACTTGGTTATTTTGAACAGGCACCGCCGCGGCGTTGCCTGCTGGTGGATTCGCATTTTGACCAGGAGCCTGATTCGTAGGCGGCTGAGCAATATTCGCTATAGCTGTGTTGGTAGCATTTATAACAGGCTGCAATAATGGCGAGTTAGCATCGAGTCCTTTACCATTGCTCATCATCATTTTCTGCATCGTATCCATAGCGGCCTTTTGTTGGTTTGCTGGGTTCATCTGAATAGCTATAGCCATTGGGTCAAATCCTAAGTCCCCACCTTGCATCACACCAGGGAACATTTCCTTAAATTTAGCCATACCAGCACCGTGTTGGCCATAGCCAGGATTCTGAGCGTTCATCTGCGGTTGGGCTGGACTAATAGCTTGCTGGGAGCCTGGATTCATTTGACCGTTCATTGCATTTCCTTGCATATTCGTGTTCGCTCCAGCGTACATGTTCGGTTGACCTGCACCTGCACCTGGATTAACTGGTCTCATGTCATTCATTCCCATATTATTATATGGTCCTGGATTGTTACTAGGCATGCCACCGTTATATTGTCCCATTCCAGAAGATTGCGGAGCATTATGATCTATCAAACCTCCTTGTATACCGCCTTGTTTTGGATTATTAGCTCTTTGAGCTGCAGAATCACTCATCATCATATTTACTATATTAGGTCCCATTCCTGACATAGGTGTGGGTTGGGCTATTTGCCCCATTTGCTGTTGACTATTTGGGTTACCCGTGTTGGAATTACCAAAGCGGACATTCGGTCCACGGTGTTGATTCGGCATAGCATTTTGATTTGCCATAGCTCCTCCAGGCATTTGATTCTGAGCCATATTTCCCATTTGACCTCCCATAGCTCCTCCGGGCATTTGATTCTGACCCATATTTCCCATTTGACCTCCCATAGCTCCTCCGGGCATTTGATTCTGACCCATATTTCCCATTTGACCTCCCATAGCTCCTCCGGGCATTTGATTCTGACCCATATTTCCCATTTGACCTCCCATAGCACCAGGAGCATTGGGATTACCCGACGACAAGCCCATCTGAGCCCCCATTGGATTGTTCATCATTGTATTAGCTGGCGTTATAGATTTAAGGTCATTATACACTTCCTTAACAACTGGCTGCATCAGATTATTATTCAAATAGTTGTAGGTATCGGCGTAGAGTTTGTGTGGATTACAGAAACCACCTCCCATGCAGTTTCGGTTGCCAGAGAATGGTTCCCCCGCACCTTGTGCGTTATGCCCGTGTCCACAGCCATGGCCATGACAACAGCCTCCCATGTATCCATCGTGCGCCGGGCTCATCATAGGTGCATTTTGAAAGCCACCATTTTGGTTTGGTTGATTGGAGTTTGAGAACATCTTCCCCATACAGCCGCTAGAAAAACACAAAATGAGTGATGGCATCATTGTTTCCAATTAAAATATTATATGAAGAGAGTCTAAGCTAGGTAGAATGATTGAAAACTTACCATTCAGCGCTCTGTAGTTGATTCACAACATGTCCTAACTGGTTTAAAATTTGCTGCTTATCCAAAGCCATTATAGTAAACAATCTTCCTCTTGTTATTTGCACACTTTAAAAATTTAATAAATAAATCGGAATACTTGAATTTTCAATTACATTTTGTACGTTACGAATGCTAATAATGACAAAAAGTGTTTTGTTTCTCAAAGATTGATCTATTTTTAAAATTGCTTCAAAACAGTCATCCTGAAAAATTAAAAGGAGTTCCGTTTCTCCTTCGGTAAACCTAGTAATCCCCAAGGTAAACCTAGTAATCCCCAAGGTCAACTCATGTCCAATTTTTCTCACGATATGAATACGGCAAATGCTAAATCTACTCACAATCACAAAACCCTTAATTTTGAAAATAATAAATCCGTTGAGCCTTTTTTTTTCGGATGGGAAATCATCAAATGACTCCTCCCGCTCTGGGGGGAGCGGAAGAGAGTGTCAGACTTTTACTGACTAAAAACCATCCATCCATGTTCCTTATTTTGCCCTTTATGTTCCAGGGCCGCGGTATCTCTTTCGAACAGTCCCGCGGCCCTGGCAGGCATGTTTGCTGACATCTCTTTGAGGCGCGCGTAGAACACGAACGCGCCGTCGACACGGCCTGTCATCATACGACGGACGGACGGCGAGCTAGCCCATTACTCACCGTCCACAGGCCTGCGCCTACGGTGGCCGAGAGCCATCACGACGTGGCCCCCGACGCCCGGTGCTTCTCCCGCGGCGGCTGGGACGTGAGGTTCTCTCCCTCTCACATTCCACCACCTCCTTCGCTAGCATGACTGCTTGAATGCTGCAGAAGGAGGTGACGGCTTCCCATTCCCTCTCGCCCGCCATGGCTTGAACCAGGGCCGGACACGAGAGGTCGCCGCCGCCAATCGCCGCTACGAGGACTCGGTGGTGCTCCGCCCGAGCGGAGCAGACCTCCACGGTGTGCTCCACCGTGTCCTCCGGGCGATCCTCACAATGATAGCACCCGGGCGTTCCTCCTGCCCGATTCGGTGCAGGTACCGCCCGGCCCGTTCCAGTTTGGGAGCCAAACGTCGGAAGTGCTCCACGAAGTTCCATCGGCTGTCGAGGACGAGTCTAAGGCCGACGGGAACCCCTCCTACCGTCAGTATGGATCCCGACGGTGGCGCATTCCGAGGTCCATGAAAGCACATGGCCTCGGACTTGTGCAATGCCACCTCGAGACCCAATTGCCGGATCCTTTCCACGACTATCGCAACCCCGCGTGTCATTAATTCGGCCGCCGCCTCGTGCGACCTCCCCTGCGCCAGCACCAGCGTGTCGTCAGCGTAGCAAATCCGTTAAGCCTCAATAATACATTATAGATACCTTGTTTTCAGTACATCATTCTGGGGGCCTAAAATGGCCGCTTTAGCAGAATGGGCTAGTTAGTAGTGTTGTATGTGTCAACACTAATCACATCATTAATCGTCACTAATTAACACTAATCATAGTGAATTATTATATAATATTAGAACTGATATTCCGGGAATATCCTGGATGAGGCTGGCACAGGAGCGTGGAGCTTGGCACAAGCAAAGAGAGGCCTATACCCAGCAGTGGGTGAAATCGGGCTGTGGATGATGATGATGATGATAGTGAATTATTGGAATAATAAATATTTATTTCGTATACAAAATGGTGGATGGACATAATTTATTTCATTAATGATTTTTGTAAGTATATCTTTGTTCCCGAGTTCATTACAGCATTGTCCCCATACAAAGAAATGTTTCTACTCCTGCCTCCATTTAAATAAAATATAATTCATTCCTGGCTGCGGACTTTTTTTTATCCCAAGTCATCGAACAAAATGGGTGATCTTCTTAAGTAGCGAAGAGGATGTCCTTCGCTTTCTATCATGTTGTTCAAAGTAGAATAATCGCCGGTTTCTTGGAATCTTCGCACCCATAGGCGCACCGTTTGTCTCTGTATAGAAATTGGTTTTAAATCAGTTATTAAAAACCACTAGCAAGATACCGCAACTAACTCAGCAAACCAGAAATCAGAGACCACAATGCCAAGCTGTCCGCAATTCCTTAATACACATTTTGTTAATACAGACCAACTATTTTTGTTATCTTAAAATAAGAAATCATTTTAAAAAATAACGGATAAATCGTAGTCGTTTAGTCTTCGTACTCTTCGTCGTTTTAAGAAAACTTATATATCAAACGTTGTAGTTAAAACGAGGGTACGGATTAATTTCATAAAGAAAACGTAAGCAAGTAAATTAATGAATACCCTCAAATTATAACACCTGTCGATTAGACAGAGAGCTAAAGATAAAGTGACTCGGACGGTAGTAGATAACAATTTCATCACAATTCATATGAGCTCGCTGGTTAGTTCGTCATACTGCCGGTATGGGTATGACGACGTTTGGTGATGCAGTGGCTCGAATCCAAATCGAAAATGAACTCTTTTTGAAGTATTCTTTAGATAATTCGCAACGAATTAAAGGTTGTAGCAGTGTAATATTTTAAAACTTGAGGGATTAGAACATACTGACGCTGTGTGTACCTGCTTACATACATGAATGCACTACTGACATCGTAGACAGAGTATTCTACAGATTAGAATACTCTGTCTACGGCTGACATCGACACCGGAGTGTGATTTATTTGCCTCGAGATGGGTAGACGTAAGTCCTTGATGTATGAGTTTCTATGAATGGATTAACGAAAGATGACTTTTTCTTATTCTTGTCCTGTGAGAGAATGCACGAAAGATTATATTTAATACTTGCTGTTGCCGAAGGCCTTAGTTCGCGTGAAATTATTATTAAAAAATTAATGTTCCCTTTTGAAACGGATTTTGTTACCAATTTCAAGGATTTTAATTATTTTCCTAAAATAAAAGTAGCCCATGTTAGACATCAGCTATCTGCCAGTAAAAGCCCCGTCAAAATTGGTCCAGCCGTTTCGGAGATCAATTGGAACAAACAGACAGACAGACAAAAATTGAAAAAAAAAGTGTTTTTGTTATGAATTCAGTAAAAAGCTGTTATTTTGATATTACAATGAGACATTCCATTTTTAGGGTTCGTACGGAACCCTAAAAATGGTGGCAACTTTCAAAGGATAAAATGGGACCCTAATACTAAGCCTCCGCTGTCTGTCTGTCTGTCTCCAGGCTGTATCTCATACACCGTGATAGCTAGAAAGCTGTTTTCACAAATGATGTATTTCAGTAGCCGCTATAACAACAAATTAAAATTCGACGGCACGGTTGGCGCAGTGGTCAAGCGATTGACTGCTGCGCTGCATGTCGCGGGTTCGATTCCCGTACGGAACAAATATTTGTATGACCTACAAGTAGTTGTTCCGGGTCTGGGTGTTTTTCTATCTATAATATGTATGTATTTACAAAAAAAAATGTATATATGTAGTTTATCAGCCATCTAGCTACCATAACACAAGCATTAGGTTGCTTAGCTTGGGACTAGATGGTGCTGTGTGAAATGTCCAGGGATATTTATTTATATTTATTTAAATACTAAAAATTAAAAAAAAAAATTGAGTAAAAAACACGTTTATTGTATGTTTTTTTGCTCAATATTAAAAACGGTAACAGGTAGACGCTTCAAATTTTCACAGAATATTTACTTGTTTAGTACCTTTCAAAATAAATAATTAAATAACTATAAAGTAAATATTAAAGGGGGCTCCCATACAACAGACATGATCTTTTTGCCGTTTTTATAGATAATGGTACGGAACCCTTCGTGCGCGAGTCCGACTCGCACTCGGCCGGTTTTTACTTATTTGTATAGATTTTTTCATTATTTATTGTAAATACATTTCTTTTAATTCTGCAAGAGCTTGGATTTGTCTGTTATATTGTACATGTTTTCTCAAATACATAAATAAATGAATTTTATAATCCATATGTGACGTCGATGTACCTAATAAATACCAAGTATTTAAAATTGAGCAGTAACAGATTTTAAATGTGATATTAATAGATACACAAGTAGTGTTCCATATTCACAACTAGACCACTTTTTCATACATTTTGTGTGCGTCGCGTAATTAAAGAGTTTAGAATTGAAGTAGGTATGGTTTTGGAAACATGCTGCATTTTTACAATGCTAAAAATGATAATAATTATAGATTTTCCAAGATAATAAATTAACGTGCGGTACGTTAATTTATTATCTTGCTGCACTATATAATATAATCTAATACCTACTTTATTCAATATTTACTTTTATAAAAGCTACTACTAACTTAATTCTGCATACTATTATTATTACTTATTTAGTAATAAAAATAGTATATTTTTTAATACTAAGCTACCAAGTGTGTACACGCTTTAACGTTTGCTGTCAAAACTGTTCGTGTCAATGTCAATGTTCTGTCATGTCACCTCGATTCAATTGTCATCATCGCAACGTCATCGGTCACGTGATCATTCAAAGTTGGATTTGGTTGGATTCCGGCTACTCAAGACTTGTTTGGTTGCTTGCTTGCGTTGTTTGTCAAGTACGGAGAGTTGGACTTTGTCGCCCGATCGCCCCCCTCGGTTGGTGTTGTGATAATATTTAGGATTATTAATATTATCTGTAGATACGTCATTCCTTTTGGTTAGTTATCGAAATAACATCGAAACCCTATTTCACTGTGAACGTAGCAGTCCGAGTCAGCTGTCGTCTTTCTCAAGAGGTAATTATAAACTTTCCAAAATGCCTAGAAAAGTGTTCGTTGTTGGCGTCGGTATGACGAACTTCATTAAGCCGAGCACTGGCCCCGACTACCCGGAGCTGGGCAAGGAGGCGGTGTTGGCCGCGCTGGCCGACGCCCGCATCAAGTACACGGACATCCAGCAGGCCGTGTGCGGCTACGTGTTCGGCGACTCCACCTGCGGCCAGCGCGTGTTGTACCAGGTCGGCATGACTGGCATCCCCATCTTCAACGTTAACAACAACTGCTCGACGGGCTCTAACGCACTCTACCTTGCCAAAAAACTTATCGAAGGTGGCATCTCAGATGTCATGCTAGCTGTAGGTTTCGAGAAAATGGCGCCCGGCGCCCTCGCCTCCTCCGTGTTCAACGACAGAACCAACCCCCTGGACAGACATACCATCAAAATGGCTGACATGGCTGAACTGACAGGTGCTCCTATGACAGCTCAGTACTTTGGTAATGCTGCTACCGAGCACATGAAGAAGTATGGCACAACAGAGGTTCACCTTGCCAAAATTGCAGCAAAAAATCACAGGCACGGAGTTAAGAATCCACGCGCTCAGGGTAAGAGAGAGTACACTGTAGAGGAAGTATTAGCCTCTAGACGGATCTATGGTCCCTTGACTAAGCTGGAGTGCTGTCCTACAAGTGATGGAGCTGGTGCTGCTGTCCTTATGTCAGAGGAAGCCGTCATCCGTTATGGTCTGCAAGCGAAGGCCGTTGAGATTATTGGCATGGAAATGGCCACAGACACCCCAGCAGTATTTGAGGAGAACAGTTTGATGAAAGTTGCTGGTTTTGACATGACAGCTTTGGCTGCTCAGCGTTTGTATCAAAGCACTGGTGTGTCACCGAAACAGGTTGATGTGGTAGAACTGCATGACTGTTTCGCTGCCAACGAGATGATCACATATGAAGGTCTACAGTTATGTGGGGAGGGTGAGGCGGGCAAGTTTATTGATGCTGGTGACAACACGTACGGTGGCCGAGTAGTTGTGAACCCTAGTGGAGGTTTGATAGCTAAGGGCCATCCTCTGGGAGCGACCGGGCTGGCTCAGTGTGCTGAACTGGTCTGGCAACTGCGAGGCGAGGCCGGAGACAGACAGGTTGGTTAAACAATAGGTTCTCTTTGCTTGGGGGTAACTGTTGCATCAGGTGGAATGTGCCTACATGTGGTATGTTGCATTACACAAAAGGTATTTCAAATTTTACTTTACACCATAAATATTATTAAGAATTAATTAGGAAAATCATTCTTGAATGATTTTAAATTTTAATTTGAGTGCTTACGTAGTGTTGTTTTTAAATATTTAAGAGTTTGGACTTTTGACCTGTTATTTCATGATGCTATCTGTGATAAGTTTCTGTATCAAAGTCAAGCATTTTTGCATGTCAACCTATTGATAAGTTATCAATTATTTAATGCTTAATTAAACCTATAGGTAACATACTTAGCTAGCTTATATAAGTTTTTAAACTGTCATGGTCACCAACAGTTAGCTAGCTTAGCTCATAGTTTGAACTTAGATTCAAGTAGTTTTTTTAGTAATCTTATATAATTCACATTCCATCGCTTCACCATTTACTCAACTAGTTACTTTTGCTTGATGTATTCAAAGTTGATTTTGAGTTACCATTTTTTTTTTCATTGCTTTTCTGCAATCAGTAGTCTACTATAAGCAGATAGTTTGTGAGGTTTTTTCAGGTCATATGCCTCCCCCAGCGAGGCCAGCTACTCGTAGTATTTATGCAAACCATCACACCACACACACTACAGTATGTCTTTTCTCTTAAGACGTTTTTGGTACCTGTGCTTCATCAGCAGTGCATTCAGCCGCTTTTGATATTTTTCTTTCAAGGCTTGTATTTCCTCTTTTACAGTGGTCATATTTAGAAGTGACCATAAGTATCAAAAAGGTCCTATTGGTCGAATTTGAACAATAAACATTGAGTGTGTTATTTCAAAACTTGATAATTATCTCTGATTATGAAATGAACTGTAGTACAAAAATAAAAAGTCGCTCATTTTAAAAACAAGCAACATTGTTTTAATGAGGACCATTAAAATATAGGTGCATTCATTGCAGGGAAAGAAGATCACTACTTGTTGTTTTTTGATCACTAAAATCTGAGATAATACTTTCTAAACTTATGTAACACACAACACATATAATTAGAAAGTTTCATCTAAAATATTCGACGCTTGTCTACATCATTATTATTATTTTCACTTGTATCTTACTCGGGAAACCATGGATGACTCAATTTTGTTTTTGCAGTATTTTGGTGTTGTAAATGTTGGTTTTAGTGCATAGGTGGAGTGTTTATCTTGTTTGTTTTTGATCATTTCAGTGATATTTGTCTTTGTTTTGTCCCTTACTTCCATGAAATTATGGTTTCATCATGATGATGAAAAAGTATTAACATTAATTGTGAGAATGTTGCCAGTTTTTGGGCACTGTCATTGTGTGTTGTGTTCATTTGAATTTTTTGATATCCCATTTATCCTTCCCCCTTTTTTTTAAGTACATTAAGTACAATTTTTTTGATATTTCACTGTAAATATGGAGTCTTGATTAAAATGTAGGTACGCTACAATATTTTATTCAATCACACTTTCAAGTTATAGGCGTAATTGCTATCTGAATATATTCCTCTCGAATGCTTATCATGTTTTCATATGGTCATTGCTCCGTCGCTCTGGTCACAATATTGTATGTTCTTGTTTATATAGTAGGTAGGTATGATGAGTAGGTACCTATTGGCTTATATTTCCAGCATTTTATCTTGTTTAGATAAATATTACATGTAATAAAACATAATAACGTCTTTTGACAATTTTTATTGTCTACTAGCTGTTGCCCGCGGCCTTTGTTCGCGTGAAATTATTGTGTTGTATAAAAAATATAATTCCACTTTTATTAATCGGATTTTATTACCAAAATTTCAAGGGTTTTAATTTTTTGCACGGAACCCTAATTATTTTTATGTAAAATAGAAGTAGCTAAGTTACTCCTTATTACATCAGCTATCTACAGGTGAAGTCCCATCAAAATCGATCGAGCCGTTCCAGAGATTAGCCGGAACAAACAGACAGACAAAAATTGTAAAAAATGTTATTTTGGTTTATGTACCGTAAATACATTCTTATACATGTAGTAAACAGCGGTTATTTTAATATTACAAACAGACACTTCAATTTTATTTATTTGTATAGATCATTTTGGTAAGGTTATAAAATACCTACCATGACAGTTTAAAAACTTATGTCATAAATAAAAGACGGCAGTATACCTGTCCAACTTATACGTATAAAATCTTATTTATCATCAATTTCATTCTCAACTTGAAAACATCGTAATAACGATATTACATTAACAATATCTCGAAATATCAACTGATCCCCCACTTATCACATCGCTAAATTATTTATGATATGATATCTTTATGAGGTAAGTATGGTTTTATAATGATGTAAGTACCTGATGTACCTTAACGCACCCTATCTAGCGCTCACTATCTTTCTTGATGTCAGAGCGCTTACTGTTTACTTGTCAGCATGCATTCTTGTTTAGCATGATAATATGATTTCTCTACTAGTCCCGGTTTTACTTGTCTTGTATTTGTCTTTTCTCCTTCACTTGAGGTAGCCTCGAGTCGAAACAGAGCCTCAACTGAAAGCTGCTCATCTTGCCTTGACCTAAGCAATACTTTACCGATTTTTGTGCTCAGAAGAGCTTCATCCACAGACTAGTGCCATCCTCGAAAATCGACAGTTCGCCTCAAGTCGATGCTACTCCTAAAGAATGCATAGGGATGTATAGTTAGCTCAGCAGGTCAGCGCTCAGTTCAGTTTGTAGATACTTCGGCGTTCAAGAAAAAGGATTAAGTAAAACAATAATGCAATTTCGTATTCGAGTCGTCGCTATAAAGTAGGTTGTGCATAACGGTTTTCCACTAGCTTCCTAGCTAGATTTTCTCTTGACTTCCTCGTCCTTCTGTCTGCGTATTTATCCCCATTAATTTGGAGTTGGCACGACTTCTTCCAAGCCTGAGACATTTTAGTGGCAGTCTCAGTTCTTAACTAGCCAGAATCTTCTTTCACAGTGTCACAGTCTCTTTTCAAAATCTGTACAGGTAGGTATTATAGGTCTATGGACAACTACAGTGCTTTCACAAGTAATTATGCCTTGTGACTGGGACTGTACCTTCATTTTTTTTTGTCAATTCTAAAGCGCCAGTAATGGTCCAATTGATTTTTTCTGTACCTATTTCTGATTTGAAAAATCAATTTGTATTTAGAAGCTAAGTTTGTCTACTTGTAACTCAGCTCAGACTATTTAATCAAATAATTAATTATGATAATTACAAAAAATATTACTAATCCGCTTTTCCTTGAAGATAAAGTTGGTTTTGATTGTTTTTTAACCGAAATTCTTTCAGTTTTGTGATAGCTTCTTCAGCAATTCGTTGGTTAGTTGACTATTTTATTTATTACTTTATATTTTGTTTCTTTAAGATCTGTGTTATAAACAAAATTACTTTGCCAATAACTTAGAACTGGTTTTGTGAGCGTCATCGATTTCTCCATGGCCGTACCATATTCTTATCCTAACTTTACGGTATGTGTTGTATATTTGATACTAAACCAGGTAGTAAGTACAGAACCATCTTTAATTGGTTCGTTTTACCTCATTCTTGCCTTCATGTGGTTGATGTGGTCTAACAATCGACCCATTACGGAAACGTTGTGCGGTTGCTTCATATGTAGTTTTGTTGCCACAGTCCGACACTGGTATAATTTCAAAAGGAAAGTTGATAAACAGAAGTTAGTTACAGATTCGTTTGCAATAAACCTCTCAACACGTTGAAGCTTATGATGTGTAATGAATTAATGATTGATGATTCGAGTCTTAACTCTTAACCGAATTAAACACTTACCTACAAGTTGTTTTTTGATTGCAACAAAAATGTTCTTTATCTTTATTTACAACAGCACACATTGTGTGATATTAAAACCAATACAAATTTTGCATTCGCACGTTTGTTGCTTTACGATTTATATCACATTGTTCATAATTTGTGATGTCCCAGTTTATATTGCTCATGCAGTTCAGTCGTAAACCTCAAAGGTTAAACGAGTTCTTTATCATTGCTGCTCAGGGGTAAAGGCCTGCATCAAAGTCCAACTCCCAATCAAGTCTTGCGTTTGAATGAGCAAGAATCCGCAGGGTTTGGATTGCCATTTGACCTGCTTCTATTAGTATTCTTCACCAATTTAGGTTTAAAATATTTTCTGTAAAAAATGTGAAATACTGCAAGGGGCGTTGGATTGGATTTGCAACGTTCAGTTCAGCACCTAAAGTAAAAAATCTGATAGCACGCTCTGTCCCTTACAACCTTCAAATTTCTACCGTGGTTTTATAACATTTCATCAGCTAGTAATCCTCAAGCGCTTGTATTTCGTTCATTGTCTTATCCGCTTTCAACATGGCGGCCACTAGATTATTGCGTGGCTATTAAAATAGATAATAGGATAAAATTATACGTGGTTTAGTCAGTATAATGGACTCTGACCTCTGAATGTGTTGTTTTAAATATATTTTCTCTAGCTGTTTATAGCGATAACTTCTTTAATTGTGTTGGGCTGGATAAATCTTCGTCATCTTTGTGGTTATGCTAAAATTATGAATTCAAAACTTCTGAGACTCTTCAAAAGTAAAAAAAAATGAGAATTTTGCCGTAGCATAATTATGAACTCAAGAATAAATTAACTTGGTTGGAAATCTACCGAGTTCATGCTATAAAAGAATTGATTATCGTCATCGCCAGCCTTCTACCGGGCGTTTACCTCTACCAAGTTGACACTTTACAAAGGAAATTCTAAGTAGCGCATACGCCGGTCAAAATATGAACATTGTAAAGTGTTTTCGGCATCTATGCTTATGATGATAACTTCGTGTTGCCTCACACATAGTAGAACGCAGTTTCCTTGACCCGACGTTGCCCGTTGATGAATGTAAACCGCAATTTAATTGTAAATTGCTTATTTTGAATCGCGGCTAAATTTTAACATCATTCATGTGGCTAAAATTTTGCTCTGGTATAAACAAGATTAAGAAAATGGAGAAGAAAATAGAAGCAAAGCCGTCATCCTGGTGTGGAAGATGTAACACAACAGACGCCTAACGGGCCCGTGCCCCTCGTACGTAGGGGTCGCAATACCGGTCCCTCTCTCCGAAACCGGTATTCTCGGTATTGAGTCTAGGAGAATACCGGGATTCCGGTATTTCCGGTATTTTCGATATTTAGAGAAATTTTATCTATTTTATTAGTTTTTCTTTCCGTTTATGTCATTATAATATAGTGAAATCTGTAATTTAAAAGGTATTATAAGTTTAATATAATAATAAACTCTTTGCCCCCAACAATTTGCAACTGATGAAGCTACTGAAGGTAACAGAAGAAGGTTTCAGTAGCGCCATCAGGATTATTCAGGACGGAATTTGGTGTGGACAAATGTGCAGTCATGCATGTGAAGCGAGGGGAGATTATGAAATCCGTGGGAACTCAACTCTCTCCTCAAAATAATGCTACAAGTATTTGGGTATGTCGCAAGCATTAGGTATCAATACTGTCGACATGAAACAATCGTTAAGAGAGCGCTTCATTGGCCGCCTGAATAATGTGCTAAACAGTATTTTGTGTGGGTCGTGGCTTCTTAAATGCTAAGACCCTGCACAACCGTGAGATAAGCAGTTTCAGGGAATACTTCCTAGAAGCCGACGTGGGGATGCTTGATGATTTAACGGGTACTACATGGGCCGTATGTAGACTTATTGGCGTCCGTATCTTGACTGCGCTTCGGTGACCTATTCGGGGACACCGAAGGTTTTATCTGTGCAATAATGGACGAAGTTATGATGACGAATAACTACCGGAAACACATTGTGAAGGATGGCACGGTTGACATATGTCGGGCATGCGACCGTCCGGGAAAATCGATCCGACAATTTTTTTCTGGGTGTTCTCGTCTGGCTAACGGTTAGTCCTTTCATAGACACAACCTCGTTGCTAGGATTATCCATCAGCAACTTGCTTTGAAATACAACCTTGTGGAATCAGAAGTGCCATACTATAAGTATGTGCCCGACCCAGTTCTCGATGATGGTAATATCACGTTGTATTGGGATCGACCTATCGTCACTGACAGAACTATTGTTGCCAATAAGCCTGACATTGTGGTGATAGATCGATTGGAGCGTTGCGCATTGATTGTTGATATTACGGTTTTGCACGAGGACAACCTCGTGAAAGCAAAGAAAGATAAACAATTCAAATATCTAGATCATATCTGGATAGTACAGCAGTCATTGTGCCGATAGTCGTGTCGGCCAATGTCTTAATAGCCAATAGCCTCGGCCAACATCTGAGGAGACTTTCGCTGGGCAGCTCTGACCAGCGGTAGCTAGGACCCTCTTTCCGATACCAGTGGGCTACTATTTTCTATATTTTTAAATGTTTTTTATATAATTTTTGTTAGTAAAAATATTTAAAAATGTAATAATATGTTAAAAAATTAATAAAGGAAATAATACATATATCACATGAATAGAAAGCAGCAACTATATTTAGTGGAACTTTTACTGTAGGGGCAGAAATAACCTTAACCTATGCTGTTTAGGTTAGTATCCTTTCATTTTATAAATAAGAGACTCATAATAACATAAAAACGTGTTAAAAACCATTACGTTGAAAATGAATGCTGTGTTTGAAACGTGTTTGCTCGCGATTGCAGCAACGCGTTACACTCGCATGGAGGATTTGCGATTTGCATCGTTCTGTGATGAATACCGAAAATATCGTAAATACCGGTATTCAAAAATTCAATACCGGTATTGTGAAGGCTTCTATTCGGTCCGGTATCCCGGTATTTTCGGTATCCGGGATCCCGGTTTGCGACGCCTACTCGTACGCCTTTCTAAGATCTTCCCATATCTTTCTCCAGTAATGATGAAAACTAAAAAAAGTAATAAACATGAACGATTTGGGGAGATATTTTCCCAGCACTGAGACAGTAGGGATTTTAAAAAAAATTGGTCAAGATAATAATAGACTCAAATAAGGAAAGTACAAACAATATCTAAATCATTTTCTTTCATATATGCCTGGGCTAGGTTGCCATCCTGTGTTAATGTTAATTAATCAATTACCCGACAGATCCAATCAGAACTTCTTGTTCTACGCATAATTTTTTAGCCACATACACATAATCTACTGAACTGGATTCATTCTAGTCAGATTGTTTAAGTATTTGAGGCAGCAAATACCCGTTGGGCCGATTAAAAATGTGTAAATAAAAAAGAAATTTAGCGGACGATCTGGCACTCACTACCTTAATACTCCATATTTTAGTTTGTGTGTGTTTTAGTCTGTTGATTTAAAGACACATTATTTATTCCTTGTTTACAAGACAAGTGATATCCCTTCACCTTTGGCTCTTCTTATCACGTAGTTCCGCACCAATTTTATACAAAATGCTGTCCAGCCTTTTCATACGTCTTCTTTCTTTCATATGTTTTAAACTTTATCTACTTCCTCTCAGTGAGGGCTATCGTTTTTGAGCACACCAGATGGCGCCACTGTCGAGTAAGGTCCTGTCAATAATTCTATTTTATACTTTAAAGTACCAATAACTTCATAAAAAGGTTATTTTATTAAGTTTAACAACATAGTGTAAACTTCAGATACATATTTACAACCTTCTACCTAAAATTAGCAAGCATGAAACATTTTACAATCATTCTACCTGCAAGTACTAACAAATAAGATCCTAAGTTGCTACATAATTAATCAGGAATGGGATCGTGAATATTAGTAAAAATACGTAATACAAAAGCAACACGCGAACAATCTATGATATCTGACATTTCCGAGACCTCGCGCTACCTACTATTGCCTCTTGCGGCGAATTCATACGCGATAGCCTCCATTGCTTCCTCGTGAGTATAGCCCGGCTGTTTAAATCATATAAACGTTTTTTTTAACCTTGCCCGACCCGTGCATCGATCCCAGGACATGCATAGTATTCGCACTTGCGACCACTCGACACAAAATCGTCGCAATATGCACAAAAGTGCCAAAATATGCAACGTAAAATTGAAATAAGTGCTAAATATTTTTTAGGTAATTTACTACATTTTCGACAAGTTTTTTTTTGTTTGCGTAAACAGAGTTCATTTCCTAATGATTAGTAGTATGATTATTATGATTAGTAGTATGATTGAGCCTTCTATTAATACAAATATATTTATAACTTGAAACCAATCGTTCTACATCCACTTAGGTCTATAATATGGGCACTATTTGAAGGTGCTGTTTTGCGGGTATCAATCATCTTTGGCAGTATTTTTTAATTTTACCAATTAGAAATAGATAAAAGATCAATACGGTGATAAATACAGCCATATTATGCATTTGCCTCTACTCATGACTTATCAAATAAATCAAAATTAAACTTGTATGAACTCAATATATTATGTGGAAGTATTACAAAAGTCTCATTCACACCCTTTGTTTGACGTATTTAACTGATTCATGCGCAAACGCAGTCGGTTGATGTATATTTTATGTAACCTTTAAGCCTAGACAATGACTCCGCGATTTTATACTTTAATATTTCAACTTGAACGAAAGAAATATCAAAAGTGTAACCACGATATAAAAAATGAATGAGTCTGACAAGATTATTGTACTAATTGCTCTTTGTTTAAATATATAGGTACATAGAAGAATAAAAAACAAGTACAACGATACTTTGTTCATATTAAACTAAGAGATTTTGTCTGACTTATTCAAACTTTGGTTTGTAGTAGCAAATATTTGAAGAGACATCGAGTTGCTATGGAGGTCGTAGATTTCTTAGGTGCATAATTATATTCCAATCTTATTTGTTTGCATTTTGAACTTAGGCGTGTAGTGATGGCCTCAATAATGCTACAATCATTTATGACAAGTGCCAATTACCATCAATGTGTGAGAAACGTAATATACTTAATATGCATCGTATTGTCCCATGTGTCGTGCATTTTGTTGTATGATGGAGGATTCTCTGGTGTCCTGTTAGTTTGTATGTCTTATTATGTTTGTGTCTTGTCTTGTTCTAAAGTTGTGTTCTTGTATTCGGCTATTTATCTATTCACTATTGTTATGATTTTTGCCAAATATTTAGTTCATTGTAGGTTTATTTATTCAAAATTTGAACAGATAAATTTAAAATGTTAGTCTCCGAATTTAAGCCTGTCTATTAAAAATCAAGAATTCTTGAATGTTATTCTCCAAACTGTATTTGTTTATAGAGGTCCAGTCCAGTGTTTGATTTTTTTCCAATGCCAGACGGTTTGATTTGATAAATAAGTGCAAAGAGTGTTTTGTCAATAAATTATAGATTCTACAAACACTAAAATTATTCACTAAACTTTTTGTTCACGCAAACATAATGAGGTTTTTTTTATTAATGAACAAGAGTAACCTTTGCTCCGATCAATATACAGACGGAATATGTTTCCTGGTAGGTATACAAATTTAGCAAACACGATGACTATTCGCTATTTCTCAATTTTTAACATCGAAACTCAAGACCTCCAATAGAAAGAAGTAGAATAAATTAATGAATTTCTAGATAAACTTCATTACTATTTAGTGCTTGTGCTCCTATCATTGTAAGCGCACGTGTGTCGCTAGTCATTAATATTAAATGTAAATATCTTCAGGTGCCGCGCGCCAAGATCGGTCTACAACACAACCTTGGACTCGGAGGAGCAGTCGTCGTCACCATGTACAAGAAGGGATTCGCTGAAGTCTCCCCCAGAGCGGTCGCCGCCGCCGGGAACCCCGAGGACTTCAAAGTCTTCAAATACATGAAGATTCTCGAAGATGCTATGGAAAATGACACCGACAACCTCATTGAAAAGGTACGAGGCATCTACGGATTCAAAGTGAAGAACGGCCCCAACGGTGCTGAAGGCTACTGGGTCATCAACGCCAAGGAAGGCAAAGGCAAAGTGTCGTACAACGGCTCAGAGAAACCCGACGTCACCTTCACCGTCAGCGACGAAGATGTCGTCGACCTCATTTCCGGAAAGCTGAACCCACAGAAAGCTTTCTTTCAAGGCAAGATTAAGATCCAAGGCAACATGGGCCTAGCCATGAAATTGACGGATCTGCAAAGACAAGCCGCCGGCAGAATCGACGCGATTCGCTCCAAACTGTAAACTCAAACCGGTTGTAAACTGGTATTAGTTTGTATTAATGTGGTTACGGACTTGAGGTAGGGGTATTTCTATACTAAATGGTCACACACAAACTTTATACTCAGCGAGATGTTGGGAGAGACGCAAAATGTCGGTCATATCAAGTCATATGTTGTGCAATAAAGATTCAACTACAGGCATATAAGAGTAACGTGTTATGTTGTATTTATGGTTATCTGATCATTCCAAATGATATTTGAATTTAAATGATAAATGCACTATTATTGTTATTAAATCAGATTTTTGTATAAAAGTTATATCTTTTTATTTCGCCACAGTAACATAACATTACGTCTATAATCCCCAAATAGATATTATGCAGAGGTAAACTACATAGTACACCTACATTTCACCAGTTATGTATAAGTCCCATGTAATAGGGGACAAACCTATTGCAATCAACAATAGAACGGGTTAGTAATAATAGAATATAAATTCCCATAAAAAACACCTCGCAATAAATATGTTAGTCGACTTAAAATTTATTTATTCAAGGTCAACGGATTATCGTTATATCGTGTAGTTACATCAAGTAGGTACTTTAACTACAATATAATACAGAATTTTGTATTCAAGCGAACCAACATGACATGGCACAATCTATAGAATAGGAAAGTTTTAAATGTAAGAATAGTCGTCACAAGTACACTGCATGATAATAAAAGGATAAAGTGATAAATTGCTTTGAAATAATCTTATCTCAACGATTATTTTAATGCTTTTTATTCTAAGCCTGCTTCACAAATGCCATCTATGTTCTTTCGTAATAAAGATTGTTATGTTCACCAACCTTTACAAAAGATGGCGCTATTTTATTTACGGCAGTTGTTTATTGCTATCACTAGGTGGCGCTAGTACATTTTTAACGTCCGAGGGGCTGTCTCCACGAGCGAGAGAATCGCGACGCTATTATCGTCGTTGCCACGTATTTCTATACACTCTCTTAGAGGCCGTCTCCACGAGCGAGAGAATCGCAGCGATATTATCCCATAAAAATACGAAATAATAAAACTACCTACAATGTTCAACATTGAAAAGTTTATTTTTGAAGTGAGAGAGAGACCTGCCCTTTACGATGTTCAGTTGCCCGAGTATCGGAACAGAGAAATTAAAGCAAAGTATTGGTATGGTCTCGTCGCGGAAACACGGCGATTTCGTTACGAGTCGTCGCGGGCACGCGGCGATTCCGTTACCAGTCGCGACGATACGCTGGCGGAATAATCGCTCGTTCGTGGAGACGACCCGACGATAGAAGCGCGGATCCGTCGCGATTCGCTCGCTCGTGGAGAGAGCCCCTTACGCGCGCACATTGCCACTCGTCGCATCGACGCGATAACATCGCCGTGTGAAGACGCGTTCATAGAGTGTATAGAAGTACGTGGCACGACGATATTATCGCCGCGATTCTCTCGCTCGTGGAGACAGCCCCCATGGGTCTATCATTTTTCGTCGCTCAGAGCCGTAATTTGCTAGAGCGAGAAACAGCAGGAACAGAGAAGGATAGGAGCATGGAAAAACACGTTACCGTGCTGATGGATGTGGCGCAACCCTAATTGGATAATCCATTGATTTGTAGGTTAGCTTTCTAGGCAGCTGCCAGGTGGTTTTCTGGTCTGATAAAGTAAGGGTATTTCAAAATATTTTTTTTTTATATATATTAACTGGGCCTACTCTTGACCGCAATCTAGTCCTGAGGACAGAGATGAGGTCGACGATGGAACGAGCTTACCCAGAAGAAGCCTATTAACTCGCGACTTAAATAGATTGGGGTTATATGAACTTGGGAACACTGACGAGAACAGGGAATTCCACTCCTTGGCTGTGCGCATAAGATGTAGCAAAGCGCTTCGTACGAATGTGTGGAACATCGACAAGGAATGTGTGAAAACTCGCAGTACGTCAGGACTCCCGATGGAATGGAAGAAGGGAAATGAAACATTTATATTGGAAATCATTTCATTTTATTGCTCCACAAGGTAGGTACTTATAAGCTTTTTTTTATTTTCAAGTAAAAACACATTTACGAAACCACATGTTACGAACATGTGTGTGCATAACAGAACTTTATTTATTTATCATAATCTTATAACTCTAATCTATCAGGTACTTTACAATATACAATGATTTTTCCACTGTTCAGTATCAAGAAAAATGTTTTTGCATAATCCAAAAAACATACTTACAGGAATGTTTAGTTGGATTAGAGGTTTCAAGCAGCAACTTATAAATTTTCTGATATAAACACACACAATTCATAATCAGGCCGTTTCACTAAGACATGTCGCCTTATAATAATACAGTCGCAAATAATTATAAATCTGTTACAAACAATATATCTACTTCGTATCCCTGTAAATAATAGTGATTACTAAAAAAAGACTACATTTCACCAGATTCACCAACATAAAAAAATACAGAGTAAATGGGCAAGACAATCACGAGTCATGATTACTCATGATTCAGGAGTTATATCGTTTGTAACTTTATTTCGACAAATATGAGATTATAATCTCATATATTTTTATGTAAAAAGTCCGTTACTAACTATTGCGTATCAGGACATTGGTTTTTGATGTATTTTCGTAAAAAAAAATGGCGCCAATTTCATTTACTCTCGAGGAAGAAATAGGTGATTATAAAGTCACCACGGGTAATTATAGTGAAGATTTATTACAGGTAATTACAGTTTTATTAAAAACCGGAATACTAAGAAAATATAATAATTAAAGAGATCTAACGTGGCTTTCAATGTTTAGAGTTTACTGTCATTCCTAGGAGCATCCACCGTGCACTTTACAACAAATATTGGCACAAAACAAAACAGCATTCAGTACTTTATTATTATGAATTAATGTTTTAAATCTTATTTTTAATTTATCCGTCTAGACATCTTCTCTTCAACTAGGGATGGCAGTAAAATTGCTAAAATAGAACGAGCTCCAGATATAAAATTGCGAAGAGTAGAAAGCAAAACGATTCAGCGCCATCTAGTGAAACAAATTACTATGCAAAAAAGCAATATATATTTTTGATACTTAGATTTTGCGACTTTCACAATAACGTATTTATAAAACTGATGTATAACAATCATACATGAGATCACAGAGTACGTGAATACCCTGGCAAATCACCAATTACGCGAGAAACTTTGTCTCATTCCTCTGCCGATAAGCCAAATCTGCCAAAGAAAAGGAGACATAGTTTGAGCGACATATTCAAGTATTTTATAGTTTACAACAGCCTGGCATCCATACATTGCTTCGTGCCGTACAGTAAAACAAATATTTACATTATCATTACTCCCACTGTCTTTTGAGACAATCTAACAAAATAAAAAAATCTCTTTCGAAATGAAAAAGAATACAACCTACTGAGTGTGTCTATAGAAATAGAATACATATTATATAGCCACGAGAACTCCTTTAGCACCATCCTCATATAAAATTTTGCGATAAATAAGACAGTGAGAGCGTAATTTGAAACTTTTCCATCGATACAATAGAATATTACCTACGCTAATAATTAAAGCGTTATTTTAAGGTTAAAAATGGCTTAGCCACATTTAATTTATTTTTTTCATCTTTTTCATTTTGCAAACTCATAATACATTTTCATTGAACTCTCTTTTAGAAAATAATAAGTAATTTAAAAACCAAAATATTAGTTAAACCAAAATATTCGCCAATAAATACTAAAATATATACAATTAATCACTAAGTTAGCCAAGCCAAAACATTGTAGCACCAAAATTATCCAACAACAGTACTGACAGAAAAGTTTCACAATATATATGAGATACCTTTTTATACAATATAATGACACGCAGTTCATTTCTAATGTACACTATTAAATGTTTAAAACAATAAGTTATTCTTACACTCGCTTACGGTACCTATATTGAATAATATATATTAATAAGTAAATGGTAATTTATTTTTTTCAAAGTGTCTCTGACTAGAGATATAACCTATGCTAAAACTGAAATCTTATTCTATAAAACTATCTACGTAACATAGCACTCTTCGAAGGAAAAAAATATCATCAAAAGGAAAATCGTTTCGATTTCATTTCTACAATTTGAGCTTAGCCAAAGTCACTTAGTGAAATCATATTTCACAACTCATT
Source organism: Eurois occulta (assembly GCA_950022335.1). Taxonomy (NCBI): domain Eukaryota; kingdom Metazoa; phylum Arthropoda; class Insecta; order Lepidoptera; family Noctuidae; genus Eurois; species Eurois occulta. Next base: position 16,526,849 of record OX465495.1, on the reverse strand, counting down.
TTATTTGTTGTTTTTTATTTGAATCGACCCCGGCAATGATTAGCTAGCGATTGGAAAAACATTACTCTCCTACTCCGACGCAGTCGGGTAAATAAATGATATTAAAGTTGGATTGATTGGAGTCTGTCTTTCACGATATTTTATATAGTAATATGCTGCCAATTAACGTCGTGAAAGTCATTTCATCATTAAAACAATAATGTTTTTAAATATTTTTCCAGTTCGCTAGCTAATAATATATAGAATACTAAGTAAGTAATTGGGGTTTATTTTTTAAATAGTTACCTCAAATCTGGTATGAACATTATGACAATGACCGTAATCATACAAAAGTATATTTAAGGAATTCAGAAAAAAATATTCCAAAGAATGGAGTCAGCAATGTTAATTCTCTTTTTTTTTTCAAAAGTATTTTATACTCAAAACTGTTTTCATTAATTTCATTTAGAAATCAACGGTGATATTGGTAATTTATATGTTAATCCGATGTTAATCAAAGAAGTTAAAAACCGCCAGATAATTTTAATGTTCGTACCAGATAAAAAAGAAATAACTCGAGGCGCCCATGAGGTCATAGCTTAAAATCACACAAATTCGAATGTTTATCATCCGACATTAGTGCCCGTAGACACAAGTTTAATACATAAATAATAATTGCTCAGTCACAAAAAATATGCACTAAATTAAAATGCACTGTTACTGGCAAAAGCTAAAACGCGTGGCTCAAATTTATTACAAAACGTATATAAATTACATTAAACATAAAAGTCCGTCAGCCGCATCTCGGTTATTGACAATACCTACATTACTTAATAATTCATTAAGTTTTTAAAAATATTTTAAAAACAGTTACTCGTGAAACTTTTGTTTACGACGTAAAAATCACAAGTTTTCAATAAATTAAAATGCTACGAAAAGACGCAAGTCTTAGAAGAAAACTAAAGATATATCAAAGCTTGTGATGACAAAGTTAAAATTACAATAATTATTATTTTTAGTATCGACCGAATCAATTAGGAATTTAATTGACGGTGTGCCCCTCCCGGTGTTGTTGTAGATAGTCACACCACGGAGTTACAACAATGCCCATGTCATGTACAACACCGCTTCAGAACACCACCAAAGACCACTTGTTGACAACCAATCATTTTTTTTCTCTCGTAAATACAAAACCTAACACATTGATAAGAATCAGGCAGTGATTAATTCGCCATTTTTAAAATTATTGCTCGATAAAAACAATTTGTAGAATCTAAATGAAAATCAGTGTCTTACATAGTTTTTCTTACTTTAGACCAATAAATTTTTATGTACAATGAGGTAGACTGCGGGATACACCCTTATAAAGATAATTTTGTTGGCCTGGACTCTACTAACGTAGCTATAACTTATGAAATATAACATGCAACTGTCCCACTAGCCGTACGGTGTAATACAACGTTCAGTTATTGAAAGAAAAGTTATTAAACTACATCATACAGCTGTACTATTAGAGTGCAAACAGTGTGATAAATCGCAGATTATTGAAGCTGGAAGACGACCACTTTGGACCACAGAAGCCCAATTTGAAAATTATAATTATTTGCATTAACCATTCTACACCATTCCTCTAAGTGGGACAGATGAATTAGAACAAAAGTGTTCCGTAGACCTGACACAACAAATGTTTACGAGTTAATTATCTATTAACATTACGAATGTGCCTCATTCTTACTACGATTGGCTTGTGTCTGTAAACGAATATAAACTTATTTCCACATGGTTTTCATACAACCTTTAACATATAAGAGGTATGATGCATGTATGTGATTGAAATATTATTACTATTTGGTATGGCTGAGGTTTTATACAGAGTTATTTATTCAAAAACGAAAGTCTCTACGTTAAGTAGATGTCGAGCAAATTTTGTAGGAGGCAGGTCGATATTACACCATCAATGATTTACGTAATGGTTCTATTATATCGCGTGTAGAATGAGCTTTATAAGTAATAACATGATTATGAAGTGATTTATAGTGTAACACCGCCCACAGATCGTATCTACTTCTTACTATTCCGGAATATGAAGTTTATAATAAGTTTATGTACTGTAAACAAGTAGAAGTAAACTTAAAACGCCGTTATTATTGCTTATTGTATGTACACAGATATTGCAAATAAACCTTAAAAATAACCCTGTATAAATTATGCTTATGGTTGTAGTTTTATAACTATTTTACTATATTATATGTGAGTATTTTGTTAATAAGGTATTGGAAAAGCACAGAGTTGAGGTTATATGAAAAGGTAACAGACGTACCTCAGAATGGCACACGTTGAAGAGACTACAAGAAAAACTGTATATTGTACAAAAAACTAATTTCATAAAACTGTACTTGATATGATTATGTACAACTATTTTTTATCTGCATCGTGCTTCTGTATAATCTGTGGTAAAAACGATTCTCTCATCGAATCTGCACAGTGTGGCAGCACCGAAATCGGTGTCGCCACATAAAATTATTCAAAACAGTATAAATAGAAAGAGGTCTCGCTCGCCTCGGTTCCAAAGATCAACAATATCCAAGTAGAGAAAAAAATATTTACACGGTGCCGCGTACGGGACGTACATTATGATCGGTTCAGCACCTGGTGGTTTTGTACTGTGTGTACCGTGGACACTGGACCCGCGATGTCACTGAGCGTTCATCGCGATCACTGTTAGCGCAACCTGGTGATGACGCGCGTAGGTCAACATGGCGGCGGTTCGGGCTCCTCGTGCGCGGGCGGCGGGGAGGGACTGTCGCCCAGCTCCAGCTCGCGCCGCGCCAGCTCCGCCTCCCGCAGGTCCAGGCGCGCCTCCCGCTGCGCCAGCTCCGCCTCGCGCTCGTCCAGCAGGCGCGCGCGCTCGGCCAGGCGAGCCTCGGCATCCAGCAAGCGCGCCGCGAGCTCGGAGTCGCAGTGCGGCGGCGGCGAAGTTGAGGACGTGACGTCATCGACGGGTGGCGTGAGCGGCTTTAGCGCTACGTTGGGCTGGTAGTCCCGCTCGAAGGAGGTGCAGTCGGCCACGCGTACCACGCGCTCGGGGTGCTGCAGCGCCGGCTCGCGCTTGTCCCACGGTCGGAAGGCGGACAGCGCGCGGTAGTGCAGCGCGTACGGGTCTAAGAGGAGCGCGTACGTCGTGTAGTCCTCGCTGCGCACTTTCTTCGGAGGCGATTCCGGCGGCTCCGGCTTACACACCACTGTCTCCAACACCTGGAATTGAGAGAAACAGTCATAAGTAGTTGTTTACAAATTTCCAAAGAGCATGTTTCAGCGTCCGGGACTCAGGGCTTATCAGTACGTGACGATGTTGTATTACGCAGTTTTTTCCTGATCAATTTTTTTGTTGAGTTATTATTAATGATGAAATATTTCTTGGATAGTATCTAAGTACGGACAACATTATTACCTATAACGTAGGCAGGACACCTTCAAACAATCCTTTTCAAGATAATATCTAAAGAGAAAGAGGTAGGAAAACCAAACGCTCAAGGCACCACCTCGCATAATTTCCCTGACTATTCAATAGCTGTAGATATGGCGCAAATCACAAATAGAACTCATCGGGACTCTCGGTGGAAGTATTCCTGTCTGCGACAGTTAGTACGTAAATACATTAATGTCAAAGGGTCACGTTACTGACGTCAATGGCTTATCTGAATACCGACGAACAAGGAACGATGAGAACTGCTCTCATAACAAATTCGCGACGTCAATGTACGAGTAGGTTCTTTCTAATTATATTATTCTATTATCTATGGCAGTGTCCGGAAGTTGGTATTATTGAAAGGAAAAATAATTTTAGTTTATAAGTGCCTCTGAATGGTATGATTTGGGAATATGGTTGTCATTTATTCCTAAGCATCAAGGGTTTTCCGACTTTTTTCAATATTGTTCTGTTAGGTTGCTAGTAGGCATAAACAAAGGAATACCATTGAGGGTGTTGTTAAGTTCAGAATCCAGCCAGATACATTGCCTAAGGAGAATATTTACTCAATATCTACTGAGGCGGTTTAAACCCCATGTAATCTCATGGGCCCTAGAGCAAAGCACGTCAAATCGTTCGAATGAGCACAGTTAACCACATCGCTATCAGCAAAACACATTCGTCTTACATAACGCAGGTGCGAGGGGCGCGGGGTGCGGGGGGAGGGCAGACGGCGCGCGTCATCGCCGCCCCCTTGCGCCCCCCGCGCTGGGGGTGAGGCGCGGATGTAGGTCGTGGCCAGGCCGCAGACGACCCCCAGACGCCAACCTCGCCCAGCCCTGACGCACCAAACACTCGCACCCCACCAACAAATGCGTAAATGTTAGGCTGTTAAACATTTTGTCTCGAAACATAATTAGAAAAAAGTCAGCAACAACTCGCTGCCTTTCCTACTTTCGTATTTTTTTAGCCTAGTATTTAACTGTAAATCAAAAATTTTCTTCTTCTTTTTATATTAAAAAAATCCCAATGTTAATCAAAAGTATATTATTATTTTAGCAACAATTAGAGTTCGTTATACATCGCTTTTAATTGAAACGCAGGAGCTTTTTTATGAACGCATATCTAATAATAACAAGCGCACAATAAACTTTGTAATTCATTTTTTTAAAACAAAGCTTCTATGTTTTTAACGCATATGGCAATTTATTTAAGTGGAACAGAGTCGACGTAGCTCTTATTTCTGTCTGCCGGTTTTAAAGTAACTTAACATGAAGTGGATGACGGGGTCTTAATTGGCTCACTTCGCTCGTTCACTAGACCCCGCCACCCCCTTAGAACCTAACCGTCTGAGTCAGGGTGCCACAAGTCCCGAGCTCGCTACACTCGCTGTTGCATCCTATGTTGTCCTTGCCGCAATGCCTTTTTACGATGAAAACATGCAAAAATATTTTTTCATGTTATGAGTCTTATTACGTTTGTACACTCTAGTAAATTTGATGTGCAATCATATAAAAATATTTAATTGATGTAAATAAATTGACGGGTGATAAGTTTTTTTAATTGCATTTAAAAATGAAGTCTTTTTTATAGCTCAGACGTCCAATAATGCTTCCTGCATTTCGTAATCAAAGCGATGCGCCGCCAAAACTATGCCTCTATTCTGTTGATAGTTCGTTATCGAATTCCTTGTACGAATAACAACACGAAAAATGTGGGAGAAATAACATGCCGATACGTTATCAACATACTCATGATTCAATCTACAACTTTGTATTGTTTATTTGAAGACGCGATCGATTTTAGACCTTACGGCGAGGATTATAAACAGTACATTACTATGTAACGGCTGCGTCAAAATGGCGTCGGGCGCGTTCAAAACACTGGCTCCAAAACAATGTACGTAATGAGAGAACGGCGGGGTTTCCGTCGAGACTCATCTGCGGAACGTGTGCTAAGATAGCTGGTGTAGGTGGAGCTCCCTCGGCGCCCCCGGCCCGGCTCGTCACTCACTCGGAAGGGCCCGAGGTACGTAGGTCAATGGGCTTTCTAGGCTCAGAGTAAGTTGGGCGCGTGGGCGCGGTCCAACTAACATATTTCGGCCTACTTGCAATTTAGCAACTGTTTTTCTGTTGGCACGTGCCTACATACGGCCTACGTTGCGTGCTATTAATACGTTTTTCCTCTAACAACCCCAATGCCTCACGTTTTAGTTTATCGTCAAAATAACTACGTAACTTATTCTGTCAGTAAACGGCTGATGTAGCGAAAAACTACGCGGACTCGTCAAGTAGAAGGTCACAGTAACTTTGGCATCTATTACATAGATTAATGTTACATTGCCATGCAAAAGCTTGCCAATAAACTATAGCATAGTAAGCATTCCACAATTTCAACAAAAAAATAATAATTTTGTTTGAAGTCACATCAATTAATTGATAGGACAACCTTAAACGAGCTCTTTGTGGAATAGACCAAAGGCTGCAGTTAATAGTTTTTTATAACGGCTTTGTAAAAAATATGCCTAAAATCCGACCCGTATTTACAAAGAGAGCAAAAATGAAGCTAGCCAGCCAGTGCAAACGACCATCTAGAATTCCCGAAACCCGATAACTCATTTGCTTCCCCGTTGCTACGCCTCTATCTACCTACATTATATGTTTTGCATGAGATAGGAGCTGATACATAACTACGTTTTTCTATGTAATTCAGACCGGTTAACGGTTCAGTGTTTAAAGTTTACATGTCGGTGAAAATGGGCAATGAACTAATGAAACGGTCTGCTTTCCAGGGTTGCCCCGCTCACACTCACAACATAAAGTTGTACAAGAATCTTTTCATGCGGTCAAAATTAGAACTGAAGCCGCCATCTTGATTCTTCAATACAATTTCACAAAATGTTTACCAACATCGCCTCTTGTCAATGAATGTCATGCGTCAAAAGATGAACGTTTTTTTGACAGCCAATCCCGCTAGATTAAATCAAATCGTTGAATAAAACATTGGGATCGAACGAGTTTTTGAATTTCAAAATATCCTCGTTTTTCTAGTATTTCCTGTCCATTACTAAGACAAATGAGGTCCAAATCCCTTTGAATTTCAAAATACCTCGTTTTTTTTTTGTATTTTTAGCCCATTATTTAAACGAATGAGGTCCAATAGCCGATCAAAAAAGAAAAACAACAAAAATAATGTCGATAATTTCTAGACTACAATAAAAAGAAATAAGTTATTTATGTTTACATAATACAAGGAATTATAAATTTAAACATAGAAATATTGATCGCTGAGTGCACATGCACTTGGTTGTGTACTTTGCTAATCACTGGCACTAATCAAACTGTAAACAAGCTGTTATTGATTAACTCCACGAGGGGCGGTAGACTCAACAAAGTTTACAGACGATAAAAGAAAAAAAACCGTCTATAATAATATTATGAATGTTGACTTTAGCTACTTCCATAATACCTAAAGATCGACACTGAAAACTGAAATGCTTTGGCTTATTTAAAAAAAAAAACGTTAACGTTTCAATTATCTAATTTGTTTTATAGAATTCAGATTATCGTTGATTAATTCAAAGGTGTACTCGATACACGAGAATAAATTAATACTTAAGTAAAACTGGATAACTAATAAATAATTACTGGGCCTTTTCAGCAATCTAAGTCAAAATTAGAAGCCTATTTTTGACTTAGATTGCTGAAATAATGAATAAAACAAACAATAAACTGAAAAAAAAACAATTGGTACATATTTGTGCCTTGTTTCCGAAAGTAAACCGGCAAGAATCGGTTTCTTAGGTGCCTTCGGGCCTGTTATATATGTATAACTATTGCAAATAGAAAAGGTAGTAAATAAGTTCCTACCTACTTGTTCATTTAGTATCTTATCTGGTATGCCATGATAGACGCAGTTAGTAGTGTTCCTAGATAGGTACTCATGTTGTTTGTGAGTTTTAGAACAGAAGGATGTTGGCTGACATTGTTTTTGAATAACATGCGCAATTTCATTTATTATCTGCTGATAAAAACAGCCGGTAACCTCGCTTTGTTTTTCATCATAAATCAATAATCGTAATATCTGTTTATATCTAGGGCTCTCAGCGGTCTCTAGTGGACAGTGGTTTATCGTAATTATTCAATCTCACATCATGCATAAATTGGCGCCTTTTTCCCACAGACAGGGGTCCTGCTACGATCCTTACATACTCCTTTTGCTTCGTCGATATTAATACATCTGGACATACACGCCCTTTATTCAATTTTGTTTAAGTAAAATAAGTTTAGAACCTGCCAAAGCTTATTTCAGTACGTATTCTGACAGACACTGTTACTTAGGTCCTCGATCTGTCGTATACGCTGTTCGACGACTTCCCAAAAACTGTCCTGGTAAAAAAACTGCATGAAAAGCTAATAGCTTGAATCTCAAAATCAGATTACTAAAAAGAAAAAGAAAACACGTTTTCTTCTACATCTAGTTGTGGCAACCCTAAGCCACGTTAGCCGTCAATGGACGACCAATTGTTTAGACAAGACGCACAACTCAAGACACCGCCCCCGAACACTGAAACCATGAATCAACTTCATGGAAAACGTTGGAAAATATCTGAAACTCGCGTGTTATTCATTGTGTAATCAGTTCAGGATTCTTTGCCAGTGTTAGCAAGAGTTTTCGTACGAGAATAGACTGTGCCGCGTGCCTCGGTCGGCAAGAAGGTTGAGCTGGCTTCGCTTCTTAAACTGGTTATGAAAAGGTGGATAAGGCTGCGATTCCATCAGATGTGCGAGGATACTTAGAGCTTCTTTTTCACATTTTGAGCTAAGCTAGCTGTGATTGGTTAGTTTAATGCACATCTCTCGCTGCACATTCTCGCACATCTCTGGTAGAATCGCAGCCTTAATATTCTAATGAGGGACAGTGTGTTCTTTCTAAATCAGTCAAAGCGGTTTTTTGTACCATTTTTTGGAAATACCAATGGAGCTATTGTTAGGAATTGGAGGTTTTTCTACTGCTTGGGTAAATTGGATTAGAGTGGGTCACAAAGGTCCTGTACCATTGTGGGTGACAGCGCTGGTCTCTTTTATCATAAGCTTGAAAAAAAAAACATGCATAGGATGTCTTACTAAATAAAATATTTACATACAACGTACTTACGTACAGTCTAAGACGTATAGATCTAGCTAGAAGCACAAAATTTTGCACTAGGCTTGACAACGAAGGTGAGCCCTGATTATAGAAAATCCACCACATATAGGGGTCAAATGAGGAATGTAAGTTTGTATGTTCATTTTTGCCACTAAGAATTATTCTAATCGGCCGTTAGGCTGGTTTCATGGACATATTATTCTACATATACGTCTACGGCTGGTTTACTATAATTTGACATAATTCGTCTGATTACGAACGCCATTCGCCAGTCTGTTTAGACAGCGATCTTGAATGAGCTTGCTTACATTTTATTGTCTTACGTTGGGCTATTAAAGACGTTTAAATATTATCCAAGATCATGCTGAGATTAGTTATTTATAGAACTGCCGTTTGCTAAATCCTCTGAAGGTCAGACTAGATGCGGGAAGAGAAGCTCTGAAATGGGAGTGAGCGGGACACCTGGTTCGACGTGGTGATTGTAGGTGGAGCAGAGCCCTAACGGCAGGTTGCCGATAGAACGTTAGCAGACCAACAGCCAGATGCTGCATGTGGATGACCCACAGAAGAACGCGGGGACATGATAACGAACATTATCGAAAATAAAATTACTGCGATTTCACAATAGACTGGTTAATTAATACAGCTTCTAACGATGTAACTTGTAACACTTGATTAAATGAATAATGCAGATACATTACTCATTTGAGCAAGAGCTTTATTCCTGAGAGTTTGCATAAAAGCTATTTCGAAAAAAAGGAACATCGATCGCGTATTAAAAGAATCGTCAACACACGTCACTTTTGATATTATGTATGAGGCCGTTTCCTCAAATAAATCATCTGCAAATGTAGAAAGAAAGACCGCAAGATAAAATGATTTCTTTCCCCAAAAGTCAGAGTTGGCCGTTTCCGCGTATAAATCATTATGGAATTGAATTAAAAAGTTATATCCACGTGACAAGCAATAAAATATATTTAGGTCGTGCTGATTTCTTTAGGATTAATATTCGTCACTCAAATTCGATACAGGGTCTAGAGAACAATGAAAAAAGGGAGCTTCTTTTTACCGCTACAATTATTCTGCCTTATCTCCCCAAGAATTGCAACATAAAAATATAAAATTTCAATAGTAACAATTCTGTTATTGACTGTTTTTTCTGTTCTCCATTTATTGGAATTATTATAACAACGGTGAAATGAAGAAAAAATTTTAAAACCATAAACAAAAATTCCGAAATATATTTTTAATGATGATAGCCCTAGGCAAAGACGCATAACTCAACGAGTTTTATGCTAATGCCGTATGATTAATAGTATCTTATAACGTAATGTGTTTATCTAAACAATTTATCTCTTTAAAGTATCTTTCCACTATCTACGACCTTCGCCTGTCATTGGTTTCCAGCAAATATTATGTAAATGTCTGGGTTTTGATCAATATGAAACACGTTTTAATTGTTAGTAGAGGCAAGCCTTTTCTTATCTTGGGGGGGGGGGGGGGTAAACCTGATAATTAATCAATAATGTTATGAAAATGTTTGTTCAGGTAATGACTGCAATTAAACGTCTGTATAATGAACATTGATTTGATATTGATTTGCAAAGATTAGATTTGAGATTTTAATTTCAGTAACTTAGATGATGATAACGGTGGTATACGATTTAGGAAGGTATCAAGGTCTCCGTGGCAACAATTCTCTATACTCAATTACTGATATAATGCCATCACAGGATTTCCTGTGGTCAATCTCAATTCAGAATTTATGTACCACCACTTGTTTGGTGGAATACCGGATTTTTGCATATATTACATTTTATAGCTCTTTTCTGATACTGAACATCAGTCCCATCGGCGGATTTCACCAGTAAACGTAAACGCGAACAGCACAATCATCTAAAGGCGTTTAAAAACGGTCAGTGTCCAACAAATTATGACACTGAGACTCTGAGAGCTCTTGAACTCGGTTTAGACTGTTGGTGGAATTCGCCGTCTGAATTATGCACAGTTATAGGACGATACCAATGACTACTAGTATTCAGTTACCACTCCGTCTAACTTGACACGGTGAATAGACGATATAATACAGACTTCAGTTATAATAAAGGCTTTGTCAACCGTTATCTCGCCACCATTTTCGATGGTGTTGCCATACGACTTATCCGATTTGCAAATATAAAACAATTATGTTTTAGATGTTATCAATTTTATACGTATAATAAATATCATGACAAATCATAATTAATATCATAAATGCTAAAGTAACGCTGTCTGTTACCTTTGTCTGAACAGATTTTCATAAAAACTGGCACATAGGTAGAACATGACCTGGATTAGGACTTAGGGAACCTTGGGGGTGGGGGGCCTTGTTGTAGGGTACCTATATATCTAGTTATCTACTGTTTAACCCGGTCGTGTGTCTTCGTGCATTTCCGATTTCCGTCCGGGCGAATCCGTGACCCAAAGCTAAAATTAAACATGATTATTTTTAAGTAGTTCCTATCAATATCAATGTAATGTCATGATTGTCATCAAATCGGTGCGTGTTGGGTCTTTGTTACAGCAATAGGGTGATCAGTGATCTCTAGATCCGGGATTTTGTTGTAAATTAGTTAAGATTTCTAGGAAATTGTTATCAATTTCTGTAATTCCATTATCTCTTTGCGTCAGTTGTTACTTTGTGTTGTGTAGGAGAGAAAAGATTTACATCGTTTTAGATAAAGGAGACGTAAATAGGAGTTTAATTAGATATTTATCGTGAAAAGCTGCTTCATTTGAAACATAAATAAATTGGATTTTGATACTTTGTCGCGAATCTCTCTGTATATTAATGGTATTCATCTGCACCTGGTTAGGCTGGGCAGATAATGAGAATTTCACTGCTTTTCTATTTTTTATTCAGACTTTCTCCAAAACTAACATCCAGACATCAAATGACGAAAATATGTAAGCTCCTTGATGATAGCTCATTTTTTTCGCATGTTTTACGACCAACCAATATTCTTCTATCTATAACTATAAGCCAGTGTTGCCATGACGACTCAGCAAAATTTCTGGCTGAACATGTAAAAATATCTATTACGCAAGCCGCCGACGCATCGCACCCAGGGGTGGAGGGGCTAGACGCCACCTTGGAACACCCCTCGACCGACCAAGGTCAACCAGCAGTCTACCAAACACTTGCTAACCCAAATCCTAGCATACAACCCAGTCTCAAGATTCAATTTCGAATGCCACCCGAATAATAACCCTCCTCATTCAATTTTGAGTCTTGTCTGTTTAGTGGAAGGTTGAATTTGGTTTATACTCAGCCAGGGCGTGAATGTAGAGGTTGTAGTACTAGTGAAGTGTAGTCCGGCGGGCAATCAATGAGTTTCAGCCTTGTTGTATGAATTATGTATAGGAACGGGCCCGCTTACGTGACATTTTAGTTGAAAACAAGCTCTGCGCCGTGTTGACGGAAACCGGGACACCGTGTCCTTTACGATGGTAGACTTACTTTTAAATACGTTTATTTGTCAAAATTGAGTCAGTCAAAGCTTTAATCCCTAGTTCCTGACAGTAAAATACCCGATAAATAGAAATTTATGGCCAGAGATAAACTTATATATGTGGTGTCGCCTTTAATTGGCTGTTAGAATACAATACAAAGATATCATCAAAACATTGTTACATTGCCATTAGTAAAATTAAGTGCCATTATTATTCGAAAAGCGTTCATGACTAGACATCAGTATAATAATTAAATAGTATTCGAAACCGATTTCCATTCGGCACACACAGCTGAAACAAAATATACAATTAGTGTTAAATTTGTACAGTTTACTCACAGAACACGCGCAAATTCCGTACAACAAAGAATTCATGAAATCCGAACTCATTATTGATCAAGGCAGAATCAAGGTTAACGATTTAAAAAAAAAGAACTAGATTCAAAACATCGCGCTCGACGTTCCAATTTTAAATACTTAATTCATCAGTGCATTACCGTCACGAATTGTGCGGGCATAAAAAGTTAAGAACGTAATGGCGATTGCATTTTACTGTGAATTTTGAATTAATCTGTGAGAAACTGGTTTACGGTTATGGTCACCCTCCGATTGTTATCTGCATCAGTGAACTAATGGTGATTTAGCGGCCGTGGACAATCGCCGTGAGAGCTTATAGATCGATCGACTCGATCTGACCAGTATTTTACGAAGGCAAACATAAACGCACTTTGACTAAGTATTCTTTAATACTGCCAAACTTATCCAGAACATTAACAAACCAAAATGTTAATTTATTATGCTAATTTTTAAATACTTCGCCAACTTTCTGGTTTTTTTTCCAATTTAATACAGACCCAACCCCAAATTCAATTTGGTACAACCATTCGATCTTAAAATTAAATTATCACGCTACCATTCCAATTTCTTTTGTCTTTTCACCAGTCAAAAAGCTTCGCTGAATCAGATTGAACTCTCAAATTACTTTTAATTTTAAGCTTTGCTATTAAATAGAGTAAATTGGTGATTGAGCATGAACAAATTCTCAGAAATAAAATTATATCAGCACCGATTGATTTTATCAGCCACTTTCCTTGGCGTATTTATTGCAAACTTCCTGTTTCCTATTACAGGGAAATGAAAAAATATAGTCCGGAATCATCAGACTTACTGCCAAGTGAATGTCTCGCTTCAAAGCGAAGAAAGCAACCTACGTCTGTAAAAGTATCAGATAAATTGTCAGTCTAGTCTACTGGTTATCAAGAACGGATTACTCCTTCCAATACAATTATTAATCGCAACGTAGTGTAAATGTGACACGATTAAAAACTAATGCTCGAACGCAAATGTCAAGACTTTCACAAGACCATAATGCACATTTTTTTTAAATGCCACTCGTGCTGGGAACTGATATCGATCAATCTAATGGATTACAGATTATAAATGATTGCGCACTCCCGGAATGACCCAAGAAGGATACTTGTATCTCTAATGTACATAAAGATTAATACGAAAGACCTTGGAAAAGACATAAGTGGCGCTATTACTAAAATAGAATACGTCAAGTGGCAGAACGATGCAAAATGTATAAAAATAGATTGTTATACTTCCTTCTAGGAATAATAGCACAGATATTTTTATTCGTTTATTAACCTCGGCACGCGAGTACGCACGTTTTAATGGCCATCTGTTAAAGAATAGTCCACTAAAGTTCGTTATGGAAAATAGTCCTAAGCGATTATGTTTTGCAAGTGTACTGCCAATTTCGTACTATATTTATCGAAGTCTTACTGTCATGAACTCATGACTGTACTGAAATTAAAAGGCCGCTGCCAACGCCCTAATCAGGGTAAAACGTTCCCCGTCACACACACGACTCTCCTCGAAATGAATCCATACAAATTGCGACGTCCTATCATTGCCAAGTGTACACTGTACGTGTACGTATACAGTTGGCGCTGGCAACATGAAGAGAGGGCCGAGGGCCCAATCGTTCCCAGGAACCGATTACCAACTCTCGCAACCGGGGGCATCATCACGATACTTCTCGGAAAGGTAGCGAACAGCGAAGAAATCATTGAGGAAACATCGTTATTAGGGTTTCACTTACTCGTGTAATTGAACTTTTTACACGACACTGATGTGTTAGGATCCGTAAAATCGTAAATGTCAACGCAATTTGTTTCGGTAAATGTCAGTGCGTTGGCCTGTTCGCCGAGGGTTTCAGATTAGTTTGGTGTTAAATTCATCCTATCTTTAAGCGAAGACTTAAGATGTTGTTGGCTTACAACCTCAGATTGTCAGTTAAGAGTAATTCAAGAAACGTTCAGGATTTTACAATAAACATTAAATAATGAATTCATAGGCTGCAGAATTAATATGACTTAGGTTAAAATCGGACTGGTAATATCTGAGAAATATAAGGAAGAGCACAACCAGTCATAACACGTATCTAGTATCTACATGAATACTAGATTATAACTAATGTGTTTTCCAATCTGATATACCACCTCATACCTTTTGGCGCGTTGCAACCGAAATAATTCACGAACAGAAGATGACAGACACCTAATTGAATACGTTTATTTCTATTACAGAAGCCGGTGAGTCAGCCAATCAGGAATTAGCAATAATAATTAGCAGCGCTGCGACTGGTGAGAGAACGAAAACAAACGTGGAAGTTGAAACTTCCACGTGTCGGTTTAATTATTACCGTAAACAGAGACTGTCATGTCGCGTAAAAATTTTATAGTGCCGTATTTTGCATACGACTCCGGAGAATGTTAATCGTCTTGTTTTGATGTTCAGGCTGTTTCATACGTTGTCGTTGCGATGGCGCCATTTTGACGGGTGTGACCGACGTTCGACAATGCAACTTTATCAAATTATTACCAGCAATAAAATAATGAATTCTATAAAAAAAATCGAGGTTGTTAAATTCTTTGTATACAAACGGTCGATTTAATGATTTTAATTAGTAACAGTCAAAACATGTAAAACAAACGCATTGTAAGTTGCAGCAGAAGTTACATTGTTATGTCAGGAATGAGAAATGTAGTTGAAAATTAGTGCTTGTGTTTGTTATGTCAATTTATGAATTTAGATTCGATAACATTAAAAATATAAATAACGAAAAACTTTAATACACATCTGTAACTCAGAAAAAAAAATAGTGCTGTTCATAATTCGAATTCTAGAAATAAGTATTTTATATGGCGACGAAGTGTGAACTATCTCTTAGTTAATTTGCGAACACATTATTGTTGTTTATACCGTTGATATACCTAGTGTTACCGGAACCTGTAGCGAACGAGTTCGTGGGATTTTCTATTAGTAACGTTATGTGTGACGGATCTAGCCATATACTTCACGAGTTTTCCTACGAAAAGTCAAGAGTATGTACACATATAACTAAGTACTTACTTAATTTTAGTTTTAAATTTGTATTTTTATTAGTCATTGTTGTGGTGGCCTTGGTTAGATGCTGCATAAATTATGCTAATAATTTTTCGCAGTACGCTGATTTTAATTATATTTTTCCGAATTCCTATAAAACGGACAACAAATAAAAAGATGAGGGTCTTATTAAGCTTAAGTTTTGAAATTTGACAACACATCAGCATCACATATAAGAAGCGGGAGCCAAGCAAAATAATAAATAATTACTACTAGCTAGACCGATGTGAAAATATTTCAATTACGTAATGGGTTCTTGAAGTGAAACAATTTCAATTATGTCAGATCGTGTGTTACACATGCGTGAACTTGAAACGATACAAGGTCAGACTTTATGTTTACAACGAAATGTAATTTCATAACAAAATATGTATATGTTTTATTTAACTAACCATGGTTAAATTCGTAATAGTACAAGGGCTAATTTCAACAATTAAATTGAAAGCGGTAAGCATATCTAAACCCTGTTCAGGAGACGTCAGCGTTAATTTGCCACAACACACACAGCCCTTGAACATGGTTTTATGTATTTACCGCGTTCAGTTCTTTGCCTTAGATGAAATTGACCCTAGAGTATACGAAGGCAGGAAAATAAAAAATGATTTATTTAATCATAGTTTATCGTCCCTAGGAACACAAGAAAAGAGAAAAGAAATAGATAAAAAGAAACATGTTATTATTAGAGTTATTTGTCCTGCGTGGAAACGAGACTTTCATCGATTTTTTTGCTCTCTTGATCTGTGCTAAACGAAAAAGGGAGCGTATTAGAATCACTTGTATACGTATTTTCAGGTGAACAGCCGAACATGGCAACCTAGCAACAGTTTATTATTGTAATTTTCTTGGAGTTTTATTTATTATTCTGTTATCAACAGTATTTTGCGTCAATGTTATTTTATGTAAGGAATTCATCACTGGAAATACCATAGATAGACCATTCCATGGGCTGTTTAATTTTAAACTTCGAATCATCTCCGTGACAAAAAACAGTAGAAAAACAAAATACTTGAAATTTCTGACCGATGACAATCATCATCAGGGGATATTTTTCCTGCTACCTTCGATGATCTCAGAACCCATCACTTTGAAGAATTCGCGTTACCAATTAGTAAATATTTCGTTTCTCAACTTCCGTTGAAGAGTTGGTGATAAATAATCCTCTGGTCAGTTGCCAATACATATCACATGTAACAGGCAGAAAGAGTACCAGAAACTCCACCGTGTCAATATGGCTGCCGGATGTTTTTCTCAGATTAACCGTAACCACGAACAAAGATTCTTCAAAAATGTCGCCATTTTATCTCTTTCTTTTGATGTATTGCTGTTTGAACTTATAATTTGCTAACTAATATTCTTGTAGAGGGCAATTTTATTTTCAACAAATTATAAGTCTGCATCCGTACTTAAAAATGCATTTGCTGGCAAAAATACAGTTGCTTACTTTGTATGGATATTAAAGGATGCTCTAAAATTCAAGTCTTATACTTTATGAATACAATATTAAAAAAATATATTCAGTTTAAAAAAATGACAAGGTAGTTATGCTGGTTATGTGTTATTCATGGCCAATATTTCAATCAAAGCAATTGTACGCGCCATCATACATTTCTCTTGCAAAGAATTTATATTGAGTCCGATAAAATTTTTACAAGCGTGTTAACAATATTTATTTCAATAACTCGGATGCCAAAACGTGCGAAATGAATTCATGAATTAAAACTGTTATGTGTTCGAGAATGTCATCCAAAAAATTTGTGAAATGTTTTATTTGCGTCAAAAAGGCGCCACCTTCGTACAGCCTTGAAGAGAAATACAAAATGGAATCTGCGATTTCTGCGAATGCGAACAGAAGTCAATGAACAAGAAATATCTATAATTTTCCCCATGGACACCCATTATTATCGACTGTAGTCAAGGGATCCGGCGTCGTCAGTGCGAACGGACGCATAGTAATGGACTGGATTAGATACATTGTTGCCAATTCCGGAATTTTTAGTCGGAAACCATCCCTATTTTAACATAAAACCTTCTGAGAATATATTCTGTGTACAATAATTTATACATACTTGTGGTCCCTCTTAGGGTGTTACCACACCCCGACGTCGACTAATCCCTTCTACTATCGATCGATGGCATCGATTGGTGTGGTGCCTTATAAAGAGGAGGCCTGTGTCCCAGCCGTGGGAATATTGTAGATTTCTTTCTTATGCTTGTGCCATGTGCATAGATTTGTCAGTTTTTACTAGTGGAGAGATGAGCACCTAAATAATCAGATTAAAAAAAAAATTTGCTTGTTCTTGTTTCGAATTAGGTGTGGATTTGGACAGATACATTTCCCATCACTCTAGAGGCCGATAAATTACAGCATAGTTTTAGTTTAGGCATTTATGAAACGTTTCAACAGAATTTCATAATGAAATTCTTTATTCTATTGAAATTTAATTTTGATAGCTAGTAGTGAAATATTTCCCGAAAAGCGTGAAATTCACAATAGTTGTCATTGTTTTTAGTGCTGGGAATACTGACATAGACAATTTACATCACTGAATTTCAAAATTGCCTCTAATTTTCATCTGAAACAACAAAGCATTGCAGTGCAGTGCCGAATGGTTCTTTTGTCGCCTGAATGACAAGAGATCGCTGTTTACACACACGAAAGTCAACCTATTTGTGAAATTTTGATCAACACAATGACTTTATGTATGACCAAGTTTTTCCCCCATAAAAACCAATTATCTTTACCAATCGCAACAACCGTACATCACTACCCATTATTATGATTGTCTATTCATATTATTTTTTTCCGTAACGGTAACACAGTATACGTGTAGATTTCCTATCATATCTTTCCACAACAATACGTCGAGCTCGTTTGAATTTCGAATGCAATTTAAATATTCTATTATGATACGGGAGGAGCGTTCTAAACACAACAGAGACAATGCTACTCTATACTTCTATAGGCTATGTGTGTACACGTCAATGAACTCGACACTCTATGGTTTAGGTGTTATAGCGAATGACACAGAATGACATTATTGTCTCCTACACGTGGAAGCCATTTCCTGTGTGAATCTACGACCTGACACTCGGCAATGCATTGTAAGGTGATTGGCTAGATTACTAAAATCGTACCTTGTGGAACTAAAACTGTTTTAATATATTTTGCTCGGAATTTATTTTAACTTCGTATTTCAATGCTACTATATTGTATTGGTCTAAAAGTAGACACTAACAAAAATGAAGTTTTTCATGATTTTAATAACCAGTTTTGCAGTCAATAGGGTTCTTTTTCTTTTCTCACGACAGTCCGGTGAGCAAAAGTTGTTTTCTTTACCAAGTTCGCAGGTAAACAATAAAACGAAGCCAGTCAAAAGATTTTCCTTATCGATGACGTAGGCACAAGTGCACGCTACCAACTCATAAAGTGATAAAGCCATAACCTTGTGCTGCGTCTAGCCTAGTGCCTAGACTCGTTTGTTTATTATCATAATTACTGCATTGTTTCACTGGCAAAATACTTCTATTTTATTACACAAACAGGTTGGAATATGTTTTTAGTTCTTACACGAGCGGAGATGAGTGACAGGTAAGGGAGCGATCACACTTGTCGATGTAGAGGAAGCGAAAAGACGTTATACGCCTCGTTTAGGTTCGGAAGTCGACACGGACTATTCGCGTTTATTGCACGGCTATAAGCTCTATCTGAGCGGCTCAGTGAAGTGTGTTCACTGCCTAAGAAAGGTGACTTTACTATTGCTCCATGGGTACAATTAGAATTGAAGAGCCGTTTCACTAAGAAAATCTTAATGTAAAGAAATTAGCATAATAATTTTCTATTAATATTCTCTAAAGGGGAATTTAAGTGAAGTATTTATTAACCCTAGCAGATTAACCGTCACTGCCCTGTGAAGTGGGTTAAAAGTACCGAGCATAGCGATTAGAAACTATTGCTATTGGAAGACAAGTATGTATTTTTTTATCTTTAAAACTACTCTATAGTCAAAAAGCGTTTGACAGCTGTCAATCTGACAGCGTGAGGCATCTTAATGTCACCGTTAGTGCTGCGACAACGTGACAGTTGCGCAACACTATTGTGTGACAAGCGCGACACGTGTTGCGGATAGCCGGGGACACACTGTCTAGACGAACAATAGGTATGTTAGATAACGTGTTTTATAATTGATTTTATACCTACTTGCTTATGTTCTAGATAATAGTTACACGCTTCCAAAACGAAAACAAAGATGAAAGGTTATGAAACGGGATGCGCAAGTTTCAAACCATTCATAAAAGCATAGCTCTGTGATTTTAAAAACATCTACTTTTACCTCTCCTTTGTGATTTAGTCTTTCTGTTAGGTCTAATAAATTATGCTGCTTTGCTAGGACGATAAAACCCAAAATTAATGATACTTGGGAGTTCTTAAATTATCATTCATTCATAGAAGTTAGCAACAGTGAACATATACTAAACGTACTTACGACTGATTGTCCTCAAAGAGATAATACGTTCTTGTTAAAGCAATCAATTAGATACACAGCTATCGTTGAACCCATCGACTTAGCTACCTAGCTACTGTTCTCAAGAAGTCCTGCACTAATTAAAGCAGCCAACCAGTCAGGCATAATAAACTTAATGTATGTACACGTTGTAGGTACATGTACCAGCTATACATGTATTGTAACGCCAGCTAGTCGTGATCGTGAATAGTTCACTGCACCGACTATAAATCCTTTCTTGGAAGAGGTTTGCTACGATCGACAGACAAATGCTAATCATGAAAATGGTTGGAAATCACTGTTGTTTGACGTTTGAAATTCTTACAGTGATCACGACATGGTAATCTGTTGAGAGTTCAGTTAGATTCAGTATCTGTTTCTTATCATTTCAGGACACGAACTTTGTTCCTTGGGTACGAATGAGCCACCCTATCTTCTATTTTTCTAAAATCGTAAATAACTTCGAAATTACTAATAATTAATAGGCATTTTGCTACATGCACGGGACTATGCGTTTTTTTATATGCAAAACAAAATGTGTTTTTATCCAAATAACATTATATCCAGGTTGTCATGTGAAGTTCCCACATTAGAAATAAATAAGGGATCGGCAACACCTACACACCGTTAATGACGTAGGGCACAACGCTAATTGCCACAATTTCCAGGGCCTTGCCAAAAAATAGGAGGACATTAATAGAAATTACCCGCGTAAACAGAGCGCGCGCATCTACGCAAACCTTTTGTGAGTGACAGCTTTCAAACGTCAAAACCACAGGTTGACAACATAAAAAAAAACACGTTCATAGCCAATATTGTTGGAAAAGTAATAACAGTAATAACTTTTGCTTGGAGTTTATTTTGAGCGGATTATTAATTAGACACGCTCTACAATTAAATAGCCATTAAGACAGGAATCCATTGCTCTATGTATAAATAGTGAAAATTGTACCTCGTTATATTACGTTCGTGTGCCTATTATGCTGAATTTCAGATGAAACTAACTGTGAAATTGGATATTTTCTGCATAACGATAAATTGGGCAGTTATTATTTGAAAACATTCTATCTGATCTCGGCTGTCTAGTTAAGTAGGTAGTAAAACTCGTGACACAATTACTTTTTAACCGACGAATCAAAAAGAATTTATCTTAAATGTTAACTAACATGATTTAAAGAAAAAATCTTTCTCAATAATTCAATCACAAGTTTAAGCTCTAGGAATAAGTAGTAAACCTAATTGCTTAATAAATTCTTCATAGAAGTCATATAAAATAGTCATCAAAACGCAATAAGGAAAACTATTCCTGTCCCATAATATATTTTACAATATCTAACAGCTGATAAATGATAAAATTGGCGCCTCTTCCACATTGCTCGAATTCCTAACCACCAACTCACGATAATGTAGTTCGATAGGATGAGATCAAGAGTAAGTTAAGTGAGCATATTGTTTACTATATGTATACAAATATTTGGCAAGAGCACTTTCATTTTTCTAATGAATCAGGGTTTGTCGCGTGGCCGTGGCCGGCGCGCAGGGAATCTTGCTATCTCCGGAATGTTGGCACCACTGCCAACCTGACAATAAACATCTTTGAGCGGGAAAAGTAGCTTCCAGATAGCTCCAGAATTTGCCGAGACAGAAAAGGATTATTCTAGGACTACAAGTCTTTCTTTCAAGTGTTTAGTGCTTGGTTTGGTGGTTTTGATTGACGGTTGAATGACATTGACAGGAGGTAAACATTTGTAAAATTATCTGCCGAAATTGTTTTGAAAAAAACAAGATGGCGGCGTTAGTTCCAGTTAAGAACACGCACCATAGATCAATATCAATATTATGTAGAGACCATGTTTTAAAGATTCTCTACATATTTTGTGTATGAGGTTTCGAATTCATGTCATTCGTCAAAAACATTAATGCTTGCCAAAACCTATGTGCGGAATGAGTTTCAATTCACACAGGCGATGAATGATTATAATTGTTTACCATTCCTGATCTGGGCACAAGAAGGAGAATTGCCATAATAGTCGCGGTTGCTTGATTGGCGATAGCAATAAACTATGCTAGAAGTATGTTAGGTTAGTAATAAAGTAATAATTTAACCATCACTGGGCAAAAGACACATAGTCTAGTAATAACTCTATTTGAAGGTTTGAGAAGATTCTTCTAATTCCCACATAGTCCTCCATGTTTTCTCTATGGATTCCCATCAATAAATAATTAATTGGGGCCCGGCCTGGGCCACTTGGGTTTAGTATATGCAATGCAGTCTAGCTTTTTTGGGAACTGCTATGAGAAAACTACAGTTTTCTACCCAATTTAATTATGACATTTACAATCTCAAAACTTATCGTTTCGTAGTTGTACATGAACATTTTGATGCGTGGCCATATTCAAACTAAGTTCAGCATCTTATCTTTTCAATACAATCTGCATAGACAATTTCACAAATGTTTAGCTACAGCGCCCTCCTACCAATTTGATTCAGGCGCGAAAGATCTATGCAGTACTATTGAACATCACTACTTGTCGCCTGTTGGTATTCGGGTGCATAGTTTTGAATTTGGAAGCCACTATACTAGTTATTCCAGGAACTATCGTGTTGTCAGCAGTCGCGTGCCGGCACTCGCTGCCGTCGGGTACGCCTCGGTTACTCGGTACTACTCGGGTAACGAACCGATCTGCGCATTTCGCGCCCGAGCCAAATACCCGCCATTCCTCAGCGATGACATATTTTTTTTATAGTTTCTTTATTTTGAATTTGCGTTATATTACGAATGGTGGATTATGCTTTGGATAATGTTTTGTTTTATGGAATGATTGTCACTGACTTGCAAATCGTATTTTGACCTAGTGGCTAGAATTAAAGTACAGCTTATCATTTATCTACATAGATTCTAAACCGCAAGTCTAATGAGTGACTGTAGTGACACTATCGATCTGCATCAATCAACTTGGAAAGCATATTTTAAGGGCTTGCTTATAATCGCTAAAAAATACGAAAGGATGTACTGATTTGTAAATTATATTTTTCATTTAGATAAAATATTGAATCAAAAACAAAAAAAGAACTGATAAAACTTAATTCATTTTCCAAAGGCTTAAAACGCGTAGCGCGTATTGCTACGCTGTACCGCTACGCCAAAACGGCGTAGCGCGCTCTTGCTACGCTGTATCGCTACGCTAAAACGGCGTAGCGCGCTCTTGCTATGCTGTATCGCTACGCCTAAACGGCGTAGCGCGCACTTGCTTCGCAGTCTACGATCGTGTTGACTTCACGCATTTTGCGAAACTAAAATCCATGATTTGTTTTCGTCACAAATACTTAGGTAGGTATACAGTTGGGTCGTGTAAGAACCCCAAACCTATCATTGGCCTAAATCTGTCCTCATGCGTAAGATAAACCCCGTCTTTTATACTTACGTGGTTTTATACGTACGAGGTCTTTGACTTGAACGAGAATCTGATAAATATTGTCTATCTTATCTAATCGGAGCTTTGTGGGTTTTTGTTGATCACAAAATTTGATACATGGCTGTTTTATCTACTTAAATATGTCTAATTCTATATAAATGTGTCATGAAGGACAACGGGGTCAATAGCCTTCGCAAAGTGGTTTTTATCTAATTACATTTTGGGATCAAACTACTTAGTTAAATTGTATGTGTGAAAACATAGTGTTGACAATATAGTTCCCATTTCACAAAATTATAGAGAAAAAGAGTCAAGATCTGCAACCTTCAACACTTCATTATACTGAAATATTCGAAAGTTCACTCATACATTAACAATTCGCTTGTGAATTTATTTACCGACAATCAAAATCTCATTTAACTCACCGAATTCTTTCTGTGTCCGTCATGGGATCATTATCATTACGGGAAACGACTCGAAGAATAACATCATTCATCGGTAGTACTATAAAGTTACCAGTCGAAACATTCATCACTAAATAATTAGTCATGGACTATCAACGTAAATCGTAAAATAGGAACGTTCCCATTACAACTGAAGATTATTCAGGTGGTAGAATGAATCATGTTGCCCGCGTGTGCCAACACTAACATTAAAAAAAAAAACAAACACCTTCGCGCCATATTGTATAACTATTAATTTATTATTATCCTTTTATGTGCCTATTAACTACATAATGAGGTTTTTTTCTGTAACTGATATACAGGTGTAGTAACTACTTGTTATACAGGGCACTTTTAATACGCTATAAAGTTTATTTTTAACCAAGCTTAATTCATTTACATTGTTGACGGTTTGTTTTGGCGCTCTTTACTTGTTGTAGCGTGAACCCGTTATAAAAGTAAATTACGAAACCACGTGTAAGTTTGTGGTTTCAATTATTAGTAAACAACTATCGCTTTTCATACACCAGTCACCAACTACTTCAGATCTCAACCCGATGCGATGTAAGGAGCAATTAAACTTTATGACTCCATATAATTATCTGCGAAGCTTACAATACAAGGTGTATGAAATCATCAAGTTATTTATGCCCAACACTGAACACAGACAGTCCGCTTGACATTTCATATTTCACCATAATCGTCCTCCAACAGAACATCACACTTTGATCTAAAAACAGTATGCTTGCGAAACAAAACGAAATAATCGCCATTGCGAATATAACAAATGGTTTTATTTCAAATCACCTGCCGTTCATCCATTACCTTTTCGTGGCAACTTGGGAAGTTGGTGATAATGTGGTGAGGGGCAGTCCTTAAGTCGTTGGGATAAGGGTTATATTGCGTGCATAGATAGTGTGGTGAATGCGTGCATTTGTAATAATAGTAGTGTGAGCAGCTGGACGCTTGCCAATGCAGCGGGTAGCGACCCCGCGCGCGGGCCCGCACACACTGACGCGTTATGTCACACAATTATAAAACTTGTACACGCTTTATCGTGAACCCTAATTAAACGGTCTTTTGAAAAAAAAAATGAATGGCCCGCCCTTTTTTTGACGGGATAATGCAAATGCGAAAGAGAAGGGGCAATGCCAAAGGGAAGCACAGCCAAATAGAGTTCAGCCGTCTGATGCTGTGTACTTTTCAAGATAATTTAATTGAATCATTACTGAGTACACATTTTAAATAATACTACATAGGTATAAATTGCTTTCCATTTTTATATAATCCAACTTTTAACTTGTTACGTTACAGTTGATATCATGATATCTTTACCGAACCAACAACTTGTCAACAAAGTGCAAATAAACATACTTTGAAGTAAGTCTTTTAAAGTAAAAACCAAGTATTATCAAAACATTGATGGATGTATTTTGAACTCTATGAACCCGTGAATGTAAGTTGAAAGTCTCCATGAAGTTTACTTGAAACACTCCGACAAATTAAATTAGCGAGTAGCGACAGATTATGCAAACTGAGTAGTCTTGATTTAGTGGCGTGTCTTGTAAAAGCGTAGCTTAGATACAGGGAGGAGAAATACTCCGGCGTCTAATCAGGATTAACGTAAACAGGAATACTTATGACGTAATTGAGTTCCTGAATTTGTATAAGGAGTAGGAGAGAGAGAGGAGGAAATCGACGAGAGGAAAGTTTTGAGTATGAATGTGGGTAAATGACGGATGGACGTTGTGAAAAATGATATGGCTAGCAAGGGGGTGACACATGAGATAACGACAAATAGAGAAGTATGGAAGAAGAAAACATGGAGCGCCGACCCCAAATAAATTGGGATAAGAGCTGGGGGATATATGGTTATTATTTTTAACTAAAATATTGTTAACAGAAAGATACAAAGGATACTTGAATGTGATTTTTAATCAATAGACATAAACACCATCTGCTGATAGTTTCAAGTATGTAGAAATCAAAATGAAGTTTGATACACACCAGGCGTTTGTCTGGCAGATAAAATACGTTCCTATAGACATACAATATTTATTGATTGTATTACAAACAAATATTTCATTGCAGTCATAACATAAACGCGAGTTCTCTTCGCACATTCCCAGTTTCATAACAGCAGTAAGAGGTGCTGCTATGGGCTATGAAGCTGTCAATATTTGTGCATTATTGCAGTCTTTAACAGCCAACTACGGCTTATGATTCAAGAAGCAACACATCATTTGAATTCGGCTTACAGCGGTACGATTTCACGGTTCTATAATCTTCGTTTATTTTCGTTGGTGCTGCCGATTTGTGAACTTATGTTTGAGTGGAGATATTGGTTGTGTGCATGAAGATTGCTTCAGCTGTTAAGAGTCTTCATATTATCAATTATTATTATTGTTGTTGAGTAAATTACTTTGTCATAGTAGTGCGCCAAAATTGACTGAGTGGATGCTGCAACAGCTTGCTAACTTCTGAGTTACATATTATTAATCCTTTACAGGATGTTAGCTGCAGTCATAGCCTAGTGGTGTGACCGTTGGACTGACAAGCCATAGGTCGCAAGTTCGGACCCAAGATACGCACCTCTGGTTTTTCGGATTCATGTGTGTATTGTATAAATATCACTTGCTTCGGAGAAGGAAAACATCGTGAGGAAAACAGCATGGCTGAGAGATATTTTCCGACGGCATGTAAAGCCAAGTCAGAGGCTAAAAAAAACGTGTAAGCTCGTGAAATTAAAAACCTAGTCTACTAGCTCCGATTTCTAGACTACTATTTCAAGACGCACTTAAAGCCCTAGCAAGACCTAAGGTTCTTTGACTTAGCAGACGTGGGAGAGGTCCAGAAATACATTCTCAGACAAAATGGAGCATTGTGACTAACGACGGTGGTGGTATTTGTGGCGAAGACAACGACACACAAAGTTGGCATGGATACATATTTGCTGTTTGTAGGTATAAAACAATAGATGTGGAAAAAAATATATTATAGTTACTCTTAGACGACCAAAGGGCCAAAGTCAGAACCCAATGGGGCTCTATGTATGGCAAGCGATATCGGAGCCCCATATAGAGGTTCTTGACTAAGAACTGGTCCTTAGTAAATCTAAATAGAAAGAAGTAGTAGGCCTTTGCCCTGTGGCGAGATATTACTGGGTTTTAAAAATAATAGGCACTATTCGAGCTTTTTTAAAACTGAGACGAGGCTTGACGAAACACGACTCGACATAAGTTCAATCCAAAAAGCTGACTACAGTTCAATACGCTTAATCCAAATAAAAAACCCAATTAAAACAACAACACAAACAATAAAATGTAGTACACGTTCATTAAACGTCTCCCGACACATGTAAGAGCTCAGAACACTGAACAGTTAACGAAGAAAGTGCAAATGTCTAAAATAACCGGCGGCGGTTAGACCGGCCTGCAGAAATGTCAAGTGGAATTAAGGCTACTGCGAATAGATGGCAATAAGAACAGGCACAGTGCCGTGCCGTACGGATTTATCCTGAAACTGGTCTGACCAACGAGCTACAAAGAGCAGAACGGAATACAAAAGTGTTTTGGTGAAAACATTTTCGCAACAATCTATTGGTGGGATGGGTTTTTGAAGGACCCAATCACAGATATTAATTAGACTAGGATGTTTGCAAAAAGAACTCCTTTTCAAACTAAAAGCACTCACATTTCGCCAAACATGTTTGTCCAATAAAAAGGGGGCGAACCTTTTGCCATCAACTGGGGACATATTCAGTCTCCGGGACTGATACTGAGAAAAAACTGGTGGAAAAATAAAAAAGCATTTTGCCCGTATCTTATGAATTCAATGCATTCGTATCAACTCATAATAATAATCGAGCACAGGGCCCAGCGCGATTACACTACATCTTCGGTATCGGGGTGTTATTGGGGCGTGATAGACGGGTCGTAGGTCGGCGCGCGCGCAGGTTATTGAACTCGGCGCATGCGTACACAACGCATAGAGGAGCAGAAGAACTGCTAACTCTGCGTTCTTGACTAACAGACAGTTGTGTACCTGGAGTTCCGCTTAAACTAAAACTAGGATTGGATGCAGGTTGCAGCATAGCCCGCAAAGTATGCACGGTGCTGCATTCTTGCGTCAATGCGGAGACAAAACTTTTAAATAGTAGGGCTTCTACAATAATTATGGGCCAGGTGATTGCCTATAAGACCCATTTAGGAAACTTAGAAGATAATAATTCTAAACGTTAACAGGATTTATTAATACTCAGTATTCAATTACACTGATATCGAGGATTCGGAGCTTGTAAAACTGGGACTACGAGTATGAATAGATCAACAATTTGATATTACTTGAAGTCACATTTCAATTAATCTTCTGGCTAATTAATTAAGCCAATTAATAGCGCAATAAGTGGTGTAAACAAGGAATATAAGTAATCATACATTAGGTATGTATAGCGAACACGATATCTCACCACGATACAGTAAATAGAACGGTATATAAATACTTTTAGTGTTACTGATAACATTAGACGTGCATTTAAAATTTTTATTTTATGTTATCATTACGTGTTCAGGTTAGTTCGTGTTTTGCAATTAAAACTGTGCTGAAGAAGTTTTATAATACTTTCAACTATTCTCAAATCGACGCCATTAGTCGTGCCGCATCCAGTTTTTCAAGGAAGATTTCAGGCATATGCTTACTGCCCGTCTTGCTGATTAGCTTATTTCTTGCATAGAGCATGAGACATAATCATTGTCGTATAGCTTCTATCAACACGAGACAGGAGATACCTTAACTATGGCCTACTACCTAAAACGATGGTTTTTCGTACGGAGATGACCAATCACAAAAAGCAAGAAGAAGGAATGCTCCTTCTTCTTGCTTTTTGTGATTGGTCATCTTAGCTTAGCTTATGTGGTTTCTGCCAAACCACCTGATGATGACCTTAACTGTCCCTGACCTTAATAATACATAGATATATGAGACCAATAATTCCTTTTAAGATTCATTGTAAATGTTTATTTGCTGCCTCATCAATAAATTACCGATATAAGCGGATTCGAAACTGGTATTTACGTAGATTCAGGTACTTCAAAAGTTCTTTATCTAAAAGAAACAGAAGCGAACAGTGTCAGTTTTATCTACGTTGTATTATTTGACAACTTGACAAATGTGATGATAATCATGAAGGCTTATGGTTATCTATCCGTCCAGACATATTCATGACATTACTGACCTTTATCTTGAGACACTGCTGTATTTGAGCAGGTCTTGCCGAGGTCGACTCCTGTATGATCCGTTTGTTCATTCTGAGAACCCTCCGAAAAGCACTTCAAGGAGTTGGTTCTGGCTGACATTTATAAGTCTTTGGCAGTTATTACGGATAGCCAGAAGCCCGGAAATCTAACAACCAATCTTACCAGTTACTAGGTTGAGGAGGTCAGATAAGCAGTCGCTTCATGTAAAATACTGGTATTCAATTGCATCCGGTTAGACTGGAAGCCTACCTTAAACGTTGGGAGAAGGCTAGGCAGATGATGATGAAACTACCGTATTTAGGGCGAGAAGATACGAACATACACGTTATTCAATTAATATCGATTCCTAAAACCTTCACTAATGAAATATTCGTGATTTCAGTCCTTTCCAGAACAAGACTATTTCATTTTCGTCTGTTCACAACTTCAATATTGGATATAATGGATTAAACATTAATTAGATAATTCTTGGAACTTCACATGGAGGAAGCTATTGCGTTGCTACCAGTAATCTAGAAAATTTAATTTCGTTAATGGTATAAACGCCAATAAAAGAACTAAATGGCCAATGGGCAATAAGTAACGAGCAAAAAGCATCAAGGTTTGCCCAGCACTTAGAGGAAACCTTTACGCAAACCGAGAGCGCTGACCAAGATCTAAACTGGGAACAACTACAACAAGTAGACCAAGAGATAAAACTTGTAACACCAAAAGAAGTATCTAAAGAAATCAGAGATCACATCAGCCCAAAAAAATCTCCTGGTTATGACCTTATCACAGGGGAAATCCTAAAGAACCTACCAAGAAAAGCCTTGGTAAAACTTACTAAGATAATCAATACTTCTTTTAGACTGAAGCATGTTCCAGACCAATGGAAGGTTGCAGAAGTGATCATGATCCCCAAACCAGGGAAACCACCTCAAGAGGCATCATCATACAGGCCCATCTCCTTGCTGCCAGTGATATCAAAGCTTTTCGAGAAATTACTTCTAAAACGACTGAAACCTATTATAGAAAATAGCAACATTATACCAGACTATCAATTTGGATTCAGAGAAAAACATTCAACGATAGATCAGGTGCATAGAATAACAACAGTAATTGAAAAAGCTCTTGAAGATAGGAAAGTGTGTACCACTGTATTTTTAGATGTAGCCCAGGCTTTTGACAAAGTTTGGCACAAGGGATTGATCTTTAAACTAAGAACTATGTTGCCAAAACAGTTCGCAGATATAATAGAATCATATGTAACTGGTAGAGTCTTTAGAGTAAGGCAAGAAAATGCCTATTCTGAACTAAAAGACATAAAAGCTGGTGTACCACAAGGAAGTGTTCTAGGCCCGGTCCTGTACCTGTTGTACACATGTGATATACCAGAACTAGAAAATGCAACTATTGCTACTTTTGCTGATGATACCGCAATAATGGCCACAGGATCAAGTCACAAAGAAGCTGTGGTGAAAGTACAAAAAGCAATAAGTGAATTCTATGATTGGACCAAGAAGTGGAGGATCAAGTTGAATGAAACAAAATCCATTCACATTGACTTCACTAATAAGAAATCTGAATACAACCCTGTGTACATAAACAACAAAAGTGTACCGTACGAAAACACTGCCAAATATCTTGGTATGACCTTAGATGCAAAGCTTCGCTGGAAAGCCCATGTCAAAAAGAAACGAGAAGAATTAGAAATTCGTTACAGAAGTATGAACTGGTTACTAGGAAGGCATTCCGCGTTGTCAGTTCCTAACAAAATTCTGCTATACAAAACGGTCCTTATGCCAGTATGGACCTATGGTATACAACTATGGGGTTGCGCCAAAGAAAGCAATGTAGAAATCATACAAAAATTCCAGAACAAAGTACTCAAGAACATCGTGAACGCGCCTTGGTACATAAGAATTGACGACATCCATCGGGACCTGAATATAGAGTTCGTAAACAGCATAATCCAAAAATATGCAGAAGCTCATGAACATCGACTTCATCATCATGTTAATGTCGAGGCCATCCAGCTCCTCGATAACACGGACATAGTAAGAAGGCTCAAAAGGACTAAGCCTTTTGAGTTAGTGTAGTGTAATCTATTGTGACTTTACCGCGAGTGTAATATAGTGTAGTGTACCTAGCTATTTATATGGACACAAGAACAAAGTGACTTCGCCTTAACAGACGCTAAGTAAACGCAATGGACGTGCTCTTAGATATAATTTTACTTTTAGCAAATTAAGTTAGATTAAAATTGCTTATTAGCCTTATTAGGCTAGATTGTAATATAATAAACAAGATAAAAAAAAAAAAAATGGTATATGTAAGTTAGTTAACTTTGTTTCTGTATTACATATAAAGCGCTTGCTATTAATAATATTGTGCCTTTGGTTTCTGGACAGTAGGCTCTTATGGGTAATTAATAGCTCGACTTTATTCAAAACAACGGCTCACCTCCACTTCGTAAGGATACGATTTCTTTGACATTAGTAAATAGTTGACATGGGTGACGGTTGAGCTCACCTTTGTTTTAGATAACATTCATATAGCATTCATATATAAATCGGTTCAGCCAGAGAGATTTAAAAATCTTATAGAGCGGACATTGGTATTTGATGTTTTCATACAAAAATGTTGAACCCGAACATTTTTGATTTTGACACACGAATGCTACCTGACAAGGGGGCGTACATGACACAGACAGACCGATTTGTTACTAAGTAGTAACAAGTCTTGGATTATGCTTTTCTTCGTCTTGTCCCGTCTATCTCTCGTAAATATTTGAATGTCTTTGGGTTCAGCCTCTTTTGGGGATTAGCGCCAAGTCCAAAACCTAAGTATCTCCTAGCTTAATTACACTAATAACAATGACAATGATTCCATAATTAATTAAGAATTTCGTGGATTTTTGATATGAATAGGCTAAGTCAAGGTGTACAAACTTTGTAGTTTGTACCTAGTGGTGGTGTCAAAAAAGCGATAAATGGAGTAAGTACATCCAATTTCCAAAGGTTGGGCTTGGGTAGCACTTACATTTTATGTACGTACTTCTTTTGAAAATCGATTGCCAAGTATAGAGGTTTCCAGGGCTGCGGGACTGTTCGAAAGAGATACCGCGGCCCTGGAACATAAAGGGCAAAAGAAGGGACATGGATGGTTTTTAGTCAGTAAATGTCTGACACTCCCTTCCGCTCCGCCCAGAGGCGGGAGGAGTCATTTGATGATTTCCCATCCGAAAAAAAAAAAGTATAGAGTTTTGGCCAATTTCGCTTTGACCCTGTCTATTCTATAGCCTATTCCCAACAGTGGACCTTCCAAGCTGATAATGATAATCACAAAGGAAATAAATGATAACCTTATCGTACCTGGGAAGGACAAAGCTATCTTGCAAAAATACACTGATAACAGGAAGGTCAACAAGTTTAACTATCTGTCTGACAAGATTAGCAACACTTGCGGTTAGGTAGTACTTAGGTAACTACTCTAGATATGATAGATTCACGTCATAACAGTCTAAGTTCGTCTGAGAGGCAATTTCACCTTTGAAACTGAATGCGATTAAACGGCGGCCAGCAGCCGACAGTGTCAGTCAACTGTCAATATTCCATAGTCATTATGACACTGACAGCTCATGAACGTGGTTTAGATTTGCTCATCCCGTTAAGTTTCATTGTTTCTGTAATCACCAATGAAACTAAACTAACTAAAATTGTGTGTGTGAAATTCGCCCTAAAATTATGTATAATTAAGTTGTGGTATGGTATTGTATTGTAAAGGTTGAGACACACTGGCTACGTTACATTACAGAAGGGTGACAAGAAAGAATTGAACTTGACTGCGAATCTCGACCACAAGGATTTAAAAGGAGAATAAAAGAAAGTAACAACAGACAACAGTTTACACTGTCTTGGGTTTGGGAAAGCTTCTACTGATGGCCGCTGTACAGGTTGAAAATTTTGAAACCAAGGAAGATAGTTGGTAACGATTGACGTGTCCAAAAAGGATTTGGTTTTTTGTAGTACCATTGATGTGTACAAAAAGGATTTTGTTTTTTGTAGAACGTTCATGTTATTGACCCATGCTTAGAAGTAGGTATAGGTACCCGGCTGTCACTCACCGAATATTTTAGTTTCCCAGATCAGTATGGAACTTAAATACTACATAAACATGTCTGGCGAAATATTCAGAATGTTGAGTGTACAATTGATATTCAAAAAGTATCTCTCACGTCTGTTTATTTTCAAACATTGTCTTCACACGTATGCACATTGTTTGAAAATAAACAGAGTCAATCAGCGATGCATGTTATGCAGTAGCCAGCTTGCGAACGCATCGTGCCGCCGCGCGATCAATATTCAGCCCGGGTACCCGGACACAGCGCGATCGCGTCTACACTTCAATAGAAACGCTATCTAGCAGCCGCCGGCGTATCGAATATAAATTACACAAAATTATAGTAGACGCATAAAATCCGCGGTACGTGCCGCCATCGCGCATCGCCATTTTGAAATTCAAACGCTCTTCGGCGCGGCGTGCGTTCTGAAACCCGGTGCGCCGACCCCGTGACCGCGCGCACATATTAATGCGTTGACCGCCCACGGTCACGCATTTACCGCCCGGGTTTATTGTGGCGCGCGCGACGTTTGAGCCCGACACTCGAGACGTTCTCGCCGGTCTGGTCGCAGCCGCCCGGCCTTCGTGGCAGCAAACTCACCGCGCCGTAGTCGCTATCGCTCGACACAACGCCAACGCGGACGTTGCCGTCGCAGACACGTTTATTGTTTTCGATTTACACTTTTTTGGTGTTTACGAGTCGATACGAGGTCGCCGCGCGTCCGTTTTGGATTTCATTTCTTTTTATGACTTCATGCGTACCGTGTTCTGTTCTGTTCGCTCTTAATGGTCATTTCGACATGTTAATGCCCTAATTCAATGCAAATACTTGCCAAACACGTTTGGCTTCTTTTTCAATAAACAGAAATTCGATCTTATTACAATCGTAAACACCTACTGGGCTATCAATAACAGTAGGTAATCATGACCTAAATTTAAAGCAAAGGTTTAATACGTACGTCTTTGTGTGTTAGGATTAAGATTAGATACAGGTAACTGCGTCGTTTAGACTTCTAGGTTATAAAAACGAAGACGTCACCTAGTTTCACAAACAGCAAGGCATGGCATAAAATTCTAGACCCTACTATCAGTAACTACGACCTTCTCGAGTAATGACAGCTATAACATGAAATACGCCCGAGTGACATGAAACTAAATAATACCACTATGCTAAATAGAGTTTCGCAAAATAACATTTCGTAGGCAGAACGTATCGATCGTGCTCGCAGAGACGTGAATGTCGCAGGATCTAGCCTTCCCTTCCTTCTGTCCCTTACCTTCACAATTAACTCTGCTACATAGAAGGAGCTACCTTTACAACTATTTTCAACACGTGACTTTTAAAACTACTGCCTAAACAAAAGACACGTTAAATAAGTAAACGTTAATAAAGGTAAATCATCAAGTTGAACGTACGACAGACGTCCACACACGGCAGACTGTAATTGTAAAATAAATAAAGCATTCAAAAATTCAAAAACGGAATGCCACCCAATTCGTCAGCAGTAGACCTTCGTGGTGGCAAGGCAGTCGGCGGTCGGCAAGCGCGGACCAAGGTCAACTTTACAACTGGGTCTGCGCCCATCATTGATTTCACGACGTGACGCAAGACAGCGACGCGCCGCCGCCTATGTCCGACACGGAACATGCATTATACAACTTTTTGCTTCCCCATAGACCGTAGGCGTTACGACATTAGACGCATTAACCATATGCTTGATTTGATGTCGGATAATGATACGTTTTTAGACGAAAACAATACGATACTATGTGTACATAGTGCCCATTAGAAATGAGTTTGATACGTAGACTGTAATCTACTGAGTTCACGGTAGGGAACGAAATTCGATATTCAAATCGATATGAAAATTCGAAGATAGGAATCTAATTCGCGATTGGTACTGGGAAACTTGCAGTCAATTCTGCTCAGCCAATGATATTTACCTGATAAGCATTAATGACGTTTCGAGTAATTAGATTTTCACATCACTCACACTCACTAACTTTTTCGTTATAGCTTGGGAGATGGTGATTGACCATCTTAGGGACAAGTAAACATAAACCGCTTGTCGTCAACCAGAACGGGAACAACAAATAGATTAAAAATATCTCAAGTTCTGGATCGTACAACTTGACACTGAATGTCCACAACAATTTCATGCAACAAGTTAAATTAATAGCATTCCTAAGAACTACAGCGTTATTCATACAAAAACCAAGCTGTATTCCTAGAAATCCTTTCATAAACTCTGGAATAATGCAATGTATTCCGTAATTTGAGCTTAGATCACAAGAACCTCAAGTGTTTTCCCCGAAACTTACGTTTGGCTAGGATAATTTCATGAATAAGAGAAAATACGCCAACATCGTAGTAGCGTAGTTACTGTCTAGTCTGTGCTTTAGGAGTTACAGAGCTCAGAGCATTATCTTATACCAAACTACTGTTACTATTGGAACAAACAAAATATCCGTACAATTTAGTACAGTACTGTAATAGTGCCGTATAATATAACTGTCTCATAATATAGTATTTTTTGTTGAGCTCCTTGCTTCGGATAAGTATACTAGGAGTACCTGTTAAAACGGTGGATGTAAACTGGCAAAAGGTTGGAAGAGTAGAATACTCTGGCCCTTGTGAAGAGCTCTAACATTACATAGTTCATTAATTCTACTAAGTACGTATCCCAAGGTAAAAATGAGACTACGTTTCGTAACAAATCCGTAAAGGAGTCATAATAAAGCAGCATTTATACTCTGGGAGTTTCGTATCTAATTCAGTCACCCGGACCAATCACATCGGCTGGATGGCCGGGATCACGCCGCCGTGTCAGATTAACATCTGGAGCTGTGCAGATAAAATGCGAGGGTTACGTTAACCTTCCAGTACCTTCGAAATTCATTATTTTAAGAATTTTCTGCTGATATGCTTTCTACTTCGTTTTTAATTTCTTACCTATTGTATGCGCGGCTGGGGTTCATGTAATTTGATAAGATGACTTATCAATACGAAAGAAGATGTAAAGGTGAGGATATTCTCGAATATTTACCTGAAAATAAAAGAAAACAAAAATTAAGTAAGATAGTTTCAGGAAAGTCAGCAAGAGCAGAATGTTCATCATTCCGGCGGAATTGTTATAATAACGTGCAATTAATTGTGTTTGCTAATGGTTTTTGGTATCAACACAGACTATCGCCATTTGTTTTTCTTGTAGAATTTGTAAAATTAACTAAAATAAAATTAATTGCTAACACATCACATACCACTTCAAAAATTAGTAGATACATTCAGTGACGCCTAAAAGATTTATTGTTCAATCTCATATTTGTTTTTAATTTGTAAGAGAATTTAAATTCAAGAAAAAAAATTGGGACGTAAGCTCTGGCACGCTGCGAAGCTGCCAAAAACAAAACTCGACTCGGTCCAGTTCTGTCAAACGCGTCTCTGAAGTAATGGCCGCGTATTTTTGGCGGGAATACACAAATATCATTGGCTTCGTTATGAAGAAATTATAGCCGTGGGGTTAACCTCGGCGACCAATCTTTTCATCCTATGATCAATTTGATTTATAACGATTTCAGTACGAAAGACTTCAAAAAAATGTGTAACACACATTTTAATATTTCATATTGCGTAATTTTAACAGTAGTTGAAAGAAGTTTTGCTGTTTGTCAAGTATAGGTTTAGGATACATCATAACATGTCATACCTTTTTCCTTTAAATCTTGTGAGTATTGCGATGAAAAAGCCTCTAAATACATAGAAAGAGACGTCAGAGCATCAGAGGTATGTAAAGCAACTAGGGGAGGTTGAACAAAAGATGAGAAACTTAAAACTTTCATGCACAGCGTTATGTAGATTGAAAGCACTCTAGTTTCCGTAAAGAGCCGAAAATTGTGTAGACGAGACTTTTCTATTTATTTTTGCTTTCCTGGATACTTTGTAGGTCTGCGGCTGTTGCTGCTATATGTATAATTAATAATAAAAAAATGCTCTGTTTAGATTGTTTGAAAATAATATTTACATTATGATGCAATAGTAGACTAGCTTTTGAAACTAGGACAATTCTGTATCTTCAAAGGGTTCAGCCTAATGGATTCTGTTAATATTCACAATCAGAAAAAAGTGAAAACAGTGTCAATGGTTTGTACTAACAGCAGAAAACAAAAAAAAAGAAAATTTCGCTGACGTTGACATTTCGTTTTAGAGATCACCTTTGAGAAGAATGACTTATTCATACACATGAATGAAATGTTATTGATATCATACGTGCCTACTCATTGATAACATAATTCTTAAAATAAGACGCAAAAAAATAATTGCAAATCATTGTGTCGCAACGCAAACATTTGAAACTATTCATATTTTATTCAGAAGATCAAGGATTCTTAATTCTTTAAACATTTTGTAGTCTTTGAAGTGATGCAAATGTTTCTCGTGTACGATGGTATCCGGAATTATAATGAAATATTTTGTAAGTATCTGTGTTTAGAGAGCATTGTAGGCAGTTTGGTGACGTCCGTAGCTGCCTTGAAACCGCTTTATGTATCCATCTTGCTGAATAGTCCACATTTTTCGAGAATATTTACAATTTTCATACATTTTAGCTCGTGTAAAACTTTAAACTATAAACCCGTTATGTAGTAAGAAGTCGTTTATTATATATTATAAAAAACAAAACTATTATCCGTATTGTATCAATGAAGATATTTCAACCAAGCCTTTACTGAAGTGTGTTAAAACTTATAACACGCATTAAGAAATCACTGGTTACCAGTACCACTTCCCACATTATTTCAGTTGACATTACAGTTAACAAGGGAAGATGACCACAGACATGTTATTTTGTACGGTTCCGTAGTCAACAAACAAGGAACCCTTATAGTTTCACCATGTTCGTCTGTCTGACTGTCCGCAGCTTAGCTCTTTGAGCTAGTAGAAACTTTTAGTACTAGAACCCTGTAATTTGGCATGAATATACAGATTAGTTTTAGTGATAGTATAATATCGAAGTTATAAGGAAAACTATCACAGCTAGGCTTTACAAGTTTACGAGTAACAGTCGACCAACTTATAAAATGTACTTGGATAACATATATTACCTAAACATAATGTATGGGAGCACAGGTTTTTCAACTGCAAATGTAAGTTTGTTTTTTATTATTACAATAAAAATCATCGTTCGGAGGCGAATCGAACCGTAGGAAGTGTCTGCATATTTTGATGGGCAACTACGGAACCCTACATTGTGCGAGACCCTACACGCACTTGGGCAGTTTTTAATTTCTTTCGTCGTTGTTCGGTTTGAAAAACTATAACTGGAGTTCTGAGCTGACTTTTTTCTTTGGAGCTTTTACATGATATGCATGAGGGTCGTAGCGGGGGAGATATAGGTACATAAGGTTTGCGAACGCGCCCTAAGCACATAGGGGTTCAGAATGGCTGCAGCAATTAACGCAGCGTACTTGAATGTTTGAAATTTAGAACCCGCTCGAGGG
This sequence comes from Eurois occulta, assembly GCA_950022335.1. Taxonomy (NCBI): domain Eukaryota; kingdom Metazoa; phylum Arthropoda; class Insecta; order Lepidoptera; family Noctuidae; genus Eurois; species Eurois occulta. Next base: position 16,488,092 of record OX465495.1, on the reverse strand, counting down.
ATGGAAGTACTTCAAAATAATGAGCATCGACTGTGTGCACAGAGGTAGTATAGAGGAGAGGACTATAAGGCGTATAGATTTATACAGCTTCAGACGTGCCAGTGCCAAAGCATCATTATTTTGCACCACGGAAAATTGCAAGAAAATGTTTCTAGTAAATCCTATACATTATATCCTAGAAACGAGGCCTTCTTGAGATCGTTAATTTTATTTATAATATGACAGCCAGCGCTGCATGCTTTAATGACCTTAACATTTTCGCATTCCAATCTTAGTCGAACTTCCTCTATTAAGTTTGGCCGGTCAATCAGTCCTGTTCTTTAGACTAACTTAGCAGATCATCAAAGAAGGATTCCCTTTTTATGCTGTAGGCGAAATACTGCTACAGATTAGCATTTTCACATACCAAATCACTATAAAACTCAAAACGTTGCAATAGTCAAAAATTTACATTTTCAGACTAGATAAACCAGTGATCTATTTAATTCAGTTGCATTATTTAGGTACTTGGTTCTAGTAAAATTGCTATAAAAGTTTGTTTATTTGTAGCGAAAAACTGCGTAACAAATGTTAGAATAATTAGAGTGTAAAACTAATACAGCTATTGTGCATTTGATTTTCGTAATCGATTGTTTTGTCTTGAAATCGAGAGGAGGTTACGTGTACTTCAAGTTTTTGCCAACAATAGCATAAAATATAATACGACATATTATTATTTTGAAACACAATGTTCTTTCTTGCACAACAGTTAAGCATTGTCCAATGTCCAAATTTCATAAAATTGAAGTTGACGTTCACGTGTTAAACGACGTGATTAATAGGAACCTACACAGAAGAGTGTATTTTATACCTAACAGGAAAATATACCAAAATAGTCGCAAATAAACAGTAAAAAATATTTGGATACACCTTTAGACACGGACTCTCACAGCGAGCGGTCTTGCGTCCGTTACCAATTTAGCTGCCATCATGTTTTAAGATCACATACATTGCGCCATTTCCTTCGCCATATCTAAATAAAATCAGCGGAGAACCAGCGATGTTCGCGATTTATTGACATGAATTCATCATTTGAGAGCGCCATTCGCTTCGGCAGTTAACGTGTGACTAGTGGTACGACTTACGCTAGACGGTGTAAACAGGGCACTTAGAAAGGTACTTCGACAAACGATTCTGACAGATACTTCGTTCGACGATCGACACTTCGGGTTTATCGGTTACACGTGGAAAATGTTAACAGCACAGTCCAAACTAGAAAAAACCTTTTAAAAACACTTGATTAGTCAACAATGTCTTACTTGACTTGTTCTATTATCATAAATATGGGCTATGATGTATGTAGATTGTAGATCATGTTAAAGTCGAGGATTCTGAATCCTTCTGTGGAGACACGAAACATACAAGAACGCATGAAGGTGGAACTTAATTCAGTGACAACTCTAGAAACAAGCCGAAAGTTTTTCCAGATTTTTCTCGTTACACTTCAAAATCAAGTCAGGCCGCCATGATCTGCGTCGTGTGTGTTGCAATATTTAAAACTACGGCCCAAAATGTATCCGCCACACGATTTGCACGTTAGACGCAATTCTTACAGCCTTATGAGGCCGTTACCGCCATTTGAGACATTACTTACCAAGTAAGGACAAAATTATTCGGTTGGCCGTTTGCATAAATATTTCACGACGTACACATTCAGTGTGTTTGAAACTTTTGGAAGTACTGTCGCGCGTATTTCCATATGCGGAGTCGAGTTTACTCATAAATAGAGCTCATGGAGCTTATATGCAAGGCACATTTGTAAAATGCATTAGGTGCAGACTTTAAGTGGTGATCGTCAGACTCATACCAAAATGAGTCAACCTGCAAGCGCCATTGAGCGGGTGATGAACTGATGACTTTACCACGTGCCTTTCATGAGCTCTGTTATAATTAAATTATAATTATTTTTATTCTAGAACTTTGTTTTTCGATTTTACTTCATTTTAAGCAGTCAGTACACAAACTAATTGGGTGCGAGCGGCACCACGAGGTCGACTTGTGCAAATTCAAGAGATCCAAAACCACGTTTCGCATTTTAAGTTAACGACGTCATAATAGATAACGTTTTGAAGCTAAATTGGTGTTAATTTTATAATTGTGATTTAGAATGCTACAAGGGGTAAGTATTGCAAATACATATTAGGAGAAGATTTAATCTCTTTTGACGTACCTAATAACTTTCAAGTTTGATAAAAGTAGACATCGGAACTGGCCTAGCTCTAGAGGAAAGTAGGGAAAAATAACGTCACTTGTGTTATAATAGAAATATTTATTCTCTAGAAAAGATCAGGTTCTATTTAAGTAAACGCTCTAGAAAATTATAATCGAAAGTGAGATCTAAAAATCTAGAAATGGCCAGATACCTAGACAATTTCAAAGAGAAGTCAAACAGCTTTTTGTGCAAGATGGGACATTATACGATGTCTAAGACGAGTTTCGATGTAAAATGTAAGGAAAAATAAAATAAATGGAGGCTTTCAAGATACGGTGTATATCAAGTTGCGGCCTGACAACGCGGAGTTAAAAATAACATCAAACAATGCAAGGTTCGTTGCACCGGGTTGAGCTGAATTGACCAACAGATATATTTTTAATAATGACTATCCGGCAATTTTTTTGTAAAATAATTCTTTGTGAGAAAAAAGTAGGTTTTGTGATTGGAAAAAAAACCCTGAAAACTTGCAGGATTTGAAGATCAATTTACTCACATCTTGTGGCAGGTTGGAATAATTCTTATAATAGTCTCTCCTTGTATTACCTTTGCTGCAACAGTTCAACTAGACACCCGAATTTATTCAATAGGAAACAAGCATTACAGCATCACTTCTTGTAATATTGCCACTAATTAACAACGTAGATAAAATCTAGATAATTTAAACTTGATATTCTATTTAACCTTCAAAATGCAACTACCGAAAACAGTTGGCTCTACCCGACGCTTTGCAAGGCCCTGCTAAACCACTAAATTCGGCAAGGTCATACAAATAAAGTTGTTTTAATTATTTTTATTTTTGTTCGTCACAGCATTGTATGCATCGCGGAGCACTGAACTTTTGTCTCTTTATTGTATTTTATTATGCACTTGATGACTTCATTAATTTGTTCAATGATGAATTTTTATTTTAGTGGTACCTACCCGAGGACCCTTCTCACTGAATACGGCAAACCCAATGAATGGTTATAGTTTTAACAGGCTATGTATGTATGTTAATCTGTTCCCTCATACATAATTCCTCTCCTCGCCAAATTTAGACAAACGAGGTAGGCATCTTTGTTAGGTTTACGATGGTCCAGGAACAGACAAATTATACAGTGTGGTTTTCGAGTTTTATACGTCTTTAGGTTATTAAAAGTGTAGGCCGTTTTGCTAATGCAAATGGACTGAATAATAGATTACAGAATAACACATGCATGGTCTTATAGAGGTACATATCTGGCTATGCTACTCATGCATGCGTAAAAGAGATTGAACAGTGTATAGTGGTCATAGTCAGTCTTTCTGAGTCTGGATTTTTGCCCGGTTGATCGGCTCGCCTGCTATTACATGACCACTATACAAGAGGTAAGGTATTTAAATGTAGAACCTGGGTCTGTATTTAAAGTACACCTCTGGGGCAAGAGCAACAGGCATGATGTTAAGCTAGTTTAATTTAAACACATTTGCAGTGTTTATTTTTAGTCCTTTTTTACAAACCAGAGGCGATTTTACCATGTTAAAACTGCATTAAGTTCGGTACTTTTTGCCCGACAGCCGTGCATTGTAAGAAGTGAATTGTGAATGCAGTTCAATCGCTATGTGGCTGGAATTATTCTGTAATGGCTCCAGTTGACAATACCCGATGCTCGACGCTGGACGCACTTCCACGACAATTGGTGCAACATTAAGTACTTTGTTGGACCTCTTTCTTGTTTACGAAATAATGATTGTTGAACCATTATGACCAATACATGGGTTTTTGACGTTTTTTTTTTAAAGTTCACTTACTTATAAAAAGATGATAATATAAGTTATTAATATCGAAATATATAACATTACGCCTGTAATCCCGGAAGGATTAGGCAGACGCTAATAGTTTACCCATATTTCGTCAGTTAAGTTTAAGTCCTAAGTAGGGAATGGGAGCGAGCCTATTGCCATCAACAGGTCACAAATCCAGACTCCGTGGCTGCAAAATTTATATTGAAAAAGATATAAGATACTTAATTGATAGTCAAACAATAACATTACCAGATTTAATCTACTTCTTAAACTTTTTTATTTGTGTACTTATTCACTTTCCGTGACATTAAAACCTTTTTTTCCCCTTCTTTATCCTTATTCGATTGTACCCTTCTGGCTGATAGTGTGGAGTAGTATTTCAGCAGCGAAGGTGAATGACCTTTAACAAGATACGACTGAAACTTATTGCAAAGTAGAGTTTTTATCACACCTACTTGTGGGGATCTCAATAGGAACAGATTACGTACATCGATGATTTAGACTAACATGACCAATACTGTATTATAGGCTATTACATGGGGCTTAATCATACCTGGCGAAATGTGGGTGTACTATTAGGCACACCTCTGCCTAACACTTCGGAGATTATACGCTAGATGTTATGTTTATGTTAAAATTATTTATATAGTCACCCTGTATAGTGCTGCTGGGTTGGTTCAAACAAAATGGACTGCTCTTCAGGGCAATATAAAATACAATGATACCATAAATAAAGCAAAAACAACATACAGTACATCCTGAGTACTCCCATCCTCCCATCCCATACAAATCCATCACAGTTTATGTAAAAGTTTAATAGGTAGGAGAAGGTTTCGTCGCTCCCTCCCTGAGGTCATCGCCCTCTTAACAGCTGACGGGAAAGAGGTACGCCCCTCGGACAATGAACCTACCGCCATATTATCTACAATTTATATAAGATACTTGAATTTCCTCACATACATACATACTCGTATAATAAAAAGCCTTTTAGCCGAGTAAATCGAGAAAATTGATATTTACGTCAATGAAAAAGCGAAGTGGTGACAGGTAATGAGTTATTTAAATGAGGGAGCGTTAATTATCCCCACAGGGAGAAACAATATGGAAATTAAAATGTAAGGCCATTCTGCAAAACGACACTGTAATGAGTCTTCCGTTTTGGAAGAGCGCGTGAAGTCAACACCCGCAATGATTAATGCTCAAATGAAATTGGTTGAACCTTTTTTTTGGATGACTGAGATGATTTTGGCCATCTCTTGTTCATCTTCTGGCCGTAATATAATAAAATACCTAAATAAATCATAACACTTCCTTTTAGCTTTGCCTTAGTCGGCTAAATATAGCTCTAGGTTTTTAGAAAGCACTTTTATTATCAGTATTAATTAGGTACGAATATAGTTCTATTCTATTATATTTTATTTAATGGCAAGCAGAGCCGATGTCGACTATTCTGTCAATGTCTAGTGAATTGGAAAAACAATATAGTTTATACATACAGAAATGAATACGCCTTTTCCAGTAGATATAAACTAACTGTATTTATTTGTGCACATACATACAGAATAGAAAACTTGGTAGGTATTAATATCAGTAGCTTAATACAACTACCCAATATGTAATGACCAAAGATTAGTTCCCAAGGAAGATATTTTTTGTTCGTCCCCAGAGTAGAATACCTTTCTTGGCGGGGAACTGTCAAATCAACCTGACATTTGACACATGTCACTGGTCAAAGATTTGACCAAAGAGTTTTTATGAACTCTTTAGTCACATCATATATTTATTTTTAATAAATGAAAACAAATCTTATTCATATTTTAAAATCATGACAATGTCCAATCCGTTATACACGTCATTCTCGTTACGAGACGAGCATTTGGCAGGACACTTGATAAACGTTTCAGAAGTATCGTTAGTCATACAGGTCGTTAGACACAGTGACATGACATAATGAATCAGGAGCGACCACTAATATCCAGTGCGGAGCCGGGGAGCTCCTCATTCAACAACTCAAGGTGGGTGCGCAAGCGCAGAACTTTCGCTCCGATAACAATACTCTGTTATTTCAAAAAGTCAAGACACAATCTCCGATAATTTAGACCAATTCGACTTTTCCACTAGTAGTTTGTTTATTATGTAGATGAGAGACTGCGTAACGTGCGTATGTGTGTATTTAACGACCTACATTTTGCGCATTGCTAAAAGAACTAACATTCAAGGTCATTACCCCTGCCACAACAACAAACGTCTCAACCACATTATTACATTACAAAGCGAATTTGAAAACATTTAAATAAATAAGAGAAGAAACCTTTCTTGCACAAACAACTTTGTTCCAATACCGGTTGGTGTGTTCGCGTCTCGCTCGCGCCGGCGATGACTAATTGGTGCGAGCGAGAAGGAGCGACAAGGTCACTGGTCAGCCGTTCTCCGTCAGACAGCGGGACGCGCGGGGCGGGGGCGTGCGCGGGCGCAGACGGCGCAACGACTGGCGGTGGCGGCGGCCGCGGTAGACGTGACGTCACTCACACCAGGTCACGAACGAAGTTGCACGGAACCCCTCATGCGTAGGAAAACTGGATGCAATCACGACACAATAAAAAGCGTAATATGTAACTAAGTATCGAGCGTGAACGTCGCGGAAGACATGACGGGAAGTATAGAATTCGCATGGCTTGACGAGCTGGCAGCTTGGCACCACAGCCGACACGTGACGGGGCTGCGCTTATGAACTTAGTCAATCGTGATGGCAGATAATTACCGAATACCGAGTAGGTACATTAAATTACCAAAGTGGTTTTAGACCGCAGATTTTTCTTACTATGATCTCATCATCACATATAGACAATAATTCAGAATGCTAACAGGAGTAAGCTGCAAATTGAAGTAATTCACGTAATTCTTTATCATCAGTATCCATCGGAAGAAGTTCATCATAATTATACACATCACATCACACACGCATATTTCTACTTCAAGAAATCAGATAGTATAATGGCAGAATTCTACTTTCTAGTATAACATTCGAACACGTCAGATATATTTCATGAAACTGGAGTGTTTCCCAAGGGTTCATAAAATAAAGATTGCCGAGGTAATTAACCTCATTAGTAGATTTTTTCAGGTTCTATTCCTGTGTGAAACTGCTTTTCCGCGAGTGTAGTCATCAGTTCTGAAAGATTAATGGCACTGTGTGGTGTTCAGTGCCTCAAGAGTGTTGCAAACACACAATATTCAATTGGTCATTTTACACTGCCCACTGGTTTTCCGTTAGTTTATTTACGTATGCGAGTGGGGAGCTGTTTGTCACCGCGCCAATTTTTATAATTAGGCAGTTGTCAAACTACACTTGCCTTCAACGCGTTCATATTGCGTAACAGTTTGTTTTAGGATTTAAATGCTGATCATTAATTTCGGAGTCAATCAGCCATTTAGCTTTCAAACACAAATAATCATCGGAAGCTTTGTGTTTGGTTCGGGTATTGTAAACATCTTTTATGTGTTCTAAGAAGATATTAATGGGAGAGAGATTCTTGGATATACACGCTTCTCACAAGTTTACACGTGGGGAAACTAATCTGTTCACCATTAACTGTCCGGTATTAAAAGACAATTAGTACTTTGAAAGTGTCTGTTTCATAGCATCTGAGTCAGGAACATTCAATAAACAACAGTCTATCAGAAACAACAGTTAAAGCAAAATTATAATACGTTACTCATAGCCAAAGTAAAGAGACGCTGTGTAGTAAAAAAACAACCATAATTAGCAGGTTTTTTTTCACGGCTGTTAACAGAATCTCGTCAACAACGGTGTGAGAGAAACGTGAAAAAACAGCCGTGCCCTAGTCTAGTTGACCCAAATGGAACGTTTCATCTCGCAGCTTGTAGGCTCCGATGTGAGAGTCATTTTCTCAGTGTGTCCACAAGCCACGAGAGATCATCGTCTCGAACCTTTTAACTTTGTCTTCAAAGTTCTGTGTAACTTCCAGCTACTTTCGCATTCTCTTGTCAAGCACTGGTATTTTAATGTCGTTCACCTAGCGTCTGGGACACTTCAGTTTTTGCAGTCGCCATTTTTGCGTTCGCTTCATGTTTTTGTTTTCCCTTGTTCTTGCCGTCTCACACCAATTTAGTAGCGAGTGTCATGAATATTTAATACGAGCTGCAGAAATTCACAATGTAAATGTAAAAATAAAACAAGCTACATAGTGGTCTCGGCATAATGGAAACCTGATGGCTCTTGAGGTGGATGTCTACAACGGGCGGTAGAAACTTTGTATATTACAGCTTATTAACCTCAGTTCAGGATCGGTAGTAAATAATGTAAATATGACGGTGGTGTAGGGTGAGCCTATTCGCTCGTCACTCGTATCCTGTGCCTCCCACCCCACTCCCATTTAGAGAAACCGGGCCAGTGGGGGGAGGGGGGCGACCCGGGAATAATAATTTTAGCTCGGCGCGGTGGCATGGAAATGAAAAATGTCATACTGCTCCCGACACACACCGTGTATAAATGCTTTCACCTGCGATGGGATAGCCCGATACGGTTGTGTGAAACTACCATAAAATAGCCCCATGATGTATTGGAGTAGGTTTTTCGATGAGTTATGTCGTTATATCACCGGCACGCTTTGTGTGAATTACGTCTGTTTATTTATTGTGTGTTCCAGCGGTTTGTCTGTTTGAATTGTATGGGTGAATTCCTTTGTGGTTTATAGGATTACTTGTGCTCAAGTAGGATAAGGATCTCCTTGGACGCTGTACGTTTCCCTTTGTTGTATTATTTATCTGAATTAATGTGCTTATGATGAATCGTTCCAAATACGGAATCGGAATTATCTACAGAAGCTTGTTTAAGTCCATCGTTCCAGTAAACAAAATTTGTATCCATTCTAAATCCTGTAACGGACGCAGCGCATTATCCTCTTGGTACAGGCTCCATTACGCGACGCTTTCATCTACTTGCATATCATCATTAGAATGCTGCCCATTGAGCATGAACACGAAGGGTTCAAACAACTCGCTACTATCACTGCCTCCGCATAAATTCACGCTCAATATCTTTGATAGAATGAGCAGTGCTTGAAGGAGCATCGTCGCCATCGACGGACCCATTTAACACTTTCAACGTAATCTCAAAGCCTTTGCCATTCATCCCTTCCATTAGTTCCAAGACAAAGATTTCGCTACCTATTTGTTGAACGTTCTTGGTAACTCATTAGACCAAAGCTGTCTGTACCTCGCAATAGCATTGTTGGACTTATAAGGAATAGTGCTGTGCTCACTTCGGACAGACATTTTGTGCTAAAAGGTTTCACGTCACTAAATCTGCAGACACATAAGTCTGAAGACTGGTAAGGTTTGCCATTCATTGAAAGAAGTTTTTGAGAATATGTCATATGGCAGAATGATTTCTGTGAATACCTCTATTCTTCAATTAGGATAGCGGAATCCAACTATTATTCAACGTTAAAAAGAAGTAATGTTCAGTTGTCCACCCGTCACAGAAAATCATCTGATAGTCGACAAATGAGCCTTCATGAAATACAAAGATAAGTTACTATCTATAAATATTTTACGAAGAAATCACCTGCTAAAATATGTATTCGCACAACGAATCTTTCAGGCAGTTTTCCCTTTGAAATTCATGCAAATGGCAGACATTTTGGGAAAATATTGGCCGTTCGTCCAGATATTGATGTCAGCGAATTGAAACGTAACTATAGACGTGGCAATAATCAACCTATTTGTATTCTAAGTACAGGAATAACAAAAGGGAAAACTCCTTTACTCCGGATATTCAAAGAAAAATGTTTGTACTTCAAAAATACTTAGAAAAGTTAGAAGTAATGGCTTCAGAAACACGTCTAAATTGTAAGAAGGGTTGGTAATGAATAGGAACGTGGCTTGCTGCTTATCAACGACTGTGACAGACTGACTGACGCGTGACTGATATTATGAGGCTTCAGTTATTATTTTTCTTTTTGACGGACAAAACAATAAACACTAGTCTTTTTATAGAAATAGGTAAACCTCTAAGACTAAAGGGTTCTGGCACCAAAAAAGCAAGATGCTTCATAAAATTTATTGAAAACCAAATAAAAACTTCGTTGACGGATAAAAATTGTAGAAAACGAAATACAATGCATTTTTGTGATGCTCTTTTTCAGACTTCACCTATCACTTTCATCAAAAAAAGCTCAATGGACTGGAAAATAAATAAAAAGGTGCATTCCTTTGTTTCGCGCTGAAAGCAGCCCCAGTTGGGCGGCAACAGGATCGCTCAAAGGTTATTTTAACTTCGATTTACTGAATGAACACGATTTTCCCATTAAAATTGTTATTTTTCACGTGTGCCTGAACCATTAGCCGACGGTTTCAATGATGAAGAACGGTCTGAATATTGATGAAATATGCAGAACTGAAAAAGGGGCTTATTTTATATTGGTACAGACAAAATCATTTTCAAAAAAGAATTAGTCCGCTTCGACTACAAATCACTAAAAGAGTTTTGTCAATCTTTTGAAGGTAGCACAGACAGAATGATATTTTAAATATTCGAGAGAAACAGGCCTTAATAATAATATTTAGGTACATGATTTAGGAAAAACGAAAATTTTAAAGGCCTAGGGTAATTTAGGAACAGTCACATGTCACGGAACCACATGAGATTGAAAATTGTCGATGAAATTTTTGTTTTTCCTAAGTCATGTAAATATTAGCATTAATCTCTATGTGTTAGATTCAAGATGACTCGATTCTAGTTTTTGTTTTAGTTTCCTTAAATAACATACATGGTCTTTGTGGATTACAGCAAAGCGTGTCTTTCGCAGTCCACAGCGGGGCATATGCCTGAACCAAACTGCGCCACAACACGGTATTCGTTTTCTCAGCCATTCGCATCTTGTCTGCAGCCATTACGTATTTTGTTACCGGCCAAACCCGATTTCAGGCCAAACTAGTTTGTGATAGGCCAAACCGGTTTACTGGTTTATCGTATCAGGATACACTAACCCAAACAAAGTAATTATAATGCGCCCAACTTGGATGTGACGCTCGCCGGCCGCTACCGCGGAACCGCTCGCTCGGCTCGCGCGTGGTTCAGTCCTAAGTCCTATCCCATAAAGACGGGGTACTCTATGATCGTTCTGAATGAGTTGAGCCCTAGTTTGGCGTAGGAAAAATTAGTTTGGCCGGAAATAAGGTTTGGCCAGTAACATATTCAATGTTCAATCTTTGACAATGCTCATCCACCACACTTTTTGTAAATTCAGATCCAATACGATATGTAAGATTAATTAGGAACATATTTTTACCACAGCAAGAGTGCACGGACAATAACCCCAGGTACCTACTAACGATCTTAATTAGCCTCTATGTCCAATTATTAAGGTTTATTAATTAATCATTCTCTTAAACATATTACCGACAAGAGTACAGTTTCGTGTATGAATTACTGGGAACTATAAAAGCGAGACGATTACAAATAAGTCTTCGCACGATAGACGTGTTAAGTTTACGACGCGATGGTTTGAAGTTTATTCCAATATTTTTATGCTAAACCTTAAAATATTTTTAAGTGTAGAATTGTTGGTGTTAGCCTACATCCCACAGCTGGCCCAAAGATTCTTCCGTTCGATCCTGGGTTAATTGAAAGATTGGCTAGTTTTAACAATTTGTGTACCATTGCAGTATTTATCAGAGAAAAATAATTAAACCATATTTAGATATCTGATGAGATAACGAGTAATAGAGAAGTATGGAATTAGAAGGGCAAGAGAATGATGATTCAGACGTCGCTACCCATGTAGCCATGTCTAAATAATAAATCATAATTATCTAAGTGAGCTAGTTAATCTATTTTTTCCACACAAATTGTACTACAATCTGCGTATGTTCTAATGACAATCGCAGGTTTCAACAAAACCTTCCATTAAATTGATGCTCTCGAAGCACAATTACCTGATTACTTTATACATACTCGTACTTAAAAGACATTTTAAAACAAAATGCTCTGAAAAAAAAATGGCCGTTCTAAATTGCGTGTCGAGAATCGCAGATGTGATTGCGTATTAGATTAAAGATTATTATGTTTCTTTGTTTGTAAATGAAGCCATTTTGCAACGAAATTATTCTTCTTCTCGGGAAAACGAAATAAGACGTAATGATTATTCAGATTTTGGGCACCAAGTTTATGTTTAGTGTTACTATGTGCTACAACCATAATAGTATGACCTACACCTGAATAATTTCATTTACACTGGTATTTGTTACATATTTAATCATCGCAGTACCTAGGCATCAATAAAGAAAGAATAACTATAAAATTAGAATATAAACGGACGCCATTACTTAGTTTGTCTGTTTAATGTGGCTGGAGAAAGATTAGCCTCGTTTTCGAGAAATATCTCAGACACAACATACAAAATGATCTAAATGAAACATCACCAAGCGACTGTTGCGCTAACGACTCATTATTTCAACAATAATACCTTTATAAGATTCCGACGCATCCAAATTAACATAAATAAGTAGTTTATGTTAATATCACCGTACATAATACTGTGATAATTACGAATCTAATTACTTATTATAAACAGCTGGTCTCTATCTATGACAAAACTCTACAAAGGCGGATATTTTGTAAAACCAGCGAGCCGTGTCACGACTATTTTTTATTTTTAGTAAAAACTTACATTTATCTATTTAATTTAATTTACTTATTTTAAGAAAATGCCACGATGTGTAACTAATTTTATTCATTCGAATATCACAGTGCGATTATGTAAATTAATAAAATAAATAAGAAGTGTTAAAATAAATAGGGAATTTATTAAAGTGCGTTCTTTTAAATCTGACAACTGGAGAACATGGTAAAAAAATGGTATTAATTTAAGTACCTACACACAGGCTAGCATTAAAAAGAAGACAAGTAATAAAAGTTCGTAATGGTGAGTGCTTTTTGGCATAAAAATAAAATAATACGTTAAAATATAATTTATGAATAATGTCTTAATTTAGACAACGGGCAACAGGTCAGCAAGCATTAGTTAGTTAGGTACTTTTTTACTGAAATGGAAGCTAATTTTACAAAAACTAAAGCACAGTTTTTAATTAAAGAAAAAACCTATAAAACCGACGGTCCGTATTTCCTCATGTAATTTCTAGAATTTTCTTCAGAAATTTAACGTTTGACATTTTTATTCTAAAACGAGTTTTCAGCTTGCTAAAGAAATAAATAATTTGCATCGCAAACTGTGCCTTATTATTTTTTTTTTATTTATTAAAAGTTTATGCACTTAATGCCTTGGGCATTTTTATTATTAGCTCCACAATCACATAAAACGACAGTATCCGACATCTTTTGATACTAATTAAAGGTGAAAACATAAAATAGCAAGAAGTACACAGAAATAAAGTTGCATTCCTTTCTTTACTGTCAAAATAATTTCCCGCTAATAGAAGCCTATTTCATCGTTGACAGTTGCCGAACCGAAAATCAGGTTATCTGCAAAGCACTAGCTGAAACAAGGTGCAATGACCTACGGTGAAGCTTCGCACCTTTCTAAAAAAGGATGCGAATCATTTTTGACAGCTTAACTTTTTTTTCTAAACCCACAGACTAAGCAAATGCTAGGTCCTAGGCCTTAAAATAGGTAGCTACTAGACTTAAAATTATTTTTTTGTTTATTTTAGGGCCATTAAAATGTCGAATACAACGAAACATAGTTTTCTGTCGAGTTTATTATATTAGAAATATTTACGACAGTAAATATGTGTTTCATTAGTCAATTTGGCACATCGTTGCACGATGCCATAAATGAAACGTGTTCTTTTTTACCCGACTGCGCGACGCAAAGGAGGTTTTGATTGTAAGTAGAGTTTGATACAAGGGGTTGAGGGTTCAAAATAATTCAATAATAAAGAAAAAGACCAAACAAGTCAGGTGTAAGGAACTTGTGAAATTCTAATTTAGCACACAACTGTGAAGGAATAAACGTCAAATATGCTCAGAAACCGTATATCTATAAAAATAAATAAAATTGAAGTGTCTGTTTATAATATCAAAATACAGCTTTTTACTGAATGCATATTAAAGAGTATACGGTACTTTTAACAAAAACCATTTTTTTTTGTCTCTGTCTGTTTATTCCGGCTAATCTCCGAGAAACGGCTGGACCGAATTTGACGGCACTTTTACTGGCACTTACAACATCAACACAACACCCAGCCAGCCAGCCATCAGCTATCTGCCACTCTGGCAGATAGCTGATGTTGTAAGGTCTAACATAGGCTACTTTTATTTTAGAAAAATAATTAGGGTTCCGTGCAAAAAAATTAAAACCCTTGAAATTGGTAACAAAATTCGATTGAAAAAGGGAAGTAACTTTTTTTTTAAATAATTTTACGCGATCGAAGGTCGTGGGCAACAGCTAGTTATGTAATAAATATGGCAGTTCCTGACACTTATGAAGGTATATCAGAGCTTTGTCTGCTCTTGTAAACGCCAGTCTTAATTAAAAGTATTCCCTAGAGGGGATATCTAACGATGCACTAAGGTACCACTGGTACCAGCGACGTTTGCAGGCCGATCCTCTGTTTACCTAACGTGTTGACTGTTGACCCTTTCTCTTGGAACTTTGTTTACCTAGAGCTTCAATCTAAGGGCAATTGCGTGCTTCCCCTTAAACAAACAGCCAATTCATCGTAACTAGAAAAACAGAAGCTGTCATTAACAATTACGGCTGCAGAAATATTTTGACGGCGAAGTTTCAACTTCCACAGTTTATCGGTTTCGAAATGACAGCAATTATTACACCAGGGATAATGTTAGCAATATTTTTTCCGAACACTTTTGTCGCGGTAAAAAAAAACTGAAACCACTCCGGTCTGCTTGTCGCCCTCGCACGTCTATATAAACAAGCATATCTACAAATCACACGGCGGCTGTTGCTAGGCGCGCTAACCTGCAAAATCACGGAGCCATCTATTTAAAGCGCCTAGCATTAGGACTTCTAGCATTTCTACTCGGCCGTGATAATTACGTATAGCGCGTAATCCGACTAAGTTATATAGATCACTGCATACCTCGCAGAATAGTGAGCGGAGGGTGGATTCTCAAACCGGTCGGGTTATGCAAAGTAAATGTACCGCGTTCATATGTTTCGCATTCAATTTGCATGCTTTGAAGTGTAGGGGTAGGGTTGGCATACTAAATACAGACTATTTTTAACTTTAGATATATTTGCGCTTAAGACCTCGGCCGTGTGGGAAACCACTTCGTCCATTACGTTGAGTAAAATACTATTGTGTTATTGAGATAATAAAATGTAGGTACACCGAACTATTTACGGCCTCGTACGTAGTATGGTAGGTTACTATCAAAGGAGTAAACCACAAAATGTAGTCACTAGAGTTCGACCACAAATATGTGAGTAAGTTATCAATTACCATTGTTATTTAATACCAAACCTGAATTTTAAAATTACTTGGCTCCTTAAACCACAAGACTTACAGCTAATATTAACGTTGATTAAGAAGATTAATAAGTTCTTATAGAAACGAGAATAGAATCAGCTGTACAGTTCAATGTCATTTTATATTCACATTAGTGAGGTGGCGTGGCGTGTCCGTGAGTAATAAATACGCTTAGTGAATAGTTTTTGCTGGCTGTACCCACTGGTCCCCTGCGGTGCCTACAGCACCCTAGCTTCTAGGGGCACAATACTATTACAGTCCTGTACCTCCGCCCTTGCTGTCAAAATTATACTGATCTTTATTTTGATAGCGATAAGGATGCTGTTGGACTGCAGCTGTCAGAGGAAAATGAATGAAAGGACTTTACATATACATTGTAATATGCACGACGCGCATGGTACCCTAGTACCTATTCATTACTCTCGGTGATAATAATTGAACACTTACACGGGTTCAGAGAACTTTTAAGCTCCAGTAGTTGGCAATTTGTGAAGATCAAGTAACCTTTTGTGAGTTCAAGATTTGAGGGCACGATCTATTTGGATTGGAATTTTATTGTAACATTCTGTTTGCTGTGGTTGGATGATGCATAGTTTAAGGAATGGTAACTTCATCCATGTTAACGTAGAATAGAACAGAAATATCGTAGAGCGTGCTTAGCTTACATAACAAGCCAAACGCCTCAGGGAACACAATTCACTTGGTTCATAGCACTCAAGGTTCAAACCCTGAAACTTAATAAGGATCAATTTACAATTTATAGTAAGAAGTTTTCAGCTTGAAGACTTGGAATTGAGTTCCAGACAGTTTACTACCCGTACCCGTAGTACCCGTCCCAGGGTTCGTCAATTCCTGGGAGGCAATGGGAGGGTTGCGTCGATTACTTACACGCGCGCTTTTCAGGAACTAAGGGAAATATCGGGTGTAGGCGCTAAGCCCACGGACAAAGATCCCAACAATTGCGAGGGTATTTGAAGATTAGGCGACAATGTTACTCCCCGTTGCCATAGAAACTTTTTTTATAAATCACCCGCTCGGAAATTCGGGATACTTTCAACCTTCCTTCCTTACACAATTAGACGTTAAACTGGAACTACGAACGTACTTTTGCACGTCTAAATAATTCCTTTATTGCTTCTGTAGAACAATGAATTCTCGAGAAAAAGCCTCCGTTTGTTATGTTAACCTTAATTTATTACGACCTTTCACGTTAACAGTGAAACAACTTCCAAATATCGCATGTTTAGACGTGATAGAAACGGAATAAGTTAGTGAATTCTAATGAAGATGAAAGCTTGTTAAAGGACCGTTCATCCAACTCGCTAATTACAGAATGCAGTTCGCAGAACATTGACCAAGTACCTAATCGTGGAAGGTGAGGCGAAGCGGCGCGGCTGCGGCCTATGATTGGCGCTCGCGGCAGGCGCGGCTCCGTTCACTTCGCATGACATTCAGAATACTTTGTAGCAAACTAGCAACTCCTAGACAACATACAAATATAGGACCAGAAGGTGCACAACTCTCCCAAACGTCCTCAAACTGCCGACGCTATCCAACCCTACATTCTGGTTCAAGACCGGTACCCTTTCTTAATACTAGCGATTTGCCTTCCGGTTTCCTATCCCACGTAATGAGAAGTTACCCTTCTGATGAATAATTCTGTATCTTCCGTTTCTAGTACTTTAGTCGAACCAACATACACGCGTACGAATCTAGTTATAAACGTGGAATAGAAATCAGGTTTTAAACATAGTTACCTGAGTTCAAGACAATATTGTTTTTCAGACCATTGTCGAAAATTTTCTCTTTCTGTAGAACAGGAACTTTCACTTGTCATTTATTGATTTAGTTATGAACGCAAAAAAAACTGAAAAATACATCAAAAAGCCACGCGCCGAATCAGCCAAACTTCAAGTTCTTTTTACCCGTGTTTCGACCTTAGAGAACTTGAACTTGTTTGTATTATATTATACAACAATATCTGAGTTCTAGAAGCCTTTGTTACCTTTACTTTAACTCGAGAAAAATTTCTTGTCGTACATTTTATTACATAGATTTTTTGTATATTTATTTCGAAGTTTCGAAGTGCGTGAGAGGCGAAGCCACAATTTGCCTAAATTATTACAAATGGTAAGTAAGTTTAGCACTGATTGCGGGCCACACCCGTCTCGGTTACATTACAATGACCGGTATGTGGGACCGAAGAATAATGGCTCGGGAATTCGGGATGAGTTCTTCCCAATGTAATGTTGGAGCATTTGAATAGTTCTGTCTGTGACCCGGTGAGCGTACGTTGAGCCAGCCCTACTTTGGATGTGATACTGGGACCAACTCATGACAAATTACAACCTCGCGTAGATTACACCTCACCTCACGTGGATTAGAGAAAGTTGACCAATTTTGGGTGCCACAACACCAGAAAACATTACGTAATACAGGCGTAAAAACGGTTGGTAAAATAGAAGAGTCCAAACACACCCTTTTTTGGAGCTCCTTTGTCCACAATGTCAAAACTGCAAGCGACGCCACCAGGCAGCACACTGACTAATACCTACTACTTTAAAAGATAATGCGCTCATACGTCGTTTACGAGCTGCGCATGACACGCTCGCGTAAATTTTACACCCTGCGCCTGAGTGGAACGAGACGGTGTGTAAAACGAGCCCGCCATTGTTTAGCACGGCTCTTGCTTGATAATGTATTGTTGATCCCAAGGGTTGTTTTCGACCAGGGGGGCCGGACAGCCGTATTGAAATGAAGTTTGATGGAATGGTTTTAAAACTATTTATTAATTTGGTATGCATGGATCAACCGCAAAGGAAATGGTTCTTGTTTCAAAATTCTATTGGTTTTTGTTTGGCTAGTCTTCACAGGTGCCGATTCTTCAATGGTTTTGTTTTAAACCGACCGTTTACCCCGTTTACTCAGCATGCCTAACCCTAAGGGCTCCATTATGTATGCATGTATTTAGTGTAATGGTAACTCAGCCATGTCTGCCCCACTACGTGCGGCGCAGTTACAGCCACTTAAGATAACAGTAACCCGTTTTTGTATCGTTGATGGAAGCGATCCACTCGTAATTTGCTACCGTAATATCAATGGTGTATCGGATTTGGATCGAGGAAATTATAGGCTTTAAGAAATCAGTATCGGGTAGCCATTACTGATAAACAGCGCAGACATGAACGATAATTATCCTGAGTTTTATCGAGTTTCGTTTGGAATTTAATTAGTCTCGGTTAAATGCATGATAAGGTTTCGTTTTCTTGAAAAAGTCCTGACCATTCAGGAGTAAATCGGTTTTTGGGCAACGTGGCATAGGTGGCCTGGGTTTACATGGATTTTTTCTCAGGGGCGCACGGACCCAGAAACAACAGGGAGACCTTCATAGGTCCGGTAAGTTCTATCTGGTTCTGTCATCCTTTTGGATAGCCTACCAACAAATCTGTCGAAGAATAAGCCATAGAAGAATTTTCCATATACCTGAGACACGAGCATTCGGGCATGTACTATAAGTAGTGATTCAACTAGAACAGGATTACTGTCGGACTGATGAGCTGATAGCCATCTTTAAATTGAGCAATTTACGTAACATGAGACTTCGTACAACTGGTTCAGATATCTTTCCACTTCCTGGAGCTGTGCAGGATACGCATGTTGTGTAGCAGATAGAAATAGGGACTTAGCAAATGATTAGTCAGTTAGTTAACTTAGTTAAATGATCATATAACACAAGCTATAGCTTGAGGAGCTTTTAAATGGCACTTATTACATCCGCACAATCGTTTTACCGAACTAAACCTATCCACCATGTTTTATAAATACCATAACTTTTTTCTAAGAATCTAAAACGAAAATATCCGGCTTCAAAGTCGTAATACGGGGAACACCCAACTCGTTAACAAATTAGTTAATTAAGGCCTAACAATGCGAATTTTATCTGTCACGACTGTCAGTGCCACTTGTCATTAACTTTTACAAATTATACTTGTGGAGGTTTGTTCACTCCTCTGTTTTTATTTAGCTTCTTAAACTTATAATAATTGTGATTATGACCTGCCTGCTTGCTTCCCTGAGTCATCATCTCTTCATTTGGAGCGACTGATCATCCGACGTCCTCAACCCAGTTACGGGGTCACACGGTAACCCTTGGCAAGACTGGTTGTCAGACTTACACAGGCTTCTGAAGTTATGACTACCAGTAACGACGGTCTCAATGATTGTCAAGAAAAGATCGGACGAGAGTTTCCTAGTACCAGATTCTGTCAAAATAGTTTGTATGTCAGTGAAGTACATTTGCTGGTGGTGCAAATATGAATGAAACTTTGAATTGAATCTCTTGATTGTAATCGTTGCGCAGTTTACAAAAACTGAGTAGTCTAGCTATTAATGAGAACTGAGTAAACACTATAAACCAGTTTTATAGTGTCTCATACATTTAATAATAACATTCATATTTTTTATCTGACAGCTGATAAAGTTGTTTTTGCAAATCCCGCGATAATATTATTAAATCAAATTACTCAGACAAAACATAAAATGGTGGTGCGTCGGCTGAATGCGAAAACCTCTTTATCATGGTTAGTTAACATTAAGTTTTATCGCAAAATTGGGCAAAGGTCGTCTCGTGTTCCGTCTGGAATGTAGTCCATCCGTTGTATTTTAATGGTCTATAGATAGAAACTAGGTCAGGTCTGTGCATCGGGAAGGAAAAAGCTAGTCAATGATAAAATAATAGCTCCTACCATGTTAGGAAACGTCAGTTCCGAGTACCTAGGCATTGATTGGTCATCGCTTTGTTTACGGTAATCACGTGGAACATAATGTTCAGTGCTGCCATACATGAAAACATTTCATTAGTTATTAATTTATTACTTACGTACCTACGCATAAACACGTGTATCTCAAGTTGTGAACAAAAGTTAATTACACAAATATTAATTTGTATTTTGAGTACTTACACGAGTTGGGCGTTATCTCAAAATCGAAATATTTAAACATAAGAAGCATTGTTGTGAGTAACATTTAGAGTTTATTTCATCAAAATCAACCAAAAAAACAGATACTGTACTATACATAATATATTGGCACAGCATTTTTTTAATCAAAATTAAGTAATAATTTACGAATTTTTATGCAATAAGTGTCGGGTTTGCCTGACATCATTGAACAAAGCTTGTGGAGCCAGTCGTCGCAGGCGCAGCGACCTTTCATAACGATTGTAGTAGACTAAACAAATAACAGTTTCGCAGACTCAAAAATACAATACAAACAAATAAAATATAAACAATCGTTTGTGGATAAGCAGTCGTTGCAACATCTACTGGATACGAATCATTTATATTGAATCTCGGGATTTCCATAGACAGCTTTACTTGTGTGTGTGTGTTCCTATCGGCAGTGGCGTTTCTCATTGCGACGCTATTGGATTCTGGTAAGAAAAAATCTGTAAAAGTGCTGATTTTTAACAATCTGTTCGCCTGGTAAGAAGCAGTCAATTATTGTTCTTCTTATTAAAACCCAGTGCAGCATTTTGTAATAACCGCGATAATTTTGTACACAATATCAACATTATGTGCCTAGAACCTAGTCTTTTCCCAACTTGCCGACGCCAATCTAGTTGGGAAAAGCCAGATGAAGTAGTACCTACCTACCTATTGTGTACAAAATTATCGTGAATTCCAACAAAACGAAACCACACTTTGTAGGTATAAACTACATCTGCCACATTATCAATTCACATTGCATAATTATTTTGCGGTTCCATGCATACGTACGTCATTTTGCTAACAATGAGTAGGTATTGAGTGCACATGTGTGTGAAACTGGCCGTCTGATAACACTGTTTATCTCGTAATACATGGCCGGTGCGTATCTGTGATGATAATCAGCAAGTACAAGCACAATGGATGCGGAAGCGCCGTCATCTAAATGGACAGTGCAGCTAAATTAATAGCGCTTTCGATCTGAATGACGCGGAGCCTTTGTCAGGTTCTGTTTTTAAATGAATAGAGGTGTGCTCTGAATACCTACAAAGGTATTCAGAATTGCATTGAATTTGTCTTTGTGATGAATGAGTGTACCTATATTAGATTTGATTCAGACTAAATGATTGTTGATCAAGGTTTTCCACACCCTATTCTATAGTCTATGGTCCCTCCCTCCCTCCCGCTCTCCTATGTCTGTTCAAAACCATAGATCTGCGATGATTCTCATAACGATTTCTGCTATAAGATTCCAATTAGAATTGGTTTATGTAAATTAAACCGAGCTCAGGCAGAAGACCCAGATAGGATAACTTTCTTTTCAGACATATGCAATCAATGGACTACTCTGTAACGTCACAATCTTATAGACGTTGTAACCATTGTTTACTAGTAAATAGTGGTAGGTAGTAAACACGCACTGTTTGAGGTCAACACCTTTATGATGGCTATTTGGCCGATTTGGCGTAACCAAGGGTGCAGCCGGTGAAAGTCGGGCAAGGAATCAGCCGATTTCGGAGCAATAATATCGTGATGTTTGGGCTAGATTTAACATGATCCTACCTGTTTCCTTTTTAGGGGCAGGCTCTGCTTGAGCGGCGCTTGTGCGGCGGCGGCGCTGGCGGCGGTGGCGGGCGGAAGCGCGGCCGCGTCCCGCGCCGCCAGGTCATCCAGCAGCGCGCCGCACTTGTCGCGCTCCGCCTCCTCGTCCGCCACCAGCAGGAAGCGCCGCCAGCGCGACGAGTCGAAGCCCCAGTGGCACGTGCGGTGCTCAGCCTCGTGCGAGTGGCACACGAAGCGGCGCGGCGAATATAGCGCGCGGCATTCCACACACTGCACTAGGTTCAGCTCCACAGCGCACACACCCCGCGCGCCCCCGAAGCACTCGTGGTACACCCGGAAGCCCGGCAGCTTGTGCGGGCGCGACGCGGCTGGCGCGTGCAGCAGCGCCGCGCACAGCCGCTCCGCATCTGTCTGCGTGATGAGCCCGCACGACGGGGCCACGCCGGGCAGTACGCCCGTCGACTTCAGCTCGTGCAACTGCTCCGGCGTGCAGCGCGAGCAGTAGATCTGCAGCTCGTCACACACGCGGTTGATCTGTTCGAGCGTGAAGTCCGTCAGCACCGAGGTCAGGATCTGCGGCAGGCACAGCCGCCGCTCGCCGCCCACGCTGAAGCACGAGATGGGCTCGCCCTCCAGCAGCGTCTCGCCGCGCTCGCCCAGCACGGGGTCGGGCGCGAGCAGGATCGGCGGCGCGGCGGGCGGCGGCGGCGGTGGCGGCGCGTCGCCGCGCGGCTCGGCGCGCCCGGCGCCCGGGCCCTGCAGGCTGCGCGGCGCGCTGGCCTGGTATGTCTTCAGTACGGAGGTGATGTGCGGCGTCACTACATCCATGTTCGATCACCTCCACTGTCGTTGCGGCTCGGCAGGCGCATGTCACGAGCGAGCCTACGCGCCTGCACGCACGACGCGCTCCGGCCGCGACCGAAACATGTCTGCCGAGCCGAGTGTGCCGTCGCGACGGCCCGGCCGAGCACTCGCCGCTAGCCGCCGGCTTCTCCGCCCCGTCGCCGCACGCACACCCGTGCAAAAAACACGCAAATAACCTCAGTTTGTCACAAAACAGATGCACTTTTTCACAAAAATTTGGTACAACACTCAC
Organism: Eurois occulta; assembly: GCA_950022335.1. Classification (NCBI taxonomy): domain Eukaryota; kingdom Metazoa; phylum Arthropoda; class Insecta; order Lepidoptera; family Noctuidae; genus Eurois; species Eurois occulta. The sequence continues at coordinate 16,464,952 of OX465495.1, read as the reverse complement.
TATAAATGCTAAATCCGTACAACGTCAGTCGACTAAATACAAAAAATCCGCGTATCATCGGAACAAAGTGGTACGTAATAGATGCGGACGCGTGAGACTGGGGCGTGGATTCCGGCGACCGGCCGCAGTCAAAGCAGCAGACGGATGGCTCGGCTACTGGAGAGTCTAGCCGGCGCCCCGCGACCCGCGCCCGCGCCCGCCGCCGAGTCACGTGACCGACCTTCCCGTCAAAATATCCAGAATGGCGGCGCGAGCCGCGGACCGCCCGCTGCAAAGACTATGGCAGACAGACAGTCAGCTAGGTACAACAGTTCAAAAACAGCTAACATCTCATCATGGAGATCATTATTCAGTATCACTAAAGATTTGAAAATTCAATATCCAAATCGAGACGTGAAGAATAAATTCAACTGACCATACCTTCAATTTGCTCCCGAGTCCCGTCTATTTAATGGCTGTGTCTTTTTATGAATTTTCTCAAAAAACCTGTCTATCTCTATAATGGATAATAATTAAACAAAAGCAAACAGTAAAAAAAAAACTGATTCATTATCCTTATATATTATATTATCGTGTAACAAAAATAAAATAAAGAAGCATTTTTTTTTTTTTTTTTAGTAACGTTGCCCCACACTAGGAATTTCTCCTGTATCGTGGGTGCGTTTACAAACATTTAAAGTCACATACACAAACAGCCAGACCCACAGCACAGCAGTCAATCGCTCAGCCACTGCGCCAACCGTGCCGTCTAATAAAAAAAAATAATGTAGAGGCTTTGGCCTATGCAGTTAATTATATTTTATAATCGAATATCAATTATTATACTTTTTATTTTATTTTAGATCCCAACAGCATGCAATTTATCAGAAGACTGACCAATGACCAAACCAAAAAACGTAGTTACATAGGTACCTACTTCATTAGAGATGATATAATTATCAAAGGAATAATGAAAAAATCACCAGTTCCTTACTTAATTAAGTTATTTTTTGTGTTGATTGAATGAAGAATGAAGTTTGATTCTATACACAAAAAATATAATCAAATCAAAATTAGTTTATTAATCAATAGAAACAAAAGAGTTGTGTCTTAGAATCGGTGAGCCACAAACTGCGCATCGCTAGTATCCTGTGGTTGGGGAGTGTGAATTTTACAAAAGAATATTAGGTACATTGAAATATAATAATTAATAATAAACATTAACAGGGTGTGAAATTAAAATTATAGAGAGCTTCTGATGTGCTCTGAACACAAAGTAAGTAATAAGAATGAAATTAAAATAAAACAATGTTTGCATTTGTTGGGCTTGTGTTATAGTGTGTGTGTTCTTGTCAGTGTACATGTGTGTATGTGAGTGTGTGTGTGTGGCTGATGTGCAGATGCTATTCAAGGCTTCGGTGTCGTCGTATGACAATTTCAAAAGGGCGGGGCCATCTCCACGAGCGAAAGAATCACGGCTATATTACGTATTTGTATGGGATAATATTATATCGCCGCGATTCTCTCGCTCGTGGAGTTCCATAGTGTTTTTCAACCTTTTTCATGACACGGCCCCCATTGTATAAAAATATTTCACGACCAACGACCCTTCACTTTTTTTTATGTAATTTATTAATGGAAGAAATACTATTTTGTAGCGCACTTCCCACGAATACACGTCAGTGCTTGCATAACATGTTCCTTGAAGCTACGCAAGATATGAATATCGATTAGGTAAAGAAATGCAATGCTATTTGTGGTGACGTAGCAAAAGCCATGACTGATGCGAACAGTGAATGTATTGCTAGATTGAAAGAACAGATGCCAAACGCTTGTTGGATGAATTGCTTTCTCCTTCGCTAAGCTCTTGCGGCCAAAACCTTGCGACAGGAATATAATCAAGTTCTAAACATTGTGATAATTATAATTCTATTATAGAAAAAGCGTTGCAGACACGGCTGTTTCGAATTATTTTAAAAGATATGGGGGAGTTCCACCACAATTTACTTTACAATAGAGAAGTTAGGTTGCAAAGACGATTTAATTCTCAATGTAGTAAAAACGGATCCACGATGGGAGACATTGTTGAATGAAAAACAAAGACAACTTTCGCATGGACGAGTACTGATAGGTTTTTGTTAATTTGTATTAACATACAAAAGTTTACTTCCTTTAGTTAACATTTTCATAATAAAGTGTACCTTTTTAAATTATTGTTTTTATTACTGAGGTAGTTTTCTGCGACCTCTTGCGACCCGCTTATAGAGGCATGGCGAGGATCCCCAGAGGGTCGCTGCCCACACGTTGACTGGTCTAAGGTAATAGTTAAAAGTGTATGTAATAACAAGTTTATGACTAAAACACCTTGTATGACTGCCTGTGAAGTGACAAACGACCTATAAGAAGGAGCCACAAGAAAGGCAAAAAAGATAAACACGACAGCCACTCTATTTTTGTGCCTAATCTTTGGTACCGCGACACGCGCGGGGCGTGCGAGGCGCGCGGAGAGCGGCGGCGCGGGGTGCGGGGAGGGCGGGGCAGCTGCGTCTACTCCGCTCGCTCACGGAGCTCCGTGAAAATGCTTTTATCGCTACAAATATCACCCATTCGAAACTCAACTATATCAAAATACAATAAAGTCCTATTCCAATTTAACATCTACATGTTGTGTCATAAATTATACAGTTTGTAATCAAACTTGAACTTTATCGTAACGGAGTTAAGATTAGTTTGTGTTCGACCATAATTATGAACGATATCTTTTAAGTTTATATAATTTACGCATGTATGCATACTATTTAAAACTAGACTACAGTAGGTATTCCCAACTTCAAGATAACTTCAATAACAATTATCTAACATGTAAAAAAATGTCATACAGCTGCTAGTCTTCCTAAAATTGACTGTTGTTATACTAGCCATGATTGTCTTTGACTAGTTTTTAGTGGTTAGTGAGCCTAGTGAGTCTTTGATCTAGTGGTAAATTCGAAAGCACGAGGTCGTTTCTTGTGAGCTCGATGGGCACTGTAGCTGTTTGTGGTGGGACGGAGACTATTTCGTAGATCTATTCTATGGAACTAAATGGAAGTATCTAGTTGCCGCACCGCAGACTTTGTCCGTTCATCTATAGCTGAATAAGCTGGACTTAAGTGCGAGTGGAAATTAAACAATTATTACCACAATAATCCATGGATGGAATTTCCATATCACCATTGATGATTAATGAAGAACTTTGGATAGGAACTTTTAGGTAACTTACCTGCCATTGCCTTTGGTTCGGTTCAGTCTTAGTAATTTAAGTGTATGTTTCCACTCAGTCACTCACCAAAGAAAGGTCTATTACTATTTTCCATGATTTTCACATTTTCGTTTCTTTCAAGTTATTCCCGCCATTTTTTTTGTTTTTGTGTTGCCACTTTATCAAAGCCTTGTAAGTGCAAGTGGCAGCATAGTGTTGCATGTTGTCGTTTTTGAAGTAGTTATTTTTAGAGTTTGAGTTCGTGTAGACTATTTCTAATTTATTTTTATTGGTTTGAATATAATACTTTGGTTTAATAAAATAAGAAAGGAAATGGTTTGAATCATAAACAATTTTTGTACTGGCAGTACAGTTTGGTAGCAGTAAAAGAATAAAAGTATTGTTGTCTCTGGGCTCAATTAAAGCCGCGTTCCAGATACAAAATATAAAATTTACAGGCATTAATATTCTAGAATATGACTAATGTATTGGTCATGTATTTTGAGGTTTTGCCAAATTATCTAGTATTGAATCCGCCATTTCCGTTAAAATTTCGAAATTAAAGTGATTTAAACTTATTTTCTGGATTTAAAGTATTAGTAATGGAATAATTTTGTTAATTAATGATAGCTGCCTGAATATAGAATGTTTAAAATGGTTGTCTTGGGTTTTGAAACGCAGTTTAAAACGTCATGTCATTGATTTGATTGTCAGGCTTCTCCGAACGTATTCTTTTACCGTTTGCACCTATTATTTTTCGTACAAAATCTTTTCCACCATCTTAATTAATTACTAGGCGTTCAGCCTACGTTTGGGTAAGTTACCTTGACAAACTGTGATGTATTTGGGTTAAACTTCATGTTGTGAAATGACTATAAAATCACTACAGTACAAGTAAATATTATTGTAGTAACTGCATTATTTGCGTATTATTTGCAGAGTTTGATGGATCCTTGGGGCAGTGAAGTTATCAAGTCTGAGGTTGTATCGGAGTTCGAAGATAATTTTCAACCAACTTCCGTGTCCGAGAAGCTATCGGATTCTGAACAGTATCTTGCTATTTTAGGTAATTGATAATAAAGTTCAAGTTCTAATCGCATTTTAACGAGTTGTGATTGGTTACAGTTGTCAATCGGCTATTTTGTTACACAATATGATTTAATATAGGACAGTGCTGACTGCGGTCGTTTCGCAATATATTGAGTGTCGCAGACCTTTGGCCACATTCACTCCACGAGGCGCAGTCGTACCGCTACGTCCGCTATTGTTCGAAGGTCGCGTGCACGCTTAGAAAGACACATTTTGCCCTTATTACGGATTTTGTTAAATTGGTTATCTGCATACCGTCATTTAACTACATTCCTGCTGTGGTAATTTAATCAGTTTCATTAAAAAAAAATATTGTGAATTAAACATATTTTAACAACGTATTATTCTTTTTTTCAGAGCGCAAACTCAAGGCAATCAAATCTAAGAATAAGGTTGTGGAGAACCTCGCAGCATATAGAGCTGATTGTATTGACCGGTTGATGCGAGAGGGCTGCGACCTAGACCCTGTTATTGGAGACACCGAGGACGAAAAACTGTTGCAGGAATAACTTCTCAAATAATATAAGACCATTGTAAGTAATCATGGCGTCCGCATCAGCTTCTAATATTGACTTGTCAGGAGCGACCTACTGCGTACTGACAGGGGCTTCTCAGGGCATTGGCAGGGCTATTGCAGTTGAACTTGCAAAGCACCTCGGTCCTAAATCTTTGATGTTACTGCTGGCACGTAACAAAGAACAGCTGGCTAAGACAGCAGAGCTCTGTAAGTCTGATAATATTAAAATTGTGTATGAGTCTATGGACCTTGCCACTGCCGCTGCACCAGACATGAAAGATGTGATTAACAATTCTTTAAAAGGATATAAAATTACTGACTTTGCTAACTGTATGATATTCCATAATGTTGGGTCTCTCGGCAACTTGTCCGTGGAGACCGGGCGCATGGAGAATCTGGAGGAAATGAGACAGTACTATGATCTGAATGTATTTAATGTAATCAAACTGAATACTCAGTTCCTTAAGGTTTTTGAGGAGGTCGAAGACAGAGTTGTAATTGTGAATGTGACATCTCTGTGTGCCATCAAGCCCATGAGTGGTATGGCCAGCTACTGCAGTGGTAAGGCTGCAAGGGAGATGTATTTCAAAGTGCTGGCTGATGAGAAGAAGGACATCAGAGTGCTGAATTACTCTCCCGGGCCGGTTGAAACATCCATGATTGATTATGTCTTGGCGGAGACAGTGAACACCAATTTGAGAGATGTATTCACGTCGTTCAGATCACAGGGGGCACTGCTTAAGCCTGAAATTACGGCTAAGAAATGTTTGAAGGTTCTGCAAGAGGGCAAATTCAGTCCGGGCGGCCATGTTGACTATTTTGATGATGAGTAGATGTCTTTGACTATCTAGGAGTAGCTTTCTTACTTGCATATTTGCCAACTATCAATGTGATTATAAATTATTAGCTTCCAAGTATTCATGTGATGTCTAATGTAATCTAGATTATTTCACTAAGGTTGTTTCACTCTATATAGATGTATTTAGAACATATAATGTGTGTCTAGCGATTGAACCCCATAGCACTTGTCATGTCTTGTGTGTGTGCAAGTCTTGCTGTGACTAACAATAACCAGGCTTTTATAGTTCATAATCAAATGGTTTTAAAATTGTTTTATGTTCTAAAAACCTTTATTAATGGATAGTTTGTTATTATTAATGGTTTCTGACAAAATGTTCACTAATGGTTATTTTACCCTGGTTGGTAACTTTTTTTTCTTTTATGTTCTAGTTTACTAATTAGGTTATTGGAGAATTCTAGAGGGCTGAAACTCGCACAAAATTTGATATTCTAGATATCTTTTTTGTTTTTTTTTCGAATATAAATGTTATATGGGTTGATGTACTTTATTATTATTAGTATATTAAGAGTTTACTGAAAAATCTATTAAGAATATTTTGTCAGAAGCGCTAAATATAACTATCATAGTACTAGACACATTTCATGTATTAAATGGCGTTGTTGTGAGTTTTTAGAAATATGAGCCTCGTGTCACATGTATCATGATGGTGTGAAACGAAACACTTGTCAAGTAACATAGTTCATTCCGGACATTCCATAAAGTTACATGTATCTCGTAGCCTATGAATGCAATTCATATTAACAATAAACGCTTGAAATAAAACTTGTTTTTGTTACCCTCACCTTATCTTTTATTATTTCATGATGATAATTAATATGAGTTACATTCATATTTCTTTCTAGATATACCTACTTATCAATTATCATTTTAACTTTTGACCCAACACATTGAACACTTGTTTCGTAAGTTTCCATAAGAATCTGCTAATGAAACTACTATAACGATGACATTAGCTATGAATCACAATCAAAAGTAAATGAGTGATGAAACGAACATTGCTACTAAGACCAAAAATCTAACTAAAAGAAACTCAAAGCATAAAAATATGATTTTCTAAAGAAACTTTAAGTAACCCTCTCTAGGGTTTTGTGTTGCTAATGAATTATAGGCTCATTTTCCCGAGGCCTAAGTAATTGCCATCACAATGGGGTGACAACAGTATAGATAGTCCTGTGTTGCATAGTCCACCTTGTAAGTGCTTTACCACTTGACAACAACTTGCTTGACATCAAAGATCATTTTTAAGCATTATCAATTTGTTACATATTATTTATCGTTTCAAATTATACTTAAAACAAGTTGATAATTGATACTAGTATACATATGTATATCTACCACTTGGAGTCATGTTAGTAATCGGTATTGTGTAATTTGATGTGCTTACGTCGAATTAAAGTACAAAATATCACGTAATTAACAACATCACGCTAATGTGCCCCAAAGGGTTGGAGGAGCATTTAATAGAGGGTGTGCAAGCCACAAAAACCGCACATATTCAGGTTCTGGGTAAAAAAAAAGAGTCGAATCAGTGGTCTCAAAGTACAGCTCTTCAAGGAACTACTTGTCTTCGGAAATAACGAACGCTCAAACAACCATAAAAACACTAGCCCATTTTGTATTTAATCTTTACAAAATTATAGACTAGCAACTCTTATCATCATCTGACATCTTCCAGTATAACCGGATGCAGCTATGTTTTAACTGAGCTCCACAATCTAGTAGTTATTGAGTACCGTAAAATGCTGTAACATTGCCTTTATAGCTCAACATTGCCTAAATTCAAAAAAGTTAAATTATTCCCGCTGCGAAATGTTTTTTACTGTCTATGGTATTACTAAAAGCAAGTCGGCAATCTGTATGGCAACATTCGATCATACGTCACTCCAAATTTTAGTTAACAAACTGTCAGTGTCAGTTTCATTGTCAGTGCGGGTACTCGCTTTTTACCGGCTCTCAGGAAAATTTCATTTTGTGAGTATTTATGCTTTATTTTCTAGCGTAATATGTTATATAGCAAATAAAATATGCTCTTTTATGTATTTAAACAGTTTTTTCTGTATTATATCTTAATTTAAACCGTTAAATCATGGTCGGCAAAGTTGTGTCAGATTTTCGCAACTTTTTACTCAACATTATCTAGGGTTAGGGCTGCCACTTTTAATTTTTTCAACAAACTCTTAATCGACCGTGGTTTTGCTTGTGTAATTGTTTTTTTTTTATTGATCTAAGAACGTTTTATAGAAGCTAGAACTATTGTTTCTTTATTTATCATCATCAGAAATTAAGGATGTCGAATGTAATTTTCTTTAAGTCATTTATAGTATGTTATCATATTGTTCGACAGATTTTAAACATGAGCAACCCACCCAAGAGTAGAAGAAAACCAGGGGCTAGACAGTACTCCGATTATTCGCAGGAGATGATGAATGTGGCGGTAGATTTAGTCACATGTAAGAAAATATCTTCATACGAGGCGGAGAAGCAATTCGGTATTCCTAGGCGTAAAACTATTTGTTGATCTCTCTGCAGGCTGCTGTTGTAATTTTTATTATACGTAATAGGTACCAACATTATTATTTTTTAAATGTTATTATCTACCTACATAGTAGTTTGACGGCACGGTTGGCGCAGTGGTCAAGCGATTGACTGCTGCGCTGCATGTCGCGGGTTCGATTCCCGTACGGAACAAATATTTGTATGACCTACAAATAGTTGTTCCGGGTCTGGGTGTTTTTCTATCTATAATATGTATGTATTTACAAAAAAAAAAAAAAAAAAAATGTATATATGTAGTTTATCAGCCATCTAGCTACCATAACACAAGCATTAGGTTGCTTAGCTTGGGACTAGATGGTGCTGTGTGAAATGTCCAGGGATATTTATTTATTTATTTATTTATATTTGTTTTCCTATGAAAAAATGTTATTAGAATTTAAGTACAACAATTTGATTCCTTAAAAATATATTTGAATATTAAGAAAAATTGTTGCATTTCCTTTGGGGCAGCCCTACACCGAACTCACTTTTGTATGGGAGTTTTAGAGAAACCTGAACAACTTTGCCTAGCATTGTAAAAAAAAAATTCTTGTGCTATTCAAGATTCAGTGAAGTCTGACGTGGAAAAGAACTTCATGGCAATATGGGTGTCAAATCCGTTACCAAAATACCTATTCATTTAAAAATATATTATGACAGGCAATGTTGTAGTTTTTACCTCAACTTTGCCTACGTTTTCAAAGCATTTTTTTGGTGCTTTATAGGTGTTTTTTTTACTAGTAGCAAATGTATTCCTACAGCTTAAAGTCCAATATTGAACAGTAATTGAAAAAACATACGACTTTCTTAACGATTAAAGATTTATCGAAGAAAAACGTCAAAATCCGTGCAAAGTTGCAGCATTTTACGGTACCTAGGTAATGCGATGCCTGGTAAGACTGGGTGTCAGATTTACGGACCACTGACTACCTGCAAGCGATTGCCTGAGCATAAGTTCCTACGTACGATTCCCAGGTCAAGCAAAGTATTAATAAGTTTTCATTGAGGAATTTCTCAGCCACGCACGTAGTCTGGGTTTGTGCCCGGTTGATTGCAATACTTGCAATGGTCTCGCCCCCTATTATGTGGGATTTAAAACATAATTTGCGAAATGTGGGTGTATTATTAGGTACACTAGAGATTCGGGGATCACAGGCGTGCAGTTGTCTGACTGATGACTGTCGAAAGATTTCCAAATGATGTGACTCAGGCTGGCTGGACAAATCTTAAAAATAGCTCGCATTTTACTAGGTCAATAGGGCGCTTTATGTGACGACTAAACACTCTTATTTCAGAATTTGTGACGCTACAGAATCTTAGATAATCGATCGAAAACGTGTCCAGCCAGCTTGAAAAACCACTTTTCGCTGGTCTCTCAATCTCGGTAACGGAAGTGATTTTGATGACTTTTTACATATCAACGGGCGTCACATAATTTGTAACAGGCATCGAGCTAAAAGTTTTTTGATACATACAGCGGTTTAGTAGAAAAATGCAAAAATCTGTGTCCAGCCAGCTTGAATTTACGTATAAAACTTCTGGCTGGCACTTCCGAATCTCAATAACGGGAGCGTTTTCGAATATGGTTCCTTTACTAACATTTAGTGACGCAATGTGTGATGTGACATTTGATTTATGGCGTCACATAAAAACTTGATGTCCAGCCAGCCTGAGTTCAAGCTGGCTAGACACATGTAGGTATCTCCGCTGCCTGATGGTCTACGACCTTCGAAATGTGTTCAAAATTTTGTGACGGGGACGATAATGATAACCTGAATTCGTGACGGAGAAACTTTGCGTAGTTTCAAAGATATTGATCATTTAAATTTTCCAATACAAACATCGATTAATATTGTGAGGTGACCATAATTTTTACATAAATAAAGGATTTCTTTTTAATCGACTAATCGGCTGGTAGCAGCCACGCCTGCTTTGTATTTGATTTTCCCGTGGGTATAAAAGGTTTTCCTGCAGTAAAAAGCGTAAGTATGTGTTAATTCAAAATAATAATTGACTACCAGCGCTGCAAAAGAGAGCCCACTTTTTCGCGTTTAGTTCATTATAATGACTGAAAATGAGAACTAAACTCGACAGTCGGCATAGTATGTACTTTTCGAAGTGTTATCACTAATCAAAGTAAGACAACTATTAATTAATCTGCGGTAAGACAAGACAACCTAAATAAGAGTTAAGATTCGACCAGTTGTCCTAGTAGTACCAGCTTTAAGCAATAGATGGCGACACCAACATCAGCTATCATGGAAGTATTACATTCCCTTCACAGTTATTTTGTTCTCCGACGTTTAACTTTAAATACTTTTTTTACGCAATTTATTGATTTAAAATTTACAAATAAATAATTGTGATTTTATTTACAGCAAACATTATTTTTTCATTTAAATACCTTGCAGCATTAGTTATCCTGACACAATATCTACCTATATACTTACCATGAAAAACACCAATTAATACCTACTAAAAAGAGTAGGTAGCACGTAAATAATAACATTAAAAAATTACACCCCTTCCTCACTTCTACACTTTTGTCTTCTATTGATTTAAATACCTACAGTTGTTCGTATTAGTATTACCAATACACGGATTTTCGTCCATTAAAGAAAACACCTTATTCTTAGTCCTACATAAAACCTACAATATTGGTAACCCTACTGCAGTGTTTGTATGGGAAAATTTAAATGATCAATGTCTTTGAAACTAGGTACGCAAAGTTTCTCCGTCAAAAATTCAGGGTATCATTATCGTGGCCTTGGACGGTGAGTAATGGGCTAGCTCGCCGTCCTTCCATCTTATATGACGACAGGCCGTGTCGACGGCGCGTTCATGTTCCACGCGCGCCTCAAAGAGATGTCAGCAAACAGTAGGGGCCCGCAAGGGCCGCTGCCTGCCAGGGCTGCGGGACTGTTCGAAAGAGATACCGCGGCCCTGGAACATAAAGGGAAAAAGAAGGACCATGGATAGTTTTTAGTCAGTAAAAGTCTGAGACTCCCTACCGCTCGGCGCTCCGCCCAGAGCGGGAGGAGTCATTTGATGATTTCCCATATCCGAAAAAAAAGGGTATCATTATCGTCCCCGTCACAAAATTTTGAACACATTTCGTAGATCATCAGGCAGCGGAGATACATGTGTCCAGCCAGCTCGAACTCAGGCTGGCTGGACATTAAGTTTATATTGATTTCTCGTAAACCCTTACATGTGACGCCATACATCAAACATTATTACTGTTACACATTGCGTCACTAAATGTTAGTAAACGAACCATATTCGCGAACGCTCCCGTTATTGAGATTCAGAAGTGCCAGCCAGAAGTTTTATACGTAATTTTAAGCTGGCTGGACACAGATTTTTGCATTTTTCTACTAAACCGCTGCACGTATCAAAAAACTTTAAGCTCGATGCCTGTTACATTTTATGTGATGCCCGTAGATAATCTTTACATAGTGTAAAACAAATTCGCTCCCACTGCTTGTACGCTTAGATCTTTTACTACACAACGGATTTTAATACAGGTTTACAGCAATAGAAAGAGTGATTCAAGAAGAAGGTTTCTATGTATATTGCACTCTGTGCGAAGCCGGGGCGGGTCGCTAGTAGGGTAAAACCAGGATAGATGCCCCACTTTTTGAAAAAGCCTCCTAATTTTCAAACTGTACATTTTTCATGAAGAATTTCCATGAATGTAATTAGTTTGATCTTTGTACTAGCAATACGACTCGTTTTTGTTGATCTAACATTATTTGATTCTGGATAAATTGAGTTTTTGCAAACCTTTTTTTTGAGGATAGATGCCTACCTATATGGATAGATGCCTCACTATGAAAATGCTAAGGAGGATAGATGCCCTATAGATTAAAATAAGTACAATACATAGTTTTGATATGTTTTATTTGTAATCTTTAGGTAATAGTATTAACGGTACCTACTCTTAAAAATTATAAATTAAACATAAACATTTGTTTAACAAAAAATAACTTCTAAATTTTAATGTGCATAATCGTAACTAATTGAACATAATAGGTATCGCAGGCAAGATACCAATTTTTAAAATTTTCATAAAATCAACCACAATTAAATGTTGTCCTTATTTCAGGTTGAATTGGAAAGTGCTTTCAGTTTGCCACATCTTGAGCAATAATTTCTAAAAAGTGTACATACTTCGTGCAGCCACTTCTGGCATGATATGCACCGAATCCAATCAGATTTTGACTTCGTATTTTGATAGTTATCAAAGCATTCTATGCAATAATAAAAAATTTAACAAAATAAAAATAATCATTTTAAAAATATGCTAACATGCCTACAGCGTATGGGGGATAGACGCCCCTAAGGGCACCTATACTGCAAAAAATCGGGGCGACTATCCTTTTTGCTATGGATAGATGCCCTTTTATTTTTTGACGTATCTAAATACAAAAGTGCAATTATTATTATGTAGTTATAAAGTTAACTAACCAATGTATGCATATAATTAAAATAGAACAGAATTTATTACTATATAAAAAGATATGTAACAGTAAATTCTTACGTTTGAAACTTTGAAGCGTTCGTCCTGTTCGTCGCGGAGATGATCGCATGCACCAGCTAAACATGTCAATCCCGTGCGATGGTCTGCAGGGCACATAGGTGTGGGGCACGTGCGCTCTATTTTTAGACTATTAAATCTGTGTTGCGATTTTGGGAAGTTAGGTTTTTAGAAAATGGGGCACCTATCCAACTGCGGCATCTATCCGGGTTGCGAATTTACGAAGGCTATACTATTTGAGTCATGAGTCAGACTCTAATAGATGAGGTTTTGTCTATGCATATTACTCGACAATACCTAATCTATCTCAGTAAAATAATATACTCAAATGGATTAGCTTTTTGCCTTGATATTTTCAAACAAAATGAATTTACGAAGGCTATACTATTTGAGTCACGAGTCATCGCGTAGACTTTGTTAGATAAATTCATTCTAACATTTCAGCAACAAATGCTATTCAATTTGATACCGATATTTAACGATCGTTAGCTACAATAATAGGTGGATAGTTACATGTAAATTGTTATTATTTTAATATTACAATAATTAAATTACTCGTTTTCTATTCTGTATTTGATTGACAAAAAAAAGTAAAACGAATTAACAATCGAACTTTTATTAGGTAAGAAACAAGTACACACTACACACTTTTTGCGAGTACAAATAATAATAAAACTAAAATATTTTTTCTTGCGTACCTCTAATGTAAAATACAAAACGCAGATAATTATTTTTATCGAATTTACGATTAGCTTAGTATTTTTACAATTAAAAAAAAAAACTAGTAACAGTCAGTCTTATTTAAGTATGGCACATAATATAACACAACAAAACACAAGATAAGAAACATACTATACTCATAAGTAAATGCATTGCTTATGGTGGAAAATAGCCTTAAATAGAGTAACACAAGTAGACACTTTTATAAAATTTATGGGTACGTATTTGAATGTCGAATTTTAAAGTCGATAATGATCATTATAACAACAAACGTATGGCTAGTAAAGTTAGGATTACTAATGTTATCGGAAGACAGAGAACCATGACGCAGATATTATACCTAATCCTAAATAATGTTTAAGTACGTTAATGTTTTTTAGCACTGGCTTGACTTTTTTTATATGAATACTTATTATGACTGTTAAAAGGTTTTTTTTTAAATTGTAAAAATACTAAGCTAATCGTAAATTTGATAAAAATAATTATCTGCGTTTTGTATTTTACATTAGAGGTACGCAAGAAAAAATATTTTAGTTTTATTATTATTTGTACTCGCAAAAAGTGTGTAGTGTGTACTTGTTTCTTACCTAATAAAAGTTCGATTGTTAATTCGTTTTACTTTTTTTTTGTCAATCAAATACAGAATAGAAAACGAGTAATTTAATTATTGTAATATTAAAATAATAACAATTTACATGTAACTATCCACCTATTATTGTAGCTAACGATCGTTAAATATCGGTATCAAATTGAATAGCATTTGTTGCTGAAATGTTAGAATGAATTTATCTAACAAAGTCTACGCGATTTCGGTCAATTTCTGTACTAGAATAGATTAGGGTTTTGTCAAGTTTTTGTCAAACAAAGGCTAAGCCAGTTCAGTTTGCACTTTCACTCTAATGGTATAGCCTTTGTAAAGTCGCATCCGGGTTTTACCCTAAACAATAAAAAAAAAATGCAATTCTATTCAATAGTCACCGGTCTAAATGTAATGAAGAGGTTGTTTTTTTTGTATCATTACTGAATACATACTTAATTAACCGACTTCAAAAAGGAGGAGGTTATCAATTCGGATGTTTGTATTTTTATTTTTTATGTATGTTCGGGCATAACTCCGTCATATATGGACGGATCTGCAAAATTCTTTTTTTGTTCGAAAGGGGTTTATTACGAAGTGGTCCCATTTAAATTTGGTGAAGATCTGATGCTGATCTTCGGAGATATACAATGGAACTCTTCAATAATAGACAGCAAAGCTGCCGTGATTGGTGCCATGAAATATATTGTTAACAATGTAAAATAAAAGCATAGAATATATTTGTATAAGATATTGCAACTAAAAATGAAAAAATAAAAAACTTTTTGCAAAAAATAAAACCGAAGTCGGTGATTTGTTTGATTCAGTTTTTTGTCACCGACTTCTGAAGCTAAAATTATTTTTCAATTTTTTTTTGTGTTTTTGAAGTCGGTTTTATTTTTTGCAAAAAGTTTTTATAGTAAGTTTCTGTTACGATGTCCCTGAAAGACCACAGGTTATTAAGGTAATTAATATATTGACATGTATTGTTAACCGACGTTCTATAATAGGAAGAATTATGGTAGGTACCTACTTTATTTAGGGGGCATTCCATAAAATGGTCAACTTTTGATGACTATTTTTTGTGTTAGCATCTTTAAATACGTATCTGTTAGCCTGTGTCATCCCACTGTTGGGCAAAGGCCTCTCCGAATGACTTCCAAATTCTTCGACCCAGGGCCAACGTGAACCACTTGTCGTTGGTTTTGTCAAGCTAGTCCCGCCATCTCCTTAATGGATCAGTAGCTCTTCCAGTCATTTTCGGTTAGTCTTATGACTTCCTTGTCTTATCTGGACTGGAAAGAGACTAACTGGCCCAAGTAGATGTATTCATGGACTGCATATTGAATTTCTTCACCATTCAGTTGTATTTAATGGTGTTTGACATCAGTTTGGTCTTCGACATGTTCATCGCGAGTCCAACCTCAAAGCTTGCATCACCTTGCAAGCGCTTCTCTCCCAACTAGCCATAAGCTTTTTAAGCACTTCTTCAAGCGCGCTATTAAAAGCTTGAGTGAAAGCGGATCTTCTTGCTTTACGCCTTTTTCTATAGAGAATGATGGTCCAACTGTCTGTAATCTAATTGAAGCAGTGCTGTTAAAGTACGTACGTTACGAAACAGGTTGATGTACTAGTAGGTGGGATCGATCTCTTGGTTGTTCAGAGCGTCAAATACAGCGTCTATGTTGATTTATTTATTTGAGAATACATAGACAAGATAACAGATGAATCTAAGCTATAGTATCTACAGTTGAAAGAAACAAGGAATGATAAAATATTGAATAAAATACTTAAAAATAACAAGAAAAAAACATTTTTCATGCATCCTCCCACAGAACAAGCACAAGAAAAAGTCATTTTTCGTTCATCCTCTCACAGAAACTCAAACATCCACGACATGATGATGCTACTATTTTCAATGTACTTACTGTGTATTCGTTGTCCAAAATGATTGAAATAGGTATAATAAATCACATCATTACGTTCTGCAGGTATAATGCACACGCAGTAATGGCGGGTCGCAAGAGTCTCTTCATATTCTTGATGGGCTTGGCGTGGAAGTGCCGGTACAGCATGCCCCTGCTGCTCAGCGGCACCGTGGCTATCCTCGGCAGGGCGTGGATGTTCCAGATCAGGGTGCATACGGTACACAGGCTGCATGAGAATGAGGTAACATACCATAATCATCACGCCTGTAATCCCCGAAGTGTTAGGCAGAGGTGTACCTAATAGTACACCACTCATTTCGCCAGTTACATTTAAGGCCGCTGCCTCGAATTTTGCGGGCAGCGGGGCGGCGGCGGCGGCGGCGCTCGTTGTCAGGAGTGCACCGCTCGTTGCCCGCCCCCGCGCCGCTGTTTTCGAGAACCGGTCCATTTGATTTTACGCATAAGATCCTGCCGCTCCCGCGCCGCCGCCGCCGCCGCCCCGCTGCCCGCAAAATTCGAGGCAGCGGCCTATGTCCCATGTAATTTTATTAATCATTTTATTTTTAGAATTAAAAACATTCCATAGATTGGTAGTAAATAATACTTATAACTATGTTAGTAGATTATTATTACATATTAAAATTATTAATTTATTCTGTACATTTGCACTATTTTACATTGTAAAGGACACCTCCAGACCCGTGAACATTATTCCAGTGCCTCACGACAACGACCAGACAATCAACCCTTCCCACTATGGTATTCAGAAGGCTGTTGGCGCTGCCTCGCACGGGGCGCATCAGGGAGGCTACTCTTTTTCGTACTATCGCATTAAAGCAGTCCGTGCTGGCCTTAGCAAACATACCTGACGCACTGCAAAAGCGAGGCAACTCCAACAGCATCCTATAAATACCATTATTGTAGAGGACCCGTAGGGCATTGAAAGATCTACGTGTATAACGGACCCACAGGTTGCAAATATAAAAAGTATGGCAGTATGCCTTAAAAAGAGCAATTTTAACCTTGCACCTTACAAACCTGCGCGCCAGCATATTGCATCTCACTGCTAATGTCCTACGTTCCCGCTCAATATCCAAATTATGTGAGAGGTCCTCGGTGACCCAGTGCCACAGGTACTTGAATGTGACCCTACTTATCGGCATTCCTCACAGCTTGACCGGCGGAACGGCTTTCGGACTCTTATTACCCGCTTTGAATATAATTATGTAGTTCACTCTTCTTACAGTTATACCTGAGGCCACAGATCCCTATGAGGATGTTAAGGGCTGCGACAGATGGGCTCAGATGGGTTCGCTAAATCCCGCCAATGTCACAATATAAATATGGAATGTGGCTGGCATTACAAAAACGACTACAAAATGAAGTTCGCTACGTTGGCGTCGTGGCTGTTTTGAAAGTGCAATGCATTGTAGCCAGCTTTTTTTCGTTTTATGACCATTTTCGGTCTTTGAGCACTTACATAAATTCACGCCTTTTCCCATGGGGGTAGGCAGAAACTAGAGAATAACATACTCCATACTATCTGGTCATAGGTACATGCTTGTCGGTTGCCGGTTAGTCTTCTTTAGTAATAACGCCGAGGTGGAGGTTTTCCTTACGTTTTATGTCTTTGAATTTATTTCAGTAGGTAGGTAGAATTTATTGCAGCACTTTAAACAAAAAAAAAAAACACAAAACAAACACAATCAAACAAAAACAAAACAAACAAAAAAAACACAATCATAATCAAACAATCATTTAAACTAATGCCCGATTTGACTAATAATATAATTTAACTAATGTCTTAATATAATATTGCACTGCTTGGAATTTTAACTTGGCGCTGAGCCGTGTGTTGAAAATCGAACGCATCACTTCTCGTATTGACGACTCAGATTTTGTCCGACCAGGTTTTCCAGATTTTCCAGTTCTATACGTACCTACGTAGATACCTGTAAAGCCTAGTGCTATTATAGTGAATGATTTATTCATGCATTTAGGTAAGTTTACTAGTAAAATTGGGCATTAAAACTATGGATTGGTATTTCTATGGAAGTACCTACTTACTTATATTAACGCAGGAATCGCTTTCATTGCACAAATCGGATATCTATCTGCCTAGTTAAGTTCGCACCGACGAGATAATCTGTTTGCCCTAACCTTGCACGCATTAAGTCTTTGCCAGTTAATTCGATTACTGACTGCAGTCACTGGTATTTTGTAACTACTAGGGACTAAGCGTATTAACATGTATCAATCCTTTGTATGAAAACGTTATAACACATGTCTACATACACGTGTTACACGGTGTGTCGTGACACTCTTTTACCGGATTCATTTCTTGATTAGACCTCAAAAGTTGAAATTTTTCGTCCGTATTATCCCGAATTATCCATCGTGAAAGTTTGTGGCACGAATCCACGAGCATCGTCCGCGTAGCGCGAAAAGTCACTAACTCGAAAAACCTTGTTTTGAGATAGTTTTTGAAAATATAAATATTCATAACTTCGGCTTTTCATTACATATCTTTATGTTCCTAGCTTTATTTTAAAGATAATAAAATAATGTTTATAATATAAATGCTTTCTTTAATGTCAAACTTCTATGAATTAGTTGTTTATTAAAATTCACTGACTTAGTTGTAAATTAGTGAATCTTCGACCGTAGTTAGTGAGTTTCCTCTCAGGTCTAAATTGTTAAGAAGAAATATAACTAGAGTGAGTAATCACTATGTCGAGTTAGTTCATTTTTGCTTTCGTGTGTTTTAGCAAACTATTGATTTTAAAAACTGGCTAATGATTTTAAAAACTGGCTAAATAATAACAGCCGCTCGGGTCGATCTTTAGATTAAGTCGCGCTTGCCTAGGTTGGTCCGTGTATGGGTGACCACCCATTACATACCGAGTTTCCTCAGTGCCTCGGAAAGCACGTTAAGCCGTTGGTCCCGGCTGTCATTTGTAGATCTATGACAGTCGTTAAAGTAGTCAGTGGCTCGAAAGTCTGACAACCAGTCTTACCAAAGGGTATCCTGTTACCCAGTGCTAGTTGGGATGTCAGATATGCAGCCGCTCCATGTAAAATACTGGTATTCAGCTGCATCCGGTTAAACTGGAAGCCGACCCCAACATAGTTGGGAAAAGGCTAGGCAGATGATGATTTTAAAAAGTCACTAAATCATTTTAGTTATGTTTGCGATACTAATTAAAAAAAAAGTAATTAAGTCGTTGTAGTTCCGAGTTTTGTACAATTTAGATAAATATAAAATAAATCCATTACGCTCTGGGGTCCAAAGGGTAGACTTGCTTACTTTTCACATTACGTAAATCAAAAACGAGAGCAGCTACAAAAATGTGATTCTAATGACATTAATAACTCATTTTGGCCATGAGTAAACTTATACCCCTTCACGATTTTAGGGTATCTGAACAGCCTGCTTGCCTTATGGGCTTGCCGTATTGTTGGTCCTTAGCCACGTCACTCTGCTCAAAGATCTCTGCTGCTACAACTTTACTTAAAATACTTACTCCCGAAGATTGTAACATCATCATTTCAGCGAACATACGCTATATGCTGGGGCCCCTTTTTCTGCCACACCTAGTTCCTGTTTTAATGCGTCCGTAATTCAGGTGGTTGTGTTTCCCATGACTTTGATGATATCGTCAACTCGACGCGCTTTTGTATGGCCCTTTGTAACAACAGGTTTTATTTCCAGTTGGCTTATTATGACGAAGACGATGAGCAAGACGACGACGAGGCCACGTGGGACACCGAGTCCTCAGACTCGTGGGAGACCATCGTGGAAGAGGTGGCTTACGGCTGATCACACAATGGCCCACCATCAACCATCGCGGGCCAAACCCTGTTCGACGATTATAACCTAATAAATTGTAACAAATATCGGCGTAGCTAGGTCCATGGGCATTTAGTTTATTATTTTGGCAAAAGTTTCTGCCGTATTTGTGAATATTATCGTAACGGATACTATGTTTTATTTAAAAGATGGCCGTCTGTGCTATAATAACTGGTGTTTATGGGTTCCACTTCCAAGACAATATTTTTAGCACTTTATTTTGGGAACCCTGTCCCACTGTCAAATGGTGTTGGTATGGTAATGTTACGAGCTGGGTATGGGATAAATTAAATACTACCGATTAATCACACAATAACTTTATTAATTACAAAACACTTAAAACTTAATCACAACTACCAAAATCAGATTGACTGCTCGCTCAAACACGATGGCTATTTATATGACGACAGATCCTTCGAGAAAGTACTATAGTGGAACATTGTCCTTCGAGAAAGTTCCACAACATTCTCGAATCTTCTGTTTAAAAGATTCGAGTCCAGAATGTTCCACTATGAAAGTGTCTTCATAGCGGCATCGTTCGGTATGGACCCGGCTAGTCACCACCTAAGAGATATTGCGCTTATTAGCCGGATCCACACCAGACGATCCAATTATGGATCGCCGATCCTGCGATCCGCGATCCGGGAGTGTGGAGCATGGATCGTACTCGTCTGACTCGTCTGACGGCTTGGATTTTTTTGCGATCCTGCCGCGCCGCTCGACTCCAACACGCTCCAGCCGATCCACAATTCCACACTGATCCGCCTACGGTTGAAGATTTCATTTTCTTCTTTAACTGGGATATTGTTATTTTCGCGACTTCGCCATGCATCTCCCTCGATCGTGTATTGGTGAATTTGCTGTTATTTGGATCCCATAAGCATTTACGTTGTTTGTAAAGAGATATTAGACGACGACTTTCAAAATTGCGCTCCTGCCGCGCAGTTTGGATCGCGCGAGGCGGCGAGGTACGTCCACACCAAATGCTCTTACCGCGCGCGATCGGGGCGCGTTGGGTCGTCTGGTCATCTGGTGTGGATCCGGCTATTCAGGTACATCCCATAAATATAGTTAATATTATTTAATTACATTTGATAATTAACAATAATAGTAGCAAAACTTACACTGTCACTTATGGGATATCTTCCGTGATTTTCAATTATCGGGAGCCGACAATAATTGAAAATCACGGAAGATATCCCGTATGTGACAGTTTAAGTTTAGTTATAAACCGCGAAAGCTTAAAACCGTGTTCAATAGCCGCTATTTCATAAATAAATAATACATAAAAAAAATGGTAAACCATTACATTAGTAAATTAAAATTAAAAAAAAAACATTCTTCAGTTAAAATAATCTTAAAATTACTTGTAACATTTAGTAGCGAAATTGGCTGTGCTGTGAGATTATTGCTCAATAATTATTTTACAAAATTTTCCAATGCTGTCGTGGTGTATATCCCTAGGACGCATTATTTTGGTGCCCGCCTGTTTGAAAGCCCCGAGTGTTTTTCAGCACAATATTTCGGATGCTTTCTTAATAATATTTTTATGGAGGGGACAAGTTTTTTTTTACAGTACTTCCAAATCCAGTAGGTATGTATTGACTTCCTGTAATGGAAACATACAGGAAGTCGATACAATTAGGGATACTATTCAGGGTGGAAGTGTCTATTTCGCTCGCTTTCGGAATGCCAAAACAAGATAGGCATACGACTTGTCGAATCGAAAGCGAATCGAAGCGTTTGTGAATAGCTATGCTGGAGGGAAAGTACTCTAAATACTGGAGGTAGAAAATTTTACTTAAAGGAAACATTGCTTTATTTATAAAAAGAAATAAATCTGCATTCAAAGATTTTCGAAAATTCGCTTGCCACACTCGGGAATTGAACCGACTAAAATTCGAAAAAATAACATCCTGTACTTTTATGACATCAATCGATATGGTCAATCATAACACTCTAACAAACATGATAAATTAAATGAAAGGAAAACAAGGAAATCTAAACTTATAAATTCAATGGGACAAGATAAAGCACTTTTACTCAAAGTTCCATCCGATTACTTAATTTGCGTGTTTCTTTATGCAAATTGCAAAATAGTCCTTCGTCATTTTAATAAATAAATGGCGTCAAACTTAAATGTTGATTAAGTACTAACATAAGTAATCGGATGGACCTTTGAGTAAGTGCTTCATCTTATCCCATTGAATTTATAAGTTAAGATTTCGTGTATTTTGGTAGGTAGGATATCTATGGCTTAAAGAACTTCTGTTGTATGTATCACCTCATGTACCTACCCATATTCAAGCAAATAAATGATTTGATTTTTCCTTTCATGTAATTTATCATGTTTGTTAAAGAGATTTGATTCTTATGATTGACCCTATCAATTGATGCCATAAAAGTACTCACTGTACTTTTTTTTCGGTTTTAGCCGGTTCGATTCCCGAGTGTGGCAAGTGAATTCTCGATAATCTTTTAATGCAAATCTGCATTAAAAGAGTTGCATTTGAGACTTTTGAGAGAAGTTTCTTTTTATAAATAAATGAATGTTTCCTTTGAGTACATTTGCTATCTCCAGTATTGAGAGTACTTTCATCCAGGTGAGGTTGAAAATTTTCACCCTGCATACGTACCATGAGGTTTGACGGGCCTTCAACATTAAAGGTAGTTTATATATTTATCTTTAATCGTCGTTTCATTGTTGTTTAGGGTTCAAATTATAGTACCTACACTACCTACCTACCTATTAATTGTAGAAAATTCTGTATTTGCAATTACACGAATGAATATATCGATTTCAATCCTTGTCTGTTTTTATTGTTACCCTTTTTTATGTTAATTTTTCTGTCTGTACTTGAATTATTATAATTAGCAATGAGAACGACCCGCGCTGCCTCGCACGGTTTTTAAGATTTGACTAATTAATTTATAATATATTTTGCATAAAATTTAAGTAAATTAAGATTTAATTAGCTTATTTAGATAAGTATAATAATAATCATTACGCCATTGGCTAATTGCCAAGAGCCTGAGGAGGCTCTCGTTAGGCAGCTGGATCAAGTTACCCCAGCAGGAAAGTGGCTCCTAGAGTGATATGAGTGGAACTGTGAATGTGCGCCACAAAAAAAAATGTGCGCTTTGTCGTTTTTGCTGGAGTAACATTGTTCCAGCAGGAAAATTCTAAACGAATTATCGGAGAGAGAAATATTGTGCTTTGGCAGAAAACTTACTAGTTTTAATTTTAACAAAAAAGTGCGCCGAAAATATAGTTTGTTCGTCTTCAGGTTTTCAGGGTATTGCATTTTCTGCTGGAGTAACGTTTTGCAGAAAAAAAACTACTAGAACTTTATAGTACTGTTTATTGTTTTTCAAAGTATTCACCACGTAGTTTAATACACTTTTCCAATCGCTCGAGACAGTTATTAAA
This sequence comes from Eurois occulta, assembly GCA_950022335.1. Taxonomy (NCBI): domain Eukaryota; kingdom Metazoa; phylum Arthropoda; class Insecta; order Lepidoptera; family Noctuidae; genus Eurois; species Eurois occulta. Next base: position 16,441,687 of record OX465495.1, on the reverse strand, counting down.
ACATTTATTCCACTTCAAAGTAGGGGTGTTCAATAGGGCTGATTTGAAAGCGTTGACTGCTTCAGTTTTCTTAATTTTAGGAAATGTAAAGAAATCGTTAGGACTGTATGGAGGATGGTCAAGAATTTCTAAGTTTTCCTGCTTCAAATACTCAATCGTTTGACGAGCGCTGTGTGAGCTTGCGTGGTCATGGTGTAGGATGATGCGTCGCTTTGGGTTAGATTTCCGAAATTTGGCGATGACGTGTGGTAAACAAACTGTGGTAAACCACTGCATTAACCGTTCTACGATCTTCAAGTACAATGTCGCAACATGACTTGTTTTCGCCAATAACGTAGACACCATTTGAAGCGCTTCCAGACCGAACAACTTTAGTCCCACGACCCTGATTGTGGATTGTTGTTTGGAATCAGGATCGTAGGCATAGATCGAAGATTCGTCACCACTGATTATGTAGACGTAGACGTGATTCGCCTCTCGTGGAAGAATTTTCTTCCACCAACTGACGCGGGCCGCTTTATGATCGTCAGAAAGCAAACGCGGGATCCAACGGGAAACTACCCAGCTAGAGAAAAAATAATCTTGCAAATGTCCCAAAACCATATTTTTTTCAGTCATATCACATGGGCGCACTTTACAAGTATATATATTCATTAACGTCGTCGTTTTCGTTTTTCACCGTTGAAATTGCCTTGTAATGGTCTCGCGAAGTGTATTTTATTTAAACTTCATGTACATAGTGGTACATAGGCGGACTTAATGCCACATTCCTCCCGCCCGATTCGGTGCAGCTACCTCCCGAAACAACCGTGTCCGAAGAGGACCTGCGTCAGGCGGAAGATGAGGGCCCCGTTGCGCCTCTCTAGCCACTTCTCAAAGAGGAGACTTATCGTCAATATTGTTGGGTTGCGACAGTCGCTCCCTCTCCATGTCGCCATGATATCGCGCTGGAGGTCTGTCCGTTGAGCGGCAACTATCGCCTCCAGATCCCATGGCGGCAATTAGTTTGCCCCTATGGTTGTGGAGCAGGACCAGCATTGAGCCAAGCATTTTTATCATTAATGTAATCCCCCGACTTATAATATGCTTGCCTACTTTATTGTGTGCATTTTATACGAGATTTAAATTTCGTCTCATTCAATTGTATGATATGGGTAGGTATTTTATTGTAACATTTGAAACAGCTGTACCTACCCCATGAAAAAAAAATGAGTCTACTTTAGTTAGCCTGAAACCTGGCTGAACTAGTTATGGTCCATATTTCTAGTATTATAGTGGTGTCTGTCACCTCTTTTACTAAATAAATGCTGATTTTTCCTAACGCAGGTACATGATGTTTTCAAATTTAAATTCAAATTCTTTATTGCGAACTAAGAGTAAGTGTTTTAATGTAGGTATTTTGAAGATGTTAACAATAGTAGGTTCTTAGAACTTCATTGCAATTTAAATGGTTTAAAAAAATGTGTAATCTATCTAACTATACATTTAATAAATCTGTGGACGTGGCGTTTCTGTACATTGAAAATATTTAGAAAAAAAATAGTAGGGGTGTTAAAGGATCACACACAGAACCCGATGGATGGCGTCGTTCGGCGACTTTAGACCCTGTGGACGGTGAGTAATGGGCTAGCTCGCCGTCCGACCGTCTTATGACGACAGGCCGTGTCGACGGCGCGTTCGTGTTCCACGCCCGCCTCAAAGAAATCATACTCAGCAAACCGGAAGGGGTCTGCAAGAGCTGCTGCCTACCGGGGCTGCGGGACTGTTCGAAAGAGATACCACGGCCCTGGAACACAAAGGGCTAAGAAGGAACATGACATGCACGTTTTTCTCAATTTGGAGGTTAATATAAAAAATAAAGTGTGGTTGTGTGAGTGGATAGTGCTTTCGCCAAAGAACGAGTGGGTCAGTAAAATAAACAAAAAACATTGACAAGATCGTCGGCGATTCAAAAGTACACACATCTATAGACACTGTGATGGCTAATGACGATAGTACTGCCTACCCCGTTGAATTTCTCAACTCCCTGGAGTTAACGGGCGTGCTGTCCCATCAGCTGTAACTTAAAGGTGGCGTTCCAGTTCTGGTCATGCGAAACCTTGATGCGACTAGACTGTGCAACGGCACCAGGCTTCGTATCACAGAGCTGGGCACTAACATTATAAAAACGGAGCTGCTAAAGGTGAAAGCATTTTAATTCCCCGCATGCCCACTATTTCAAATAACTTGCCATTTCAATTTAAGAGGTTACAATTTCCCTTAAAATTCCCCTATTTCCACCAACTGGGCACAAATCCAGATTCTGTGGCTGCTATTGAAAAATTCCTGATGGAATAACCCAATAACGTACATAACGTACGTATTTATAGTATTTTTATCAATTGCATACATTGTTTAATGTTAAGTGGAAGAGCCGAGTCACACAAGCATCTCCTTGCTTAAAAGGTGATCTCTAAATCATGTGCGTTATAACTTTATGTACATAATATACCTAACTTGCTACTTAAATTATTATTAAATTTATCTAAATTACTGGGTGTTATTCGTCTAGTTTAGTATATATCTGGGCCGGCAGTCTCGACATAGATACCGACACTTTCGCAAACTTTCGATCGCTTAATAATAACAGAAAAAAATCGGTTGCAATAACGTAACGTTGCTTGCGAGAAACGCATCTTGGATGTTGAGACTTGCATTTCTCGCAAGCAACGTTATGTACGTTGTTTTTTTCTGTTATTATTAAGCGATCGAAAGTTTGCGACATTGTCGGTATCTATGTCGAGACTACCGGCCCTGATTTCTTTGTAATTGTATATTGGACGCAAAAGCCGACCGTTGACCGTTGAGTCTGATCACTGTGATCTGAAGGAAGGTAATTTACGATGGATTTATCTAAGTAGTCGCAGCAACAAAAAAATATTATCGAATACATGTAGCAGAATTTGTAGTAATTCGGGTGAGTTCTGGAAACACATTTGACAAATTATGATTTATAGAGACTTGAAAATCTACTGCTATTTACTTTATTCTCTAAGACATTAAAGTCACCACAGGTAATTGTTGGTTTATTACCAGTTACAAGTTTTGCTAAAGCATTTTCCATTACTGACTCAAAGATAGATAATTTGGGGGTCTGTAAACGCACACTATTACATGCGTATCTAGCTCAACACAAGACAATTCAATGCTATGTTCAACCGAATGATAGATCGACTATATCATTATGAGACTTAGATTTAATACAATTTTTAACTAAGATTAATGAATACCCACACATATTAGATTTCCGGTTAAAGTAACTGCCATGCCCACATTGTAATTTTTGTAATTAATTAGCATTTCATAGTCTTGTGTTCGGTGAAACAAACAATTTAAAACATTGTTTTTTCTAAAAACAACTCAATTTCTAGTTGCTTTGAAGAAAAACCTTGAACATTTTGATGAATAATTTCAAGGAATTCAGTTAAAAAATGATTGCTCAAAAGGAATAAGCAGGAAAATAGGCTACCCCTTTTCTGCTTAATCCTCTTGAGCAATTTTTTTAAATTAATTTATTTATTTGGTACACCAACAGCAGTACTTAGAATTAATGTGAAACAATAAAAGTGTTGGTGTACGCCTATTATAGGTATACTGTATACCTATAATAGGTATACATACCAGCCGTATACCGTATTATAGCCAGTGGCGAAGGGTGAAATATTGAGAGAGGTAAGCCGGAGCAAAAAAAATGCTTACCTAGGCCGGGCGCGAGCACGCAGTCTTGAGTCCTTACCGAAAATCTATGATTGGCTTCCTGGGCCGGCAGTCTCGACATAGATACCGACACTTTCGCAAACTTTCGATCGCTTAATAGTAACAGAAAAAATCGGTTGCAATAACGTTGCTTGCGAGAAACGCATCTTGGATGTTGTGACTTGCATTTCTCGCAAGCAACGTTATGTACGTTGTTTTTTTTCTGTTATTATTAAGCGATCGAAAGTTTGCGACATTGTCGGTATCTACATATGTCGAGACTGCCGGCCCTGGCTTCAGTCTTGTATAGGCAGATGTGGCTTCAGTCCGCTTTACTATACGTGTAAGCACTGATATATTGCAACAGTGTCTTGCAAGTATAATAAAAGTGGCTTTGATAAAAGCCGTTTGTGGTGAGATGATGATAATTATGATGTAAACTAAACTACGAACTTACAAGACTACTGATTTATTCTACTAATAATACATACAGAAAAATCGCATACGCACATACAGAAAAATAACATAAGTAGGTATAAAGATTATGAATTCTTAATTTTACAATATTTTTTATATATATTATTTTAAATATAATAAAGTGATAGTGAGTAAATAAAAGTCAAGAAAAATCAATGAATTATGATTCTCTTACAGTATAATAACATGGTTTAGGAGGCTGATATTTTGAAAACATAATGTGTTTACCATAGTGAACCCATTTTCATATTATTTCGATGCTGGCGATTCTGGGTTTTTTGTCTATGACCTTTTATCCATGTCCTGTGATTAACGTTTTATAGAAAAAAACCAGACTTTTAAAAATAAATACTTATTTATTCACTAAAACACGACATTCATTATAATAAAATGTTTTTGCAAAATACAAAAACCAACTTGGCGCTATCACGGATTCGGACGCACATGTCTTTTGGGGGGGTAACCACTTAATGGATCTGTGTGTACCTACCTATCAGTGATTTAGGAAAAATCTTGAATGAAACCTCTCAGCTAACAATGTCACAGGCTGGCAGGAGATAGCTAATGTCAAATAAGACAACTTTATTTGCTCAAATTACCAATCGATCAAAACCATACATGTAGTCCACAATTTTCGTATTATCATTTAAATTATTCAAGTTAATCATTTTTTACAATAATACAACACAAAATCCTTATGTATTTATAAATTTAATTATATAAAATAAAGGAAAAAAAAAACAGAAAATGGCTCCTCCAAAAGAAGGTCCTAAGAAAAAGCCTTCGATTCCCAAATACATGAACTTCATCATAGGAGGCACGAGTGGGTAAGATTTGAACAAAGTATATGAGATTGGAACCAGATTGGCCAGGAAGCTGGCGTTAAATTATCGTTGTCCCGTGATCCGTGAGGCTGAGGACACAAAACGACAGAAACCTACTTTAGTAATAGTCACCATCAGCTCATTGTGTAATTACTAGCTTATGCCCGCGGCATGGTCCGCGTGGATTACCTACGGTAACTGGCCCACGGGATGGTACTTACTCATCATCTGCCTATCCTTTTCCCAACTACGTTGGAGTCGGCTTCCAATCTAACTGGAACCAGTGTTTTACATGGAGTGACTGTCTATCTGACCTCCAGAACCTGTTAGTCCTGTGTAAATATCGTACGATACCCCTTGGCAAGACTTTAGGCCATGACTACCAGTAACGACTGTACCTACAAGATCTACAATTGACAGCCGCGACCAACGACTTAACGCGCTTTCCGAGGCACGGTGGACCCATCCACAAACCAACCTAGGCAAGAGCGGCTTAACCTAAAGATCGACCCGAGCGGCTGTTATTATTTAGCCACGAGTTACTCCCCTCGATCCCACAGGATCGTACTACCGAGGTTGAAATTATCCGATGTGTCAATCTAGGTTCTTAAATATCTGGGAACCAAATTTCATCCAAATCCGTTCAGTAGTTTTGCATGAAAGAGTAACAAACCCATCCATGCATCCTCACAAAACACTACGGTATTAGAGCATCATGCTTTAAGCGCAGGCCACGGGTTCACAGTTCACACCGAAAACTACGGACGCACCCGATTGACCGAACTACTGAAAGTTTCAGTTGCGAACTTGCGATAGTTCGGTTCTAACAAAGCACCGAACTACTGAAACTTAAATATGTACCCTCCCTTTAGTTCGGCAAATGAACTAGGCATATAGTGTAAACAAACTATATCTTAATTATATTTTTAACACATAAAATGAGCGATTTTGCGTATACCAATACCTGTACCTATAGCAACAGTTCGGTAAATTAACTATACAATACTCGTATAGTACAAACTATTTACATTTTAAAAAGTACACGTAAAAAAAGCGACTTTGTATAAAAATATCTCTGTAGAAATTTCCCCACAAGTTAATTGTTCTTGTGCTTCTCTACAAGATTCGTCACCACTGATGATGTCGTAAACGGATTTGACTCTCCTCGGTTGAACCTTTGCAGAGTTTTCTTACACCATCTGACGCGGGCCGCCTTGTGATCGTCGGAAAGCAGATGCGGTATCCAACGGCAAACTAGCTTTCTCACACCAAGCGCTTCATGCAAGATCTTCTGAATGGTTGTCCCTGAGATGCCTAATAGAGCCTCTATCTCTACGTCACATGACGATCTTCGAGAATTAGTTGTCTCACAGCAATGATGTTATCTTCAGTGTTCAGAATTCTAAATACCAACGTTCGACAGTCCGCAGACATGGGGCGTCATCACTGAACACAGATGTTCAAAACACTGAAGCCGTGTCAGCCTCTTTTAAAGTTGTAGAACTTAAACGAATTGGACAAAACGCATGCCATTTTAAAAAGTACACGTAAAAAGAGCGACTTTGTATAAAAATATCTCTGTAGAAACCCCACAAGTTAATTGTACTTGTGCTTCTCTAATAAAATCGTCTCTTTCAACATACTTCTTGCTTCTTTTTGGCAATGTCTTCTTTCCAAAATGTTTTGTACTGGTCGACTTTGAAATTTGCAACAGTAATATCATCCTTCAAAATGTGTAAAATTTGTAGCAAGGTTGGATTTTTTTTAATTAGCCCATTAATTTTGAAATTCCAACCTTCCACAATATTTGTTGTCCGATGGCGTTCGGAAAAGACTGACCATACATTAATAAAGTCCGGCCTCATCCAAAACTTTTCAAAATATTTGATAAATTTAGTTATTTTTGTATCATCAGAAGATATTTCATTTGATTTTATATATTGCCAACCATCATTTTGTGTTAGCTTTGTTGCCTGTATTGCTTGCACAGGCAACAAAGCTAACACATATTGCACAACATAAATTTACTATTTATTTGTGTTTTGTTGTTGTTAGTTTATATTCCGCTGCTTTTCGCTTTAAACAATTACGAAAATGAAAATAGCAACCAATCACTCATGCATTTTTAAATTCAGATTTTATCGCATTCAAGCTGGCTTTTTCGTAATTCACGTGAATTTCTTTTGGATCCCACTCTGGTATATACATATTTGACTTGATCAATTCAAAGACAATTTATATGTCTTTGTATTTTTGTGGGACATGAAGGCAAATGCCAGCGGTATGACATTTATTGTTTCAGTTGAACTACCCAAGTCTCCGTGTATGCTAAATAATTGAGAAAATGAAATAGGGCTGGCCTTAAACGGACCATCCATGAAGTAAATTTTGATCTTTTTCATAAGTGCCCGTGCATCACTGCTACACAAAATAATTAGTATATACCATGTGTGAGCCGAGATGCAGTAGCAGTAACTAAGCTAGGGCACGCCGACCAGGGTTAGGTTAGGTTATAACAGTAACCAAACGAGAACTTTGAGGTCCGAACTCTCCGTAACTAGGTTCAAGTGCAACACAAGTGCATATCGGCTTCGTTACGGGTTTTACATGCATTATACACCATTATTTTTAGGTCGTTCTGGAGCCGAATACCATGAACTCGATCATCGAACTCGAAACGATTGGGACTATTTTTTTCAAAAAATAACAATAAAAAAAATTTAATGTATTTTTTTTTTAAATAGGTAATTAATTTTTTTTATTGTTATTTTTTGAAAAAAAAAATAGTCCCAATCGTTTCGAGTTCGATGATCGAGTTCATGGTATTCGGCTCCAGAACGACCTAAAAATAATGGTGTATAGACAGATATTTATGATTTTATCTGTATTGTCCTAATGCTGGGCAAACGCCTTCCACATAGGCTTCCATTCTTATCTATGTGCGGTTTTCTCCGGCTAACTTCCCAGAAACACTTCTAATTCGCTGAATATTTAGCAGACGAAAAGAAAGCACACTAATAAATATTTTCATTTTTTGAAACAGGATGTGTGCAATTTCTATAGTACAGCCAGCGGATTTGTTGAAGACTCGAATGCAGCTGCTGGGTCCTGCCGCAAAAGATGCGACGTTAATTACTGTAGCCAAGGGTATTATCAAGAAGGAAGGGTTCCTGGGTTTCTACACGGGGTTATCAGCTGCCCTTTTCCGGCAGGCCACATACGGTACTGGCAGGCTGGGAGCCTTCAACGGATTTCTCGATATGTATAAAGCGTAAGTGTTCAATCAGTGAATCAATTCCTATCACAGTCCACTGCTGTGAGAAGGTCAGTCCCGAGCTGCGTCATGACATCCTGTCCTCCGACTTCTGCATCCAGTCTGACACAACCACAGTCGTCAATAAGCGTTCAATAGGCGTTCCACTATATGTGCTCATTTTTTTCAATAATATTTGATAAGTGAGTTAGCGTGTGGTGTAGTGGTGTACAATGTACTTGGATGCCGATGCCGGCGTTCATGTTGATCATTCTGTTTTTTTTTAAATTGTTATGAACTAGAGGAGCTATTGTTAGTGAACTTTTCGGAACATATTTGCATATAAGCAGTAGTCGCATGCGTAATGTGTTTTTTTGGTGATGAATGGTCTATTAATCTGAAAATACCTGTCGGTACACAGTACGTACCGTCTTGCAGAGCTGTAAATAACAGAAAATGTAGATGATTCACGCGTAACGCAATACGGACTTATTATTTATCTACGGTCGCGCTTTCTTTTTCTCAGTAAATACGGTGTCCCCACGTTTCCTGCGAAGATTGTGATGGGCATGTGTGCCGGAGCCTTCGGCGCGTGGATCGGTACCCCGGCCGAGGTAGCTCTCATTCGAATGACAGCAGACGGCAGGTTACCACCCGAGAAGAAGAGGAACTACAAACATGTGTTCAACGCTCTAGGAAGGTACGTTCGCGATAAAGTTTAGAAACTTATTTTTGAAGAAAAAACAATTAACACTCGCAGATAATCAATTTTTGTGCTGTAAAAAGTTTGAAGTTATAGCGCAAACTGAACGTTATTTGCTTTTGCTATTTTCAATAGCACCTATGTCACATCAATTAAATATTTTTTACAACTATAGGTATTATTGATTGCACATCTTTGCCAGAGCGTACAAACGTAATACTCATACATATAAATGACAAAATATTTTTGCTACATGTTTTCATCGTAAAAAAGATATTGCGGCAAGGACAACATACGAGGGTCATTCAATAAATACTTAGCCTACAAAAAGTAAAAGAAAATTTTGGAAAAGTGGCAATTTATTTTTCAACATAGTCTCCTTTTAGTTCGATACACTTAGCCCAGCGATGCTCCAACTTTTTTAACCCGTCCGAAAAATAGTTTTTGTCAAACTCTGCAAAATAGGCCTCCGTGGCGGCGATGACCTCCTCATTTGATCCATATCTATTCCCGGCGAGAGATTTTTTCAGATTAGGAAACAGAAAGAAGTCACAAGGGGCCAAATCTGGAGAATACGGTGGATGGGGCAGCAATTCGTAGCGTAATTCGACCAATTTGGCCATGGCAACGGCAGACGTGTGAACCGGTGCGTTGTCGTGGTGAAACAGCACTTTTTTCTTCGCCAGATGGGGTCGTTTTTTCTTTAATTCGGCGTCGAATCGGCCCAATGAATCGGCATAGTAAAGCCCTGTAATCGTTTTACCCTTCTCGAGGTAATCGATGTAGATCACACCTTGTGAATCCCAGAAATCGGTGGCCATTACTTTTCCGGCCGATTTTACAGTTTTCGCCTTCTTTGGAGCACGTTCCCCGGTCTGGATTCATTGTTTTGATTGCTCCTTGGTCTCTGGTGTGTACCAGTGGATCCAGGTTTCATCGACGGTCACAAAACGACGCAAAAACTCCGCTGGATTCCGCTTAAACAGCGCCAAACACGTCTCCGATGTGGTCTCACGGTTGCACTTGTTTTCCGGTGTGAGTAAACGCGGCACCCATCGCGCCGACAGCTTTCTCATGCCGAGTTCCTCGTGAAGAATATGATGCACTGTTCCTTCTGAAATGCCTACAGTCTCAGCTAGCTCCCGAACCTTCAATCGGCGATCTGCCAATACGAGATCATGGATTTTTTTAATGTTTTCCTCCGTAGCAGCTGTTTTCGGTGCACCTGGACGTGGTTCATCAAAAACCGACGTACGGCCACGTGCAAACTCGTTGAACCAATTCTTGACGGTGGCCATCGATGGAGAAGAGTCACCGTACACAGCATCCGAGCGCTCTTTGATTTCGATGTGCGTTTTCCCTTCCAAAAATAGGAATCGAATCACCGAACGATATTGCTCTTTTTCCATTTTTGTAAAACCGATCGATACGTTCGCTTCCATAAGTTGTCAAATTAAAACAAATGAAGGGATTGGAATGAAAATTTGAAAAAAGAATTAAAAAAGAATGTGCTACACTGTGGTAAAACTCTTTTGAAACTACAGCGCCCTCTGGCGATGAGGCTAGGTACTTATTGAATGCACCGTAGGATGCAAGAGTGAGCGTAGCGAGCTCGGGACTTGGTTTTTGATATTTTTAGTGTCAAGACATTATGTTTAAGCCATTGACAAACTTCATTGAAACCATGTTAAAAAAATTGCAAAGTAATAGTGCAAAATAATAATATTTTCAGGTAACTATTTTGCTGTGCAATCAGTATTTTTTGATTAGCATTGGGATTTTTTTAATATAAAAAGGAAGATTTTTTGATTTACAGTTAAATACTAGCCTATTGAAAATAGTAAAAAATATTTCCAAAATCCGGAATGAACATGCACTTGTATAGAATTCAGGTGTTCGTTTCAGGGGAAATAAAATCAATTGGGATAGAACTGGAATAGATTTTGGGCATTTTGGTGTCCAATCACAATAGCAATAATCAAGTACTACTTACCTACATAGGTACTTATCTTTTTCAATGATGTTGAAACTCTGACTGCAGTTGCCTTAACATTGCACAATCTACGCGTTACTGATAGCAATCATGTTTGGTTAGGTAACTTAAGAACTCAAACTCAAAGCATTTACTTCAATTAGCCCATTGCAGGTACTTTTAAATGCAAAAACAAAAGGGTGAACGTACAGTCCCAGTCACAAGGCATAAAAGCTTGTGAAAGTACTGTAGTTGCCCATCCAAAGATAGATCTATGGAAAAGAATGGACATGGACACTCTTTTAAATCAAAATATTTTTACAAAATACACACACACATCGTTCATGTTTGAGAATTGAGAGGAGTTTGCTTTTTAACCTTATAAACTTCGACGATCGGCAACTTGCAGCCTCAAGGGATGACTCCCCATAACACTTTGATGCAACTGACTTTCACTTATGAACAGCAGAAGGCCCAGCTTCCACGTTTCCGGCAATCGATAACCTTTCCTAAGCGGTTCTCTATTGTGATCCCTAATTTTTTTATCATTTTTTTTTTGCCCTAATCATCATTTGTCCGAATGATAACTTACCCGAACTTAATATCACAAAATATCACATGCCATAAAATTGAAAATCCCTAAATACAATATGCCCTAAATCCGTTTGTAGGAATATTAACGACCATGTGACGCGCACTCGTTACGCTCGCATTCTACATTGCACACCCACTTTCTGTCACAAATATCGCCGTCGCCTTCGGCCCACGCTCCTCATGCCAGATAGCAAGACCTAGGATAAGTTTTAGGAAAATTGCTGATTACCCATGCGTTGCGGTAATAATACACATTATAATATAATACAATACTTATGACAAATGACTTATTTCATGTGAATTAGGAAGATTCAATATTATTATTGTACTCGATATTAGTTTTAGAAGAAAATAAAATGATATTAATATACACCATTATTTTTAGGTCGTTCTGGAGCCGAATACCATGAACTCGATCATCGAACTCGAAACGATTGGGACTATTTTTTTTTTAAAATAACAATAAAAAAAAATACGAAAGAATAAATTTAATTCGATATCGTTTCGAGTTCGATGTTCGAGTTCATGGTATTCGGCTCCAGAACGACCTAAAAATAATGGTGTATATAATATTTAAAAACAATATCAAAACACCGCCCCTTATCTGTTTATTAACCAATCTCGTGTCCTTCTCAATTTTAGAATAACGCGCGAAGAAGGTATAACAACATTGTGGAGGGGAGCAGGCGCTACTGTCACGAGGGCCATGGTCGTGAACGGCGCACAACTAGGCTCCTATTCACAGGTTAGCCCTTTGTGATAGGCATAACCAGTCGAGAACGTTCCCACTGCTGAACGTTAGGCCTCTCTCTGCGGGCGGGTGGGCCAGAATCCAACAAGCATGCTCAGTGTGGATTGATGGAAACCACATGAATCTACAGATAAAATCCGTAACAAAAAAACCATAAATTGTTAGTAATGACTTAAAACTATGTTAGTAAAACTTATCTAAGATTAAAAACTGTTGGGCTGGTTTTGTGATACTCGTAGGAGTTAAAGATTATTGCAGAAGGTACAAGGTCAGCGCTCCGACTTCGTAAATCTGACTTAACATTCTTTTATGGTCGTAGTTGTGCGGGTTACTGCTCTCAAAGTAGTAGGTGATGGGTAACATCGTGGGAAAACCTGCATGCCCTACAACTAAAGTTCAAAGGCATGTCACATCTACCAATCCGCACTGCTGGATGGTCTGCTCTCACGGAGAAAGGCCTGAGTCCCGGCTTGCGGCTGCGGCTGTGACAAGTTTATTCTATATAGGCTGATAATGATAGAATATTACGTAACATAAATGAAAGGACGACGGGGGATTTTTGTATAGACCCCGTCCCCACCCTCCAACAGTCATAGGATAATTTTGATTTTAATTTAAATGTTGACTTTGTTTTTAATTTTGATTTTGGTTTGAATTTTGATTTGAATTTTGATTTGAATTTTGATTTTAAATTTTGATTTGGATTTTGATTTGAATTTTGACTTTGATTTTAATTTTATTGTGGTTGTTATTTTGTTTTTGTATTTAATTTAATTTTGATTTGAAATTTTTGTTTTAATTTTATAATAGTTGTGATGTACCTAACCATATGATCCAAAGTTGATTGAAATAAATTTATTATTATTATAATAGGATACATATCTATATGCTCTAAAGAATCCTGAAAAAGACTTAGGTATCCTTGATTAGGATAGGTTGATATATTCAGGTATTCCAGGTAACACATGTGAAGAAAGTCGCCACGGTAAAAAAATTTTTTTTTCCAGACTCTTCGAATGACACCTGTTTCAAATATGTTGGAGGGTGGGGACGTTTTTCCCCAATGTAAATAATAAAAAATGTAATTGAGATGATTGTTGATTGATGTGATTGTATTGTTTTGATTGATTGTTGTAATTGTATGTAATTGTATAATGTCTTGTGTGTGTTTAAGTAACTGTTCGTTAATTCATTTCTAGGCTCGAGAAATGCTGTTACCTATGATGGGGGATGGCTTACATTTGCATTCGGTATCCGCCATGATTGCCGGCATGATCACCACGGTTGCATCGCTGCCTATGGACATCGTAAAGACAAGGTACGATATGCTCATTAACGCATTCTGGATGCAGGGCTGTAGCTAACAGACATTGCCCCACAATGCCATACTTTAAAATACCAACGTTAAGATAATATGCTAAATCAATTTGAAAACACGGTTGGCGCAGTGGCTGACCGATTGGCTGCTGCGCTGTGCGTCGCGGGTTCGATCCCCGCACAAATATATATTTGTATGACCTACAGTTAGTTATTCCGGGTCTGGCTGTTTGTGTATGTGAGTTTAAACGTTTGTAAACGCACCCACGTTACAGGAGAAATTCCTAGTGTAACGTTTAAAAAAATTAAGTTGGTGTAATTATACAGCATGTGTTTTTTTCCGGAAATCAATGAGATTTTCATCAAAATCGAGCTATGAGGGATAGAAAACTAGCGGGCCTGTGGACGGCGAGTAATGGGCTAGCTCGCCGTCCGTCCGTCGTATGACGACGGGCAGGCCGTGTCGACGGCGCGTTCGTGTTCCACGCGCGCCTCAAAGAGATGTCAGCAAACGGGAGGGGCCCGCAAGGGCCGGTGCCTGCCAGGGCTGCGGGACTGTTCGAAAGAGATACCGCGGCCCTGGAACATAAAGGGCCAATGAAGGAACATGGGTGTTTTTTAGTCAGTAAGAGTCTGACACTCCCTTCCGCTCCGCCCAGAGCGGGAGGAGTCATTTGATGATTTCTCACCCCCCCAAAAAAAAAAAAAAAGGGATAGAAAACTATGAGGAAAAAAAAAATATTCAAAGGAGTCTCCTTTGAGTATTTTTTGCTATTCCTCTAGTTTCAGATTTGGCCATCCACGCCCACTTCAAAATTTTACCCTGTATAAAATATATTTACTTGAAGGTATTTTCCCTTTATAAAACAAAGACATGACTTGAAGACTCACAAACTCATAATTTCTTTACGTCTTGCTACTATAATTACCTAACCTGCTGTTTCAGAGTACAAAACTCCGAAAAGGGAGCTGGACAATTTACAATACTGAGCAATATCATCAGGAACGAAGGTGTTCTCACGTTGTGGAGCGGAATGATCCCGACTTACATGAAAATCGGGCCCTTGACCATTCTCATATTTATATTCCTTGAACAACTCAACAAATTGTACTATAAAGCAACTGGCCAAGTTTAACTACGTGTTAAAACTGAAAAAGTACCAAAGACTGATAAAATTAGCTAAAAATATAACGTTAACTAAGATGAAAGTGTTAAAAAATGAAAATGAAAGTCTTGTTTGTCTTCGCTGACTGGTCTCCGCAATAACACAGATAATATGTATAATATCCACATAATAATATGTACAATAGTTCTACCTATTATATAGATGTGAGAACGTGTTTGATAAGAAACTCAAGGACAAAATCCACCACATCGACGGATGTCGTGTGAACCCCGGTGGAGCGAAAAACGTTTTTGAGTCGAGAACACGTCAGGATGACATCCACCGTGTTATAGGGGGAGTGGGGTGTCATTAGATTGAGGGATACTGTTGCAAACTGACGGGGTCACGCGTGGCAAGAACTTTAAGATATACTTGGAGGCAGGGGGGACAAACGACCACGTATCCAGTACATCATACCGAACCCCCCACATAGTAATTTTACACCGGTAATTTAAAAAAAAATGCTCTTTCCTACAAAAGTACAATTCTTAAACAGTCAAAATATATGGAAGCAGATTTTTTTTTAATTGCCGATGAAATATTTCTATGGGTTCGGAATGATTGCTGAATACGTGGTAACCGTTTATACGTCGATGTCACCCCGCATAGCCGACGCGACGTGCGTAGTGTAGCGCTAGTAACCGACGCGGCGACGTCGCGCGTCGGTAGTAACACTGTTTCAAGCCTTAGCGTTAACCTCCGATGGCGAAACCAATTGCAATTAGGATGTTCCCGTGACAACAAAACTCATTTCAAGTCCATCGGATTATTTGTCAGTGGAACAGCTCCGTACACGAGACGAGAAATCGGCGCTGTCGGTGAAATAAAAAAACCGGACAAGTGCGAGTTCGAGTCGCGTGGAGAAGGTTCCCGTACGTCAATTATCAAAATTCCGTATTTAAGAAATTTCTAGGTTTTCCTGTAATCTACATGCAAAGAAATATTTTTTGTATTTTTTTCAAAATTTTCGGCCCTGCTGTTTCAGGGGGAGGGGGAATGGCAATTTTCGCCTATTTTTTAAAATAACTTCTATTTATCTTAAAATTATAAAAAAGAAATATTTGAGATGCTCACACTCCCTTTTATTTGATATGTAAAACTATATATTTTGAGAAACTTTTGTTTTCTAATTTACCCTCAAACGTGGCCCCCATGTTTGAAATTCATTAATTTACGTTACACGTCCGTCTGTGGGTCACCGACTTACATATGTGTACCAAAGTTCAACTCAATCGGTCCAGTAATTTCGGAGTAAATTGGCTGTGACACACGGACAGACAGACATGCGAGTTTTCCTCTAAGGGTTTCGTTTTTTAATTAGGGTACGGACCCCTAAAATTATAAAATACTTATCATAAATTTTTCGTTAGCACTGACTTAATTTTTTCTTTGATTGATGGACTTGAATTAAGACTAGTCACGGGACTTACGAAGAGAATCGATCGAATTGAAATTGCTATCGATTTTGCCATCATTACACGCAATTCAGACCAATGTAGCAGCGTACGCTGTCTTATGTCAGATAGCTCAAACTTGAAAGTTGTTAGGCATAAGTATACTGTAATATGACAACATAGTAAAAGACAAATAGTTTTAAAATAGTGGTCTATTATGGAGGTAATTATGGAGTTTTTAACGGTTCTTCTCCATGGGACACAACAAATTCGAGTCGCAAACCTAGCTTCTGACGTTTCGTAAGTGAGCCATGTAGTTACGGAGTAGGTTTATGTGCAATAACATAATAATTATGAATTGGCCACCGCGTTGGTCTGGATAGAGCGTTAAAGTTTCCTTCCTTGTCAATGGCTGTTATTTAAGCTTCCTTACGTTATTCAGGAACATTAGGATGACGCATTTGCGCAATTGCACACGACCTTCGTCCGCGTGCAATTAGCGGTGTGAAATATACTTTACAACCTATTCTCATACCTACCAATTTTACATTTAAAAAAAATCATAAACATCGGTCGAGCCGTTTCGGAGGAGTGCGACCACAAACACAGTAACACGAGATTTTTAATATAGGTATTCTTATGATGCACTTTCAGTCACTGGACCAATTTGTAGTATTCAAGTTTTTTTTTATTTCCCTATGTTCAACCGCAATTTTGGCAGACTTATGTCATGTCATTTTGTTTTTTTAGTTCATTGTATGTGCTTTTGCGCTGCCCGTATGTACCTACCTAAATAAACAATGTATGGTTTTCAGTTTTGTGGCATATTTAACTTGAATTATGTAAATTACTGTTGAAAGCGAGGCGCGTCCCGCGCTGGCGTTGATTGTTCTAATAATGAGGATTTCACGCGCCGCGCGCTGGTTTGAACACCTCATTCAAGTTAGTAGTCACAATTGGCGCGAGCGATTTTCGCACTGCATCCCGCGGGATTCACCTCAATTTAACCACACATTTAAAACTGTCATGCCATTGAAATTTAAACCTAGTCTTTGGCCCGCTTAAGTAAAGTAAACAAATAACGGCACGGTTGACGCAGTGGCTGTACATCTAATAATAATTTTACTAATTGTATGTGCAACAAGCAAACATTGCTATAACAATATTATAATAAAGATCTTTTTCAAATAAGCGTTTCTTTTACACATAGTATTTGACGTCATTACCGGCGTTATCGAGGGACTGTGCGTTTTGAGTTTGCGTTCCGTTTCACCTAAGACACGCTACATAAAATATTAAATTGTAAAATAAGTGTTGGAAAAGCGTTATCGGAGCTGGGTATTTGTATGTACCTAAGGAGGCGAACGAGGAATGTCTACACGACGGTGTACGGGTGTAGTAAGAGAAAAGTCCGCTACGCTACGTATCCTCGCCTACACATCGTTTCATAGCTTCGCTACGCATCCTGAGACCGCGCAATATCTTCACAAAGTTTTGAGGGAAATCATGAAACCATTACACCGTATTTTTTTTCAATAGCCTTTTAAGTCCCACTGCTGGGCAAAGGACTCCCCCATATCCTTCCAGGTACTCTTATCCTGCGCCACCTCGAACCAGCCTTCCTGATGCGCGTCTAAATCATATCGCCACCTCTTTAACCATCCCACTGTTTTACGAAGTATAAATCTTTGTGCCGCCTACCTGCATCGTACATCACTGGTGGTAAACCAGCCTTAGGCCCGGACTCCAGAGCGGAGAGGAAATGTGCAAGATTCGACCAATCACAGGAGAGACAAGACACGCGGTATAGATTTCAAACAATAAGATTGGTAGGTTCCCGCACGTTTCTGATCTTTATTCCTTTATTTAGTTTTTTTTCGCTTATTTATCATTGAACGACATCATCATCATCAGCCTATAGCAATCCAATGTTCGACGAAGGCCTCTCTAAACGCAGTCATAAGCGACTTCGCGCACTACGCAGCCACGACCACGGCTTGTCGCATGGCCGCCCGCTATCATGAACAAAACTGGTCGGACGCGACCAAACATTCTTTCTGGTCGGAGCTCCTGGGGCCAAAAGTCCCGTAGGGTAGCGTGATGGATAAAATTAAATACAAATTGTTACGTAGGTATACGATTTATTGAATTGAATCAGTTCTGCCAGTTGAGTACATCACCACTGCCACTCTTCGGTGAAGTCTTGGTCTGTTGGGAAATGCCTCCTGAAACAATTATTTTAATTAACTTTATTTACGTTTGTGGGATAAAATGGTACATGCAGGACTGCCATTGACTGATACGGTCACTGAGGTAACTGGCCAATGCTGGTGTTCATGTTCGTCAGCGGGCGAATGACTGAGCTCTCGCGACACGTCCACGTCGTCAGTCCCCTCCCGCAAGATTCCGTGTCGAGAACTGTGGTCATTCCCCTAATCACATAACATAACATCACGCCTGTAATCCCCCGAAAGGTTAGGCAGAGGTGTGCCTAATAGTCCCATGTAATAGGGGGCGAGCATATTTCCATTAACCGGGCGCAAATCCAGACTCCGTGCGTGGCTGCTACTGAGAAATTTCTGACGGAAAAACCCAATAACATTTTGCCCGACCTGTCCTCATTGCCTTAATCGTTACGGTCGATTTATCTCAAGGAGACTCGCATCTCCTTTATCACAAGTTACCTAGCATAACCAGCTTAATATTTCTACTGCTGGTTTTAAAGACTTGTTCAAAGTGGCAGTAGACTGTAAACCATCACGACGGTCCAGAGTAGATTTGGTTCTAGAGCATGCTAGTTCCCTCATGATGTTTTCCTTCACCGTTTTGAAAGCGGTGGTAATGAAATCAATCGGACAAAGCAATGCGGCTGCTCGGGTAGACTCACGACCTACATACAACTAAGTGAGTCAGGACCTTTACCTAGTGAGGCACGACCTACGTACAACTCAGTGAGTCAGGACCGTTACCTAGTGAGGCACAACCTACATACAACTCAGTGAGCCAGGACCGTTACCCAGTAAGGCACAACCTACATACAACTCAGTGAGTCAGGACCGTTACCTAGTGAGGCACAACCTACATACAACTCAGTGAGTCAGGACCGTTACCTAGTAAGGCTACCAGTGTGCTCCAGCCTTTTTTGCCAGTGCGAAATTAAATTTAGTTTCTTTGAATATTCATAATGTGAGATATCATAATGTATTTGCTGTGGCCGAAATAGGCTAGATGGCATCATCTTCGTATTCGTAGCTAGAAGCGTTAGTGAGGTCTTCAGAAATATCAGATGTGATTTAACTCTACAATACTCTAAATTATATTATTGTTCGTAATAAAATATTTTTTTTAAGTAATTGTTACTTTAATGTATAAAATAAAAGTATTGACAGGACCTTATGCTAGTGGCGCCATCTGGTGAGCTCAAAATAAGATCTCGATAAGCTCATTGATACGGTATGGTATAGTGTACCTCCGGTGCGTGGGCGTGGCGGGCGAGGCGGGGGACGCGGGCACGGAGCGGCGCGGCGGCGTGCGCGTGCGCGGCGCGCCCCGCGCCACCTCGCCCAGCAGCGACAGGCACGAGCGCGACAGCCGCTGGCTGAAGTTCTGCCACAGGTACGAATGGTTTAAGACTCAAACAAAGTTTTAAATAAGTCTTTAATCAAGTTGGCACACATACAAGTAAATTCAGAAACTCACAACTAAAATAGGGTTCTTATTTATTACTTAAAATAGTGTCCGACCGAAACAGGATTTTCAGCCGAAACCGGCCAATAATTGGCCAACACCGAAGCATCTAATATTACGTTGCGGCGCGCGTTACACCGACAAATGTCGTTAGTGGATGCCGCGGGGTTCTGATTTGGAAATTAGAATCGCGCCTTAGCATTGCAACATTGTGAACTGAACTGCGTGAAAGTCAAGCATATTCACCGTTCACACAGACTCATGATGCGTTCCGGACTGCTAACGTGTAAGCCAGATAGGTAACGTATGCACGGATGGAAAGTTAGAATATGTATATGGCTTCAAAAGCCACTGTTGTGTGACTGCTGAATTTTTTATTGTTACCTATATTTTAAGCGTTAACTTATTCAATAAATCAGTTTTCTTGTTTATTTGGTACTATTCCTCAGCCCTTATATACGTAACAGACAAGTTTTCTAAATAAAGTTAAAATAAGGTATATCTTCGATCTTCGTAAGTGCAAGTTCGCTCTTTAAATCTCGTACCTAAGGTAACATTACAATTATCCCTCATTAAGACAAATAAAATTCAATCATCGTATTCAAATCAAAGTAAATGATTTACCGGGAGACAAGATCCTTTCATCTCGCGAAGATCAATCTTCCGGAAGAGCTCGCACAGCAGCAGCTCATGAAGGCTTGGAGTGCGAGGACCAAAGATCTGCTCAATGATCTCGACCACCTGCGATTACAGAACATAACTTCGTCATTATGCCACGAGGAAAGGTGGAAATGACACTTACATTTTGCCAGTTATGTTTAAAATCCAAGTTCCAGAGGATGAGCTTGTTGCCATCAACCGCACAGGGACAGATACAGATATATTCACAGAATTTACAGAAATATTGCTTGTTTTTTTTTGTATTGAAAACGTTAGGCTGGACACAGACATGACTGATAGAAGTGTATAGAAGAAGAAGACGCACTGATCCCTAAAAAATCGGATAAGGACAGGAAGATATTCTCCTTCTTAGCGTGTTGATGACAAATTTAAATTAAGTCAGCCCAAAATTTGCCGACGAGTTTGGCACTTTCAGTAGCGTCCATCAGCTTCTGTGATGTGCAAGCAACAGGACAGGCAGGACACTATATTGAATATGATAAACAAGTGATAAGGTTTCCTGCCTGCATAAGGACTTTAGGTTTTATATTATTGTTGAGTGTTGTGTCGTGTCGCCTTCTGTCGCAACCTTAGTCAATCAAACTAGCTGTGATGTGCCGTAGTCCTGAACAGATTCGTTTGATTAGCTTACCTGGTGTCGTGACACAGTTATGCAGGGAGCTTTATGCAGTTCTTTACATGAATTTAAATCATAGATTCGCCATATCGTGCTAAAAAAAACCGACAAAATTAAATAAATAGAATTGTCTCGCCACTCTAGTTTTGTGTAGTATGCACATAGCCTCGCTCGACTAAAGTACGGTGACATCTATGGTTCTTTACTTTCAAAGTGACGATTTACTCACGTTAGGATAATTTGGCAGCAAATCGGGCAATAATGACAGGTCCATCTCGGCGCCGGCACACATCTCGAACATGAGGTGTCCCAGAGACAAGGCCTCCACGTGCTCTAACTGGGCGGCCAGAGCTATCGGACACCGCGGCTGCGCACCGATCAACGTGTTCTCCAAACCGCATATCCTATATGTAGCATATTATAGTTTGTTTGACTTTTTATTTGTAATGTTACTCTCCCACTTTCATATTTTTTACAGTGTAATCGTGTCAAGCAGAAGGCAAAGCTTTTCGTATTACTACAAAGACTCAAAAGGATTGAAATACGCTTTTCGATAACTTATGTCATTCTCATACATTTTTGATGCTAATAGAATGTCACTTTGTCTAAGTTCCCGTGGTACATTGTAGACAGAAAATGCAACTGATAATCTAAAATATGAATTAGCCTGGGACTAGTATTGCAGCTACTCTTTCAAATTACTACTTACATTTACTATCTATGTATAATTCCCCTAGTACTGGTCCCACTTGGGCGCCATTAGTCTGTTGGCGCACAACTGGGCCAATTGTACTCACCGCGCGACACCATTCTGTACCACCACGTTGCCTGAATGCAGGTGACGGAAAGGTGGAAACCCTTTTTCCTTTAGGAAAAGCAGTCCTTCTAACATTTGACGACCGAACCTCGCGACTTGCCACGCTGGTAGACCGGTGCTCGTCGATCCGTACTTACGTGTGTACTCTTCGTTCCATGTACTCTGTAATGTATTAATATTGAATTGGTTTGACATTAAGTCTAACTTCCTTATTTTTATTATAAAGGTGTAACAAGACCCTTAAAGAAGCCGAAAGGCACTTGTTTTCCCCGTCATTGCGATCATTTTTTTGTTATAGCCCATACCAACCTTTTAGTTACGGAGATATTGAGGGTCCAAAGTTCCAACTTTTTCACAAGTATTTTTTTAATACATTTTTTAATGGAAGATTTTTAAACACCTCCACGACCCCCGTACTATTCAATCCATCCATCAGCACAATTCAATTCAAAACATTTATTTCAGACTAATTTGGTCCATAGAGAACAATACAATGTACAATGTTTGGTGTTTGGTGTGTTTGGTACAATGTTTTGAGTGTGTAACATTGAGTCCTACCGTAAACGTGATTTTTGATCCCAAAAATGTGTAATTTCCCAGCATATTTTTTGCACAAAGTTACTTAGTTTCATGTACATAATGCTTGGTTGACGTCTTCCTGAAGGGTCGTTTACACCCTGTATGAGTATTAGTTTTGTTTATTAATGGGTTAGCTGTGATAAAAACGACGACGAAATCAACGACAAGATTATGCATACATCTCTCTCGACTTTTTTGGATGCGGCTGTGTAGTATCTACATAATGCTTTCCGCTACGATCCTTATACACTCCTACACCTTCGTTCACATTCAACACTTCACATGATACATGCACAAAATTATGGTATTCTTGTATTACCTTATAAATTAGATCCTTTAAGCTCCCCCTAGCGTTAAACGGTAAGACGGTGAGGGCATGACCATTGCATAGCTCTAGATCTAAGACGGGATAAATGTATGGATGGTGAAGAGCCCGAAACAACTCCATAATCAGAGTCTTTGAGCGTTCGCCTTGCTCGATAGGGCATTTGGATGTCAGCGGCATCTGAAATACAAGGACATTGTAGATTATATGAATATAAAATTTGGAACATAATATAACATGTTTCTACATATTTGAAATTTGCTTATTTGTAAATAGATTTTCCTATTCATATATTTTTAAAAGAAAGAAATAAACCCAAAACAACTACTAGTACGGGCCGAAAGACTTCGTTTGTATAGTCGAAATGCCTATTACATGGCGATAAAGATTTCAATCTAAAGCTGCCATCACATATTTGACAGCAAAAAAAAAAAACTTTTTTTTTTTTAACATTATTATGGAGTAGGTATTTTTCCTTCAGTTATGTAAAGAAAAAGGATTTAAAAGTAAATGAAAAAAAGATTTTCTCAGACATTAATTAGCTTTGGCCTCATGTGACATGACACCTCCGAGATGATTTCGGCGTTTCTTCTAAGAGTAGTAGAAAAGAAAACACCACTCACTAAGTTTCTATTTTTTTAACGTGTATAAGCCATTTTACAGAATAGTTATAGTAAAGTGTTGTAGTAAATGATGTACATTTACCAATTGTAACATACCAATGTCAGAAGTCTGTCGGTCTTGATCGAGTTGTCGTGTATTGCAAACCAATGTTTGTTGAGTCGGCAGCCGATCGGACCCAGTGCGGACAGCAAGTCGTATCTATAATGGTTTTAGTGTTACAGTAGGGATCAAGAATTCTGTACTGATCGGAAAGAATTATTCTGTACAAATATATTAGATCTCTAACGTATGAAACAAAATATAATATTCACGTAGTACACACCATGCACATTATAGTACATTTTGATATAAATAAATAAAATAAAATATCTTTATTTCAGACCTACATCAGTCCATAAGTTGTTAGTGGTCAGTAACAGATTGAGCTTATATGCTATGTTAGTGTTATTATTGCTTAGTTCAATTTAACTTAAACCTATACCTATTTTAATCCAGTGTCTTTGGATGGGGCAATCCACTCTGCCAACAATCATTTTCATATAAGTGGGGAAACTTTGATATTGTATTCGAGGTGGAGTTAACACCAGAGCTCCATATAAAACCCTCACGGGTGTTATGGAGCCGAAAACTGCAGTAACAAGTCCCCACGCCTATCAAACGACGTTTTTCAATACACTTTCGAAGAAATAAAATATTAGAATGGAAAGTATTTTTGTCAGGAATATTAGGAAACTATGACTTAATTGTTTTATTTTCCGCGCTTAGCTTTCACCAGGTTGAAAAAGAAGCAAAGGTATGAACAGCCTAATATGAAAAATAGATTTTTTTAATTTAGAACACAATTAAGTGTTAATTTGTTCATAAACGTAAATATTTGTTTTAAATTATCTATGAAATTCTATTTATAAACACAATTAAATACTCAAAAAATATAAAAAATCACCGCCGACTATAGTCATTGAACCCATTTAGACTTGTTATCTATAGAAATTTTTATTTCCGCACGTGTGCGGAAAATTATTAAAAATCCACGCGTGTGAAATACATTGCATGTTGAACCTAATCGTAGTGCGTTAAGAACCAGTCTTCGAGAAAGTGTATTAAAAAAATATTACCAATCGGCAGGACTGTTACTGACAGTCTCTTTACTGGAACATTGCAAACGAATATGGGATTTTATCGGGAGAAAAAACAAATGAAATCCGTGTTTTAATTAGGTGTGGCAAACCGTCCCCAAATATGATATAATATGATATGATATGATGATCAGAAGGAATATTAAGTATTGAATACAGCGATTGATATAGGTCTCGACGGAGGTTTTAAGGGACAATGAATTCAAATTTTCCACATTGTCTGGCGATGTTGGTAACATACGTACCTCGGTGACTGTGACAGGTATTCTGTGCAAATAGCCAACGCAGCTGAGCTCTCCATAGAACGGTCGCCGGCTCTACGGTACAACAAAATCTAAATTATTAAAAGATTACGGAGTGCAAACACAAAATCAAACTTTAAAATCAGCTGATCAATTTTTTTTTTTTTTTATTTGGTTTTACAAAAAGGGGGTTTTTATCAAGATGATTGTTATAAAGATGAAATAAATTGATGCATTCCTCATCCTCATTACTGCTTCCGCTTCAGACCCTTGCCCACTGCGAGTTTTTGCAGCGTGGAAATAACGCACGATGGCTGCGATACAGTCGCGATGCTTCACCCACGTATCCACGATTCTGTACTGGTACTATCGCGATGCAGCACGAATACAGATCCAGTAAACGCTCCACTTGCAAGATGAATTTTTAAACAGGCTGAGGTACAATATGTATACACTTTCCTAAATTTAAAAGCAATTTTCGCGAGAAATAACGATCGTAACTTGGAGATAGGATCTTTTTCATAAAAATATGAGTTCCAGAATAATATGTTCGTAACAACGTGAAATTTTAATCAGAAGAGTAGGAGAAAAACACTTTTAAAAGTTGTTAAGTGTATATGTAAACACATAACAACTTTTAAAAGTGTTTTTTGTTTGGTGCTCGTAACTGTGCACCTCTGCCTAACGTTAAAGGGATGTGGGAAGGGGCCTGATGTTTTTGTATGCATAGTTCACATTATTTCAGTAGCATCCAGTACAGTGACCGGATCCATCGCTGGACTGGAATGCCGGAACAAACAACACACTGTATCAGCATTGCACTGGAATGGTACTGCATTGGCCGGCTACACATTTTACACGTTACACTCAGTGCCGGATTAAGCAAGCGCGGGGCCTGTAGCAAATTCTATCGACGGGCCCTTGATCTGCCAGATCTATTGGCCAGTTGGCCATAGTAAGGATAGGCGGTAGGCAGGGCCGTAGCCAGGAATTTGATTCAGGGGGGAGGGGGAGGTTACCCTAAATGAAAAAAGCAAATAGAGGGGGTAACCAATGAGTAAAACACTAATAAAAAAGGGAATTACTTAAAGATAGAGCGAAGAGAGAGATTTTATAAATTGGCAGAATTCGTTCTATTTTTGTATTAATAGACAAAAGAAATATCAGCAGAGAAGATTCTATGTAGAAGCAAGAGAATGCAAGAGCGAGCGAATCGATGTCAAAAATTTTGACAACTCTCTACTTGCTACTCCCGCTGCTGGGTAATCCGGAACTAGACTGGTTACGCTAGATTGAAAAGCAAACCGCCAATCCAGTTACTAGACTGGACCTCTCACTAAATCCAGAGCATTCCAGTCACGATTTCGATTATTTGGTTGCAATTCAGCGTTGGATTATATCACTGGACTGGAATGCTACTAATGTAAACCGATGTTATATCTTCACCTGGGAGAAGCAGGAGGTTCTAGCGGCGAAGACTTCCCAGAGCTGGTGCCGATGAGTGACTTGTTGAACAGCAGCTTCGCCAGAGAGTCTATCTTCTGAGCAACGAGCGGGGCTTTCTCCGAATTCTCTTCTAAAATATTTTTGTACATTATAAAACCTTTGTACCGTCAAGAAAATTATTTGCTTATTACATTGACACCCTGCGTCCCTGTGTGCGTGTGTGTGTGTGGTTTTTTGTATTTAGCACTTTCATACTACTGTCAAAGAATGACCGTTGTGATATGTTTAAAAAAACGTGCTGTTGGTAGCACAGATCATCATATACGTAGACAGAGTATCCTATAGACACCGGCAAAGCGTGTCGCAAAAAGAGACAAAAAATAAATACGTCACGAATTTAGGGTTACCGGGTGAGAAAAAATTTACCCCACAATTTATGAGAATTGGAAATTAGTACGTAAGACAAAGCCTGAATATGCCAATGACATATCCGTTACCATCGGTACGCAAAGGCATGCGATGCGGAGAAGACATGCTGCCGAACTCAAATTAATTGCGATGAGGGCAGGAGTGACGATGGATGATGATGATGTGGTTCTAAATTACTGCCATTTCTGATGTGATAGTAGGTTCTGGGTTTGTGGGTAAATAATAGAACATGTTTATTTTTAATAAGCTTTTATTGATTTAACACATTATTGTCCTTTAAATAAAACAAGCTTCGTATGTTTCTAATTTTTTGCTTAGGTTCAAATCCTTTTGTTGCGTGATGTATACGCAGTTCAAAATAGTGCATGGCAATTGCCTTAATAAGTAAAATTTTGTGGTTTCCAATAAAAGGTTGACTTTCAAAATGATTATTTATGAATTCTTCTTTCTAATTAACTTATATTCTTCTTTTTAATTCTCAAAATGTTTGCTGCAAATTTTTGATGACGGTTTTGGTGTCCAATCTGTTCGTCCTGTAGCTACAATCCAATTCTGACGTAAATTATCAGGTTCAGGGAAACTGCAAAAAGTCATTAAATATTTCAGATATTTAATTAATACTCACTGCAGAAGCCATCATATTATTATTTCCCATAATAGTGGGTAATAATTTATAGAAAAGTTGGCAACACCAACGTTTTTAGGTTAGAATTTATAATTGAATAATAATTGTTATTTTTGTGCTTTTTAAGGATGAATCGTACGTCTAGCGTACATTATACACAATATATGAACATAATAAAATGTTACTGAATGCCTAGAACTGATAAAGAGTGGCATACTTACGAATGAAAAGACAATCCTGGGATTTTCGTTTCACTATCACTTTTACACCCTTTAACGCTACACCACACCATTTTTTTTGTATAAATGGTTGAAATAGTAAGTCTAAATTGTTCAAAACAAAATATAACATAAATTACTTAACATATAACACGTAAAAACTGTATTTTAAAGGTAGACGATGGCTAGCTGCACGTCAGCTGTCAAACTTTGTTTAGCAAACTAGTGTGCTGACCTTGAAAAAACGTGGCACGCTCGATGAAACAAAAAATTGTATCGTTCTGTTTCATTTCTTTACACGACATCGGCATAAGTTGTTCTTTTTCTTGTGTGAATGCGACAAAACATATCAATTAGTCTATAGCATTCTCTGTCTACGATCATATATAATACTGTTGGTAGTCCAGTTGTTGAACAATAACTTCACGTTGACGTTACCGTGACGTTTTACCCTTCTAAAATGTAAAGTTGACTGACAGAGAGTTCATTGTATGTACTATTCATAGAAATACAAATAAATATATAAAGCCGTGTAAGGGATGTAGGAAAGCCGATCCTGGATAAATAGCGATAAAAAGAGGGGGATGATAATGAAAACGATGGTGACATATTCTAAGAAGAAAATAAAAGCAGTACTTGAACTACAAGCGAACGATGATCCTTCGCCATCGTCTTGCCTCCCAGCCTCTTGTGGTAGCGAGAACGAAAGGAAAATGTATAAACTATAAGCCGTTGCAGTAAAAAGATCACCGTAAGCAGAAAAGAAGATAAAAAAATGAGAAGAAAGTTTAGAAGACAAAATAGCTAGCAACATTGAAATGGTACTGAGTGGACATACTCTATCTTTTATAATCAACAACGTAATACAAACTGCTGTACTATCCGTAGAACACGGTAGTCCAGCAGTTCTTAATTAATTTCATAAACAGCATTATTCATAAAGATCATCATCAGAATTATAAATCATCATGTCATCTATATAAACTCACCTTCACTATCTTCTCTGTCAGTGGAAACTGATCGTATCCTGAATGCATTTCTTTTGTTGGCCGCAGCGATGGATTCCGGGTTCAATTCGGCTGCAGACTGCGCCCTCCTGCAAGCGCCGCGACGCTTCTTCTTTCTATAGCTGCTCCTCGGCCGCTCCTGGTAGAACCGGTCGTGGCCAGTCGTCTCTGGCTCCTTCTGCTCCTTACCTTCATTATTCGCTTTCATATGCTGGTACAAGTTGAACATCTTCGCTGATTTCTTTAGTATGCACAATCTTAGCTTTTCTAATTTATGTTTCATCAAGGACTGTGTTAGTAGGTTTCTTCAGAAATCTTCATTACGCGCTCACTTCAATAGAATCACTTTTCGAACTTGATTTAGTTTTCACTAGGCAAGCACGAGTTACTTATTTTAAATTTTCGTCAATCTAAAATGAGTAACTCGTTCGAATTGACCGATTTTTGTAAATGTTATAAGTAAATTAATTCTGTTAATGTTGTAAAATGGCTACGGAGTACGGACATAAGCCCTGTGTGGAGTAGAGGGCGGTAGCGCTATGACTCTTCGAACTATGTCAATAGTAGCTAATTGAAGTCCCACAAGTGCGGTATTAGCCGACAACGAGCCCACGTCGATATTTATTACCCTGATGCTAGTCTTTTACGTATCTATGAGTTTCATGTATTTAATCCAGTACCTACGTACTACGCTTGCAAAATAACTTGCCTAGAGAAAAAAGTTTAATATTAATTGTTTTTTGATTGACAACGTATTATTGTAATCCACTCAATTTGGCAAATCAAACAAACCTATAAAGGTTTGTTTGATTTGCCAAATTAAGTAGATTGATTATTATTTGTTTAAAACCACGGTTTTGCCCAGTGGTTCCATTAATTGAAATGCTTCTGAAGTTGGTAGGTATCTGATACTATCGAGATGGCCGAATTACAGGACAAAAATATAATAATCTAATAGTAGAGGATCCGAACTATTTAGAAACGACCTTCACTGATCTGTTTAATGGATGAAAACTATTTTATATCAAATTTAGTATGTTAAAAATATATCGCGAGTGGGTTGGCTAAAAATTCCTGGCGAAGCTATTATTAATTAAAAATTGATAAATGTTTTTTTTATTAAATAGTGCACTCATGAGTTAAACGAATAAATTTAAGGCACTGATTTAAAGCGGCAGTTGTATATAGTAGTTTTGGTAAGGTAAAAATTACAAAATGCATATTTATTAACAAGTTCGGCAGTTAAAACTGAGCATTAAAGTAAACAAAAATGAGTCATAAAAAATCTTCTTCTACTGGTCTTAGTTCTCTCGCTCCGTTCGCTCAGTAGACCCCGCCATCCCCTTCGAACCTAACCTGTCCAAGTCAGGGTGCCCCAAGTCCGGGTATCTCCGCTCTCTATAAACTGCCGAACTATTTATCTAACTGCCCATTCCATCATTTTTACTGGCTATTTATTTATTAATCTGCTTACGTATTTTAGTACTGGCATTATAAGACGAAATAACCGACCAATTATTTTTTTATTACTGTCTATGTATTACTGTCGCACAAATTTACCAACCGCCGATAAAAAAATAACTGCCTATTTTTTTCAACTGATCATAATAACCTCTCGAATGTTTAAATAACAGTACTAGTACCGACATCAGCAGACATTGCCTGCCCAGTCCCATTTCAGTCCCGCAGCTTTATGAACAATTTCGACAATTTTGGGTTCTGCAGCGCAGACAGTTGGGCGGAGTCGCGGCCGATCAAAGGATGCCTTGGATGACTTCCTCTCGAATTAGCGAGAAGCAGCACACACAGAACACTGAGATAAGTAGAAGGAATGGAGGGAGGCTTTTGTCCAGGAGTGCTGGGACAGTTCAGAGTTTCAGACTAACAAAACTTTTTTGGATGAAATCCTACTACTAATTGACGATGATGATTAAAAGCAATAAATATTTTTTTAAAGTTTAAATTGTGTTTTTAGCTTAGAACATCTTACTTGCCTAATATAAGATATATCATTGTTTAATATCATACCTAAATAAATGTATTTGATAATCTTCTAGTCATTGTGGCTTTAATGGTGTTTGGGATTATTGATTGATAGGTAAGCATAGGGGCACCTAAGCTTATCAATCAATAAATATTAAAATAAAAAAAGTTCCACACCGTGTCTGTCTGTCAGTCCATGATTTTCTTCGGAACTTCTTACTGAAAGTATTTTGATGCAATTATTATGATTAAATTAATTCACGAGGAACGTTTCAATGTACCTAATGGGGCTATGCGATGCCGTGCTATTTCGAAATGATATTATAAATCCTTTCTCGTATCAGTCTATCAAATCGTGAAAATCGTTTCAAAATCTTTCAAGCAGTACGGACACTGATGCGTGACTATTTTTGTTATTGAACAATGCATTAAAATACCAGTCAAACCTATTCATTAGACAATATTGCTCGTTTTGAGGTTATTGTTAGATTCACGTTTTAATTTTTTAATTTCTCAATATTCCCGTTAGACAAAGCTTAGCTAATATTACCACTGTAATCTAGAGATTTTAAGGAAGAAATCAATATACGTTTCGTTATTATACGCAATAATTTATGTGGTGGGCCTATTCTCCAAACAAAAAAATTGTCTCCTTTGATATAAAATAGTTTTCATCCGTTAAACAGATCAGTGAAGGTCGTTTCTAGTTCCGAAATAAAACAATCAAAACAAGTTGTGATATTGCATTTATCAGCGAAACTTAGGTACACTTTTTTATACATTTTACAAATCCACAAAACATTGTACTTGACAAATGAAATTATAAATGCAATAACAATAAAAATGGTACAAAATGAACAAAACGTGCTGATTGGTTTTGAACCTTATCGACAAAGCCTAGCTGCTGAAGAATTTTGGGTACTTTTGTATAGGTCGCCTCATCGCAAGTAGCTGTGACCCCAAATAAAATGGGATAAGGGCAGAGCCTAAAATGCCTTCCAAGTATTCAACATCAGCTCAAGGCGTATTGTAAATCATCTCGTTCATCTTGTTTTACAAAGCAGGCTAGGAAACGGTACAAATTTAAAGTACGTCACAAAAGTATAAAACGACTATCAAAGTACGGTACATTATTTTATAAACATTTTACAATGTGTCCGGACGCTATTCATTCAGTTTTTTTTTTGGACTTTTTCCGGTGTGCCTCGTACAACATTTCTAATAAATAGAACGTGACAACTGTGTGTACTGCGAGCCTTAGGTAGTAAGGGGTGAACCCTCGCCAGAGCCCCAACACGCCGGAGTCTTGCCGAAACTTCTGATACACGTCCCGA
This sequence comes from Eurois occulta, assembly GCA_950022335.1. Classification (NCBI taxonomy): domain Eukaryota; kingdom Metazoa; phylum Arthropoda; class Insecta; order Lepidoptera; family Noctuidae; genus Eurois; species Eurois occulta. The sequence continues at coordinate 16,409,752 of OX465495.1, read as the reverse complement.
TGAGTTCCATTACTCACGACTTGATATCTACAATAGAAATTAACTTATAGAGGAATGAGGAACAGGTTGGAAAGATCCTCATTCTGACTTTAAAGGGGTCCTCCGACTAGATGGGTGTCTGGTCGGCTACTGCCCGACGGTAGATATCGGGCTGTATGCATCTTATCTTGCGGAAAACTCTGCATGGATGCAGGGCAGCATGACGTCATGTATGTACATAAAGGGTGTAACAAGAGCCTTAACGAAGCCGAAAGGTTCTCCCCATCATTGTGATCATTTTTTTGTTCTAGACCATAAGACCATACCTTCTAGTTACGGAGATATGGGGGTCAAGTTCCAACTTATTCACAAGTTTTTTTTTTTTTTTGTTTTTATGTAAAAAAAATCATTTAAACACCTCCACGACCCCCGTACTATTCAATCCATCCATCATCACAATGTTTTGAGTGCGTTACATTAAGTCCCGTAAAACGTGATTTTTCACCCCAAGAAAAAAGTCGTTTCCCAGCAATAATTTTTGCGTTTAGTTACTTACTTTGATGTACAGAATGCTTGGTTGACGGCTTCGTTAAGGGTCTTGTTACACCCTGTATGAGTGAACACACTACACAACATCAAGAAAAATTCGGCTTGAGGGTGACATTTTTCCGCTTAAGCTATGTTGCACTACAGTTATGGTTATGAATTGTAATGCAACCGCTGAATTAGGTGGTGTTATAGTTTCAGGGGTAAAAAAGGCATTTGGAAGACTTCCAGTTGCTTTTTTACATCCTTCAACTAAACAATCAGTGTCACGGTATTGATGATTGCAATTCAAAATCAATATTTTAGTACAATAAAGAATAATAATTCAGAATTTCGATCAGTATCATTAGCAAATTGCTGAAAACTGAGCAATAGGTACTTGACAATTTTATGCGACGTTGGCAACTTTCAGTGTGCACCCTCGTGTACCTACGCTTTGAAAGCAGTTGCCCTTTGTCTAGACCCAAGACCAGATAGAATGGTAGACAATGAAGAAAAAAATGGGTGGTTAATCTTAAAAGTTCTCTCGCGTAGTTTCGCTCTTCTTGTACCGTTGATAAGAAAAGCGAAACTACGGGACAAATCTTTCACTCGTCTATCTGCATTTCTGAAGAGATATTTTGAACCAATAAATAAATGTTATAAGTAAGAAAATAAAGCCCATTTTACCTTGTTTTGAAGGTATCCAGAGGTAACGTGACCAGAGCGGTGATGAAACTCGAGATCAGTGATGTATAGAGGTGTAGGACGAAACCGCGCGCTCTCTTTCGTTCCATTAAATAATTCCGTGCCTGCAAAGCAATATTTATCAGGCTTATTTTTTAAAAACTTGTGAAATGGAATGTGAATAGAAATGCTTTGTTTATCAGTGGACTCAAGCAGGCTGATGATGAGTGACCGACTTCAGTCCGGAATCGGTTGATAGATTTCAACATCGGCCTCCACTCGTCCTCCTTCGGTCGTGACCGGGGCTCCAAGACTGCTAATAAAATCGGCCGATCACTGAGACAGATATTGTTCATTTTGGCAGTTGTAGTAATCTTCCTAATGACGGGCGTCATGATTTTCTGCTGGTTGGCATAATGGCTTATCGTAATCAATCGTTGAAAATAGCAGATGTAGCTCTCTGAAGTTAGGTAAAGATAAATTTTACCGACTGACCTGGGAATAGGTTCCTATTTGAGACACACTGATGACAACTGATTTAGATATGGTGAGCAAGCCCCCGCGCCACAGTGTGCAGAATCCTTCTGTCCGCCATATCCTACGACAAAACAGGTATTATATTTTTAATCCTTTCTTTTTTTTAAACGTTCCCCACACTAGAAATTTCTCCTGTATCGTGAGTGAGTTTTACAAACATTTAAACCGATATAAACAGCCAGACCCGTAACCTGTACCTACATCCTATTTGATCCTATGAATATTTGTTACGTGCGGGAGTCGAACCCGCGACACGCAGCGCATCAGCCATTCGCTCAATCCAAGCGCGGATTCACCGTTGTGGCTTTTGTTGTGGTTGTTTTGTGGGCACGATGGGCATGCCCACAACCCTAATTGAGGTCGGCCGAATCGATATTCAGATATTCTAAATCAAAAATCAAAATCAAAATATTTTATTTCACATAGGCCTACATGGGCAGTTATAAAACGTCCGACAAAAAGGTGCACGGTTCGGGTTGGTCGTTTCCTATGGAGAAGAACCGTCAAGACCGTCACTCCATGGTTACTCTTTTAAAATGATTTGGTTTTACAATATTATCATGTTACAGCATTAGTACTTAATTATGGGGGGACAGCTACACAAGGCCTTAATACAATTTTTAAAATATAACCCTAGTTTACCCTATATCATTCAAATTTTCTTACGTGACTGGCCCGGTCAGCGTGGCCACCGCGAAGAGATCATTTTTATTTTATGATATTTTTTTTTAATCATTATAATCATCATCATTTCAGCCGAAAGACGTCCACTGCTGGACACAGGCCTCCCCCAAGTGTCGCCACATTGACCGGTCCCGGGCATCTCGCATCCATTGATTCACCAAAATCGGTGGCATAGTTTAGAGTTTAAATGAATGATATGCATTCAAACACACACACTTGTTATTTTCGAGATGAAACAGGCTAACATTTTACAGGCTTATCATTCAATTAATAGTGTTCGTTCCACGGTTTTACCTGCGTGGACCTATACACTGCAGATACAAGTAATGGTGTATTTATTTACCCATAGGCCAAGAAGGCTGTAGCCTGGGGCAGCGACTGCCTTAACTTGTTGATAAAGACATTATTTATTTTCTAGCCTGCCGCCTCATAATGATCAATACCATCTCCAAAAAATCTCTTAGCGGTCAAAAGAAAACCTAACCTATCCGAAGCGGGCTGTAGATTTCGAGCTCGCCGGGCCCGCTCCTGAATTCTCTAGTCTTTTGATTATTCTGAAAATCTAACATAAAAGTGGTGGGTGCAAAAAAAATCGAACTCGCTGCACCTGCTTTTGCATATTATTAGTTTCTTCTTGTAAAATTCATCATTAAACTACTAAGTACCACTCCACGAATTTTTTTCCCTTTTTTTATTTTGTCGCCGGTTTTAGGATAGGGCCGTGACCACAACCTATTTTGACTGGCTGTATCGGCTTCTGGCTCAACCACTGCGCCAAACGAGCCGTTTCCCTGACCCATGGACCACATACTGTACATATAGGTAATAGATAGTACCTATACCATACGACAAAAGTAGGTACTGAATTTTGTCACCGACCACGTCAAAAACAGTGACTAATAAAATATCTAGTCGTTTATTCAAATTAGGCTTCACATGCATAAAACACAATTCTAAATTTCCCGAAAACGCCCGCACTTCGTGTACCGTTATTGCTGAGCATGAGGATCCATGTTGGCCAAAGTTTTAAGGACATTTCTATCTGGAATTTATCAGTCGCAGCCCGGAGTCTGGATTTGTGCCCGCTTGATGGTAATAGGCTCCCATGGAACTTTAAACTTTTCTGGGAACATGTGGGTGTAGCATGTAACAGAAACGAGTGGTCATATTTACTGGTGTGATGCACACCATTAAACTGAACAACTGTTTGAATGGGACCAACAACGTAATCCCGACAAAATAATATAATCAGCTGTCACATACAAACTATTTTACTTACTCGACACAAATGTACCTATCACACCCTTTCTGTTACAAGCTGGAGGTACCTAACCTTTGGGCGAAGAAGGCATGGTGTTACGTTAAGGCTTCATGTCTTACTTGACAACGGCGTCTACAATGTTCCTGTATCGCCTGTAGGGGTCCACGGGCCCGTCCGCCATCATCCGAACGAGGATGATCTCCGAGGGACACCCCACGCAGGCACCCATCACGCCCGCACACGCGCCGATTGATAGCTTATCGTAGAAACCAGGAGCACTGTTATGCATCCTGTGAAAAAATAAAACCGGTCAAGTGCGAGTCGTACTCATACGCACACAGCGTTCCGTAGCACTAAAAATATAATAAAAATATTTTGAATTCTCATTCATATGTTGTATTGTATTACATTCAACAGCAAAATTAAATTTGTTTTTCATATATATGTTGAAAAAGTCCCATTACTAAAGATCAAATCTTATTCAAATCAAAGTTTTTTTACGTTCTACAATCCTACATTTTTTCAGAATTTTCCTCCTCTTACTTTAAAAATTAGAAGGGGGTGGGGACACATATTTTACCACTTTGGAAGTGCCTATGTTTCAAACGATTGACTTTGAGAAAATTGGCTTTAGGAAACTCAATGCCATTTTTTTTTTTTTATTGAATCGTAAAGCGGTTCACAGAATACATCTACATCGGCGGCGACCTCTCGCGCCCGGTCCTGGTTCAAGCCATGGTCCGGGGCGAGAGGGAATGGGAAGCCGTCGCCTCCTTCTGCGAAGCAGTCATGCTAGCGAAGGAGGCGGCGGAACGTGAGAGGGAGAGAGCCTCACGTCCCAGCCACCGCGGGAGGAGAAGCACGACCGGGCGTCGGGGGCCACGCCGTGATGGCTCTCGGCCACCGTAGGCGCGGGCCTGTGGACGGTGAGTAATGGGCTAGCTCGCCGTCCGTCCGTCGTATGACGACGGGCAGGCCGTGTCGACGGCGCGTTCGTGTTCCACGCGCGCCTCAAAGAGTTGTCAGCAACGGGAGGGGCCCGCAAGGGCCGGTGCCTGCCAGGGCTGCGGGACTGTTCGAAAGAGATACCGCGGCCCTGGAACATAAAGGGCCAATGAAGGAACATGGGTGGTTTTTAGTCAGTAAGAGTCTGACACTCCCTTCCGCTCCGCCCAGGGCGGGGGGGGGGGGGTCATTTGATGATTTCCCACCCACCAAAAAAAAAAAAAAGAATACATCTACATACCAAATTCAACTATGTAATCTTAATAGTTTCGGAATAAAGTACCTGTGAGTCCTGTGACATACAGACAGACAGACAGACATGACGAATCTATAAGGGTTCCGTTTTTTGCCATTTGGCTACGGAGCCAAAAAAAGAGAGCAGTGTGCTCTGTTGAGTGAAGCATGCCGCATATTGTAAGATGTCTTCCTGTTGTCAATGTTATAGATATTGCGTTTAGCTTATCAATAGCGGTCATTGCCCTTTCCCTAATATCACTTCGTACGAACCAAAACAATGAACCATGTATCGTTTGTCATTAATAAAAATGTTGAAGATCACGATAGATGACGATTCAAGACTTAAACCGGCTTATTTTTGTCTTTTAAATGTAGGCGAGTCAATGACCGCTATTGTCAGGCTAAAACACAACTGTAGTTCCATTTTCAACTTCCATCAAATGCTTTTCGACAGTTCTGTCACTACAAAATTCTGACCCTAATGCTTACCTCTTATGATTATCATAGAGACAGGAATATGTGCCTAATCTGGTGGTGGTGTAGGTCGTTTGTCGCAGGAGGCTGGCGCCGAGGCCGGTGTAGGGGGCCCTGATGCCCTCGCATCGCAGCATGTTACGTAGCAGGCTCAGGCCCCAGGCCTCCGGGTACAGCTGGAGACGCACTTTGAACACGTCGAGCGGATGTAATAGAGCTGATGCTATTACGCTGCAAGGTAATTAGGGAGAGGGTTGATAGTGTACATTTATTTGTTTAAACTTTTCGCACACAAAATGCATCAGGCAATATCTAGGTGTCTATTTTAGATTTATGTGAAAAAAGAAACGAATAACAAGTGCGAGTCGTACTCACACGCACACAGGGTTCCGTAGCTGCAAACAATATAATAGAAATATTTTGAAGGATCATTCATACGTTGTATTGTATTTGTATTACATTCAACAGCAAAACTAAATTTGTTTTTCATAGTATGTTAATGAAAAACAAAGTTACTTCTGCAGTTTGATAAAAAGTCCCATATCTCAAAAACTAAATATCAAATGTTATTCAAACCAATTTTAGTTGAAAGTTTTTTTTACGTTCTACAATCCTACATTTTTTCAGAATTTTCCTCCTCTTACTTTAGAAATTAAAGCGGGAACACATTTTACCACCTTGGAAGTGTCTATCTTTTAAATGATTGACTTTGAGAAAAATACCATTCGGCTACAGAACCCTAAAAACATGTAGGTACGACCGCAGTGCCATTAAAGAGGTGAATTAAAAATGACAGCTGTTGGCGCTTCGCTTGCGTATTTAGGCAAGGTTCCCTAAGCGAAGAGGAGCGGAGCAGCGAGGATACGTGTCCCCACACTTTCTGTCGACCTGTCACATCGTTGAAATTCACCAGTCTCTTGTGGTTGGTCGAACCCTGGGCGGACCGCACTGGGCTCCATCAAAGCAGAAAAAGAAGACAAAACCTCATCGCGTCTCTTGTCTCTCCTATAATTGACCGCACCACTCTTCGCTTGTCTCTGCTTTGGCGTAGCCCAGCCCTTATTCTGTGAGAGAATGAAAACTTCCCACACTTGCATCGGAGATCACGGGAAGTAGTGCGCCTTCCACGATCCCCGGCTAGTGCCGTCCGTGTCTGCGGGCCTCCTCAAGTCCGCAGGGAGAGTCAGGTGTAAGACTCCCCCCGTGACGTCCAATAGGCGCCCGCGCGGAACACTACGCCGCCGCCTCGGGTCCAGTTATATGGATGGGCTGCGGACATTTCCAAGTCCTTCGTCCCTCTGGACCCGTTTAGGGGGGCTGGTAAAAGGAGTTGTCCGCCCTCCACCGACGCCTAGTACGTCTGCTGTGGTCGGGAGAGTGGTCTCGACTTTCCTCAACCTTTCCGCAGCCTCCTTCTGTAAAATTACGATTTCACAGAAGGGGATCACCGCAACTCTGCACTCTTGACCATCGAACGAGCTATGGCCAGCAGCGACAGGTCGGCTCCGACTTAACAGAAGTCGAAGCCGACCTGTCGCTGCTGCTGCTGAAGAATGCTTTATGTGGGTGATAAAAATCCACAAGATGAATAAGAAAAGTCGCCTTTGTTCACCTTTGTGAATCAATTCCAAGGTGAATAAAGGCCTCCACCAGGAAGATATCACCTAGGTCATAGATGAAATTCTTCCAAGGTGAAATGAGGAAACCAAAAAGTCTACTTTATTCACCCAAGTGAACATAGTGGAATAAAACCGATTAAACAATCGTCAAGTGTGCGCGCGGTATGTGCCATACTGATCTAGTAGTTAGCCGATAGTATAGTTTGAAGGCAATCGCCCATCAAACTGATTAATCGGCCGATACCAAAACGTAATATGCGCACTAGCATACATGTTCGTACTGATTAAGAACCCGACTAAACAATCGGCCGATAGAAAGTCTGCAGTCTGCGGGGACCCTGGACGAAGGTAAGATATGAAATCGCTTTAAAAAGGGTAATAGGCGTAAATTCAACAACGCTAGATCGACGCCAGTCAGGAAGATGTCGGCAGATCTGCCGAGTGCCCCGGATGCCAAACGTACACACACATAGGTGTCACTAGTTCACTACTTGTGGAGACTATTATCATATACTTAAGGATCATATGGATTTTACTCTAACATACCCAGAAAAAGCTCCAAGTCCTACTTTAACATAGCGAGGTGTTCTCTGTACTCGCTGACGCTGCTCACCATGCTCGAGAGTCATGGTAAATAATTATCCTTTTAAGGAACGCTGTGTAGATACATACGTTCCTTAAAGAAATAATTATGTGAAAAATAAAGTTACACAAATCTTTGGGCTTGTCTAGATCATACTGACAATTACATCTTGACTTCTGTCAAGAGAAGCAAGAAGGAGATCCTAGGTTTTATGTTTAGCCTTATTCAATCAGTAAGGAAGAGCTGAAGAGGTTGTATAACGATTGTCAAGGGCTTCGATAAAGACTGGTCCTAATTAGAAACAAGTCCATGGAGAAAAGGGGGGATTTGCCCTGCAGCGGGAAATGCAGGCTACTAATAAATAAAGGCCTTTATAAAAGAAGACATCCTGTCCCCCAAAAAAAGCCGTTGGAAGATTTTTTCGGGCTAACTTCAGCCATTTTATTTTATTTAAAAAATGGCGGCCACGCGTAATGCTTATAGTAATCGCTAGCTGGCATAAATACAGGCAAGTTTTGTATGAGACAAAATGTTCTAAGGAGATATAAGCTATCAAGTTAAACTCATTCCCTGATGGCATCTTCTGTCTTGGAAACATGACCCTTTATAACATTTTTTCTCATACAAAACTTGTTTGTATGGATACCAACTATCGATTAATATAGATTTTATGTGTGGCCGCAACTTTGAAAAAAAATTAAAGTGGCGGAAGTTAGGCCAGCCATTTAATTCAAACCCCTTTGGATAAAGGACAAAATAACGACGAAAACACAATCGAGGGACGACTGACACTTTTACCACTTTCACAAATTAGTGGTATTAGTCTCCCATATGTATAAATAGTCCTCCTGACCGTTATCGGCCACGGAGGCCAACGGAGATTAGCCATCAGTGCGGGAGATATTATAGTACACGAGTGTGTGCGCAGGCATGGATGATTGGATGCACTCTCTGTTCCGTTAATCTCATAGTCCGACACGACCGGAGAGAGATCAGGCGCAGATACAACGTCTTAACGTGCTTTCCGTGGCACGGCGGTATCATACCGCCAACGTCCAAACTCTGGGCTAAGAAATTCCTAATAGAAGAACTTAATATCACCTTTTTGCCCGACCCGGGAATCGAACCCAGGACCACATGCTCAGCAGTCACGCTTGGGACCACGAGACCAGCGGGACAGTTATTGGCGTCCTAGATACGTAATAACGAGAGTGCTGGGCCACCACGCCCCGGTGCAGCGGTGGTATCCTTACAGCGAAGGAAAACTTCAAACAAACAAACTTTCGAAGACAAGTGACCCCCAGGAATCCGTTCTGGGACCGCGTGGGGCTGTGTATAGCAATGCTAAGGGAATATATTAATTCTGCAGTCTGGGCCGGCAGTCGTGACATAGATACCGACGCTGTCGCAAACTTTCGATCGCTTAATAATAACGGAAAAAATCGGTTGCAATAACGTTGTTACGAGAAATGCAAGTCTCAACATCCAAGATGCGTTGCTCGCAAGCATCGCTATTGCAACAGAATTTCTTCTTATTCTTATTCTTTATTGCACACAAAATTAAAAGATATACACAACATTACAATATATAGCTTATGTACAACGGCGAGCTTAACCCAAAATTGGGTTTTCTTACAGCAAACCTTACTACGATTGCGAGATTAACGGTAGAGGATAACCTACGTGCACAATCAGTACATTTAAATAACTTATACTAACTTATTTTATAAACTAAACTAATTTACAATATAATAAGTATACGTAACGCATACAATACCTATATATAATACTATACACTATTACATCATAGGTATATATATTTATATACTACTACTATTACATATACTATATATCAATACTAAGCTGCCGCCGCTGCTGTTCTTACTAAGCGATCGAAAGTCTCATATTATAATATATTAGTCTATGATCGAAAGTTTGCGACAGTGTCGGTATCTATGTCGAGACTGCCGGCCCTGGTATACCTACATATTAATAATATCATAGAATTAGAAGGCTTAGAGCCGCAGCAGTCGCACGCAAAGTGAAGCACTCGCACGTATTATTACTTGAGGGCTTGTTGTCCATGTAGGCGAACGAAATTTCGCGTCACTTAAGCACACATTGATTTTTGACATTTGACACGGAATTTCGAATGAACCTATCACAGAGTCGAATTATTCTAAGTTAATAATTATTAAACAGCTGTATTACGCTGCTTTCAAGGCATCCAGAGGCCAGTCCTGCGTCAAGCCAGCGTACACGATGGAGCCGACCAAGTCGCCGACACGGGTATTGAATGCATGCACGTAGTCCGATATTAGTTTCTTCTCTCGAACCCTTTTTCTCTCTTTCATGAAATCTAGAACCTGATTCAGAATAGAAAACATATAGTGAACTGTTGGTTTATCTTACCTAATAACAGACTATTAACCTTTCGACCGTCATTATACGTGACAAGCAAGCGCGTGCCCTGTACGCCAAGCGACACAAATATGTGACAAAATGGTAAGTAAAATTGTGGCTTGGCGTGGAGGGCACGCGCGTGCGTTTGTGCTCTGGCGTTTTTAGGCCATTTATTAAATATTTATATGTGTATTGTCAATCATATAATTAACGGAATACATTGTAGGGAATTACCTACATTATATTATGATGTTGTGTTTGTATATTTTAACAATATTTTAATTATGCTAACAATTTCTTGTAGGTATGTTAAAATAATTTATTATGTTAACAATTTTTTTGTGTGTTTAACAGCAAAATTGTTGTTTTGTGTTGAGTTTATTAAACTTAGAAACATCCTTCTTTATTAAGTTACCTACCTAATTTAATAAATTCTTTCTGTACAAAATCAAATCCGTTACATTACAAGAGAATGCTCCGTGATCGTGAGCGTCAAATGTAATGTAGATAATGATCAAAGTCGAATCTTGGATTGTGGCAGTACAGACGAATGCTCCATTGAGCCTTTAAATAGAGAAAATGTTCAAGATACAAATAATACAATGACTGACCTCCGCATCGGTGCCCATCGCTATAGCACGTAGCACTATGGCCCGGCCTGTCAGCAAGAAGGTGTCCTGGTACAAAGGATTCAACCCTTTGATTGTACAAGCCCTTGTAAAAAAGAAGTTGTGATTACATCAGTATCTTTTGGTGTGAAGTCAGCAATAACGCCACCAAAGGCTATCTTGATTTTCAATACTGTTTTGTAAAACTATTTCACAAATTTCTACCTACCAGCTGTTAGCATAATATAGGCCAATGGCACAGCAAAAAATGATATCCCAGTAGATATTGCATTATTGAAGAGTTAACATCTCGGCGGTTACCCCAAATCTTGTAGCCACTTAAATACATGTTACGAGATAGGTTTTCGGCCACTTTTCAAGTTATTTTTTATGGAAGTACGATTTTAATCATCTTTGTAATGAACTAGTTCTCCCTTAAAATGTTAGAGCAGATTTCACCGATGAACCCGAACGTAATTTGCACATCTGAAACAACGTTTAAGAGCTGTCGGACTACTCTTGAACGCGGTTTAGATATGTTGATGACGTTTAGTTACTTTGGTGACATTCGCTCGGAGTTAGTTATTCTACTGGATATCTAATTACAAAGATTCTAAGAAGACAAAGATTAATCTCACAATAACATAACATACTTTTTATGAGCAGCATAGCGGCAGTAGTAGATGCCCCATCTCAGGGAGTCGTAAGTCCTCTTCTGCAGCATCCTAGCGGAGAGGATTTCGTAGGGCCACGGGCATCCCTTACAGTTGACCATAATCCGGAACATTTTGACACACCATGTATCAGGGTACCGTAATCGCAGTTGGAAAATATCCAACGGGATGAGCAGCGTCGTTGATATAATACTGAAACTTACTCAAGTAACTCCAATATGCGTCGCCAATCGAATCGACGTGGCTCCTAAAAACCTCTACCTCAAAGAATTTCAGATTAGTAGTTCATTGTTCGTTTAAAATACCCTACTAATATTAACCATCGCCAGTTGGTGTACTTTGATGATCATCAACCCACAGACAAGCCAAGGTTACTTACTAGTGCCCAGGTGCACTACTTAATTTTGCCAAACATACCAGTCCCCGACCAACACGTTGGAACTAGAGTATTCCGATATCGTGAATATACACCATTATTTTTAGGTCGTTCTGGAGCCGAATACCATGAACTCGATCATCGAACTCGAAACGATTGGGACTATTTTTTTCAAAAAAAAAACACGAAAGAATAAATTTAATGTTTTTTTTTTAAATAATGAGAACTCAAATGCATACTTATGTGTGTGTAAAACGTATCCACGATCGGCAACACATGCGAACGATACCCATTGAAAAATTCATTCATCGATCGATTCTCATTATTTCACAAAAAAAAAACATTAAATTTATTCTTTCGTGTTTTTTTTTTATTATTTTTTGAAAAAAATAGTCCCAATCGTTTCGAGTTCGATGATCGAGTTCATGGTATTCGGCTCCAGAACGACCTAAAAATAATGGTGTATAGCAGGGAACAATCCTGATGGATACCATTCGTCTGGGGAGAACTCAGGGCTATGTCAGACTCGTACCGACTAAAACCCCACGGTTACTACTAGTACTACCATGAATCGCGCCCGGGAGATATTCGTACATTCGCGCGCACTCCAACTATGGGTGCCCAACCTAAATCGCTTTGCGAGATTTATCTCAGAGCAGTGGACTATTGGAAATGGACCTACTTGCTAAGGTCTCCCGTGAGAGATAAAGAAACATATTTATACCGAGCAAGCCCCCCTAGTATCACTTGCTGGTGGCCTGGTAATTCGCTTGGTAATTTCTCATTCCTGTCTTCTTCAGCCATTTTTAAATAACTAAATAATCTATGTTGTCTGTTTTATCACAGTCATCACCAGCACATCGCACATTATTTATATATTTTATCACTGAGAATTTGTGTTGCCATTCGGTGACATCAGACTTTGCGAATGATTGACAGACGGGTTGACAGCGTATTATGTCATGGTGGACTTTTATAGCCGATATAGAAGAAGTCGAGGTTTTAATCAATTATGTCCAGTGCTAAAACGAACTTTGACGGCCGAGAGTACCTTCTATCAGTTTAACTTATAGAAAAGACATACCGCGGGCCTTTTTTTTTCGGATGGGAAATCATCAAATGACTCCTCCCGCTCTGGGCGGAGCGGAAGGGAGTGTCAGACTTTTACTGACTAAAAACCATCCATGTTCCTTCTTTTGCTCTTTATGTTCCAGGGCCGCGTTATCTCTTTCGAACAGTCCCGCAGCCCTGGCAGGCATCGGCCCTTGCGGGCCCCTCATGTTGCATCTGGGAAGACGACCCCAACTTGGTTGAGAAAAGGCTAGGTAGGCAGATGATGATGATGTACCGCGCATACCGCGGGACTGGAACACAAAAAGCTAAGAAGGAACATGGGGAGTATCAGCCCAGAGCGGGAGGGGCCATTAAATTGATGATTTCCTATCCGAAGAAAAAAGATGCGGTCGAACCGAGCAAACTGGACGGACTGCAGACAACACACGAGTTTGACAGAAAACGTTCTGAAATATCTGCCAGAGTCCGCAGTCCACAGCTCGCAGACCGGTCCGGTTTAGCAACACCTCAAAGATTTAAATGAAATAAAACAGGAAAATTGTAAACAATGTTCTTTATTAATCTATAACAACATTGCCTCTCGTTAGTCACAAATCATAAAGAGCTTATATAAAAATATATAATATATTACAATAACATCTTATCACATTGTACTGTTTTAAAACTATGCGGCTACTTTAAGCACATAATTATGTAATATCATGATATACTCGGCAATTATTCGAATTATCTTCTACAATATACACTTTCGTTTTTCATCGTATCTGTTCTTAATGCAATAATTAAAATGATAACTATTAAAAAAGCCTGATTCATCGAGTTATGTGCCTATAGCGAACAAATAAATATTCAAATAAATAATATATCTACATTTATAAAGTGCGAACTAAGTAAAACAATCATTATTATAGAGCCAATCAATCAAAAACAATACAAAACTATCTCATTTAATATGAAGATTTTTATGTGAACATAACTTTTATAGTAAATAATTTGTATACAAGTACTATATCAAAATCATTTTCGAAGAACATTAAACACTGCACTGTGGTCAAAACAAACAGAGCATTAAAAATATCCCAAAACCTAAAAAAAAGCATCAAAAATATTTGTACTTATAATTAACGATTGAAATGTAAAAGTAACTTTAACAAAATGAATTTAAAGTATAAAATAATATGCACTTTTAAATAAATACATTAACCCTTCAACGTTCACGTGGAATTCATTCGACACTGGTTTACTGTCATAATATATTAGTTTGTCTAAATTTTTATTGGCTAGTTTTAACAAATTAAAAATATGAAGAGCGAAGGGTAGTAGCTGGCAGCTTCGCCACAAGACGGTGTTGAGTGTTTGCCAAAGTAATCGTGTAGGTATATCGACTAATCGGCTACAAGAGAAAATACACAGCGTCATCTTGTGGCTAAGTTTTCAGCAAGGAACTCTATGGCAGCTGAATGCAGGTAACAAACAATAAGCGCTACAGCGGACCTAATTTGCCCGTTATCGTTTCTATTCTATAGGAAAATCTATCAAATTGGACATGATTGACAATAACTTGGTGTACACAAGGCAGAAAAAACTGATCATGGATTTCTAATCAAAACCATTCAATTCATTTAATACAGATAGGTTGTCTAAAAAGAACATTCCTAGTGTTAAAAAAAAACAAAGCATTTCATAACCCTACCGCGGGGTGAGTTTGGTCCGAACATTTCCACTATCAGATATCTGATATTAATCGCCGGAAAAATTCGATCAAGCCTCAATTTATGGGATACAGAGATAATGTGGAGTGGGGATTGCAAATAGATTACCAAAAAAGCGTGTTATAATAAGAACAAAGATAAGATAGCGAGCATAAAACTGGAGGAACGTTTTTCGCATTTTTTGCATATTTTAACGTCAATATACACCATTATTTTTAGGTCGTTCTGGAACCGAATATCATGAACTCGATCATCGAACTCGAAACGATTGGGACTATTTTTTTTCAAAAAATAACAATGAATAAAACACGAAAGAATAAATTTAATGTTTTTTTTTTTGAAATAATGAGAACTCAAATGCATATGTGTGTGTAAAACGTATCCACGATCGGCAACACATGCGAACGATACCCATTGAAAATTCATTCATCGATCGATTCTCATTATTTTACAAAAAAAAAAAACATTAAATTTATTCTTTCGTGTTTTTTGTTTTATTGTTACTTTTTGAAAAAAATAATCCCAATCGTTTCGAGTTCGATGATCGAGTTAATGGTATTCGGTTCCAGAACGACCTAAAAATAATGGTGTATTTCGGTACTTACAGACAAACGACTAAGTACTTTAATTAGATACGTACATACTTATTTATAGGTTTTGTTTATTGTCTTCATATGATACCTACACCTATTCGAGGAAATTATTTTTTTAAGTCTCCTTATAACTGAGGCACTTATTGAATGGTACCTAGATACCATTCAGTACCTCAGAACCAAGAACATTTCAAGTATTATTCTAGAGCGTTTAAAAATAAAATGTTTATAAATCAAGATAATGATTTATAAAGTTCTAGCCTTCTGGGCACTTTTCCTGTTGACAGCGATGCGGACGAATTTTTGGACGCCCTGTAACCCTTTTCTACTTGTACATATTTATTTCTATTATAGTGTTGTAGTTTGTAAATAATTTAATTATCTTTGAAATAAAACCAATTAAGAAAATTTAAAAAAAAGATATGATTTTATACGACTATATAAAATACCAAAAGACAGTGATGTATTGAGTTTTTCGATAAAATATATATAAGTATTAATTGTTATTAAGATGTTGTTTCGAGCTTGTTCTACATTACCTAATCTATTTAGAGTTTTATAGGAAAAAATATTTATTAGCAGCTTGTACCAAAATGGATCTATCAGTGTTTAAAACATTTCGTCACGGTTGTTTATCTACGGTTCCATTCTCAACTAAAATGACGCACGTAAGTACAGACGGCAGGACATCAACCTACTATAATCTGTCAAATTTCTTTTAATAGATTTTCATCTTTATCGCTAAAGCATTCGGTTCAAGGTTGATTGGGAAAATTTTTCAGTTTCTGTTAGCTTGATGTGCTGGTATCTGTACCATAAACTAACAATATGTCGTCAAAGTTCGTACAGCATTACGCAAGGAGGATCTAATCAATATAAATTTATTAGCACATAAGCTAATTGTGTACTCTCAGTTACCAGCCGGCTGGTACATAATATTTATCAATGTAGCTAAGCATAAGGACGCGAAATAATGTAAAATTGTGTAAACTTTTAACGTTTTGATAAAAGCCCGATCTACATTTTAACTATCTCTTTTTCAAGTTAGACGTTAACTTTAACTAATAGTTCATTTGAAAAGTCCAATCGAGTATTGATAACGAATTCATTTTTTTTACAAAAAATGTAACATGATTTTATATCGAAACACTTAGGTAAGCACTTAAATGTGTCCATTGCGTAATATTAGTGATATCAGATATCGGCTGCAAATATTTACATACTGATTAAAGCTAATAGGTAAACAGTACCAGCTTGTACCTTGTTTACAGCTTAAACTGCAAATGTTATACATATTACACAGGGCAGGTTGGAAGCCACATCGACACAAACGAATACAATGTATTCAGTACATCATTCCGATTCCCCCCCCCTCCCTCCACATAGAAATTTTTCATCGGCTATTTAAAAAAACAGCTAATCCATACATTTTCAAAAATTTATATGAACGATGCAAGCAGATCATGCTTGCCTTAAATAAACACAATGTGGGTAATTTTGGTATTACGGTATCATTTAAGATCTTTTTACCCTCATTATCTTTAAACCTAATAAAAATGTAATCTTTAAACTACGTACGTTGTCACCAAGTGAAGCAATATATATTTTATCAGAGTAATAATCAGACGCCAACAAAATACACAAACAATGGACAACAACTATTTATCATTCATTTCATAATTCTTTGTATAACGCAAGTACAAGATAAATTGAGAATTTCAGAAAAAAAAACTTGAATTTTACAACTATGGGTTCTGAAAACAATAAATATATGGACCTCGCTATAAAAGTGTAAGTAACAGAAAAACTAGTTGAAGACGAATGATTATCTCCGACATGAAAACAAATTCAAAGATGACGGTCTCTTCAAAGTCTAAAAATTATGATCGATTGTTCAATTTACAAACGATGTCACGGATCATGTGACATTTCATTTCTAGATGTGTCATACAATTCATCATAAAACGAATACAGCGTGCTTACCTCAGCGTTTCATTTCTCTTATACCTTCTACTACTAACTTAGGACATCCTGAAGTAAGCTGCGTTCATTTGTTCCAGGAATATGAAAGTGAGCACAGTATGGGGTCCAAGACGAGCGTAGTAGGGCAGGAAGCCCTTCCATAGAGATAATACACCTTCGTTCTTGAGAAGAGATGTGACCACTGCCACTTGACTCTGGCCTTTAGCCGCATTCTGTATCCTGGAAATGATAAAAAGATAACGTGAAATCGTGCCCACATTTCGTCAGCTATCTTAGTTTCCTATGTAATAGGGTCCATGGACGGCATAAACATTCTGACACCAGACACTAACCACACGAAAAACAAAGAAGAAGATGTAACAGGGGGCGAATCAGTTGCCATAATTCAGTCAGGCATTAAGGCGCGGGCCCACCGCGGTGCACGGAGAGGCTACGCACGTGTATTAAGCTTCGCTTTGTAAGAAAATCTATGTGGTTGTGTCCACTGCAACCCACGGAGAGGCTACGCATGAATTGACGTCATTGATACATGCGTGGCTTGCTCGAATAGGCGGTTACATAGCTCAACGCTGTCGACGTGGGTCTACGTTTCCACTGGAGTACACGAATATTGACCCACGACTATGTACAGCTCCCTTATCGCAGCGCAGTTTTCAGTCATACACCGTGGATTGCAGTGGCACGTGCGCAGCCTCTCCGTGCGCCGTGCCACGCTATACATAGTCGTGGGTCATATTCGTGTACTCCAGTGGAAACGTTAATGGTTGTTCTTTTAAATAAAGTTTTTAACTGTGAGAAAGTTAGCCAAACTAAATAAAAACGGTTTTTGGTTGAATAACATGTTTAAGAACCAAATACCGTTTTTATTTAGTTTTTCCAATTCTCAATACTTTTCATTCACATTCGCGATTTCATTCATTAGAGCTTTGAGAAATATTACTTTTAAACATCATTTTAAGAAACGTAGTAGGTATAATCAAAATATATTTACGTCAAATTGTACGGTCACAAATAGCATCGGTATCGAAACGGTTATAATTATTCATAATGTCACATTTATATGACATTGACCCAATTTAAATTCGGATTCGTGGCGGAATAGAAAACATAATACCGACCTACCATCAAAACATTTTTTCATGTTTACGTGAAATATCCTGGCGTTAACATAGCATAATATCGCGCCTGTAATCCCAGGGGAAAGGCAGAAGTGGACCTCAGTTGCTACACTCACATTTTACCAGTTATATTAACGTCCCTTAAAAAGAGGGTCGGAAATATGGTACACAGATTCGTATAAAAATGAAATAGTTGATAATAAAACCTATAGTACATTACCTTGTTTTGATGATATCAACTGGCATGGAAGCTATAGTGGTGATCAGACCAGACACCATGGACGCGCAGAAGTGAAGCAGGATGCCGTCCGGAACATAGCCGACGAACATTTCACGTGCCTGCAAGATATTAACGACTTATTATTGCTGTGACCTGCCCTTGCCGCCCAGGGCGTGAAACTCGCCGCCTCCTCTATTTTCATTATCTATACAAATAAAATAACACATTTTGATATAAGTGGGGAAACTTTGTTATTGCATTCGAGGCGGAATTAACACTCGAACTGTAGGCGAGGGTATTATGGAACCGAGAACTGCAGTAACAAATCCCAACGCGTATCAAACGACGTTTTTCAATACACTTTCGAAGAAATAAAATATTAAAACGGAAAGTGTTTTTGTCAGGAAAAAAAACAATTTAATCATAGTTTGTTATGATTAAATTGCTTTTTTTCCGCGCAACCAAAGGTATGATGCCGCTAAACAGCCTAATATGAAAAATAGAAAATTCAAATATTTTTGAATTTAGAACGCAAATAAATGATTAAAACAAATATTAACGCCGTAAAGACGCATATTGCCGAGATTTAAAAAAAAACAATCACCGCCGACTATAGTCATTGAACCCATTTGGACTTAATTTAAGTATGGTTATCTGTGGAAATTTTTATTTCCGCACGTGTGCGGAAAAATATTAAAAATCCACGCGTACATTGCATGTTGAACCTAATCGTAGTGCGATAAGAACCAGTTTTCGAGAAAGTGTATTGAAAATAAAATTAAATAGTCTGTTTGTATTTGTAATATCATTATACAGTTCAGTGCATATGAAAATATATATAAGGTGTAAAAAAATTAACTGCAAGAACTTCGTCCACATACTCGACATCGAAAAACAAACACATTACAAAAAAAAATTTTTTTTTTGAGTACTTTCTATATTTTCACATTAATAAAACAATTTAGTATCATATTTTTTGTGCACTGTACGCAGGGCTGCGGGAGGGAATAGTAGCGGGCGGCGGGGGTACGACGCTCGCGCGCGGTATTGGAGCGAGCCGTTAGCGCAGCCCTGCGTACAGTGCACAAAAAATATGATAGTAAATTGTTATTAATGTGAAAATATAGAAAGTGCTCAAAAAAAAATTTTTTTTTTTGTAATGTGTTTGTTTTTCGATGTCGAGTATGTGGACGAAGTTCTTGCAGTTAATTTTTTTACACCTTATATATGGCACTTATTAAATTTTTGTCTGTCTGTCTGTTTGTTCCGGCGTATCTCCGAAACGGGTGGAGCGATTTTGACGGGACTTTTACTGGCCGATCGCTGATGTTATAAGGAGAAACTAAGGCACTTTTATTTTAAAACAAGAATTAAGGTTCCGTGAAAAAAAACCATGAAATTGGTAACAAAATCCAATTCAAAAAGGGAAGGTAAATAAACGCCACTGGTTGGTTCTCCTTGTTTTTTCAACTTTGTCCCGATGGCATGACCTGAGGTTGCAAGAAGGGTGGCTCGCCTTACTGCACCCAGCCTTGCCACCCCTGCATCTGCACCGCCCAGGACCATTGCCCCCCTCCCCCTCGCCCACGCTACGCTACTGGCTGTAGGTGCTAGTTACCTGCGAGTACGTGCTGAGTTGAGCTGCGTTGACCACCATGGCTCGTCCCACAGTCGGCATCGCGCCGCGCCATAGCTTCAGAACGCCTTCCTCTCTTACTATCCTGTGGGGACACGCCATAAACGCCATAAACGGGTTGAAACCATAGACTTGGTAGAGTTTTATAACCAAATGTTGTGCTGCATGGTTCTTTTGGCGCTTAAATGACAATGACAGGAGCGCAATAAATAATAAACAATTGAAAAAATTGTCTATGGAACATGCGCAAGAAGATCCATGAACAACTAAATCAAATCTGTGCGGTGCTTTTCACAAAAGGCCATCTCAGACTGTTCGGCATGATCCTCATTATGACGTGACCAAGATTATGTCATCCTTCACATAGTCCATCCAGCGCTTCTTTGGTCTTCCCCTACACTTATAGTTAAACATATCAGACATAATCTTCACAACATCTGCCTAGCCTTTTCCCAACAATGCTAGGCTCGGTTTCAGTCTAAGCGGATGCAGCTGAATACCAGTATTTTATATGGAGCGACTGCCTATCTGTCCTCCACAATCAAGTGCAAGGGTAATACGATTGCCCTTGGTTAGACTGGTAATCAGACTTCAGCAATTATTTTACAATTACCTGATAAGAGCGTCGGCGACATTCTTGTAGTTCCTCCTCTGTTCCACGGGCAGCCTGCCGTCAGCTGTCATTCGGATCAGCGCCACCTCCGCAGGCGTACCCACGAACGCTCCGATAGAGCCCGCTGCCACTCCCAGCAAGGTTTTGGTGCCGAATCCCGGAGCTGCGCCAGCGTTTCGTCTGTCAATGTCACAAGTTTTTAAAACTAAACTGATGTAGGGGAGTTTGCTGAGCGACTTTTTCTGAAGCTGGTAATTTCTTTTTCTTAGTATCGCATCGGTACTAGCTAGAATAGGTGGTCCTCGCAAAGATTTGAATCGTCAGATGTGTCCTCACCGTTCACGTTCACGTTCTCGCTCAGGAGACCGAGACAATACTATTCAAATGTCATTGTGAACGAAAAGGACACCCGAAAAATGTGAGACGTGGTAGGACGAATAATTTGCCAGAGCAGTATAGTAATTATGGAGCCTACACACCAAAATCGCCGAGGCAATTTGCGTGTAGGCTCCATTCAGCTGACTGCCCAGTATATCGAGCGTACATTTAAGTACCGCCAATCATGGAGGCATTTTAATGCAGACCACTTGTAGCCAGTAGCTCACAGCTTGGTACTCGATTTTATTCCAGGTTTAATTTATAGTTACATACAAATCTACTTGTAAGCGAACTACTATGGTACTAACTATGGAAACTTTATGTACAGAGAGTACACAAATAAATGATTACGTTTTTTAGGAAACTACTACCCGCTTTCACTATGAGTAGACTAAACCTCAATCACAATTTTCAGTGCTCAAAAATTCAACAGTTTGTCTTTATATAAGCGGTCGGTTGGGTGTCGCCTAGTCTTACTGAAAACGGGCCTATTATCCTACGAATACTGTTATTTATCAACGGTTTATGTAACACATTGACGGTCTATAATCGGTTTGCAAGTTACCATTTCTCTCAGGATCATACTTTGATATATTTTCAGTATTCTAAGTTGTTCGTTCGTGGCTGTTGAAAAAGAAAATATTAATGAATTTCAAAAATGTGTAACCTTGACTTCGTGGTAAATTGTTTTATACAGGGTGGAAGCGACACCGACGCGAAAACGGAAAAATCTGCTGTTTCCTACGGAAGTGCAGTACCTACCTACACTACACGTCAAAATGTATGGAACAACTGTTTTTTTTTAATAACCGATGAAAAAATTCTAAATAGAGAGCTCAGAATGATGTACTTACTGAATACGTGGTAGGAATAGAATAGAATAATATTTATTTGCTTAAAAACTTGGTATAACAGATGGTAAAATACAAAAAAAAACAAGAGCATAGGTACATGTTGTTGTTGTGTTTTCGCATCGGTGTCCCTTCCACTCCGTATAAACAGTGGTTTTTTGTTAGACTTATTTAACAATCGGTGTAAAGCCTTCGTCACGGTATACCTATTGCGAATTTATGAATCAAGGAAGTAGGTATATGATTATTATTTGTACGACGGTAAAAGTGGAACATCAAGATTGGAATGATGAAGGATGGAAAATGGAAACCTACATTTACTACGAAAATAACAAGCGTTTGAAGAATTCCGATGAATCTCATTTTCACTCTTCAAACGCTTGTTATTTTCGTAGTAAATGCAGGTTTCCATCCTTCAAATTGTCATGCGAGTATGCGATGTAAGAGAAAATACACCATATTCTTCATCCAAGCTTTTTTTAGGAATCGTAAACAGTGGGTGCGGAATTCCAAAGCTGACGTAAACGCACGTGGCTAATATTCGTCTTGGATGAGTGAAGGTGACATTTTGGTTGCATCATTCTTTACAGACGGTCTAAGTTTTCGGCGCAACACGTTATTTTCTTCCATTCTGCTCTGTCAACCGTCACGCTATTACATTTACTTGTTTATATTTCATATCATTCCTCACACTATCCATTCATCCATTGTTTCTTTGGTCTTCGTCTCCTCTCTCTCTGGTAATGGACATGCGATTCGTCCCTCCTCATCACATGTCCATACCAAGACAGTCGGTTCCCTTTCAACTTTTCTGTAACTGGCGCAACTTTTAAACTTCCTCTAATATACTCGTTCCTTATTCCATTCTTGTCACACCACACATCCACCTCAACATTCTCATCTCCGCTACATGCAATCTTTTTTAAACCATCTTCATATTCACAGCCCAGCATTCCGATCTATACAGTACGACAGGGCCGGCAGTCTCGACATACATAGATACCGACATTGTCGCAAACTTTCGATCGCTTAATAATAACAGAAAAAATCGGTTGCAATAACGTTGCTTGCGAGAAACGCATCTTGGATGTTAAGACTTGCATTTCTGCCGGCCCAGGTCTAATCACGGACTTGCATATTTTCCTCTTTAACTTGAGGGGCATCCGTGGGTTGCGAGTTGTTCCAGTGTCCTGTCGCCATTTTATCCATCCTGAGTTGATCCGGTATTGTTACGTCTCGGTCTACTTCGCCATCCCCTTGCGACCCAAAGTACCGAAAATCGGAACAGATCGGTATGGGCGTTCCGGCAAGAGTTATGGGCACAGGACTGGAGAGACCGCCGAAATAACAGAATAAGTATTCTGTTTTGGTCCTACTAAATTTCAAGCCAACATTCTCCAGTCTTTGCCACCACACCTCAAATCTTATAAATTTATTAATACAGCAAAAATGTATATAAAAAAGACAAAATATTCAAAATAAAACCCAACAACGACAAAGACGACAACTAAAAATGTATAAACAGGACATTCACACAATTTTTTTTCAGTTTCCGTATAACCGGAGTCGCACGTATCTGTAATACGCAGTCTGCACTAAAAGTATCGGGAATGGAATATTTCCACTGTTCCTGTCATATTAAAATCTTTTTAATTGAAAACTCCTTGGTTTTAAAAATCGAATCCCATTTATTTATTTAAAAAAAGATTCTCGGTCTTGTCACAAGGTTTTGTCAAACTTGTTTAGTCGTTCTGAAAATGGAATTGACTCGAGAAAATTCAAGAGCGATGATTTATTATGACTTTCGAAGTGGTTTAACACAAAAACAGTATGTTGACCGGATGATTTCTGCATTTGGTGATGAAGCCCCATCCAAAACCACAATTTATCGCTGGTTTGCTGAATTTCAACGTGGACGTGTCAAGCTCAGTGATGATCCCCGTCAAGGTCGTCCAAAAACTGCAGTCACCCAAGAAAACGTTGATGCTGTGCGTAAGCTGATTGAGGAAGATCGACATGTGACATACCGCGAAATTCAGGCAACTTTAGACATTGACATGAGTCAAATACAAATAATCTTGCATGAACAATTAGGTGTAAAAAAGTTGTTTTCCCGATGGATACCGCATTCGCTCTGTGAAGAGCAAAAAGCGGCTCGCGTTACTCGGTTCGTCAGAACTCTCGAAAGATTCCACGCAGGATCCTCAAATGCTGTATACAACATCGTATCAGGTGACGAATCCTGGATATACGCGTACGAACCCGAAACAAAAAACCAGTCACGAGTTTGGATGTTCGAAAATGAGTTAAAGCCAACAAAAATTGTTCGTTCACGGAGTGTTGCAAAAAAAATGGTGGCCACGTTTGTCTAGAAAACTGGCCATGTTGCGACTATTCCTCTTGAGGGACAAAGAACGGTTAATACAAAATGGTATGCTAGCATTTGTTTGCCACAGGTCGTTTCTGAACTCCGTAAAGAAAACTGCAACCGCCGCATCATCCTCCATCACGACAATGCGAGTTTTCACACCGCGCACAGAACAAAAGAGTTTTTAGAGCAAGAAAACATAGAATTATTAGACCATCCGCCGTACAGCCCCGACCTAAGCCCTAATGATTTCTATACTTTCCCTAAAATAAAGAATAAATTGCGTGGTCAGAGATTTTCATCACCTGAAGAAGCTGTGGACGCCTACAAAACGGCCATTTTGGAGACCCCAACTCCGAATGGAATGGTTGCTTCAATGATTGGTTCCATCGTATGGAAAAATGTGTCAAATTTCGCGGAGAATACTTCGAAAAGCAATAAATACATTTTTAAATAGTAATGTTGTGTCACTTCCTTGATTCCCGAAATTTTCAGTGCCGCCCTCGTACATGGCGTATTTAGTAATGACTAGTGACTTCGATTATACGAAAACCGAAACAAAATGACAACAATGTCTTGTTCTTAACATAGGTAACCTACTTTTTTTTAAATTGCTCTGCTATAAACGCGCACAAGACTGAACCTGAACTGTGACTGAACCACATCTCCCATTCCAGACATTGTTTTTCCCAACATATACAATAAAATATACATACATAGAAAACATGGTTATCTATGTACGTGCTAACGTGCAAAACAAAAACTGGCTCGCGACTAGCTAAATGACCCACCCCGCATTGCGCAAAAATATTGCGTCATTTTTACCATACACCATCATACGAATAAGATTGATAAATGTTTCAGAGTGAGTTATAAAAATCGCGTGGCATTTCCCAATTAGAATTTGCAGCAGTTTTTCTCAATTTTTAACTAGAGCGACCACACTTGGCGATGCAAGTCAGCTCGAGCTGATCACCCCAAAGCGCCACGGTATCCCGCGAAATTCAAATTTTCTTACGTTTTTTTGAAATTTCAGGTCAGTGTCAGGTTGTATGTTGATTAAAATATGATTCGCGACCGTAACAAATATCGCTTTACTATTTATTACTAATTCATAGAAAAATCGATGCGATCCGATTAAAGTTCAGAGGGTTGTATTGATGATTTTAATGATTAACATTCTATAAATACAAACGTATTACGGCCGCGAATCATATTTTGTTCAACATAAAACCTGACACTAATCGGCAAATTACAAAAAACGTAAGAAATTCGAATTTCGCGGGCCACTGGCGCTTCGCGGTGTGCAAACCGAAACGAGATGAATCACGTCTATTTCACATTTAATGTATGGATATTAAACAAAATGTGCTCACTCTCTTGGTGTTACCTATTTTATTGTTTATTAGGTGTACCCTTAACGAAGCCGAAAGGCACTTGTTCTCCGCATCACTTCGATATTTTTTTTTGTCTTGGGACATACCTGGGAACCTTCTAGTTACGGAGATATTGGTAGTCAAAGTTTTCACAAGTTTTTTTTTTTTTAAATACATCCATTCGCGCAACGTCCTACCGTAAAACGTGATTTCTCACCCCAAAAAAAGTCTTTTCCCAGCATAATTTTTGTTTAAAGTTACTTAATTTGATGTAGGTACAGAACAGAATGCTTGGTTGACGGCTTATCGTGAAGGGTCCGTTTACATCTTGTATACATAAATAACGCTGATCGTTGATTCAGTAAGTCATACACGTAACATTATACGGCAATTAGATACAAGAGGTCGACAAACCTTTGTTTACATAAGTACTGCAACAAGTCTTATCAAATTCACGACGGGGGGGTTTCGAAAGCGTCTGTGAACGCTAAATCAATCAAGCGATAAGTGACAAAGGCACACGAACTCTTGCATAATATACGTAGTATAAATAAACATAGAAAATTAGGAGTGTTAACACCCGTTCAGGAACACTATTTGCATGACTTGAAGGATACATTAGTAGGTATGCCAGCAATGCCGTGGGCCGGTTGCTTAACGTACACTGCGAAAAACTTGGATCGTAGCCAGCAAATCATCTGCCTAGCCTTTTTCCCAACTTTGTTGGTGTCGGTTTCTAGTCTAATCGGATGCAGCTGAATACTAGTATTTTACATGGAACGACTGCCTTTCTGACCTCCACAACCCACTACTGGGTAGTTAATAGGATAAACCTTGGTAAGACTGGTTGTCAGACTGTCGGACCACTGAATGCACGGAGGAAACTCGTATGTAATGGATGATCACCCAGATCGACCTAGGCAAGCGCGGTTTAATCTTGAAGATCGCCCTATGCAGCTCTTATAATTTAGGCACGAGCTCCTCGGGTATTACGCACACTTCTCAAAAATATTTCAATACCTATCTTAATTGGGTTTTAGAAAAGAAAACCAAAAGTGTGTAAGTTACTTAATTACACACTTGTCTAGTACCTATAGTTAGACCGCAGATTCGCAGAATTAGCCAACACATGAATGAAGCGGCTATTATAAGCTACCCAGCCTGTTAGCAGTAATTGAATGCTTCCTCTTAAAAGTCTCATCGTTTGTAAAGTAGGTACGAGGTATAATTACCATACCTTTTATTTTTTTTGTGGTATGGGAAATCATCAAATGACTCCTCCCGCTCTGGGCGAAGCGGAAGGGAGTGTCACGCTTTTACTGACTAAAACCCATCCATGTTCCTTCTTTTGCCCTTTGTGTTCCAGGGCCGCGGTATCTCTTTCGAACAGTCCCGCAGCCCTGGCAGGCATAGGCCCTTGAGGGCCAGTTTGCTGACATCTCTTTGAGGCGCGCGTGGAACACGAACGCGCCGTCGACACGGCCTGTCGTCATAAGACGGACGGACGGCGAGCTAGCCCATTACTCACCGTCCACAGGCCCGCGATAATTACCATACATAGATTTTTCACTAAGCAATTTCAGATGTAGGCAATACGCAATACCAGACATAAATAATCACATGGATCACACAATCCTCCATACACTGCAAAGTGAACAGATCAATAGGTCAGTTGATTAAAATCACTTGTTATTTAAATAAAATAAACTAACACTTAATTCATTGTATGTAGGTACCTATTAAGCCTGAGGGACCTGTTCCTATTAGCGGAAAGTGAATAGAGCTAGCAACTAGAAAGCTGGCGAGCAGCGAGAGAGTGGTTCGGATAGTTTTGTCGCTGGGCTTTGAGCGACTGCGCGAGAATGTGCCAAGCGTTCGTATGTACCAAACGAGTCTCTCAGCGAACGTTCTGTCCGTCAAATGAGTGTCGCTGAATTTTCTTCTTTGATAGCTTTTGTAGCGACATACTAGTGGAGACAGACTTCTCGTGAACAGTCAGCGAAAAACTTTTTCAATTAAATTTTTATGTCTGTGCATCTAATGTGCAGCTATAATGTGCGCTTAGCTTTATGAAACCTTCCTGATGAATGAAATCACTATATAGCTTTGCTGATTGTTTCTAGGCATTGGGGTACCACCAACGTCATCTATGCCACTGCATTGCAGAACAATTGTAATTGAATCCATTTTGTTGCAGTTTTGCACAACTAACAAGCCATTTGGACATTTTGATTGTAACATCATATAAAATGACTACCTGTTTTAAATTTAATTTCTTTGATGAATTTATTCATCAAAGAAATATATAGGATCCAGAATGTGGATCCGTGCAATACCGCTATACTGCTGGAATGTGGAACCACAACTAAAACATCAATGGTTAAGTGTCTCAAGTAACTGAATACGTTATTGTAATCTTATGAGAAATACAGATTCTTCATAACCGTTTGCCATATCCATTAACATAGATTAGTATGGCATTCAATATCAATTATAGTAATGACAACAGAAACTCAATACTCACTCTTTGTAAACATCAAACAGGTAACTATAGACTCCTAGACGTGTGGTTGTGTAGGTGGCTTGTCGCAACAAGCCTGCTGAGAGACCTGTGTATAAGGAGAAGAACCCCTCTCGGGCCACAATCTCCCCGGCAACAGCAAATGAGGTCCTACTGCCCCCACTGAGTTGCATCCGAGTCTTGATCAAATCAAGAGGCTGAACAACACATGTTGCGGCCATACTGAAAAGAATAATTTTAGTTCATATAACTGCTGCTTTTTAAGTTGTGCTTTAACTTGCTCCTACCGTCATAAGCTACACAAGAGCAGAAAATATTTAATAAAACGTTAAAAATGATTCCTAATTTGTCACTATCATAATTATGAATTTCATGCTTGTTATTGTCATTGTAGAAGGTCACTTGCTGTAAGTGATGGACTCGAGTTGATTTACAGTTTTCATTAGTTATCAGTATGTACAAGAAAAATTTTGTATGTTAGTCATCATCTGCCAAGCCTTTTCCTAACTATGTTGGAGTTGGCTTAATAATGTAAGTAAATAATAGGAGGTGACTGCTGAGAGACATACAGATAGAGAAGTATGGATGAAAACATGCTGCAGCGAACCCAAATAAATTGGGATAAGGGCAAGGAAATGATGATGATATAAGTATTATTAGTATAATACTTATAATACAAAGAGGTCATGCCAGTTCCCATTGCTGATGAGCAACTTTTTTTTTTAATTATTATTGTAGCCAACCATTTACTTATATTATAAATTTTTCAATATATAATTTAAATGGTTGGCTACAATACATGATGGGAAAAAATATATGTGTCTTATGTGTTAAAATATAGGTGTGTTAAAAGCTTGTCAGTGTTTAAACCTAGGTTAAGAGGTGACAAAGCAGATGCAAATTGGATGGAGGGACCTTTAATAAATTCCGTTACTAACATTTTATTGGTTTTCTGCAATTTTATTTTTACATGTGGAATAACACAATTTTATTGTCTCATGCAAAGTTCATTTCAAATTACATTAAAGAAATTAAGTATTGTTGTTTTAAATAACAGAATAAGATAAGAGAACTCGGAAAAGTATGATTACTTATTACATAATCAAGATTTTGATAAAGCAATCAATATAAACTCAATTATTAACCTAGAGATCATAAATAACAATTTGAATTCGTTGGAGTAGTAAATGTTTCTTACACGATTGTTAACGGGGACAAGGTTTTTAAAACTAATGAACAGCTCTCCTATGCTTTAAGAAACGAGCGCTTGTGAGTTTAAGTGTAAATAATCATAATACACATTTTTACGGTAATGTCCATGACATTGATCCTATATAAATGACATGTAGTCTTAAAATAAATGCAAGATTGGTACCCGGCAAGGCCGCCAAAAGCGAATTTAAGCGCGTTCGGTACATAGCGCTCCTTCGGCGGCGCTACAGCTGCTGGAGATTGCGCCATTTTCACAACTTTTCACTTTTAAACACACACAGTCAGCACACTTATAGTTACACTATTAAAAGTGAACGGTTTTCATTAAAAACCCGAGATTCTAGTTCGAAACGTGTGCACCGCTCAGTTCTATCCAGCTGGATTTGACAACAATGGTAACCAACTGACAGGTCAAGGTGACAAATTGTCAGCTGCCAAACCAATATTTCATTCATCTAGATACAAGCCTTTTAGGCAAACGAAATTGGACTACGGCTACGGCTTCTAACAGACATGGCAATATCATAACTGAATAATTAATACAAGTACACCGATCTATTCAGTTAATCTATCTCTAGATTGTGTAGTTCGTAGTGTAGTCGGGCGGCGGCTTTTCTGAGGTTTGTCAGCCGGCCACCACCACCACTAGTGTCATTGCACATTAGCGTACATTGCAGGTGTAGCAAACGGGAACGAAATTTTGAAAGAAGAAAAAAAGAAGATTTATAAAGAATGGAAGAGAAAAGGCGGTAGCTGTTTCCAGAGCTAAGGTGCAGGAGAAGTAATATGATTCGCTGGATAGTTCTAGAGGCCAGAAGTAACTCTTTATGATGACAAAAGCAAGATATGATTACAAAAGCAAGAGAAAGGAGAACGAGAGTTATAAATCACATAAAGTGTATGAAAGATGGCGCTTGTGTATGAAAGATGGAAATTAGCATGGATGCAGTGAGAACGGAGTTCAAAGTGGGAAAAAGGAAAGGCCATGTGCGTTGATGAAATACCAGTAGAAGTATGGAAGTGTTTAAAAGAAGATGGATGAATGTGGCTGACTTTATTCTTCAATAAGATGTGTGAAGAAGCGATCCCACAAGAATGGTGCAATAGTTCGCTAGTGCCCATCTTCAAGAATAAAGGTGATGTGCAGGACTGCAACAACTATCGTGTGATAAAGCTGATGTCACGTAGTATCAAAGTATGGGAAAAAGTAATGAGTGAGATTACCTAAAATCAGTTTGGGTTTATATCAGGTTGAGGAAAAATGGACGCCACTTTCGCACTCCGCCAATTGTGTGACAAGTAAAGACGTGCACACAAGAACTTGCCACATGGTGTTCATTGATCTAGAATTCTAGACTAGATGAATGAATACCATGTGAAAGTTCTTGTGTGCACGTCGTTATGGTGGGCCTTCAAAGAGAAAGGTGGGCTGGGAAGTATGTAGGTAGAGTAGAGTTAATTCGTGCTATGTACACTACAGTCAATCTTGTATCTACATCCGGTCAGCTGCTGGCAACACCGACGAGTTCAGTGTGACTGTAGCTGGAGGCACCGTGTGCTGTAGGCTTGCATCAAAGATCGGTTTTCAGTCCGTCTCTCTTCCTGTTGATTATGGATGTTCTAACGTCGGACATACAGGAAGTGGTAGCCTGGTGCATTCTGTTTGCCGACGACATTGTTCTTGTCGGTAAAGATGAACCTGAGATTCAGGGCAGATTGGAAAAATAGCGACAGAAAATGGAGAATGTTGGCTTGAAAATCAGCAGAACTAAAACCAAGTACATGTTCTGCGATTTCGGCGGTCTCTCCTGCAGTCATAGCGCCAGAGGGCACGTTTCTTCCTGTCTTCTCCGACTTTCGGTATCTTGGTTGCAAAGCGATGGCGACACACAATTAACACGGGATGAAGATGCAACAACAATCAACAATCTGCGACTCCCGCATTCCCCTTACACGTAAGGGAAGATTTATGAAACAATGGTTAGACCTGCTGTCTTGTATGGATCAGAACGTTGGGCCACTAAATGGATGACTGTAAGGCATTTGTATGTGGCTGAGATGATAATGCTAAGGGGGATGTGTGGTGTCACGCGAATGAATAAAATAAGTATTGATCCCATAAGAGGAAGTCTGAAAGTGGCGCCGGTGACTAAAAACTTGTGTGGTAAGCGGTTGTCGTGGTATGGGCATGTGATGCGGAGGGATGAGGAATGTCGTGTGGAAAGTTTTGAGCATGAATGTAGATGGGTATAAGAGTAGAGGAAGACCAAAGAAACGATGGATGGACTGTGTAAAGCATGATATGGCAAGAAAGGAGGTGTCTGTTGAGATGACGAGTAATAGAAAAGTATGGAAGAAGAAGACATGGTGCGCCGACCACAAATGAATTGGGACAAGGGCAAGAGAATGATGATGGCTTAGGATATCCAAAAGGCAAGAACAAAAATAGCGGATCTTTAATAAAAACAAATATTTATTTTGCATCACTTATAGCTAGACATAATAGGTAATCACATTGTCGCTTTTTCAAGAATTAGGTTGACATTCCGAATTAAAGAGTTAAAACCCTCTGGTTTAACCGTTTAAAATAAAGAGACTGTCCGCGTCAGTCGTGGATTGGCAGCCTTATCAGTAAAACACTACTGTAACTCCGATAATGAAGAAGGTACTACATTACTGTAATAGTTAAGTGTAATTCGCAGAACTTCCACATTGTAGAGCGTAAGCTCAGCCGATCAAAACTACGTAGGCGTTTACTTCTTAAAATCTAAAGAGTCTTATATACCTTAAGCCATGTTATTATAATGCTGCATCACTGCATGGGGTTCTTTTGGCGGTTGACATTGTCACGACAGCGCGGTTGGCAAACATTTGTAAAATTGTACTGATAAAACAAGCGGCGTCGGCGTTAGTTCCGATTAAGGCCACTCGCGAAAAGAACATTGCAGCACTGTACTAGAAGAACTTTTTCTGGAATAATTTGTTGACTGCGTACGTATTTGAATGTCTTTGGTTGACTATTTGTTTCATCGACTTTTTTGCACCGACATCCGAAAGTAAAGTTAATTTTCACGGTCGGTTATTTATTTTTAACCGACTTCAAAAAAGGAGGAGGTTTCTGAATTCGACCGTATATATTTTTTTGCAACTAAGTTCTTCATATTACTGTTTAATTTTACTCTTGCCATGTATAAATGAATTGCACATTGTAACTAGAAGTTATTATGTGACAAAACTTCATCAACATAGGCAAACAAGAAACATATTATTAAACGTACTCATACACTCCTCAAGCAAAGTGAATATAAAAAACCATAGAAAAAAAATCACGTAAATCGGCCCAGTAATAAAAAAACAGCCGAATACGTAACCTCCTGTTATTTTGGAAGTCGGTTAAAAACTGATTTTCAGGCTCCGGTGTCAATGAGTAGTGCATACTTATACATCGTTTTCTCTTCTTCCTTAACTTTCTTCTTCCTGTAACTGCTCATTCGCTTCTTTGTGCTGCTCATACCAATGGTCAGGGTTTTTCCCGAACGCCTGTAATTAGATAATAAATGTATCATATGATAATACATTTTTTTTTTTCTCACTGTTAAATTAGCTATTTAGGCGCATAATATAGTGCATGTGGTGCTCTTCTTTAAGTAATGGGGCACTTAGACTTAAGTTTGAAATTTTTTACTATCTATGTAATAGTGTACTCATTGTTGAAGAGCCAAATAAAATAAATAAATATATAATACATTTTAGGGGTTAAAGTATGAAATTGCCGATTTCGTGAAACGTGCTATTTCCATATACCTATTTTGGAATCGTCTGAACTGATTATGTATGATGCAACTGCAATAGTTAGTGAAAAAAACTGCGTTGCACTGCGTATCTTAAATTCTTGAAACACAGTCTCCGACAAAAATATACCTATCTATTGGTGAAACCGACGGCACATTGAAACAGGTATTTTGACACACTATGAGGTAATATGCAACTACTAGTACGGTTTTTAAACTCTAAAAGGTACGTCATTTAACAATTAATCCAATAAAAATGGAATAAGGAAAAAATAAACAAAATAAATAATAATAATAATAAAAATATAATATAATAGAACAAAATGAGAGAAAAAACGACAAGTTCATAGTTAAAAGACCATAAGACCTGTCTGTCGTACTGTATGGATCGGAATGCTGGGGTGTGAAGAAGATGGATCAAAAAAGATTGCATGTAGCGGAGATGAGAATGTTAAGGTGGATATGTGGTATGACAAGAATGGATAAAGTAAGAAATGAGTACTCGTATATTAGAGGAAGTTTGAAAGTTGCGCCAGTTACAGAAAAGTTGAAAGGGAATCGACTGTCTTGGTATGGGCATGTGATGAGGAAAGACGAATCGCATGGGACTAAAAGAGTGATGAATATAAAATATTGATGGATAAAGAGGGAAAGGAAGACTAAAGAAAAGATGGATGGATTGTGTGAGGAATGATTATGAAGGAAAAAGGAGTAAATGATAGCGTGACGATTGACAGGAGAGAATGGAAGAAAAAACGTGTTGCGCCGACCCCAAATAACATGGGACAAGGGCACGAAGATGATGATACTATAATACACTAGCTTATGCCCGCGGCTTCGCACGCGTGGAGTTCGGTAATGTCCCACGGGATCGTACAACCAGGATAAAAAGTATCCTATGTGTTGTGTGTTTGACTTTCAAAAATGCCTTTAATGGTCTAAAAAAAATAAATGCTTTGAGTTGAGTTAATCCAGGTGATAAACTATCTGTGTGCCAAATTTCATCTAAATTCGGTCAGTTGTTTTTGCGTGAAAGAGTATCAAACATCCATCTATCCATCCATCATCACAAACTTTCGCATTTATAATATTAGTAGGATTGTCAGTGTTATTCTTTCGACACGCAGTCTCTCTTGGTTACAGCCTCAAAGGATCAAACCTAATAATCATGTTAAACATAATATAAAATCAACATTTCGGTAGTCAGGCAGGCGCATACATAATAACAAATTGAATGAATAGAAGCAAAAGAATACCTCAGCCATTTTTCCCAGAAGAAAATTCTTGGGCACCTCTTCGACAGCCCGCTGGCCCCATTGGAACACGTTCCTTGCTAGGTCACCCTCACCATCCTGGAAAATGAATACATAGTAGTTAATACACTTTTTTTTTCAATGGTCTTGATTGTGCCACTGCTGGGCAAAGACCTCCCTCATATCCTTCCAGGTACTCTTGTCCTGCGGCACCTCGAACCTGCCTTCGTGATGTGCGTCCAGATCATCTCGCCAACACTTTCTAGGCGTTAATCCACCTATCTATTGTGATACTTAGTTACAAGTATTTGTACCTATAGTGTGAAAAGTGTTCATCACCTAACATTATGTACATCAAACCTAGTAACACATAGGGGCTGTCTCCACGTATATATACCTATAGGTACGATATTATCGTCGTTGCCACGTATTTCTATACACTCTATTAGAGGCCGTCTCCACGAGCGAGAAAATCGCGGCGATATTATCCCATACAAATACCTACGTAATATCGCCGCGATTCTCTCGCTCGTGGAGACGGTCCCATAGAGCAAACATCATTGCTATGGATGCATGCAACAGCCATGGCGGTATTTAAAGAATAAGATTTGAAACTTGTATTTGTAAAAAAATATGGAAAAGTTGGAACTTTTGTCCTTCAATATTTCCATAGCCAGAAAGTCCAGTACAAAAAAAAAACTATCGCAATGACGGGGGAACAAGTCTTTTTTCACCTGTAATCCATTTGTATGGAGTTATAATATTCAGTCTCTAAAAGTACGTTTGGACATTTAGATTGAGCGTGTTACCTTGTAGTATTGCAAATACATTTGTCTAGTAAATGTGGTAGTTAATAGTTTTCTTCCGGCGTTATCATTCTCTTCCAACAGCCCTGCTTCCATGAGGAACTTCCACATTTCCTCTGAAAAAGAAATGAAATAATGTTTTCATAAATACAATTATACATACATGGACCCCATGGGAAAAGCCGTGAGTGCGGAATGCGGAAACTACAGAATCTCACGTGATAAGAGCCATACACTACTTTACATACATACACATACACATACATACACAACATATACTACTTTTTCCTTATCCACTTTCATTTCGTTTTGTTTAAATCAAAGTCTTGTTTTGTCTCATGATTGTTAACTACCACGTGAGTACCACGCAGGGGCGTAGTTACTGCCGTATCAGCCGTATCAAAGATACGAGGCCAAGTAATGTGGGCCCCTGACGTGTAGAGGAAAATAAACACAAAATCTTCCCATAATCTCAAATTCTTATTGAAAAGAGGCTCGTAATGAGTAATTAATGAAAATTTCACTTATCGCGGCCCAAGAAGCTCAAATTTTTCGTACTCGCTCTTCAATAAAGTCTTCGTTATTTACGGACCAGAAAGCTCCAATTTTTCGAGCTCGCTCTTCAATGCGGACTTCATTTATCGTGAACCGCCTTTTTTTCGAGCTAGGTAGGCTAGCTCTGCATTAGGGAGGCACTCCGGTATCACGGGGTGCCGACCTACCTTCGTCGTGTGGTCGGGGACTACCTGACGGACAGGGCCGTCATCTACCCTGGTCACAGCGGAGAGTGGAACCAGCGAGAGATGTCGTGCGGTGTTCCACAGGGATCGGTTGTAGGGCCGGCTTGTGGAACATCGGTTACGACTGGGTGGCAAACTACGCTAAACACGCTGGTGCTGGCGCAGGGGAGGTCGCACGAGGCGGCGGCCGAAGTAATGACACGCGGGGTTACGGTAGTCGTGGAGAGGATCCGGCAGTTGGGTCTCGAGGTGGGACTCGTCCTCCACAGCCGGTGGAACCACCGGAGAAGAAGAAGCACCGGGCGTCGGGGGCCACGTAGGCGCGGGCCTGTGGACGGTGAGTAATGGGCTAGCTCGCCGTCCGTCCGTCTTATGACGACAGGCCGTGTCGACGGCGCATTCGTGTTCCACGCGCGCCTCAAAGAGATGTCAGCAAACAGAAGGGGCCCGCAAGGGCCGATGCCTGCCAGGGCTGCGAGATTGTTCGAAAGAGATACCGCGGCCCTGGAATACAAAGGGCAAAAGAAGGAACATGGATGGGTTTTAGTCAGTAAAAGTCTGACACTCCCTTCCGCTCCGCCCAGAGCGGGAGGAGTCATTTGATGATTTCCCCAAAAAAAAAAAAAAAGGTAGGCTAGCACTGCAATAAAAACTGTCCAGAAAGCTCAAATCGTTATTTCATAATCCTCTTTTTGGGTTTCGCCGCACTCTGGTTCAAAGGGCCAAATTGTTATTTATAGCATAGCATAATCAGCATATAATGTTCCCACTGCTGGGACACACAGCCTCAGCTCTGTGAGAGGGAATTGGCTATAATCCACCACGCGGGCCCAGTGCGGGTTGGTAGATGTAACGTGTCTTCGTATTTTTCCTCACGATCTTTTCCTTCACCGTTTTTGAGAGCAGTGGTGATGAAATAAATTACACAAAGTAATGCGCCACCCACGACTTACTGTTCGTAAGTCGGGGCCGCTACCACTGGGCCGCTACCGCTGCTCTAAACTGCTCACTGCTTTGCTGCTGTCATTTGGAGGTCTTTGACAAATTGCTGTGGGTAGTCTTAAGGACCCAGGTCTCAGTCTTACCAAGGGGTATTGTGTTGCCTTGTGGGTATTGGGTTGAGCTGGTCCAATTGTCAGTGTGTTCTCATGTTAAAATACTGGATCCAGCTATATATATACAACACAGTTCAGAAAAGACTCACCACATGATGATGACTATGTTTGTAATGAAATAGGTTTTTTATGGCAATAGTCTCTAGGACTGCATTAAATACAAATATTGGGGTTTTATTTATTTTAACAAACCTTCTTTAACTGCTGCACCGCTCATGAAGATGTGTGTGAGTGCAGCAACTAATATTTTCCGTTGATGTACATCAGTGACGGCTGACTGGAGTGATTCACATTCTTCCGTCAGCACTACAATGTATTGCTTGCCACTTCTAGAATCAACTTCAACTAATTTGTAGCCGTACACCTGTAGTTATAGAAAAAGTTATTCATATTCATTTATTTGCATTATCACAAATGAAGGTGTTACAGTCAGCCCCAAAAAGATGTAAACACAGACAAAAACCATTTCATTTTTGAGATTTATGTAGATTACCCTGTATAGAGCAAGAGAGAGTGAGTTTATATTATTATGTATCTCGCCGATTTAGGTTTTGGTGCAATGAATGTTTTGTTATTGTAGCTATACATTGTAGACACAATTATGGAATAATGGTTGTAGACAATGAAATGGTTCCTTGTCCGTGTTTATATCTTTTTGGGGCTGATTGTACACAAGGCTTAAAGGTGCTCTCTCACTGAGAGCATTCACTTGAATGTACCAGTTCAGATTCGAACATTACATCAGGGAGTGAGGACAATGGAACACAACTGTGTGAAACCTGTAATAATGCAATTTATAACAATTACTCGTTTTTGTACATAATCAACTCTTGGATATTACATTACTTATGAATGCTCCCTCATTGGGAGCACCTATTTGTAAGGTAATGCTCAAAATCGAATCATTAATGATTGTTAGTACATTCCATGAGAATGCTCCAGTGAGGGAGCACCTTAAGGCCGCTGCCTCGAATTTTGCGGGCAGCGGGGGGGCGGCGGCGGCGGCGGCGCTCGTTGACTGGAGTGCACCGCTCGTTGCCCGCCCCCACGCCGCTTTTTTCGAGAACCGGTCCATTTGATTTTACGCATAAGATCCTGCCGCACCCGCGCCGCCGCCGCCGCCGCCGCCCCGCTGCCCGCAAAATTCGAGGCAGAGGCCTTAAGCTAAGAAAATACACAACTTCATTGCAATTTGATTTCAACAATACAATTGAGAACACAAACAATTCTAATGAATAAGGGCTAGTATTTAACTATAAATTAAAAAATCTTCCTTTTTTATATAAAAAAACGCATGCATATTTTCGGAATATTTTGGTATTAGTTTTGTTAAAGATTTGGTTTGTTTGCATAACAATAATTATTTTGATGTAAAATAAATTGAAGGGTGATAATTTTTTTGATGTGCATTAAAAATAAGTCATTAATAAGAATGGAAGAAGAAAATGTGTTGCGCCAACCCCAAATAAAATGGGACAAGGGCCATTATCCGCCATTATATTGATGAGTGATAACTCTTATGTTTCAATGTGTGCTAATGGAAGCTCAGAAACACAACTTTGCATGAAAGAAATATGAAGAAGTTCTTTAACATGAACAAGAACTTATGACCCCAATCTATTTAAGTCGAGAGTTAACAGGCTTCTTCTGGGTAAGCTCGTTCCATCGTCGACCTCATCTCTGTCCTCAGGACTAGATTGAAGTAAAGAATAGGCCCATTTAATATAAAAAACAAACTTGCCCTACAGCCCAAACGGCTGGACGGTTGTTGACATATGAAGTGTCGTTGAATTCGTCAGAATTGTGGTAGTGACAGGGTAAATTTTGAAAATGGCGCCCACAAAGGAATCTTTTTCCTTTGTGGGCGCCATTTTTTCGGAGGGGTATGTTTTTTTTTTCTTACAATATACATATATGGATATCAAATGAAAGCTAGTGAAAAGACCATTTCAAAAATATATGTATCCTAACACGTTTCTATTACTGTTTTAAAACAAATTGTTAAAAAATTTCTAGCATGAATGTATCAAGTCAGTAATCACATTGCCTGTACTTTGAAGACCTAGTCGGTTAATAAAACTAAAAAGTGAGAAATAAAATTATTAGTCTAAAAACAAAAAACCTGACTGCTATATAAGTTTTGTAAGATACTTACTTAATCAAATAATGAAATAACTTCTTACGTATATTCAAATTAGTAAGCAAAATACTTTAAAACAACAACAATACTTACCCTTTTTAAAACTTTATTGGCTTCAGATAACACTTTAGCCACTTGACTTGTAGCAGTTTCACAAGTTCCGTTAAGATGTTTTATTATTTCACCGCGTTTAATTGGTATTTTGCTGCCTTCTCTACATAGGATATAGTGAACGCACTCCCTGATGGATTCTTCGAGCTCAGAAATATCTGGCTCTACATTAGTGGACCTGTTGCCGCGTCTTTGACTCATATTTTTGTTTCGTATTGGTTTTACCGGTGTACACTCACAAGGATGTTCCAAGGAAACAATGAACAAACAAAGACTGAATAACACGGAAGACAAGACGATAAACTTTATCAGTCTACTTCAATGTCTTCAATTTTCAATAATATTGTTTTTCAACTGACTGAAAATACACTGCTGACATTGACAATTGGGATGTAATGTTATGTCATTTGAATGCTATACTTCATTTTAGACATCGAATTACACGTAGACAGAGGAATTACATGACATTCGAACGTAATTAGGCATCGACTTCAGAAACCTGGAACGCTTACAGGCTTTCAAATTAAAAATGGAAACAAAATTTTGAAGAAAAAGTCAATAAATGGGAATATTCCAATAAAAACTGTTGTTATTAAGTTGCGTGCGGGCCACATTCAAAAAGAGTGGTCTGTACGAATTTTTATTTGTTTTTGGTAGTGTACCCATAGTGTTGAATGAATGAAAGTTTTAATATACCAATAAAAACTGTTTTTTTTACGTTGTGTGCGGGCCATATTCAAAAGAGTGGTCTTTTTTATTACAAAATGGGCCCACTTTTCTGCTGACTTCAATCACGCATGGTGGAAAGCGATGGATGAGGTCTATGATGAAACGAGTGTGCCCAGAAGATGCCTGTTCACTCTGTACGAATTTTTATTTGTTTTTAGTAGTGCGTCCAGAGTGTATTTTAAGGGTCATTAATAATTTCAATCATTCACTTATATATTATAACTAGCTGTTCCCCGCGGTGTCACACGCTGTGCGGCTCCTAAGGGTCGTAGCGTAATGTTATACATATAGCCTATAGCCTTCCTCGATAAATGGGCTATCCAACACAAAAAGAATTTTTCAATTCGAACCAGCAGTTCCTGAGATTAGCGCGTTCAAGCAAACAAACAAACTTTTCAGCTTTATAATATTAATATATAATATATAATAATAGTATAGATAATCCAAACGGTTTGAATTTAAATACCTATCGACCGGCGTTTAGTAATGAATT
Organism: Eurois occulta; assembly: GCA_950022335.1. Taxonomy (NCBI): domain Eukaryota; kingdom Metazoa; phylum Arthropoda; class Insecta; order Lepidoptera; family Noctuidae; genus Eurois; species Eurois occulta. Next base: position 16,369,267 of record OX465495.1, on the reverse strand, counting down.
TTTAAAAACCTATCTACTGTCGACTAATATTTACATTACTACTTGACTATATTTTGCAATTACTACATTATTTATTTATTTACCTTGGAAATATTAATTTATTTGTATTTATGTAATATTGCTTTCCACTGTGTCCTATTTTTAAGTAAAATGGATAGCCGCCTTATTAGAATGGGACCGAATTCGCAATCTTGGCCCTCTCTTTCTGTGGAATAATATTGTAGCAAGAAGCATTCCATAACCAACGGACACGCGGCACGCCCCTCTGCTGTCCGTCCGTCTGTCTGTCAACGGGCTGTATTTCATAATCCGTAATAGTTAAACAATAGAAATTTTCACAGAAAGTGTATAAAAATTAAAGGAGGCTCGCCAGGCTCGGGATACTACGATGGTACGGAACCCTTCATTGGCGAGTCCGACTCGCACTTGGCCGGTTTTAATATTAAAATAAGGTCTGCCGTTTTATAGTCTGGCAAGTAACTTTTTATGTGGCAGTTGACAATTTGGTATTGTAAGTAATGGTAACATTGAAATAGTAGTGTATTATCTATGGTGGGGAATTTGTTGAACGTTTATTTAAGTTTTTTTCTGAGTCTGAGTCTATGTGCTATTGTGCTTGTTAGAATCAATAATCTAACTACAGTTCGTACAATCTCTGAGTGAGAACCTGTGAAGTTTTCATTTGGTGAAGTGCTGCAATTACAAGTAACTACAAAATGCTACACCTACCAGCATTCTATAAACAATATGAGCGAAGTCCTATAGACGGCGTCTACAAAGCACTGCGCAATAATGACCTAGCTGACTGTGTAGTACTGGCGACAAGAGCACTTAAACAAAATAACAATTTCATAAAATTTGAAAAAAAAGAAAAGTCCTCTTCGGAAGCTCTTCAGCTTGGGATAGAAGGTAAAAAAGCATTTTGCGAAGGTGTCTATCAGATGGCGCTTGTAAAATATAACTTGGCTTTAATGCGGGCTCCACCAAATTCTGAACCCATGAGATTGACTTACTATAGCAGAGCAGAGCTATTGCTGAAAACAAAGCAGTTTCCGGCTTGTGTCAAGGATATTGAGACCTGCCTAGCCCTGAGCTGCCCCGAAAGCTTGGTCAACAAACTGCAGGAGATGAAGGCTGAAGCCTCTCAGTATACATGGATGGAACAGCTGGAACGCAAGCAGTTGTGAGTATAACTCAGTTTATTCCCCTCTGTTATGTGCTTTAAAAACTTTCGAACACACTACATGCTTCTATTAAGCAAATCAAGTATCTTGACTTGGCTCGCGAGGTTGTTGACATGTGGGGTGTGGACTCAGCGATCATTGTGCCGATATCGTTAGTCAGTCAGCCTATGGCTTAATTGGCAAGAGCCTCAACCAATATCTGAGGAGGTTCTCGTACTTCTGGACACTGCACATATTTCTAGGAGGTTCCTCTTTCTGGAGCCCTGACCGCCAGTAGCTTGTACCCTGTTCCTGATACCGGTGGGCTACTATTTTTTTTAATATTTTTAAATGTTTTTATATTAATTTAGATTGAAATATTTAAAAATGTAATTAATGTACATGTATCAAAATAAATAAAAGACTACAATGGTCCTATTTATACCAAATTAGCACAACTTGTTATCAATTTAGTGAGACACTGGGTTTTCACACAAACTACTCTCATTGCAGTCCGTGAGTTAGCAAATCCAACTAATGATTCAAATTCTTTAAAATATGTTTGTTTACATACATTATTATAGTATGATTAAGTTTCTTTTTTCAAATAACATTTAACAATTACTAACTTTTTGGAGCACACAAATATGATTGGAATATTTGTCTGTTAGTACATCATTCATTGTTCAATAGTGTAAACAAGTTTTTCATATATAAAAGTTATTATTTCTAGGTAGAACAAAACTGGACTGGATTTTTTTAACACCAACAAGACCTGAGTTCAAAAATATTTCAGCAATGAGTTGGGCTTTCTTCATTGCTTGCTATTTATGGTTACTAAGTTGTATTACTGAGATGGTCATATCATTTGACATGTTAAGCAGACAGTAGGCAAACCGATTCAACACCAATAAGATTGTGGGGGTCCAAAATCTTGTGTGTTAAATTGGTTTGCTGTAAAAGAGAGGAATTAAAGATGTTATGGACATAACATGTGAACAGGGGCCCAATTCTGCTATTACAATAGACGACAATAGTGTCAGAATGGTCTGTCATTGATTTCATAATTGTTGATTTTGACAAGTTTTGACAAGTTAAAATCAACAATTTATGATATCAATGACAGACCATTCTAATGGTAATTCTAATGGTCTGTCATTGATTTCATAATTGTTGATTTTGACAAGTTTTGACAAGTCAAAATTAACCATTATGAAATCAATGACAGACCATTCTGACACTATTGTAATAGCAGAATTGGGCCCCAGAGCAGTGGGATGATGGCTAATAGAGATGTATTTATGGAAGGAAAACAAATGTACTGACTGCAAATTAATTGGGATAAGGGCAGACAAAGAAAGAAAACTAAAAAGAAACAATATTTTAAGCATAATCTAAACAAATTAAATATAAGCATGTACTATTTGTAATTTGTCAAAAAGTATTGTTATTTACATTAATTTAATAATTTTGTTTCAGATCCAATCCATTTGTTGAAGAATTCTTTAAACTCAAAGGACCTCGCAACCCAGACATACCATGTGCCACTTCAGATGTGGAAGTCATCATGAAGTCGGGACAACCAAAAGTGGTTGCTACCAGAGATATACGTGTTGGTACTGTCGTAGCAGTAGAGACAGCATTTACAGCGAATACTCACATTATGAATCAGGTCACTTCATGCTACTACTGTCTTAAGATGAACTTTAATTTAATTCCTTGTGAAGGATGTTGTACCGTCATGTTTTGTGACAAAAGATGCAAAGATAAAGCCATGCAGGAGGGGCATAATGTTGAGTGTAAAATCATAGGAAACATAGGGCATGATATTAAGCTAGCCTTCAAAGCTACTCTAAAAATTCGTCAACTGTGTAGCTCTTGGGATGAGTTCATCACAGCATCTAATGATTTAGGTGCTGATCGAATGAAAAACAGTACTTTTGCCGAGATTTTTAATTCAGAAAAGTTTTCTATACTAAATGCTCATTATGACACACATTTCATTTATGGAGCATTATTTAACCGTTGTATGTATTTAGCTAATATCATTCATTACTTGGATATACATACATCGTTTCTGCCAAAATCTCCTGAAGACAAGAGTGCAGCCATACGGGCAGTGTCCAGGGTAATGATGCACCTGTCACTGTTTTGTACTCCTGTACAACTGCAGCATCACTCCGAAATATGCACTGAAGGTCGGACGACGTTTCACAACCACCGAAATGAAGGATATTTCCCGTTCATTGGGAATCTGGCCAATTCCTGTCTACCGAATTGTTATGTATTGGGTCTTCGGAACAGCGCAGCTCTGGTCACCTTAGCACCAGTGAATAAGGGGGCTGAATTAACCATTTCTTATTTGTAAGTAAATAATTTTTGTTTTTCAACAGTTATTGCCAGATAGTCGGTGACACTTGCACTTCTTTTGGGTCATGCTACAGGATACTTTTTTACTCATTACCTTTATTTTTTCTTTTTCAGAGGCCATTGGTTGGACGTCATCCCAAAGGAAACATTAATGCGAGCTAAAAAATTCTTCATTCATTATAGAACAGTCTGCAAGGATTGTATCATCTGTGGTGGTCGTGCTGACAATGTCCTTCGTAATGTGCCCCTTAATGATACACAAGAGAAAGCGTTGAAGAAATTTTTAAAATTTAACTTTAGCCCCATGAGAGATTTCTCTCAAAATATTGAAACAGCTTATAAAGAAACATGTAACATCTTGTTGGCGTTGAGTGATGCCCCTTGCTCCAAGGAATATGTTAAAGCCTATGTCTTATTTATACAATGTCTTATGCATGTTGTGCAGTTCAAGTTCCCCAATATCATTATGAATCAATTTGAGTAAAAGTTATGGCTAAATGCTGTTTATAGGAAAGAAGTACCTAGTTCTTTCTTTTGGTTTTAGAGGCAACATTATAGGTAATAATTATGGAGTGCACTGCCCCTAAATTAAACCTCTAAGTAGACTAAAAAAAATTTTCCAAGTAAAAAAAAACTGTTTGTGTGATTTTGTTTTGACCGTTTTGTGGATGTGTTTGTTCTAGTGCTGGTAATTTATTAGTCAAAATAAAATCCTAGACGTACTGAACGCTGCTTTAAAAGTCCATCTATTTTAATGGGACCTTACATGCATATATATAAAATAGAAATACACGTTTTACCAATTAACATGGGAGAAGCCCATGAGATGAGATGTTATTTGGGGTCGGCGCAACACATTTTTTTACTTACATTCTCCCCTGTCAATCGTCACGCTATCATTTACATCTTTTTCTATCCTAATTTTATAAAGAGGTAGTTAGTAAGTTTGTATGTAGGGGGTAATCTCCGGAACTAATAATCCAATTCTACAAATTCTTTCACTAGCAGAAAGCTACATTATTCGTGGGTGCTATCCTACTTCCTTTGCTATGGATGGATGAATGGATGTCTCAATCACGCCAGAACGGCTGAACGGATCTGGACAAAATTTGGCACAGAGATAGATTATACTCTGGAATAACATAATAATATTATAGGCTACATATTATCGCGCTAATAACTAATAGTGCATTATTTCCATATTCTTCTACTGTTTGACAGCCGACAAGAAAATGGTTAGTTTAGAGCAAATGTTGTAGGAATAAGTAGCCTGTCGGTTCAGCGACCGCCCTGTAATCCAGGGTTCGCAAGTTCGAATCGTAGTCGGGATTTACTTTTTGTGATTATTTTGTTTTTGATTTTAATGTTGTTAAGATTTCCAAAAATAATAAACATGGTTCGCGACTTCGATCCCCAATCGGTTTTCACTTTTTGTAAGTTCTAGATATTTTGTTTTATTTTAATGCTTTATGATTTTCAAATCATTTCAAAATAGATTAATGTATATTTTTAGTTTTTTTTTGTAACCATTCAAAAGATCGGTAAGGGTTGGATTTTACAACGAGTCGCCTGAATTTGAGGGTATTGGTGGTGTAGGGGGCTTAACCTTTTGACCGCCACAGTCGTGTATCTATTTAAACGTAAAACCAAAATGTGCCTAGCACGCCACGGTCGCGATTGGTTGACAGAATTTTAAACGTAAATAAATGTCATAAAACAGCATCGTTTTGTTTTTTCCCTTGTTACCTACTTATGTACCTTGACTCCTTGACTCTTCTTAATTTATTTGAAGTGAACTGCTTTCATTAGATTTCATCTGTATTGACATAAGATGACAAAAAAGAAAACCAGTAAAAAAGTTCGAAAATCATAGTGCCCTCAAAGGCACAGTCACCACACCATAACAAGACACGTAGTGATGTAGGCAGCAGTCAATATAACAAGATTATCGACCTCTACGGCAACCTACGTTATATTTGATTTATTCTGAATTCTGCATTATTAAACAAGTAAAACATTTGATATTGAACTTTTATGTTTGAGAAATCAAGAAAATTTTATAATACTGAACTATGCGCTCTTTTAAAGTCGAGTTTTAGTAGATTATCGATTAATTGTAATGACTGCAATGCCCATCTCTATCACACTGTTGTATTGTCTGTGCCGGGAACGCCACAGTACTACCACAGTATAAATATTAATAGGTTTTTAGACTGTGGTACTACAGTACCTCTATGTTTGACAGTCCCATGACGTCAAACGCGTAAAATTTTTGAATAGAGTAGTTCGTTTGCTGTTATTATTATTGTTTACTGTTTACATGATTAATAATGGATGACTATAATATGAGTAGTGAAGACTTATTAAATATATTGCAAGGAGTCGATACTGACACGATAATCATGGAAGACATAGAAGAAGAATAAATAGGTATATCGATGTAAATCAATATAGATTGTTCAATTAAAGTTATGTTGATTGTCTTTTACATATAGAACGGTATATAATGTGTGAAGGTATTAAAAATGGCGTGATTATTCTACCAATTTCTACTACCTAACTATTTAAATAATACTGATTTTTATGAAATGTTTTATTTTATCTTTTGTGAACTTCATGTATGTGACACTTAAGAAACTTTGTCCATGTAGGTACCATTATTCCTCATTATTTCCTATTCATTTCAGTGTTGTAAATTGTCTACATTCGCAAGTCAACAACATCAGTTAGTGGCGATATACAAAAGCATTAATATTGCTTGTTCTTCCAAAGAAACTTAAATTTTATTAGTTGACAATTTTAAAAGTACAAAACAATAAAAATAAAATATTTCGATATTATTAATAAGTATCGGTGTCGCACCTCTAGAGTAGAAGCGAGCAATTTCAAGAAATACGTGCCAGCTGCGCCACAGTCGTCATATAATCCACTGCTGTCGTCTCCTCAGCATTCAGCTAGTCCCGTCCACAAACACATTACATACACCCATCACCAAATAGTCGTACCTACTCATTCTTCATTCGGCAGAGCTATCATAAAGCCCCGAAGGTTCTGGTAGTTTTAAGTCAAGACTAAATGCTTATTTGTAGTTAGTTTTAATTAACTAATCGTAAGTAACTGTTTACCAAGCAATGTTTAAATTATTTATTCAGTTTGTTATTTACTGTGACTGTCAAAACTTAGTTAAGTCCTGTTTTTAATATTTCTGTGGTTAAGGTGAATGCTCCAACCAGCCCGCGAAATTCAAAATTTCTTGCGTTTTTTGCAATTTGCAGACCAGTGCTAGGTTGTATGTTGATTAAAATATTATTCGCGGCTGTAAGACGTATGTAGTTACAGAATTATAATCATCAAAATCACCAATACAACCCTCCAAGTTCATAAAGGCGTAGGAACAAGAAAAAGTCATTCCTACAGCTTTATGAACTTAGAGCGTTTTATTGATGATTTTGATGATTATAATTCTGTAACTACATATGTCTTACAGCCGCGAATAATATTTTAATCAACATACAACCTAGCACTGGCCTGCAAATTGCAAAAAACCCAAGAAATTTTGAATTTCGCGGGCTGGTTGGAGCATTCCCCTTAAGTCGATTTGTCAGACGTCAACGAATTTGCAAATGACAGTCAAGCCTACTTCATGCATAGATACAAGAAAAATAGAGGATATCACGTAGACAGAGTATCCTATAGACACCGGCAAAGCGTGTCGCAAAAAGAGACAAAAAATAAATACGTCACGAATTTATGTATATCAGAACGTTCGGCCAGTCGAGATAGGGAGCTGGCTGCTACTCCAGTTTTTAGTGACGATTATGTGACGCATAAAGATGCCAGCCAAAGAATTTGTGACAGAACAGTTCGAAAGTTAGAAGCATTTATTTATGGCCGAACGACCTGATATCAGAACGTTCGGCCAACCTGAATCTCCATAACTGAGGACCTTAGAGAAACTGTTACTGAATAAATATTTTGTGACGATTTAGTGACAAACAACCACTGCTTTACTTTTACTCGTAATGCCACCGGTTAAAAGTAAAATTAATTTTAGTTCCTGGAACATCAGGCCGTTCGGCCAACGTAAAATCTGCGTAACTGAGGACCTGAGAGAAACCGTTAATGAATAATGATTTAGTGACGATCCTGAAACGTATTTTTATTGCTTTATTTTTTTTGTGACGGTCCCTCTATATAGTAAAATGAAAATTTAACATATAACCTCTAAACATTGGGATTATCGATTCCTCCACAAGGAAGAAACCTAGAAGACTCGTAAAACCCCTGATGTGTTATAGGTTTCCAGTGCAATAGTGTCAGTGTTTTTATTAATTCAAGATTAATCTATAAAAATGCACTATGGCGGATGGCGACTGAAATAGGGTGACCATGTATTCTTACGAAACAAGTATTTATCGGGTAGGTACGTAATTACCTAAACAATGAAGCAAAACACGTTGAAATAGTTGAAATAAGGTGAGGATGTAGGTACGCCTCCTGCCGGAGCACATACGAGTATTGGCATCAAAAACCTGGCCATAAGTCTAATATTCAAAGTGTGGCTTAACTCAATGCAACCATCAGTTTCTGACAGCTAAATAACCTGTTCATAACGTACCGCACCCCCCGCGCCCTTATCCCTTCTCCGTGCGGCACACAGGTACTCGGAACTCAGTCGTCGTCCAGTGCGGTCCATTGTTTTCTCGATAATCTTATTTTTTGTGCTCCTAAAATTTGCTGTTTTAGTTCTTTTGTTAATAGTTGGTGAGATAAATACGACGAATATGGAAGCTCAAGGTATGTAACAACATAAATAATATAATTTCATTTAAGTTATGGACTCACAAATATATTTTTTTAAATTTCGCAAAGGATACCAAAATAATCTCTTGGTCTATTAAAAAAAAAAATACAGAAGCGGTTTTGTATGTGTTCCGAGCGTTTCCGAGTAATGATCTATTATTTTTAATAAAGTTTAGACTTTCCTAAAGAGTATTGTGAAAGAAAATATTCCGCTTTGTTCCGCCTTTTTGTTTAGCACTCATTCAAACAAAATGGATACTTAATTTAAAACAAGATTATTTACAGTAAATTCTCTTTTTATTTTTAGATTCCATTGGGAATTTCAAGAACATGTCAAATAAGCAATTATATGATATCGTGCAAGAATGCCCTGACAAGAAAATTGATGCCAAGATGCTATTTTTGGAAAAAAAAAATTATACATTAAAACATACATTGAGTCATTTCAAATGTGAATTTAAACGAAAATGGGTAGCAGCAAACTACAAGCATGACCGCTTTCTAAAAAAAAATTAACAATGGCTTCAAAATACTCTCAAATTCGCTATCTGGACTTTAGGAAAACCGGGTCGTCCTTCAAAGGAATTCGGGGAATCCAGTGATAGATCAAAGCGAAGAAAAACAAAAGGTCTACGAGATACTGTATCGACAGATGAGTTGACTTATGCTAAAAGTGAGGAAAGAAATGATACAAAAAGCATTTCGGGAGCAAATGGGCCTTTTAGTGGATATGCAGAAAGCAGGGTTCGGGAACAGTAATGATGGCAATACATCGCGAAGATTTTTTCTGATCCCGAAACAGCTTCTCAAATAACTGGAATAGATTCCACATTGATCTACAGATTCAAAGTAATCTTAGAAGCAATTTCAAGTGGTCACGCGATTGATGCAAAGAAGTTTGAAGCCTACACCTATGAAACTGCTACTTTGTACGTGCAGTTGTATGAATGGCACCCAATGTCGCCTACCGTTCATAAAATTTTAATGCATGGTGCAACAGTAATATCTAAATCTATATTACCAATTGGGCAGCTCTCTGAAGAAGCTGCCGAAGCTAGAAATAAGCACTTCAAGCTCTACAGGCAAAACTTCTCCCGAAAATTTGACAGAGTTAAATGTAATAGGGACATTTTAAATAGACTGTTGCTAACGTCAGACCCATTTTTAAGTAGCACTAGAAAACCACCACGAAAGAAAAGTAACCCATTCTGTTCGGAAACCATAAGTCTTTTTCTCCCTGACGCAGAAAATGCATCAATAGAAAGCAGTGACGAAGAACAAAATAGAACAGCAACAGATGAAAACGATGAATCTGATTTCGATTGATTTTTTTGTATTATATTTTATATTATCTAGTAATTTTATTATAATGAACGTTTGAAAACTATCTTAATTTATTTATTTTATAGTTTCCACGTCACAAATGTCACGAAATAATATTGGCCAGGTTTTTAGTACAAATACTCCTATGTGCGGAGGCTCTATGCGGGGATCTTGCGGTCCATGGCCCTTTACGGGGCCCCGGTGTGGGCGCGTTCGTTGAGGTTGCGTGCAAAGCACTACCTGAACGCGCCCCAAAAGGTGGTAGCCGTAAGGCTGATCCGGGGGTACCGCACGATCTCCCGCGAGGCGGCGAGCCTCCTTGCCGGATTGCCGCCATGGGATCTGGAGGCCATAGTCCTCGCGCGCCTGCACGAGTGGCGCGCGGAGGTACAGAGCCGGGGGTAACTCCGCTGCCGCGGTATATTGTCGCGCGGCGGACAGACCTCCGCCGTGATCTCATGGTGACATGGAGGGAGCGACTATCGCAACCCCGTGCAGGGCACGCCACGATAGTGGCGATAAGTCCCCTCTTTGAGGAGGCCACGGCGCCCTCACCTTCCGCCTGACGCAGGTCCTCACCGGACACGGATGTTTCGGGAGGTACCTGCACCGAATCGGGCGGGAGGAAACGCCCGGGTGCTACAATTGCGAGGATCGACCGGAGGACACGGTGGAGCACACCGTCGAGGTCTGCTCCGCTTCGGAGGGGCACCGCCGTGTCCTCGTAGCGGCGATTGGCGGCGGCGACCTCTCGCGCCCGGCCCTGGTTCAAGCCATGGTCCGGGGCGAGAGGGAATGGGAAGCCGTCGCCTCCTTCTGCGAAGCAGTCATGCTAGCGAAGGAGGAGGCGGAACGTGAGAGGGAGAGAACCTCCTCACGTCCCAGCCGCCGCGGGAGAAGCAGCGGGCGTCGGGGGCCACGCCGTGATGGCTCTCGGCCACCGTAGGCGCGGGCCTGTGGACGGTGAGTAATGGGCTAGCTCGCCGTCCGTCCGTCGTATGACGACGGGCAGGCCGTGTCGACGGCGCGTTCGTGTTCCACGCGCGCCTCAAAGAGTTGTCAGCAAACGGGAGGGGCCCGCAAGGGCCGGTGCCTGCCAGGGCTGCGGGACTGTTCGAAAGAGATTCCGCGGCCCTGGAACAAAAAGGGCCAATGAAGGAACATGGGTGGTTTTTAGTCAGTAAGAGTCTGACACTCCCTTCCGCTCCGCCCAGGCGCGCTTCATATTCCTCCGTCCGCGTATCTATTTATTTTGTTGCAATACCTACATCGTCACCTTATTTCAACTATTTCGACGTGTTTTGCTTCATTGTTTAGGTAATTATGTACCTACTCGATAAATACTTGTTTCGTAAGAATACATGGTCACCCTATTTCAGTCGCCATCCGCCATAGTGCATTTTTATAGATTAATCTTGAATTAACAAAAACACTGACACTATTGCACTGGAAACCTATAACACATCAGGGGTTTTACGAGTCTTCTAGGTTTCTTCCTTGTGGAGGAATCGATAATCCCAATGTTTAGAGGTTATATGTTAAATTTTCATTTTACTATATAGAGGGACCGTCACAAAAAAAAATAAAGCAATAAAAATACGTTTCAGGATCGTCACTAAATCATTATTCATTAACGGTTTCTCTCAGGTCCTCAGTTACGCAGATTTTACGTTGGCCGAACGGCCTGATGTTCCAGGAACTAAAATTAATTTTACTTTTAACCGGTGGCATTACGAGTAAAAGTAAAGCAGTGGTTGTTTGTCACTAAATCGTCACAAAATATTTATTCAGTAACAGTTTCTCTAAGGTCCTCAGTTATGGAGATTCAGGTTGGCCGAACGTTCTGATATCAGGTCGTTCGGCCATAAATAAATGCTTCTAACTTTCGAACTGTTCTGTCACAAATTCTTTGGCTGGCATCTTTATGCGTCACATAATCGTCACTAAAAACTGGAGTAGCAGCCAGCTCCCTATCTCGACTGGCCGAACGTTCTGAGATACATACGAATTTAGGGTTACCGGGTGAGGAAAAATTTACCCCACAATTTATGAGAATTGGAAATTAGTACGTAAGACAAAGCCTGAATATGCCAATGACATATCCGTTACCATCGGTACGCAAAGGCATGCGATGCGGAGAAGACATGCTGCCGAACTCAAATTAATTGCGATGAGGGCAGGAGTGACGATGATCAATCAATCAATCAATCAAAGCATTTATTTCAAGTAGGCCCGTTACAGGCACTTTTGAACTGTCGAAACAAAGACAACAATGAAATTTAGCTACAGTCCCAGTCACAAGGCATAAAAACTGTGAAAGTACTGTAGTTGCCCATTCCCTAACGTAGATCTCTATGGAGAAGAACGGGCAAGAAACTCCATGGACACTCTTTTAAATCAGAATATTTTTACAAAACCTTGGTTACATCATTCATGTTTAGATGGTACATTATGTGAGAGCGATGTAGCAAGATGTGCACGTTAAAAGTGTCCATAGTAAAAACAAGGAAAAGAACAATTCAAAAAATAAAATAATTAATTCAAATAAGCCGTGGCAACCAAGAGATGACCAGTCACAACTGACAGCGCCCGTTCACGAACATGACGCATGTATCAGCACCATTCAACTCAACCATTTTGAAGGGAACTAGCTGATCCGACACACGCGCCACCATCAGCGAGACATTTGAGTGAGCATGACATACACTTAACCGCCAGGGCAAATTCAAGTCATAAAAAAAAAAAAAAATGACGTAGGTTATCAACGAAGGATAGCTTTCTATTACATAGTACTCACATAATATGGGCTATGCGGTTATATACGGTTATATACGATGGATGATGATGATGTGGTTCTAAATTACTGCCATTTCTGATGTGATAGTAGGTTCTGGGTTTGTGGGTAAATAATAGAACATGTTTATTTTTAATAAGCTTTTATTGATTTAACACATTATTGTCCTTTAAATAAAACAAGCTTCGTATGTTTCTAATTTTTTGCTTAGGTTCAAATCCTTTTGTTGCGTGATGTATACGCAGTTCAAAATAGTGCATGGCAATTGCCTTAATAAGTAAAACTTTGTGGTTTCCAATAAAAGGTTGACTTTCAAAATGATTATTTATGAATTCTTCTTTCTAATTAACTTATATTCTTCTTTTTAATTCTCAAAATGTTCGCTGCAAATTTTTGATGACGGTTTTGGTGTCCAACCTGTTCGTCCTGTAGCTACAATCCAATTCTGACGTAAATTATCAGGTTCAGGGAAACTGCAAAAAGTCATTAAATATTTCAGATATTTAATTAATAATCACTGCAGAAGCCATCATATTATTATTTCCCATAATAGTGGGTAATAATTTATAGAAAAGTTGGCAACACCAACGTTTTTAGGTTAGAATTTATAATTGAATAATAATTGTTATTTTTGTGCTTTTTAAGGATGAATCGTACGTCTAGCGTACATTATACACAATATATGAACATAATAAAATGTTACTGAATGCCTAGAACTGATAAAGAGTGGCATACTTACGAATGAAAAGACAATCCTGGGATTTTCATTCCACTATCACTTTTACAACCTTTAACGCTACACCACACCATTTTTTTGTATAAATGGTTGAAATAGTAAGTCTAAATTGTTCAAAACAAAATATAACATAAATTACTTAACATATAACACGTAAAAACTGTATTTTAAAAGTAGACGATGGCTAGCTGCACGTCAGCTGTCAAACTTTGTTTAGCAAACTAGTGTGCTGACCTTGAAAAAACGTGGCACGCTCGATGAAACAAAAAATTTTATCGTTCTGTTTCATTTCTTTACACGACATCGGCATAAGTTGTTCTTTTTCTTGTGTGAATGCGACAAAACATATCAATTAGTCTATAGCATTCTCTGTCTACGGGATATCACGTATGGTCACGTGATCTGAAGCCAAGTGTTTCTCAAACATGGCGTCGACTCCGCCCACAACAAATAGTGTTGGACTCATTTTGTTGATGTTTTCAGTATCGATTGTCGATGTAATATGAATTATGATATTGCATTGCCCATCTTATAGATTTAAATTAAATAAACAAATATTAGATCACTACACTATTTCATTAATCCTGTAATAATAGTTGTATTGAGACAATAAATCATACGTTCAACTGAGAATAGGAAAGTTACAAAAATGTAATTATGATGAAGCAACAGTCAAGAGTGAACGAAGAGATCATAGAAATAAGACTACTAACATGTTTTATTGGAGTTTTAAGTCTTTCATTTTCGGAACACGCACCGAAATAGGATATTCAGCTCGAGCTACCAGCCAACGTTTTTCTGTATCGACATCAGTCTCAGCATAGTCATTTTCATCCATCATTTTTTAAATAAATGATGTCTGAACGCAAGAGTAGGAAAAACGGGAATTTAGGAAAAAGGGTATCGGTCTCGTATTTTACAAATTAAGCAAAAATTGTTAAAAATATTGTTTTTTTTTTTTAAATCAATACTTCGTATTGCCCTCTAGCCCTAATTACAGCCTGCAGTCTGTTTTTCATTGACCTTATCCATTTTTTGACATTTTCTTGAGGAATGCCGTCCCACTCCTCTAATAATGCTGTCTTTAGCTCGTCTACGGTTGAAGGGACTGGATTCCTGGCCCGAACTCTTCTTTTAAGCTCGTCCCATAAGTGCTCGATGGGATTCATGTCAGGAGTTCAGGACTGAGCGCAGGCCAGTCCATCGTGCGTAATTCGACCTCTTCCAGAAACTGTCGAGTGACTCGTGCCGTGTGGCAGTGGGCTTTATCGTGCATTAACACGAAGTCTTCACCGACTAACCCTGCGTAGGGCACAACATGATTGAGTAGAATGTCGGTGATGTACCGATCAGCTGTTATATCCATTGGCATAAATGCTGAAAGAAAACCTTTTTTTAATGTTTGATGTAGTTTTTCTAGTTCTAAATCGTTATTTGATCATAGGACTATAACAATATTATTGTTAAACTGTATATCGATAATTTCAAAACACGACGGCACATTAGGACAACACTATGTTTGAAATGTAAACAATCAAAATGTTTACTTGTTGAATTCTACAAGATAATAGTCATTGGAAATCCTAGATAATAGCGGAAACACGACCTAGAACCCATAATATGAACACGAAACGCAATTCACACGAAAAATATACATGATTATGGAACAAAATTGCAACTAACCTGAAAAATTACAATCCTACTTCATTTTTACTTGAATTCGAATTACATCCATTGATGCAACACTTTGTCATGTTGTTTTTGCTCAGTTAACATTTACAAATCAACAAAAAAGCACCAAAGTAGTCAAAATTCACTGTAACACTGAAAATTAACTCCGAACAACGCATAAATGACAGACGAACTACCACAAACGTTAACGAACGACAACCTAAAATGGCGTCGTGCTCAGTGTTGCCAGTATGATTTCCCAAAAACGGACGGTTGGCTTTCTGAAAAGGTACGGTTTTTAACTTCAAGGTACGGTTGGGTCGGGATACTTCTGCAAAAACTAGATCAGTTTTTTTCTTCTTCGAGTTGGCTGTCTGCGACCATAGGTTGGAAAAAAACCGATAGGGAATCGAATATTCAAAGGGATATGGTAAAGTAGAACATTATTACCGATTGCCAATATCGAAGAAATTCTTATGTAAATCAATTATAGAATGAAGTAAAGTAATTAAATTCGTTAATGATGCAATGAATATAATTTTCTTTTTTAAATAATTTATCAGAGGAATAATGTGATGAGGATTCAGATATGAAGCGATATTATTCTCTATATTTAAAGGAACAAAAAGTATTATTTTATTTTATTGTTTTTAAACAAGTGTGCAAAATTCTGTTGTTACATACCTGTCAGAAACTTGAAACGAAATTTTAAAAAAATTGTTTAATTGAATTATAATACCGGTAAAAATTTTAGATGTAATTTAATATTTTTAGGTCTAAAAAGACTTTGTAAATCGAAATTCGAATCAATCGCAACTTGAAGAAAAAAAAACTGATCTAGTTCTTACAGAACTAAGTATTCCGACCCCTACGGTTTTGCTAGAATTTTGAAAAATGCTATAGTCTACTCATATTATTCAGCGAAAACAAGTTGTTTGTCAAAAAAATTATGAAAATAATGTTTTAGGAACTAAGAAAATTCTTTTTTTTTTTCGTAAACGTCACTGGGAAGAAAACTTCCCGTGGGGCTTCATGAAAGTTTGACACTTATGACAGTTAATCACAGTTTGGGTAGAAATCTACCCGGTGGCTTCCCAGTGGCTATTTAAAACTGTTCTGTTTTTTTTAATTCATCGCTCCTGAGGAAGGAAGAAAGGGAATGTAACTCAAACAGCCAAGTCTTATTTGGTTGGAAGAAAAAAGTTTTTTAAACGCAAATTCAGAATGTTGAGAAAAACAGGACATTTTTACCCTTTGTTGTGAAAAATAAATCAGTAGTATAGAAAAGGTACGAAAAAGGTACGGTCTACACTGAGGTACGGTTGTGGTACGATTGCATGATGAATAGTACGGAAAACCGTACTTTTTGGTACGGTCTGGCAACGCTGGTCGTGCTTCAAGGTGGAGCTCGGTGACAGTATGAAAACTGTCAACAGAAAATTGAAGTCTATGATATGTTTTTATCTTTTTTTACATTTGTAAATTATGACGTGTTAGAATGAGACGGATATATTTTTGTTGGCAAGGTTCATGTTTGCATGATATTTGTATAACCAAAAAATATAATGCAACTTACGGCGTATCCTCTATTTTTCTTATATCTATGACTTCATGCTATCACTATGCCAGGGTATGCTCTCTTCACGCCGTGATGGCTCTCGGCCACCGTAGGCGCGGGCCTGTGGACGGCGAGTAATGGGCTAGCTCGCCGTCCGTCCGTCGTATGACGACGGGCAGGCCGTGTCGACGGCGCGTTCGTGTTCCACGCGCGCCTCAAAGAGTTGTCAGCAAACAGGAGGGGCCCGCAAGGGCCGGTGCCTGCCAGGGCTGCGGGACTGTTCGAAAGAGCAGAACATTGGAGCCTGCATTAAACTTTTGTATGGAAACTAGTGCCATCTATCCCCCATGGATCCAAATATTTACTGGTTGGGATACCAGTTTATAACAGTGTTATGATTTAATTGAAAATAACAATATAGATAATTTAGGTTAAGAAACCATATTTTTTAATTTACACTATAAAAACTAAGTAATAGTAAAAATAAAAGAATTAATTCAATCAATGACAAAAACGTATTTTTGTCATGGTTACACTATCAATCGCATATAATATATTAGTCTATGATCAAAGAGAAACAAAAAGAACCAAAAAAAAAAAAAGTCTATGATCAACCGTCTGTCATGCCATTTAGAAAAATGTGTTATTTTGAAGAATTTTAATTTAATTCAAGATTTCGGATTACGGGTTTTGAAATCTTGAAAGAGATCGCTTCCAGAGTTGGGTTCGAAGTGTAGGATATTCCATCAAAGAATTGGATGATATCTTCATCTATAACAACCGAAGAGCCGAAGACATTTTGCAGCAGTCTTCCAGTACCCTAAGGATAGACTATGTAAATTGCCTATACCTACATTGTTCATTCAAGGTAAATAAATACATTTTGCTTGCACAATATACCCACCTTGTGAATGTATTACTTATAATGTGTATTTATGTCACTAGCTGTTCCCCGCAGTTTTACTTGTATCTTTGGGCAAGCACTTAAGGTTGATGTTCCAGGGTAGCCCGCGAAATTCAAATTTTCTTAAGTTTTTTGCAATTTGCAGGCCACACAATTATAATCATCAAAATCATTAATACAACCCTCCGAGCTCATAAAGGTGTAAAAATGACTTTGACCTTGTAAAAAGTCATTTTTACACCTTTATGAGCTCGGAGGGTTGTATTAATGATTTTGATGATTATAATTCTGTAACTACATACGTCTTACAGCCGCGAATCAAATGTTCATCAACATACAACCTAGCACTGGCCTGCAAATTGCAAAAAACGCAAGAAATTTTGAATTTCGCGGGCTGGTTGGAGCATTCACCTTAATGTACCCAGATAAAAAGTATCCTATGTCAAGCTCCAGGGTTGAAGCCATCTTTATACTGGTTTTCATTAAAATCAGTTGCTGAAGTGATTTTAATAGTGAAATGTAACCAAACAGAGTTACTTTTGCATAGCTAATATTCATTTCATTTTCAGGTGTGTACTTGGGTCAAGAAGAGCCTGGTCAAATGTTAAATATTGAGCAACCAACCACTTCAGCTCTATTAAATGTAACTAACCTTAGCCTATCAGGTATGTTGTATTTAATTTTATTTCCGTAATTTGGCCCGCCCACCACTAAATTGAAAAAGTTGTAAACAATAGAACTAGGAAATAAACATTTCACCACTAAACTGACTTATTTTTATTGTTTTTCTAGGTCCTGGAATTAAGATTGTTATTGCTGATGGTAAACCATCCACATCAAGGTCATGTAAAGAAAACACAGTGCCATGTGGAAAAGCACCACTAAGTGATACAAACAAACGATGCTATAAAAGTTCAGGCGTGGAACCACCACCAAAAATATAAATTGAGGAAGAGAATGAGGCAAAGTGGTATTGAGGTACATGTTTGAAAAGTAAAATAAGCATCAGAATGATACTTTTCAAACATACATTACATAGAGCCTTATGTTGACTGCTTTGCGGAAAGCTTTTTTTGTCACAATGTATTTTTAATTGGTTTATCAAACGTGCATCAAAATACATGTCAATAAAATAAAATCAGAAAATACTTTCAAGAATTTTATAAGAATCATGAAAGTAACTCATGTATTTTGCCCAAGCCTGCAAAGTATAGGATGTATATCAGGATCTTAGCAAGCAGAGATTTGTATTCATTGCCTACTTATTACTTGTTTATGTATTTAATTAATTAATATGTTGTAAACCCTAACTTCATAAGTTCGAAAATAAAAGTGTGTAAGTAATTTTAAAACGTTTTTTATTCCGCCCCTAAGGCTACCCACTGACCTTCCATCTAGATTTTACATAAAACAATATGTGAAGCGTATGACAATAAGTATGGTACCAAGTGCCAAGTAAAAGTAACAAAATGAATTATTCTACTTGCACTTGGTACCATACTATTGTTTTGTTCGGGTACTGTTGGTAGCTGTATGTATAGGTGTAGGTATAGATTATGGATTTAGTTCGGCACCATCACGGATAGATGGCGCTGTTGTTATGATGACGGAAATACGGTTGAGAGTGCCGTCTATCTCCATATTATTATTATATTATAGTAGTCTTTGTGCTATGCTCTCTTAGAACATTGGAGCCTGCATTTAAACTTTTGTATGGAAACTAGCGCCATCTATCCCCCATGGTGCCAACTATTTACTGGTTGGGATACCAGTTTATAACAGTGTTATGATTTAATTGAAAATAACAATATAGATAATTTAGGTTAAAACCATATTTTTTTAATTTACGCTAAGGTTAGTTACATCTAATAGAGCTGAAGTTGTTGGTTGCTCAATATTTATGTGCGTGTGAACTGAGGGACCAAGCTGGTATTTCGCAAATAAATATCGTAGGATTTAGTAGTAGTCTTAAAACAATTGTAGAACAAATCTGGGAATTTGTAAACAAACGCATTAAAAATTACAGCCCATAAAGTGTGGTCCCTCAGTCCTCACAGACCATCAGCCAGATCTCGGAAAGTATCTGGAAAAATAAGATATTGTGACTACTTGTGTGTATTGTGACATTTAGGGCACGGGACTTGGGGCACCCCGACTCGGACAGGTTAGGTTAGGTTAGCATACCCTTACCTGTGTCGCATAAACAGGGAGCCGGACGCTCGGTGTCATCACTGCGTCCATTGTCTGGAGGACACGGCGCGGCATACGCTGGCAGAGTGTGCTGCATGGGAGGAGCCGCGCCGTGCCCTCGAGACAGTAGTGGGAACCGACCTGTCGCTGCCGGCCGTCGCTCGCGCGATGGTCGGGAGCACAGAGTCGTGGGATGCGGTGATCTCCTTCTGTGAAACGGTCATCTCACAGAAGGAGGCTGCGGAGAGGTTGAGGGAGGTCGAGATCACTCTCCCGATCCGCAGCAGACGTACCGGGCGTCGGCGGAGGGCGGACAACGCCCTCTTCCAGCCCCCCTAAACGGGTCCAGAGGGACGGCGGACTTGGGGACGTCCGCCGCCCCGCTGTATAACTGGGCCCGAGGCGGTGGCGCGTAGTGTTCCGCGCGCCCCCCTATTGGCGTTGCGGGGGGAGGACACCTCACTCCCCCCGCAGACTTGAGGAGGCCCGCGGAAGCGGGCCGGCACTAGCCGGGGATCGTGGAAGGCGCACTAGTTCCCATGATCCCCGGTGCAAGTGTGGGAAGGGAACACCGGGGTGGTTTTTAGTCGGTTAGAGTCCGACAGACCCCTCCGCCCGCCCCAGGGCGGAGGACATCCGTGTGGATTTTCCACCCCGGGAACAAAAAAAAAAAAAAAAAAAAGGTTAGCATACCCTTCTTGGTTATTTTTTTTGAAAACCACCCAGAAGTAGGAGCCCCGCGAAGCGGGGCTCCGTCGACGACGCCTTTCCTAATATTGATTGGAAGCAAATTTAGACCCGTACGTGATTTTTCCCGACCAAAATAGGTGATAATACCTAATGTTTTGAGGTTAGGTTACAAATATCTGTTTTTCTCAAAAAACGGTGAGTTACCATGTACTCTGTGGAGTTACCTTTTCACGGGAGTGGTACCGGGGGGGTAGGGGGAACCCCCTCTCCCCCCCCCACCTCCCACCCCTATCCGCGTGCCGCAGGATACTAAATTTTACCCCTGGAAGCGATCTCTTTCAAGATTTGGGTTTGGAAATTTGTGCAGCACACCTGGAAAAACCCGTAATCCGAAATCCGCGAAATCTGGAATGAAATTAAAATTCTGCGAAATAACACATCACATTTTTCTAAGTGACAGACGGTTGATAGTATAACCATGACTAAAATACGTTTTTGTCATTGATTGAATTAATTATTTTATTTTTTACTAATACTTAGTTATTATAGTGTAAATTAAAAAAAAAATAGTTTCTTAACCTAAATTATCTATATTGTTATTTTCAATTAAATCATAACACTACTGTTATAAACTGGTATCCCAACCAGTAAATAGTTTTCACTAAGGGGGATAGATGGCGCTAGTTTCCATACAAAAGTTCAATACAGGCTCCAATGTTCTTCTAAGAGTAGGGATGTCGGAAATGCAATAAAGTATCGATACATATCGATATCGATATTTTAGAAAATATCAATATCGATGTCGTTTTTTTTATTTAAAAATATCGATATATCGATATATCGGTACGATATGAAAAAAAAGTCTAACCTACTTCAGTCATCCTGTTTTTAATAAATCAACTTAAATCAAGAACAAAATATTATTTATTTATTAATTAAACCAATATTTATCTGATACAGACATTAGAAAAACTCTTTGATTTATGTGCTCGGCTGTAAGCCGACTTCTGTTATTGGGTACTGCGAGATTTACAGCAGATGCCACTCTCTCTGAGGAAACTGAACTGAACTGACAGAGTTGCCAACTTAAAAACCAACTTAAGTACCAAATTAAATATCGTTTTTTATATAATTTCGATATTGAATATTTGACATCGATATATCGATATATCGTTACAAAATATATCGCCCAAAAATATCGATTTATCAAATTGAAAATATCGATATATCGATGTATCGATATTTATTCGACAAGCCTATCTAAGAGAGCATCATAGCATAGCATAGCATGAGCGCGCAGCTGCCTATTAAAAGCAGGCCGTCTCTTTTCTAGCTAAATTCCAAATTATCAACTGCCACTGATTGTGTTTGGAATTTAGCTAATGGTAACATTGAAAGAGTAGTTGTGGGGAATTTCTTAAACGTAATTCAAGTTTTTTCTGAGTTTATGTGCTTGCTATACCTAATCATATCAATACTTAATCAAAGAATCTCTTGTAGTGTGGACCTGTGTAGTGCTTTAGAAATTTTCATATGGTGAAGTGCAGCAATTACAAATAACTGGTCAAAATGCTAAATCTACCAGCATTCTATAGAAAATATGAGCTAATTCCTTTAGACGGCGTCTACAAAGCACTGCGCAATAAGGACCTAGCTGACTGTGTAGTACTGGCGACAAGAGTACTGAAACAAAGTAACAATTTCATTAAATTTGAAAACATTGAAAAGTCCTCTTCGGAAGCTCTTCAGCTTGGGATAGAAGGTAAAAAAGCATTTTGCGAAGGTGACTATCAGATGGCGCTTGTAAAATATAACTTGGCTTTAATGCGGGCTCCACCAAATTCAGAACCCATGAGATTGACTTACTATAGCAGAGCAGAGCTATTGCTGAAAACAAAGCAGTTTCCGGCTTGTGTCAAGGATATTGAGACCTGCCTAGCCCTGAGCTGCCCCGAAAGCTTGGTCAACAAACTGCAGGAGATGAGGGTTGAAGCCTCTCAGTATACATGGATAGAACCGCTGGCACGCAAGCAGTTGTGAGTATAACTCAGTCTATTACCCTCTGTTATCTACTGTAGAAACTTTTGAACACTAATAATAATGCTCTTAAAAGATAAGTAAAGTATCTTGACTTGGCTCGCGAGGTTGTCGACACGTGGGATGTGAGCTCAGCGATTATTGTGCCAATACTCGTTTCAGCCAATGGCTTAATTGCCAAGAGCCTCAACCAATCTCTGAGGAGGCTCTCATTGGGCAGCTGGATCAAGGGCTTTATTCAGAAAGTGGTGCTTCTGGACACTTGTTAGGAGTTTACTCTCTCTGGAGTCCTGACCGCCGGGAGCTTGGACCCTGTTCCTGATACCAGTGTGTCCGGTGTGCTACTATTTTTATATTTTTCAATGTTTTTTTTTAAATTAATTTAGATTGAAATATTTAAAATGTAATTAATGTGTATCAAAATAAATAAAAGACTACAATGCTCCTAGTAGTATCAAATTAGGACAACTTGTTATCAATTTAGTGAAACACTGGGTTTTCACATAAACTACTCTCTCTCATTGCAGCCCGTGAGCTAGTAAATCTAACTAATGATTCAAATTCTTTAAAATAATATGTTTGTTTACATATATTAATATAATTATAATTGCATAACACACATGTGTGAGTACTATGTACTGTAAAGGTATCATTTATATTCTGTTATCTTTCATTCACTTGAATGTGTCGTGGTGGCTGAGAGAATGTCATGCTCACTCAAATGTCTCGCTGATGGTGGCGGGTGTGTCGGGTCATTTAGTTCCCTTCAATATGGTTGAGTTGAATGGCGCTGATCCATGCGTCAAGTTCGTGAACGGGCGCTGTCAGTTGGGACTGGTCAATGTGCACGTCTTTGTACATCGTTCTCACATATATAATATAATCTCAACATGAATGATGTAACCAAGATTTTGTAACAATATTTTGATTAAAAGAGTCCATGGAGTTTCTTGCCCATTTTTCTCCATAGAGATCTACGCTTTCGAATGTGCAACTACAGTACTTTCGCAAGTTATTATGCGTTGTGACTGTAGCTTAGTTTTTTTTGACTTTCAAAAGTGCCTGGGTCTAATTGAAATAAATACTTTGAGTTTGAACATAATCTAAATAAACAAATTAAATATAATCATGAACTATTTGTAATTTGTCAGAAAGTATTGTTATTTCCATTAATTTAATAATCATGTTTCAGATCCACTCCATTTGTTGAAGAATTCTTTAAACTCAAAGGACCTCGCAACCCAGACATACCGTGTGCCACTTCAGATGTGGAAGTCATCATGGAGTCGGGACAACCAAAAGTGGTTGCTTCCAGAGATATACCTGTTGGTACTGTTGTAGCAGTAGAAACAGCATTTACAGCAACTACTCACATTATGAATCAGGCCACTTCATGCCACTATTGTCTCAAGATGGACTTTAATTTAATTCCTTGTGAAGGATGCTGTACCGTCATGTTTTGTGACATAAGATGCAAAGATAAAGCCATGCAGGAGGGGCATAATGTTGAGTGTAAAATCATAGAAGCCATAGCGGATGAAATTAAGCCAGCCGTCAAAGCTACTCTAAAAATTCGTCAACTGTGTAGCTCTTGGGATGAGTTCATCACAGCATCTAATGATTTAGGTGCTGATCGAATGAAAAACAGTACTTTTGCGGAGATTTTTGGTTCTGAAAAGTTTTGTTTACTGAATGCTCATTATGACACACATTTCATTTATGCAGCATTATTTAACCGTTGTATGTATTTCGCTAATATCATTCATTATTTGGATACACGTACATCTTTTCTGCCAAAATCTCCTGACAACAAGAGTGCAGCCATACGGGCAGTGTCCAGGGTGATGATGCACCTGTCACTGTTTTGTACTCCTGTACAACTGCAGCATCACACTGCTATATGTACTGAAGCTCGGACGACGTTGCACAACCACCCAAATAAGGGATATTTTGCGTTCATTGGGAATCTGGCCAATTCCTGTCTACCGAATTGTTATGTGTTGGGTCTTCGGAACAGCGCAGCGCTAGTCACCTTAGCAACAGTGAAAAAGGGAGCTGAATTAACCATTTCTTATTTGTAAGTAAATCATTTTTTTTTCAACAGTTAGGTATTGCCAGATAGTCGGTGACTTTTGCACTTTTTTGGGTCACGCTACAGAATAAGTACCTTTTTAATTATTACCTTTATCAATCACACTGTGAATATCATAAATAGTACATCCACAACAGTGGCTTTGTAACTGTAGCTCAGAAAGGCACGTCGGGGGCCAAGTGGTGGCTCTCGGCCACCGTAGGCGCGGGCCTTTGGACGGTGAGTAAAGGGTTAGCTCGCCGTCCGTCCGTCTTATGACGACGGGCCGTGTCGACAGCGCGTTCGTGTTCCACGCGCGTCTCAATAAGATGTCAGAGAGCGGGAGGAGTCATTTGATGATATTCCATCCCAAAAAAAAAGCTCAGAAAGGCACATGTATACCTATATTATCTTTTTTTATTTTTCAGAGGCCATTGGTTGGAAGTCATCCCAACGGAAACTTTAATGCGAGCTAAAAAATTCTTCATTCATTATAGAACAATCTGCAAGGATTGTATCATCTGTGGTGGTCGTGCGGACAATGTCCTTAGTAATGTGCCCTTAAATGATACACAAGACAAAGCGTTTAAGAAATTTTTAAAATACAAATTTAGCTCCATGACAGATTTCCCTCAAAATATTAAAACAGCTTATAAAGAAACATGTAACATTTTGTTGGCGTTGAGTGATGCACCTTGCTCCAAGGAATATCATAAAGCCTATGTCTCATTTATACAATGTCTTATGCATGTTGTGCAGTTCAAGTTCCCCAATATCATTATGAATCAATATGAGTAAAAGTTATGGTTAATGTAATTGGCTTTGGAGGCGACATTATTGAGATTCCGTTGACTGTACTTCCATCTATTTACTTAATAATAGCCATATAAACTGTCTTATTTCTGTCTGTAAGTGATTTTGAGTTTAATAAATATATTTTGTAAATATAATGTATTATTTTACAGTACCTAAAGTAGCACAGCTAAAGTCAATTTAAAACTTTTGTCCAATTGGTGTTATTTCAATGCTAGTGTAGGTAATTCAAGTTGATTTCAGAATGATTAGTGCTTTGGAAGATGTTTGCATCGTTGGTCAAGTAGTTGTAAGACTTGCAAGCGCAACCAACATTTTTAAAGTCGTCAAAAAGTTATACTATTGTTAATCAATTTTTTTTCCAATTTCTGTTATCCTAAATGACTACAGATTTTTATTTTTCTGTGGTGGTGTATCACTGCTCACTGATATATCATTGTTTTATCAAATCAAATCAAATATATTTGTGATACATGGGTAACATGCAGATGGTCATTACATAATTATATAGATACTAATACAGTTCATTCCATGATCAGCCACTTGGACATACAAATTATTTAAAAATATAATGAAAATATGATTCTAATGATTCGATTGATATTTTTTTTGATTTTGCTTGTTAGATTTAGAGCAAAACTGCACGATTTCTCAAGAATTCTAGAAAGATTTCTAATGTGCTAGTTTTATCTTTATCTATATGAGCTTTTTCTTCCTCCCACTGCCGATAAGTCCTTGAATCTCCAAAACTTAACTGGTTCCCCTAATAATTCTAACGCACGTAGGTTTCTGTTTAAAGTATCAATGATGTTTTTAATATTATCTGAGGATTCTTTACTAACCACTTCAATGTTAAATAAGGCTGCCACATGATTTTGAATGAGAAGCCGCTTGTTATTAAACCTTTCACATAATAAATTCCACGCAATGGAATAATTATTAGCCGACAATTCAATAGCACGTATGATTAAGGCTGCTGTCCCTTCCAAGGAAGCTCGGAGGTAATGAAACTTATTTATTTGCCAATTTGGTCATCCAAATGTATTAATCTTGAAAACGTGTCATAATATCTATGGAACTCTAACCACTTGTCGTACCTACGTTCCGTCAAACTTATTATAGGTAGTTGAATGGTTGGTAGCTTTATAACCAGCCTATTATTACTAACGCGAGAAAACTTATCTTCATCAACTATGTCATTCTGTCTGGCTAGTAACTCCTGTGCCCTCGCAACAAGTTGGAAAGAGGCTTCAAATTCATTACGTACAATACAACACGTACTAACATAACTGTGTATTCATATCTGAACGTCGTCATATTGCGAATAAAGAAGTTCAATCTTACCGAGGCGTAACTGCAGTTCGATCATCTGGGTTTCAAAGGGAAAGAATCCTTCTTAAACTCCTCTAAGTATTTAGAAAATACCGTTAATCGTCCTTTGTAACTTGCTCGTTTTTTAATAAGCTCCTTTTCTTCCTTATCATTCATTCTTTGGGAAGCAGGTAACCAGCTGAAATGTTACAAGTTAAAATGCTTACGGAATCGCTAGAGCGAACAAATTGCTGCTTTTAACTTAAGTAGGTAGGTACTTTTAATGTGAAAATAGAAAACAAAATCTATTAGCGATAATGCAAACACTAAAGTACTAATCTGCTGACTACACTATGGACACTTGGACAGTAACATTAATGTGATTGCCGGTTTTACTGTTCACTTACTACCTACCTATATTGTTATGAACTTAACAAAAAAAGTTAAAATGCAACGGAATACAATACCTACATAAAGTACAATGGGTAATACTTGATAACGTAAGATTTCTTATAATATTTATTGCAAGATAACAAAGGAAACTGTTTATATTAATGGTTAACAATTATTGTAAACCTAGTCTGCTGCTGAATTACCGTTAATACAATAGATTGACTGCAAATTATAACAATAATTTGGTAACTTGAAAAGAAATCATACATTGCAACTGAACAAAGAACAATGTCAAATATCAAAGTTGTACTAACCTTTACAATTCCATAAAAACGTTTAATACTAGGTACCTGAATATGAGTAATGGGTTCTGAAATAAACGTACCTAAATAGGAACACTGTACTGTACTGGACTATGCTGCGCTGTGACCCTTTTGACCGCCAGCTACTCACAAAATTCCAAACAGCAGTATATTCCGAGAACTTTTATATTTCCTGGATTCATCCTTATTCCTGGATCACTTATCCGGCTCGATATGGACCAAATTATGTTGAGATATGTGATTAGCAGGAAAAATTAAAATTAAAAAACTGGAGCTGTAAGATGCGTATGTATTCCGAAGAACAAAGAGAACACAATAATAATGTAGGTAGACTTAAAACTAATAAACTAACATAAAGAACGCCTGATAAAGTTCCTACTGCAATATGTTGCACGAAGTTGAAGATGCTAGTTTGGATTTCTGTTTCTAAATCTGAACAATATTTCATTTCAGATGCAGATCAGTATCGTTGCGCGCACCCCAACGACGAAGTTTTAAACAAAATTTAGGACATAATAATTCTTCAGATAATTTAAAGCTCACTCGGACCGCACACCAGAGACACAACATCGTGGTAGATATAATGCTTCGAGTGCTCCGACAGTAAACGAGGTAGCTGTTCTCTTGGTTGATCAACAAAAAGGTTCCAGGGATATAGTGCTGTACGGCAGAGGACATCTGGAATGGTGTGCTTATTCTCCGGAGCTGCTATTAGCTGGAGAAGCCAGAAGCAAATGACAGTCTCCATCTCTTCAAGGGCGGATCCAGGGGGGGTCATGGGGGTCATGACCCCCCTGGACTGGGAAAAATTATAATTTTAATATTTTCTATTTAAAAAAAATATTAAGTATAATTTTTTGTCGCTACACTAACTGGTAGTTAACTTATCTATAAATATCAATCGATATTCATCTGGGCATTGCGGAACCCTAATCGGTAACAATGGCGAATCTTCTTCGGTTTTGAGAAAACCCAATATAGAACCAATATACTTTGTCACTCTTGGAAATGCTTACTAAGAAAATGTCAGCTGCCTTTATAATATTAATTAATAATATAATGTAAATAAGCAAATTTCAACAGGCGCTTTAAAAAATTGTTATCAAAACCATGATAGATTTCACAGAAAATTCATGTTCCCCTACGAATAAGCTATAAGACTAACAATTTGACAACAATAACACTTTGTGTTTCTACTATGGTTGACATTAATCAATTCTGATTCATATACATACTTACCCTCAAGATGTTAAAAATTTTTTTTACAGAGCACTTCAATGTCGGATACACTCACTTCAACTGTTCACAATATATTTTCTAGGCGCGTATTAATCAATTTTTTTACTATAACATACTTATATTGAGATTAACAGGAGTAATTGCATTGACGTAATTCAATTACAATTATTAGTAAAAGAAGACTTATAAAGTGGGCCCTTTTCGCGACATATATATGTGGTTATAAGCCTCATATAGTCCTCGATAAATTATGGTTCTAGGATAGTATAAACACCACTTTTTGCTAGTTGGGCACCCATCAGCACCTGGTTGCCGCGGATATCCTGCAAGCTGCGATTTAACGCCTCTAATGCATGCTTAATTGTGCGACATTGTGCACTCGTCCCAAACTACTTCCACTGCTGCAAAAGGACTCCCCCGTTGTTGGTGATATTGCATGTTGGGAAGTATCTTCGCTTGCAAGATTCAGCGGCAATTTGAAAATGGAATCTGCAGTCCGACCACCCATAAGCAAAGTTGCAGCAAGGCCTGAGGAAGCCACAACCACAGTTATATGACGACACGGTTGGCGCAGTGGCTGAGCGAATGGCTGCTGCGCTGCTTGTATCGGGCTTCAAGCCCGCATCGAACCAATTTGTGTGGGCTACAGGTAGTTCTTTCGGGTCTGGCTGTATGTGTTTGTGAGTTTTAAATGTTTGTAAACACACCCACGATACAGGAGAAATTTCTAGTGTGAAACAACTTAGAAAAATAAACTTTCATGCTGTACTTTGCGGTCCTTGCGGAGTTGGACCAGCTGATGGTTCAGAACAAATGCTATGCGACGGCACAGGTGGCGCACTGGCTGAGCAATTGACTACGGCGCTGCTTGTCGCGAATTTGATTCATTTACAACGTCGTGGATATTATCAAATTTTAATTTTGTTTTCATTTTAAAACTTTTTAGAGATTTTTTTTTGTACAGTGTAAATTGGTCATTTTTATTCATTCCTTGCGGGCCCCTCCTGTTTGCTGACATCTCTTTGAGGCGCGCGTGGAACACGAACGAGCCGTCGACACGGCCTGTCGTCACAAGACGGACGGACGGCGAGTTAACCCATTCTCACCGTCCACAGGCCCGCGCCTACGGTGGCCGAGAGCCATCACGGCGTGAGATTGATATTTTCACTTAATAAAAATACTGTGTACTTTCATCAATGTATTTCTTAATATCAAACAAATATCTACCCCATCATTCTCCTGCCTATTTGTGAATCACAGGTAATCAACGAATTTACAATAAATCTCTCAAAATTATGCATCACAGATAATCAACTTATTTACACAAATTCTTACAGTTTTCTTATTGCGGTGCTCTGATTGGTCATGCATACAATGCACTACGATAAGCCAGGGTGGTGAGTGTAAAATATGCTTATTTATCAACACTAATAGTTGACTCGCCAACGCACCACCCGCCCAGGCCGACAGTCCGACAACGACTGCCCGCCCCACCTTTTCAAGTCCTGTGGATGCCTGGAATGTAAGGCCTCCAGCCAGGTGCGGCCCGCCCCACCACTCGGACCGGTACTTATGACCGAGCAACGACGTGCGCGCCCGAGGCAAAGTCACAATACTAGATACACTACAGTGAGGGTACGTCATTTCGTATCTATTGTTTGTTACTAACATCAACATAACTACTTACAATTACCAAGTAGATGATAGTAAGTTGGTCTTAAGGTCTCTGCACACAGCGGGCGCGGCGCGGCGGGACGGGACGGCGACGCGACACTGAGCAGTTGTAATGTACTAGATATTACGGACGACGCCACACAGAGCCGTCCCGCTCGACGCGACGCGACGCGACGCTCTGTGTGGCGTCGTCCGTAATATCTAGTACATTACAACTGCTCAGTGTCGCGTCGCCGTCCCGTCCCGCCGCGCCGCGCCCGCTGTGTGCAGAGACCTTTAGAGAGCAGCACTGACTACCTACCTAAATAGTGCTTCAAATATTTTAATTCGTTGATTATCTGTGATAGTGATACGCACATAGACCTATCTCAATGGATACGCACCTTAAAACTGTAAGAATTGTAAATAAGTTGATTATCTGTGGTGCAAAATTTTGAGAGAATTATTGTAAATTCGTTGATTACCTGTGATTCACAAAGCCGGTCTGTTTAAATTATTTTTAATCAAAAACATTGTTCACTGTTGGTCAGAAAGTCGTAATTAAAACATTTTAACAATCCATGAAATCTCTTTTTGAAATCCCCATTACTGCATTTTGACTCTCGGACACTCTCGGTATATAGCGGAACGAGTGGGAAATAAAAAGTTCCAATCGTCACTACTGGGGAGGAACGAAACTTCTTTTTCCAATTCGTACCCAGTGGGGACGACCGGGAATAAACGATAAAATCACATGGGAGCGCTTCAGATAAACCCCCTTGACCCCCCATAGAAACAGAATCCCAACCCTCCCTTTTTATTAAAATAAGGTGCGCAGTTTTACAGTCTGGCAACTCTGGCGGCAGTTGGCAATTTGGAATTTAGCTAATGGTAACATTGAAAGAGTACTTGTAGGGTAGGGAATTTTTTGAATGTTAATTCAAGTTTTTTCTGAGTTTATTTGCTTGCTATAATCATATAATCAATACCTAATCAAACTACAGGTCGTACAATCTCTTGTAGTGTGGACCTGTGTAGTGCTTCAGAAATTTTCATATGGTGTAGTGCAGCAATTACAAATAACTGGTCAAAATGCTGTATCTACCATCATTCTATAGAAAATATGAGCTAAGTCCTTTAGACGGCGTCTACAAAGCACTGCGCAATAAGGACCTAGCTGACTGTGTAGTACTGGCGACGAGAGTACTTAAACAAAGTAACAATTTCATTAAATTTGAAAAAATTGAAAAGTCCTCTTCGGAAGCTCTTCGGCTTGGGATAGAAGGTAAAAAAGCGTTTTGCGAAGGTGACTATCAGATGGCGTTGGTGAAATACAACTTGGCTTTAATGCGGGCTCCACCAAATTCTGAACCCATGAGATTGACTTACTATAGCAGAGCAGAGCTATTGCTGAAAACAAAGCAGTTTCCGGCTTGTGTCAAGGATATTGAGACCTGCCTAGCCCTGAGCTGCCCCGACAGGTTGGTCAACAAACTGCAGGAGATGAGGGCTAAAGCCTCTCAGTATACATGGATAGAACAGCTGGCACGCAAGCAGTTGTGAGTACAACTCTGTCTATTCCCTTCTGTTATCTATTTTGGAAACTTTAGAACACACTGTAATAATAATGCTCCTATCAAATGAAAGTATTGTTATTTACATTAATTATTACTCATGTTTCAGCTCCACTCCATTTGTTGATGAATTCTTTAAACTCAAAGGACCTCGCAACCCAGACATACCGTGTGCCACTTCAGATGTGGAAGTCATCATGGAGTCAGGACAACTAAAAGTGGTTGCTTCCAGAGATATACCTGTTGGTACTGTCTTAGCAGTAGAGACAGCATTTACAGCAACTACTCACATTATGAATCAGATCACTTCATGCCACTATTGTCTCAAGTTGAACTTTAATTTAATTCCTTGTGAAGGATGCTGTACCGTCATGTTTTGTGACATAAGATGCAAAGATAAAGCCATGCAGGAGGGGCATAATGTTGAGTGTAAAATCATAGAAGCCATAGCGGATGAAATTAAGCCAGCCGTCAAAGCTACTCTCAAAATTCGTCAACTGTGTAGCTCTTGGGATGAGTTCATCACAGAATCTAATGATTTAGGTGCTGATCGAATGAAAAACAGTACTTTTGCCGAAATTTTTGATTCAGAAAAGTTCTGTTTACTGAATGCTCATTATGACACACATTTCATTTATGGAGCATTGTTTAACCGTTGTATGTATTTCGCTAATATCATTCATTATTTGGATACACATACATCGTTCCTGCCTAAATCTCCTGACGACAAGAGTGCAGCCATACGGGCAGTGTCCAGGGTGATGATGCACCTGTCGCTGTTTTGTACTCCGGTAAAACTGCGGCATTACACTGAAATATGTACCGAAGGTCAGACAACATTGCACAACCACACAAATAAAGGATATTTCCCATTCATTGGGAACCTGGCAAATTCCTGTCTACCGAATTGTTATGTGTTGGGTCTTCGGAACAGCGCGGCACTGGTCACCATAGCACCAATGAAAAAGGGAGCTGAATTAACCATTTCTTATACGTGAGTAAATCAGTATTTTTCAACAGTTATTGCCAGTGAGTCGGTGACTCTGACTTGATCTTCTTTTCGTCTAGACTTCTAGAGGATACCTACATCAAGTATGACCTACATTTTTACTTATTATTTTATTACCTTTATCAATCACTCTATAAATATCATAGTACATCCACAACAGTGGCTTTGTACCTGTAGCTCAGAAAGGCGCATGTAATAATATATTATCTTTTTTCTTTTTCAGAGGCTATTGGTTGGAAGTCGTCCCAACGGAAACTTTAATGCGAGCTAAAGAATTCTTTTTTCATTATAGAACAGTCTGCAAGGATTGTATCATCTGTGGTGGTCGTGCTGACAATATCTTTCTTAATGTGCCCCTAAATGATACACAAGAAAAAGCGTTTAAGAAATTTTCAAAATACTACTCTAGCAACATGGGAGATTTCCCTCAAAATATTAGAACAGCTTATAAAGAAACATGTAACATCTTGTTGGCGTTGAGTGATGCACCTTGCTCCAAGGAATATGTTAAAGCCCATGTCTCATTTATACAATGTCTTATGCATGTTGTGCAGTTCCAGTTCCCCAATATCATTATGAATCAATATGAGTAAAAGTTATGGCTAATGTAATTGGCTTTGGAGGTGACATTATTGAGATTCTGTTGACCGTACCTCCATCTATTTACTTAATAATAGCCTTATATACTGTCTTATTTCTGTCTGTAAGTGATTTTGAGTTAATAAATATATTTTGTAAATGTAATGTATTATTTTACAGTACCTAGAGTAGCACAGCTAAAGTCAATTTAAAACTTTGTCCAATTGGTGTTATTTCTATGCTAGTGTAGGTAATTCCTATTTTTTCGCGGGTAGGTGCTAAAAAAAGGCAGACGTATCTCCAGTATTCTTTTTATATTTAAAATAGAAATTCACAGTTTTTTCACTTTATTTTCATAAATTATCAGTGTATAACCTCTACAAAACGGGTACTCACGTTTGCAGCACATTTATGTGACTCAAGCTATAATTTGACACCACCTGCCAGTTCATCACTTCACATCACTGTCACTGGACACAAGTGGATAATTATCTGATACTACAATGTCTCAATTTGACGAAATCATATCTGCACAGAAGAGCCTAGAAGATAACTTTGTCCGGAAGATGAGTGAACTGGAAGCGCAGATTCAGTGTGCTGGACCTGCCAAGGATACCGTGGCGAGGGTAGCTGAAGAGTTTCGCACCTTCAGGGAGCTGATCTTCAGCATGCTAAGCTTGCTTAGAAGACAGATCAGCGAGTGTGCGAGAGAAGTCGACGGGTTGGAGACCAGACATCGTAGAAAGGCGCTGATCTTCAAGGGCATAGTGGAGGTTGACGGGGAAGTCAGCAGTGCGGTCATCTTGGAGGTGATAAATAAGAAGCTGGCTCTTAAAGCTGTCACTGCATCCTCCATAAAGACCTGCCTTGGTGTAGTCAAAGAGGATCACCATAGGCCCATCCTTGTCAAGGTTTCAAACTATGATGACAGGTCTGCAGTCTGGAGAGCGAAGACTGGGCTGAAGGGTTCTTCCATCTCTGTCAAGGAGTTCTTGACAAAGACCAGACAATCCATCTTTGCGAAGGCGCGGCTTCACTTCTCTATGCGGTCGTGTTGGACTCAGGACGGTGTCATTGTTATTAAAGCCCCCGATGGAAGCAAGCACAAAGTCACATCGCTCGAAGAACTGAGTCCGCTGCTGGTGAAGTATCCCAAGGTTCAAACTCCTGGAGAGGGCCTGAAAAAATAAGACGCGTTAAGTATGGTAATAATATTCTATTAATAACTTACACCATATAATCTATTCCTTAGCTACGTAGCGTAGGATTTACTTACCTTAGAAATTGTCATCTTTCGTTGTTTATTATGGTTATAGTATGAATTTTGGTCTTGTAATCATTGATTTTATTTCGTAACACGTCTCTGTGATACAGTTTACAAGTTTCGCATACAATACTTAGTTTACCCTCAACAAGCTGTCTTTATTTATATTTCGAAATGTTGCTCATGCCAAATTGTCGTGATTGTCAAATCTGACATCGTACTATTTGAGTGACGTTTTTTAAGATCGGATACGTTTACCTAATTAGATAGGTATTGTGTTAAGGTGAATGCTCCAACCAACCCGCGAAATTCAAATTTTCTTACGTTTTTTGCAATTTGCAGGCCAGTGCTAGGTTGTATGTTGATTAAAATATTATTCGCGGCTGTAAGACATATGTAGTTAGTTACAGAATTATAATCATCAAAATCATCAATACAACGCTCTAAGTTCATAAAGCTGTAGGAATGACTTTTTCTGTTTTTTTTTTGTTCCTACGCCTTTATGAACTTGCAGCGTTGTATTGATGATTTTACAGCCGCGAATAATATTTTAATCAACATACAACCTAGCACTGGCCTGCAAATCGCAAAAAACGTAAGAAAATTTGAATTTCGCGGGTTGGTTGGAGCATTCACCTTAAAGGCTTGTAGGGTGCGTTCCGAATACCATCATAAATTATTTTTTACTTCTTGACTACTTTTGTATTGATTATGTGATCGTTATTTTATTTTTATCTCATAGTGTGTTCATTGCCATTAGTTTTTTAGCGCTGTTTTTGTTTTTTTATTTTTTTATTAAGATGATGTTAGCTGGCGGGTGGTGCGGAGATGCAAAAACCGTACTAGATTTTCGTGTAGTTTCTTATTGTTATAGTTTTTATTTTATTTGTTGTATTTATATTTTATTTATATCTATGACAACCTTTTTTGATAGTGAATCTTTTTTTTCTGCCAACGAATCTGCTGCCACTTCTGATGATGATAGTTTTTGTTCCGTCGTAGACACCCTTGGCGATCTTTTACGACAATCTTTCAACCAAAACGTTGACCGGCTGTTTAACGTTTGTCACATCAATGCCCAGTGTTCCAAGCCATTACAATGAACTGTATGATACTTTCACGAACAACAACGTACATGCCGTCCTGATTTCCGAAACCTGGCTAAAACCTGAACTCCTATCCACCACTTACTCTCTCCCAGGATTCGTTCTTCTACGGAATGATCGTATCGGTAAGAGAGGGGGTGGTGTAGCAATTTACCTCCGTGCCGATTTTCCTTTTAAAATTCTCGCTACTTCTTCCTCTAATAATTCGGCTGAGTTTCTCTTTCTTGAGGTTTGTGTTAAAGGAGCTAAAACCGTTATTGGAGTTGTATATTGTCCCCCTTCCCTTGATTACTTCATCGAATTCGAATCGGTCCTAGAATCTTTGGGTTCGGAGTATGCACATCACATTGTCATGGGGGATTTCAACACCAACCTTCTTGCCCAAAACTCCTCTCGATCCGCTAAACTCCTACATCTGGTCGAGTCAGCTAGTTTGCATGTATTGCCTCTCCAACCTACGCATCACAACACGGTTGGTGATGATACTTGGCTCGACCTAATCCTCATCTCTAATCCTTCCCTAGTCTCCTCACATGGTCAACATGTCGCTCCTGGCTTCTCCCATCATGACCTTATTTTCCTGTCTTATGTCCTTAAACCTCCCAAACCCAAACCTACATTCCAGTACAGGCGTGCCTTTGCGCGGATGAATACTGAGAATCTTATACAAGATGCATCTAATATTGATTGGTCACCCTTGGAGGAAGCCACTTCAGTTGATGACAAAGTTAATCTTTTT
The DNA here is from genome assembly GCA_950022335.1 of Eurois occulta. Lineage (NCBI taxonomy): Eukaryota > Metazoa > Arthropoda > Insecta > Lepidoptera > Noctuidae > Eurois > Eurois occulta. The sequence goes on along the minus strand of OX465495.1, from coordinate 16,332,954 downwards.
AATTCAGCTGTAGTCAAGCTGTATGATACCCATGCGACTATCAAGCAAGTCAAGCTGAAGCGCCCGCCTGCGCCATGGATGAATAGGGGAGTTCGTATGGCAATGCGACGAAGGGACCGCGCGTTCCGGAAGTTTAAAAAGGATCGGTCGGAGGATAATTGGGCCCTCTTCAAAACTGCTCGCAATCGTTGTACTCAGATGATACGTAACGCTAAACGCCGCCACATTCTTCATAATATTACTTCCTCTTCTCCTGCTGATATTTGGAAGTTCCTTGGAACTCTAGGTAACGGCAGATCGCGGCATTCAGACCTTCCTGAAACATTTGGTTTGGACGATCTAAATCGCCATTTCGCTACTGTTCCCACTCTTGATAGTCTAACCAAATGTCAAACCATTGGCTATCTTACTGGTCTGACGCGACCCAATATTACGCCCTTTGCCTTCACCCCAGTCGACCCGGGAGAGATCAAAAAGATTATCCTCTCCATTAAATCCAAGTATGTGGGCTGTGATAACATCAGTCGCCACATGATTGTCACGGCTCTTGAACAGCTCCTTCCTGCAATCTCCCATATCATTAACTTCTCCCTTTACTCCGGTGTTTTCCCTTCGCTCTGGCGGAAAGCCCTTGTGCGACCACTGCCCAAAATTCCTAATCCCACTCTTCCCAGTCACTTTCGACCAATTTCCATTCTTCCCTTTTTATCTAAAGTACTCGAGGCCTGCCTCCATAAACAATTCTCTCACTTTATTCACCAAAACTCCCTCATTAGTCGATTCCGATCCGGGTTCAGGCCCGGCCACAGTACTGTATCAGATCTCCTTAAAGTGACTGACGATATAAGGCGGGGAATGGAAGACACTAAGGTTTCCGTTTTAGTGTTGATAGATTTTTCCAATGCATTCAATACCGTCAGCCACGAAGTCCTCTTATCCATCCTCTCCTATCGTATGGTCTCTCCCGAGGTTTTGCATTGGTTCTCTTCCTATCTTCGGGGGCTTCAGCAGTCAGTTCTTGCGGGAGACTCTTCTTCCAGCTGGTGTGATCTTGATGCTGGCGTCCCTCAAGGCGGTATTTTATCTCCACTTCTGTTCTCAATTTTTATAGATCTTATAACTACCGAGCTCCAGTGTGCGTATCATCTTTACGCTGATGAGGATGACTTACAGCTCTACAGTCGGGCAGGTGTTGACAACTTATCTGATGCGATTGAGGAGCTAAACCGGGATCTAGCAGTGGTAAAAAACTGGTCTGATCGTTTCGGGGTAGCCGTTAACCCAACCAAGTGTCAGGCTATTATTGTAGGGAGCACCCATAGCTTACGGAGGCTTACCTTTGATGGTACAATCATCTCGTTTAGCTCCGACGTCAAGGATCTGGGTCTGTACGTTGACACTTGCCTGGACTGGCGTAAGCAGGTCGCGGTTGTGAGCAAAAAAGTCACCGGGACGTTGCGGTCGCTTTATAGATCGAAAAATATCCTTCCATCACACATAAAGGTAATGCTGGTTCAGTCCCTTATCTTCCACATACTTGACTATGGTGATGTGTGTTACTATGACCTGAATGCAGATCTCCTCAATAAACTTGACCGACTTCTAAATAACTGCATTCGATTCGTATTTAATCTCCGTAAGTATGATCATGTGTCCGCACATCGGTCGCGCTTAAAATGGTTACCCATCAGACAGCGCAGAGCGTTAAGGGCTTTGACAACCTTGTTTTCTCTTCTAGACAAACCCACTTCTTCTTCTTATTTGACTTCTCACTTCCAATATTTATGCTCTGCGCACAGCAAGAATCTTCGTTCTTCCAATAATCGTCTTCTACGATGTCCTACTCACCGCTCTGGTTTTCTTAAATCTTCTTTTCTTGTCCAGGCGGTTTTCCTTTGGAATGCGCTCCCTCTGAATATCAGGATGGCAACCAGTCGGTTCACATTTAAAGTAAAAGCTTGCGAACACTTACGTAAGAAGTTGGCAGACTCATCCTACAATTAATTTGTTGTTTTTTTTTATCTATGTATGAATTTTAACTCTCTTTACTTTGTATATTTTATTTGTATGTATATTGTATATATGTATTTATTATTATATTTTATTCTTGGTAATTTTCTGTATTATTATTGCACCTACTGTTTTGTCTCTGCATCACCCTAAGGTAGACTGGTAGAAAATGCCCAAGGCATTGCAAGTCCGCCCTTGTACATTATGTGCATAAAGTTTTAATACTTAAATAAATAATTCAAGTTGATTTCAGAAGTTATTAGGTTTTTCCATTAGAAAGCGGTTGGAAGATTTTTGTATGAAGCATGGCTTGCTTAACTTCCACTATTTTTTTTTTCAAAATAGTGGTCACGCATAAAACCTATATTAATGAATAGCTGGTACTTACATAACTGGCGAAATGTGGGTGTAGGTGTACTATTAGGTACACTGCCTAACCGTTCGGGGTTTACAGGCGTCATATTGTGTTCTATTCGGTAAAACCCGCAGATATACTCGTACCTAGATAACGCAAGAGCACCTACTTCGCGTGCCCGGCTTAAGTAGGTATTTTATAGGTATGTACCTACTTAACGTAGCTACAGCTAATTTCTTTAAAAAACAAAAACTTCACAACTTTAAATGTCAAGAACTTAACCAAAAAAAAATAGCACGTTTGGTTTTCACACGGTTCGAGTTACTTGCGTTATTTAAGTATGTCGTTAACTGTGGTAAAACCTAATACACTGTCCGTCCTAGGAATCGAACCCACGACGCCGGACTCAGCATTCGTGCTTGCGACCGCAATTCTAATTCTAATAAGAAAGTCCCGTGATTCTCAATGATACTCAGCATCATCTCGTTGCTCTTGTCCTATACAGGGTGGTTTCAGCGGGACAGTAAGAGGAACTACCTTAACTGTCGGTTGCAGCTACACGAAAATGGTCTTAGGAGACTATCCATAATAAAATTGTTTATGAATATTTGATCACAGATTTTCAAAAAAATGTAGTTAACAAGAAAATAGCCATTTTACACAAAACATGTTATTAATACTAATCGATCCTGTTTTTAACCTTCTTGTCTCAACTAGCTTAAAACTAATAATTAGGTAGGTAGGTACTAAGTAAGTAAGTAGGCTACCATAAAACTAAATTAGGTAACTACCTTCTTTAGCTATAAAGTCTAGAACCCTCCATTATGTGAAACATGAACATTACGGTAATACTTAAGTCGATTTAATTCGTCATAATGTTCCCTATATTGTCACCACCTAACTACTTACCTATAGTTTTTGTTGTTTGTTTTTGTATTAACTGGGTATCACTAGTTTGGGATGACGAAAAATAACCTTGATCGGGACCATACTATCTTCAAACGAAACAAATAAGGGGTAATTAGGCATAATTATTCTTTTTATTGCAAGTCTTGTCGAATACGACCCAACCAAACTTGATGTTGGCAACACATTACTTGTCTTTTTTATGTTTAATGGGCCTACCTTGACCTCAATCTAGTCCAAACTATGAGTCCAAAGGACAGACGATGATCGATCGACGATGGAACGAGCTAACCCAAAAGTCTTGGTGTAATTGATCAAAAATTTGCGTTGTTTTGCTAATACGAAGTATACCCTATTGCTAGGTGCTTTCAAGACAATTTTGTATACGCCAGAGTTAATTCCAATTATAATTTTGATCGTATAGCGTAGGTCGTGGTTTGTTTTGTATGGCGGCTAATGGCGCTGGACTACTTTCTGCCGGCCGGCACCCGGCTACGCGTCAGTATCCGTGCCGACGCCACGCCGACCAGACTAACTACTAGCATCTAAATTAAATCGTGAGTAATCTCCAATAAGTTTAAATCCTCAGCAAACTATTTCACATCTTTTCATTCTATAATCCAATGTTTTTGGATGAAAATTGACGATTTGCTGTCGTTTTTCTTTAGCCATGAACGTATGGTAGTAAGAGGAGCGTATTTATAGCTTTTGTATTTCAACATTATTTTGAACATAAAAACATGATTGATTCGACTGTGGACACAAGGATGTTCATGTTAACGGTTTCTAAATAATTACTTAGTTTCATGGCAGGTACCATTAATGTCAGTAAGTACTTACCTACTTTTTTCGATTTCCCTAACACGTACCAACCATATGGTTTTAATAATACCTACTTAATTACCTAAAACTTGCCTTCGAGCTAACTAATTTGTCATTTTTTTGTGATGATCAGTCTAGTTCTCTCTCAATAGTAGTTAGGTTAGGTGGCTACATAATATATGTAAGTAGATATTGAATATGGTGGGAAGCGATGCACAGAAAATTGTTCGAGGAGAACCAGTTTTGAATAATCGGGCCGAGCAGTGTAGTCGGCAATGTTATTATTATTGTCACCAACTATCGGTAGGTACTAGTTTGGTTATGTTAATGTGCGTACTTTCTCATGCGACAGAATTTTAATTTGTCATGTATCATTCATTGGTTATAGTCTTTATTCTCTGTACAAACTCAAAATTTTATTGCACGCATGTGGTAAGTATAGATATCACAACAATATTAAAGCCAGCACCTGACATGAACCCTGTAAGTGCACAGCAATTTTTACAATCCTTGAAAAGAAAAAAATCCTTTATCTGATTCCAAAGAGGATATTAAATAAAGAGACTGAAAGACAAATGTTACTTTTTACGGAACATAAAACCGTTGTTTTTAAAGTCGTAGGCGAAAGACGGGCAGAAATCCATTAAATTAAGAATTTTTGTGTTCTGTATTGCTTTTGTAGATCATAGAGTAGGTACACCTAAAGTGAAATAGAGTTCTACACCACTATTAGAGTGCGGTTGGCAACACTACCTGTAATATCGCAATATTTTCACTGAAAACTTTAAATTAATTCTAGAAACATGCCGAAGGTTGTATTCTACTACTTCCCCGTGAAGGCTCTGGGTGAGTCTGCCCGTCTGCTGCTGGCGTATGGCGGCCAGGAGTTCGACGATCGCCGCATTTCGTCCGAGGACTGGCCTGCATTCAAGCCTAGTAAGTATTTATTTATTTGTTAAAACATGACATAACACGCCCAAGCCCAATTATTTTAAGTTATGTAAAGACTTGATGACATTATTTTAAGTAAAACTTTACCACGACACGATAGTCATAGACTCATCTCATAGTACTCAAGACATACACATCACAAGCAAGTTTAGCACCCAAAAAATCGTGGAGTATACTCTTTTATCTCATCACCTGAGTTTCAAAGGGCCAATGACGGCCAGTCGGCAACGGACCTGGCTACCAAATAAAAAATATTCCTCTCAAGATTTGGGAGTCCCCAGAACTGGCTGCTCGGGGTGGAGAACCCGCTTCCCTCTTTAGTCCATCACTAACAGAGCAGTCTCTAGTCTGCAAGGATGGGAAATGAAGAGGCACCTTCACACGACAGTATAAGGCGTTGTCTGCTAGTTCTGATTCAGAAGTAACAGACTAAGTGGTCCTTTAAGATTTTGGATCGCATGTTTTTCTTCAAGCTTTCTTTCGGACACAATGCCGTATACCGGGTGCACGCTAGATTCATTGGTTCGAACCACTACTATCTGGTTTGAACTTCAAAAGGCTTAATCAAATCCTTTGATCTTTACTGATAATAATAATCCTAAGTAATAATGCTGAAAGGTAGGCGAAATCTTAATCCGTAGCCGAATGACAAAACACAGAACCCTTATAGATTCGTCATGTATGACTGTCTGGCTGGTTTTATTAACTACATCGTCGGTTACGTATCGTTGAAAAGGTACAATACAAAATACATACCATCCTTATACTACCTTTTCTTTCTTAGTACATAAAGATCAAGTTAGACACGTAGTCACTTAATTATGTTCTAAGACGCTAATCTCCGACACCATTTCCGATTCAAAGAAGTTTTGCGAATGTGTTTGTTGGTTCCAGCTTGAAAGATAGGATAGTTTTGGATCCGATATGTGGCGCCGCGAAACTGGAACATATTTTTCGGTCCAAAAAGATTCCTCAGTGCCTAAAAACCCGCCTTTTCAACCAATTTGTACTGCCAACAATAACTTACGGTGACATGGACGCTCACTAAGGAGACTGTCCACCGAGTACGAGTGGCACAAAGGGTCATGGTGGAGCGAGCCATGCTCGGCATAACCCTCTTAGATCGATTGCGTAACACCGAAATCCGCCGTCGGACGAAAGTCTATGACGACGTCGGGGACCGGGCGGTGTGCCTCAAGTGAATCTGGGCAGGACATCTAGCTAGACGCGGAGATGGCCGATGGAGCAAGGCTTTGACCGAGTGGTGGCCGAGGTTTGGCAAAAGAAACCAGGGCTGTCCTAAAGCTCGTTGGGTTGACGATATTATCAAAGTCACGGGAAACACCTGGATAAGGGAAGCACAGGACCGGGAAGTGTGGCAGAAGAAAGGGGAGGCCTATACCCAGCTGTGGGTGATTCCGGGCTGATATGATGATGATGTGGCGCCCTGGCGAAGCAGTGGTGGGTCGCTAGTACTCCATAAATAACATAAGATCACGCTGGTAATCCTCGAAAGGGTAGGCAGAGGTGTACCAGTTATGTTTTTTTAAGTCCTATTCAATAGCGGACGAGCCTATTGTTTTGTACCGGGGAAGAATCCTAACCTCTTGGGAAATTCCTGATGGAAATACCTACCCAATAACATTTTGTCCGACCTGGGAACCGAACCCAGGACCTCATGCTCAGCAGAAGCGCTTGCGACCACTACACGACGAGGCATTTCTTAAATCTTAGAGAAAAACCATCTTGTCTGTCTCCGATATGGCTGGATTTGTTTCTGCTGTTGGTTTACCAATTACCTCGAAAACAGAAGATCCATTTGTAGTGCATTTGTAGTTCTACAATAGGCCGACCTTTTGTAGAACTACAAATGCACTATGGGTAGATTAGATACTGCGATTTAGGAGAAACTTTATTGTGGACGAAAGATTTCGTGTTCTCAAGATTATTTATTTTTGAGCAGGGTAATAAGCTTTATTAACTACAGCGCTCGTATGTTAAAAAGATCGCTAAAATATACCTTCGAAAGTATACAAGTCTGGTAAACCGTAGTCCGAAACGTCGTCTAGAAGACCTTCTTACAAACAAGAGCTGTTCTGCATTTTGGCCAGTCTTGTTGGGGTCAGACGGGAAGCCTTGAATTCTTGGTTTCTGTTTCAAGTTTTAATGGGCTATCAATAAGGGTCAGGAATCCGGTAAAATTAATATCGCTAGCCTAAGGGTTTGTGCTTAATTAGGTATAGATCAGTGTGTGCGCAGTTGGAGCGTTATTTCAGGATTTTTTAATAGCATTATTTAACCAGTGATTTGGCAATACGTTTGTGGGCTAGTACGGTGTGTAAAGCGTCATTAAATCATTTAAACCTTTGCATATAAATACATTACCGTCAAAAGTTGTTTCCAAACAAGTAAAGAAAGACCTTCTAAACTAGCCGAAGACATGAATCATCAAGTGTTGATGTAAAGAAAGCGGGTAGGTCACAAAACAAGCTGCTATTGTACAAGGGAAACTGTATGTCAACATCCTTAATCCTTAATGACAAGAACAATGCTTGCTTCAAGTTATGAAACAGAGTGCTTGTAACCAAGCAGATAGGGGTCATTGTTGTTTGTCAAAGCTATCTTTTTTTCTCAAGTATGAGTAATACTTGTTCATTGACGATATCAGTTCAGTTTGATAGAAAGGACTTTTACATGAAGATAATGAACACTTTTACTGATGATAGCGGTTGATTAAATTAATTAATTACCCTCTGTCTTTAATTACACGAGTTAATAGTAGTATAGTTTAATTTTTTATCGATGATTTGGTGGAGATACATGATAGGGTGCATATGTCTTAGGTACTTAAATAACTTTATTTTTTATTTTATTTTTTTGTTATTCTCGTTTTATCTAATTTTGTTTTTAGTTTGGTCCGTGAGAATATTACATACAGACAATAACCTCTTTTGTATTTAGATATTATGAGCAGATACCAAACTAATGACCAGGGGGTCTAAAATGGCCGCTTTAGCAGAATCATAATTTGATAATAATATGAATTACGTTTAAATTCGTAAAGAGGAGAAAGGAGTATGTAAGGATCGTAGCGGGTGGCGTTCTGTGGATTCTGCTTACCCCAATAGGGAAAAAGGCGTGAGTTTATGTATGTTTACAAAAATAAAGATGACGGGTGTATTCTTGACCCCCACAGTGAAAACATCTGAACAATACTTAGATAAAACGAAGATAAATTTTATTATACTTTTATTTACGTGTTTTTTTTACACAAATATGTGATAAGATATGTAGTACATATGTCATAATATGAGTCTTAATTCAGTTGTTACCCAAGATAAGATAAGCACGTCTTAAATGTCGCACCTACATCGTTTGTTGGCTTATCAGATTATAAAGAGATGACTGGTTTTGTTGCTAGGCACTCGTGGTGTGTGGAAATACCTCGTTTTTGTTCTTGAACATGTCATGTGCAAATCAGCAAATTGTGTTGATAACGAATTCGTTGGGGGGATAAAGTATTAGCTGTGCTCGCGGTTTCGCCCGCGTCGAATTCAGCCTTTTGGAATCCGATGAGCAGTTTCGGAGATTAACTCCTACATCCAAACTTTACTCTTTATAAGTAATATTTTTAAGTGTAGGTAGACTTCAGCTGCCTCCCATATAGCTAATTCTGTTTCAATATTTAGTTATAAACTATCATCGTCCGCAAAGCCAAGATCAACCATTTCTACATATTATTTAAAGTATACATCCCCCATTCAATAACTATTTCATGAAAAAGTCACTCAATGGGGTTAAATGAACTTAAAGGGTTGTATTGATGATTTTAATGATTATAATTCTGTACATACTTACGTGTTACTTGCGCGACTCATTTTTCATCAACATACATTTTTCTACAACCTGATACTGACCTGTAATTTGCAAAAAACGTAAGAACTTTGAATTTCGCGAGATACCTAGGTACTCTGGCGCTTCCACTGATTACTTTCAGCAGTTTTAGGTCGTGGTTCAAATTGGTTAGCAGTCATTATGACCTAAACATACCCCAATACCCTCACATTCAATCGAAATGGTTTTATACCTAATTTAGTAACCAAGTTATTGACAGAAGTACATACCTATCTACAGTTTTATAAACTAGAGTGCAACATGCTGTTGTAAGTAGTGTGATATTGACATTAGCCTTAGGAAAATATTATGCCTAAGTATATAGGTAGGTACCTACCTTTTTGCTATGGCTTAGCCCGATTATGAACGCGTTCAAATTGTAAAGTAACGATAAACCAGTAAAGATGGTAGGTACCTACCATGCAATTGCGTTCGGGGAATTTCTTATATTATCTGAACAAAGAACAATATCTTTATCTATGACTCAGATATGCAAGCGAGTTCTAGAGATTTCCGAACTCACTATCAAAATAATTTTATCTAGGTATCATCATTATCCGCTAAGCCTATGCTCAACTACGTTGGGGTCGACTTCCAGTCTAACCCGGTGCAGTTGAATACCAGTATTTTACATGGAGCGACTGCCTATCTGACCTCCATAACCCAGTTAGTACTGGGTAATACGATACCCCTTGGTAAGAGTGGTTGCTAGGCAAGTGCGGCTTAACCTGAAGATCGACCCGAGCAGCTGTTATTATTTAGAGACCAAAACAATTTTATCTATGGAATAAAAAATCAAACACCATCGTTCTTTACAAAATCGTTTATACCGCAGTTAAGGTTCATACGGCTACATAGAATGAATTGCAAATTGGTTCAGCCATCCTGTGACAGCATAACAGCGGCAACGCTGATAGTAGTTAGATTCAATAAAGTACAATGCCACCAATGTGGGTAGTCAGTCATGCAATTGCAATCGCCTGGCTGGATCCAATTGTGTCGTGTTACAATAGTAGGTAGGTACATATTTCGCGGTTACTTGCAGTCATTCGCGTCAAGGTCGGCTAAAGTCTAGGACGCATTGTCAAACGGAAGCGATTTTAGTCTTGCAAATATTTGCAAGTCTAAAATAGATAATTATTCGATACATAACTACATACAAATAAAGAAAATATAAGTAGGTACCTGTTTGTAAGGTAACACATTTTAGTTGACATAGAAAACAAGAATTGCTGTTCTTGTTGTCTATGTCAACCAAACACATAAAAATTGTGAAGAAGACACTATTCTGCGCCGATACCAAGTAAATTAGGATAAAGGTTAGTGAATGATAATGGGTGTGACCGTGTGAGTGTCTTGTTAGTCAGCGATGTTACAACATAATCTTAAATGTTGGGTATAAAAACGCACCCGCTGCCCGTCCGCTTATGTCACCATATGCATACTTATACAAACAGTTTGATATGTTTCTCGTTTCGGCTGACGCTGACCTTGGTCGCAGTTTTTGTACGTTATTATTATTACATATGTCTGTACTATTGATAGAATACTCGTGTATCCAGGCCGAACGTGTATGACTGTAATGACTGATTAGATAATCATACTTAAACATGTGTTGGTTGATAAATAAAATAGCGCATTCCATTTTGTAGTCAGCTGTTGACACAGGTTCACTAATTAAGTAGGAAAAAAAACAGTTGAAATATAAAATATGTCTGGACTTGAAAATATACTTTGACCTCTAAGTTTGTTTCGGTATTTCTTCCATAAAATTATGAAGGATTTATATTATTGTGCTCAGAGTACCTAGTCTAAAAGACAGCAACATCAGCAAGTATAAAAAAATGGCGCCTATAAACCTAGATATTAACTGAAATAAAATTATTTTCCATAGCATAGTTAGCCTATAATGGACCTGCTGGGGACACAGGCCTCTTCATTCTCATAACAGGAGGCCTGTCCTGTGTGGCTTGTGACCCACCACGCGGGCTCAGTGCGGGTTAGTAGATGTCACAAGTCTTCGAATTTTTGGTACTAGGACTTTGGAATCTTTGGTGTTTGGTGACGAAATAAATTACACAAAGTAATGCTCCTGCCTAGGTTCGAACCCAGTACTTACTGCTCGTAAGTCGGGGTCGCCATCACTGGGTCACCGCTGCTCTCAAGAAAAATTAGCCCAGCCATGGGACAGTTTATGCTATAAATAAACAAAAAAAAAAAGAAAAATACGAGTCTCCTAGTATTGACTATTATGAATGTTATATGAATTATTTAGTTACAAGGTGTGCTATTGTCGAGTAGATCGATATCGTTCAATGTTTAAGTAGTTGAACTTGAAACGTCGAGGGTTTCATGGAAAAATGACTGGCATACCTACGTCTTAATAACTTTTAAAGTATCGGTTTCTATTATTCACACCAAGGGCGCCTGATATTCACCTACCTGTAAGTGTTGGCTTCGTCAGCTATTGAGAATTATGACGGGTGAAGCAAAAATTGTTTTAACGATTCTCTCACAATACATAAAGGAGTTTGTTATAAAATTGTGAACATAGGCTGAGTTTAACGGTAAAAAAGTTTTATTTATTATATTACATAAATTATATTATAGTTACCAGAAAATAACCTAAAACATTTTTATCAATTTTTATGAATACAGTATCTTTCTTCGTTGGATAGTAATTTAGGTTCATCAACGCATGTTTTCCTCAAAGCAAGAGATTTGGCTGGTCGGTTAGTTCTACCTACGTGATACCCCGGCGAGTCTAGGCATAGTCATAGTTATAGTCATTTATTCATGAACAAGTAGGTAGGTAATTTGTATCTGAATTGAAACAAAAAATTACACAATTACAGTACATACACTAAAAGCCTTTTGCTTTTAACAAAGCAGTCTGGGCTCCACCTAAAAACTTCGTATCTAATAACATTATACGAGTTGATCGAATCCAGAGGCCCTACACAATGGCAATAGCGAGCAAAGCTTCTAGAAGCTTATATAAGTTTTTAAACTGTCATGGTCACAAAAGCAAGATCTTGGAAGCTTATGTGAATCCAGTACATTTTTACCTTTCCCCTCGCATTTATCGCTGACAGACACTGTCACTTCTAGGCCCTTAGGAAGCAAGAGTAGGAGGAAGCACCTATGTAGGCAGATCTTAAGAAGAAGTTAACTAAATCTACGTTCGTTATTTTCAGAAACCTTGTTCGGCCAGATGCCAATCCTGGAGATCGATGGCAAGCAGTACGCTCAGAGCTACGCCATTGCTCGCTACCTCGGCCACAAGTACGGGCTGGTCGGAGAATCTCCTGAGGACGCCCTGGAGATCGACCAGAACGTCGACCTACTCAACGACCTGCGTGCCAGTAAGTATTGTCTTTATAATTAACGAAATTAAAGAACTTTTGCAATTTTGAAATCGAGCATATGAAACAAAGTTTGAAAATATGTTTTATACTTAGTCTTCCCATATGCAAAGTTAGATGTGTTGCTCAAGGACAGGGGTTTTGGGGGACTATTTTTCGTAATTATTGACGACATTCAAAAGGGGCTGATTCTCTACTTATATTTGATTTCGAAGATTTCAAATGTTCTTGCGCTGTCTTGATCTGACTGCACAAGAGCCCAAATATCCAATAGCTTTAAAAACCCCTTTAGCACTGAAGACGGAGACTGATCCCATTTTTCACATCAGATGTACAAAGCTCTATAGGCCTTCCCTTTATCTGAATGCATATATTAAAATGCTTTACTCATGTTAACAGAGGCTGCTACCGTCGAATACGAACCTGATGAGGCTGTAAAAGAGAAGAAATATGAAGACTATGTCAAGAACGTGTACCCAGACTTACTGCAGAGGCTCAACGCTATTGTCGAAAAGAACGACGGTCACCTCGCTATCGGAAAGGTAATTGTAAAACTATAGATATTTATGTACCTATAAAGAAGTACCTTGCTAGAGTTAATATTCTTGGTTTATTGTAGTGTAGTTTTACCAAGGGTTCAAATACATGATTCTGGACCCATCAGAATTTAAACTTCTTCGTCGGTTATAATAAGCAGTTAGAACGTGTTGGTATTGCCCTTTTGTTTGGAACAAGCACACTCTAGAAAATGATGACGTCCACCTATCGATTTTGCGAGAAACTATTTCGGATGTCAGTCGATCAGGTCTGCGAGACTTTGCTGCTATAGAGGTAGATCCTGGATGCGACTGCCACAGGAGAGGCTAGCGTGGAGATTGGCGCAAGGATAGAGAGGCATAATATAGCCAGCTGTGGCTGAAGCCGGATTGAGGATGAGAATGCTGGAAAACATAATTATTTACGAGCCGCAGGAAGATTAGTATGTACTTACTAGCTTGACAGGACCAGTCATGAACGAAATTAATCATCTTTAAAATGTATTTTTTTTTAAAACTCATCATGGATTCATGTAATTATTATAATTTATTCTGTTTCTAGTTGTCGTGGGGTGACTTCGTCCTGGCTGGTATGTTCGGCTACCTGAAGAAGATGCTGCGGATGCCTGATCTGGAGAAAAAGTACCCAGCCTTCCAGAAGGTCATTGACAACGTTTACTCCATTCCTAAGGTCAAGGCTTACGCCGACGCCGCCCCTGCAACCGAATTTTAAATTCTACTTTTAAGGATAGATGCAGACGTGCAATGTGTTATATTAGATTGTGTGTGTTTACACCAAATGCACTAAAACAACAACGTCGCAGAAAAAAAACATATATTTAAATTATATTTTATAAATGTTTTATTTTTGTGTCGTTTTGGCACATTTAAAAATTTCATAACTCAACTGCAGAAAATTAGATATTATATTTTTATCGTTGAATATGTTTACATCATCATGTAATGAATGATATTATCCTGAAACTTTAGATGTAAGAATGTGTGAAAAGTAAATAAATGTTCTTTTTCATTTATTGGTGTTTTTTCACTCCCTTGGGACCTAAGTAACAAGTTATTCTTTTCTGACGAGCCAAGGTTCGAGAGAACGTGGAAGTTAGCTAAAAACAGTCTGGTAGTTAATTAACCTCTCGAGAGCGGCAATGTAATGGCAACCTTAATTACACTAGTTTCATTCATGGTGCAACGTAAATCTAAAGCTTCGGCTGTACCTGTGTGTGTACCACCGCGCTCACTGGTGGTCGACTGTCAGTGCACACACCTCAACATTTGTTAAAAAGGCATTGCTACAAAGAGAACATAGCATGCAAGAGCGAACGAAGCGAACTCGGGACTTGTGGAACCCTGACTTGGACAGGTTAGTTTCGAAGGGGATGGCGGGGTCTAGTGAGCGAGTCAAGTGTGCGAACTAAGACCGTGTTAGGTTACTTTAAACCCTGCAGACAGAAATAGGAGCCACGCGCAGCGGGGTTTCGTTGACTAGCCCATCAAAAAATATTGATGTTTACCATGAACCTAGATCTTTTTTTGGTAAATTTAAAACACTAAAAAAGTTTTCTATCCCATAAAAAATGCTGCAGTTGTTTTGTTGCTTATATTTAGCGGCTATCATCAAATAATTATATTTGATGATCATTTTATCAATAAATTATAGAACAAGTTATGAATTAGTCATACCTACTTAGTTTTAAAAGTACTAAGTTATAAAATTAGAAGTCTTAGTACCACGTTATTGGCGTCATATACGGGGTGGAAGGGACACCGACAGCGGTTACCATGTGTTATGATGTGTTCAGTACATCAGTCTGAGCGGGACATAGAAGTTTTTCATCGGTTATTAAACAAAATCAGCTGTTTCCTAAAAAAGTGCAATATGTACACGGTCAAAATGTATAGAACAGTAGATTTTTTTAATAACCGATGAAAAATTTCTATGTGGGCCCCCCACAGAAATTTATCATTGGTTATTAAAAAAAAATATCAGAATGATATGTACCTATATCATTCTGATATATTTTTTTTAGTACTATATTTTTTTAAGTCTTTTTGTAGAATACGTGGTAACCGTTACCGCGTCGGTGTCCCTTCCACCCCCTATTGTTATTTTAGATGCTCACTGTACAAATATTGATGCTATAAAATAAAACGATGATGTACTAATACCTACAAAGTATTTACTGTGATGTATTTACTAATACAAAGTATTTATTTACATCGATTATAATGGTAGATGGTGGCTGAGATAGTACTTTTTAGAGGCACATTTCTCATGAATGTCAAAGTAAGGCCTGATTCTATCACTTACCTACTCTTCTCAATCTCCATTCAACTCACTCAGCTGTTGATTGCGGTAGTTGGTCTCTGCAGCGATGTCACATAATAGCAACATTACACGGGCCAACCAAAATTATTCACTTTTATTAAAAGGCGCTGTACTGGTGGCTGGTAAAACCGACATTTGACGATTCACTTTAATTTATGATTTCTTTTCTAGATTCGAAGGCACAAGGCTTATTTCGCTCGGATCCCATAAACCGATCCCATGCTGCCCTTGTAATTGAAACCACAGTAACTTTAATTTATTAGTTATTGGTATCGCACGTTAAGCCGTTGGTCCCGGCTGTCATTTGTAGATCTTGGACAGTCGTTACAGGTAGTCAGTGGCCCGAAAGTCTGACAACCAGTCTTACCAAGGGGTATCGTATTACCTAGCACTAACTGGGTTGTGGAGGTCCGACAGGCAGTCGCTCCATGTAAAATACTGGTATTCAGCTGCATTCGGTTAGACTGGAAGCCGACCCCAACATAGTTGGGAAAAGGCTAGGCAGATGATGATGGTATCGCACAGTTACGAGAGCAGAATGGTACAGAATTAATACCTATTAGACTTCATTATTAGAATTACGGTTCACGATATCACGAATTCACGACCACTCGCATCAACTTTACACACTAAAATGCAAATCTCATCGAGGCATTCTTTCCGCTGATAAGCACAGCTACTTAAACTTCAATGAATAATGACATGTCATTTGAATACTTAATCATATTACCTAGCGATCTGTAGTATACAAATTAACGGAAATATTTTATGTTACGAATGATGATGGTTTAATTTTTGGCCAGTAACAGAAAAGTTGAAAGGTAATCATTGGTTTTGGTCATTACATTGGTATGCGGACACGCATGTGACTAAGAGAGTAATGATGGATATAACATATTTTAAAGGTTGGACTACACGTATTATTAAAACGTACCTATGCTTAGCATAATCAGTTTATAATGTTCCTACTGCTGGGATAGAGACGTCCTCTTTTGAGAGGGAAATGGGCCATAATCCACCACGCGGGCCCAGTGCGGGTTGGCAGATGTCACATGTCTTCGAATTTTGGTTCTAGGACATGCCGGTAACCACCGGGTGGTGAAATGATTAAATTAAACAATAAGCAAATAATTGAATTTAGAATGACGTCACTTAGCTAACCATGCATTGTTATCAAATTTCAAAAAAAAAGCTTATTAGAACGAGTTAATGTATGTGAAACGGTTGACAGGGGACAATGAAAGAAGAAAACGTTCCGTGGCGATCCCAAATAACATGGGATAGTGGGACATGGGTTATAAAAAGTCTGTTCAATATATTTTGCGTGAAAGAGTAACAAACATCCATCCATCCATCCTCACAAACTTTCGCATTTATAATAAGTATTAAGTAAGATAAGACTTGTCAAAAGTTGCAGAAATACGAAACGCCTTGGAACTGAAACAATTGTGACCTGTTGACGAGTTTGGACTCCAAGGGCAGGAGCTACAATACTACACAAAAGGAGTAACAATGTTGTTACGTTTGGGGCTGCAACTTCTGATCTGGTGGAGACGAGCAGGGTTCTTGAAATAAGACGACTTCTCTCATTTTATTGGGACCAACGTCCATTACGTTAGACGAGCCAGAAGGAAGAGACCATAGACAATATTTATTACTTTTACATCCATACAGTAAATGTTACAAAGCTGACACTACATTTTGAAAGAGTTGTCTGATTCTCAATTCAAATGCTTTATCCGCGAAACTGATGCAGATGGGTATCATAGCAGCTTAGGTCGTCTAATTGACCATGATGTCCAAGTAGCTTAGGTATCTACGTCTCTCAACGCTAAAGAATACTCTGATCATCCGACTATGAGAATGTAAACGGACTCTTCACGAAGATATCAACCAAGCATTCTGTTATAACTCGGAAAATACTGGGGTTAAAAATCACTTTTTAGGGTAGGACTCAATGTAACGCACTCAAAAAATGTTGCTAATGGATTCATTGAATAGTACAGGGGCCATGGAGGTTTTAAAGCAAACTTATATCATTAAAAACTTGATAATTTAATTTAATTTAATTTAATTTAATTTAATTTAATTTAATTTAATTTAATTTAATTTAATTTAATTTAATTTAATTTAATTTAATTTAATTTAATTTAATTTAATTTAATTTAATTTAATTTAATTTAATTTAATTTAATTTAATTTAATTTAATTTAATTTAATTTAATTTAATTTAATTTAATTTAATTTAATCTAATTTATATACCTACTTCAATTAATTACCTATATTTTTTTATAATATGTCATTACTTAAATTTCGATGAGCTTAATTAATGTATTTTGTTTTCCTATTTAATAATTAACTTGACATCCTTATTATTTGTGATTCCATTTTTTTTTTGGTTAATATGTTTATAAGTAATTAATTTGAATGTTTTAACTAACCTAATCTTAAGAACAAAAACTAACCTAAATCATAATCAAAGAATAATATGTAATAATAATAATTAATTTTGTATGTAACTCCGTTTCCTGTGCATGCGGTGTTAGCCTTTAAGTAATTGTTACACTTGTCAACGTATACCTGTCAATCTCAATGTAATGTTACGTGTAAACAATTGTTGGCTAACCTTAAGTAAATAAATAAATAAATAAAAAAAAAGTTCTGATATAGTTGGACAGTAGGTCCCCGGCAATGGTTCAGAAAAAAAAATGGCTATGACGCGGTGAACATGTGCTTTCTTTCGGCTTCGTTAAGGGTATTTTTACACAAATTATTAGAATCTAGATTTTTTTTTCATTCGAGGTAATCAATCGTCATTGCTAGTATGTAGGTACCTACATAGTTCTGGTTTGAGGAAATCATGAGGCAATTGTTAGATTCTTATCAAACTCAACAATTGGACCACTAATATGATTAGCTAGTTATACAGGGAAGTCAACATGACTTTTAACAAAAAAAAATAAGCTAGCTATTCTAATAAATAAAATTTTATTAAAATAGCTAGCTAGGCAATAGGTAGGTACCTAGTACTTAGTAATAGTGCGATACTTTGATGTTGGACTATAAGCGGAAGTGTGGGGCTGCGCATGCGTGGTGCGAGGGGAAGGGGGAGTAAGACCATGACATTGATCTTTTACAATCTTACAACACTAAGCGACTCATAAATAACAAATGCCTAAATAACAGCACGGTTTTGGATTTTGAACGTTCGCTTTAGTGCTGAACGTTCAAAATCCGACTTGTGGAGATTGGCCTAATACCCACAAGTCTCCAGCGCAGCAATGGTCCGGTTCGTGGATAATGATGATGATTTACGGCTATTGAACATCATCATCATCTGCCTGCCTAGCTTTTTCTCAACCATGTTGGGGTCGTCTTCCAGGCTACCCAGATGCAGCTGAAAATAGGGCATTTCACTTGGAGCGCCTTCCTGAACCCTAGAACCCCGTAGCTGGGTATTTATATCCAAGACACGGAGGAGTCTCCGTATGTAATGGATGGTGCACAGACTGACCTCGCCAACCGTTACTAAATCTTGAGTTCTACCCGCGCGGCAGGTAGGTATAATTCAGCCATAAATCAAAAATAAGAACCATTTCATTAAAACATGTGGGTATTATTTTTGTTATTTACTTTATGATATACTTAATTTAAGTACCTAACTTTTCCACTTTGTGGATGGTGGTTGCCAGTCTCCAATGTTATATTACCTACCTACGCAGTCCAAGCACTCGTCTAATTAAGCCAAACCAGGGCCGCGCCGACCCCCCACAGCGCCTGTGTGCGAAACCTATGAAGCGCCTCTTTTTTTCACGAAACTTTGTTTCAACTTATGTTTTTTTTACTATTTGTTAATTTTGACCGAAATAAATGTTCTCCAGTTTTATATACTTAGATAATATTTTCATAACTAGGTAAAACCAGTTCACTTCCGCTTGCCAATTACTGCGAAAAATAATGCATATGCCATATATTTAGTGAACAAACGAATGAAAAGGAGCATATTTTTTTTGCTAGACGATATTTCATATAAGGCATCATAAATTTCTGGTAAATTTGTAAACAGCGGTTTGATAGCATCTATTGTGCTTGACCATCTTGTTTCAGACTTTATTGTTATGTTTTGATTCAAATAGCTTGCAACAGAAGCAATAAACGGCATTTTTGTACACTGAATACAGCAGCCACTCTCTGTGATACTTTTCACCGTTTCCTTAATGCCTTTCATAATAATACTCGGAAATTTTTCGCCCCGAAGAGTCACGCAGAAAATTATACTGTTTAATTTGTTTAATCGGATTTTCTATTAAATACTGGATTAAAGTAGCATTGAAAACTTTTGGCCAGAGTCCAGGGTCATCTTTGGAAAAAGTTGGTATTGGTGACGATAATTGTCTTGGCGGTAACAATGGTGTATCAGGCAGAGGCGCTGACGTAACTTCGGCGGCATCATCTTAAATTAAAGACAGACAAACAAAGACATATGAATACCTATCTACCTGTCTGAATAAACTGATTTATCTTTCTATGAATAATTATGTATGATAAAATAAATAAATAAATGAATATTTCTTGACAGTCAAACTCCGCCGTCTAGTCCCAAGCTGAGCAGGGCTTGTAATGAAATTAAAAAAGAAAATGTTTTTTTTTTGACATTACAGACAGATTAAAGTTATATTTATTTGTATAGAAAATTACATAAAAAGCACGTACCTGAAGCGTTTTTTGATTCAGATTTTATAACATCTTCATCGATAAAATAGTCTAAATAAATAGTAATGTTTTCTTTTCCTTATTAAATTCTGGTAACCAGATAATTTCTTTTTTTTATCTTGAGTACTATCACTCATCGTGAAAACAAGTTAAAACAATCACTAACACACAAACTATATTGTTTTAGAGCTGGAACTTAATCTTATTATAAAAAATCAATGCGCACCTTGCACACACTTTCAATTGACTGATTGTTCAATTGTTTTGGCACTCTCGTTCCTTAAAGTCGGGGAATACCCGTGACTCCACTCCACTTACGTCGTACCTACGCATCGCATCGGGTTACGTTCATAATTGATTCAAACAAACTCACGGCGGCGGTTCTTTTGATTTTAACGCTGAGCTCGTACCCAAAGCGTAAAATTAAACCACACACGTGATTATTATCTTAGAAGACTTGTACAATAAGCGCATTATTATGTTTTGTTATTTCCAAGGCATATGTTGCGCCTATTGTACCTACATACTTATCGATACTCCACTACAAAGAATATGTTGTTGTGTAAGTGTAACAAAAATAATTTCGATGGCGGCGCCTTTAATGTCTTGGCGCCTGTGTGCGCCGCACACTTCGCACACAGGGGCGGCGCGGCCCTGAGCCAAACATTGTTTCGGCACTCCTACCGCGCCCAAACAACACTATTTTCTCTGAAGTGAATGACTATTGGCGTCACTAAACATACCTAGGACCATTTTATGGGTAAAACTAAATAACCAGCAATTTGGTGTTAGTGGTTTTTTTCCATCAATTTTTTTTCAGTAACAGCCATGGAGTCTGGATTTGTGCTCGGTTGAAACCAGAAATAAGCAATAAGCAATAAGCTCGCCCTATTACTGTGGGACTTAAACATAACTGGCATTACAGGCCTGGTGTTATTATGTTACTGCAATGTTATATCTATGTAGTATCTATATGTAATGTTCTATTGTAGGTTTCTATTTGATTTAAAACTCGTTTACATAGTCTGTTCGCAAGTTTTTCTAACAACTTATTTAAATATACTGGTTAAACATAAGCAAGAAAAACAACTGACCTCCAAAAATGGCCGAGAGTGCCTAATTTATTCATTTTAACAAACTTAGTGGACTAGTCTTTTGCCAAGTTGCAATTATTATCCAAGTTCTGTCGTCGTGGTACTTACTAGTACATAATAAGAGAGGAGATGGCGGTTTTTAGGCAATCGCTTGACGGCAGTAGCTAGGTACTGTTTCATCATCTGCCTAGCCTTTTCCCAGCTATCTTGGGGTCGGCTTCCAGTCTAACCGGATGCAGCTGAATACCAGTATTTTACACGGAGCGACTGCCTATCTGACCTCCATAACCCAGTTAGTGCTAGGTAATACGATACCCCTTGGTAAGACTGGTTGTCAGACTTTCGGGCCACTGACTACCTGTAACGACTGTCAAAGATCTACAAATGACAGCCGGGACCAACGGCTTAACGTGCTTTCCGAGGCACGGAGGAAACTCGGTATGTAATGGGTGGTCACCCATTCACGGAACAACCTAGGTAAGCGCGGTTTAACCTAAAGATCGACCCGAGCGGCTGTTCTAATTTAGCCACAAGCTCCTACCACCACTGTTTCACATAGGACAAAAATCTGCTGTTTCATATAAAAGTGCATTTCCTACAGTAAATGTAATACTCATGACAATAATGTATGGAACACCTGTTTTTTTTGACATTGTGACTGTTGATCGAAGGTTCTACTATTACGCACATGCACAACTCGACAATTATTCCATCTTACACCTTTTTGCTGGTCACGGTGCATATTAGTGGCTATTAGGTAATGCCTTCAGACATTTTTAAAGGAATCATTCGTGACAATTATAATATTCAATAGAACTTACGTCTGCGGTAACTATTTAATGAATCACGTCGATTGTGATGACGCGTCGATTTTTTATCAATCAATGACTTGCTTTTTATCGTAATTTGTTGGTTTTGGCCAGTCCCGAACATTTTAGTATTTGTATCGGCCTCCGACCGGCATTCCGTCAGTGTTTGTGTGATCACGGAGTTGACGACACCTGTTGAAGCCTCTTTTAGAAAAAAAAAATCGTAAGTAGTTAACATAGCTTGTTTTTAGTTGTCCATTGTTTGTTGTTGTTGTTGTTCAGCAAAGGAAAAGGAACGCTCCTATTAAAAAATAACTCATTGACTATTTGGCGCTTTCAAATGTACCTAGTCAATTAAGATTTTATTTATTAATTTTGTCAAAAGAGGGTGTAAAAGTTAATACCTATATCCACAGGATATCCTTATTTTGATCATCGACCGTTGCCGTTATAATTACCTCTACCCTTTTTTTAATCTGTGGAAAAATTCACCTGAAAACCGGATCTATTAACTTTACCATCATTTTGTTCTTATTGATATTAATAACACCTTTTAATTTCCACCTTTCTCCAGAAAAAAGGTTGAAATAAGACAGCTTGTTGTAGAATAACTAATAACAAAAACTGAAGTAGATTGGGTGTTTTACCGTGTACCGTTCCAAATTATTATCAGTCAGTAAATAACCTTGACTGGCCCTCAACATCACCGGCTCTAAAAATAATAATTATCAACGTACAAATAGAGGGAGGGGGAGGCACTATATTGGTCCCCCCCTTTTGTACTACCTATCCAGAGGCAGAGGCGCATACATTCACCTATTTATATTGACTATAACTTTTCCAGAATCATGTCGAAGTCAAAACCAATTTTCTACTACTTCAAGTCGAAGGCTTTGGGCGAACAATCCCGGCTTCTCATGGTCTATGGAGGCATAGAATTCGAGGACTACCGCGTTGATTTCTATACCGAGTGGGCGGATTTTAAGTCAAGTAAGTACCTACTTTAGCATCAGCAACTAAGGTTCTTCAATATTACGAGTTTGTTGCAACCAACGCCGTCTGAGGCCACGCCGGAGCCCTTTGGCACACAAGAATTTGGGGTCCAGTTGGACCGAAGTTTTAACTTTCGGGATTTTCGTTGTGCAAAATCTTCTAATTTATCTTCAATGTAATTTTTTTTCAACCCAGACAGGGATTTTGCTCACTGCTGGGTGAAGGCCTCTACTGGTACAGAAAGACACGATCGTTGATCACCACACTTGGCCAGGATGGGTTGCCAATTTCAGGCCACAGATTTTCTATAGGTTTTCTCACAAATTTTCCTTCATCGATGTCAGTGATAGGGATTTTACTTTGTGCAATATTTTTCATCATGATTGTTCTCCAAATGGCGAAGGAAAACATCGTAGAGAGACCGGCAAGTCCACAAATTCCGTGAGTGTTTTGGTTTGAATTGACTTTATAGACTCTCGTTGTCTAAGAAAGGTCTATAGAGGCATAAGTTCTTAGCCTATAGTCCGAGGGCCAAGGTAAGCTAGCAGATTAACAGCAAATGCAAAAAAACAGGACATTTTTGTCATCAGGCTTGGAGTGTTGCTATGTAAACACGTATCAATTATGTTTGGACGAAAATAAAAACAATAATCAATAAATCTTTACATATCAAATACGGATGAATGATTTTGTCTGAATTTGCGTAGTTTCATATTTATTATATGGATAAGATCCGATAAGATACCAACTTTAGCTAATTACATACGTATCTACTTCGATCTAGTATATTATTTATATTTTATCGAAGATTACATACGGTAAATAAATACTCAAGGCACAGATTGAATGATAGATAGTATTCTAACAATTTAATCATAATCAAACTAGTTCCATCTAGATAAAAACTCACACAACAAAATCAACATCACGTGTTTCCCAGGGACCGATTAATCGGGTTAAAATTTTAACCGGTGAGTGAGACCATAGTTTCAATTTTTTTTTATATTTCTATGGGTGAGACCTTTATGCCAAATGTTTGATTAACCATTATACGGGTTAACCCTTGTTATACTAATGGGATAACCATTTAAGTATTAGTGATTAACTAGAATGCACAGAAAACCGACAACCTGACAAAGCACCGAGCACTTTTTTTGCTTATTTTTTATGTACAAAAATTAACTTTGTGCGTGATCCGTTATTATTATGATTACTCTATAATACGGGTTAACCTTTACTCTAGGCGTTTTCACGTAACCCTTAAAAATAACCCGATCAAAACCTCTATACGGGTAACCTTTTCGGTCCCTAGTGTTTCCTCTAAGACATACGTTTCGCAAGTTATGTTTAACATACTAATTAAACTGACACCTTTTTTCCCATGGGTGTAGGCAGAAACTACAGAACGTAATGTCAAAGTTATGTATAAATTCCACGTAATAGGGTGGACAACCTTTTGCAATGAACCGGGCCAAATATAGACTTTGGGCTGCTACAATTTCTAATGATTGGACCCAAGAAAATTTGGTCCGAGCTGGAACCTTTTGACCGGGACATCCGGGTCCTCATTCTCAAAAGTAGCGGTTACCATCACAAGAACAACAAGACAGTTTCACACAATCCACAAGATTTGTTACTTTCTTAATTCATGTGATATATTTTGACTTTCAGAGACTAAGTTCGGATACATGCCAATGTTGGAGATGGACGGCAAGCGGTACGCACAGAGCCTGGCCATCTCGCGATACCTCGCCCGCAGAGTCGGGCTGGCAGGAGACACCCTCGAGGAAGCTTTGGAGATCGACCAGAACATCGACTTGTTCAACGAATTCCGGCTAAGTAAGTTTCCTCTTCGCTTAATACACTTATGTTGTCCCATATGTGGGCGAAGGTCAGTCTTATATTCTTCCAGTCCTCTCTATGTTTCGCCTTCCTCAGTCAAACAGCTCAATCTAGCAAGAACGAGATCGGATTGTCACTCTTCATACATACATAAAATACAACCACAATCTATGTTATTGCGAGTCCTCCCTCTCTTTGCGTAACCTCCCATCCTCCCATTTCACTGAGGTTGGCTAGTCTCGTCATTCTTCAGACGTGGCTGTCCTTGAAAAGACAAGTTCCTAGATCTTTTTTGTAATTGTTTAAATTCGATATTGTTTTCTTTTGTATGTTTTGACTATTTCAAAATTTGTCCACACTAACATAGTTCGTTTATGTTCACAGAGGCTTCAGATATATACTATGAGACCGACGAGGCTGTGAAGGAGAGGAAATATGCTGATGCTCTTAAGAACGTGTTCCCGGACTACCTGGAGCAGCTTAGCACTATCATCAACGAGAACAACGGTCACCTCGCTCTTGGAAAGGTACTGAATGTTCAATTAAAACAATTCGCTACCATCACACGTGGCCTTGTTTTTAAGATCATCATCTTCTGCCTAGCCCTTTCTCAACTATGTCGGTTTCCAGTCTGACTGGATGCAGCTGAATACTAGTATCGTCATACAGATTACTATCAAGGATAGCAGGCAGGAAGATTTTGGATTCTTAGTTTAGTTTGAGACATGTCTAGTCATTCATACAGATCTTATTCTTTGTCTTTGTCTCAATTTATTTGGGGTTAGTGCAGCATCTCTTTTATAACTATGAGCCTCAAAGTTGATAAACGAGGACATCCTTTTTGATCTTTCCTCTCAATCCATTCATTTTGTCTTTGATTATTCGGACATTCTCATTTAGAGTTTTCTCACGTCCTTTATTCCTCTGTAGACATCATTTGCAAACAAGTACCGTAATAACTTGTCGGTACTACTTTTAGGTTACCCATAAATTAAAAAACTTGTTATATGTACGAGTACTTCATTCATTCGAGCAAACTTACACATTTTATTTATTGGTTTATTTACTATTTTTAACACATAAATGCCCAGATTCACCCACTGCTGAGTATTTCTTCTGCCAATCTCCACGTTCCTGTGCCAGCCTCATCCAGGTTTTTCCCCCGATGGCACCTATGTCGTCTGCCCATCTCGCCGCCATAGAAGAAGAGAATACTTATAGCAAATGGACTTATATGCCATAGGCATTTTCTACCAGTCAATCTAAAGTCAAATCAGTAACTTACACATCCTTAAAATTGCAACTCAACTGAACCATTCAATTCTCTTTCATTCATCCTTTTTGAAATCCAACATTCTGATCCATACAAGTCATCGGATCAGCTCTTAAGATATCAGCTCACTCCCAATGTTCTTGATATTAACATTTAAAATATTCTGTTTACAGTTGACATGGGCAGATTTTGTCCTAACGGGTACAATGCTTTACCTGAAGATGATCACGCGTATTCCTGACCTCGAGAAGAAGTACCCTGCCTTCCAGAGAGTTATTGACAACGTTTATGCTGTCCCTCAGATCAAGGCATATATTGCGAAAGCACCTGTTACCAAGTATTAAATTATGTTTGTCCAAGGGATTTTAACGATTTTGTAACTTTTAAAACACGTTGTGACCTGTGTTGTGTTTTTTTCATGAATATATTTATTGTCATTTAATATTTGCATCATCATGTTAGTGATATTATCTTGTAACTATATTTTTAAGGAGTAAGTTAAATTAAATGTTTTTAATTTTCAGTTACTTGTTTTTTTATTACCTATGTATGTTTGTTCAGAGCCCAGTTTGCCAATACTAAGTTGAGGGTCAACAAAAACTATGGCTGTATACACCGTGACTTTTTAGTCGTCTTACAACGGCAGCCCACTTCATGTAACCAATGACTACTAAACATTCACGAAAAAAAAAATCGTATTTATGTGATTTTAATAATTTAAAAATAAAAATATTATTCAGTATTATGACGCATGACGTTGTTGAAACACCCTGTTGCGAGCGATGATCTACTCGACTCGTGTCCTCAGTGCTGGGTAGGTATGTTCTACCGTTTGACACAAACATTATTAACAGGATGTTTCATAATTCTAATGTAAGTATTATTTATTTTTCTTTGTACCTAATGTCATAATTATTAAAGGTTAAAAAAAATCGCGCCTATAGGTATTTTATGTCGGATACATTGAGTGTACCATCTTTGTAAGACGACTAAAAAGTCACAGTGTATATACTGGGAATACACGATATATAACCTGTTGGCCTACAATGAATGCTCATTGTCATTGGCTTTTTGGGTTTAGCGTTATGTCTTAAATGATACAATGCATATAAGCTGAATCAACAATTTATTGAGGTATATAATAAGATACCAAATTGTGTAGACAATTTGAAAATAATAATACGTAAAAATGTGTTAGCTAAATAATTGATGTTGTTCATTGCAGTAAAGTGTACCTAGTGGTAAAATGATGAATGGCTCGCTTTATGCAGGGATATCAAAATGACTTGTGTTCTTAAAGTACAGAAGTGGCCCAAACAATGCATTACTCAGTACGAAAGGAGATTTTATGAAGAATAAAGAATATTACATGGAGAATCGTGTCAGGCTGCACTAGAAATTGAAAATGTAAATTAATCTTCTTCTTATCCTCCCATACCTCCTTTCTAGCCATATCATCCTTCACACAGTCCATCCATCGTTTGATTTTTCTTCCTCTAACCTTATACCCGTCCACATTCATACTCAAAACTTGCCTCACGACAATTTCAAAATATGTGAATTCGATTAAATTATATTTTTATTTCAGTCCTGAAAATGAGGAGAGTCGAGAGGTTGAGAAGGTCAGATACAAAAATATACAAAATACAAAAATATACAAAATACAAAAATATTTATTTTATTCCAAAACATTGTGTCATACATAAACTGAGGCAGATAGGCAGTCGCTCCATGGAAAATACTGGTATTCAGTTGCATCCGGTAAGATTGGAAGCCAATCCCAACCGAGTTAGGAAATGGTTACGCAGATGATGAGTCTGTTGCTGATCTATACTGGAAATGAACGAAATCGCTTGTGGCTAGTTGCAGAAGTCGCTTGCCTAATCGTGTAATTTTTTTTCGTAATCACAAAATAAACTTTCGCCCACAAACTTAAAAAATATTTAAGTTGATGGACGAAAGCATATTTTGTGATATTGGTCAAGTTATTTAGACAGCGACTGAGTACCTGCTCGCGGCGATATTATAATCAACTCGTGTAAATTGTACTAAATAAATATAGACGCCAGCACTTCAAGCTACCCGAAACTGTCCATTTTTCCAATCAACCTCGAACCTAATGTTTCAGCGATAAAGTTGAAAATCTATCAAGTAAAGAAATTTTACAGATTGTAGTAGTCTGATGAACTTGGCGTCTATACATCGACGGATCACTGATGATTCCTGATAATTTTATACAGGTACCAGTGGTACCTCATACCTGTATAATATAACAGTCTTTATCATGTGTGGTACCGTACCACACATGATAAAGATTGTAACGATAAGTTGAATTTAGTCATGCAACTTACTATTTTTATCGTTACATTATCAAAACTTCTACCGAGCGGTTACAGATAGGGCTTCAGTGTTTTAACAATCACGCATTGGGTGACACTCTTTTAGAAACCAAACAGAGCCAAAAAAAAAAGTAAGTACTGGTGCAATTTATTAAAAGTTTACATCATGAGCACCAATATGTAAACACTTAACAACTTTAAAAAGTGTTTTTCCTACTGTCTGATTAAAATTTCATGTTGTTACGAACATAGTATTCTGGAACTCTAATTTTTTAAAAAGATCAGATCTCCAAATTACAATTATTGTTATTTCTTTCGAAAATTACTTTTTTTAGGAAAGTGTATACATATTGGTGCTCGTGACTGTACTTTTATATCCTCAAAGACAGCTGGCCGGTATTCCAGCATAGAGCACTGCTGGGATACGGGATCGAGGCTGCTAAAGACCACAACAACTACGCACACATGTCGTGGGTGCGTAGTACGACTCTACCAACAATTTCATACAAAGCGAATCTAACCATCCGTGCGTAGCTTGCCGTGGACCGCTGTGTTGCGGTGACTTAACTTTAATATTGTTTCCAGAGCCATGCCAGAAGTTGTGTACTACTACTTCAACTCAAAGGCTCTGGGCGAGTCGTGTCGTACGCTGTTGGCGTATGGTGGTCAGGAGTTTGAAGACCGCCGCATTCCTTCCAAAGACTGGCCGGCATTCAAGCCAAGTAAGTATTTGGCATTAAACAAAGGTTCAAAGGGTGACCAGAAGTTCTCAGGTACAAGAGAACTTTCTGTGTGGTTATGAAATCACTTTAGATCTCCATACAGCGGCTTACCAAAATTTTACGGAGAAAATATATTAAGTGTGACTTTCCAGCCTTTGGGTAAGCTTTGGACCAGTTACAACAAGGATTTCATCCCTTCAATGAAATATTTTAATACGATTACTAAGTTTGAATGAATATAGCAAGCTTCTTAATGGAGATCCTGTCTGAATAAAATATTGCTAAAAGGGATGATTTAACTTTCAGATACATTATATGGTGCCTTGCCAATGATAGAGATTGACGGCAAGCAGTACGCACAGAGCCTGGCCATCTCCCGGTACCTCGGCTGCAAGTACGGGCTGGTCGGAGACACTCCTGAGGATGCCCTGGAAATCGATCAGAATGTTGACTTACTCAACGACCTGATGTCTAGTAAGTATTGTTTCGTTCAGCCGTTGTTTGTTTTTTTTTACCAAAAAGCCGTATACGACGAGCTGAGTTGGAAGTCAACATTTGCCTAGCCTTTTTCCAACGTTCTATGGATACCATTATCTTACATGAAGCGAATGCCTATCTGAACACCACATTCCAGTTACTGGGTAGTACGATACAAGACTGGTTATCAGGCTTCGGAGCAAAAACTGATCACTAATTAATTTAAATAATTCTTTTCTGAATCACGCTTATTTAGGCAACTTCAAATGGGTGATACCTTGAAGTAAAACATATCGTTTTTCGAGTTTATGATCCGCTTTAGATGCTCTCCATCATTCCGTTGGCATAGTACATGTATATTTATTTTTACAGAGGGCCGTGAGGCATCTTACGAGACAGATGAAATTGTCAAAGAAACCAAATATGCTGAGTATAGCAAGAACGTGTTCCCGGATTACTTGGAGAGACTTAACTCTGTTGTGGTTAAAAATGACGGCCATCTCGCCATTGGAAAGGTACGGAACAGTCATGTCGAAAGAGCAGTAGATGATCCTGGGTGATCTAGAAATTTCGACCGAGTGCGGTTCGAATTGGTCGCATCCTATGAAGTAGAGCCGACAGAAAACTCAAAATTTTATGTTTTTTACTCCTATTCAGCCGAAAGACCTACACTGCTGGTTAAAGAACTGCTCGAGCATCGCCATCTTATTCTCATGATCTTTACCATGTTTTCGGTTCTGTCGCCTTTCCACGCTACACGTTCAGGCACGCGGTCGTTGCTCCAGTATTTCTCATATTTATCTGCCTTAAGGTATGATTCCGTGCTGTTGCCGCAGTGCTGCCACTAAGGTGCTGCCCAGCAGTGCTGCCTGTCGCGCTGATTCCGAGCAAGGCGGCAGTGTCGCTCTGTTCGTGGTGACGATAATTAGTATGACTGCTATCGTAAAGGGCTGGATATAAAGTTACATAGTTAATTAACTGTTCCTCTTCTGAATCAGAGAAATGCATCCTTTTGTTGTCAATTTACATGTCAACATTCACGTAGGTACTCTTGCTGCGGCGGCTGACGCGTAACTACTGGTCTGTCGCGGCGGTAGGGTGACACTGACGCGCAGCAGTGCTGCCGCTACATTGCTGCCGCGACATTGCTGCCTAGCTCGGAATGTAATCTCATATAAGCTTATAGAAATTGTATGGGGACCAGTAGTGTCGCGGCAGCCCTGCTGCGGCAGCACTGCTGCGTGCAGCGTGGTTCGGAATCATACCTTTAGGTTTAACGAGGAATGGGCCACACGGCCCCACGCACTGGCAATTTATTTTGGTACTTGTACCAGGGTAATATCAAAAATAATTGTACATTCTAACGTGCTGAAATGTCCATGGTAGGTTCTATCGAAATAATGCGAAAATTTTATAAAACAAGTTATTAGACGTAGACATACAGAATTATGGATGAATAATATGATTTTTACAGCAGATTATAGCATATAGTTATTAAAATACACATTTTTGTTTAGGGGAATATCATATTTCTCCCATGTAAATAATACTGTCCTCGAAGACTTGTGCGTTACAAAAAAGCCTCTAGTTTTTTGGGTGCTACATATCTAATTAATTCAAGTTTAAAATTAACTTCAGTATTGTTAAGACTATCTAGATCCTGCATTATTTCTTAAAAATAATAAAGAAATAGATACGTAACTTAATATCAAATCTTCGTCCACGATTTTCGTCATTTTTGTTATTCCATTTTGTAACATCAATATTTGGTAGTTTTTAAAATGTAGAATTGGCAACACTGCGTTTATTGTGAGTAGCCAATCACGTAGCTCTAACTAGTGACAGTCGGCCATTTTGCAACGTGCGTTCTTGTTAGAGAAATGTGCCTAAAGCAGTGATGAATTTTTTCAACAATATTACATTCCCTTTTGTGCGGTGGTCTTTTTATCACCCGTTAAGTTTTTTCTTTACTATTAGACCATTTAAATATTGTATTACTCTCGCCCAAATCAAAAGTAAACAACAATTTTAGCTAAGGAGCTTCACTGATTTTTAATTCGTTTGAGGTTATATTCAACACGTGTTTTACATTCCTTTTTGTTATAATTTGTTACATTTTTTTGTTACGTAACAAAAATGAGTTAACAAAAAGGAAGTAAGGGTGATTTTATACTAGTTACCTACTGAAAAATTCTTCACACGTTTATTTTGTTACAAAAAAAAATCTAGCAATGCTTTCACCTTACTTACTAGGAATACTAGTAGATAGCAATAGTAGAATGGAAAATTAATCTTGGCTATGGTCGCAAATCATATTTTCCTCAACATATAACCTGACGGTCGTAATTTGCAAAAAACAAGGGAAAATTTGAATTTCACCGGTTACCTTGACCAAACTATTTTGTGTTTCATCTTCATATTTTGTGTGTATTTATTGTGTAGTACCTAAAGTTATGAAAATGATGATGATGACGAATGACTTAAGAAAGAATTATGAGATTGATAAATTGATCTCGAATATTAATTAGGTTAAAAAAAATTATGAAACCATTAAAAATGTGACATTGTGACCTCTTTTGTGATTTAAAGTTTTATCATGTTTAAAAGTTTTATCGTTTTTACTGTTTTATTTTTATCAAGAGTTGATTTGGTATTATTAAAAGTTCAAATGAACCTATCCAAGTTGTATCTAACTTGTTCAGTTATTATTTATGATTGATGATAATTTTAAAAAAAATCGGAATACTATTTTGTTTTGTTAATTGTGAAATTGTCCTAATAGTTCCTTTTGGTTTCCTTTTTGTAACACTTTTCATTTTTGTAACGAATTTCATTTTCGTTTCTTTTTGGTGACTGTACAATTTATTTTAATATTACCCACCAATGAACATCACTGTTCGCCATAAAGGTCTATAGGTATGGCGAACAGTGGACTGCAATAGGCTGTGTCCTGTCCCAATTGTTCCGCTTCTTCTTTTAAAGTCTGGTTCCATCTTAACAATAATTTTGTTTACAGTTGACATGGGGAGACTTTGTCTTAGCAGGTGTGTTCGACTACCTGAAGAACATGCTGCGGATACCTGATCTGGAGAAGAAGTACCCAGCCTTCCAGAAAGTCATTGACAACGTGAACTCTATTCCTAAGGTCAAGGCGTATGCTGATGCTGCTCCGGAGAGGGAATTTCAAGTCTAAATTTTTATGACAATTATGAAATTCAATGTAGATTAAAGTATTAGATTGTATTTCTCAATTATGATGTAAATTAGATTTTAAGAATATTTCAAACTAAATAAGTTTTTATTTTCACATACCTAACATCAGCAATCCCCGAAGGGTTAGGCAGAGGTGATTACTAGTACGCCCACATTTCGCCAGTTATATTTATGTCCCATTCCCATGTAATAGTGTGCGAGCCTATTGCCATCAACCGAGCGCATTTCCAGACTCTGCGGCTGCTATTGAGAAAAGTTTTATTTTCAATCTTTTGTTTTTTCCTGATTGTTGTAATGCTTGAGCTTACAATGATTAACTAGCGGAGTCTTGTAGGTTTTCTTTGATTCACCGTATTGCTTTAAGTATCATTTTTTAGCCACGAATGGAAGGGCAGTGTGGCAGGGATACCAAATTTATTGATCATGCAAAATGTTTATTATTTCCTACTTCTTGTTAATATTGAATGGATAGCTACTGTAAACTATAGGTAAACGATACGTCGTCGTGGTCGTAGTGGACGATCACGCCTAAATTGGTTTAGCCTTGGGCTGCTCATGAGCAGCGCCTTTGTTGTCTTGCGAATTATGTGTCGATTATTTTGTCCTCTAACATGTGACTCTTTATATCCGAGGAACTCAACATGACTTGCGTTAAGTTGCGTTTTATAGGGTCAAATACACTCGAGAGCAATGAATCCGGGTCACTTAAAGAATGTTAAAAATCTCGGAAACTAAAAATGATAGGTTAATGCAATAAATTGTATTTAATAGACAATGTAATACTCCTTAAATGAAAGTAAAAAAAATATGAGTCGCCATACATTTTATTAACACAAAATTACATAAAGAAAAAAACTGCTGATCTCTCCTTAAAACAAAAATAGGAAACATGAAATTTTTGAACTTTGTTACGATTTTCTTGAATTTTAATACTTCGTATTGCCTCCTCGTGCTTCCATTACTGCGTTTACGCGGTTTGGCATGCTGTACACCAAGTTCCTTATACGATTTTGGGGAATATTCTCCCATTCCTCTGTGAGAGCAATTTTGAGCTCACGAAGCGTGATTGTCGGTCGGGCATTGTCATGCATAAATATAGCATCCTCACCTAAATTGACCATAAATGGACCAACGTGATCATTGAGGATTTCTTCCACATATCTTACGCTAGTTAAAGAGCCGTTTTCTATGATCACCAGCTCTGTGCGACTTTCAGAAGAAATTCCGGCCCACACAAGTACAGACCCACCACCGTAGGCTACTTTTTCTTCGATGCATGCTTGCTTGAATCTTTCCCCTGGTCTTCGATACACTCTGTGTCTTCCATCGTGCTTGTAGAGCATAAATTTTGATTCGTCGGAGAACATAACTTTTGACCAATCTTCAATACTCCAATTTACGTGGCTCTGGGCATATCTTAGTCTTGAAATACGATGCCCACGCTCCAGTTTAGGGCCGTTTGCAGGTCTAAGGGGTTTTAAGTTAGATTCAGCAAGCCGACGTCTTACTGTCCATGCACTTGGGTTACTTCCTCCGAGGCGTCGAAACTGATTTGTGAGTTCAGTTCCTGTGAGAAAGTGATTTCGAAGCATGGTGTTCACCAAGTATCGGTCTTCTCGTGCTGTGGTACACCTGGTTCTGCCCGTTCCTGGTCTGCGTAGGTTAGAACCAGTTTCTTCGTAACGTCGGAGAACTCTTTGTACTGTTGACAGCGACACACCGACAGTCCTGGCTGTATCGCGCTGACTCCAGCCGGTTTCCAGCATTGTAAGTATTC
Source organism: Eurois occulta (assembly GCA_950022335.1). Classification (NCBI taxonomy): domain Eukaryota; kingdom Metazoa; phylum Arthropoda; class Insecta; order Lepidoptera; family Noctuidae; genus Eurois; species Eurois occulta. The sequence continues at coordinate 16,298,521 of OX465495.1, read as the reverse complement.
TGGTGCATTCTTCAGGCGTAAGCGACATAATTTCAGCTTGAATAATGAATATAGAGCACTATCAACATGGTTTATGTACCCAAATAAATGACAGATTACAAACAAAAGCAAAACCAAATGCTGTAATTTCGTAGTTCCATCTTCGAAAGTGGCTTTTTTTCAAATTTGATTTTTTTATGATATAACTTTACAATAGTTAGTAGAAGTTTTAATACCTTCATTTAAGGAGTATTACATTGTCTATTAAATACAATTTATTGCATTAATCTAGCATTTTTAGTTTCCGAGATTTTTAGGATTCTTTAAGTGACCCGGATTCATTGCTCTCGAGTGTATTACGAACACGCGAAGGAAGATTATATGTACAATAAGTAGGTACATACATGTACAATATCTGGTTATTAAGTATATGTACTTACACGAGTTGAAATCGACACTCCGTCTCATATAAATAAAATAGCAATTTGATAAAGCAAACCTGGACTCCTGAAAAAAAGTAGGTACTTACCAGGCACATATGCATTTTATTTTTCCAATTTACATAATTATCTATAACAAAACTTAAAATAATAGTAAAAATATGTAGACTTTTAGAAAAGAAGACAAGTATTAAAGGGCGTCAAAAATTCGTCCACATCGCTGTCAAAAGGAATAGTGCCCAGAAGGCTGGCACTTGCCACGTTGGATGGCAATGCTGATAAAAATAGGTCCAGCCCTCTAGTCACGAGAAGAGTCGACCAACCCCTTGGCACGAAATACATAATTACGTTGAGTACCTAATATCGATTGGATTCATACTTGAAACGACTAAATTAACGGTGACAATGATCAGTCGTACTTACCGGCGGCGATCGCTCCGCACCTTGTGTGCCATCGTATCAATCAATTATCTATACAAACAACACTTTGAATATGGTTTGGCTGTACGGCCTTGATAGATTTAGCTAGCTACTCGTCACACAGTTAAAACGGCCGTTTATTAGGTATTTTAATCATTATTAGACAGGACGAGACCAATGGGAATTCTCAACAGCAATAATGGCAATTGTCATACCCTCTATCATTCGTTTTAAGTCAATGAATTTTCAAAAATCTTTTCTTAATGCTTGCTTTCGTTGCACTTACCGAATGAATTTTTGTGCCAAAACCCAGCAGGTGACCTAAAGCTGAGTGTGAGTGTTTGGGTTTTGAGAGACTCGTGTGAAATGAGTTGACGAAAAATTGTGACATAAATACATTTTGAATCATTCATAACATCTCATGTTTGTGTTTGCTCAGTTTGGTGTAGAGTTAGTTTCTGGGTGTGAATAATGAAGATTGCGATGACTAGCTGGTTTTTTTTATCAACACGCTGTTTTATCGTTTCTGACAGGTTTTCGTCTTAAGACTTTATAAGTATCTGTACCGGCCGGTAACCGGTATCAGTTTGTGTGATCACGTAACAGGCAACACTTCTGACCAAGACAACGTAAGTATCGACGAAATTCGTGAAACTGTTGTTTTATACGTCGTGTAAGTTATTTTTTTATCGAACGGTGACTTTAGTAAGTACTGTACTTGGGTGAATACTATCAAGATATAAGTACTATCAAGATACAAGGTAGGTATTTCTACTTTGTTCAGTTGTTTTAGTAAGAAAAGTTAGGTACGTTTTATTTATTTTGCTTCTCATGAATTGGATGCTTTATTTATTTATCATACAGCAGCCATACTACCTATGTTTCGGGAGGTACCTGCACCGAATCGGGGGGGAGGAAACGCCCGGGTGCTTTCATTGCGAGAATCGCCCGGAGGACACGGTGGAGCACACCGTGGAGGTCTGCTCCGCTTGGGCGGAGCACCGCCGTGTCCTCGTAGCGGCGATTGGCGGCGGCGACGTCTCGCGTCCGGCCCTGGTTCAAGCCATGGTCCGGGACGAGAGGGAATGGGAAGCCGTCGCCTTCTTCTGCGAAGCAGTCATGCTAGCGAAGGAGGCGGCGGAACGTGAGAGGGAGATAGCCTCACGTCCCAGCCGCCGCAGGAGGAGAAGCACCAGGAAAAGCACCGGGCGTCGGGGGCCACGCCGTGATGGCTCTCGGCCACCGTAGGCGCGGGCCTGTGGACGGTGAGTAATGGGCTAGCTCGCCGTCCGTCCGTCCGTCGTATGACGACGGGCAGGCTGTGTCGACGGTGCGTTCGTGTTCCACGCGCGCCTCAAAGAGTTGTCAGCAAACGGGAGGGGCCCGCAAGGGCCGATGCCTGCCAGGGCTGCGGGACTGTTCGAAAGAGATACCGCGGCCCTGGAACGTAAAGGGCCAATGAAGGAACATGGGTGGTTTTTAGTCAGTAAGAGTCTGACACTCCCTTCCACTCCGCCCAGAGCGGGGGGGTCATTTGATGATTTCCCACCCACCAAAAAAAAAAAAAAAAGAAAAGCCATACTACCTATTTGTTTTTATCTTTTTTATAACAGCTCATTATTATTATTATTTTTTATAACAATGTAACTGTCTGGAGTTTTAGTGAACCTAATGTAGGTACCTACCTAACTAAACGTATAATTAGTTCATCTCCTGTACCTATTTGTGCTTTAAATCTTTTACTGTTTTTACTTTAAAGTAGCTGAACGAACTACATACAGTTTATTTAATTTTCCTATGTAACCTACAATCCCGAAATTGAAAATAAAACATCGTTTCAATATAAAAAAAAGCTGTTTTTTTTTGGATGAAAAATCGCGGTGTACGGCACTGTTTATGGACTCAATTTAACACACTCAAAACATTGTGCAGATAATATGGTATTGGATAGTACAGAGGTCCAAAAACGTGTGAAATAGTTAGATCTGTATGAGGTTTTATAATGGAATGATTTAATATCGAAACCCGTTGTCGTGTCTGCCAAGTTTTACGACCTTTGACTTTGGTATGGTCTAGAACAAAATATCGCAATGATAGGGAGAACAAGCGTCTTTTAGCTTCATGAAAGGTCACACCCATTGCTTGTTATACAGGGTGAAAGTGCGACGGTGTACCTTTCATCCTGTATTTATCTTCTTCTGTTTTCCAGAATCATGCCGCAAGTTGTGTTGTATTACTTCAATGGGAAGGCGCTCGCCGAGTCCAGTCGTATACTGCTGGCGTATGGTGGCCAGGAGTTTGAAGACCGTCGCATTGCCTGGAAAGACTGGCCAGCATTCAAGCCAAGTAAGTACTCTTCTCGTATTATCGTCATTTATGATGATGATCACAGAGATGAGGTGGTCCAGGGTAGAAGGAACTTCTTATTCTTTCGTATTGATGGTATGCGAATGCGGCTTATCAAATTTTAGGCGGCCACGTTCGTTGCGGCGTCTGTGGCGTTTTTTAAGTCTATGAGCATGTGTGTCTTTTTGGATATTACAGCAAGTCGGCCACGGTCTTGTCGGGAGCACCGCATTCACACATTTCACACTAAGTGACAGCAGGCTCTTTCATTTTCCAGTTTTGCCAAAGTGTGTTTGCAACGTTAATAGGTTTTCCACATAGGCTACTGCAGATCGTCAGCAGGAACTGAAGGTCTACCAAGTTTCTGTTATGTTTATGGTCATCAAAAAGTACGGTGTAAGCGTCACCAATTTCGCCAAACATCTATAGGTATGTCGCCAAATATTTTATTCCGAAAAATAAAATATGAGACTGGCTTTGGCGAAGTTTGGCCTGAATAAAATTAATCAAATATTTACGACCGAGGCTTCACTAACAACAGAAATTTATCCTACTAATTCTAATTCTTACTAAATAAATGCGAAAGTTTGTGAGGTTGGATAGATGTGTTACTCCTTCACGTGAAAACCACTGAACGAATTTGCATGAAAGTCACATAGATAGTTTGTAACCTGGATTAACATATACTTAGGATACTTTTTATCCCGGTACTACTTTGGGGGTATGGAGAACAGGGTGTAAAGTTCTTCATCCCCCATAGAAAAGGGAGGATCCTTCGACCAGATGGGTGTTATGTCTGGTGGGCTACTGTCCGACAGGTTGTTGTCGGGTTCTTCTATTTACTTGCGTAAGTATTTCGATGTTTAGTTTATCCTCTGCGTCATAGATGGCGATGTAGTACTTTTTGTTCTATGTTGCTGTCGTACTTTTTGTAGTGCCGCTACACTACGATCCCGTGGGACAGTTATCGAACTTCACGCGGGCGAAGCCGCAGGCATAAGCTAGAGTTTCATATTTTCTCAACCATAGTTCTACTTATTAATTTAGAGTAGTCTAAATTATAAGTCTTGAAAATCTCGCGTCTACTTGTTACAAGGATTACATAAAACATTTAGAAGACGGATTGGCATCTAACCCTAAGTTACTCTGGAATTATCTAAAAGCTAAACGAGGAGGCTCAAGTGCTTACCCCTTAACCATGACCGATGGAACTACTGCTACTTCTGACGGGTCAAAAGTATGTGACCTCTTTGCAGGTTATTTCTCGTCTGTTTACAGACCAGATGATAGTAGTGGTATTGAATACAACTCCGAATTCATGCAACTTTTAGAAAACAACAGTTTGTGTCTAACTACTCCCGTTATTTCTTGTGAATCTCTCCACAAAAAACTGAAAAGCCTAGATCCAAAAAAAGGGGCTGGGCCAGATGGAATACCTCCAGTATTCATTATTTCATGTTCATCTGAGCTGGTTTACCCGCTTATGTTGATTTATAACAAATCATTGATGACTGGTATATTTCCTTCTAAGTGGAAAATCGCAAAGGTGGTTCCAGTTCACAAATCGGATGACAGAGACGTTGTAACCAATTACAGACCAATCTCAATATTATCTACGTTTGCCAAGGTATTCGAATCACTGATATGCCCATATATTCAGGATCATTTAAAGTTGTTTTTAAGCGACCATCAGCACGGATTTGTTAAGACTCGTTCCACTAGTACAAATCTAGTCTCTTTTACAGAACATACTATAAAGGCTATTGATGCAGGCTATCAAGCTGACGTTATTTATACGGATTTCAGCAAAGCGTTTGACAAAGTATCCCACAAAATCTTAATGACTAAGTTGCGCGCCTATGGCATCTCTGGATCCTTTTTGAATTGGCTAGGTTCGTACTTAACGGATAGATTTTTCTTTGTTGTAGTTAATGGTTATCAGTCAACCCTGCAATGCGTTTCTTCCGGTGTTCCCCAGGGTTCGCACTTAGGGCCAATTTTATTTATTTATTTTATAAACGATATTCCACAGTGTTTTCTGCACTCTGATTTTTATATATACGCTGACGATTTAAAGTTTATGAGAATTACTAAGTCTGAAGATGATCCATTACAACTTCAGAGTGACCTCAATCGTCTCGTTCAATGGTGCATTAGTAACAAAATGGAACTAAATCCCAAAAAATGTTACCATGTTAAATTCACCAGAAGGAACATCCCAATTCGCAGTAGTTACCACATATCCGGAGTTGAAATTAAGGAAGTTGAAACAATAAAGGACCTCGGTGTACTGTTTGACAAGAAGTTAACTTTCACACCACACTTCGATAATATTATAAAAAGAGCTTCGAAAATGTTAGGGTTCGTCCTAAGAAATTGTAAAACCTTTCGTCACAACAGAACCAAAATACTGCTGTATAACAGTCTAATTCGTAGCATTCTAGAATATAATAGTGTAGTTTGGCGTCCTCACTACGCCACACATTCATTGCGACTTGAGCGTGTCCAGAAACGCTTCGCTTGGCACCTCGCATTTTCCAATGGTATCGCCAAAAAAATACTTTCTTACAATAAAAGACTGGAGCATTTTAACATGACCTCACTAGACAGACGTAGACACCTAATGGACGCATTGTTTGCCTACAAAATTTTTAAACATAAAATAGACAGTCCCAGCTTACTTACCCTTTTCAGTTTTCGTGCACCATCTAGAATCCCGCGTAATGCCATCACACCTCTTTGTACGCCATTTAGAAGAACAGTTTTGGGAGCTAACTCGCCTGTTGCAAGAATGTGTAAGGCGGTAAATGCTTACAGTGATGTTATTGATCTCCACTTTGACTCTCTTGCTAAACAAAAATCCATTCTTAATCGTTTACCAAACAACCCCTAATCATAATATACTTTTTTTTTTATTGTGTCAATTTATACCATAATTAATTATTTCATTGTGTCAATTTTACCACTGTTATTATTTTTTTTTTTCTCTTTTATGTTTGACAATTTATCAATTTTATTCAATGAATTTAATTTTTGTGCCAATCTTTATTTATACTTAATCAATTTTATCAATTCACCAATGTAATGTAATTTTTATTTTATTTTATCTAAGTATCAATGTTCTCATTGTAAAAGAATAATCAAATTTATTTTTAATCAATTTTGTCATAATTCTGTTTTTCACTATTTCCAATTTTAATTTTATCTAATTGAATATTGGCGCTTAGCTTACTAAGTTAGCTTATTTTTTGAATTTATTGTTTAGTGCATGTGGTGTTTACCTATAAGTAGTTGTTGCGCTATAATTTATTTTTAAGAATGAATCATGTCGCTGTATCCAGTGTGAACAATTGTTGGTAGACCTAATATAATAAATAAATAAATAAGTAGGTACCTACATAGGAACTTAATGAATAACTTGTATTTTGCCAAGCCTTAAAGCAGGAGATATCTCCAAGGCTATTACAGAACGTATGACAAAATAACAAACAGTGGAAATGATATCGATAAGCGAAGATAAGATATCTTAAAGTGTTCATTAAAAGATTTTATGACCACACACGAATTTAGATAACGTTATCGATCAGATTCGTGAAATTTTTATTTTATTTTCTTTATTACAAAGCAATAAACAGCTACAATATAATATTAGCTCAACAATATAAGCTCTTATGTAGTAAATTAATAATATTGCAACCCACTACATTAATCGCATGTTAACAAAATTGAAATTAAGTAAAAAGTTCCACTAGATAAACATTACTAGGTTAGTTTCGCTATGTAATTATCATAGACCCCTAGGCGATCTGTAGATATACATAACAGTCCTCCTGACCGTTTTTGCTCATCCGTCCATCTCAGCGAAGATTAACCATTGCCTAAGGAAATTATTACAGAGTGAGCGCAAACACAGGGTCTCATCACTACTGCCAGGGCTGCGGGACTGTTCGAAAGAGATACCGCGGCCCTGGGAGGGCACAAAGGGCAAAAGAAGGAACATGGATGGGTTTTAGTCGTAAAAGTCTGACACTCCGTTCCGCTCCGCCCAGAGTCCCAAAAAAAAAGGGTCTCTCATCACTTTCATAGTCCAATGTGACGCCTGTGACGGCAATCAGACACGATCGGAGCGTGCGTTCCGAGGTACGGCGTATCAAGTACCGCGAACTTGTAAACACCGCCGGTCAAGTATAGAGATTTTTTACGGAAAAAATACAACAACGCTTTGCCCGACCTGAGAATTGAACCCAAGACAGTGGCAGTAAGTTCCAGTAAGCCCCTATCCACTATAGCCAGCACATATAGTGAATGAGGGACCCGTTTAAACAAATAGTCCAGGGTAGAAGCCTTTAAAAATAATAAAAAGTGAAAAAAAATAATAGTAGGATGCAACCCATTAGAAAAGAAGGGGAATATTATAAAAATGAAGGGAAAAATAATTTACGGGCGATCTGAGGTCGGGAAGGGGATGGGGGTGAGTTTTTAAGGGTAAAAAACGGTTTTTCTCGATTTCCGGCAAAACTAAAAGTCCTATCGAAAAAAGTTAAATGGCAAAGTTGTAGGTAATAAAAAGATCTAAAACTTTTGTATTCACAATTTTTTCACATAACCTCAAAATGTATGTGAAAAATTCAAAAAACCAAGTTTTTGGTTTTTTATTTTTATCTTTTACAAAAATTTTATTTTTTTAACGAAATTTGGTGAAAACTTACCTTTTTATGTTCCAAATACGCTGTAATTTATTTGATTAAAAATATTTATTATTTCACCTCATTTTGAATTAATATCGAAAAAGCATCCTAATTTTCAATCGAAAATTCACCCGTCAAAATATCAGCTTTTTTCAAAAAGTTGGTATGTTTTCTGTTCGTTGAAATCTCTACTTTCCGATGGTGAAAAAAAAAAATATGTTACCATAGTAAATCTTCTCAGAAAATGCAAAAAATCGAAAAAAACTCGAATTCGAATTTTTTTTTTAATTATTATAAATAATTTTGAGCTATTTATTAAAATTTACACTTTAATTACTCGAAAAACGTTAGATTACATGCTACATTAATAAAAAAAAATTGCAAATCAAAATGTACTACTATAATTAACAAGCAAATAAGTTAACGAAATTAATAATTAATAAGACATCTTCAATATTTGGAGAAAGTTGTCGAATCTTTTTTAAATTATATGCGTAAATGCCTATTTATAACTATTTTAAGATAAATTATATTACCTGAGTGACCTACGAAAAATTGTAGCCCATCAAAAGGTATTTCATGGAGAAGTGGGGAAGGGGCTACGCTGGTTTGGGTCTTACTACATACATACCTACTATTTCGTCATGTCAAAATGTATAAAAAATATATTATAAATATATTAAAAATCTATAATAAATGTATAAATATATTTAAAAAATGTATAGTAAATATATTTTTAATAACTAACTTTTGGCCGATTTTCATGTACATTTCATATATTTTAGATACATTCAAAATATATATTAAAAGACATAAAAAACATAGCTAAAAATATAAAAAATATATTTACGATATATATTTTGTATATTTTTCATAGATTTTGTATGTGTTTAGAAATATTTTTTTTCATGGGATTTGTTTGTGCAAAATTAAGGAGATTATTATTTTTTAATCTTGTACTAAAATATCATTTAATTTTAATCTTTAGGTTATGTTACGTTAAGCATACTATTTTTTAAAGAAAATATTACTATTTTAATGTTTGAGTTGATTGATACAGATAAAAATAGAGATAGTATTTACCTTCCTATGCAGATTCGAAAAGTTTTTTTTTTTTAAGTAAACTTGTCACAATTATCTTCAAGAAACTCAGCGTGTATTTTTAGAAACGATGTTGTATACTGTACTGTATTTCGAATACTGGCTAGGCTAACGGTTGTAACAGCTGCTACGAAATAGTAGGTATGTATGTAGTAAGACCCAGACCCGCCTAGCCCCTTCCCCACTTCTCCATGAAATACCTTTTGATGGGCTACAATTTTTCGTAGGTCACTCAGGTATATAATTTATCTTAAAATAGTTATAAATAGGCATCTACGCATATAATTTAAAAAAGATTCGACAACTTTCTCCAAATATTGTAGATGTCTTATTAAATATGAATTTTATTAACTTATTTTGTTTGTTAATTATAGTAGTATATTTTAGTTTGCAATTTTTTTTTATTAATGTAGCATGTAATCTAACGTTTTTTGAGTAATTAAAGTGTAAATTTTAATAAATAGCTCAAAATTATTTATAATAATTAAAAAAAAAATTCGAATTCGAGTTTTTTTCGATTTTTTGCATTTTCTGAGAAGATTTACTATGGTATCATATATTTTTTTTTTCACCAACGGAAAGTAGAGATTTCAACGAACAGAAAACATACCAACTTTTTGAAAAAAGCTGATATTTTGACGGGTGAATTTTCGATTGAAAATTAGGGTGCTTTTTCGATATTAATTCAAAATGAGGTGAAAAAATAAATATTTTTAATCAAATAAATTACAGCGTATTTGGGACATAAAAAGGTAAGTTTTCACCAAATTTCGTTAAAAAAATAAAATTTTTGTAAAAGATAAAAATAAAAAACCAAAAACTTGGTTTTTTGAATTTTTCACATACATTTTGAGGTTATGTGAAAAAATTGTGAATACAAAAGTTTTAGATCTTTTTATTACCTACAACTTTGCCATTTGATTTTTTTCAATAGGACTTTTAGTTTTGCCGGAAATCGAGAAAAACCGTTGTTTACCCTTAAAAACTCACCCCCATCCCCTTCCCGACCTCAGATCGCCCGTAAATTATTTTTCCTTTCATTTTTATAATATTCCCCTCCTTTTCTAATGGGTTTCATCCTACTATAATTTTTTTTGGTTTTAAAAATTATCGACCCTGGTCTAAAAGATTTTAACAAAGTGTTCTTACTTTCAGATACCTTATTCGGAAGCATGCCAATGATAGAGATCGATGGTAAGCAGTACGCACAGAGCCTGGCCATCTCCCGGTACCTCGGCCGCAAGTACGGGCTGGTCGGAGACACTCCTGAGGATGCCCTGGAGATCGACCAGAACGTCGATCTAGTCAGTGAACTACGCTTGAGTAAGTCATGCCTTCTCGAAATACATAAAGAGAGTTTGGAAAGCACCCATTCAGACCGAATTCCGAATTTTAGACCGATGCTTAAGTAAATCTAGATCCAAATACAAAACGACTGTGACAGTTTTGCCGATTGTGGGTTTCTTAACAGAACGTCATCATTTTATCATATTAAAATGACGTTGATGATTGTTGGCCTTTATACTGGGGTCAACAAACTATACTGGAGTCGGTTCCCAGTGGAACCGGGATGGAGCTGAACACCAGAGCATACTTCTACTTACACTGAATCCGTATTTTTTTTAATACAAACTTTTACAGTCCCAATGCGACACGTTATCTTAATTTTTTAATGAAACCTCTAACTTTTTACTTTGTTTATCTTTGCAGAGGCTTCTGAGGTGCACTACGAACCTGATGAGGCTGTGAAGGAAAGAAAATATGCTCTCTATAATACGACCGTATTTCCAGACTACCTGGAGAAGCTTAACGCTATCATCGTCAAGAACAACGGTCACCTCGCTATTGGAAAGGTAATAGACATAGAGCAAAATCAAAACAATTTCTACTTTTTTCTCTGGTTGGCTACTATTTTTGTTATTTTTAAATGTTTTTTTTTTATATTGTTTTATATTTAAATATTTAAAAATGTAAATAGTATGTTTAAAAATGAATAAACGGAATAATAATCATCATCATCACCATATCACCTGGAAGACCTACACTGCTAGATGTAGGCCTTGTCAAAATGTCATATCGACCGGTCCTGTGCGTCTCCAGGCCAGACCAGGTAATCGGTTCACCTCATGGAAGCCCTTCCAACGATGCATTTTCCAGTACGGTGGGGTTGCCACTCCCGAAATTTTCGCCTACATCGACTATCCGTTAAAAAGTTACGGAGGTTAAAACCAAATCATAAAATTTGTAGGACCTAGAACCATGGACGAAGATTAATCACTCATGAGTGAATTTTAGTTGTTATTAATATTAAAGTTATGAAACATCCATTAATTTCGTTTCCAGTTGACATGGGGAGATTTTGTCTTTGCGGGGCTGTTTGAGTACCTAAAGAAACTTCTAGAGATGCCTGACCTCGAGAAGAAGTACCCAGCCTTCCAGAAACTCTACGACACCGTGTACTCTATTCCTAAAGTCAAGGCATTCTCTGATGCTGCACCTGAAAGGGAATTTCCATTCTGATTTTCTAATAATATACAGGGTGTAGGGGATAAAATGCTATGCAAAACTTTAAGTTTTAATTCCTCAAATAAATCCAAGCTTGGATGCAGGATGCAGCAAAAATGTGCATATGCAAGAAGTATAAGAATTAGGATGCTACGTGCAAGTAAACCTATACTCGATACATGTTTCGCCTCCACGGGGCATCGTCAGGAGTTGGATTGTCCTCCTGTGTATGTCCCGTGATGCAGCCTTGATCTTTATTCGGAATTTAAACTAAATATTTTGCATAACATTTAATGCATGATTCAAGTCCCCTGCGTTGACAGATGCATAAATAGTATTAATTAGTGAGTAGTATTTAAGTTCTTCTGTCATGGAATTCCCTAACTACGCAAAATACACAACTGTGTATGTTTCAGTAAACATGGAGATGCTAATGTTCTTGTTATTGTTTCTTATGCCTTAATATAGTTTATGTTAACTTATAAGTATGATAGTTTCATGTAAATACCTAATAGTTAAATATGATTATTAAATAATTTAAAAAGCGTAACGTTTTTTTTTTAATATTACATTGTTTCTAAGTATTGTCCTACACAAGGAGAAATTTAATTAGCTAGCGAGACTTGGCAAGCCGTTACAAAAAGAAACTCCTTTAACAAGGAACTAAACACGACCAGCGGCCGTAGTCCCGTGTCGGTGAAAATATTATAATATGAAGCAAAGCCATTACTGTGAGATTTTGTTTATCATACAAGGTCATCGTACAATGAAAAGCCAATAAATAAACATCTGGGGGTCTAAAATGGCCGCTTTGGCAGAATCATAATAGAATAATAATATGAATTACTTACGTTTAAATTCATAAAATGGTTACAAGGTGACAATTCATAATAGTAGGTACGTCTATAACAATTTTAAGAATTTAAACGTAATTTATATTATTATTATATGCTTCCAGCCAACTGGTAGAAGGGGGGGGGGGACACTTGAGTCTAACAAAAAGTAGCACTTCAAAGCTTAATATTTCACAGACGAATCCCATAACCGAAAATTGATTTATACAAACCCGCAATATTTTTTCAAGACTTATTATTATCCAACGACATCCCACACTATGCGGTACGCGAGAAAAAAACCCACTTACATGTACAGGAGATGCCCTAAAAAAAAATATACCTACTTTTCGAGATTTTATTTTACCACTAACCAATCTGTATATTCATGCCAAATTATAGCTTTCTAGTACTAGAGTCTTTGAGCTAAACTGCGGTCAGACAGACGGACATGGTGAAACCATAAGGGTTCCTTGTTGACAACGGAACTCTAAAAATTGGAGTTCTTTACGTGCGATAAGTGATATTTTCATTAATTACTCATAATGAGGCAATAAGCCTCGTATCAATTAGAATTTGAGTTTATGAGAAGATTTTGTGGTTATTTTCCTCTACACGTCGGGGGCCCTTGTTACTCGGGGCCCCCGTATCATTGATACGGCTGATACGGCGGTAGCTACGCCCCTGCTAATCAGCATAAATCGACTGTATAGAACACAGGTGTGACGTGATTCAAATTTAGGGCTGCCGTCACTTCTATTGGCGACGCCGGACAATAATTTAAAACCCCTGACATTTGGATGAAATTAGGTATGTTTTTTTCCTGGGCACCCCAGAAAAAACTACAATAACTTTAACGTCCCGTTGGACCTGGCCCTTTCGGTTGGTCTGGATTCCCCAGATGCAAAAGGTAGACACTTTTCATAGGTTCGTCCTTGTGGCAAGACCTCCAAAGGAGTATAAATCCGGGGTAACCTGGACGGATGGTAGCCCTACTCAACGTAGATGGAAAAAAGATACGACTACCTGTTATTATTATCTGTACACTCTCGTGTTTCTTATCATTACGTGATTTGTATCGGAATTTTGGACGCCTACTTTAGTATTTGTATTGAGCGGCGGGCGCCCGGCAACCCGTCAGTATTTGTGCGATCGCATTCGGCCTCCACTTGCTCCTTTGGAAGGCCCTCAAACAAATCGTAAGTACGGACTTAGTCTACAGAAACAAAGAAAGAAAAACACTTTTGTTTAGACTACGTGCCTCTGCCTATAATGGAAATATTTTTTTATTTTTCTTTTTATCACAACTTAAAACGACCCGAGATTGTTTAATTGACGTTTTTACTCTTTAACTTTTCCAGAATCATGACGAGTTTTGTGTTGTACTACTTCAACGGGAAGGGTCTAGGTGAGCCATGTCGGCTACTGTTGGCGTATGGTGGCCAGGAGTTCGACGACCACCGCTTTGAGAGTGAGGAATGGCCTGCCTATAAGCCTAGTGAGTAGCCTAACCTACCCTTATAATATTATCTACATTTAGATGGGTTTGGTAGTGGTAGTGGATCTCAGGTACACACAGCGTCAGTAAGTGCTAACCCCTCAAGCTTTAAAATGTTAAAACTTGGGGGTGTAGAACTTACCGACGCTGTGTGCACAGCAACCAAAATAAAGAACGGTTATAATAAAGATGTTCTTTAGTGATATTGTTTATTTTCAGAGATGTTATACGGAAAAGTACCAATCTTAGAGATTGACGGCAAGCAGTACGCACAGAGCTTAGCCATCTCCCGGTACCTCGGCCGCAAGTACGGGCTGGTCGGAGACACTCCTGAGGATGCCCTGGAGATCGATCAGGCCGTCGACCTAATCAACGACCTTCGGGCTAGTAAGTTTTACCTTCTCATCGTGTAGAAAATGCATCACTTGAGTCCACTGATTTTTGACAAACACATACAAGCAGAAACATTTCCGTTTTAGGAAATGTGAGATTTTTGTTGAGCACATTTGCTAATTTATGGATCAATTTAACCTTTCCCGATGTTATATTCGAAACTAAAAATATCCATTTTATTCCAGAGGCTGCAGAGGTAGCATATGAGAAGGACGAGGCTGTAAAGAAAGCCAAATACGCTAACTATGCCCAGAGCGTGTTCCCAGACTACTTGGAGAGGCTCAGCGCTGCTATAGAAAAGAACAACGGCTACCTCGCGCTCGGCAAGGTAAACATAACTTCTTTGCATGTTAGGGGCTGTCTCCACGAGCGAGAGAATCGCGACGATGTTATCGTCCGTGCCACGTATTTCTATAATATATATTCTTTTAGAGGCCGTCTCCACGAGCGAGAGAATCGCGGTGATATTATCCCATACAAATACGTAATATCGCCGCAATTCTCTCGCTCGTGGAGACAGCTCCTTACGGACACACAACGAGGATTTTTTTTTTTATATTTACTGATTTTTTTGGGGCATATCTAAGAGGAAATACGTCTATTCTAATAATTCAAGAGGTAAAATTTCAGTTTTGTGTAGGATTCCCGAGTGTCATAACGCCATTGGCAGCATTTAAATTCCTGATGCAAAAACCCAATAACACTTTGCCCGACCTGGGAATCAAACCCGGGACCTCATGCTTAGCAAGCGTGCTTGCGACCAACAAGGCAGTTATAAGGTTCCCGTGGGATAATTAACGACCATACAAATATACAAGCTAGTAAATTATATTATGAATTCTGCTTCCAGTTGACATGGGGCGACTTCGTCTTAGCTGGTATGTTAGACTACCTGAAAACGATAAGCATACCTGACATCAATACGAAGTACCCAGCTTTCCAGAAAGTCGTCGACAACGTGTACTCCATTGATAAGATCAAGTCGTATAGTGAATCCAAAAACTGATATCGTTGCTAGAGAACCTGAACAACTAAAATGAACTACCTGAAACTATGATTTAACACGTTGAACGCAACAGTAAAAACCATGTTTAGCCCAGTGGGCCGCGACGGATACCTTGCCAGTACATCGGGTCCAGAGGGCCGAGTCGGAAATAAAAAAAATGTTACTACAATCACATTGTTAATGTTTTCTTCTTGAATCAAAAGCCATCTTTAGAACGACTGGTTTTATTCACCCAACACTAAACATTTAGTCGATTGCGTAAAGAAAGCATTTTTTTATAATATTAAAATTTATTAACTTCAATATTACCATCGTTTTTTTAAGAGCGTGGAAGTGTTGATTCAGACTACCTATGATAAACAAATGTAGTCTATGTTGTCGGGAGGTACGCATAGGAATAATAATTCCACGAAAAACGTGACACAAAACTTTAACATTTTTAGAAGGAATAAAAGCTTACCCAGGCATTATTTTAAATATTATAATCACCAGAAAGCGCCAATTCAGTCCCGTACAAGACTTATAGGGCTTTTGTTCCATCTATGAGCATGCAAGCCAAGTCAAAGCCTAGATTTAATAAGAGTAGGAACATAACACGAACGGGATGGCGGGGCTTCATATAGCTCTCGTCATCCCCTTCAAACCTGATATTCGCACGAACGAAAGTGACCGATCTCAAAATTTTGGTTAAATGAGTTAAGTATACAGAATGACTTAAAAAAGTATACTCTATCATACTTATATTAGAAAACTGGCCAAAAAAAACTTCTAATACTAAAGTGACCTATTTTTCCAAGTTTTTTTTAAACGTTATTTTATATGGGAAAATCATGTTTTTTTGCAAAAACTATATGATGTATCAAAACCAAATCAAATCAAATCATTTATTTTTGCAGAAAACACTGTTACAATGGTGGTATAAAAATGTATAAGTATGTTTCAAGTGATTCTACCGTAAGGCATGCAAAATGTATACAATCATGGTTTATCAAAATCAAAATTGGCATTGAAGTAAATATATATAATTAGATCAAAATATTCATAAAAAAAAACATAGAAATAGAATATTCATTTTTTTTTTTTTAATTTATATGTTTTATATCTAAAGCTATTAAGTCAAATAATATATTTCAACAGAAATTCATAACTTTTGTTACCACGTTTTAGTGTTATTGTAAAATGAACAGAAAATGCTTAATACGACGGACACAAATTTTCGCCTATTCCCAAAAATTGGCAATTTTGAGTTGAGTCACTTTTGTTCTCAGGGTGCGATATGTCCGGTTTATCTCAAGTTTTCGATTTGGATTATACAGGGTGGGAGGGACACTGACGCGAAAACGATTACTTACCACGTTTTCAGAATATCATTCAGAGCCCCTACATAGAAATTTTTCATCGTTTACCCTATTACTAACTTCGCTGTCTGTCTGTCTGTCTGTCTGTCTCCAGGCTGTATCTCATAAACCGTGATAGCTAGAAAGCTGAAATTTTCACAAATGATGTATTACTATTGCCGCTATACAAATACTAAAAATTAAAAAAAAAAATATTAAGGGGGGCTCCCATACAACAGATATGATTTTTTTTGCCGTTTTTATAGATAATGGTACGGAACCCTTCGTGCGCGAGTCCGACTCGCACTTGGCCGGTTTTTTTTAATTACCGATAAAAAAATTCTATGTAGCTCAGAATGATGTAACTCAACTTCGTCAACTTCGTTGTAATGAGTTCCTATCTTTTGATCATTCGATACATTTCTGTGGGTATTCTGATCGTAAATATTTCATAAAACCCTAAAATAAAAATACTGAATGGTAAATTCAGTATTTTAATTTTTACCGGTTTTTTGGCACTGGCTTTCATTTGCAGAGTTTCATCACTTAGGGGTATCGTGTTGCAGTTACTGGGTTGTAATGGTCAGATAGGCAGTCGCTTCATATAATACTGATATTCAGCTGCAGCCGGTTAGATTGCAAGTCTAACCAGGTGACGACTAATCCTGAAATTACGAAAATAAATAGCTGTTCCCTTCATTTTTTAGTTACCCGATCGGATAATAGTAGCTGACAAATGCAGTGAGCCAGCGACGACCCGTTTCAGGTTATCAGTTATTTCAACTGCACCTTGTATAGGTGCAGCAGTTAACATTAGCATATGGATATTCATATACAAAACGCGTAGCTTCAGCCATGGTATTTTATTGACTTTTTTTTTTAAATTAATTCACAATTCATTGTGAATTAATTTTCTTCTTCTTAGTGATGTGTCTTCGAGCGTCGATGGCATTGAAATTGTAGCTGTCTAGAATTAAGCTATTAGTTTTGCGCCATTAAAAGTGTTCAGTTTATATTACTTACAGGCATACCTAGCATAGCTTGCATTACGTGATGTCAAGTATTCAATTGTTCGTGAAACAGCACGACGCAACGTTTGAATTACCGACCGGCGCGTCCGGAGTCGTCTATGAATCTGCATCTGAGCATAACCTCCTTGCTTCGATGAACCTGTGTTCGGAGCCTGTTTAACTCAACAGCGTGATTCATGTATAATTATAGGTATAGCCTTCGCCCTCCGTTTTCTATATCTCTGCCCCCCTCTAGTGTTATTGTACAATATAAATGCCAAATCATCATGACATCATACACATTTGGCGTGGTTACAAACTAAATATCACAAACAGATAGATACCGAGGAACTTATCTGCACACTCATGATGATTTCTTATCATGGTGTGATTTTGTTTGGCCGACTACTTTAGTATTTCTACCGGGGGTCACCGTCAAACCGTTAGTATTGTGTGATCACGCATTCCGTTCATACTCGCTTGTGGCAAACCGAAACAAATCGTAAGTTACTTGAATATTTTCGCAATCGTTTTCACTGTGTCATAATTATTATATTTGCTTCGACTTTCAACGGCTTTTCGGTAGCTAATATCAGTCCAACTTTTCCACAGTATCATAATTACCAATAGAATATCACTTTATCTATCTAGGCCGCTCAGGTGTGGCCTGTCCTATATCATTTAAGTTAAACACATTATTATCTTTTTTATTACCTATTTTTCGGGTTCACGAATTATTTCCACATTTTACTTTTTCAGAATCATGACGAAATACGTATTTACCTACTTCGATGTAAAAGGCCTGGGCGAGCCGTGCCGTCTGCTGTTGGCGTATGGTGGTCAGGAGTTCGAAGACCGCCGCATTACGAAAGACGATTGGCCGGCATTAAAGCCAAGTGAGTATCTTCTTGAATCGACGGCAACTACTTATACCAAAAACTACTGGCTCCCAAAAACAGGATTATAGAAATAATAATAATTTTCAGAAACCCCACTTGGACAGCTGCCAATGTTGGAGATCGATGGCAAGCAGTACGCACAGAGCATAGCCATCTCCCGGTACCTCGGCCGTAAATTCGGGCTGGTCGGCGACACTCCTGAGGCTGCTCTGGAGATCGACCAGAACGTCGACCTACTCAACGATTTCCGCGCGAGTATGTTTTAATTTTTCAGCTTTGTTTTTCTTTCTTTCACACCATTCATTGAATCCATTATTTTTTCACAAACACATACATTTACATGGTGTGAGGGGTGATAGAAGAATTTGTAAAAGTATTTACATAAAACTTTTTAACCACTATGGTTTATTTGATTACTAAATCCCATTTCTTCCAGAGATGTCAGAGATAGCATACGAGAAGGATGAGGTTGCAAAGGAGGCCAAATTCGTTAACTATTCCAAGAACGTGTTCCCAGACTACCTGGAGAGGCTCAGCGCTATTATAGAAAAGAACAACGGCTATCTGGCGCTCGGCAAGGTAAACCTGGCTTTGCTTATTTTTGGTTTCTAACTAAATTTTAAACGATGAAATCGAATTTGAATCCGTTAAGTGGCTTTTAACGCGATGCGTCCACAAACGAACCAACAAACTGACACTAAATTCATTACTTAAATGTTTTTTTTTACTTTCTGCTACTTACTTATTTTTCGCGTCTTCCAATACATTTTTTGCAAAAAGCTACCCGAAACTGTCAAATTTTCCCAATTAACCTTGAACCTAATGCTTTAGCGATAAAGTTGAAAATCTATTCAAGAAATTTGACAGATTGTAGTAGTTTGATGTGCTGGCGTCTGTACATAGGTATAGAAGAAGATGCATAAATATAAAAAAATAGATAATGTGCAGGAATAAGTTTTTTAGTATAAATTGTCAGTTACGGACTTGCAAAGATAAAAGTAAAATTAAAGTAATCAACACGTCGTGAAGAGAAGTTACAGACAAGTCATTTCTTAACTGTCCAAAATTCCGCGTTTTAAAGAAGAACGGTCACGTCCCATATAAAAAAAACCCAGACCCGACAGAAAAGTGACATATCTCAGTTTTTTTGTTATTATTTATATAATCATATTATATAGTTTTTATATTCGAAATCAATGGCTAACACCAAAATATTGCCTTATGTTTTTGTTCAGGGTTTACACTAAAAAAATACAAAATGCCTACTTATCTACACAATTCGTAATGTATGTAACTAAATGACGATAAATAGTTATGGGATGTATCCAGGAGACCTGGAGATACAGCTGTATTATATAATTTTTGAACTCCTAGTACAACATTCAACTAAGGATTTTTTTTTTTAAGGTGGTTTAAAATCATATAATGACATCTCTCGCCCTTGGGTGGAGCGAGAGGGCGTGTCAGACTCTTACTGACTAAAAAATTCCACCCCGTTCCTTTTTGCCTCTGGTACTGGGGTCAGAGCATGCCCTTCTGGATTCGCCCTCAACTTAGGATTAATTAAAATCGTCATATTCGATGATTCAGATCGGATTATTCCACTAATTACTTTTCTACGTCATTTAGTTACATATATTTACGAATTGTGTAGATACGTAGGCATTTTGTACTTTTTTAGTGTAAAGCCTGAACAAAAACATAAGGCAATATTTTGGTGTTAGCCATTGATTTCGAATATAAAAACTATATAATATGATTATATAAATAATAACAAAAAAACTGAGGTATGTTACTTTTCTGTCGGGTCTGGGTTTTTTTTGCCTGTTCTTCTTTGAATTTGGAACAAACTCTTTTAAAATCTACCTTCAACACTACACGAAAATGCCAGTGACATATTCAAATGAATAAAACCTCTATAGTATAAAATTTTTGCAGATCGGGAAACCATTTAAACCTCCCGTTTTTTTTTCTATTATTGTATTATTATTAATAATAAAATTAATTCTGCTCACAGTTGACATGGGGTGACTTCGCCCTAGCTGGTGTGTTCGAAGCCTTGCAGATGATGCTACGCGAGCCGGAACTCAGCAAGAAGTACCCTGCTTTCCAGAAAGTCCTTGACAACGTGTATTCAGTTCCAAAGGTCAAGGCGTATAGTGAATCCAAGAAGTAAATTACTAATTCATCTGCTTAAAAATACTTAAGTACCTACATATAATTTGTCATACATTGACATTCTAGATTGTAAGAATAAATTAATTGTAAGACTACAAAAATAAAAAAATAAAGAATGCGATATTATTTTATTTTGTGAACTCTCAAGTTTTCTAAACAAAAGACAACCTTGTTGCAGGAACATGATTTTGTGTTTCTGAAATCGTTTTGTACCTACTTGGAAACCTATAAGTAACAATCCCGTACAATACATAAAGAACCGTGATAATATATATCTATGAGCTGAGCATGTGAGACCAAATCCAAAGCCTGTTCAAATTTATTTCTTAGGTACATTAGCACTGAAATAGTACATCTTGATGTATGTGGGGTTTGTAATTGCATTCGAGGCGGAATTAAACCCGCGCTGCAGGCGAAGGTGTTACGGAGCCGAAAACTGCAGCAACAAATCCCCACGCGTATCAAACGACGTTTTTCAATACACTTTCGAAGAAATTAAATATTGGAACGGAAAGTATTTTTGTCAGGAATTATTAGGAACCTATGATTTAATTAATTGTTTTTTTTCCGCGCTTCGCCAGGTTGAAGAAGACGCGAAGGTATGATGCCGCTAAACTGCGTAATAGGAAAAAAAGAAAATTCAAATCTTTTTGAATTTAGAACACAAATAAATGTTAATTTGTTCATAAAAGTAAATATTTGTTTTAAATAATCATGTTTATCTATGATATTCTATTTAAAAACACAATTTTAATACTCAAATAATATTTACACCGTAAAGACGATTTTAAAGCAAAAACAATCCCATTTGGACTTAGTATAAGTATAGTTTTCTGTGGAAGTTTTTATTTCCGCACGTGTGCGGAAAAATATTAAAAATCCACCTGTGTAAAATATATATCATGTTGAACCTAATCGTAGTGCGATAAGAACCAGTTTTCCAGAAAATGTATTGAAAAAGCCATATATATGTATTTAAACCTACACATAAAATAGTTTTCACGCACAAAACAATATCCTATTTTAAGTACATGAATTCCGCAAAAAATATGCTTGTACATTTTCGGTTGTCGTCCTTATCTTCATATATTACAATAAACAGTACCACTTAGCTTGCAGTATGTTTTGATGTTATCAGTGATAAGGATAAGATGACTGTCAGTCAACAACATTATCGCTCAGTATTAGTTACGACTGTTTTTGTTGCGAAAACGATTCCATTTCAATATAATTCAGGATATCCCACAAGATTCTCAAAAATAAAAAAGTAAGTTAAATCTTCCAGAATCGTAACTAATAACTATGGTTTCATTGACTACTTTCCTCAGTGATAATTATTAATCATAGTGACAAAGTTTGCCGTAAAGCCCCAACCAACTTAAAATACTCCTCAAAATCAGTATAGTCAGGAACTTGCTTCCAGCAATGATTAACAGTTATTTATGCAACACATAAAACAAAGGTCACTGATAGAATGGCCATAACACAATGTCTTAAATAATACAGAAATAGATTTTTCTAATAATTTGTGTGTTATAAAATAAAATGAATAATTAGCATTGCCATTCAACGTGGCAATGCTACCAGTCTTCTGGGCAGTCTCGACATAGATACCGACGTTGCACGCTGTCGCAAACTTTCGATCGCTTAATTATAACGGAAAAAATCGGTTGCCAAAACGATGTTTGTGAGAAACGCAAGTTTGTACATCCAAGATGCGATTCTCGCAAGCATTGTTATTGCAACCGAATTTGTTCGTAAAGTAATCTATTGATGTCAAGATAATAAACTTTTGATCAGAAAAAATATTTCTATGGATCAGATTTCTAGACACAATTAAATAATTTAAAACAGTAAAGTAAAATGGTTTTGAATGGATGAAAGTCTTATTTTTAACCGACTCGACTTCTTCAAAAAGGAGGTTCTATGTTCAGCTATAACTACTTTTTTATGTATTTTCACCCGATTTCTCCGCCAATTGTGAACCGATTTCGATGATTCTTTTTTTATTTGGACCACCGCGAAATAATATTTATTTCGCGGTGGTCCGGTTTTTTGGTGAAGATCTGATGTTGATGTTCGGAAATATACTATGGAACTCTTCAATAATAGACGGCAAATCTGTCGTGATCGCTGTAATCGCTTGGATGTTTATTGTTTACACAATCACGCATGTATGCTCTGAGGGGGTACTCAGATGTGTACAGTACACCCATATTTCGACAGTTAGGTATGTTAAGTTCCATTTTATTGAGGATAAGCCTATTAACATGAAATGTATTGTTTACAATGTAAAATAAATGCATAGCAAATATTTGTATAGGATATTATAACTAACTAGCTTTTGCCCGCGGCTTCGCCCGCGTGCAGTTCGGGAATTGTCCACGGGATCTTGCCTACTTCTGGGATAATAAGTAATCTACATCTATTTGTATCAGACTATAATCTATCTCTGTGCCAAGTTTCATCCAGATCTGATCAGCCGTTCTGGCGTGATTGAGTAACAAAGATCCATTCATCCAAACTTTCGCATTAATAAATAGTTTATGTAAGATATATATGTAATATTAGTATTTAGGGTTCCGCACCTCAAAGGGAAAAACGGAACCCTTATAGGATCACTCGCGTGTCTGTCTGTCTGCCTGTCCGTCTGTCACAGCCAATTTACTCTGAAACTACCGGACCGATGGAGTTGAAATTTGGTACATATATGTAAGTCATTGATTCAAAGACGGACGTATAAATTAATTTTAAACAGGGGAGCCACTTTTGGGTCGTGAATTAAAAAATGAAAATAAAAATATTTCTAAACTACATCGTGTTATATCAAAAACTGTGATACACGTGTCTCATAATTTTAATTGAAGAGTGATGTGTACATTAAGTTTTGAGTTAACCGACCCAGAGAATATTAAGTTTCACAGAAAATTCAACCCCCATTTCAAAACAAAGAATACATCCTTCAAATTTCATGTCATTAAGACCAGTGGTTGATATATCAGTCAGTCAGTCAGGACTTTGATTTTATATTGCGGGATGATTTTGGAAAAACTGTAAGTAGAGTATGTAGACTTTCAAGTCTATCGACACCTAGAATAGAAAGTTTCACAGAAAACTCAGCACCCCATTTTGTCCTCTTAGGGGTGGAATTTCGGTGCTATCATTGCGAGGATCGCCCGGAGGACACGGTGGAGCACACCGTGGAGGTCTGCTCCGCTTGGGCGGAGCACCGCCGTGTCCTCGTAGTGGCGATTGGCGGCGACGACCTCTCGCGTCCGGCCCTGGTTCAAGCCATGGTCCGGGGCGAGAGGGAATGGAAAGCCGTCGCCTCCTCCTGCGAAGCAGTCATGCCAGCGAAGGAGGCGGCGGAACGTGAGAGGGAGAGAGCCTCACGTCCCAGCCGCCGCGGGAGGAGAAGCACCGGGCGTCGGGGGCCACGCCGTGATGGGTCTCGGCCACCGTAGGCGCGGGCCTGTGGACGGTGAGTAATGGGCTAGCTCGCCGTCCGTCCGTCGTATGACGACAGGCCGTGTCGACGGCGCGTTCGTGTTCCACGCGCGCCTCAAAGAGATGTCAGCAAACGGGAGGGACCCGCAAGGGCCGATGCCTGCCAGGGCTGCGGGACTGTTCGAAAGAGATACCGCGGCCCTGGAACATAAAGGGCCAAAGAAGGAACATGGGTGGTTTTTAGTCAGTAAGAGTCTGACACTCCCTTCCGCTTTTGATGATTTCCCACCCTCCAAAAAAACAAAAAAAAAGGAGTGGAATTTCGAAAAACCCTTTCTAAGTGGACCCTTTGCCACTGGTAGGTACCAGTGGCGAAGAGTGAAAATTGAGTCAGGGGAAACCGAAGAAAAAAAAGAGAATTGTTTTTTTTCCTATGTTTATTTGGACCTCATTTTCGTTATCAGTGACCTCAAAAACTATGAAAATGATAACCCTGATGAAAAATCTAAAAAAAATGGTTGGTGCCATTTAGAATTTTCATTTTGACCTAATTTTCGATATCAGCGACCCTGAAAACCATGAAAATTACATCCATGACAAAAAAACCAAATATTTTCGTCCGCACCATCTTGGATTTTCATTTTGACCACATTTTCGTTATCAGCGACCCCAAAAACCACGAAAATGACATTCATGAAGAAAAACCAAAAATTTTCATCGCCGCCATCCTGAATTTCATTTTGACCTAATTTTCGTTATCAGCGACCCCAAAAACCACGAAAATGACACTCATGACGAAATTACTGTTTTTTTTTTGCTGGCGCCATCATCGTTTTACATTTTGGCCACATTTTCGTTATCAGCGACCCCAAAAGCCATGAAAATGACACCCATGACGAAAATACCTAAAATCTTCATGGGCGTCGTCTTGAATTTTTATATTTTGACCTCATTTTCGTCATTGGCGACCCCAAAAACCACGAAAATGACACCCATGACGAAAAAACCGAAAAAAAACAGGACTGAATTTCATACTGGGGGATGATTTTGGAAAAACTGTGATACACGTTTCTCATAATTAATCTCTTCTTAACTGAAGAGTATGTACACAAATTTTCAATTCAATCGACCTCGAGAATAAAAAGTTTCATAGAAAACTCAACACCCATTTTTACCCTCTTCGGGGTAGAATTTCGAAAAACCTTTTCATAGTGGATACCTACTCTTCACAAAGAATACGCCCTCCAAATTTCATTTCTCTAGGACCAGCGGTTTGGGTTCTGCGTTGATATATCAGTCAGCCAAGACTTTGAATTTTATATTGGGGGATGATTTTGGAAAAATTGTGATACACATCTCTCACAATTTTAACTGCAGAGTATGTACACAAACTTTCAAGTCAATCGACCCCGAGAATAAAAAGTTTCACAGAAAATTCAACACCCCAATTTACCCTGTTAGGGGTGGAATTTCGAAGAACCTTTTCTTATTAGATATCTACTCTTCACAAAGAATACACCCTCCAAATTTCATTTCTCTAGGGCCAGTGGTTTGGGCTGTGCGTTGATATATCAGTCAGTCAGTACTTTGAATTTTATATTGGGGGATGATTTTGGAAAAACTGTGATATACATTTCTCATAGTTTTAACTGAAGAGTATGTAGACTTTTAAGTCAATCGACCCGAGAATAAAAAGTTTTACCGAAAATTCAACACCCCATTTCTCCCCTTTAGGGGTGGAATTTCGAAAAACCCTTTCTTAGTGGATACCTACTCTTCACAAAGAATACACCCTTTAAATTTCATGTCTTTAACACCAACAGCTTAGGCTGTAAGTTGATATATCAGTCAGTCAGTCAGGACTTTGAATTTCATATTGAGGGATGATTTTGGAAAAACTTTGATACACGTTTCTCATAATTGTAACTGCAGAGTACGTACACAAATTTTCAAGTCCATCGACCGCGAGAATAAAAAGTTTCATAGAAAATTCAACACCCCATTTTACCCTCTTAGGGGTAGAATTTCGAAAAACCCTTTCTTAGTGGATACCTACTCTTCACAAAGAATACACACTCCAAATTTCATTGCTCTAGGACCAGCGGTTTGGGCTGTGCGTTGATATCTCTGTCAGTCAGTCAGGACTTTGAATTTTATATATATAGATAAAAATAGGCAAAAACCCCAACTTTTTTGCAAAAATTAAAACCGATGATAATGAACAAAAGTCACCGACTTCAGAAACTAAAGTTCTTTCACTTTTTTGTGTTTTTGAAGTCGTTCCTATTTTTTGCAAAAAAAGTTTTTTTAGTTTGCCACACTCACATAATGATTTATACTAATACTGAAAATAGGTAAACTTTGTAAGTTTGGATGTTAGGGATAATCTTCAGAATGAAGGGTTCCGATTCCGAAAATTCTTTCTCTAATGGGTAACATTAACCCCAAGTGTCATATAATCATATTTAGCACGTTTGCGTGGCATAATTTCGGTCCATAATCTGTGGAGGAAAAGTATCTTTGAGTCGGTGTTTGTACTTATTTATTTACAAAATTAACTAAGTATCACTTATTATCTTATTGTATCTTTTTTTTTCATAATTGTTTTTTTTTAATATATTTATTTTAATAAGATTAAATTGAATTATTAAAATTGTATAAAATTAAATTATATCTATTGAATTGAAGTCCTACTAACATAGTTTTTTTAGTAATCACTACCTACTAACCCTTACGGACTCTTGTTCGAAAAAAACGATATGATTTTTGATTTAAAAAAAAAATATGTCGGGCACTGGAAAAAGTTCATAACCAGAGGAAAGCCGCGGGCAAAAGCCAGTAATGTACCTATCTGTGACATAATATTGTGCAATATCGTTGGAGTGCAAACCGTGCTAGGCAATATGGTGTTTTTATCATTCAATACAAGGTCATTATACGATGACTAGCCGAAATGCTTATCTACATGTATAGTGAGTAACTGAATGTGACTTCTGTTATTTAGTCCAGCAGTTATGTACTTTTAACTGGACAGTATTCCGAAGTTAATGGAACTTTAACCGGTTGTTTGGGGGTTCACTAGGAAGACTATCCTAAGTTTTCGACCTCGAGGAACCTGTAACCAAGAACATTTTTATTTATGCTATATGAATATACACCATGAAGACGACTATAAATAACGTTATCAAACTTATCTATTCTTGATTTCTTATCCAAACGTGACTGGTTTTGAAAATTTAGTATTTCTACAGGCTGGCGACCGGCAACCCGTCAGTATTTGTGAGATACACTATTATTAACTCCTCTAGAAGGCCCTGAAATAGATTGGTAAGTACGTATGGTTTATTTCCCTCAATCCCTCATAGGTACTTTACTTTTTATACTTTATGTACAGCAGCGGTACATAGGTTTTTGAAGGACTATTCGATTTGACTTTTCTGTCTTCTATCCAGAATCATGTCGAAAGTTGTGTTCTACTACTTCGACTCAAAGGCTCTGGGCGAGTCATGCCGCCTACTGTTGGCATATGGTGGCCAGGACTTCGATGACCGTCGCTTTACGTATGAAGAATGGCCAGCATTCAAGCCAAGTAAGTTCTCTTTGCAATGTCATCATCATCACTTAAGATTCTAGGCAGTAGACGGCATCTAGACAAAATTACATTCTATAAGCGCAAACCCCTTGATAGTTTTTCTAGAAACATGTGACGGGTTGCAGGCAATTGGCAAGACTGAATTCTGTTGCTGAAATATTAAGGTTCTTTCTCAAGATTCGTATTCTCTTACTCCCTTGAGCTCTCTATTGGAATTTTACGAAGATGAAAGAAATTTTGTGCTTTGAGCATGTTACTAAGTACTATATCGTCCATCACAGCATTTATGTTTTAATTTTCAGAAACCCTTTTTGGACAGTTGCCAATCTTAGAGATTGACGGCAAGCAGTTCGCACAGAGCCTGGCCATCTCCCGGTACCTCGGCCGCAAGTACGGGCTGGTCGGAGACACTCCTGAGGATGCCCTGGAGATCGACCAGAACGTGGACTACCTCGTCGACCTCCGTTCAAGTAAGTTTTAAGGTGGAATTTTACTCCTGCGTATTAGATGTGCTGAAGAGGTTAGCTTAGCCGTGTTAACTGCGCGATTCAATTACTAGCCGAGTACGCATACGTAGCAATTGGATGATCCCGCCTGCATTTTCAGAGTAAAGAAGGCTTAGTAACTACACATGCGTAGCTTATCGGTGAATAGCTATGAAAGCGCGCCTTTCTCATGGAAACAAAAAAAAAATAGAATAGTTCAACTTTTGCGTTCGGAGTCGAACTCGAAGCTGTTGTCGAAAGAATCGACAAACTCCGACTCAGAATGTCCATGTCGACAGAATCTTCATGATCAACGTCCTTCAAACGTTATGGCAAATGACAGACAGTTAAACAAATGTTGAAAACTCGATTTGAGAAGAAGGAAAAGTCCCTACTTAGCGTATTAAGCATTTGTGACCTCAATGGGATCTGTTATCCGAAACTATGACTTGCATTATTTTCATGAACACCACTGCATTACTTTTTCCAATTTTCACAGAGGCTGCTCAGTTACTACGTGAGCCTGATGAGGCAAAAAAGGAATCTCTATATGCTGACGCTGCCAAGAACGTGTTCCCAGATTACTTGGACAAACTCAGCACAATTATCAACAAGAACAACGGTCACATCGCCCTTGGAAAGGTACTAGACAATAAACTCTAAACTAGCACTAGATCGCGGCGAAGAGCGGGTGTTTTACAGGACTGACTCTTGTAAATTTCGACGTTCAAACGTGCTGATTATTGGCCTAATTTGAATAAATGACATTATTTTGATTTGGACACTACTTCCACCATATTGCAAAAGCACTACTTAGCAATATTTGTTGTATGTGCATGCATTCTATTTGGATAGAAATCTTTAAAGCATCAAGTTCTTACTTAAAAATTACTTTTTTTGTATTGTGACAGTAAGCATTCTACTATTTCAATTCAATCTCAGTTTTCATGTTGATAAGTTTTTTTTTGTTTGGTTTTTCTGAGTTTATTTTCATCTATTAACTCATGCTTTATTAAGGCTTTATTGTTTATGCGTAGGGATTACAGGGTGTAATATTCTTCATGCTTAAATGTGTTTCAGTTGACATGGGGCGATTTCGTCTTGGCGGGTACATTCGATTACTTCAAAAAGGTTCTGCAGATGCCCGACCTCGAGTTGAAGTACCCAGCCTTCCAGAAAGTTATCGACAACGTGTACTCCAGTCCCAAGGTCAAGGCCTACAGTGAATCTAAAAACTAACGATTAAATTTGATACCAAAAACATGAATCCTTTATGTTTCTTGTCTGTTTATTGTCCTTGGTGTTTTTAAGTACCTAATAAAAGAAATTGTTAATAATTATTATTATAAGAATTGAAAATAAAATTTTGGCGTAGGTACCTATCTATACATATAATAAAACTGTAGAAAAGTCGTTTTTGTACATCGAAAAAAATTCCAAAAAAAATAGCCAGGGTGTTAAAGGACAACCAATAGAACCCATTTCCAGCATTTTTAGAATTTTTGTCTGTTTGTCTGTGTATTTGTTCGGGCATCACGTAAAATGTACAAAAGCAATGTAGATAACTTTTATACACAACAATTGAGCGTAACTTGGAGTAACATTTAGTTTTTGTTGCATTGCAATCGGTTCAGTCTATCAAAAGATATTTTAATTTAAAGTGTTACAGAAGTAAAATTAGGGTTATGTGCAGTTGGTCTCACAACTTCCCGTAACTTTTATACACAAGAATATGTGCGTAAATTGAAGTAATTGAACATTAAGTTTTTTGTTTCATCGTAATCAGTTCACACCTTATAAATGGAAAGAAAGAAAAATGTAAATTAATAAAATTATAATAGTGTTTCCGAAGTAAAATATTAAAACAGCGCCATCTATCGAACTCAGACTGGACTATATCTAGACATCAACTGCGTGCAGCATTGAATATAGATATTCGATAGATGGCATTGTGCGTGTGACGTTATTTTCTGATTGAGGCATGTTTAACTAAATACTGATGGAGAAATTCCTGACCTATAGGGTACGTGAAATTTGTCACAACAGGTCCTTATTGGCTATTAAAGAGATAGTTATAAGTATACCAGGGAACCCGATCAGTCAATACGGTTTGCCCACACCGACAGTCGATGGGGAACGTATTAACAGAGAGTACGTATCAGAAATTAGTTATCATCCCGTGGAACTCACAGAAATTTTACAAAATGGCTGCGCAAAGACAGAGAATCAGCGCCAGACGTTTGATAGGGTATGCTGCAGTGTAGAAAACGCCTCGGGTGAAATTCTGTTTTTAGACGCACCGGGCGGAACAGGTAAAACTTTCCTAACCAAAGTTATTTTGGCTCGAATAAGGAACTTTGGGAGTATGAAGAACAGAGTGTAAAGCTCTTCAACCCCCATTAAAAAGGGAGGATCCTCCGACCAGACGGGTGTTATATCAGGTGGGCTACTGCCCTACAGTTGTTGTCGGGTTCTTCTATATAGTCTTAAGTCGCGAATAACTTTACTTGCGCGATGCAGAATTTAGATATATTTAGAATTTTAGTTTATCCTCTGCGTCATAGATGGCGCTGTAGTACTTTTTGTAGTACCGCTACATCACTCCCCCGCGGAGACTAGGGTCGGTAGTAGAATGAGTCGTTGATTGCCAGGCCAGTGGAAAGTCGTTGCCGCATTGTTCACGGTGAGTCGGAACTGTCTGCGGCGGTAGTGCGAACCCCTTTAGTCGGGGTCGGCGCTGCATGTGCTCCGTTGCGTTGGACGTGGTACAGCGCCGCGATGTGGCTGACTGCTCGCATCGACCGGGAGGTACAGCTCTCAACCGGCCGAAAGTGCAGTGCCAAGGTAGCTTTATGAGGCTGAGGGTGCTGACCAGGAATGTGCTTCCGCTGCATGCTGGTGGTCAGGAATACCCATTTTGAAGCTGGCTGGCTATATGACTCGCTCGAAAACTTGAGGAAGTTTGAGGAAGCTTGAGGAAGTGATGTTGATGACGTCACGTTGCTCGAAGGCTGCGCTGACGTCCATTTCGGGGTCACCAATTTGGGGGTATGGAGAACAGGGTGTAAAGCTCTTCAACCACTATTAAAAAGGGAGGATCCTCCAATCAGACGGGTGTTATGTCTGGTGGGCTACTGCCCAACAGTTGTTGTCGGGTTCTTCTGTATAGTCTTAAGTCACGAATAACTTTACTTGCGCGATGCAGAATTTAGATATATTTCGAGTATTAGTTCATCCTCTGCGTCATAGATGGCGCTGTAGTACTTTTTGTTCTATGTTGCTGAAGTACTTTTTGTAGTGCCGCTACAGAACCAAAATAAAATTTCCCTTGCTGTCGCCTCTTCAGGGATAGCAGCCACATTATTGCCTGGAGGAAAAACGGCACACACAACATGTATAATTCCTATCGACTTAGATCGCACGGAAAGCCCGGTTTGCAATATATCGCGAAATAGCGATAAAGCAAGGCTTTTATGCGATTGTGTTTTAATTTTTTGGGACGAGTGCACTATGGCAAACCGCAAAGCTGTAGAAGCAGTGAATAGAACTTTACAGGACATAAGGCAAAATGACCGGCCGACGGGAGGCATTACGGTGCTGTTCTGCGGTGATTTTCGCTAGACACTCCCGATAGTACCCCGAGGAACGAGAGCCGAAGAAATTGCTGCCTGTCTGAAGAGTTCTGTTTTATGGCGCAATATATCACCTACACACCTGAGTGTAAATATGCGTGCACAGTTGCGAGGCTGCGAAAATGCACAGGAGTTTCCCAATTTATTGTTACAAATAGGCGATGGCACATACCCCGTACAAGAAGATGGCAAAGTTATTTTGGTTGATAATCTCTGTTCTTGCGTTACATCACAACAGGAGCTAATTTCTTCTGTGTACGGAGATTCCACAAACATGGGAAATCAAACCGGTTCTTGGCTATGTCAGCGAGCTATTTTGACTCCTCGCAATGTCCAAGCTACGGCAATTAATTTAAAAATATTGATTCATGTGTCCGGGAATAGTAGAGAATACACCTCTATAAATACAGTTATGGAAGTTACAGTTACAGTTATGTATCCACGCACTACCCGGTAGAATTTTTGGATTCCCTCAACACACCCGGACTTCCAGCCCACAAAATAGTTTTAAAAATCGGTGTACCAATAATTCTCCTCAGAAATTGATGTCCTCCAAACTTTGTAACGGCACGGCTCAAAGTCACAAATCTGCAGCAAAACATAATCGTAGCTGAAATATTAACCGGTTGCGGCGCTGGTGATATTGTTTTTATTCCAAGAATACCTATAATTCCTAACAACTTTCCTTTCTCTTTCAAACGAGTGCAATTCCCAGTCAGGGTCTGTTATGCCATGACGATTAATAAAGCTCAGGGCCAGACATTATCCGTTGCGGGGGTGGACCTAAGTATTGGATGCTTTTCCCATGGTCAACTATACGTAGCTCTTTCTCGCGTAAAGAACCCCAATTACCTTTTTGTGTACGCTCCAGATGGTTCCACAGCTAATGTTGTTTATAAAGAAGCACTAGCATAAATAAAAAAAAATGATTACATATGACATGTCATATGGTATGGTATGGTGTTATGTGGTATGTCATTTTTTGAATGATTATGATTTTGTTTGATTGTTTTTTTTTTGATTGGTTTGATGATTTGTATCGGAATCCTCCAACAGCGCTTCGCACAAAAAAATACATTGTTAAGTTCCGACATCCACGCGAACGAAGTCGCGGGCACAGCTAGTTTTAAATAAATAAATAAACTCTATTTAAAAATGCATATATTTTAAAGGCATGCTGAACAAAAGCCATGTTGCTACAACTTGCGATAATTGTGCACAAATAATGAATATAATATAGCCCTAAGTACAGCACAAACATTTCACCCCTTCACATGCATTTTACACTCCTAAATTTTTCATATTAGGCTGTTTAGCAGCTTTAGAGGTACCTTTACTCCTCCTTCAACCAGTGAACGAAAAGCGTGGAAACAAAGCAAAAATCAGTTTGCTAATAATTCATGACAAATAGTACATTTTGATATAAGTGGGGAATCTTTGTTATTGCATTCATGGCGGAATTAACACCGGAGCTGCAGGCGAGGGTGTTATGATATTAGTCTATGGTGTTATGGAGCCGAGAACTGCAGTAACAAATCCCAACGCGTATCAAACGACGTTCTCGCTTTTCGTTGTCGTTCGACGTTCGTTCGTTCGACGCATGTTTGACAAATAAATGATTCTTATTCTTCTTCAATACACTTTCGAAGAAATGAAATATTAAAACGGAAAGTATTTTTGTCAGGAATTATTAGGAAACTATGATTTAATTTGCTTTTTTTCGAGCTTTGCTTTCGCTAGGTTAAAGAAGAAACAAAGGTATGATGCCGCCTATCAGCCTATAAACAATAGCAGCCAATAAAAAAATGAAATATTTTAGAATTTAGAACACAAATAAATGTTAATTTGTTAATAAAAGTAAATATTTGTTTTAAATAATGTTTATTTAAAACAAATATTTACTTTTATGATTCTTCTTATCTATGATTCTATTTATAAACACAATTTAAATATTCAAAAAATAATTACTCCGTAAAGACGCATTTCTCTTTGTCGAGATTTAAAAAGCAACACCGCCTACTATAGTCATTGAACCCATTTGGACTTAGTATAAGTAAAGTTATCTGTGGAAATTTTTATTTCTGCACGTGTGCGGAAAAATATTAAAAACCTATGCGTGTGAAATGCATTGCATGTTGAACCTTATCGTAGTGCGATAAGAGCCAGTTTTCGAGAAAGTGTATTAAAAAATACTTTTCGTTATAAGTATTGTTTTCTTCGAAAGTGTATTAGAAAACGTCGTTTGATACACGTGGATGTTTGTTATTTCAGTTTTCGACTCCATAACACCCTCGCCTGCGGTTCGGGCGTAAATTCTGCCTCAGCTGCAATTATCAAGTTTCCCCACTTGTATGAAAATTTACTACATATTTCAATATACTTCCTCGACAACTGACTCTTATCGCACTACGATTAGGTTCAATATGCAATGTATTTCACAAACGTGTTTTTTTTTCATTTATCACAGCGTGTGCGGATATAAAAAAATCCACAGATAAAACTATCATTCAGTCATTGGATGATTTCCCATCCCAAAAAAAAGGCCACCTGATCACCCCCACCTGGTGGCCTACCGTGACGTCATAAAAAGCAGGATTCCAGTGTGGGAAAGAGATGGTGCTAGACGACTTGTATACAAGTCGTCTAGCACCATCTCAATTCTTTATTGCGTACCATAATGTATAAAGTTGGTGAGGAAATAATTTATACTAGTCACAATTATGGACCCTGTCGGGCACAGCATAGCATCAAGTAGGAGAGAGGAGGAAGAACACTGGCTGTTTATTTTGATAAATATTTGATTTTATTTATTAGGGACATAGAACAGTTACATGCTACAGAAAATATACCTAAAAAAAATCCTTAAAAGCTAAAGATCACAAACATGTAACCCACACCAATTTCCACGGTCTTAACAAAAGAATAACAGACTATGGTAGAAAAAAAATGAAAAAAATTGAGAGGTGTCAAGGGACACCCGGATGGAACGAAGTTCATTTCGATTAATTAGTGAAGAAAAAAAAACCTTCGCAGTCGTTGCTTAACCTTGATCACCCATCCACAGACCAACCTTGGCAACCGTTGCTTAACTTGGATCACCCATCCACAGACAGACCTTGGCAGTCGTTACTTAACCTTGATCACCCATCCACAGACAGACCTCGGCAACCGTTGCTTAACTTGGATCACCCATCCACAGGCAGACCTGGGCAGTCGTTGCTTAACCTTGATCACCCATCCACAGACCAAAGACGAAACGAAAATATCTGGCTTGCTTTCTATAACATGCGCACGCCGCACGGCTTACAATAGCTTACTATAGCAAAAACACATTACCCTCCTTTGCGTCGCGCAGTCGAGTAAAAAGTGTCGTTACAACTTTTCGTCTGAATTTTTTCGTCTAGCCCCCTTTCGCAACGCGCGATAAGGAACTTCGTTCCAAAAAAATGGTAAATATTCTTATTAGTTAAGTAGGTATTTAGTAAGGTATATTGTTTTATTAACACAGAATTGAATTTAAGAGTTATAATTATTATTGTTAACACGCACACACACTGGAATTACTCCTGCTTTAAGACGTACTACCTGAGTATAAGTGTGTGCATGTGCAGGGTCGCAGCTAGAGTTGAATTTAAGATAGGGCAGCGGCGGCGGCGGTTGAAGGTGGGTTACTAAGACGTCTTAGTAACCCACCTGATCGCCCCCACCCGACGATTAGAGACTACCTCGTACACAAGTCATGTACGACGAAAATCGATTGACCATAATATCAGAACAAGTAAATTGTTTACTTTCTGCCCTACCTTCAACCGCCGCCGCTGCCCTATCTTAAATTCAACTCTAGCTGCGGCCCTGCACATGCACATTACCACTTATACTCAGGTATGACCAAAGCCTAGACAGAAATAAAATGACAAGACGGATGTGGAACTTTCGCCACAACCCACACGCCACAGACAGGCTAGGTCAGGTTGGCTTCACGTGACCAATCCCAGGCCCACGGATTTTTATTAACATAACATAACATCACTTCATCTCATTTTTTTACTGTTTACTTTTACAATTTTTACTTTTAGTTTTACTGTTATTAATTTAAATTGTAACTTTACTAATATTTTTAAAGCTAGTAACACAGAAAAATGTACTACATTGCATAATTTACCCTTAAGGTCACAGTACACTATAATATTAACTCGTGTTATTATAAGTGTACGACAACGATGTAGAAAGGGCGGAGCCTTCTAATACAGGCATTGTTTGCCTAAAAGGGGGCTCCAAATACATTAACATGTAATGTTTTTATTTAACCCAATAAACTATTTTGTATTGTATTTTTGTATCACGCCTGTAACTCTCTAAGGGTTAGGCAGAAGTGTACCTAATAGTACACGCACATTACCCCAGTTATGTTTAAGTCCCATGTAATAGGGGGCGAGCCTATTGCCATCAACCCAGCTCAAATCCAAACTCCGTGGCTGCTACTGAGAAATTTCTGATGGAAAAATTCAATGACACTTTGACCCCCGACCCGGGAATCGAACCCAGGACCTCATGCTGAGCAGTTGCGCTTGCGACCACTATACCATCGAGGCACAGATTCAGATTCGAGGGAGTCGGATTTTTTTTTTTTTTTTTTTTTTTCTTTCTTTTTTAAAAAAAAACGTTACCCCACACTAGGAATTTCTCCTGTATCGTGGGTGCGTTTACAAACATTTAAACTCACATACACAAACAGCCAGACCCGGAACAACTATCTGTAAGCAGGCCATACAAATATTTGTTCCGTGCGGGAATCGAACCCGCAACACGAAGGCAGCAGTCAATCGCTCAGCCACTGCGCCAACCATGCCATTATTTATATAATAATATATATATATATATATATATATATTTATGATTCCGTGTGCCTACCGGACCAGTGTACAGTCACGAGCACCAATATTTAAACACTTAACAACTTTTAAAAGTGTTTTTCTCCTACTGCTCTGATCAAAATTTCATTTATGAAAAAGATTCTATCTCCAAGTTACAATCGTTATTTCTTGCGAAAATTGCTTATAGGAAAGTGTATACATATTGGTGCTCGTGGCTGTACCTAGAATTTGTGCAAAGTTATTTTTTGGTTATATAACTATAGATTCTTGCAAAGATTACATAATATGGTGCAATGCTGTTCGAGCGGTAGGTAGAGTGGGATTACACTTATCATCAAGGCCATCGTGCAATGACAAGCCAATTTTTTAGAGACAGTAATCTTGATTCATTTTCATTTTTTTATTCTTAAAAAAAATACTTGTAATATTTAAGAAGAATTAAAAGAAGCAGAAGAGTTTAGCTAGAGTGTACCTAAATGGCATAAAAATAAAATATTCACCAACCACTAGTGACCAGTTACATGTATCCAAAACACGAGACTTCACACGAGTCGCTTATCTTCTGAAAATGATATTATCAAGGACATCTAAAATGTTTGGCACCTTTTAGGTTATGCAATTACTATATATTTTTTTACTTCTATGTCTCTACATTTGTTAACGTTTCCTATTTTTTTGTTTCATGTTATTCCTTCTTTGTCATTCTATTTTAGTTTTGCTTCTACTTTTCCTTAATGGAGGAGGTCAGGAACAAAAAGTGACATTTACGCATCCAGCTCGTTTGATTTTTTTTATTCGGACTTAAAACCTTGGATTTTATCAATTTCTGAACAGGGTAAATTTTGTTTAATATTTTTTATATCGATTTGTTAATCGAAAAAGCTGTCTACGGAACGATAGAACTTACATTTTATTGATAGTTTGTTACAAAAGGTGACATTTTATCACCAGTTTGAATCAAATAGTGACATGTACCTACTTTGTGCAGGATCAAAAGGTAACATTTGGAAATTATTTAATTAAATATTTCCTATATTTATCAATATAATTTAGTATAACTTAATACATACAAATTGGCTATCTAAAATAATACTGTCCCTTTAAAAAAATATATGAAACCTTATTACATTTTTCTCGATTCCTGAGAAAAAAGAAAAAGTGTACATGTCACCTTTTGTTCTTAATCTCCTCAATATTAAGTAGGTATAATCAGTTTTATCATAATAATACTAAAATATTATGAAATATTTAATGAATACCCACATGCTTGTTGTGTGTGGTCTGATATTTAATGAAGATTATGTAGATTATCTATTTATCGGTTCTTAAATCTTATCACTACCTACCTATGTGCACGTGGTTTGTTTTGACACTTTAGTGTATTTCTACCGGCCGGCGACCGACATGTTGTCAGTGTATGTGTGACCTCGCACGTCTTCATACGTAATCAAATTCTACTGTGGGAGCTCGCAAAATAAATCGTAAGTAACGGCTGATTCTATTTTGTTTTTCTATATTTGTCTTTAAGTGGATCTGACTGAATCTTGGTAGTCCATATTTTACTCTCTCATTTTTGCCAACAGTTTATTTAAGAGAGTACCTATACCTACATATTATTAACAGAAAGGTGTGGTCATATGGTACAGACAATCGAATTAAGAAGGTACCTACTCAATACTTTTATTGCATTCTTATTTTCTTAATCATTCTTATTCTTAATCAGTTGTCTCGTACATTTAGGTCGAGTAAGTATTAATATGGCGTGGGGCAGCTGATTACTTTTTTGTGATTACAAGTTGCTCGCATAGAAAAAGGTTTTCAGTCGCCATATCTTTCTGTTACACGCCGTATTGGTACTGTAGTGTATCTATTTAATAGATATGGTAACACTGTCTCACGGCCACAAGCAGTCGGGTAGCTGTCACGTAGGACAACTGTCAGTCACCACGAATGGCGGAGAGTTGGTAGGTGAAGCGTACCCTGGACTGGTTGGTAATGGTTGGTGTGAGCCTGTGATATAAGTAGTAAATTGTGTTATCAACCTATTAGCTCGGTTACAAGTGAATACTACAAGTGGCGACGAGGATAAAGGTCAGAAATTCAAATAATTATACTTAGTGGAAGTTCACAAGTAGTCGACAATGAAAAAAAATGTTGTAAGTACAGATAGCGGACTATGCTGAAACATAATTCATGTAAATTATTATATACCTACTGGTATTAAGTATTTCAAGCTGAAGGAACAATTCTGTTCTGTTTTATCATGCATTGTACCTAATTGTTGCATTGTAAACTATGGGTTGCATTGGAACTATTGGAAGAGATAGATGAGATAGATCCCACAGTACAATTAGGTAATGAATTCATAATACAACGCATGCATGGCGTTTTTAACATCTTGATAAAACTAATTTGATATGTAATATAATAAAGAACCTACACAGGTAAATATGTCAACATGTTACATGAGTAAGTCTACATTCATCAAGTTATTATTGAACTTAATTAATTAAGCATACTTATCTGCACATCAAATAAGAAAATAGGTAGACCCTTAATCACTAGAATAAGGGCAAGTTGATGATTTATAATTTGTATTCATAGACATTAAATTATTAGATACCTACAGGATCTAAAATATTTCTATAAGAAATGGTTTTGAATTTCACTTCACCGTTATTACCAGATAGATGGCAACAGTGTTGAACTACAATTGCTTGTGAACATGTTGAACTAACTAGTAAGTATTTGTATAACAATCATCAAGTGTTTCGCTTTAACAAGACCAGTCCAAAATAAGTCATATTTACTTTTAAAATATAATTTCTACTAGTTCCTCTAATCAGTTGTAATAACTTGGACTGTATGAATTATTGGTAACCTAGGTACTTATTCTTTTGTTGGTATGATTATATTATTTGACAATTCACTTCAGACAGTGTCTATCCAACTAAGAAATTACAGACAATGCTGTAAAATAAGCTGAGTGGTTTGATTGAATTTATTTTGTGTAGTCATTAGGAGTACAATCGAAATTTAGTTTTAGTTTAAATGTTGGTGGTTATTTGTTACCATACAAAAGTAAAAAAAAAAGAAGGGAAAAGTAAAGTAGTGACTTCATGTCCTACAAAATACCTACAAAAAAAAAAAAAAAAGTAGTAGTAAAGTAAGTAGTTAGTTAGCTACTAAGACTTTGTGTGTCTAATCTTCTTCTTAGCATGTTGATGGCAATCTAAATTGTGTCAGCCAGGACTGAGCTACTAGTTTGGCGTTTTCAGTAGCGTCCATCGGTTCCTGTAGTGAACAAACAACCAGATACAATATTAAGTGCCCCATCGTTTGTAGAACAGCACCACATTTACTATGAATCTCCACCTGAGCAAGTTTTCCTTGTTGCAACCAATCTGGGTCCGGAGACTATTCAAAGACTGCCAGGTCAGCTATGGCAACTCATGTTCAGGTGGGAGATTTTCAGTAAACGGAATGAATGGGTTAGGTAAGGATGCACTACCTCGCCACAGCTTGGTCTTTCTGTGGACTGCTCGCCAGTGAGTGGGGTGACACACTAAAGAGTTGTCTAGTAGTAGAGGAGTATGGAAGAAGAAGACATGCTGCACCGACCCCAAATAAATTGGGATAAGGGCAGAAGATGAATATTGATGATACACATTGGTCACAAGCATGGCTGCTTGGTGTGGGGTCCTGGTTTCGATTCCCAGGTTAAGAAGAGCCTTGTTGGGTTTATTCATTGGGAATTTCTCGGTAGCAGCCAAGGAGTCTGGATTTATGCACAGTTGATGGAACTAGGCTTGCCCGTGTTGCACGAGATATGAATATAGCTGGCTAATGTGGATGTGCTATTGTGTGCAACTCTGTCTGGTGCTTGTGGTATTGCAGGTTTGATGTCATGTTGTGTTATGTGATGCAGATACTATGCAAGAATAATAAGTGTGCGATAAATGGGTGCAATGTAAAGTGGACATTAAAAATTATAATACCAGCCTGTTACTGTTTCACTGATGGGCAAGAGTCTCTTTTCATACAGAAAATAAGTGCTTAAATAATATCAAAGATACCTGAGTACTGTTTGACAAAATTGCAATTTTTAATTGGATTAATAAGTTGGACTAAGTGAAGAGGCCTGTTAATTAATGAATAAATTAATATGGTTATACAGGTCACTAAGTTACAAGTAGGTACTATGTAACTTTAATGTGGAGCTAATGTATATGTATTATATTATTACACAAATTAAAGGTAAATAATTAGTTAATTTAACAAAATATAGGTAAACTTAAAATATAATAAGTAGCAATAACACATATGTATGTATCTCATTAATATTAAATTTAATCAGAGTGGTGATGGCCTAGCCCGACTTAGGTCGTGGGTTCGAAACCAGGCAGGCATTTTGTGTTGACACTCACCACCTAGCCCGACTTAGGTCGTGGGTTCGAAACCAGGCAGGCAATTTGTGTTGACACTCATCACCAATAGGTACTCTGAAATGGTGAAGGAAAACATCATGAGGAAATCGGCATGTCCGAAAACCAATATTTCGAAGACATGTGACATCTACCACGCACTGTTTTCGCGTGGTAGGATATGGGCTCCATTAAGTTGGAAGCAATGGGCTCCATTAAGTTGGAAGCAATGGGCTCCATTAAGTTGGAAGCAATGGGCTCCATTAAGTTGGAAGCAATGGGCTCCATTAAGTTGGAAGCTATGGGCTCCATTAAATTGGAAGCAATGGGCTCCATTAAGTTGGAAGCAATGGGCTCCATTAAGTTGGAAGCTATGGGCTCCATTAAATTGGAAGCAATGGGCTCCATTAAGTTGGAAGCAATGGGCTCCATTAAGTTGGAAGCTATGGGCTCCATTAAATTGGGAGCGATGGGCATCCATTAAATTGGAAGCATTGGTTATCCATTAAATTGGACAAAGTGGGCATCCATTAAATTGGAAGCATTGGGCATGCATTCAATTGGAAGCACTGGACATCCTTTAAATTGGACGAATTGAACAACCTTTAAATTGGACGAATTGAACAACCATTAAATGGGACGAATTGAACAACCATTAAATTAGACGAATTGAGAAACCAGTAAAAATGGAGCTTCTCGCCGGTTCTTCTCCATAAGATACGACTAACGCGAACCGTGCACCTTTTCTCGACGTTTTGTGGGGTGCCATGTGGGCCTATGTGAAACAAAATATTATGATTTTGGAGACTAGAGAAGAATTCAGATACGACAAACAATTAAGTAGACTAAATGTGGGAGTAGTGCACACAGACCTCAAGATTTGTCCGGCTAAAGGGAAAAATGTCACGATTGTAGGGAAACCTCAAAACTAACGGAAACTCGAACAAAACAAAAAACTTTAGGAACTAACTAAATAGTAAACGACCACGTCAAGGAAACGCAGTTAAATTCTTTAGAAAAAGAGGAAGTATAATTAACGATGAAACGGAGGTAGAATGTGATGATCAGGAGTGAAATGAAAGATGTTAATTGATTGGGGTTGTAAATTAAATTACATATCTGACGAAGTTTTGAACTATTTGAAATGTAACAACGGAAGTTGTTGTAAAGAGGTTAAAGAACCGAATAAAACTTTTGTAGCCTACGGCAGTAAAACTCCTTGATTGTCGAAGGAAGTTTTGATATTTCTGTAAAGATAAATGGTAAAAAGGAACCTAGTATCGTACAATGTTTGAGAAACTTACTTAATAATAAGGACACAGTGTTACAAT
Organism: Eurois occulta; assembly: GCA_950022335.1. Taxonomy (NCBI): domain Eukaryota; kingdom Metazoa; phylum Arthropoda; class Insecta; order Lepidoptera; family Noctuidae; genus Eurois; species Eurois occulta. Next base: position 16,256,103 of record OX465495.1, on the reverse strand, counting down.
TAGGTGTGCTGAAATTGGGCACCAGTGTCAATCTTATCAAGCAACCTAAAGGTAAAAAACTCCTGGATCTTATGAACGGTACGCAAGTCATCACTGATGCCAATCCAGTTGGGGTTGAAGTAATACTAGTACAAACTGAACTGAACTGGTTCCAGAATTCTAGCAAACTAGTTGTAGTCCGTGGTTTCACCCACCGTTTCTCTTTCCGACTCCTTAGGGTCGTTGCGTGATGTAGAGTGGCCTACGGCCTTCTTCAAGAATTGTGCTATCAAATTTCATTTCAATATTTTATTGAAGATCATACATATGTAGGTAAACAAAAAGTACAGATCTCAAGAATAATAAAATGAATGTTATGTCTTGCCGTCAACGGCGTACAAAGTATAATAAAAACATTCGAAATTAATAACCAAAATGTAAACATGTGGTATGTATTGGTGGTTCCAGAGACTAGCGCATTCATACAAACAAGCTCTTCAGCTTACAGTATTGGTATAGTTGGAAACTTCAGATGATGTACAAAGATATAGCCAGATAGAGAAGGAAGATGCCTTTACTCTTGTCTGGGCTATCGATCATTTAAACATCTTTATTTTGCAATTTGATTTGATTTCCGATCACAAAATTTTGGAGTTTTAGTTAAATTTCCTTATATAGTCTAAACCTTGTGCCGGGTTGATGACCGCTGACAATGGGAAGACAATTTGTAGCAAGGAATTTTAGACGTTTTGTAAAGAATGTAACATTCGACGGTGCTGTAATATTAATACGGTTACCTATTGGCCCAGACGAAGCAAAAGTTGAGCGACAAAATAGAGTTATATTAGAGCCAAAACACAAAGATGTTACAGTGAGATATTCGCAGAGAATTTTTCTGAATATCTCATGTTGTAAAAATTTAACCCCTCGTTCGGTTACGGGGCAGAAACCATCAGAACTTTTTTTTTTAGGAGTTGTCATTGACTAATGAGGTTAGTAAAAAGAATATATTAAGAAAAAGACAGAAATAGGAAAGGAATATAGAAATAGGAAGACGAATTCATACAGACCCAGAGGATAGAGTAGACGATAAAGTTTATAGAAGATACATGAAAAGGTTTCATAAACTATTAAGCAACTTCAATTCTACTCCACATTTAGTGGAGGCTATCGGAGGGGAGGTTCAAATAGGGTAACTGGGTAAACCCTCAGAAGGTAAAGCATTTTCATTAAAACAAATATAATAAGGAAGGGATGTAGTGTATCTATTTAATAGATATGGTAACACTGTCTCACGGCCACAAGCAGTCGGGTAGCTGTCACGTAGGACAACTGTCAGTCACCACGAATGGCGGAGAGTTGGTAGGTGAAGCGTACCCTGGACTGGTTGGTAATGGTTGGTGTGAGCCTGTGATATAAGTAGTAAATTGTGTTATCAACCTATTAGCTCGGTTACAAGTGAATACTACAGGTACAGTATTTATTTATTATTCCCATCTTTCCAGAGTCATGTCTAAATATCGGCTCTACTACTTCGATTCAAAGGCTTTGGGTGAATCAAGCCGTCTACTGTTAGCGTATGGTGGCCAGGAGTTCGAAGACATCCGCTTTTCTGATGAAGAATGGCCCGCAATCAAGCCAAGTAAGTACCTACTCTTGTACTTGCATCATCTTCTAAGGTTCCATAGACTAAAGAGGGACTCAAGCTGGTTCTGTAGCTTACCCACAGTTTATAGATCTCTATATTACAGCTACCGGATAAAATACTCATGACTTATACGAGAATTAATTACTATATAAAGATATACTTAGTACCAATTCATGTAATAAAATCACCGATACATATTTCTACATATATGTAGGATTGTAGGTACAGACGACAGCACATCAAGCTACTATAATCTGTCAAATTTCTTTAATAGATTTTCAACTTTATCGCTAAAGCATTAGCAGCATTAGGTTCAAGGTTGATTGGGAAAATTTGACAGTTTCGGGTAGCTTGATGTGCTGGCGTCTGTACTTATATAACTTGATTAGCCTATAATGCCCCCACTGTTGGGACATAACACAGACCTCTTCTCTGAGTGGTGAGCCTAGCACCACTGGGGCCGAGAGTACGATAGAAGACTCAACATCTTTCCATTTATTTTTTAATAACCATTTTGTCTCTTTGCTGGGTAAAGGTCTCTTATCCAAATAAGAACGTCCCTTATACACCACTACATAAGGTTGATGTAAATGAGTTGAATATTTAATTTCCAGAAATCCATTCCGGTCGTGTGCCAACGTTAGAGATCGATGGCAAGCAGTACTGGCAGAGTAAGGCCATCTCCCGGTTCCTCGGACGCAAGTACGGCCTGGTCGGAGACACTCCTGAGGATGCCCTGGAGGTCGATCAGATTGTCGACTTCCTTGTCGATCTTCGTACGAGTAAGTTAAGCTTCTTACCTTTCGGAACCACTTGTCAAAAAATGCGTGTCTGCGGAAGTTAATTACCGACATAGGACGGAACGACGGTATATGCGAGTTCTATGAACATTGTAACCACAATGCGATATGTTATCCAAAACGATCTACCAGTGACACCTTTAACGCTGCGGCGTGCGAGAATTACCAAAATGAAGACGAAAAGTAGTAGATTCTGCTTACCCCCATGAGAAAACCGCGTGATTTTATGTATAACCCTAACATAATACCAACTTTGTTAATTTCAGAGGCTGAAGAGACGAACTGGCGTTTCGAGCCTAATGAAGAAGTAAGGGAAAAAAGATTTGCTGACTATGCCAAGAACGTGTTCCCTGACTATCTGGAGAGACTTAACGCTGTCGCCGTTAAGAACAATGGCCACCTTGCCCTTGGAAAGGTACTAGATAAACTTATATTTATTTTGCTCACTGCAATGGGAGCACAGCAGTCATGTAAGAGTTAAAAGACAGGAAGAAAGTAGTTAGATTATGAATAATTTATTATCTAGAGCTAGGATAGAAAACTAGGTAACGTAATGAGCCTATAATGTCCATAGTGCTGAGACTCAATCCACTTCTCTGTGAGAGGTAATGGACTGCTCCACGCAGGCCCAGTGCGGGTTGGTAGATGTAACATGTTTAATTTTTTTTGGTTATAGAACATGCCAGTTTCCTCATGATGTTTTTAGTTCACCGTTTTGAGAGCAGCGTTGATGAAATAATTGACGCAAAGTAAAGTGTTTGCTTGTTCGACTTCATGACCTATATACTCGTAGTGGCGGTGGTGGACCGGGCCTCTTAAGTCTGATAATAAAAGGGCGTTCAATACAAATCATCATTCAAATAACTTATTACTAATTATTCTGTTTACAGCTGACATGGGCCGATTTTATACTAACTGGTATTTTCGACTACCTGAAAAATCTTGTGAGGATACCTGATCTTGAGAAGAAGTACCCAGCCTTCCAGCAAATCATTGACAACGTTTACTCCTATCCTCAAGTCAAGGCCTACGCGGATGCCGCCCCACACACTGATGAATAAATTTAGAGCTTAGGAAAAACCCGAATATCTAGCAGTATTTGCTACCTATAAAGTTTTTCTAGTAGGTACCTATCTTAGTTATGTGTTCGTAGTAGGTATAGGTTTATTTACCGTGTAACTGTGCCTACATTAATTTAAGAAATTAAATCGTTTTAAGAATATTACACAATTTTTACTTTCTGATCTCAATTGAAACTGCCTGTGTTAGGTATGTATGTTACGAGTATAGTAGAAGAAGTAAACTTAGGTGTAGTCCAAGTAAACAATAAAAATATTTTTTTTGGTGCTCGAGCCTTCTTTTTACTGGCGATTTGATGCAACCAATTTGGTTGTAGAGCTCGTACGCCGCTGCCGCGGCACTGCTCCTGTGCGCTTGATTACTATTCTAACCTAACCTAACCCATTTGGTCGGTGTACCCTAGTAATAAAACGGATACACCGAAGTTTAACCAACTATTACCGGCCGCACCTAGGTATAGCCGGCTAAAATTAGGTGTAACCGTACTTCGGCTTTTAGTGGTAACATACCGTAAGATCCCCAATTATTGGCACTTTAAGGATCCCTGTTCAAAGAAATCGTAAAAACTATCTTTATAAAGTGTTGCCAGAAAAACAAATGTATGTAAAAGGTAGAAAAATAGTTAGTAAACGTTTTTAAATAAAAGCAAAATCTACTAGATACCTCTTTAATAACGTTTTTATTTATTAAAAAAAAATAACACTGTTTTCCCAATTACTGGCATACTTTGACCAGTTATCTGCATAGGCCTAGTCCCATTTATTGGCATTTTAGTTTATTTAATAAATATAGGAAAATAGTATGTAGAAAACAAGGATGAAGTAAAAAAGACTAATAAATAAGTAATCATTTATATCTACATATGTTTTTAGTTAGACACCTAGCTTTCTTTAGCAATCATTTGGTTCATAAAAAGTATCAAAATCAACATTTAGTAAAAATTTTAGGACAGACAACAATAAGGTATACATTTATATCTTATCATTAGGCAATATCTTAAACTTAACCTTTTGAACGCCATTGTCACATATATGTGACAAGCAAGCGCGTGCCCTGTACGCCAAATGACACAAATATGAGACAAAATGGTAGGTGAAATTGTTGCTTGGCGTTGAGGGGACGCGCGTGCTTTTATGTTCTGGAGTTCAAAAGGTTAAGAGATCAAGTAGGAACTGAATAGTTACATTTCTAAATTAACGTTATAATAATGGGTTCCTTAATCTTCAAATTCAGTCAAAAACTTCTCTATATCAGCTGCTGTGTATAAAATCTTGTTTTGTTTCTGATCTTTATTATCAGGTGTCAAATTGGCGTAGTCTGTATCATTTTCCTTATCGTCTTCTTTTTCATTTGGTGTATAATCTTCATTTGCAAGTGGGGGTGGTATTAACGACAAAGCAGCAGAAGTATTCAATTTTTCTGATAACATAAGTTTTTGCACATCTGTGTTTACTCCTTTGTAGTCCTTCTTCATTTTTATCTTAGAGTTTTGTGCCTTTGGTTTTGTCGGTTTACTTTTTGCTTCTAATTTCTTTTTTTCCCTTTCTTCTTCTTCATGGTTAAAAAAGTCGGGTACACTGAAAATAAAACCATAACATACGTAAGATGACCAATTATTAGCACATTTATGGCCAATTATTGGCGGTAGTGGTCATAATTGGTAATTTTGCAGTTGGCACCGGTGCCAAGATTTGGAATAATGCGTTTTTATACATGTATTCATTAATGATGCAAAATAAGGTAGTCAAGGAATACTATAATTCACTAAATAAACCTCTGAAAAAATTAAGTTCAAAAATCCATTTATTGGCATTAGTGCCAATATATTAGAATTCGGTCATTTTTGTAATACCAATTGTTGGCACCTGGATAAAATAATAAAAACAATAAAAACCATGGAAAAAATATGACAAAAACGTAGAATAATATGTGTTGAATTTGCTATTCATGATGAATCACAGTATAAAACACTTTATTACTAAGATTTGATGATATAACAAAAGCTCTTACCTTAACAAAAAAAATAGTTTTCACATACTAGATCGAGATACGCTCAGCTGTTGCTATCCTTCTGACGCCATTATAAATTCTTTTTTATTTATGTGTTGCCAGTGCGATAGCTCAAGATTCTACTACTCTATTTAAATAAGTTGCAACACCGCGAGATTAGATGTTTTCTTATAAAAACGGTTAAATCACAGAAGTGCCAATAATTAGTGGGGTGCCAAAATTAGGTCACTTTACCCTAGTTACTTTTAGAACTTTACCCAACAAACTCGGATAATGTAAAGTTAACCCCAAGGGTAAACCTAGGTTTACTTCTTCTAGCATTACCCGTAACATATATACACTTAGACAGTAGTTGCTATTTTCATGGAACAAAAGTGGACCGAGAACACTGCCTTGTGCCATACTCTGAAGTTCATCACATCACCACTGTTCTAAAATCGGTAAAAACATCGTGAGGAATTCGGCAGGTCTTAGCACCATCGATATAATGTGAAATTCACCAAGCCGCACTGGACCCCTGTGGTGGATTGTAGCCAGCTGCCTTTCACTAAGAAGAGGCTTCCGTCCCAGCAGTGGAACATTAGTTTGTTTAAGTAGAACATGTTATCATGTCACATAATACAGGTGTATCTACTTTTGGTGTGATGTGGTGTTAACTTTAGTAGGTTTATTATAACTTTAGGTATCTAAATCAAAATGATAAAATTACACAATAGGTACAGTGCAATATCGATCAAGTGGGTACGTTTATCACACAAGGCTATCGCACGATGATAAGTCAAAGGTAGGAATGACAGGTGACTCTGCCACTTTAAAAATATAACACGAAGGAGGACAAAAGCGGAAGCAGAGCTACAAAACAAAAACCACGATAAACACGGAAACAAAATTAAAGAAAAAAATACGAATTGGTGAAGAATCGGACTTAATTTTTATAGCGAATTAAAAAAGTAGATCATTGTTTTAGGCATGTATCAGTAGCATACCCAATTACCCATTAACCTGTTGTGGGGGTTAGTTTCACAGACATTCACTCCATGTAAGATGCTGATATTCGACTGCATTCAGTTAAATCGGAATCCGACCCCAATAGAGTCGCGAAAAGTAACTGTGTGCTGTTGATAAGTACCATCTTAAATTCGAATTCCAGAGATATTCTGAACCTCACTATTCTGGAAAAGAACACATGCTGCGCCAACCCTAAATTAATTAGAATATGGACAGCAGAATAGTGACGATGTTTCTAGGTTGATAGGTACCTACGTTTTTATTCTTCTTTTCCTTCTCTAATCTCTTCTATTAGGACGTGTACGTATACCTGTGGTAGGTTTCCGAATACCATGATGACATGACGATAGATAATAATCAATTTATCGACAGTTGAATTCTTATCACAATTCGCGAAACGGTTTGTTATGTGAGCTGCGACTGTAGTATTTCTACCGGCCGGCAACCGGAAAATCGTCAGTATTTGAGTGTTCTCGCACTTGGTTAAACGTATTCTTGTGGAAGCCCCAAAAAGTCGTAACATAACGCGTAAGTACCGGCCGATTCTATAAATAAAGATATGTTTTTGTAAAACATTTTTAACGTGTGCTAGGAATGTTAGGATAAATACCTCGTTCTTAGATTATTTTTTGTGGGCTTGTCTGTGTGATGAATTGATAATCTATTTATAGAAGACACAAAACCCACAAAACGTATATAAACTCACCTACATAGAATATTGTAACGAATCAATTTTAAATAACAGAGTATAATGTAGTTATTGTATTTATTTGTCTCGTTTAACTGACCATAACATTAACAAAGTAAAAAAAAATAACCAAATGAAACTAACCTAAAAATAAACTAAAAAATGCTGTCAAATAACACAACTCCTCCTAAAAACTGTCAACGGATAATGTGCCCAAGCCAGCCCTTGGGTCACAGGAAGGTGTCAACTAAACATTTTTAAATTTCCTTAAAATGTCTGTCTGTATAAAAATAAAAATGCTGTATTAGATTATAAAAACTAATTTATTGCAATTAGCTGGGAGCATAATATTCTGGTTATGTAAAATGAAACCAAAAGAAGAACAGAGGTAATAAAAGAACAATAACAAATTTAAAACCAGTGACCACAAACACCCTTTTTTTGTTGTTAATGGAACCTCGCATGTCAACCTATGAGGCTGGTTTCTGCTTAACCAGACTATCCTATGGGTGCCTAGAGTGTAAGGTCTCCAGCCAGGGGCAAAAAAATACGCATTAAGGGTACCCCCTGCGGGAAGCCTTGGCTTAGGGCGTCGCTGGGGGCGGGCAGCAAAGGGATAGGCTGGATCTGACTGAGCCTAAAACACCCTAGTGGGCAGTAATTATATGTATGTATGTATATGTATTATGTTTAATACAAATAGTTTTAATTGAACATACATGATAGTTGCACAGGCGAGGCGTTACAGCTAAATAACTATATAATTTAAATAAATGTCTCACTGAAAATCATAATATAAACATAATACTTAATTAGTAATTTTATATAAAAAATTCCATGACCTACCTTTTCGCAAAATTAACACACTTTATAGGATTGTATTGAAATAATTTGTAACCACCAAATTGTTGGCAATTTTTCTTTATAACAATCAAGTTGAAGTGCTTGATTAGTTTATCATTTCTTGGCTGTATGGGCTCAGCTCCCTTTGCCTGTCCCAAAGAGGGACGAAAAGAACCAAAAACAAAAGTTTATGATTTCAGTTTTCTATAAAGTATACAGATCAAAGAGACAAACCAAGTTATCAACTGGTTCGGCCAAATAATTTATTCCAGACAACTATTGATTAACTTGGGAAACAAAGGGCTGTATACCCACTGTTCCTTTTGCATTGTTAAGATGTCTAACAATATGTTGATGTTATTACAAATTAATCTGAATTTATTGTCATATCACTTCTTGAGTAGGTGAATCTAAAGCTTCCTGATATGAATTATGCACAGATGGTATATGTATGTACAATTACAGATAGGTATACTTATATTCTATCATCATCATCTTCTGGTAATATTTTCGCAAATAAAACAATTATTGCATGTCTGTTAAAAATTTGTTTTTATAAATAATAGATGTGTACAGCTCATAAAAAGTTTTAAATTTAGTTAAATCTCTGCCCTTCTACAAAACCAAACTAACCAAATGTCGAATTTCGACATTTGGTAATTTGGAAAAAAAAGAAGAAAATGTTATGATTTACAGACAGCAATTTTATTTTATTTGCAATTACCTTACTTGTTTCATTAATCCTAGCTAGGACATAAAGGTAACACCACTCCAATATGCCCACGTCTTCGGCATCTTCGTCATCGAGCACTAATATCTAGGTCCACCGTATACATAGTTTCCTATTGCCTAAAAGCAAGGACCAGTAAGTCCTTGCGTGCTTCCAGAAGGTCTAAAGTGTAGGACGCTGTAGATGTCGAATGAAGAAATTTTCAAACCTAGTTAGCCTTACATTGTGCCCGTGCACAGTTTTAGTTGTTTATTTTCGGCCATTAAACCTCACTCGGAACTTCACTAAATATACTTAAACAAACATAACACCACAGCAAAGTTCTTTAAAAGTTTACACTGGCGGTGGCGGCACTGGCGGCTTCAGGAACTGTCAAAATGAAGTGACACTGACAGCAATGCAATTGTGCCAACCTTAGCCCTCGGCGTCGCTTCTTTTCTGGATTTTTTAAATTACCCAATTTGGCTGAGAAATCCTGACACTGGGCGCCGCCGCCGACACTGTCAAGGTCAACGGGCAACACTCGGAATGAAAACTTAAAAGATCCAAAATTTTCGAATTTACACAAACTTGAAGGACCACCCATGTATAAATCAAAATGTTGTATTAGAGGCTAAAAACATTGAAATGAGCTAGGAGCATAATTATTCTCATGTAAAATGGAACCAAAGGAAGAACAGAACTAATTTAAAAGACCAATCTTCTTTACAAATAAATAAAATTGAATTAACTGTTTGTAATTTCAAACTAACAGGTTTTTACTGAATGTATACGAAAGTATGCAATGGAATTTCTTAAGTGGGAGTGGATGGCCAAATCCGAAACCATAAGGAATAGCGAAACATACTTAAGGGAGTCTCGAGCCCGATTTTGATGAAAACTAAAATTGCATAATTGTATTTACCCGACTGCGTTTTGGAAAATTAAATCAAGCCAGGATTCGAGTCCGTTGATTTTGAAAAAAATCTCACACTAATGTTACACCATTCGATAGTAGGTATCGCTAAAGGGATCAAATTCTGGGAAGTCATGACATGCGGCAAATTTAAAGTAAATAATAGTTAATTTTTGTTAAAAGACCATCTGCTAGGATAAGAACAGATCTTCTTGAACAGTTGCGGTGGAAGAGCCAAGGTAGCCCGCAAAAAAAAATAAAAAATTAAATTTGCTTACGTTTTTTTCAATTTGCAGGTCAGTGTCAGGTTGTAATGTTGATGAAAATATGAATCGCGTCCGTAACACGTATGTAGTTGAAGAATTATAATCATTCAAATCAATCATTGAAATAGTTATTGAATGGGAACCATTCCCAATTTCGTATGACCTTATTCTTCTTGTTGTTTGACATTTCAAGTGCGATTAATATATATTTCCACATCTCTTACATGAGAGTGACATTTAGATGTTTTTGCTTGGATAATAACCGCTGTTTTGTGTTATAAACGGCTCAGAGTTTCGCATAATTATTATTTGAAATACGTTTGAAATACTATCTTTCCAGAATCATGTCGAAATACGTGTTCACCTTCTATGACGAAAGATCTCTGGGCGAAGTATGCCGCCTACTGTTAGTCTATGGTGGCCAGGAGTTTGAAGACCGCCGCCTTTCTTATGAAGAATGGCCAGCATTCAAACCAAGTAAGTACCTACTTTTAATATCATCTTCGTCTAAGGTCCAACATGTCAAACACCAACCTACTAGCCATGTCATATCTTGGCAACGGGCTTTACAACCAAGCATTACAAAGTCGACAGCGATTGCGGAGATACAACACCTCGTCACGCCTCGTCACGACTCTCGTAGGCTCTATGGTACGCACGGGAAGGAAATATGAAACGCGCGCGCTTGTCGGTGTGCGTCCATCAAACGCAAGTCTTGTGGCGTTGCGAGTCGCATTGCCCGAGACTATGATATGCTATGAATATGTTCATGATATGCCCTACTTTTTAATATTCGGAGTATTAGTTATAGTCATACAGATTGACGTTATTTTCGGTAATAATTAACCCCGCAAAATAGCAAATCCGAACAAATATGAAATGATAAGAATGGAGATAATTATCACGGAAAGTAAATGACGCGTGAATTTCCGTGTTTCTATATAAATATGTGTGTTGTGTTTCTAAATGAGAGATTACCCAGATTAGATACCATATTGTTGCTACAAGACTTCATTACACAAATACACAAGGTGATGTTCAAGGTTCCCACTTCATAATATCTGTAAATCGATCGTTTTCGATTTACAGATATTATGAAGTGCGAATTAGTGGCTGTTGCGCACAGGACGCAGTGAGTGTTTAGTTGGGCTAAATGAAAACAGTTCTTTAGTATTTTGAAGTGTCCGAAATCCTGCGGCGGCGACTAGACTCCTCACTCGCGCTGCGCAATGGCACGTGCGCACGATACGGTGGCGGAAGGCTAACTGAACTGAACTATAGAATGACTGATGTATCGAGGCGCGCGGACGAACTTCGCGCTTGCAAGTGAACTACCGTTCAATTCGTGGTTTATGGGCTATTGAATGTATATATCGCAGTGGCGGGACTTCGGTACTAATTTATTGTAAAAAGGAACACAAGTTAAATGACATAAAGTTTTCTATACGTAACATTCTCCCCCTCAGTGTCGACACGACACTCAAAACGATAACCTACATTAAAATAAACTAAACTAAAAATGTTATATGTTTAAACTAGATCTAAAATATAGCTAACCTGGCTACAGGTCGTTTAAATAGACCATTTTTAGTTTTGACGTCAACAACCCTTACGCGTCCGTCAGCACCGGGGTACACGGATTGTACGATACCTTTAGGCCAGCAGTTACGGGGGGAGTTAGGATCAACTATTACTACCAAATCACCGATCTTCAATTGTACGCCCTCTTCACTCCATTTTCGGCGCGGCACTAGATCGGGGAGAACTTCCCTCACCCATCTGGCCCAAAATTGGTCAGCCAGGCGCTGGGCAATACGCCATCGCTTACGGAGGCATAGATCTTTGTCCGTAAACACTCCTGTGATAGGTAAGTTAGACGACGAACCAATGAGGAAGTGGTTCGGCGTTAATGTTTCGTCGTCCCGAGGGTCCACGGAAACATGACCGAGAGGCCGGCTATTAATAATATTCTCCACTTCAGCTAGGAGAGTAATCAGAGTTTCTTCGTGCGGAGCTCTCTCTTTTAGTACCACCTTGAGGGCGGTCTTGACACTGCGTACAAGCCGCTCCCAAGATCCTCCCATGTGTGGGCTAGCTGGCGGAATGAAGCTCCAGGAAACTCCATTGTTCAGGGCTTCGTTCATGACAGTACTTCTGCCTATGGCTTCGTAGGCTTTCTTTAGTTCAATTTCTGCGCCGCGCATATTGGTCCCGTTGTCAGAATAAATCTTCGTTGGCCAGCCTCTGCGTGCGGCCATTCTACGTAAAGCCATTATCAATGAATCCGCAGTGAGAGATGGCACGATCTCAATATGAACGGCGCGTACTGTCAGACACGTGAACAAGACACCATAGCGTTTTGGTCTTGATCTTCCAACTGTGACCTCTACTGGTCCAAATAAGTCAACTCCAGTGACGGTAAATGGTCTTTGGTGATGCGTGAGCCTACCTTCAGGTAAGTCACCAAGTCGTGGCGGCTTTGGATTAGCTTTCCTGATGCGACAGAACAAGCACTGCGTCGCAACTGTACGGACCGTAGGACGTAAACGTAACAACCAATATTTTTGACGCAGTTCATTTACCACCAACTCGTTGCATCCGTGGCCTGCGCGGATGTGATAATACTTAACAATGAGTCGAGCCACGTGGTTATTTCCATCCAGGATCACTGGTGATTTTGCGTCCATCGCTACTTCCTTGGCTGCTCCAATTCTTCCACCAACACGAAGTATTCCGGCATCATCCAATATGGGTGTCAAAACGCGTAGTCTACTATCGCGTTTTATTTCTTTATTTTGTTTCAACAGCGAGATTTCGCTGGAGAAAGTTGTGGCTTGCGAGTGCTGAAGTAATAATGTTTCAGCTCGTTTCATCAACTCGTCGGTAAGTCCATTTGTTTTTAACTTTTTACATTTATCTATGAACAACAAGACAGTTCCAGCTGTTCGAAGCAATCGCAACCAAGTGGAGAAGCGCGTCGGTTCCGGTACAGGTAAGTCATTTACATTGTTATTTTCATTTACTATATTTATTTGTTCTAATATTTCTTCATTAATTTTTATTTTATTTTCAGGTTCCTGAGGCCAGCAAGAGCGTGGTTTATGTAAAAATGACGGACCGGTAAACCACGTTGAGTTGCTGTTAAGTACGTAGTCGGTACTTTTAGTTCCTAAATCTGCCACATTAACGTCGGTCGGCACATAGTGCCACTGGTCAGCCTTACTTAGTTCGTCAATTTCTCCTAGACGATTAGCGATAAACACTTTATATGTTCTACAATTATTCCTTATCCAGTGTAAAACAGTAGTTGAATCTGTCCAATAATAAACTGAACTTGGTTTTAAACGATGTTCCGTTTTAATATTATTTGCTAATTTACATCCTAATAACGCACCCTGTAGTTCCAGTCGCGGTACAGAAACCGATTTCGTAGGTGTAACTTTAGATTTACTAGCGATAAACGCTACAATGATATGTCCATTGCTCATTTCCATGCGCCAGTACGCGACAGTCGCATAGGCGCTCGGCGACGCATCGCAAAATACGTGTAGTTCTAACTTTTCGTTACTCACGCTCTCATTACTATTACAAAAATACCAACGCGGGATCCTAATGTTATTTATTTCTTTTGCTTGAATTATCCAACACTGAAATAAATTATTTAACTCATCATTCAATTCCTCGTCCCATTTTATATTTGTTTTCCAAGTTTCGCGCATTATTATTTTTCCTTTAAGGTGATTGCGCCGCCCCTCCGTCCATACATTTTTGAACACCTTTATACACTAAACACAGACACTCTTTCTTTAAAACTAATCATTTTATCACTTCTCTACAATGAAATGTGTCCGCGTTCGACCTTTTTAATCAATAACTTACATTATTTACTCAGAAAAACAACAGTGAAATACCGGCAAAATTTGACACTTCTACAGTAGTGTGCGTGACTTTTGACAAGCAAACGAAAGGCGATGTTTAAACATTGACGCGCTAGATGTCGTGCGCGTTCGCGTTCGTTATCTTATAATTCTAATAAATCAAAGTTCTAACTGCAATAATTGAGTAATTTCATTTCCAATCGTTCAAAAAAAAATAACAATAAAATAAAATAAAACTAATGACCTTAGAAATCTATGTTTTTTTTTTGTAAACAATTTTATTACTCATTATTGTTGAGTGGCAACTCGTAGCGTGGTCGTAGGTCTGTATTGTATGTACACTGACCTCTATTCAGATTCAGAGGTCAATGTATTGTAGGTACTTATGTTCCGCTCCGTCGTCGTCGTCCGTCGACGTACAAAGTAGGTACCTACGACGACTCGTCGTCGGCTCGATATAAAATTACATTCTTGATTTCATTGTTACGCGCTATGACTTGCGCGCGGAATTTCTTGTGTTGTGAATTTATTTTTGTATGCTGTGCATTTTAATTGATTCAAATTGCAATATTTATCTAGTATGCATTTGAGACAATATTGTAATTTATTGTAGGTATAGTAATTAATTATTCTAATAACGCAATTATTCTTCGGTGGGATTAAAAACAACAAATTGGCCCGTGATTTTTCTGAAATATCACCACATTGCTAATCACATCAATCATACACACGTATGACGAAAGTGATTAGTATTGTGGCTAACATTGACTCATCAGTTCATCACTGAAACCAGTGATAAATCAGTGTATCATATTTTAATGTGTTTGAATATTTTTTAAACAACGATATATACAATTATTATAAATCGGTAAACTACCAAAGTAGTCACAAAATTAAACTTGCAAACATTGGCAAAATATGCTTTTCCGAATTTTCAGACAGACACACAATATTATTAGTTTGTTTTATCAAAGTAGGTTCGTTCGTTCACGTCGCGTGTCGTTGAAAACTTATGGTGCGTTCAGAAACAAACATAATTCAGTTACTTACAATCCTTTATTTTGTTCCGTAATTTATTGTTTAAAAATAAATCGCTTAATCTAATACGATTTTTTTTTATTCGTCGGCCAGTTCTACTAGGTGTATAAAGATAACATTGAAATATAAAGATAAGTAAATTTTACTGTTATATTCTATTTTTCTAGATTTTATTTCAGAACGTAACTCAATCAAAATATAAATGGTTGTGACTTACGATATTATTATTTTTATTCAAATACTGAGTGTCTAAAAGGAACATATTCTTTCGTTTTTCATTTGTTTTTCTATATTTCAGATTTAGATTACGTCTACAATGTCTGTTCGGAAATGATTCATTTCAATTGTGGAACCTGGTCCAAATAAATGTTTAGCTGGAATATCTGGGTATCGCATTGTGGACTTCATGAAGCATGTAATACAGTGGGCATTTCTCATGGAAAGACATCGAAATATGTGTGAATCTTCACAAATTGAATTTGTTAGTGAAAAAGACTTGATGGATTTCGAAGTGAATTAATTTTCAAGTGCAGTATGTGTGATAAAGCGTGGAGGCATTTTACGGAGAGCAGTGATAAATTATATACTGCATTTGTGTGGGCAACTCACTTCTGGTAGCTTCTACACTCAAGCAGCTCATATAACAAGTCATGGATATTCCAACAATGTCAGCTAATAAATTTCGTCGTGTTGAAAAAAAATTAGGCAGTGTGTGGTTTGAACATTTGACAGAGGAAATTAAAATAGCTGGTGAACAAGAAAGATCAATTGCAATACAAAAAGGTCATGTGTCTTCAGACGGTGTTCCATTTGTTACTGTATATGTAGATGGAGGATGGTTGAAAAGGTCATATGGGCATAACTTTGATTCATCATCTGGTATGGTAAGTTAATATTTTACTAAAAACAAATTTAGTTCTTTATGACATTTTTATTACCTATGTGCATTATTTTTACAAGTGTTGCTTTTCATTTCCAGGCCTGCATTATTGGTAAAGAAACTAAAAAATGTCTATTTCTTGGTGTTAGAAACAAATATTGTTATACATGTCAATACTATGAGAGGAGAAACCTGAATATGAAAGCACATAACTGCTGCAAAAATTTTACTGGACCATATACAGCAATGGAATCAGATATTATTGTGGAAGGTTTTCAAAAGAGTGAAGAAATACATCAACTTCGCTATTTGAGTTTTATTGGTGACGGAGACTCCTCTGTGTTTGCAAAATTGAAAGAGAAAGTGTCATATGGGAACATAATAAAAAAAATTGAATGCAAGAATCATGTTATCAAAAACTATACCAGTGCATTCTACAAGGTAAATTAATAAATCAAATTTGTAAAGTCAATTCAAGATCAGTGAAGCATATTATTCTGTATTTATATTTTGTGCTTTTTAGATCTTCGCCAACACTAAACTCCCCCTTTCTGGGCGAAATATTCTGAAGCCGAAGGTGATGAAGCTTACACTAGTAGCACGGAAAATTATCATGTGTAGCAGTGAGCATACTGCTTTAGCAGCAGATTTGAGAAATGGCCCACTTCATGTATTCGGAGTACATGAAAACTGCAAGGATTATTACTGCAATGTCAATAAAACATTAACAGATGGAAGTGAAAAAAAGGAAGAAAATCATGTAGAAAGTCTGAAAAATAATGCTCCAGAGGTGTGGGCTCTGATTTATGCAGCCAATGAAAAAATTGCTTTGAAGGCAGGTCGTTTGTCTAATGAGACCACAAATGTGGCAGAAAACTATGAGCGTAATAAACAAATTCAACTGTGGAAAACGAATATGTTTAGGAAAAGGGGGTTCTTACCAGCGGCGTGTTTATGTGGCAGGTAAATATACAGTAATAACAGTCAGAAATTATTAGAACCAGTAAAAAATTCTTTGATTGTGGCTATGGAATATCATCATTCTCCAGCCCTTATTTATTCCAATTTATATGCAATAATGCAACATTTCTTTTTTGAAATATAACATTTAAATATGTTTTCAGGCCTATCACTTGCTAAGGGACACAAATGGCATGAAACTGCATGGAAAAAGCAGACCACACAGAGCCCAGGGACACATTTTAAAAAGTACATAAAACGGAAGGAGCAGAGCAGAATACGACAGCAATCTTTGACATGCAAACGATTATACATGCTTACTAACTAAAAGCAAAACCATATGTTACTATGTTTTACTAAAAGCTTTTGAGTGCGTCGAAATCGGAAATATGTTTTTCACCTTCCTGGTTATTATCACATAATAAATAGTGTTTTAGATTTGTTGTTGTATCTTGTTTATGATTTATTCTTACGTGTTGGTTATGAAATGTTTAAAATAATATTGAAATAATTGTTACTGTTACAAATCATTAGTGTTATTAGTTTTGAGTGAATAGGCATGGATCAGCATATTATATGCTACTTCAAATACATGTTTTGATAAATAAAACAATAGTGTAATGTAATAAAATAAAACCTGCGTTTTAATGTAATCATTTTTGACATTATTTATTTCCCAAAGTTATTGATCAATAAAACAGTTTACGCCAACAAATATAACTTTTATTTTTATAACAACCGTTCATAATATAAACCGTAGCAGGTGGCGTTTTGAAGTTTGTCTACCCATACAGAAAAATGGAAAACTTGTTTTTTACATTCACGCCATCTAGTGTTCAATCTTAGTAAACATTTTTGTATACGTCTGTGTGTGTAAACGACCCTGTATGCAATGGCAGATATTAAAACACATCTATTTACCGAATTGGGTGGATTTTAAGGCAATGATATGGCATATTTCAATAAAATATAATATTCAGTAACCGCAAAGACTATTCCTACGACTTAATAGTTTTCCAATTAAGCAAAAACTCAAATAAACTAGAAATGTAGACTTCAGCGCCATCTAGCGGGAGATTGGCTGGGAACAGACCGTCGCAATCACCTTAATTGTAAATGGTATCAGATAACCATGGATGTCAAAAATAGACATAACAATACATAACAGTTCGCGCTTTGTAGGTTTTCTTTTTAAATTTACAACATCAACCGGTATACGCTTCAAGGTCAAATCGAATCCTAACTCGTCGCTAGCAGGGTACCATAATAAACCTAGTGTTCTTTCTGATTGATCTTTATCGAAGGCGCAACAGACACTATCACTCAAAGCTTCCTTCGGCACGCTTTCCAGAACAGCTGGTACGTTGCTAGCCCAGTTGCGTATTTCAAATCCACCCTCCTGGTGAATAAAAGAGATTTCCTTAATCATTTGTTTTGTAAGGTCGACTTCGGGTAAGCTGTCGATGTAGTCGTCCATATAATGTTGCTTGCATATAGCGTCGACAGCCGTCGGATAAGTATCCGTAAAACGCAATGCATTTTTGTTTTTAATATGTTGCGCGATAAAAGGCGAGCAGTTCGCGCCAAATATTAATGACGTCATAGCGTATTTATTAACGTCCTTATTAGTTTCATCTCTAAATAAAAACCTCAATGTATGTTGATCCTTTTCTTTAATTTTAATTCGAAGAAACATATCCTTAATATCGGCAATAACTCCAATTTGATTTTCTTTAAACCTAAACATAATTCCAAACAACGATTGCAACAGGTCCGGGCCTGTCAATAAAAAATCATTGAGCGAACATCCCTGTGTTTTCGCAGCCGCGTCGAACACTAAACGTAACTTTTTCTTATTGGGGTTATCGACCCCGAAATGCGGTAGGTACCAAACGTGGTCGCTAGACTCCCCCTCGTTTAGCCTCCTGGCATAATTATTCGAAAATAAATGCTGAATACGTTCGCGATAACGCAACGCGTAAGTGTTGTCGGCTGACATTTTTCTTTCGACTGATTTTAAACGATTATAGGCATTTTGATAAGAATCAGGCATAACAAAGTTATCCTGTTTCCAAGGCAGTTCTACATACCATTGGTTATCAACTAATTCACAAGTGTTATTTAGTATGGTGACAGCACGCAACTCGTCAGCATTCTGTCGCGGTTGTTTTGATATACCTATTGACTCTAATGCAAATGATTTTCTTACAAACTCGTGCAACTCAGAATCACAACAATGTTGCACGCTGTCAACACTAGTATTACGATCAGCTGACATGTTTATCATAGTTATGTTGTTTACAACACCGTGTACACACCACCCTAGCGGTGTCTTTGTAACATAAGGTTCATTTTTCCTATTACCTTTTATACACAAGATAGGGGCAATAATATCGTAATTATCCTGTCCGATTAATAATTTAGGTTGTGCGTCACATTTGCACAAGTCATAGTTAATATAGTCCGAATAATTACTTAAGTCCATACAAGATAAACGTTGAATAGGTAAATTAAGTTCTTTCATTTTACGAGCACACAAATTAAAACGTTCACCTGTATTATTAGAAATGTCAAAACTTACGTTTTCCGTTTGGCACACAAGCTCACCGGAGTCCCATGCACTGCGGGCGCGCATGGTGACTGTCTTACCGTGTAGTCCCGCTTGATCAGCGAGGTCGGCAGATATCAGAGTCACGGTGGCACCGTCGTCGAGCAACGCGTGTGTATGGATATTGTCTTTAGGTCCATGAACGGTTACCGGCACTATTTTTAACAACACTTTAGGCACTGACGATTCACTGACACTAACGGATGCACTGGTGTGGGTGTGGGCAACGGTATCCTCACGGCCCGACTCGTCGGGCGTCGATGGGCGAGCGCGGGCCGCATGCGCTGCGGGGCGCGTCGTCTCTGGTTGCGCGGAGTTTGCCGCCGGCGCCGGCGCTCGCGCGGCTGATGGTGACGTAGGCACGGTAGGCTTCGTCCAGTGAAGCATCTGGTGATGAGCCCCACCACAGGCATCGATGTTGCAGGGTTCCGCATTACACTCGTTCTTATTCGGGTGCTGAGCACCGAGACATTTGAAGCATAACTTGTTTGCTCGAACAAATCGCCATCTATCTTTTCTCAGGGCTCGCTTGAATTGACTACAGTCTGACAACGCATGCTTATTCCTTCTGCAAAACTTGCACTTGCCGGCAGTGTGGGGGTCACTGACCTCAACAGATGTTAGCACGGACTGATGATCGTTATGCTTTTTCTGGTGTTTATTATTATTAAATACAATCTGGTATTGTATGTGGCTAACTCCTGACTCTGCAACCTTTTGCGCTTCCCCATATAGGAATTTAGACAGTAGTTGCAATTTAGGCGTTTCAGTGTATTCTCGGTTTTCGTGTAGGTATTCTACCCATTTGTTTACGAGTGCTGTAGGCAATTTGGATATGACGATTGTTAACAACTCTGGACTTTTCAAGTAATCTATTTGTTTCAATGTAGTTATGGCGGTGACGTAATTTTTTATTTTTATGGCGAATTTGACAATTTCGGCGTGGTATGAGTGTGGTAGTGGTGATAACTTTTTCAGTTGTGATATAACTTGCCGCATGACGTTTTCTGGTCTGCCGAACCTCAGTTCGAGTGTTTCTATGATATCGTGGGGCGAGCTCGCTCCCATCAACAATGCAGCGGCTGCATCCTTCGCGTCGCCGCGCAAACACTTCCGTAGACGCCACACATTTTCAGTATCACTGTACCTACATACTCGTGACGATTCATAAAACGCTTCCCGAAATTGTATCCATTCCAACGGATCCCCAAAGTACAAAGGTAGATCCTTCGAGGTGGCCAGCCTAGACAACAGCACCTTATTGCCCGTGTTCGAATTAGATGAGTCGACAGCCTTCTTAATCGCGTTGGTCAGCTCCTCGATGGCGCGATGCGTACTTGTCGCGGTTGTGGGTGGCATAGCCATCTCGTTGCCGTCAATGTTGCGGTGGTACTCACCGCCACCGACAGTCGCTTTGTTGCGATCGTGCGACGTGCCGGGTTCAGCAACAGATTTTTCCAACCAATTCTCCACTTTGCTTTTGTAGGAAGCTGATGAAGTTTGATTTGAGCAGCGCGATTCCAACTCGGCTAAGTCCATGGCCAATTTCTTGTCGACCAATTCTTTTTCGATGCGAGCCTTTGTTTGAATTTCTTCCATTTCGATTTCGGCTTTGAGTTGAGCGGCTTCGTATTCCAGTTGCTGCCGCCGTATTGCTGACGACGGCGCGCGTGAGTTGCGAGAACTTTTGTACTCGCCGCCATCTTGTCGCTTCAAGCTCGAGGTAGCACGTGGGCGTACACCGATGTCTGAATGCAGCAGATCCGATTTGACTTCAAGATGTTCTCCTTCTTCGTTAGTCAGTTGCTCCTTTTTGTTTTGTGCACGTGTTTTCACCACACGCGGCGTGTGGAACAACGACATCCCTGCTACACAGGTTTTGAGTCCGACTAAAACACGTGGCCGAGATTCGAAATCTGGCTCGTAGGACCACTTAATGTTGCGCACAGGACGCAGTGAGTGTTTAGTTGGGCTAAATGAAAACAGTTCTTTAGTATTTTGAAGTGTCCGAAATCCTGCGGCGGCGACTAGACTCCTCACTCGCGCTGCGCAATGGCACGTGCGCACGATACGGTGGCGGAAGGCTAACTGAACTGAACTATAGAATGACTGATGTATCGAGGCGCGCGGACGAACTTCGCGCTTGCAAGTGAACTACCGTTCAATTCGTGGTTTATGGGCTATTGAATGTATATATCGCAGTGGCGGGACTTCGGTACTAATTTATTGTAAAAAGGAACACAAGTTAAATGACATAAAGTTTTCTATACGTAACAGTGGCAGTTTCAGATTTGATGAATATAACTCGTATTTTTGTAGTTTTCCTCATTTTGTAGGAAAATAACACAGGGCTGTGCGATGTACGACGTTTGATGTACTACTACTTTGTACAAAATATCGAAATGAGTCGAAGACATTAACGAGTGAAGTGGTTTAACTTTCAGAGACAATATATGGACAGTTACCCATCCTTGAGATCGATGGTAAGCAGTACGCACAGACCATGTCCATCTCCCGGTACCTCGGCCGCAAGTACGGGCTGATCGGAGACACTCCTGAGGATGCCCTGGAGATCGACCAGAACGTCGACCTATTTAACGACTTCCGTGCGAGTAAGTTTTTACCTTCTCTCATACAAAAATTGAAGACTTTAGCGTCGTTATTTTTTGACAAACATGTAGCTGGTTACACCATGGTAACCCGCTGATGTTTACCTAAAAGTAGCATAATAAGCATCTAACGTTCTGACTGAGACACAGGCCTCCTCTTTGTTAGAGGAACGGACCAACAGGCGGACCCAGTGCGGGTTAGCAGATTTCACGTCTTCGAATTTTTGGTTCTATATCAAGGGGTTTCCTCACGATGTTTGTCTGCTCGTTTTTAAAGTAGTAATTAAATAATTTACACGAACTAAAACTCGTAAGACGGGGTCGTTGCCACCACTGGTTGTCTGGTTCAGTACTCCCCTAACTTTACCTAAATAATTACTTAAAACTTTTTATTCGAAATTAACTGTTATTCCACGTTTTTCAGAGGCCGGAGAGGTACGCTACGAGAAGGATCCGGCTATTAAGGAAGCCAGATACGCTAACTATGTCAAGAACGTGTTCCCGGAATACCTGGAAAGGATCAACACAGTTTTAGTGGCGAACAATGGTCATCTCGCCCTCGGAAAGGTACGAGACAATCAATAAGAATTTAAATACAACTACTAGCTTAATACAGTGCGAAAAACAAGACGCTTGAACTTGGTCTTTTACTCATCGACAAAAAGCATAATAATTACAGTTACAAGCAGGAATGGATATACTTACTGACTTTACGAGATTCAGAAAAGAGAAATGACCATACATGAGAATGTGCATACAGTGCCGGCGTTAGGGGGGGGGGCGGGGGGGCGCGATGGGGCGACGGCCCAGGGCGACAAATTCTGGGGGGCGCCAAGGTCTGGAGTTGGAGTCTCTGGCCTCCCCTAGTGCAAACCCTCAAAACTGTGCTCTACGCTCTGTGCATATGCATATTTTTTATTGAGATTTTTTTTAGATGGATTTTTTGTGGGTTTGTGGTCGAGGAGCGACTCTAATGATATATAAGTTGATCAAAAATTAACAAAATGTTCAATCTAAATGAAAAGTAAAAAAAAAAATGTGCGAGAAATTCAAATTCGAAATTTGAAAAAATTTGTGAATGACAAAAAAAAATCAAAAGGAATAAAAATATTTAATAAAATAAAAAATGTAAAAAAAAAAATATAAAATGTAAAAAAAATAAAAAATATATATATATAAAAAAGAGGAGCTACAAAACTTTCTACGTCCGCGTCGTTAGCTCTGGGTAACGCTAAACGAAAGATGAAATTCTTAATATAATTTTACTTGGGATCAGCAAAAAACTAACACTTGATATTGCTTCCCTCAAGTGGGCGCCACAATATTTTCGCCCGGGGTGTCAGTCGCCCTTACGCCGGCACTGTGTGCATAGCGTCAGACATAAATATTAATTCTTAACATTCATTAATATTCAATTTATTCTGTTTACAGTTGACATGGGGAGACTTTGTCATAGCTGGTATGTTCGACTACCTTAAAATGATGCTGCGGATGCCCGACCTAGAGAAGAAATACCCAGCCTTCCAGCAAGTCGTTGACAACGTGTACTCCATTCCTAAGATCCAGGCTTACTATGAAACTTCCAAAAAGACTGACTTTTAAGTTTAGTTTTATGAACTTGCAATAAATATCTGTCAAAGATTACATTAGTAGCAGAAACATCTGATTATCTAAAATCTCTCTTTTAAACAATCCATTGTCATGCATGTTCTACGTTTTAAGTTTATGTATTATTTAAATTAATTTTAAGAAATAAATGCCTAAACACAAAGTTTGGTTTAATGGTTTCTATATCTAGTCTACGAGACTGCTACTACCTCCTTTTGAAGAGTCTCTCGTAAGTGTAACGCTAGAAAAGTAGTTGATATTATTTAAGGGGCACTAGTGGACCCACAGCTTTGCCTTGAGGTATACCAGAGAGTTAAGACCTACGTTAGCGATAGATAGATTCACTTTTTTAAACTAGTAATTCTTTAGGAGTACAGTCACGAGCACTAATATGTATACACTTTCCTAAAGAACGTTATTGTTGTTTTTTTCGAGAACAGTATTTTTTTTCGGGATGAAAGGTATTCTATTGTCTGATTTAAGCAATTTTCGCGAGAAATAAGGATTACAACTTGGAGATAGGCTCTTTTTTTCATAAAAATATGAGTTCCAAAATACCATGTCCTTAAACAAGTGAAATTATAATCAGAACAGCAGGCGAAAAACACTTAAAATTTGTTAAGTGTTTACACATTGGTGCTCGTGACTGTACGAAGAACAGGGTGTAAAGTTCTTCATCTCCCATAGTAAAGGGAGGATCCTCCGACCAGACGGGTGTGTTACTGCCTCTAGTGGGTTACTGCCCGACAAATCAGTCAGGTTTTTCTAATAATTTTCAATAATACAATTATTGAAAAAAAAAATTTGAAGTTGGTTCTCTATTCATTGCATAGATGGTGCTGCAATACTATTTGTACTAAGATGTAGGTTGTAGTACACTTCCGGCAGACTTTAGTGTGTAATATGACCTGTTGAAATAATTGATACTTGGAATGCGACACACAATCAAAGCATTTTTTTTTAATTTTCAGTCATCAATAATTTAGTCGCCTCGCAGCCATTGAAACAATCGTAATTGTTTTTGTTTCTTCTTTTAGGAATTGTATGGATAAGTAATGCAAGTCTGGTAAGAAAAATTGGTCATCTTCTGAACTTGATTACCAAACTACAAAATAACGCAAAGATGTTTAGTTTCTTTTAGCATTTGAATAAAATTCATACAAATAGCAAATAAACACTCGATGTCCATCACAATGAAATTGTAACATCTCCTTTTTACTTTTATGAACAAATTAAGATTTATTTGTGTTCTAAATTCAAAAATATTTGAATTATTTCTTAAAAATTCCTGACAAAAATACTTTCCGTTCTAATATTTTATTTCTTCGAAAGTGTATTGAAAATGACGTTTTCGTTTGATATGGGTGGATATTAGTTACTGCAGTTCTCGGCTCCATAACACCTTCGCCTGCAGCTCGGGTGTTAATTCCGCCTCGCATGCAATAACAAAGTTTCCCCATTTATATCAAAATGTACTATTTATTAATAACACTTCAAGCACAAGGTACAGAGGCGGACTTAATGCCATAGGCATTTTCTACCAGTCAACCTTTGGGTGATGCAGAGACAAGCAGTGGTAGGTATTTATCTGAAAATAATATTAATTTAGTACCTACTAAGATATATAAAATAAGAACTACAAGAATATATCAAATACTATAAATATAAATCAAAATATACCTACATGTAAATTGACATTTACACTGATCTACATATTACTTACCTTAAAATCATAATAAAGATCAGCGTTATTTTAGAATAGAATTCATTGACAATGCCAAATGAGAGGTGTAATTACGAGTTTTCACGGCTAGTTTATATCCTACATGGAATTAATAAATAAACCAGAACTTATTTTATACTTAAGTTTAATTGAAATGCTTTATTACTATTATTATTAACTACCAAAAACTAAATTAAAAAAATACGTCATATGCTGCTTGTAACGGATTCCATAGAGCATTGAACATGTTTCTCTCTTTTCTCTTTTTCCTCCGCTTTCCTAGCTTTGCCTGCTCTGTCGCTTTCTTCTACTTGTTTGATGGTGTCAAAGAGGGGAATGCCCTTCGTCTCAGGAGTGATGAAGAGTAGTATGCCAGCCATGATGGCTGAGCAACCGAACAATGTGAATGGCAAGGCGGTAGACACGGTGTTCTGGAAAAAAGACAAGAAATTTTACTAGAAAGGAGGTAGAAAATTACCTTGGTTTACAAAGAGATGGTCTGCAATTTAAATGACATTCTTACCGTTACTGAAATATAATTCTTTAATGGACTGATTGACCATCGTACTCTTGAGACATGTTGAATAATTTTAAATATAGCCCAGTATTTCAGATCAGTGTTGTATTTGTTTAACAACGCCAAGTCAATGAAGTTTTTTTAGTATAGATAATAAAAACCTGAGGAATCTGTCCAAAGCCGCCGATAACGCAGTTCAAGTGGCACAGTTCTGGTCGAAGCTCATCTAAAGGAATCGTCGACATGACGAAGAAGAAAAACAAGCTGTGGTATTTACCAGAATTGGTGAGAGTGGTGCCAACATGCCGCCGAACCTGGACGCGAAGGAGCCTAGCCCCAGCAATGTGCCCCGCACACTCGTGGGGAACAGTTCCATGGTGTAGGTGATGGCGCCCGTGAAACACGCGGCGATGATCACCTTGCCCAAGAGGAACAGCGTGATCTTAGCCCATTGGTATTCTAGAAAGAATTATTTGGCAGGTGAAACCATGATCTATGCGATATAGAGATTGGCTAGATACACAATTACACAGGGATTCAAGTCGAATTTGATTAATGTACGAGCTACGAGATGTGTTTTAAATGGGTGAATTTGCACTATTTTGGTCTGTTTACAAAGAGAAGCCGTTCATTTATTAAAATTTCTACTTACGATCCGGTACTAAGGCAGATATAACGCACACTGCGCCACACAAGATATACCCGCCCATCAGCGGAAATTTCCTGCCATACTTGTTCATCAGGTACAAACAGAGCAACTCTCCCGGAAACGACATCACGGTGGATAGCAAGAAGTTCACGTACTTATCCCCAGGTAGCCACACAGCGTTAATCATCAAGCCGTAGTACACGAAACTAGATGTGAACCGGCACATCCCTACCACCAACAGTCTCTTCATAATAGCTTTAGACGTAAATATATCTCCGTAACTCTCCTTACTCTGATACTCAGCAATATCGAACTTATCTTTAAGTTCAACTTCAGTCATTGCGTCTAGTTCTACATGATTAATTTTAATGTTATTCATTTTTGCTATTCGTTTCATTGATTCTTTGGCTTTGTCATGTTTCCCGTTAACGATCTGCCACCTGGGGCTCTCGTAGATGAGGAAGATGTAGGTAATGTAGAAGATGAGAGGTCCATTAATGATGTAGATGAGCGTCTTCCAGTACGGCACGAACATGGCGATGCAGGCGAACAAGCACTCGCCGATGTAGATAGCGTATGCGAACAGGACCCCTGCTAATAGTCTGTGTTTTGTGCTGGCTATCTCTAATACTGAAAAAGATAGAAAACAATAATGATAAGTTAGTTAATTTGATTAGCAATGTGTTGGAGAATAATGGTTACTAGCGACCGGTCCCTTGACTGGACAAGACTGTCCAGTCAAGGGACCGGGGATTGATCCAGACCTTATAATTCTTTTTTCGTCATTTTTTGACAAATCCAGTCTTCAATTGGCAAAAAGAATTAGATCTCGAACCCATGTAGTTGCTGAGATCTCTATGGCCGCGCAATCCTCCACGTTACGTTCGCGCGGCCAACTTAAAACCCTTTTATCTTTTACAATGTTACTTTGACAAATTTTTGGTTTGTTCCCTTCGATTTTGACAAATTTTCTGGCGAAGTTTTTTTTTGTTTGGATAACTTGGCGGAGCAATCGTAACGCACACCTGAAAATCTAAAGGTCCCGGTTCAATCCCGGGTTTCAGCAGTTTGTCTTTTGATTATCTTTTGTAATGAACCGAGCATTATTGTGATCTCATTTTTCTCTCCAGGGTTTCTTCTACACATATTTTATGAGAACATGCATATTGTACGTTACAGCAAGTAGGTTTCTTTTCATTACATGTCACTATAGAGATAGCTTATGGTTTTTTTGTTCATTATCTTTATTTAAGAAGCTTGAGCATCAAGACTTCCGTAAGGCTTTCTTCTTTTTTCACACTACTCCATTTAATAAACATAGCATAGATGTTATAAATATGAGTAACACGCAGATTTGGTACATAAAC
Source organism: Eurois occulta (assembly GCA_950022335.1). NCBI lineage: Eukaryota > Metazoa > Arthropoda > Insecta > Lepidoptera > Noctuidae > Eurois > Eurois occulta. The sequence goes on along the minus strand of OX465495.1, from coordinate 16,228,319 downwards.
CGGTAATAGGGTGTAAGAGTAGTTGCCGAGTGACGCTAGGAAGAAGGCTTTTAGGCTCTTTTTCCTGCGACTTGCGTTCCACAAGGTAAACATGATGAAACGGTAGCTAGGATGATGCACTCACATATGACCATAGCGGCAGAGTAGGAGCCGCCGGTGACAGCTGCCTCCAAGAACTCGAGGATGACGTACGCGTAGTAGGTGGTGGCCAGCGTCTTGAGGTTTCCGATGGCGCCACCGACCACGCAGAATATAAACGTTGGCTTGCGACCGAACCTGGAACATTCCGTTTAAGTAAGGTTTTGTCGGAAACTCTGTCACGATGATTATATCTGTATTGGACCCAACAAGCTCGTGGGTAGGTATTGTAAATAAAAAACCGTTATCAAAGGCACTCGTTCTCCTAAATCGATTTGTAAGACTACCTTTACCTGTAGAAAATAGTGATTTGTAAATTCCGATTCAGAGGAACTAACGATACAACTGCAGCCCTTAAAATGACAGTTCGAGAAGGTTACCTCATGTGTGCCATTTTTTCTTCATAATCGGTGGCCGTTTCTACAGTGCTACAAATCTTCAAAAAATCGGTAAAAACCAAATATTATCACCTGTCTGACATCCATCCTGACACTACCATGGACACAAGCATGCCCGTGCTGTGGATGGTGCCGATCAGGTTGGTCCTCCACGGCTGACAGGCCAGGTCCAACTGAAATATGTCAAAGGAATGAGTTACCAACAGAACAAAGGCAAGTTGAGGCCGACCCTGGGGGATAGAGAAATGCAATTTTACGGTTATGGTTTGTTTCTCAAAAACTGACGGGTAATTATAACGTTTATGGGTTTAGAATCATCTAATGTTATGTGGGTCTAGTGCAAGATTTTATTCCTGACAAACCCTACTCGAAACTTCGATTAGTTTGGAATAATTTTGTTTATCACTTCAGTCACCAAACTGAAACTGAATTAGCGCCGTCTAGTTCAGTTGAAATGTATTCTTACCTAGGTCCTTTCTTATTTTTCCGAAACACGTATCTACCTATCTATCCTTAATATTCCGTAGGTAGCTGAAGCAAAACAATGGTGTTGTGAAGAACTACGAGTATGTAGTTATGAAAGTCAGTGGATGTACCCTAGACATAAAGCGAGGCTCTTTTAGGGGCCATGGGGTTTTTCATTCATTCAAAGTCACTGCTTAAAGTTAACAATAAAAAAACTAGAGAGGTGTCAAGGGACACCCGGATGGAACGAAGTTCCTTTCGATTAAGTAGTGAAGGAATTGTAAAAAAAAAATTGGCACAAAAAAAGACCACCACCACCGTGCCAGTGTTTATTAAACTTTAAATAAGTAGAAGATTTAAACCTCACTTTCTGAATGCGTTTAACTTGCCCTTTTAGCTACGGAGACGTAAAAAGCACCCAATTTTGGCTTATTTTTCGATTAGGTATGCATGCTATGTTTCTTCTTCCATACTTCGTTTTTACAGGCTTATTTTCAATATTTTTTTTTCAAATATCTTAAATCAATCAATGTGACTACTTTAGGGTCACCATACGTAGAGCGACGCTGTGATGTTGCGCGAAGTTCTTTTTTTTTGTATCCGTATGCGTGGCCAGCGTGGCCTACCTTCCGTGGAGAACCACTGCACGCCACTGTATGTTATGTTATGTTTAGTGGTTGTAAGCGGGTTGGGTTCCATTCCCAGGTCGGGCAGTGTTATTTTGTTTTTCTTTAAGGAATTTCTGAGTAGTAGCCACGGAGTCTGCATTGGTGCCCGGTTGATTTTAATAGGCTCGCTCCTATTAACTGGCACTTAAACATAACTGGCGGAATGAGGGTACACAATTAGGTACACCTCTAACTACGTTATGATATGTTGCGTCAAACAAATAAAGTAATAAAATAAGATGTTACCGCTGCGATAACAGTGTTGTTTGTCTCGTAGATCCACTCAGTGCATGTCTCCAGCTTATCAGTGAAGCTGGTGTTTGTGCAGAAGGGCTCAGCATCTTGTCTGAGCACTGGAGTTGAGCATCTGTCGATGGTTGAGTTCGGCCACCAGCTTGGGTAGAAACTGGTTGAGTCTTGCCCTTCGCACTCGTTGATGCGACATCTAACAAAAGTTCTTATTAGTAATCGATATGAATGAATTACGACTTTTTGGAAGAAACATTGGAAGCAGAAGACATGTTACGCCGTCCCGAAATATGCAGTGTGGAAGGGACACCGACGCACGGTTACCACGAATTTAGTACATCATTAGGAACCACCCTACATAGAAATTTTTCAACGGTAATTTAAAAAAAAAACACACCATTACATTTTGACCGTACAGGTGTTGCACTATTGTAGAAAACAGCTGTGTTTTTAAACAATCGGTGAAAATTTTACAAGTGGGGGTTAAGGTGCAACTACTTATTGTCATAATCATAATCATTTATTCATTCAGGTACAAAAGAAAAGGTCTTAAACAAACAATAGTATCTATTAGCCATATCCTACTATAAGGCATGCAAAATACACAGTACCTATACATTTATGTTTATCCTGTAAATATTCAGTGACAGAGTAATTCGCTTTTTTTAGTAACAGTGTTTGATATTGTTTTTAAATATATTTATAGCATTTATCTCCAGGAATGAGTTTGCTAGTATTAATAATTTTTATTTTTTTATTAGCCTTTACTCTCACTGTTGGGCAAAGGTAGAGTAGGCAATTTTATATTTCCCACAGGATGGCCAATATTCAATTAAGTACAGATATAGGAAATATTATGTACCAAGATGAGTGTTGTTCATAATCCCACACACCGATAATTACTAGAAAAAACAACAATAAAATTGCTAGAATATAGGTAAGAATTATTTTTTGTAGTTCAAGGTCTAACGTCCGGCACTGTACTACTAGTCCTGATTCTAGATTTAGGTCGGTACGCCAAACTTATTTAGAACTAATTTTAAATTATAAATACCTACTTAAAAAAATATTTATCATGTAATTTAATTTTAAAATACTTATGTACTTATAATTTAATATCTGTCTAAAAAAAATATCGTTAACTCACCTGTAGTTAATATCCCCAGCCACAAAAATATAGTTAATATTAATCATAGTGACGGAAATTGCTGGCAAACATATCAAAATATACTGAATTATCTGATATCTGCCGAAAGTTTCCTGTAACTTCGATATTTCACGAACCTCGCCTTCGCACTTTTTGTCCGCCATGTTTTTAAAATTAAAAACCAATAACGAACGATTTGAAAGAAATAACCCCAAACTATTTAAATGATACAGAAAAAAAACCACACTGATAGAATTGTTTAATCGTGTCACCCTGCTTCCTGGTTACTACATAGCTTTTAGGTACATTACTCACTTAGGCCAAAGGGTCAAATAATATTTTTAAACATTTAAATTATCGTCAGTCAAGGCATATTTGTATTTTTCTTTCACATTGAGAGTAAGACAAATGGTGCACACATAGATATAATAAACAAGGAGAAGCGCTATAATGCGTTAGACGAAATTATATCGGAAAGCCAGTTTACCCCTACCACACGGCAACTACTACACATGCAGTTCAGTAAAAGCAATAGATACGCAGTCACGCACACACTCGCATATCTTAAAACACAACGTACTACACAATCAATTATAGACCTTATCCCATCAAACACAGCGTGTATTTACTATGCACTGTACAACTTATCCACACAAAAACATCCGTTGCTCGCTATCGTTGTGCTGTGCATAAGCAATTTATTTTACATGTACGCTAAAAATATTTGTAAAAACTGAAGCATAAACCAAAACTTTGTCAATCATGGAATTACTTACCATATGTAAAAACAAGTATTTGCTATATTTGTCTTTAAAATCATGAAAAACAAATCGAAAAATATTTCTTGCTCTTACTATGTTATTTTTGATCTTCAAATATCACAGCGACTGAACTATTTTGCAATAAATACATGGCTCCTTAACCACTACCTAAGATTGTCGCTAAGTGACTGGACAAGCAATGTAAAAATCACAAAACGATACTATATTAAGCGGATGTATCGCATAGTTACGCTGCTGCTTCTTGCGATGCGACAAGTTAGACTTCACAAGTTCGACTTGTGCAGATCCACTAACGTAGGTTACCGACGATGTCGATTGACGAATGAAATAATATTGCTATTATAGTTTATTTTTTAATTTGTCAACCATTTTAACCCGGTTGGAAGATCGATGTGAAATAATGGTTTTTACGTATTTTGATTCTTTTACAGAGTAGTAGAGAAATAACCAACTTTCGTAAAGTAAGTTAATTAAATTTCAGGTTGTGTGAGTGGGCAGTGCTGTCGCCAAAGAAAGAGTGAGTCAGTAAAATAAACAAAAAAAAAAAAATTACATGATCGTCGGCGATTCAAAAGTATACACATCCGTTCCGTAGACACTGTGATGGCTAATGACGACAGTACTGCCTACCCTGTTGAATTTCTGAACTCCTTGGAGTTCACGGGCGTGCCGTCCCATCAGCTGGAGCTTAAAGTTGGCGTTCCAGTTTTGGTGATGGGAAACCTTGATGCAACCAGACTGTGCAACTGCACCAGGCTTCGTATCACAGAGCTGGGTAGTAACATTATAAAAACGGAGCTGCTAAAGGAGAGAGCTTTTTAATTCCCCGCATACCCATTATTTCAAATAACTTGCCATTCAGATCCCAGGGCCAAATCATAAAAGTGATAGGCATTCAATTGTGCACTCCATGCTTTTCACACAGTCAATTATAAGTTGGTTGTTCAGTGCCGAAAACTAGCACGTGCTTGAGGAAAATAATAAGTCATTTAATGTTGTATACAGAACTATATTAAGAAATGGCGTGTGGGTTCACTTTGAAAAGAAAATTGTATAACGCCAAAATAAACGGGTTTTAAGCCATATCGTCGCCATTTAATTTTGTTTGGGACTTCTTTTTGTAGTCGTCACCCACATTATCACATTTTGATCAGCCAGTCAGTTCTCACACATTACAACATGTAATCCCAGAAGGTTTAGGCAGAAGTGTACCTAATCGTATACTCACATTTCGCCAGTTACGTTGAAGACCATGTGATAGGGGGTGAGCCAATTTCCACCAACTGGGCACAAATCTAGATTCCGTGGCTGCTGTTTAGAAATTCCTGATGGAATAACCCAATAACACTATTATTTATAGTATTTTTTTCAATTGCATACATTGTTTAATGTTAAGTGGAAGACCGGAGTCACACAAGCATCTCCTTGCTTAAAAGGTGATCTCTAAATCATGTAATTAAAATAATCATTTTTTTAACACTGCCCGACCCGGGCATCGATCCCAGGATCTCATGCTTAATAGTCGCACTTGCGACCACTCGACCAACGAGTCAATCTCTCACATACAATCCAAAATTTCCTCGCGAACGAAGTCGCGAGCAACAGCTAGTAATATAATAATCCCATAGAGTAAAATCACATAATATTTTTTATCAAAGCAGTCATGGAATATAATAATATATGAATACATAAATTTAAAATTTCACTATTTGACCCTCGCGATACGCGTCCAGATCATCTCGCCACCTTTTTCGGCCGGCCGGCCTCGGCGCGGGCGGCGACGTCATTGTTTTAATTGACTTAATAACATATATGTTTAGCTATTGTTTACTTTTATTATAATACTTTCTGGACATGCCGTTTTTTATTTATTTTATTTTCAGGACCCCAAAAAAATTTTGTACAATAATAAATGGAAGTTTCGATAACTTTCCGATTTAGTCAATCACTAGCGTATATTTAAATAAATTGCTTTTGCACAGCACAACGATAGCGCGCGACAGCTGATGTTTTTGTGTGGATAAGTTGTACGGTGCATAGTATGTACGGTGCATAGTAAATACACGCTGTGTTTGATGGGATAAGGTTTATAATTGATTGTGTAGTACGTTGTGTTTTAAGATATGCGGGTGTGTGGGTGACTGCGTATCGATTGCTTTTACTGAACTGCATGTGTTGTTACCGTGTGGTAGGGGTAAACTGGAGACACTTCTTTCCGATATATTTTCGTCTAATATCTTCTTGTTTATTATATCTATGGGTGCACAACCAGCACAACAATGAATGATACGCTATGATTATATTCGTATGAGTGGCTACAGTTTCGTTTCGTATCAATTAAGACAAATATTTCTGTTCGTCTGTGTGTCTGTGATACCCACTGAAATTATGCCCATGACCAATAATTGCTTCGTAGCCGCCATCTTGGATTTTAATGGAGTAGAATTAAACCCGCGTGCTTTGATACCATGCTGTTTTTTTATCTGAACAAGTACTTATCCAGATGTTTAACAGCTATAACAGAATTCGACTATAGACCATCTTCCATTGAGTCAATCATAGTATTTATACTTTAAATATGATAGTAATTTTGATATTTCGGTATAGACTCTCAAAAATTAATTTACATTCGGCATTCGCCCTGATAAAGTAATAAGATATTGCTGTTTTGGTCCAAATTTTATGAATTTTCTCCGTTGTTCTCCTCTTTGGAAGAAACTACAACTTTTGGACAAAAAATTACCAAATGATTCGCAACACATTAAGGTGAATGCTCCAACCAGGCCCGCGAAATTCAAAATTTCTTGGGTTTTTTGCAATTTGCAGGCCAGTGCTAGGTTGTATGTTGATTAAAATATTATTCGCGGCTGTAAGACATATGTTGGTACAGAATTATAATCACCAAAATCATCAATAAAACGCTCTAAGTTCATAAAGCTGTAGGAATTACTTTTTCTGTTTTTTTTTTGTTCCTACACCTTTATGAACGGTGAGGGTTGTATTGGTGATTTTGATGATTATAATTCTGTAACTACATATGTCTTACAGCCGCGAATAACATTTTAATCAACATACAACCTAGCACTGGCCTGCAAATTGCAAAAAACGCATGAAATTTTGAATTTCGCGGGCTGGTTGGAGCATTCACCTTAACATCCATTTTTCAGGTGGCCCTGGACGACCGAGCGTGGCTGCAAGCCACAGTACAAATTCATTTTGGTGATCTCGGCGTCCGCAAAATTTCTAGTGTAAGTCCTCTGTCCACAGCACAGAAAAGCTAACCAGGAAAATTTTAACTCTCTCCCTGGTTGACTCGGAAGTGCCGTGCTTGACCGACGGAAAGGTCGCCTGGAAAGTGGCTTGCCCGGATACGGATCGGCCTGAGAACCCGGAGACAGTGGGATGAGCCGCTCTGCAGGTTGGTACGGAATAAACTTATTAATATGTCTACCAATACTGCTGAGCGTGTCCGCCTACTGGCTGTGGGTGAGTGGGAGTCGGGCCTCTGACTTCAGGCACTACCGTCACCTAATATAGGCACTATGTTAGATGACACAACCTTCCGGCTCGCTACATGTTTGCTATTGAGCGCTGTCGCTGTCAATGTGGTGAAGCAGTCGACTGCCTCGGAAACCATGGCCTTTCTTGCTGTAAGATCGGTCGGATTGCGCGGCACGCTAGCATTAATGATCTTATCCGTCGTGCTCTTGTCACCGCCGGGGTGCCAGCTGTCTTAGAACCCAATGGCTTGGCACGTGTTGATGGGAAGAGATGGTATGACCATAATGCCATGGAAGTTGGGTAGACCTTTGGTGTGGAATGCAACTTGAGCCGACACCCTTGCGCCATCCCATCTTCCTAGCACAGTGGGCTGCGCTGGGGCGGCTGCTGCAGGTGCTGAAAACCTCAAAAGGCGCAAATACAATAATTTAATTGGTAGTTATGTGTTTGAGCCGTTTGGGGTTCAAACACTAGGGCCATGGGGTCCGAGTGCCCACCTAGTATTTCGGGACATCGCCAAGCGGTTAGTCGACTCATCACGTGACCGGCGGGCCTATTTTATGGCCAAAAAATCAGCATTCCCATTCAACGTGGCAATGCTGCCAGCCATCTGAATACCAGTAATTTATATGGAGCGACTGCCTATCTGACCTCCCAACCCAGTTAGTACTAGGTAATACGATACCCCTTGGTATAAGACTGGTTATCAGACTTTCTAGCCACTGACTACCTGTAAAGACTGACAGCTGGGACCAACGGCTTAACGTGCTTTCCGAGGCACGGAGGAAACTCCCATTAAAATTACTGATTGCACAGCAAAATATTCAACTCAAAATAGCAAAAGTTTTTTCATCAATGCACAGCTAATAATCTTAATGCACATTATACTGTGGGTGCCCCTGACGTCGACCGTCTAGGGTTAGCGTTTCCGTCAGCAGGTCGACGGATCCCCGCTGCGCGGGGATCTATATCTGTCTGCAGGGTTTACAGGAACCTAACTAACCAAACCTCGGGGTGCCCCTGACGTTGACCGTCTAGGGTTAGGGTTTCTGTCAGCAAAAAATTTGCTGTGCAGTCAGTATTTATGCTATGTATGTAGTATTTTTGTATAAATTTAACTGATGTAAAAAAGAATATAAATGATGAGTATGTATTGATAGGCGATTATTTATTTGATATGCAATTTATAATATCCCAAGATCTTTTGAACCTAAAGATTAAAAAAAAAAAATCGACCCGAGCGGCTGTTATTATTTAGCCACGAGCTCCTCTGACTCTGACAGTCGTTGCTTAACCTTGATCACCCATCCACAGACAGACCTCGGCAACCACTTCTTAACCTTGATCACCCATCCACAGACCAACCTTGGCAACCGTTGCTTAACTTGGATCACCCATCCACAGGCAGACCTTGGCAGTCGTTGCTTAACCTTGATCACCCATCCACAGACCAAAGACGAAACGAAAATATCTGGCTTGCTTTCTATAAGAGAGAGAGAGAGACAGACAGAGAAACATGCGCACGCCGCACGGCTTACAATAGCTTACTATAGCAAAAACACATTACCCTCCTTTGCGTCGCGCAGTAGGGTAAAAAGTGTCGTTACAACTTTTCGTCTGAATTTTTTCCGTCTAGCGTTTTTTTTCACAACGCGCGATAAGGAACTTCGTTCCAATAACTAAAATAGACTAGCCTCGCGGTGTCTACTCAGTAAATTGACGGATTTTTCTAACAGCATATGCTGTGGAACTCAGCCGTCCTGCAAGAGAAGTTATATGCGGACCCCATTGTAGCCTTGTGTTGAGCGTGATCTCCAGGAAAACAGTTTTTTCGACGAATTCTAGTTTCTCTTGATTCAATACTATGTCACTATCACTACTTTTGACATTCGGTAGAGCAAATCTTAAGCAGTTAGTTTTTTTTCCATGTAATACTAAATTATTCGCGGTGAACCAATTATGGACCAGCAGTAGGGCGTTATTTACGTCGTCATGATTTGTGGCACGTCTGTTTATCTTAAATATTAAAGAGGTATCGTCAGCAAACAACACCATTTGTGGTTCATTTTAAAATAAATGGGATAGATCATTGATATAGACTAAAAAGCGGAAAGGACCTAATATCGAACCTTGCGGTACACCCATACTTACTTTTAAACTCATTGAATTGACACCATTTATTTGTACTTGCTTGATGTCTATCGTTTAAATATGATTTCACTAAACTGAGGTGCAAGTTTTCCTAAACCGTTATGTTCAAGTTTAAAGAGTAGGGTTTCGTGGTTTACGCAATCAAATGCTTTCGAGAGGTCACAGAAGATTCCTATCTTGTGCCTCTTCCCACACCGTAAATATGTGTTTTAATAAGGTGACACCGGCGTCAGTCGTGCAACGTCCTTTGGTGAAACCATATTCTTTCTCATGTAAGATTTTGTTGGTGTGAGCATTTGATTAAGCGTTACCTCTTCTAACACCTTGCTGAAAACCGGCAACACGGATACGGGTCTATAGTTATTGGTGTCTTTACTGTCCCCGGATATGAACAGTGGTATTACCTTGCTGTATTTCATAAGGTCCGGGAAGACTCCTTGGTCCACATACAAATTAAATATGAAGGCTAAGTACGGTGCTATAGTCTCAATAATAGCTTGATAAACTTTAATCGACATTCCCCATAGATCTTCAGTTAATTTGACATTCATTTCCTTAAAAGCTCTAACGACTGCTATGGGATTTATATGCTTAAATTGAAACTCAACTGGACAGGCTGAAACGTTCGCTCTTAATAGATCAATAGAAACCAAGGATGAGGAATTTAAGGTTTCAGTAGTTTTAAGTGGGATACTAGTGAAGAAATCTACAAATTCTTGAGCAACTTCGTTTTTAGAGCTTATAAGACCACGTGAAGTCTCTAGTGTGATATCATTATTATATTTTTTTATTTCTATTAGTTTCACTATTGATAATTTTCCAAACCGTCTTTATTTTATTATCGGCGGATATAATCTTGTTGCTAATGAATAAGGCTTTAGCTACCTTATAAGTGTTTAAAAAAAATTGAGTAAGTCGCAAAAATTTATTAAACTGAGTTGATGTAAGGCTTAAGGCCGTACAGCTCAAACAATCGCTCCCTACTTTTCATAATACCCTTAGATGCCCAGTCACTGAACATAAACTTTAGGCAAATAGATTTAGTTTTAGTTTTTTATGTATTATTGAACTCTGTGTAAACTACCCAAAATAATTCTTTATAAAATTGTTTTACATTTTGAATAATATGGCCCGGAATAGAATAGTGCGCAATTTAAAAAAAACTGACTTTATATACACCCTAGAAACTTTAAAAACAGCAGTATTAGAAGTAAAGAATGGATACCTTAATTCATATCAAGCGTCAAGAAAATATGGGATACCGTGTACAACTATAGTAGATCGAGTCAAACAAAGGCGAGGTGTTGTTCAAGATACACGTGGTAGGAATAATAGATTTTCAACTTTATCACAACAGTAGAAGGTTCATGTTCTAATGGGAAAATTTGACAGGTTGGGGTAGGCCATAGCCTTCTAGTGGTTATGGTGGCTAGGCGGGAGGTGACTCCCGTGTGTCACCAGTGCGGCTGCGACGAGGACACGGCGCTTCACACCCTTGAGCATTGTCCTGCTTGGGTGGTGCAGCGCCGTGCTCTCGTAGCAGCAATCGGGGCAGACCTCTCTTTGCCAGCCGTGGCCAAGGCCATGGTCGACAGCAGGGGGGCATGGGAGGCGGTAGCGTCCTTCTGCGAGGACGTTATCTCGCAGAAGGAGGCGGCGGAGCGCGTCAGGGAGGAAGACTCCCTCGCTGACGCGATTCGTCGCAGGAGGACGGGGCGGCGGAGGAGGCATCAAGGCGACCTGATGCCGCCCTAGGAGGTGCCAGCGGGCGGTAGACCGGCGAGTCTATCGTCGTCGCTTTGCACGGCCCTCACGAGTGGTGGCGATGTCTCAGGTGAGCTCGGACATCGCCAAAGAAGTTTGGTGCCCGGAGACGGGCTGCGCTGGATGGGTCGCGAATGTCATGCGTAGTAGTTCTCGCGGCCCATCCGCAAAGGCGACAGTAGGCTCACGGCGGTGTTTTTTAGTGGCTGCAAGCCCCACATAACCAAACCGTCTCCCCGGACGGTGCGGTATGCGTTAGGCATTTTTCACCGCGTAATAAAAAAAAAAAAAAAAAAAAAAAAAAAAAAAAAAAAAAAAAAAAAGGCCATAGCCTTCTACTCTGTTCATCTATGTTACCCTATTTTTTCAAGACGGTAAAAAAGTCACCCGGTATAATCTGTAAGAATTTAGAGTTACAGTACAGTCGCCATCACATCAAGCTACTACAATCTGTCAAATTTCTTTAATAGATTTTCAACTTTATCTCTAAAGCATTAGGTTCAAGGTTGGTTGGGAAAATCTGACAGTTTCGGGTAGGTTGACCTGCTGGCGGTTGTACAAAAATGTTTTTATTAACAACTAGCGGCTCGTCCCGGCTTTGCACGGGTGCCTATGTTACTCAGGGTGAATGTAGCTTTCCAATGGTGAAAGAATTTTTGAAACACACACAAATACAAATTTTTCCTCTTTATAATATTAGTGTAGATTTAAAGATTGTGATATTCGTCTACCTAATGTAACTTGATTTTGATTAAACTTCAAAAATGTACACATGCTGCTTTTATTTAGCACCTACTTATAGGTATTTTTTTATAAGAGAGTTTATTCTAATTTTGGTTTCATAAATAAAATGGTCTGAATGTATGGATTTGACAGCGGGTAATTGCGTCTAAGAAAAAATAGTCGCATTTTCCCATTTTTATGATATCGCTTCTGATGTAATAATTATTAATATTTTTGTAATTTACTGAAAGATTTGTGTTCAAAACTTTAGTTTAAGTAAAACATATTTATTTCAGCCTTCAAAGATCACAGGTTTCAAACTTATTTAATGAAGACACGTTTGCCCCAATTATGGGATAATGCGTCTAAAATTCCTTTTTTAAAATTAAAGTATATTTACTCGTATTCACTGTAACTAATGAAAGAAACAATTCATTAAGGTTGCCAACTGATAATTTGTCTAAACATTTGCGTTAAGGATTTTTCCAATAAATGTATAATTAGTGTGATATAAATTTTTAAAACCGTGTAGGTATATGACGCAATTGCCCCGGTTGACCTTAATTTATTTACCTAGACAATGATATAATAGAGCGTAAGTAATTAAGATAATAATGAAATTGTATTTGTCGTAGAGATTAATTTTGATACGATTTTATGACAATAACAATTTTACCTTAATGTTACGTGGTCTAAGTAAGTTTAACCTGAATTAGGTATATTATCATAATTATCTAGTACTAGTTTTCCGCCCGCGGCTTCGCCCGCATCGTTTTCGGTTATATCGAGAGAACTCTTCAAAAGTCCGGGATCTATGTTCGGGTCTATGTTCTTTCTCAAGGTCAACTCTATCTCTGTAGCAAATTTCATTAAAATCAGTTCAGTGGTTTGGACGTGAAAGCGTAACAGACAGACAGGCAGACAGACAGAGTTACTTTCCCATTTATAATATTATTATAAATATAAATTATAATAGTAGGGATGATTAAAATTATTTGATTTCAACATGTGCAGAAATAACAACCCGCTGGGATCGAGAACAGGTGGTCCAAGCTTTCAGCGGTTAGAGAGGAGAGAGATAGACCAGACAAGAGACGCGATAGTGGTTTATTCGGCGTAAGGGCCACTAACACCCCAGGCAAAAATATTGTGGCGCCCACTTGAGGGAAGCAATATCAAGTGTTAGTTTTTTGCTGAACCCAAGTAAAATTATATTAAGAATTTCATCTTTCCTTTAGCGTTACCCAGAGCTAACGACGCGGACGTAGAAAGTTTTGTAGCTCCTCTTTTTTATGCACAGAGCGTAGAGCACAGTTTTGAGGGTTTGCACCAGGGGAGGCCAGAGACTCCGACTCCAGACCTTGGCGCCCCCCAGAATTTGTCGCCCTGGGCCGGCGCCCCATCGCGCCCCCCCCTAACGCCGGCACTGGGTTTATTCTCACAAAATGGCACGGAAGTGGCAAATATCGAAGGAGTCGAGTGCACTATTTTCGAAATAAAACAGCGCTACTCTATACTTCTAGCAAATCTTCGTACAGCTGGTGTAGATTGTGATGCAAGGGCAGCTGCATCCACCGCAGTCATCGCGACATCCGGAGCCTCCGCACATTTTGATTCTAAGGGTATAATGAGTACTTTAATTAAAAAGAGCCTAGTAATTGGTCAAGTAAAATTGTGGTGCGGTAGGTTTTTAGAAATATTAGAGGTTTTTTTAGGAAGGAAAACATTGTGAGGAAACCAAACCATCATGCCTCGGAGATACTTCTCGACGGCATGTAAAGCCAAGTCAGAGGCCCATGGGTTTAAAAACTCTGACACCAGGTTAAGCACTATAAACCACGCGAAAAGAAAGAAGACAAAAGTCTTCGTCACTTTCATTCCAGTCATCATGAAGGTAGATCAGATAAGGTTTATAAAGGTATCTGGTGTTACATCATCATGTGGAGAATTTAAGGTGCACCTAAGTAGTGGCAGTATACAATCCCTCCTTCCGCGGTCTCTGGACAGATAAGTTGAGACTGCAAGCCCTCCTCTCCTTCCCCGTGACAGGGAGTGGGTTGTCGCAATCCACCACGTCGTCGGCCCAGTGCGGTTTGACGGATGAACATAATAGACATGTCGGTTTCCTCAAGATGTTTTCCTTCATCAGCTATCATCTTGCTGGAAGAATAATAAACGACAAATAATACACGCTACATTTTTATTTTTTTTATTTATCCTTCTAATTCCAAGTCAAGTCTTGGGCAGAATCCTTTACGAGTGACGACAAGTTGAGGGTTGAAGCACTTGGCACACTCTTCGTTCCAGTAGGTGTTGCCATCTGAAGCACACACGGGGATCAATGGACCCTGGCACATAGGGCAGGTAGCATAATCAGCAGCGCTCAAGCCTTGCCAAGGGACTACTGATGCCACTGACAGGAGGATGAAGAATGGAGTCACTGTGGAGAGAATGGTTTATTTGTGAATTTAACTAGCGTCTTTCTACATTAGTTCGTGTTCTTCTTCTCCTCGAATCTTTGAATCGAATCGAATTTTGTCCAACCAATATGTAGCAACCTGAACAGCTCTAGCGTTTGCCTCATTCAAATCCTGGAGGGCGCAGTTAGTGGTGCACGATAGCCAGAAAGGTGTGGCATACCCTGCGTTGGGACTCCCACACTCGCATTGTGTTCGAGATGGGTCGATAATACCCCAACTAGCCAGAATGGATTGGTCAATTTGAGCCCGGAGTCGTTTCAAAGATTTCCATATTGGCCACTGCAGTTCGTACCCAGAGGGTAGCTTTGGTAAGGTGTAATTATAGGAAACTTTTGTTGCGAGAGCTCATCTTAAGAGCAGGTAGGTGACTTATGGTCAATTTCTCGTAAGTTGGACTCGTGGAATAAGTTGGACATATAAATTTTGTCATCCTCAATCAAAGAACATGAAAAAATTAAGGACCTAGGCAAAAAATAACCGACAAAACGACCAAAGAGCATAGGCAAAACGACAATGTATCAGAAATGACGATGAATGGATAAGTCAAGCCGGGCACAAATCCAGACTCCGTGGCTGCTACTGAGAAATCCTGATGGAAAAACCCAATAACACTGCCCGATCTAGGAATCGAACCCAGGACTTCAAGAACTATAAGCACGGCTTCTTTCTTATATTATCAATGGGTATACCTCTGTCTAACCTTCCAGGAATTACAAGCGTAATGTCATGCTCAGTTATTTTCAATCATTTGCTTTGCATTTGCAATTTGCAGATCTTTTAAAATGTTTGCAGAATTTGCATTCTGGTGTTTTTATTTGTACTTAAATAGAAAACGCAATACTCACTAAGCTTCATGTTAATATTTGCGGTTTGAATCGTGTTCGCGTTGAAAATTTAATGTTTATTTATTTAATATCGTATTTGAACTGTATTGAAGCACACCGAATCTGGCTAGCGGTTTATCATTAACTACATTAATTTGCCTATATGGATAAAATTATTATCAAATTATTAAAGATGCCTGCATATTAGAGGGAACCGACTGTTCTAGAACCGAAAAAACATGAGACATCCAAAGACCTGCACTGCCCTCGTGTGGTGGATATCGACCCACTCCCTCTCACACAGAGGAGACCCGTGTCCCAGCTGTGGGATCGTTATAGGTTGTTTATGCATAAGATACAGATTCACTCGGATTTTGAATACCGATACTAAGGAATAATTATCTATAGGTACTAAGATTATGGATCGAAACTAAGGATAACGACCGACACAAAATCATTCATCATTTGTTTTATTGATTCAAATAACGACAAAAATGATCCAAAAATAATGCATAATCGATTGCCTGTTGTTTTCATCTTAACTCGATTTTCGGTTTTCACAGTGTCGATTGTTACAAGTTGAGCAAGTCTGTTTGCGCCTTAAGTCCTTCCAGCTAAACTTTATCAGCTGTTTACGTTATTTTATTGTAAATTGTATCATTGGTCTACCCGTGACAAGTGTGAGTGCAGAGCGTGGCAAGTTAATTCGTGTTATTTATTTCATCACCCCTGCTCTCTAAAGAGTGTAGTAAGGGATCATGAAGAAACTGGATAGAAACAAAATGAGAAGTCATGTGACATCTACTAACCTGCACTGGGCAGGGATTACGGGCCACTGCATTTCACAGGAGGAGGCCTACGTACCAGCAGTGGGAATATTATAGTTTAATAATATTACTTCAGTTTCTGTCATATTCAATGAAATTATAATCAGATTGAAAACTCAGTAGCCAAGGGTTTGCGGTTAATCTTAAGTTTATTTTCACACCCATCTTTTGCCGTAACATACATACGAAAATGCAACGATAAACTAACCACTGTGACTAACTAACTCTACAATGTCAATGACAATAAAATATATAAACAAGATTATTTTATTAGAACTGTACTGCTAAACAAAAACCTTACCAAAAGTTCCTTTCAATTCGTGCTAATGGACGAATAACAACGTAGCATAATTTTATTAACATTCATACGTTAATTTAACAAAAACACAATACACGCGAATATAAAACAGTTGCAAAATATTCGCTACTGTCAAAGACAAGTTGAAATCAGAACGTTAAACAACAAGATGGCAGCTATCGGTAAACTGACAGTTCTTGCTTTAGTAGTCTGTTTCGTGTGCCTTATCGAAGCCAAAAAAAACAAACATCATGAAGAAAACAAGCCAGCAGCAGGACACCAAGGTCATAAAGATAATCACCATCATCACTTTGTGAAGAGAGACGCTGATGATTACCAGGATGATGGCGACGATTTCAAACGACCCGAGTACAGCAGCTTTGACAGGCCTCACAGAATCCGTGTGTTGCCAGGTTTCCTCCATTAAAAACATTTTATTTTCGGTTAAAGGGATTGTGCAGTAAATTAATGTTCAAGTGATTATTTTCAAGATATTTTTGTAAGTAATTAAAGAGCTTTTTTAATGTCTGAAAGTGTTTTTTCTTAATATTTTATCATTAGGTAAGTACTTATAACTATTTTTAAAATGAATAGGTAAGTTCAAAAGCATTATTTTTATAAAGTTTATTAAAAAAATTAAAAATGTTGGCATACAATAAATCTATTTAAGTAACAGATTACAATAATATGTTCATCAATAATATTTAAGTAATACATTTAAAATAATACTTCAAAATTAACGAAAATTTTAGAAAACCTACAACTTAAAAGGTATAATAACATTGAAGGTAGTAATTATTTCACAATACAAATATTAGGTAAAACAGTTAATAGATTCTTCACTACGTATAGTACATAATCTTTTGGAAATAAAAAAAATATATATCTAACTATCAATCATTTGAGTAACAAAAAAAAATGTAGTTATAAAATAATGATTACTTACTACACTAAATGAAAAACTTATGGCAACAAATTCTTTGAATTATTAAGTACCTATAGAAGACGGTATTTTTCAACTGTGCTATAATAATTATTAGCTGAGTAAGATAATTATCGTCAGGGACATTAATTGTTAAGCAAATTGATACCATAGGTACAACAATTTCATGCAACAGTCGAAGAATGACAGTTGCCATTAAATTATTTATTAAAGGTTAACAATGAATTTTCCTGACTTTAACATTTGTCATGTCTTCAATTTATACTACATCTGAAAAGAAAAACACACAAAATAAATCATTTACTTATTTATAAGCACCTTTGATTCAGCGACGTTACCTTATTATTTATTTGGTTAGTACAGTGTTTGATGACTTTTAAAGAAGAATACGTAAATGACACAAAACGGAATGTCAATGCACAATGTCATTCATTGCCGTACAATGACAGAGCAAAAATGTTATGCCATTTTCAAATAAATTCCAGGGGTATAGTCATAGTGACATTCTAACAACTATCAACTATTTGACGTTCACAAACTACACGACACTTCGGTAGTGCATGTCAATCGCTGATCGATTGTCACTTGGACTAAACCCCTTAGCGGATACGGTCACGTTTTAAATCCATCGTTTGCATCCATAACATTGGTTCGAAAAAGAATAATTAAAACTTTTGTAACTTTTTATTACTTTGCTCGGAACTACTAACTCTACTCTAACTGCTTAACCCTTTCATTCCGCAACTGTACGTCACGTGTTGTTGAATGTCATTTACTTAATTCTAATAGCATAGCACATACCTAATAATGCGATTAATAAAGTTTTTCTGATTTTTTAAATATTTTATTTAAAAAAAGAGAGAAGTCTGAAAAAGACAAAAACATTCGTATGTATGACTGTTGTTTACAAAACAGCAGCAAAAGCTACAAATAAAATTCTTGTACTGAAACTTTTGGAAGATACACGTCAAAATCATTACACTACAGACTATGGCACGTTCTAATTTAAGTAGATAATAATTAACTCTTAAAAACTAATGTTTTTGGCACGTATAGAATTCACTTTGTTCTTTGGGATTATGTTTTTAGTAAAGTTTCTTATAATTAACTTGGCATTTCGCCACAAACACATTGGTAGGTAAATAGGTAACATTTCATCAGAGATTCTGAGTCAGTATAAAAATGTATTAAACATGGTATTCTATAAACATTTACCCAAAAGATTTAATAAACATAGATGAACATTAACTTAACTTGAAGTGCCCGAAAACAATTTCCTTGATATAGCTATCTCATATTATTAGTTTTTCTTACATAATCTCTAAAATTAAATAGCACTTTAGGAATAGGTGCACGCCAAACAGATAATTATAAAACCGCTAGGCCACGAGCTACACGATCAAGCGTGTTCCGACAGCGACGGCGGTGAAAACAAATGAAAGACATTGCTAAGAGCAGGCATCAAGTCACCGCTACGTTATAAACTCACGCAAAAGAAACAAGTGTCATACGAGCGAGTCGCTTGCTACATTTTGCACCACCTGAGGTCGTGGACGGGGCGTAATGGTAAAAATGCATAGATATAATAATGTTTTGTCATTTCCATCTGAACATAAAATCAATAACATCTAAATAGAGTTAGTTAATGACCTATGACCATAATATACATTGCAAAAACATTGTTAATAACATGTCAAAATACTTCAAACATTTAATAAAACTTGGCATAATCTCATAATGGCGTATTATAGGTAATATATCTATAATAAGGCACATTTTAATGTCTAAATATACATATATAAATCTGTAAGTCACTGTAATGCCATTTGGAGTATACGAACTATGCTAAAATGGGCTACAGATATTATTTAATGAATTAAGAGCAATATTAAGAGCAATAATACTACCCACTGGGGGAGACAATACAACACACAGCGCAAAGTTTGCGATTGTAGTACGCATAACGACCAATCAAGCTAACCAAAACAGTATAAGCGGATCTCTCAATGTATGGGAAATCATTGAAAGTGAGCTCAATTTATACTGGAAATTATACCTTGATGTGTCGCCGTGTGTACAAGGTCCAATCAAATTATCTGTCAAAACCTCACAGATTTGTGATACGGTATTGATAATAACTAAAAAGGGAACAGGGCCTCTGAGGTAGGTATTTGAAGAAACTATAGCCGTCGCGCTACGTCAAGCCTGCCCCCGTAGCGTGCGATAAGGACAGCAGATTATATCACAAAAATGTTGACGAGATCAAAGTTTCGTATTCCTCTTTTTTCACCTCGAAAACAGAGCCGATACTACTATTTTTGACTTTAAAATTTTAAGACAGAGTATGTCTAGTTTCTTTTATGTTAAAAACTTTTCGAATTAGTCTGGCAGTCCTCTAATCACGGCCGTAAAAACGGGGTATTTGTATCATTTTTGGAGGGTCATACTTTCATACTTATAAGTTGCTGAAAAAAAGGAAATGACAGGGACGTGTTTACAGTAGACGTTGATTTTATGAAAAAAAAAATGTTTGCTCAGAGGAATTATTCAGGAAACAAAACGGGGAATACATTTGTATGTAGAATCGCAGTCGCAGCCCCTGTTCCCTCTTAACATGATAAAACCAGCCAGATGTAGTACAAAGTTAGCAAAAGGAGCGGAGCCTGTAAAATTTGTGAAAAACTGTAATTTGTGAAATATAGTTTGCCCCTATGTCAATTTTTAGTACTTACACTAAAACATGGTAAACTAATTTAATCTGTAACCCCTTACAACTAATTTCATAAAACGTAATATAAAAATCTTTTGAATAAAACCTTCGAAATATACATTTCATTATCTTTAAAAGTACTTATAAGTAAGATCTTACGTCTAAAATAAGTAGGTAGATATAACTTTTAAATAACTGAAATTAAGTTTAAGTATCGTAAACAAATTATACGAAGTGCTAAGAGAGAGTGCTGAAACGATTGAGGTGCACTTCTTTAGGGACGAGTGCTTAAAAGTTGTACGAGTGTACAGTCATGAACACTAATAAGTTTCCGAAAATTTTGGAATTCCGAATAAGTTTTAGACAAGACCTGTTTCTTAAAATCATGGGTTTAAGATGCTATGATTGTAACAACATACAATTAAAATAAATACAGTAGGCGAAACTTTAAAAAGTTGCTACATAATAGTGCTCGTGACTGTACTATAAGGGCCAAACTTGCAGCTTGATCACCGTAAGGAAGGATGCTTCCTGCTTGCAGCGGTCGGCCGCTATAGAAGCGCTAACGATTGCTTATCAACCAATTGCATCGCAGCATCTGATTTTGCTGCGCCTCTTGTTTTTGTAAATAAAAAGCAAAGCCCGAAAAGAGAAGAGATTTTATATCTCCGGCTGAGGTGGTGCCGTTTGTTTTAATTGAAATTTAAACTTTTTGATTAATTATAAGTGAATGAAATTATCATCATGCAATACAGGGTGGAAGGGACAAATGTCTCAAAAACCTTTTTTTATGACATTCGATTCTGTTGCTAATAAGGATCAAAAAAACAATTTAAAGTAAAATAATTACGCCGAATAGAACAATAATACAATTCTTCATTAACTATAGCTACATAAGTGACCAGCGACCGTGTCACAACTGGTCTTATATAAAATCCTTCCAATTCTTTCTGGCCAATAGGCTGTTCCAGCGGTGGTGTCATGATTATACCTCATTTTGTGTTATTGTAACAGTGGTCTCTATCGAGCTATTTACCGACCAGATGTTAATCTGGTCGGTAAATACGTGGACGTGTAATTCGGTGTTACACTTTTTTAAGTCACATAACACACTCGATTATAAGGTATTAGTGTTGGGCCTTACACCGCCTGTGGTCCATCTCAATCATGTCTTACTAGACGACAGTCCTCTATAGGTAAATGTAAAGAATAGTAAATAAATAGGTTTTATATAAAAATTTCTTTGTTATTTAAATTTTGTAAATCTCCTATAGATTTCAACATAACAGCTATCCGTGATTTGATCAAATACAAATATTAACTACTAACACCCATAGATGGCGTTAGTCGTAGACCAACTCCGATACATTTTTGCCCATTCTCCTTTGACAGATTGTAGCTTGATGTGCTGGCGTCTGTACGTCTGTAAGCCCGTAAATTTGCCCACAAATAATGTTCTCTTTGGTATTTATTTCCTTTGAAATAAACCGCGTCGGTAAAAGTAAAAACGAATTGTTTGATTTTTTTCCAGTTTTTCTGTCATTTACAAAAAAAGTGGATCAGCAAAAATCTAATGCTACGAATCTGGGATGCAATTGGTTGATAAGCGTAGGCAAGCGCTTTTATAGCAGTCGAGCGCTGCAAGCAGAAATAGTCCTTACTCCGTCGTTCAGGGACTGGACCATCACCTCTCAAAGTGAAAGCGACAGGGTAGCCCGCGAAATTCAAATTTTCTTACGTTTTTTGCAATTTGCAGGTCAGTGTTGGCGACTTTTTCATGAAATAATTATTGAATGGGGCTACACTGACGTTTCCATCTTAACCATTTTAAACTAACTACATTGCGGAAAAGAGATGGAACTATACGGGGCGTCTAGCTCCATCTTCTTCTTACACTAAAGTAGGCATCTCAAAATGTAAGTTCGAACCATCATCATTTAAGTTTCAGAAAATATTAAACAGCGCCATCTATGATTCATGTGGGAAACGAAAACAAACTAGCACCACCACTTTCAAGAAAACAGTGTAGTGGATTATTCAGTATTCCCTGCGGCAGTAGTACCCGAGAGAGCGACATTTCTGGCACAGATGCTGCGGGTGGATCTTGGACTGGTCACTCACATCCAATCCGTCTGGCTTCTCCAACGGCCTCTGAAATGATTCATTGACAATGATGAGCACCAATTGCTAAAAATCAGGCAAATTGGAAATTTTCATTAAGAAAAAATCTAAGAACTTTACGCCAGTGTAATTTCCGACGGTATAGATACAGGCGTTCCTCTAGTGGGCACCTACACCCATACCCAACAATGAAAACCCAATATCACTTGCCAGACCGGAGAGTCGACCCCAAGACCTCATGCTTTAAAGTAGCGCTTTGTACCCACTGGGCCAAAGAAGCGGTTCTATACTACTCAATTAAAAATTATATTATTAGCGAGAAGTTGTGGCTCACGCGTTATGGCTCGAAATAGATACCGCGGCCCTGGAATATAAAGGGCAAAAGAAGGAACATGGATGGTTTTTAGTCAGTAAAAGTCTGACACTCCCTTCCGCTCCGCCCAGAGCGGGAGGAGTCATTTGATGATTTCCCATCCCAAAAAACAGAAAAAAAAGGGGTTATGGTTATGGCTCCGACTTGCTAGTTTTGACCGGCGCATTATTTTGTTTTGAATTAATCTCGTCAACACTGTTCTCAAACCGGTGAAGGAAAACATCGTGACATCCCTGAACCAATTCGCTGACATGTGACATCTACCAACTCTACATACCTACTCCGATTCTGATCCCAAGGTTCGATTCGAATGCATCGAATTGTAAATTGCATGGCAAACAGCAGGCTCATCTGTCGTACGTTACACCTTTGGCATTTCTCTTAAAAGCGCTTCCACGTTTTATGACCCAGCATGACTTGAACGTGATTGGCAGATCACTGGGCCCGCTTGGTGGATTACAGCCCCCTTCCAATCACAAAGAGGATCGAAGCCTGTGCCCCCCCCCAGTGGGAACATTCTGATTATGAAACTTACTTGTTTATGTGGGAAGACATTGATGCGACACTTGATGCACTCCTGGCCGTTGTTCGCCCAGGAGTTGCCACTCATCCACTTGCGCTTGCATTTGGGGCACTTGTACTCGCCGAAGCACCTCTTCTTGCCTTGGTATGGAGTTAGGCCTTCACCCTTAGGACGGGCCTAGAACAATACAATTTATTGAGTAAGTATTTTTGTATTATTGACGTGTGATCGCGTATTTTGCGTAACTAACTAAATAGGGTAGTAAATAAATTAATTAGACCGAAATAAATAAATGAAATAAATAAGTAGTGCATTCACTACCAGTTGATAAAAACATTCATTGCGCTCTCGAAAATTTCGAGAAAATTTCGAGTCGTAATAGGTATGGTGGTAGTTACCACCTCTACCTGCCTACCCCTTGGTGCACACTTGCACAGGCGTGATATTAAAAACTTAAATATTCTAAACTAGTTTTCCGCCCGCGGCTTCGTCCGCATCGAGTTCGGTTATATCGCGTTTCCAAGAGAACTCTTGAAAAGTCCGGGATAAAAACTATCCTATGTTCTTTCTCAAGGTCAACTCTATCTCTGTACCAAATTTCATTAAAATCAGTTCAGTGGTTTAGACGTGAAAGCGTAACAGACAGACAGACAGACAGACAGAGTTACTTTCGCATTTATAATATTAGTAGGGAGTAGGGATGACGCTCCGAAATTAAATAGGTAGGTACCTACTACATCTAACACAAGAGGTCACCGGGCAGCAAAAGCTCAAGTAGATTAAAATGATTACAATGTATGTATGGTCTATTTATGTATGTATGTATATGGCTACAAAGAACTCTCTCATTGTTATAGTTAATCAATTTCTAAGAACTGATAGGTACTGTATAGGTACCTACATCATACCTATTTTGTTTCCTGATGTAGCTGTCTCACTCAATATTGATGTGTATATAATACCATCAATGAAGCATTCTGTAACACTAGGCATAAATTTTAGTGACTTTTTAGTGTGAAAAATCATCCAATCATCGTCTTATGGTATCGCTCAATGGAACGCACTCACTGATAGTGGCCTAAAATGGCCGCTTTCGCAGAATCCTAATAGGATAATAATATGAATTACGTTTAAATTCGTAAAATGGCCACAAGGTTACAATTCATAATAGTAGTGTACGTCTATGACCATTTTAAGAATTTAAACGTATCTACTTAATTCATATTATTATCCTATTATGATTCTGCTAAAGCGGCCATTTTAGACCCCCAGATGGATGCATTGAATAGTAAGTACAAGAGACATGAAGGTTTTTAACCAAAGTAACAACAATAAAGTTGTATTTAAAAAAAAGTGTGATGAAGTTGGGACTTGGACCTTCAATATCTCCGTAACTTAAGGTTCTCATGTATGGTCCAGAACAAAAAAAAATATCGCAATGACGGGACGAACAAGCGCCTTTTGGCTTTGTAAAGGGTTTTTTTACACCTTTCATAATCCGCAAATGCATTAAAAGTAATAAATAACGATTTACTGGTGACAGTTGGGACCTACAGTTTACAGCTAATATGAACAGTGTTCTTAAACAATGTGCACTTTAAGATCATTTACAAATTCCCCTGATATACACTTGAAACAAAAAAGACAACATTATAAACTAGGTACAAAATACTATAAGTATTTAACATAAATTAAGAAACAAAATAACACCATCGATTAATACAAACTACAAACTAAAAATCATTCAGGCAAAATTTCTTTTCCGTAAAAAAGCTTTTCACCAACACTAGTAATGAAAATGTCCAAATCATGTTTACTAGTCAGTTTAGCTCACATGGATTAGAAACGAATTCAGCCTGTACATTGACTTGGAATGAGGGACATGCAACAAACTAGCACTACTACTACTACATCTTCATCTAACTATGTCTTACGTTTGTTTTTTGTGCTATTTATCTTCATAAACCTTCCAGAACAAATTCATGTTAACGGCATCAAAATCCATTGAGACTACACCCATATTTTGCCAGTTACGTATATTTAAACGTCCTGTGTTATGTGTCCGTCCTGCTTATGCTATAGCCATCAATGTGGCGGGCAAGTCTCCATACTCAGGGCCGCTAATCAGAAATTCCAATGTGATGGACACAACGTTGCCAAACCAGGGAATCGAACTCAGGACCTCATGTTCAGTGGTAGCTCTTGCAATGACTGAAGTCTAGCCTACTTAGCCTAGACCAATAAGGCAGCCCAGTTTCCAGTAAAAAGCGTACATCAGCATTTTTTCCAAATGCTAGAACTCTTTAAATTAATCTGAGTGCGAACTGTGTTTATCGCCCATTCGTCGGTTCAAAGCTCCACAGTGCTAGCATTGTAATATAAAACCGATATAGAGAACAACACTCGTGTTTTGTACACGAGCACGAGTTCGGCGTGAGTTACTGCCGAACGAGAGCGTTCCTAGAATCAGGGGCCGATGAATACCGCCATTGTTTTCATAAGAACATTGTACTGATTTCTGGGATCAAAGAATACTCTTTTATGTGATAAATTAAATATGTGATAGTGACTCCACTCAGTTTTAATTTTGTTTTAATTTAAATTATTTTGACATAAATAACTTAATCTTCAGTTCTGTAATCCCTATAGGGCTAGACATAAATGTGTATTGTATTACTTACTAGCGACTCGCCCCAGCTTTGCACGGGTGCCTATGTTACTCAGGGTGAATGTAGCTTTCCAATGGTGAAAGAATTTTTGAAATCGGCCCAGTAGTTTTTGAGTTTATTCATTACAAACATACACACACACAAAAATACAAATTTTTCCTCTTTATAATATTAGTGTAGATACCGATTTAAAAATATCGGGAGGTACTTTATTCTTTATTATATTTGGGAGCCCGTGATTTTTGTTCATAAAACATTTTACGGTCCAGAATAAAATTCTAGTCTTTAGAAAGCTTTTTTTGGTTTGGTCACCAGGAATTCATAGTAGCAGCCACAGAAACAGCAGTCTGGATTTATGGCCGATTGATGGCAACAGGCTCGCCCTCTATTACATTTTAAGGGACCTAAACGTAACTGGCGAAATGTGGGTGTACTAGTACTATTAGGTAAGCCTCTGCCTAACCTCTCGGGGTCCAGGCGCGATGTTATTTTATTAATGTACAATTAAAACAGTATGCTCATTGGTCAATTTTATCTCCAAAACGTTTGCCTCCAATGAACCACGTTGTTCCCACGTTTCTTCAATAAAATGACCGCGTAATAATTTCTGTATAGAAGTAAAGACTTAAAAATAAATCGTGCAAATGATTTGGCATTTCGCCAAGGGACATCAGACGATATAATTATGTAGATTAGAGATTCCTGTTCGTATTCGGAAATATAGATAAAAAGACGAATAAATAAATTAAATGAAAAGATTTTTCTTGAGATTATGCACTTCAAGACTTCAAGATTGTTATTTTTTAACTGACGAAACAAAACGAGGAGGTTCTGAATTCGAAATGTATATATTTTTTTAATGTGCACTTATGCGCCAAAATCTCAAATACTGTGTCTTCACAGTTATTATGCCTTGTGAAGGGCTCCATCTTTTTCGTTTTAATAATATGTTGACAATTCAAAAGAGCTTGTTTTGCAATAAATGTTTTGAGTTCTCTTACCTGCGGACAATCTCCAATATAATGTCCCTTCTTGAAGCACAGATGGCACATGTACGCCGGCGGGGGTGGTCGTGGTGGTCTCCTCAGCGACAAGGCTGCTAGCTGCTCAGCCAGGGAACTGTTGTCATCAGCCGGAGGCGCCGTCGGCCCTGACGCCGCGGTCGGCAGCGGGCCCCAAACGGAACCTGGCACCCACTGGAAATTGACACGTTTTATTGGATTAATGTAAGAAAAAATTTTCTAGCAGACAAAACTTCAAAATTATTATAAACATTTCTTCTTTACCGCCGGAGTTTATTGGTTTTAAACAGATTCATAATTAAGCTTTTTCACATTTTTATTTTAATGTTAATAAACAGCATGGTGCTATTTGCAGCAGTAAGACAAAGATTGACCAAGCATAAAATAAGTCTCTGTAACGGTGTACGGTCCAGTCTCATAATCAGTTTGAGTCCAAAACTTACAGCAAAGAGTGTGATATTTATAACAACTAATGAAAAAGAGTAGATATTTTGTAACTGTTCCTCGACCGATGTTTTAGTCCTTACAGCCAAAAACGAACCAGCTGAATCTAGACCAAAATGAAGTTTAATCTATTGCATCCTACCTGAAAGTATTGAAAGAGAAACTAATTAAACATAATGATAAGGGATATTTCAAGCATTAAACCATCAAGATAAGGTTAACCATCGGTTTTCACACAAAATTTACTCACTTTTTGCAATCAGAAACTAACATATGAAGTTTTATGACCATGTCATTAATTCATAAAATCTGAACTAACCATCAAGTCATTACAGTACGCCATTGAGTACGACATTCCTAGACGTCCTTAATCACGACCAATATGCGGGAACGATTAGACAAATGAAATTGCAGTAAGTAATGACCCGAGCGCCGCGATTGGTCGACGGGGGCGCGCTCGCGCATATGTTCAATGAATTATTGAGCCCGCGCACTCATTCCAATTTCGAACGTGCGTTGACGCTCTGAATCACGCGCAGACACAAATGGGCTAAATGCTAATGCGTGTTTTTAAACGTTCATTATTGATTTGTTAGACAGAAGGGGACTTTGATATAAGAGCGTCTTCTTTGAATTCCAAATCGAGACGGTGTACCGAACTGTGTATTTGGTAACTGGACCAGGATGGACGAAAAACTCTGCGTCAATATTGATAATTTTATCGTAATCACTGGACTGGAATTTGGAAAAAAACTTTCTTTAAACATAGAATGGTGAAATTACGTGCTATAAACTGATGGCTTTATTTATTAATTAGTGGGTTCGTTCTTGACCTCGATCCAGTCCGGATGACGCCATAGATAAGGCACAACTATACCCAGAAACTTACGATGCTTATTCACTCTTGCTTTGCAAAGATGTAACTCCAAGCTGGGTTACCTCGTTGTAACGGCAGCAGGGTGTGAATGTGGAGCTGTATCCTAGCGTGAATCGCTGTAACATGCTTCACATTCTATCCTCCCTCTGTGCCCCAAAAGATGCAGTCAAAGTGACTTCTGCACTGCTAGTGATGACGTCGGGGAAGCGGCGAAGTCTTCAAAATTTTAAATTCTGTCGTGCCAGCGGCAGCGACTCTTTTTTATTGTTAGCCTGCCTCATACCAGTACTGGGCAAAAGTCTCTCTCAAGACTGCCAGTTCTTCTGATCCAAGGCCAATGCGGACCACTTGTCGTTCGTATTGTCCAGCTCACCCTGCCATCTTCTACGAGATCGGCCGTGACGCTTTCATGCTCTGTAGTTACCAAATATTTGCACATCGTTAACTTCTATTAAGCCTACCTAGGAAACTGCGACAAGATTACGAATGCCTTTTGACGATTGAGTTAACAAGTACCTAACTACTAGACGGAAACATTGTCTTAATAATCAGAGCAATTAAAAGACGTGCCAACGCACAAGAATATTAGTATGATAGTAAAACTTGTTTGACTTTCATAAGCCAAAAACTAATGTTATACAATAACAATCACTATGATGTTCTTATTTAAGTGGATTAAGTTATCTTGATTTGGGATTTTCCATTTGTATTTACCGATAAAACTGTTTTGTTTTTGACACTTTCTTTGAACATTTTAAGAATTACTTCTTTATTAGTAAACTAGTGTTGCCCGCAGGTTTTCTCACTTCACTTTGTCTTCTTTTGACTCGTCATCTACTCAATGAAACCATTTCCCAAAAATATGGGGATCGGCTTCCATTTTAACAGGATGCAGCAGAATACCAGTACCTTACATTGAGTGACAACACACTTGGCAAGAGGTGTACATGCTTTCTTCAAACGCCGGTTTAAATCTAGCTATTTAATTTGTCTTGTTGAACTGCAGTCTCCTTCAAATTGAGTGAAAATAAAACAGACCATATTGATAAACAGAAAAAGTGGTTTTGACAAGCATTACCTTCGGCATGGCATCAGAATGGCATGCATTATTAGATGACGAAGATCTTGGCACCGAAAGTACCTAATGAAATTCTCAAGCACCAAATGCCAAGCAGGTTTAGCAGACTTGGGAAGTAACTGGGACAAATTTCAGTGAGGAGCAGATGTTTTTAGACCCATAAACGCAGAAATATTAATGCTGCTTCCCCTTATAGAGAAAATTCATCTGTGTATCCCGTAACTTTTTATCATTACAATGTTTGCATTTGCACCTTTATGTAACACCTGCAAAATGCGGCCAAAGTCATGCTCAAAGCGGGCATTTCTCTCAGCATATACCGCTGATATGAAGACAGATATAATACCGCACGTTTGTTTAATAATATGGTCATCTATTAATACCGACGAAGCGGTGGGCGGAGTCATTTTCGGAGACTGTTCTGTTTTCAGTGCAATTTGTCAGATGCCGATCGGAATAAAACCTATGGAATGTGCTGAAGCCAACCCTACCATAGATAAAGAAAGAAAATATGTTTATTTGGCACAAACAAAAAATATTATGTTGTGTGCCCCACAGGGCTAAAAAGACCCAGTTCAGTAAAACACCAGACAATTAGGTAGTTCAACTGTTTTCAACTGGACCTAATGTTGAGTGTTAACGGATGTAAATCAGCTTCGTTCTTTGTAGTTGGGTTTGGGCTAGGCAGTTGTGTTGTGATGTGTCTAGGCTATAATCTTAAAAAAAGCAAGCAAGATCCCGGCTGGCATTATTAGTAGATCTTCGGCCATCGTTAAACCCATAACGATAGCCAAAGGCCTACGAATGACAGGCAGAAGATTAACAACCAGTCTTACCTGGGGGTTTCGTATTACTCAGTAATACTGTACTGTACTGGGTTGTGAAGGTCAGATAGGCAGTCGCATCTTATAAAATATTGTTACATGTTTTCCGTAGTAGATTCTAGTCCATCTATGATATCCAAATTTACACGTATGAGCAAAATAAACACCATCTATTTAACATCTAAAATACCATTATCTCTATCTACAATTTCCTTATTCTACCTCATAATAACTATTTAAAACTTTGCATATCAGTGTCGCGGCTCGTCTAAAGGCTATTCTTCATAACAACGTAATTTGTTTCAAGTTACTAGTAGAGCTGTGGCTGAGATGGTCGGTGACTCTTTCAGTGTCCAGTTGCTTTTACGATGACATCCTGTGGGTCGCTTTGATCATCTTGATATCTCTCTTGTAGATTTGATTGTAAACACTTATAAGTCGTTGTGTTGCGTTTGCGTGTTTTAATCAGTAAAAATCTTCAGTTCCGTGACAATAACAGTTTTGTGTACGCGAATTAAAGAGAACCTTTGCGCTCTTTTGTCTGTACCTATGTTATTTCCTGTATAATATGTATTTTGTGTGTACATAAATAAATAAAAAGAACTGCAACAATATTATATTGAAGTCAGAAATCCATTGCCGTTTAGCTAACCCCGTGCTGCGGCCGTATTCCTTATTATACCACTAAGACTTATCAATCAGATAGTTTACTTTTATCTTTGGATTACGACGGTCGCAAAATTAATAATCAATCTACTCATTATAATCATATTTCGAATGCCAGAATCATAGCTCGACGAGTCTCGGAGAAAACGATTCAGCTGTGTAAGGTACCACAACGAAATAAAGCAGAAAAGAACACTATAGTAATGAGAGAAGACGTCATTTCCACTTTCCTCCATATCAGGCAGGAGGCGAACATTCAATATACAACGAACATCAATCAAACATAGATTTCTTAGCATACCAGAGCACATTTACGCGCATTGTCGAACACAATTAAGGTAGGGTGCATGGTACCGGCTCACCATAAACTCTATTATTAGACCACAGCTACCTGTCTGGTTTCCATCACGCGTTTGTCAGCTAAACACTTTTGGACGCACGCTTTTCCGTTCATCGGGACACTGTTTTGTAGATTGTCGCTGGGGACAGTTTAGTGGACAAGTCTGATTTGTGAGCTAAATTAAAAGCGGATCTTGAGATGTTTCAGGGTGGAGATGACGTCGGCACTGAAAAACTTTTCTTCTTAATAGACAATATTGTAACTGTAAATAATGACCACTTATTTAATGAACGTTGATGCAACCTCAAGTTTGTTTTCTCATATATTAGGAACTTCAACTTTTAACTGTGGTAAATCGGTAGGTACCTACTCAATTCTAATATACCAGCCTCATAACAAATAGGTGGGGCAGGAAGGTGAACTGGAGTTAAGAAACAAGGAGCGGAAGACGAAATGTATCAGTCAATAGCTGGATACATGGTCTGATAGTACCACTAGTATCAATCACTATCGAAGGAAATGAATGAAGAGGCCGCAAGTGAGATCTATAAACGTTACTTAGCACTTGGGCTTAGATTATGTTCCCGTCTGTATCTTCCACTATCAGTGTTAACACTTTCACCTGGCTTAGCGTAAATTAAGTAAACTACAATCGGAGAGTTTATAAAAATAACTTTATTTAACTGACGACAATGTGCAACATTATAATTACTACCTACTCACTAGATTTGGAAGAAGCTGCTTTGCTGACAAAGCTAATTGTAATATGGCGTATCGAGGTCAGCTCATCAGCTGTTACTGGTTTTGTTACCACTGACGAGCGGCCCAACGTTCTTCTAAAGTTATCCGATTTTGATTGATTTTGTTTGCATTGGGATTCCTAGATACATTGTTCAGAAAAGACTCTTCACGCTCAAAAATGCAAAGCTAAAAAGAAAAAAACATTGCTCTTAACTGCAACCGATGCGCAGCTGTTTATTTTCTCTCGCAAGTTATAAAAATTGGGCAAACGAAACGTAAACTTGTAGAATATGTGTTAGTAATCGCGATAGAATTTATTTTATGAAAAATTTCACTGGTTTTCAAATGCTGTAATATGTAGACTGAACTGACCCATTTCTTAAGTCCTTTCAATCTGTTGTATATTCGTGTGGAACCGTAATCTCTTCTTAAACAATTTCTTTAGTTATGTTCTATAATGTACACCTATTTACATCTTGAGTTATTATGATCTGTCTATAGTATGAAAAGTGTGCGGGACCCCTCAGCAAAAAATAAAACATTATTTAAATACCATCACCTGCTTTAGTTATTAACAAATTTTTACTTCTTTTTTTTCTTTAGTTATGTTCTATAATGTACACCTATTTACATCTTGAGTTATTAAGTTCTGTCTTTAGTATGAAAAGTGTGCGGGACCGCTCAGCAAAAAAAAAAACATTATTTAAATACCATCACCTGCTTTAGTAATTAACTAATTTTGACTAAAAAAGAGGCCAAAATAGTCTAACGGAAATCAAGTAGTACAACGGTAATCAGTTCTCTTATCTAGATTTCCGGGAATACTTAGGAGTAGACAAACGTAGGAATGAAGTAATAAGGAAGGGAAAAATAATAACATCGCACAATTCTACACAGTATACATATAGTAATAGTAATAGTAATAGTCTCTCGTATTTAGAGAATATAACTAGATCTACTTATTTTTTTTTTTATAACCATGATGTCATACTTTTACACTCATTATCATCTGCCCAGCCTTTTCCAAACTAACCAGTTGCAGCTTATTACCAGAATGATACATGGAGTGACTGCTTCTCTGACTTCCACAACACACACCTTGGTAAGACTGGATATCAGTTCATATCAGACACTCTGGCTTCTGACTATCCGTAACAACTGTCAAAGATCTACAAATGACAGCCGGGAACTACGGAGCGGTCTCGGTATGTAATGCATGGTCACCCATCCATGGTCCAACCTCGGCAAGTGTTGCTTAACCGTGAAGATCGACCCGTCTGGCGACCCGGCTGGTATTTAGCCACAAACATTTATCATTGCTGCATGTAGTAAAATTCAGTAAATGAATATCATCTGCCTTACAGGCTCTTCCCAACACTGTTGGGGTCGGCTTCCACAGTCCAACCGGATGCAGCTGAATACCAGAATTTTACATGGAGCGACTGCCTAACTGATGTCCACAACCCAGTTAGTACTGGGTAATACGATACCCTTTGGTATGACTTGGTTGTCAGACTTTTTGGGCAACTGACTACTTGTAAGGACTGTCAAAGATCTACAAATGACCGCCGAGACCAACGGCTGAACGTGCTTCCCAAGGGACGGAAGAAACTCGGTATGTAATGGGTGGTCACCCATCCACAGACCCACCTAGGCAAGCGCGGCTTAACCTGAAGATCCGAGCGGCTGTTATTATTTAGCCACGAGCTCCTGCATGAAGTAAATGAACAATGCAAATTAATTGCCCCAACCGCACGGAATATGCTTATAATATCGCGTTATTAATTTTTTTATGTCAATGACCGTTGTTGCCGGATTTAGGCGCGATTTACGAGCTGTTTATACTGGAACTATTTTGATCGCGCCACCGTCCATGCTTTGGTCACTACACTATTGAACTTTGGTATTGCGGTCTTGCGGACCGATGCACTTGAGTTGGGGAAGTATTGGGGAAGTACCAATAGTTTTGTACCGATAAGTCTTTGAATTTTTGGTATCGATATAAAATAACCGCTACAATGTTTTGTTCTGATTCTATTATATTTTATACTGATTAATTATCTTACAATAAGAACTGTAGGCAGCTCTAAAGCTACTTTAAGTCTAACTAAATGTCATGCCAATCAGTAAAACCAAATTAACAGTGGATTAATGTGGAGCATTCATGGTTTAAACTCCTGTTTCAGCGTCATTGTGACTATCTATGTATTGGCAGCATAAGGACCAGTAATTTACAATTCGGTCCTTATGTCCTTAGTAGATGACTTCAACCTAAAAACCCCTTCAAGTAGGCGCAATTGGTCGTATCGTAAAGTGATGAAACTATTGCAGTAATCAACCGTTACTGTTGACTCATACTTACTATGAAACTGTTAGATTTATTTTGTTACTGTGTGACGTCACACGCTATATGGATCAGGGAGAAATGGCTAATACATCAGTATAGATTGTTGAATACACAACTATTAGCCTAGACTTTGTATATATCTCTCTTCTAAGAAGTTCGGACGTTCTCCGTACGAGCAAAAGTATGGAATATTTGAAACGAAAAATTTGAAATAAGTAATGATTCTATTTTTGAACGAATCAAGATGGTTTACTACTTTTTTTAGCGTTCAACAAAGAGGTTGTGTTTGTGGTCATTACCTAGTACCAACAATATTACAAAAAATCTGTCAATACCTGATCATTCTGGTCGTGCGTCAAGTAGAGCCATCCGAGCAGAGCTTGGGGACAGCCCTCGGTCTTGCCGCACCACTGAGGCAGGTCGGCACCAATAGCAGTGGGCGACATCGCACCATAACACTATCACAGCACTACGGGTATCAAAAAACTGGGTTTTAGTGGAACTTTGGTACTCTTTGTTTGGTACATCAGGCCATCGCGTCGCGGCCCGGTCGGCGGGTATTTTTGGATCGCGCTGGGTGCCACGGGATGCGCGGGCGCCGGCTACGTTGTGACTAGCGGTCGCCGCCGCTCCTTAAGACGGGAGATGTGGCAATTAGGGACGTCTGGGAGTTAGAATTGTGTGGAGATATCGATTGCAATTGAAATGAGTGTGAATGTTTTGTGGAGCTTTAGGATTTTTTTATGAAACAAGAAAAGTAAGGGTAAAACTAGGAAAGCATTAAGATTTTGTACTTTTATAAGCAACATGAAACTAAGTTAGATAAAATTATTTTTAAGTTGATGAATAGATAATCTTTCTTCACCAGAATTAAAGAAACTCTAATAAAGAAAATTTTCAGGTGTCAGGCTACAATTTTAGACACAAACATTATTTCATTGAACTGTATTAAAACTGAATAGAAAAGCTGGTTACTGCTCAATTTTTCATTTATTTAGTAAGTACTATAGCTTATTTCCGCGGCTTCGCCCGCATCGGGCACACACCGGGATCGTACTATCGGGATAAAAAGTATCCTATGTGCTAATCCAGGTTATAAACTATCTGTCTGTCTGCTAAATTTCAGCCAAATCTGGTCAGTAGTTTTTACGTGAAAGAGTAACAAATATCCATCCATCCTCACACCCTTTCGCATTTATAAAAAAGTAAGAGTAAAAAAAATCTGAAAGCATTAAGATTTTGTACTTATATTAGTAGGATCTTGAAATGTAAATATTGCTAGCAATTAGCAATATCAAAACCCGAAAATTCAAATTTGTCCTGTCTTAACGAAAGTCTAGGCGCCGATATCGATAGTTGGTGACATCACTAGTAGCGAGCATGTGGGCGCACCCGACCGCGCCGGGCAGCCAGGAGAGCAATATTTTGGTTCACTCCGTACCATAACACCACTAACGATACCAGATATCGCTACGTAACTTGGTGCCGGTAATAATCTTTCAGGTATTGATTTGGTCTTAAAACAATTTTATTGAATGTACGAACGATACCAGATATCTTTCGGCGATATTAATTGGGTCCGCTATAGAAAAGCCTTTGTCACAGTAATGAGAACGTAAAGGCTGATTATAATATTGATTTTGAAACAATCGGGTAGTATTCTTAGAATAAGTAGTGTGGAATTCAAATATGGTAATAGTGTAGGTTTAGTATCGCAGTAGAGGTACTTGAATCGTTTATCGGAAGTCTTTCTCAGCACTATTCGACCTATCATACCATCTAACGGTCAACGGAAAATCATTTCTAGTGTTATGAGTAGTTTAAACTCAGTTCTACGAACTAAACGTTAAATAAACAAATACCTAGGTCCCTTTTTATTATTAATTTAAAATTTGCAAAAAATGCATCTTTATCTTTTATTAGAAAACAAATAAAAATTAGACTGCACAAAAATAGAAAAAGTTGAAGAGGAAAACATCATCTTTGTGCTCTTGTTCCATATTATTTGGGGTCTGCTAAACACGATTAGAGGAGAAAATATAATACATAAAACAATTTAAGTACTAACATAAAGTATGATAATAAAATTACATATAATAATATATTTACTTCTGAAGGAAATAAAAATGTCGTTTAGGTATAAGTAAATACAATGTAAAATAAACATAACGCTAAATAGCTTTCTAGTCAGCAGTGACTGTAGAGAGCCCTCCGACCTCCCGCCATGTTTCCCTCTCGATATAAGTGGGTCGCACCATCGTTGGCTAAGGATACGGAATTGTAATGTATTTTAAAGTATGACGTATGAGGAGTGGAGAGTCTGTTCCGTTTAGACGTTCCTTTGGTAAAGATTTGTTGCGGCTGATTGTAAAATGGATTATTCTTTTGTTTTGATTGAAGTTTCAGGGTGTAAGTCTAGGAGGGGCCCGCAAGGGCCGGTGCCTGCCAGGGCTGCTGGACTGTTCGAAAGAGATACCGCGGCCCTGGAACATAAAGGGCCAATGAAGGAACATGGGTGGTTTTTAGTCAGTAAGAGTCTGACACTCCCTTCCGCTCCGCCCAGAGCGGGGGTGGGTTCATTTGATGATTTCCCACGCACCAAAAAAAAAAAACAGGGTGTAAGTCTAAGCTTACGCGCTAAAAATTACCCTAAGCTTTTACCTTATAAGATAGCTAAAGAAGGACTACTTAATACTTAGTTACCGAATGTCAAAACATGTATACCTTTTCATCAATAACTACTATACATGTAACTAATACAATATTACATACCAAGTTTCCTCCGTTCCTCGGAAAGCACGTGAAGCCGTTGGCCCGGCCAGAAAGTCTGACAACCAGTCTTACCAAGGGGTATCGTATTACCCAGTACTAACTGGGTTGGGAGGTCAGATAGGCAGTCGCTCCATATTAAATACCGGTATTCAGTTCAGGCGCACCTGGTTAGACTGGTAGCCAACCCCTACATAGTTGGCAAACGGTTAGGCAGATGATGAGTAACGAAGCTCCAAGGACCAAGTGTGGTCCTTTGTGCTTAACATTATTAGAAACAAAACTGTTTAAATTTTTCACTAATACTAAGCAATACCTAAATAGCTAGTCCCCTAGCCTAGCCCTAGTTGCTTTATAAAGGGCAGTTTGATTTTCCGGTCTTAGCTTAGCGATTATACCTAATTGAATATTCCAACAATGCGCTCATAAATGGTCAACTCCTTGGAAAAATAGGTATCGCTTGGTGAAAATGGGCGCTAAGTGATAACCAGAAAATCCCTATTTTAGGCCACGAATGTGCGTATTCAGAATACATCACTTTTTTTATCTCTTGTCCCATATTGGCAATTTCTCCTGTATCTTGGGAGCATTTACAAACATTCAAACTCACATACACAAACAGCCAGACCTGGAACAACTGCCTGTAGGTCATACAAATATTTGTTCCGTGCGGGGATCGAACTCCGGACAGCGCAACAGGCAATCGCTCAGCCACTGCGCGAACCGTGTCGTCTATAATATAACTTTTCCATATAACATAGGTACTCACAATGCTGTTTAAAAGACACTCAGACCCTACTATAAAAAACACCTTTCATAATAATTTATAATTTCACACTTGAATATGTCAAGCTTCCTCAAGTGTTTTTGAAATATTCTCAAGAGTTCGCCATAAGTTTATGGCGTTACTTAGCAACTGTTAACTTTCTACATATTTGAAGTGGGATGTGATTGAAAACATTTGGCCAAGGCTTTTCGAGTTAAAAATAAGTTTTCATTTCATAACAGAAACCTAGCTGGAGACTTTACACTTAAGGCATCCACAGGGTAGTCCAGTTATGCAGACGCCAGCCTCATAGGTTGACCTGCGAGATGCCATTACCAACAAAAAAAACTTAAATACACACTAAACGATCCATTTCATTTTTTCTAGGAATCAAATTAAAAAAAATCAAAATATTTTATTTCACATAGGCCTACATCACTTACAAAACGTCGACAAAAAGGTGCACGGTTCGGGTTGGTCGTTTCCTATGGAGAAGAACCAGCAAGAAACTCCATGGTTACTCTTTTAAAATGATTTGATTTTACAATATTATCATGTTACAGCATTAGTACTTAAGTATGGGGGGACAGCATAGGCCCGACAATAAGTCGTTGCTTACTACACAATAAACGGAAAGCAAAATAAGAGGTTAACAAAAGTTAACACACATCAAGGAATCTACAAGGTCTACACTGTTCACACATTCACAAACAATCGTTAAATAGAAATTATACAAAGGCAAGAAAATATTATAAATAAAATACTAAATTAAACATGTGACAAAAAAAATTTCATCAGTGCTGCAACTATTCTGAACAAAAGATGTCGTTACTCTTTTGTACTATGGTTAAAATGGTTGCCTTGTTGGTTATCGACTCCATGTCTTTGATTCAGTATCATTATTTACAAACTACAAATAGATCGAAAATAATAATAAAAAAATGTACATACAAGTATCAAAATGGGAAAAGAATAACAGGGCGTCAAAAAATTCGTCCACTTCATTGCCAATCGGAAAAGTGCCCAGAAAGGTTGGCCACATTGCCACGTTGGATGGAAATACTGATTCTTTGGCCAAAAAAAGTGTAGCCCTCTTGTCACGTGAAGAGTCGACCAACCGCTTCGCGATATCCTGAAATACTAGGGTATTCGGACCCCATGGCCATGCTTCAACCCCAAACGGCTCAAATATATAACAATACCAATTATGTTATTGTATTCGCACCGTTTGGTATTTTCAGCATTTGCAGCAGCCGCCGTATGTTATTTTATGCCTTACTATTAGGTATTGTATGATTCATATTCCTTCAGCGTCTACGCCTTGCATATCATTATTTATCATCTTCTGATGAAGAGACCAGCAGTGGACTGCTGTGGGCTGGTGCCCACAGCAGTCCACTGCTGGCCAATCACACGTCTAACATACACAATAAACAGAAAACCTTATAAGTACTGTATACTTATAAGGTTTTCTGTTTATTGTGTATGTTCTGGTAACAATTTCCCGCACTCTCGATCTAAACATGCAACTTTTCATTGCATTGCTTTTGGCTAATAGCCCAATGATCGGCGTCCACTCTTGCGCACGTTTTGTAACAAAACTTTTATTGTATCGAGTTTATTTTTGAAAGCGTCTGATGGTTTATTTTTTAGTTTTTGTATAGAACGCTTTCAAGATTTGCATTATTTATTATGAAGACAATGTTATGCTCTAGTTCTGCGTTTCTTATTGCAATTTGAATTTGCAAGACTGTCTGAAATAAACATACTGACATAGGTATGGAATCTTGCATTTAAATCACAAATAAAGAGGTCAACTTCAGTATCAATATCTATTGAAGATTCCGTATTACACTACCAAACGGAAAAGTCCCTTCATCATCATGCCTTCTTCAGATCTCGGCCAACTATTGGCCCAACTGAATCATCCATTGCTTCTTCGTTAAACAAGTAGTAAATTCCATCGGTAGTAATGCACCAATGTATGCCAAAAACACGCCAATACTTGTCCGCCATGACACATTGGTGTGACATTTCAAACTGACTATATATTGTATGGTCTATTGTAGTCAATTAAGGAGCGTCATGCAGTCCAATTGAGTTCATTACGATACCCAAGCGTTTGTATGAATTGTTAATAAAGCTACAATTTTATACGTGTATCATTGTCCGAGTATTTTTAGTTTGAATTGGTCCTTTTGGTGCCTTACTTACATTTTGGCTAGATTATTTACATACTTCTTTAAAGATTTTTTTATGTTGTATGCAATTAAAATTAGGAGTTAGAATTTCACGCCTGCATTTGGGATTTTACACCTGCATTTACACGTTTACAGTCAGTTCCCTGTATTGCCTGACCCCTCGGCACTATGTCCTCTTCCCCTCTTCTTCTATGCAAGAGAGGTTAAGTATTGCAGATTTGCAGGGCAAAAGTAAATATGCGTGCATCCTAACTTTCCTGAGGTACGAATGCCTAGGGTCCAAAAATACGGCAAGTCGACAAGCAGACTGTTCAGAAACCCTAACATCATGAAGCGTAGTAATTTAGGTATAATATGGGCAAGTAAGTAGCTTCTATGAAAGTTCCGCTACTAGATAATCGTCTATCTACTATTGTCTATTTATTATTGCTGCTATCAATGCATATCAAATAAATTAAATATTTAATTGAAAACAAGTGGACACTATATGAATGCCGTTAGTAAATGCGTTCTAGAAAAAACGGTCTTAGGGGAACAACCTTCATGATTGACATAAAATAAAAGCGGAGGACAGAATGTTAAGTTGGGACTTACTTAAGTGTTAAAGTAAATAAAAAGTTAAGTAACCGTTGGCGTCGCCCCAACTCGATTGTAATTATTAGATCATCAGATAAGTAGAGGTGAATAGTACAGTTAAGTAGTACCTATTAGGCCAATACAGACATTAGATATTGTGACCAATTTCCTTCTTAACTTCAATGAAATATTTCTTGTTGAATATCTTCTAAAATCAGAAAATGTACCCGCGTCTTTTCAGTACGTACAGGTAAGACCTGGAGACTCGATTAGTGCCCAGTTAGAGTATTGACACTAGTGTATTGGCACTAATCTAGACTCCATGGCTCCAGAGCAGAGACCATAGGCAGAGACTAGAGTCTCATGGTGTCATCCCAAATTGCCTTCAAAAATGTAATACATTACGCCGCTACCTGCCCGTTCATGAAATAAAGGCGTGGTGTTATAGGTTATTGTTTTACTATCTATCAGTAGATGAATGACTTCAATGTCTCCAAAACTGTTCCCAGTTTCCCAATAGTACCAAAACAAAACTTTCTTCATCTGAGTCCAACATGTGTTCTGGCCCTTCATTTGTTTTTGGAGAAGCCATTGTTTTTTTTAGTTTGCGCAACATCTGTTCCGCACTGACCATTTTTATACACAATGCTTGATGTAACAGAACTCGGTAAGCTTTCTCATTTTTATGAGTGTTTGTTAACGTAATTTTGTGTTTTTTTTTTAAATTTTTTCTATGTTCTAGCTTTTGCTTATGGCATTGCCCATGCCCACGTGTACGTTACTACCGTTATAAAAAAAATAAGTAGTGTAGGTACCTACTACGTCATAAACCAAGACAGAAGAAGAAATAATGTAAAAAAATATATAGCCTACCCACAGAAATACTATACGAGCCTACCTGTGTGCCTTCCTACCAAATCTGTCCAGCCGTCAATGATGAAAAGGTAACGGACTTTTTGTTTAAATATGGAAGTAAGTATAGATTTAATAAAATGAAGTTAATTTTAGTGTCCAGTTTATTAAATGGTTTTACACTGGCCCAAAAGGCTGGACCTTCGAAAACATCCTGAACAAGAAAAGCGGAACAAATTTAAAAATAAAATGCAGGAATACATGACAATCCAAATGACAATGCCAAATATTTAATGTGCAATCGGTGTTTTTGAACTTGAAACGCGATTCTCATTAGGAGTGCGTTCTACAATTATGTAGTTCTGCGCAACTAAAGTGCTACAAGAGTCTTTTCGGCAAGAGTGTTGCTGTTGTTTGAATATTCCTGAAATCGATTTGGGTACATAATGGTTATAAAAAATAAAAGAGAATGCTCATGGAAGTATGGAATCCCGTACCATGCTGCATCAAAATCAAACCTTGTTTTTTATAGACTACACTGATCGTATTAACTCCAACAAAAATTATTTTTGAAAAAAAAAACCCGCGTTTCAGAGTTATTTTATAAAATCGAAACTAACCTAAAAAGTAGGTCTATTTTTTCGACGCTACCAACGACGTATTTTAACACACATACATTACATTATTGCTCTAAAAACAGCGTAATACACTAATATTAGTAAGAATTACGAGTTAAAGTAACATCCACAGTATGCTTGACTGAAACTCGATTTTATTTTAGACCTTTACATTGCCAATAGTCAGTCAGTACAGTACAAATGTCAGATGCCACAGATAAGATAACTATAAACCATAGAGTATAGTAAGTGCTATAAACTAGTCGGGATTTAGGGATGTAATCGATAAATCAAAATCTTTAGGCTGAGAAAATCTATTTTGTTGCAAATAGCAATAAACCAAACTAAATCGATTTGGTGTACTGATCTTACTTAATTGTAATTAATTTTAGAGTCCGCTCGACAGACAAGGGTTTGTTCAATTGAAACGGAACGTCATTTATATTCAGTTGAAACGGAACGTCATATAAAGGGAGTAAAACAATATTCATACTTTTAAACTCGAAAAGTATATTTCCAGTTCAAAAATCAAATCCCCGACGCGTAATGCCGTAAAAAAATATGAAACTAATTACTATAATATTTTGGTTTTGAGGCGCGAGACTTTTTGGTACCAACTTTGGTCATTGTCCTTTCCCGATTACTTGCGATTTACGTCATAGGCCAAAATACTCGTGTACAGTTAAATAAACGCCTTACGCAATCACAGTGCTCAAACTCAAACCCAAAGCATTTATTTCAATTAGACCATTACTGGTACTTTTGAAGGTCAGAAAAACAAAGAAAACGAACAGTCACAGTCACAAGGTATAATAACTTTTAAAAGTACTGTAGTTGCATATTCCAAAGCGTAGATCTCTATGGAGAAGAATGGGCAAGAAAATACATGGATACTCTTTTATAATTACAAGATCTTGGTTACATAATTCATGTTGAGATTATTCATATATGTGAGAACGATGTAGAAAGACGTGCTCATTAAGAGCGTCCTGAGTAAACTCTTTAATTCAACAATTTAAAAACAAATTAGTTGAAATAAACCGTGGCAGCTAAGATATGACTAGTCCCAACTATCCCCTAAATCCCTAGTACCCGCATGTATCAGCACCATTCAGCTCAACCACATCCCAACCGACATTTGAGTCAGCATGACGATCTCTCAGCCACCAGGGCACATTCGAGTCAATGAAAGATAACTAAATATAAATCGTAGCATAACAGTACATAGTACTCTCACATGTGCTATGCAATTATACAGTACTAAGAGATTGAATCTATACAATTCAAAGATATTTTTACAATCTTCTGCAGCTTCCACTATAACTTCACATGGTAATCAATTAGTTTGCCCCTATGGTTGTGGAGCAGGAGCAGCATTGAGCCAAGCATTTTTGTCATCAATGTAATCCCTCAAGTTATCATGCTGTATAGAGTGCGTTTTACACAAAATTTTAATTTCGCCTCATCAGTTGTAGAATAAGGGGAGGTATTTTATTGTAACATAATGCCTGGCTGTACTAGTTGGTCCCTGTTTCTAGTATTATAGTGGTGTCGGTCACCTCTTTTACTAAATAAATGCAGATTTTTCCGTACGTATATTTATTATGTTTTCATAGATATATTGACAAGATACTGTCATGATGTTAATTTCCTTACACAGTTCTCTTAGAGAATCGCGCCTACGTATATCATAATTATAAGGCTATAACTCTTTTCTGCAAAATAAATATAGAATCGATGTCTACAGCCCGTCCCCATAGGAAAATACCGTATAACATAATACTATGAAAATAACTAAAACAGACTAGCGTCGCGGTATCTATATCAGTAAATTGACGGTTTTTTCTAACAGCATATGCTGGATTAGGGCTACTATTTATGAGAAAAAAACTCGTGAACTATGTAGGGTAATAAACTTTAAGGTTTTGGAGGTAATCTGTGTGACTGACGTGGCGGTTGCGTGTCAGTCAAAATGCTATGGTTTACCGCTGCCGGATTAGTAATGATAAAGTCGTTTACCGCATAAGGATTGAAAATAAAAAAGTAAACAAATTCTATTAGTATTTTTTAATTATTATTCTATTAAACGTAGTGTACCTATACCTATTATGTTTATTGATATCGGCGGAACTGATGAGGTACAAAAAACTTTAGTTATAATGCCCAATAAAAATAAGTAGGTAGGGTAGGTACCTACTCATTCCATAATTCAAAAAATATTTTACAAGTTTTACACTAAAACGTTTTTTGTGTCCGACTGTCCGTCAGTTTAATCATATTTAAAATTCGAAAGAGGTTACATACATTGACATTCTTAAAACAATTTACACTGCTGGCTGAATATAAAACTTTCAACAGCGCCTAAAGAAAAAATATAATTTTTTGACAAAAGAAATAAAAATCTTCCAAAATTGACAGTAGTTATTTGACACACCGTGTTTCTGTTTGTTTCAAGATTGTTTTATTTCAACTGATTAAACCGTATTGTAATAATTCAACAGCAAAAAATTTATTCTCAAAAAATAGTCCCTTTGAAAGCTGGCAAGCAGATTTTTTCTTCAGGTAAGATTTTCTGTTTTTTGTATTTGACGTATCGACTTCTTGTCGAGTGATGTGTGCAGTTTGTGCATCCATTGAAAATGTATAATCCTGAACAAATACCCATGGCTTATCATTGACATTATAAAAGATACACAAATACTGTAATGGGTTCCGCTACTCATGACAGTACAAAAGATACACAATGAGTTCCAGCTCATTACAGTAGTTGTGAATCTTTTGTAATGTCAATAAGAAGCCACGGGTGATGACAGCATCTACCAACAT
Organism: Eurois occulta; assembly: GCA_950022335.1. Lineage (NCBI taxonomy): Eukaryota > Metazoa > Arthropoda > Insecta > Lepidoptera > Noctuidae > Eurois > Eurois occulta. Next base: position 16,183,619 of record OX465495.1, on the reverse strand, counting down.
CAAGAATCGTGTCGTAAACATCTAGCTAACGAAGAAAGAGAAGCGTTTACCCAGTGACTGTATCCGTTTATCTCATTTCATTTGTGTCGTAGCAGTGGAAACAACTGCAACTTAAAAGTTTTTGGGTGTAGTTGTAGATTGGGATTCAGGCAGGCACCGTCATCACCCGACGGCACCCACAGCTGGGCATAGGCCTTTGCTTGTGCTAATTTCCGCGTTCATGTGCTAGGCACTTCGCTTTGTGTAAATATTTCACCACCTCAAAAAGCTGAAGAATACCGCCATGTCCTAGAATAAATATTTGAACCACTAAGGATACGCGTTGTGGGATTACAGGCCTACTAGCTTTCGTGGCTTGTAATGTATCCCAGCAATAGAAACATTATTTTGCCGATTATGCTTATGAATATGCTAAGGCTAATAGAATTGACGCGCCGGGGTATTACATGGGAGTTGGGACTTAAACACACTGGACAAGTGTGGGTAAGTCTACGTATACATACTTGGTATAGTTATGACATTTCTTCTGTCAGACTCTTTAAGGTGTAATCTAAAATCTTTTGGGTACAAGACTTTGGCCTAACTCTGCGGAATTCAGGTAAAAATGAATGCTATGTGCAGACAGACGTAAGGTGTCCCCGCAGCTGGCTCAGAGGGGGTGGAAGGGTTGTGGGGGTCTCAGGGGGTCACCCGGTCAGCGGGTTGTGATGCCACACTGTTGTTTTTGCGTGTTTTGATTACTTTACTAAGTGTAACGTGTGTCATGGGCTGCTAACTCGGTCAATGTAATGCCTATGCAAAAGGTTTTTGTGCCAAGCTTTACTGCTGAACTAGAATTAATGTACGGATTTGCTTATGTTTTGCGCAGTTTCTTTACTGTAACTCATTTGAATAAAGTAAAAAACACTTCTTGTAATGTCTAGTCGATAGCAATACATTACACACTACAATAACAGATACCTAATATAAATAACAAACGGAAAATATCACAGGTCACTAACTTCCAATGTCTCTAAAACTTCAGAAACTCTACAAGATAAAAGATTTAAGACAAATATTACAAATCTCATCACATTACGTAACTACCTATAATCTGACCAACCTAACAAGTTTTGAAAGTAGAGACAAAAGTACAAGTAGGCAACTACTCGATAACTAAAACATAAATAAAATAGTCAACTCCATATTTCATGAAGCTTGATTTATATGAGTTCAGACTCAGCCGTGTCATTAAAAGTTCGTTACAAAATGGAGGCTAGTGCTTGTGTGTAACGACGCGTAACAAAGCAACTGAAAAAGTGTGAAATAGTGTGTAATCTAGATTTAGGTTGCAGGAGTCGCCGGTAGGGTGACCATATACCTACTGTTGATACTTTTTGTCGACTACAAGTCTACAACTTTTTCGCCCTTTGTTATTTATTTATTTATAAATAGGAAAACCAACAGCTATAATAAATGAGTAACAATTGTATATGCAACACAGAGCCAATTACAGGTTCCCAACAGTAAACACAGAAAAGGTATTAGAACTCGTAGGATCACTAGTTAACAAGCACGACATAAAATAAAAGGAAGTAAAATAAAATTATGAGAATGTCTTGTTTTTAGAGAAATGTGATGAGTAGTCGGGCATCTGGTGTCAAGTGTTTTATTTGAAACTAGCGACCCGCCCCGGCTTCGCACGGGTGCAATGCTGATACTAAATATACTATCCCCGGCCGGTACCGCCGCAACCGCTATGTCCCTGCCAGTGCCGGCGTAAGGGCCACTGACACCCCGGGCGAAAATATTGTGGCGCCCACTTGAGGGAAGCAATATCAAGTGTTAGTTTTTTGCTGATCCCAAGTAAAATTATATTAAGAATTTCATCTTTCCTTTAGCGTTACCCAGAGCTAACGACCTCAAACCACAAACCCTCAAAAAATCCATCTAATAAAAATCTCAATAAAAAATATGCATATGCACAGAGAGTAGAGCACAGTTTTGAGGGTTTGCACCAGGGGAGGCCAGAGACTCCAACTCCAGACCTTGGCGCCCCCCAGAATTTGTCGCCCTGGGCCGTCGCCCCACCGCGCCCCCCCCTAACGCCGGCACTGGTCCCTGCATTTTATATCTGTGATATCTTCGAAAATATTCATTTAAATTACAGACTGTGAAGGGCCATATTGATCTATATTATATGCACAATGTATTTAAGGTACTTAATTGGATAAGGATTAATGTTGTATCGCTTCGTAAATAAGCCATTATTTCCCGTGACAAGTAAAGGATAAAAAATGGTTATTGTGGGTTATCCCTAAGAGATAGACATATGTACCATTACGGAATTTTTTGTTGACCTTTTTAAGGTGTACAATACTATAGTACATTATTTTGATCTATCTCGTAGGGTTCAGCCAGCGTTTGCAATGTAAGCGCAAAAAAATGTGTTTATTAACGACATCACATTAGAAACCTCTAAAATTATCAGTGTTTCTCTACTACAATATTATGTATGTATTATACATATAAAGCTTCCTCTTGGATCACTCGTTATCTATTAAAACCGCATCATAATCCGTTGCGTAGTTTTAAAGATCTAAGCCCTGTCTGTCCCTATGTATAGGGACAGACAGCGGGAAGCGACTTTGACTTTTTGATTTCAGCCAAAAATCTAGGGTATTTCTTTCACACACACACGCACACAGGGAGTGCCAAAATAGATGGTTAGTCAGTTAGGATTATGACGTGGATAACTTCCAACCTAGCATGTACCGGACGCACTTACCTAGGTATCGCCTCTCGTTGATGCTTATAAAGCACTGAAAACCTTGAAACATGTCTCCAATAATCCCAAACACAATGCTACCTTGCTCCGATGTTATCGTGGATTATCAAAATAATTGAACTAAATTACTGCCGAAGCAGTTTGTAGCAAGTCGAGTCGTGCCGAAGTAGGTGAATATACAGGGAGCAACTGGTTCGGGGAACTTCGGGTATCCTCGGGTGACTATAGTTACTTTGGGAAACAATGCCGTGTTTTACCGGTGACAGGGACTTTTCGACATTCGAGTCTAAATTCGAATAGCGAAGTTTCCAGCAGTTTGATTTGTTATTGAACAAGGATTTAAATACTCATATGCGAAATTATTCCTGAAAATGTACTGTGACAGTTCTTTAAGGCTACGACGTTATTAGCGAATGTTTCTTAGCATTTTTAAGTTCAGTTGACTGTTACAGGATCAAGTTAGTCTCTGAAAAGTGTGCAGGACCTAAAACAGGACCAATTGCACAAATCCGATTACAATTAAAACGGGACATCGCCAGTTTCAAAACGCATGATAGTTTAACCGCCATTTTTAATTTCAAAAACCAAGGTTACAATTTCACCTTCACCCTTCAAGGGCTGTATAAATTTCTTGTAATTTGCCACACACAAATTAGAGGACAAGTTATTTTCTAATCCCGTGGGATATTTTTCAAGCATATTTTTATAGTTTGTAAGATACACCGACGCGCAAACTTTGAACGTGAATTCAAATTACCATTTTTCACTAAAAAAAAATACCTTTTCATACATAATACGGTCAAAATGTATGAAAAAAGTATGTATTTAATATTTTGTGGCCTTGTACAGACGCCAGCACATCAAGCTACCAATCAACCTTGAACCTAATGTTTTAGTAGCAGTAGCTTGATGAGCTGGCATCTGTACATTCATAAATAAATATCTAGTTATGGCTAACTGCATGTCCAGCAGAATCTTGCGCTAGTTTCACAGAAGTCAGCATCAGGCCACGACGATGCGACGTTGAAAACAGTTCAGTTTCTCTTCCGAGAACTGATAAAGATTTTGTGGAGTCAGCGCATTCAAGCAGTGTGTTTAGACGTACTGCGCGGGGTTGGGTTACTGCTTAACAACGCTGATTGTTCATCTAGTTCGTACTTATACGTTAAGTATGAATTAATTAATTTAATTATATTAAGCACTTGCATTATGTTAAACCGTTGGCTGTCAATTCTAGATCTTTGACAGTCGTTAAGTGGTCAATGACCCGAAAGTCTGACAACCAGTCTACCAAGGGGTATCGTATTACCCATTACTAACTGGGTTGTGGAGGTCAGATAGGCAGTCGCTCCATGTAAAATACTGGTATTTAACTGCATCCGGTCAAACTGGAAGCCGACTCTTACATAGTAAGTAAAAGTTAGGCCTAGCATTTTCCCAAGTATGTTGGGGTCTCTTGACTTTCATTATGTTATTTGTAATATCGACTTAGCCCGATTTACATTAGTCGTGTTAAGTAGGTACAGTGGTGTAAACTGATCGGACAGTAGCTACTAGCAAGTAAACAGTCACTGTCTAGGTTTTCGCCATTTGCCACTGTACTTCTAGTAGCTACTCGCCACTGTCCTTGACCAATGTAACTCGGGCCTTAATCGTTCTTTAACTGTTAACTTTGTTGGATATCCTCCGGATAGTATGACAGTAACGCACGCCCCGTGTTTTGAACAAAATTGTGTTACTAATGCTTTCTCAACTGCACCAGATTTTTAACTGACAATATCAGGTTACAGAACTCAAACTCAAACTCAAAGCATTTATTTCAATTAGACCATTACAGGCACTTTTGAAAGTCAAAAACAAAAAAGCTAAGCTACAGTCACATTCACAAGGCATAATAACTTGCGAAAGTACTGTAGTTGCACATTCCAAATCGTAGATCTCTATGGAGAAGAATGGGCAAGAAACTCCATGGACACTCTTTTTAATCAAAATATTGTTACAAAATCTTGGTTACATCATTCATGTTGAGATTATACATATAAGTATGTGAGAACGATGTACAAAGACGTGCACATTAAGAGCGTCCAGAGTAAAAGATTAAACTAACAATTTAAAAATAAAGTAATTAAAATAAACCGTGACAGCTAAGAGATGACCAGTCCCAACTGACAGCGCTCGTTCACGAACATGACGCATGGATCAGCGCCATTCAACTCAACCACATTGAAGGGAACTAAATGACCCGACACACCCGCCACCATCAGCGAGACATTTGTGTGAGCATGACATTCTCTCAGCCACCAGGGCACATTCAAGTCAATGAAGATAACTAAATGTAAATGGTAGCTTTACCGTACATAGTACTCACACATGTGCTATGCGATTATATAATACTAAGAGATTGAATCTATACAATTCAACGATATTTTTACAATCTTCTGCAGCTTCCACAATAACTTCACATGCAATTAGTTTGCCCCTATGGTTGTGGAGCAGGACCAGCATTGAGCCAAGCATTTTTATCATCAATGTAATCCCCCAACTTATAATATGCTTGCCTACATAGTGTGCGTTTTATACAAGATTTAAATTTCGTCTCATTCAGTTGTAGAATGTGGGGAGGTATTTTATTGTAACATTTTAAACAGTACCCCATGAAAGATGAGTCTACTTTAGCTAGCCTGAAACCTGGTTGAGTTAGTTGGTCCCTATTTCTAGTATGATAGTGGTGTCGGTCACCTCTTTTACTAAATAAATGCAAATTTTTCCTAACGTACATGATGTTTTCATAGATGTATTGACAAGGTACTGTCATGATGTTAATTTCCTTAAACAGTTCTCTTAGAGAATCGCGTCTACGTAGATCATATAAGGCTCTGATAGCTCTTTTCTGCAGAATAAATATAGACTCAATGTCTGCAGCCCGTCCCCATAGTAAAATACCGTATGACATAATACTATGAAAATAACTAAAATAGACTAGCCTCGCGGTATCTACATCAGTAAATTGACGGATTTTTCTAACAGCATATGCTGCTGAACTCAGCCGTCCTGCAAGAGAAGTTATATGCGGACCCTATTGAAGCCTTGAATCGAGCGTGATCCCCAAGAAAACAGTTTTTTCGACGAATTCTAGTTTCTCTTGATTCAATACTATGTCACTATCACTACTTTTGACATTCGGTAGAGCAAATCTTATACACTTCGTTTTTTTCCCATTTAATACTAAATTATTCGCGGTGAACCAATTATGGACCAGCAATAGGGCGTTATTTACGTCGTCAAGATTTGTGGCACGTCTGTTTGTCTTAAATATTAAAGAGGTATCGTCAGCAAACAACACCATTTGTGGTTAGTTTTTAAATAAATGGGGTAGATCATTTATATAGACTAAAAAGAGGAAAGGACCTAATATCGAACCTTGCGGTACACCCATACTTACTTTTAAACCCATTGAATTGACACCATTTATTTGTACTTGCTGATGTCTATCGTTTAAATACGATTTAACTAAACTGAGCGCAAGTTTCCCTAAACCGTAATGTTCAAGTTTCAAGAGTAGGGTTTCGTGGTTTACGCAATCAAATGCTTTCGAGAGGTCACAGAAGATTCCTATGGCATCTTGTGCCTCTTCCCACGCCGTAAATATGTGTTTTAATAAGGTGACACCGGCGTCAGTCGTGCAACGTCATTTGGTGAAACCATATTGTTTCTCATGTAAGATTTTATTGGTGTTAAAGTGTGTGAGCATTTGATTAAGCATTACCTTTTCAAACACCTTGCTGAAAACCGGCAACACGGATACGGGTCTATAGTTATTGGTGTCTTTACTGTCCCCGGATTTGAAAAGTGGTATTACCTTGCTGTATTTCATAAGGTCCGGGAAGACTCCTTGGTCCACACATAAACTAAATATTAAGGCTAAAAACGGTGCTATAGTCTCAATAATAGCTTGACAAACTTTAATGGACATTCCCCAAAGATCTTCAGTTAATTTGATTTTGATTTCCTTAAAAGCTTTAATGACTGTGATGGGGTTTATATGCTTAAATTGAAACTCAACCGGACAGGCTGAAACGTTCGCTCTCAACAAATCAATAGAAACCAAGGGTGAGGAATTTAAGGTTTCAGTAGTTTTAAGTGGGATACTAGTGAAGAAATCTACAAATTCTTGAGCAACTTCGTTTTTAGACCACGTGAAGTATCTAGTGTGATATCATTATTATATTTTTTATGTCTATTAGTTTCACTATTGATAATTTTCCAAACCGTCTTTATTTTATTATCGGCGGATTTAATCTTGTTGCTAATGAATAAGGCTTTAGCTACCTTACAAGTGTTTTTAAAAAGTTTAGAGTAAGTTGCAACATATTTATTAAAAGTTTCTGAGTTGATGTAAGGCTTAAGGCCGTACAGTTCAAACAATCGCTCCCTACTTTTCCTAATACCCTTAGTTGCCCAGTCACTGAACATAAACTTTGGGCAAATAGATTTAGGTTTCATTTTTAATGTATTATTAAACTCGGTGTAAACTACCGAAAAGAATTCCTCATAAAAGTGATTTACATTTTCAATAATATGGTCCGGAATACCTAAATTACTAATTAAGTTATTATTAAATTTATTTAAATTACTGGGTGTCATTTGTCTGGACTTTATCTGAATTTTTTGTAATGGTGTGTAGGACTCGAAAACAACGGTTTGACCGCTATGATCAGAATTAAGGTAATTTACAATTGATTTATCCAAGTAGTCGCAGCAACAAAAAACATTATCAATACATGTTGCAGTATTTGTAGTAATTCGGGTTGGTTCCGAAAACACGTTTAACAAATTAAATGATTTAAAAAGATGTAATAATCTACTGCTATTTGAATTTTGATCTAAAATATTAACATTAAAGTCACCACAGATTTATTACCAGTTGCAAGCTTTGCTAAAGTATCTTCCATTACCGATTCAAAAATAGAGTAGTTTTGATAATTTGGGGGTCTGTAAACGCACACTATAACATGCCTATCCAGCTCAACACAAGACAGCTCAATATTATGTTCAACCGATAGATCAACAATATCACTACGAGTCTTAAATTTAATACAATTTTTAACTAAGATTAATGAACCCCCACGAATCTTAGCTTTCCGGTTAAAGCAACTGCCCACACTGTAATTTGCGTAATTAATTAGCATTTCATAATCTTTTAACCAATGCTCAGTGAAACAAACAATTTCAATCTTTGTTTTTTCTAAAAACAATTCAATTTCTAGTTGCTTTGAAGAGAAACCTTGAATGTTTTGATGAAATAATTGCATGGAATTCTGCTTAGCCCCTTTTTTACATTTAGCTATTTGAGAGCAAGAAGATACAACTATATTGTTGTTGATCGGTGTAACATCAATGTTACCGGTACCCTCTGTTGTCTTACTAACTAGTTTAAATGAGTATCCGGAGTGAGCCCCAAGACTCCTATGCCAACACAACAAACATAAACTCAACATTTCTTGCAAAAATTGTCTCGTTATAAGCGTACTTTTGAACTGTAAGAAAGGTATAGCTATCAGCTCCAGTAAATAACGGTGAAATAACTAGGATATTACTACTTTAGTGCTAATATAACTTCCAGATTACTGCATGGAATGACTTACTTGCATGGTTTCCAATACTGTTATGGCATGGTACCATAATTAAGTTCTCGAGAGACATACCTAGATACTTAGCAGTACGGTAGTCGAAAGTTTCGCTAATCTTTAACGAAAATCTGTTAACTGGTTCGCGTGAGCTGAAAGATAAAAAGGGTTTTTTTTAATATTCGGTTTAAAATAAATTTAATTGTTCATTTCCATTTGTTTTTTTTATTACATTAGTTGTGGATGTGTATGATATGAGCCTCTTTCTGCTTTTAAAGACATATTCGCTCTTGTTTTGCGCTCCAAGCCCACGTCAGCACAGCACATCGAGCTATGCATGGAAAATAATAAGTAAAATGATCATAGGGTCTTACATGAACTCCCGCCTTTTTCGAATAGGGGTAGACAGAAACTACAGAATGCCTCCTGCTACGATCCTTACAAAACCTTTTGCTTAGTCGTGCCTAGGATAACGATAATACTTAATGCGATTTTACTTGCAATATCTTAGCTAAGCATTGCATTTCCAGAACAGGACAACTTTAAAAACTTTGGAAAATTCCTGCTGAAATAAAAAAAATATCTTCAATAAATGATTGTCTATTCCTGTAGCAAAACGTAGTCACGGCATCTGTCGGCGACTGTACTCGCTCAGTACTCGAAGCGCAGACGTTGCGGTACACTCGACGACACAATATTTACGATCACGTGACCCGAATATCTTTGTATTCTAATTTTGTGAAAACTTCGGTTTTCAGCTCTCTAATGTATAGGATGCGGAAATGTCTTTTTCTTTTCTTTGTTTATTTACGATTTGATTTGTGATGGAAATTATTTGTTGCGGATTAAAGTACTTAAAGAAGTAGTATACCTTGGGTACTATACTTATAGAGAAGTCAATCAGTGATAAGATGATGTAGAAAAATAGTTTAGAAGTTATGAGGGAACAGATGAACATACATACCCATATACATACATACATTCCGGTCAAAATCATAACCCCTCCTTTTTGCCTCGCCGAAGTCGGATAAAAATAAGCTCCGTAAGTCTACAACAACTAAAGTATTCGATAACAACCGCACTCAGCGGTTTACCAAAACCGACATCAATTCGCATAAACTTAGTTTTACGAGTCCACTCGACGGTTAACATCCTCGCTATTTGCTATGGAAATGTGCCCGGAGTTTTATCTAGGACTCCGCTTTTACTGATGTAGGCTCGTAGGTCCGGTTCGTTGTGTTTGTTGAACTAAATAGGTCAATTTATGTCCGTCTACTTTAATTCTGCATAATATACGTATCTATCTACTTACCGCTTTGTGATGCCCAGCAGTCTTCGCATGGTCTTTTTATAAATATTGTTTAGTTTATTAAGTTTTTAAGGCTTTTGTCACGTCAAGGTCTTCTATATTATGCTTGTCATTTTGAATGCTCCTAAAGTGAAGGTCAGCAGGCTTTTAAGTTTCATCTTTGTCTTGAGCAGACGAGGACATTCTGCCTCATGACAACCACATGTCCTAAAACCTAAAAATCAAAGACATGTCCCATCATCATGATTATGTCCATGTCATGTTGATCATGTCCGCTTTGGGCCTGCGAACTGTATTGATGACTCGCCTCCTTTCACAGAAAAGACGCCTTCATACCACCTTATAGGCTAATTATGCATGTACACCTTTTTTAAACTAGGAAAATTTGCATTGGTTTCAATATAACATTTATCGGAACGCCTGTTGATTTAACTTATGTACACATTCTTATTTTCATATTCTTAATTGTCCTCCATTGCATCTTAATTTTAGTCTTTATTGTTACAAAATTCAGAACACGTGTTCCTCTTCTCCTTATGCAATCAATATTGATGTTAATCAAGTGTGTAATCTCGCCGCTTTCCTTCCGAGGAACTGTGCGTGACCTCATTAGCTTAAGCACTCGATTTATTCTCGAGAGAGTTTAGAATTTGTTATTGTAATTAAAATTTTCGCGCCTTTAGTTGTTACTATAATTTCTTGGAACTTTGTTGGCTGAGAAACGGAGGTCCGTGTTGGGAATATTATCATTCCGCATCAAAACGATGGATAAGTAATAGCTAAGATGAAATTATGGAACCAATTCCAATATTATAAACACTGAGGCAGCCCTTTCTTTCTGTTACCTTTTCATATTTCGATTAAATTTGTCTCACAGGAGCTATGCATGACATAGATTTATATCTCGATACGTTGATTATCCGTCGTATTTTTTTTCTCATATGGCGAAGATATAGCTATCACTATGGTTGTGTATCAACTACATATATTTAAGAATTCTAGGTCCCTCTTGACTTTTTTATAAAAAACATTTCGGTAACTGTCTCACGGGATCGTACTACCGAAATAAAAAGGGCCATGTTAATCCAGGTTATAAACTATCTGTGTGACAAATTTCATCCAAATCAATTCAGTAGTTTAACAAATATCCATTCATCTATCCTCACAAAGGTTCCCATTTGTAATAGTATTGTAAGACAACAGCAGGAGTGCGTATCATATTTCTGACAAATAATACTCACGTAGAGGAGTGGAAAAAAAAATACAACAGTTAAAGCCCCAGGAAAGGAAGGCATTGGTCTATAATTACTGCAGAAATAATTCCACGTGGTTCCATGTATTTATTATTTTTCCAAGTAAAGCCACGTGCTTCGGCCGTTGCACTTCAAACCGTGGTCGATCTTATCCCGCCACCTAATCATAGTTCAGGATATCACGTAATATTTAACACCACGCTCCTGGCTTGGCGCCATTTGTTATGTTATTTTAACGCCCACTTGTCAAACACTTGGTTTAAGAGGTCCTTTTGAATACAAAGAGTGCAGATATGTTAAGGGGCGCAAAAACAAGACTCAAAACAGGCCTAAAACTATACGTTTATAAAATATTTAATGTGTGAAGAATGCTGTCAGAGTTAAACAGAACACCTTTTTACGGTAAAACTATGTTTTTTTATAGATCTCTGTGCTTATTTATTTACAACACCTTTTACATCTAAGTATGTTTAACAAATAAAAACTTTGACTTTAAGTTCAGTCTAGTAGTTGGCCACTAGTATGTCAGGTACATTGGTGGGGGGACCAATGTACCTGTCATTCTGGCGGCCAACTTTTGGCGCTTCAAAATTACTTTCCCAATTCACAACAAAACACACATTCCCCACTTCCCCTTCAAAGTAATTTTACCAACATACAAATACCATGGCCATACTTCCAGACGTCTACCACTTCTGGTCACCCCCTTGACCGCCACACGCAAGGGGTCATCGCCCCCGGTCACGTGGTCCGTGGTTCTTACCAAGACGATGTAATTGCCAGTTATGCGTAGCTTTTTAGCAATAACCGCCCGATTGCATGACGGTTGGTGAAAAAGTGCAATGCTCTTGGGTTATGCTCTTTTCCTTGATAGTTGGTGTTGGTGTAGTTAGTTACATAGTTACACTCGATGTTTTATTAACGGTGATTGAAGGATTTTTGTTGAATTAATGTACCAAAAGTCAGATTTGTTAAGAAGACATGCTGCGCCGACCCCAAGTAAATTGAGATAAGGGTAGGGGGGAATGATGATAATCATGATTTACCAAAGGCCGACAGCTGAAGATCCGAGCAACTAGAATGTAGCAGTAAAGCAAATGATGAATGCCTCATCACGCCTTTTTTTTTTTTTTTTGGAGGGTGGGAAATCATCAAATGAATCCTCCCGCCCTGGGCGGAGCGGAAGGGAGTGTCAGACTCTTACTGACTAAAAACCACCCATGTTCCTTCATTGGCCCTTTATGTTCCAGGGCCGCGGTATCTCTTTCGAACAGTCCCGCAGCCCTGGCAGGCACCGGCCCTTGCGGGCCCCTCCCGTTTGCTGACAACTCTTTGAGGCGCGCGTGGAACACGAACGCGCCGTCGACACGGCCTGCCCGTCGTCACACGACGGACGGACGGCGAGCTAATGCCTCATCATGCCTCTATTCTTATTCTTTATTGCACACAAAATAACAAATTTGGATACAAATTGCAATAATATAACTTATGTACAATGGCGAGCTTAACCCAGAATTGGGTTTTCTTACAGCAAACCAAATTTTGACTGCGAGATTTGCAGAAGAATATACTTATGGTGCAATAACATTTACAAATTAATTAATTTTATAAATTAAACATCTCCCATCGCCTCTATCGTTGAGGCTAAAACGGAATAGGGAGAGTTTTCGCCGCCATTTTAAATAATCAGCGATCAACTATTAATGTTGTACATGTCTGTTCATTGTGTGAGGAATCATATGAAAGAAAAAGGAGCAAATGATAGCGTGACGGTTGACAGAGGACAATGGAAGAAAAAGAAGTGTTGAGCCGACCCCAAATAACATGGGACAAGGGCAGGAAGATGATGACGTCTGTTCCTGACCTTGACTTACAATTATTGTACGTTTCTTGGAAGAGAAAATAGTTGACAGATAGGCGCTCCTCGTCTGAGGGGGGCGACTGCCTAAGTAGCTAAGTAAGAACGTAGTTAGCAACTTAAGTAAATAAATATCCTCCTCTATCGTTCTTCTGAATTCGAGGAGCTTGTGGCTAAATAAGAACAGCCGCTCGGGTCGATCTTTAGGTTAAGCCGTGCTTACCTAGGTTGGTCCGTGGATGGGTTACCACCCATTACATACCGAGTTTCCTCCGTGCCTCAGAAAGCACGTTAAGCCGTTGGTTCCGGCTGCCATTTGACAGTCGTTACAGGTAGTCAGTCAGTGACCCGAAAGTCTGACAACCAGTCTTACGAAGGGGTATCGTGTTACCTAGCGCTAACTGGGTTGTGGATTGTGGTGGTCAGATAGGCAGTCGCTCCATGTAAAATACTAGTATTCAGCTGCATCCGGTTAGACTGGAAGCTTCGTAATGTTAGTTATTACAACTTCTGGAACCTATTCTTGTAAAAGCGACCACAAACCCTGTATTTAATAGAACGAATATTTAACTAGGCAGTCACCGTCATAATTACATAATTATCATGAAAAAAGTGTATGTATGTAGGTCACTTAGGTATGCGAGATACACGGCCTGTCTTTTAATTATTCATATCATTTTGCCCCACTTCTACTAGGTCGAAAGTTATTAAAAACTTATACAACAGTATTTTGTTATTTAATTAAGTAAGTAAAGTAACTGGCTGAGTAGGCTGATAAACTATCTTGAGTTTGAAGAGAGGTTACCGATTGCCTCTGTCCTCTACTTCTTATTTTTCATGTCGCTAGTACGACAGTACAAATTGTTACGAGCTGGGTATGGGATAAATTAATTACTACCGATAAAACGACAAATAACTTTATTAATTACAACTTAATCACAAATACACTACTGATCACTATTCACTTAAATATCGCACTTCTAGTTCACTTCGATTCGCTTCGTTGTGTAGCCAAAATCAGACTGACTGCTCCTGCAAACACGACGTCTATTATTTTATATGTCGACCGATCCTTCGAGAAGGTTCGTCAACTATCTCGAATCTTCTAGAAAGCTCCATAGTATATAATAATATGTAATACATTGTCCTTCGAGAAAGTTCTACAACCTTCTTTAATCTTCTAGACAGTTCTATAGTGGAATATTCTAGATTCTTATAGACAGGTCCTTACTAGAACATTGGAGACTCGTACGTAAACTGGAATGTTCTCGTAAAGCAGCCGACGTAACAATATTTTAAATAACCTAAAACTTCACGCCGTTGCGTGTTGGTGCAGTGGTCACTTGACCAGACTGCATGTTTTTTGGCACATCAGGCAGGATAGGAGGGAGGAATATTAGAACTAAAATCTCGTTAGAGTAGCTGGCACTAGTCGGTCAAAGATGAGTTCTGGACGCGAAAAACTCGAATATAATTTCACCAGTAAAATATTCAAAATTCAGAAAGCAAATATGTTATAGGATACATTGTAGTCGCCCGACATACGTTGCAATTTATGCTGTACGACTGATAAACGTTTTTTTTTAGGGTTCCGTACCTCAAAAGGAAAAACGGAACCCTTACAGGATCACTCTGTTGCCCGTCCGTCCGTCCGTCGTCTGTCTGTCTGTCTGTCAAGACCCTTACAAGTACAGTACAAATGTCAGATGCCACAGATAAGATAACTATAAACCATAGAGTATAGTAAGTGCTATAAACTAGTCGGGATTTAGGGATGTAATCGATAAATCAAAATCTTTAGGCTGAGAAAATCTATTTTGTTGCAAATAGCAATAAACCAAACTAAATCGATTTGGTGTACTGATCTTATTTAATTGTAATTAATTTTAGAGTCCGCTCGACAGACAAGGGTTTGTTCAATTGAAACGGAACGTCATTTATATTCAGTTGAAACGGAACGTCATATAAAGGGAGTAAAACAATATTCATACTTTTAAACTCTAAAAGTATATTTCCAGTTCAAAAATCAAATCCCCGACGCGTAATGCCGTAAAAAAAATATGAAACTAATTACTATAATATTTTGGTTTTGAGGCGCGAGACTTCTTGGTACCAACTTTGGTCATTCTCTTTTATACGAAACCCTCGGTGCGCGGGCACTTGCACTTGGCCGGTTTTTTTTTTATAACGCTATTAAAAATTTAACAAAATGATCGTAAAAATTGTACCAAAAGGAACCAAAGTTAGTTGCTCATGCCACACAGCGGGACCAATGACCTATTTGCCTGTCTTCATCCAAGATTACTTATTTCAAACAAGTTTACTTGCACGGCAAGTTTTCTTTCTTAGTAGTTCTGCCACGATGAAGTGCTTTGCGGAATATTATTGGTCTGTCACAGTTGCGGGCACGTTGCAAAAACATTGTCTTTATTGTATTATTGATGAAGATATGCCTCGGCTCTGTGGGTGCGGTGCGGTTCATTTACGGGCGGATTATGATGTGTTTGTAACATAACATTTTGTTTTAACCAACATAAGCCAATGTCGCGGTGCAATCGCATTTTGGAATTAAAGTTAGTTAATATCAGTCTCAATTTAACATCAGACTTGCGTGTTCACTTTTCTTATACTTCTAAAATCACAACAGTACTTATTTTACGATATCTAAAAGTAATTCCCAAGTAATTAAAATAGATCAACAACGTGTAATAAAACAATCTAGTAAAACCTAGTTATTCAAAACATTCAACCTACTTTATAACATGAATATTACTTGAAAAGGCGAAAAAGAACATTCAACAACAAGTAAGAATAATTTATAGATGCAGAAAGTAATGAATAATTATTATGAAATCAAAAATGCTCGCTATCAGTGCGCCCACACCCTCCCACTTCCCGTATAGCGCTCGGATGCTTGCAGATTGCGTTTGTCGTGTTGTCGTGCGCGCCGTGATTTACGAGCCCGCGACAGCCAGCGGTGGGACCGCGGGTCGGTGTGTGCCTCGTGCCTCGCCTGACTAGATGTCGACTCCGTAATGATATTGCCCGCAATTTTATTGCTAATTAAGGGTTGTACAACTCCCGTGATGTAGTTTTTGGTTTAAAGAAAATGTATGTTGATAAAGACAGTAATGGAAATTACTGTCACATGTGTTATTTAGAAACATATTAAACTTCTTTACGCTTTGATTTTTAAAGCTAATCAAACAACCCTAACCTTGAATCCCCACAAAACTTATTTTAACTCCCCAACGCAATAAAACAAATTCATAAGTCCAATATTTCATAAAAAATATGACAGCAGATATTTTTCCTGTTGGGGTTTGACGCACCGTCGCGCGTAGCAAGGCGATGCGACCCCATCCGTCAGTGTAGGCCTCCGCGCGACCGTAGGCACCCGCCCGTAGCAACGCTACGCCGTAACCGCTACGAGAAAACACGTGAAAGATACTTACATTTTAATTGGTTATTTCAATTTTAATATTTAAAAGTTATCGTTGTTTATCATGGATTTGAACGTTTTGGACCTGTTTTATAACAAAATGGGGTAAGTTTACCAACTTTTACGGTTTTGTTTTTGCTTTTTAATGTTTTCTAATTATTGGTTTGTGGATCGTCTTTTTTATGGTTTTGTAATTTGCAAATGACTGAAGTCGACTTTTATTGTTACTGTTTTGAAGGGAATAAACATAAACGTTCTGAAAGCAGGCGGTTGACATGGCATAGCATTGGAGATTTTTTTCCTAGCTGTAATTTATTATTTGATTTACTTGATGATAATGTCACGATTTCATTAGGTGCTCATGTTTTAAGGGTACGGTACAAAACATTTCCCTATACTGTAAGCATGTATTTCCTTTAAATATAATTTTCGAGTTACATGCCCATGTGCTGATTAGTTTCAAAAAGCATGTTTTCATTTTTAGTTGCCATTCAGTTTACCAAGAATACCGTGGTTCGAAATAACTTGGCTGTAGTAGTCAGATATGTAGTCACTTCATGTAAAATACTGGTATACCTAACCTACACCAGATAGCTATCTGGTGTACGCCAGGTAGCCAGCTGGGGAAGTGATTGACTTAGCAAACTGACAAAGTTGGCCGATCTAAATTCACTCGCATTATGCAACCAACTTCCAACCTTCCCACTAGGTGGACCGATGAGCTGGTGAAGGTAGCGAGGATCCGCTGAATGTGGCGACACTTTGGGGGGGGCCCTTGTCCAGCAGTGGACGTCTTTTGGCTGAAATGATGATGCTTAACTCATGTTCGGGTTTGGGCTTGATTAAGCATGATTCAGCACTGACCGGCCGACAATATTGAATGCATATTTTGCCGCCTGAAGATGTGTGTAGAATGCATATTTCGCCGCCTGAAGATGTGTGTAGAATGCATATTTCGCCGCCTGAAGATGTGTGTAGAATGCATATTTTGCCGCCTGAAGATGTGTGTACCGTGAGGGTGTCGTCGCCTTTCCATGACATTCAGTTTGAACGATAACTTTTTTAGCGTGCACATGTTTCATAAGTCGGTAATATTGATAGCTGTAAAGGTCACGTATCGACGGTATCTAATAATTCAAACATGCTCGACGAATCACGGTATTTTTAGGGACTATTTGTAGGCTAAAATTGAAAAACTTCACCACTTCTCATGAATACCTGACCTGTTAAGTACTAATGCATACTGTACGGGCAGCAGCTCCGCACACTAAGATGTAGTAGGTAGGTTAACGAATCACACGGGATGTGTACAGGAAATAAAATCACTGTTTTGTGTCCGTTAATGATTGACAGTTTATTAGGTAAAACATAAACATATATAATGCCTAAAGTAGGTGACTTGTGGCGGGCGTAATAGCATAGTCAGCGAATGTACATAAATCGGTGAATTAGCAAGCGCTTGTTCAGTTAAAAACTAAAACAATTGATATCATGTGGCGATGCTCGTACACATACTCTCGTAGCAGCCAAAACCTTTTAGCATTCCTACAATGAACTTCAACAGAATTGCTAGTAACTTATGTGAATGTCAATTTAATACATTTTTCAATTCTCGTATATCGTATATTGCACATCATCGTTGTGACTTGTGGCTGATGATACGACAGTCTGTCTAGGTCTTCTGGTTTCCACCATCATCTGGTTTGGACATCTTTCTTCAAAGCAATACCTAGGAGCTTGTCGGATGGTTATGCAAAGGGTCTTCTCCGCGTTGTTATAACCCAGTGGATGACTCCCTGTCCTATCTAGAAGTGTAAACGAAGGAAAAGACTAGAACGATCTCGCAATCCATGTTCATAGAGTTTGCAGAACGTTTTTAGTCCTCTCTGACCGGGATCTGTATATTCAAGCAGGTAACCTATTACACTGTCACATAATCCATACCCAAATCCCCAAGTTCAGCAGACAGTATACGGTATTGACGGCCGAGGACAGCCATGTTATCACAACGTCACATCTTTCGGCCCAAATGTGTTTGTTTATACCAAGGCCGATTTTATAAGCTCTTTCAAACTCCACGGTTACGTTCACAATAGTTAGAAAATAAGTTAGTGTTCTGTAATATAGGGATGTTTGTGATTATTACTTTATTCAGGGTCGTGAGGTGACGAAGCGTTGGTATTGTTGTGTCAGCCATGGTCATGTCGGTCGCGGCATGAGTATGAATGAATCGGTTGACAGTCTTGGAAAAATAGGCCAGGTTAAGTCTCTCTTTTAGTGGTAATGGTATTATTTATAGCATCAACGTGTATAGTGATACCTAGTTACTTTAAAGTACTTTCGGCGCAACTTGGATAGCTGTAGCTATCACTTTGCTGATTGGCTATTTTTTACCACGACTGGAGTTTAAACGTATGACTTAAACGTACATGGGACAACATTGAACATGGACTCAAACGTACGTATTGGATCCCTCTGCCTAACTCATCGAGCAAAACAGGCTTGAAATACTCAATCTAATTCCCCCATCCCCATTCTATCATCGGACGAGCAGAGATACGGCAAAGCGTCACCGTGAAGGTTGAAGTCCCACGGACCTGTTTCCACATTAATTGTGCGAACCACCAGTCTGTGGATTCACTGCCAGCTCTGTTTCTCGATCATTATAATCTGGATCTCTTCAAAGTTCGAGTGCATCGGTTTCTTCTGGACATCATCGCTTCACATCCCGCGAGTTACGGCCAAACGAAAGCCAAATTATAATTTAAAAAAAAACGTTACGAGAAATTGTAAAATAAAAAAAAAACATAAAATAGGCCAAATGCTCAATTTACATTTACAGACCGTACAAATTAATCGTTTTCTTAACAATTAACTAAATTTTTACAGCAATTTCAAGCTACATCAACATTATTACTTTTCTACATTGGTGTAGTATTACTTCGTTCAATTACTTTTAATTTGTAAGGTAGGTAACTTAACAGCCGCATGGCAGCCATTCATGACATGTTAACTAGCACCTAAGGTACTAATGTTGACGCCTGTAAAATGGACGGCTGAAACAGCTAGCATTGTACACAATGTTTCATACATTGTATAGCATACCTACCCAGTTCATGCGTACAATTCAAAATATCTGAATTTCTGATAGGATAGATTTCGAACACCTTTAAGATTGTTCATGCAAACGTTTTTATTCTGGTTCTAAATTTAACTCTTCAATTCCCAGTGTCACTAGTAGGTGACAGAAGTTTAATGATTTTTTTCTTATCCACCAGCAACTTGCTTTGAAGTACAACCTTGTGGAATCAGAAGTGCCATACTATCTAAAGAAGAATAATTTAAAATCATGATCATGTGATTTAATTATTCTTAAGGTAGAAATTAAAAGAATTGTGGTAGGAAAAACATCATTAAACTTCTGCCACCTACAAGTGACACTGGGAATAAAAACGTTTGCATGAACAGTCTTAAAGGTGTTCGAAATTTATACCTATCAGAAATTCTGATGCTTTGAATTGTACCTAAATAGATAAAGTTGGATTTTGATCATAATCTTGGGGTAAGTTTTGTTTTAAAGAGTCACAATTAATTATATAAATTATTCTCAATCAACTTTTTTTGTAAGATTTCCACAAATACTTCTAGTCCACCAGAGTGTGACCACCCGAGATCAAACTCATTACATAAATTCAACGATTTCTTCCCCCAAGAAAAAGGATCCGCTCCTTTTGCTTCGTCCCCGTTCTAACATCAGATAAGCACGCCGGTTGCTGCGAGCACTACGCACCTGAACTTTCTGAAGAACTTCATCAACAAGGAAATCATTCCCTCAATATCATCAGTTCCTTAAAATATGAGTAGGTATAGAGAGTATAATTCCTAGACCACATGCCCGTCTTTTTCTACAAAAGCAAGGGCCACATTATTACGTGACATGCCGTGACTAAACAAACCCACAAAGGTATTAGCTTTAGCCTCACTGCACAGCTTATTAAGCTATTTAGTTAAACAAAAAAGGGGAAACGCAAAAATGAGGACGCCATGACAGTGCGTGCCTTGATCGTGAATTATGAATGGAGATGGATAATTACAGCTATTGAACGAACTGATCCGAGGGGTAAGGGCAAGAATTTGCTGAGGAATTTTGATTTTTTTTGGCGTAGGATTGTAAACAAAGAAGAGCTACAACACTGATGTCAGGATACGTGATTTGAAAGTATTCAGAATGATGAATGAACGGCCTGGTTATTTCGGTTGATGATCGAGTCTTTGCTCAGTAAATCTGCTATAGAATCCCAAGTTAGGTATTCAAACTGGTTGTTTAAAATGACAATTGAATGAGTAAGTAGATAATTACAGTTAAATGTGGTTTCAAAGCAGATTCACTTGAACAGGCTGTTACATACCTGCGGCAAATTGGCACAAAACAAATTGGAGAAATGTAGTAAGTGTGATAAAGTATACATTATCTAATTATGGTTTGTCCTGTAAACATTTTCGCTAACCCAATTCTAAGTCCAAAACTCCAATCGAGATGCAATTTCCCAAAGCGAGAAAAACTTTATCCATTACGATTGTTATCTCAAATCTAGCCACAGATCTAGGCAGTGCAATTTCTCGACCTTCATATAAATGAAAAAAGTTTCTAAGGCAGGGTACGAGTTTGGGACCCGTACAAAAATGCCGGTCGCGTGCGGCCCGCGATTTGAGCCCGATGTAACGAATTACTAATCAATAACATGCTCGTTTTGTCGCAACTATGCAACTTGAACTACGCTTTGTCATATCATGTTTGTTGTGGAATAAATAGATAAGAGTTTTGGCGGTTTTTTCTGCGATATTACGGTCAATATGATTCGTTTTCTGATAATTAATGAGGAATTTCGAAAGATTTTTTTTAATGTATAAATAATGTTTTAAAAAGTAAGTAAAAATATCCCATCTTTGTAGCATAAGCATAGGTGTAGGAGGTTTCTTATAGGACACCACATTTCGCCAGATGTTTAAGTATCCAGTAATAGGAGGCGATTTGCTTTTCGAATCACGTTTACCATCGATCAAGCCCAAATCCAGACTCTGATTAGCAATATACTGTGAAATGCCTGATGGATAAATCTAATAACAGCTGGCCCGACCCGGGAATATAACCTGGGATTTCTTACTCAGCAGTAGCGTTTGCGAAGTTGCGACCACTACACCAACAAGTTTCAATTTACTTCATGGCATAGTTAGCTTTAAAACGATATTTTTTGCACACCGTCCATAATGTCGCATTCTGATTGCGATGGAACAAATTACAAATCAATAAGTAATGACTTAGTTTGTTGGGTAAACTTCGCCATTTCTTGGTCACGAATCGCGGATTAATTTATTGACGACTGATAGCGTCAGTTAAAACCACAGAACAGGTAAAACCATGGATTTTGCATAAATTAAGATAAGAGTGATAAAATCTGAGTCAGTATTTTAATCAGTCTTGGTTTAATAGGTACAGTCAGAAAAATTAATTGCTATTCAAATTGACACCCTACGTCCAAAGTTCATGGTTCTTTTGTCACATGGCTTTAGGCGGAACTAAAGCCACCATGTTTTTTTAAACCGACTTCAAAAAAGGAGGAAGTTTCTCAATTCGACCGTATATATGTTTTTTTTTTTTTTTTTTATGTGTGTTCGCGGATAACTTCGTCGTTTATGAACCGATTTTGATATATTTTTTTTTTTGTTGGAAAGGAGATACTTCAAGGGTGGTCCCATGATAAGGAAACCGGGATCTGATGATGGCATCCAAGAGAAATTGAGGGGAGCTTTCAAAAATTGTAGTGGCGACTAGTGCGTTTGTAAATTTTTTGATTAAGTGTTTTAAAGCACTACAATTTAAAGAAGGTCTGGAGTCGCTCTGATGATGGAACCGAAAGACTGTCGAGGGAACTCCTCAACGGTTTACAGCAGTCACCTTGTGTTTGGGTTTGATTAATTTGTATTGATGAGAAATTTACACCTAGATGGGCTGTGACTGTCCTAAAGGGTCTGATGATGAAGACGAAGGACAGTTAAGGGAACTCCTCAACTGTTTACAGTAGCTACCTTGCGTTTGGACTTAATTCATGTATATTGATCAAAACTTTGCACCCATCTGGGTTACAAGTGCCATTACAGGTCTGATGATGAAAAATATTTCTATGGAATATTGCAACTAAAAATAAAAAAATAAAAAAACTTTTTTGCAAAAATAAAACCGACTCCAAAAACACAAAAAAAGTGAAAAATAATTTTAGCTTCAGAAGTCGGTGACAAAAAACTGAATCAAATAAACAAAAGTCACCGACTTCTGAAGCTAAAATTATTTTTCACTTTTTTTGTGTTTTTGGAGTCGGTTTTATTTTTTGCAAAAAAGTTTTTTTTTTCAATAAAATTTGTATAGATGATACAGAAACCGACAGTGCCTTCCTGTCAATGTCACTCAAACACCAAAAGAAGCATACAGCACTGTGTAGCCATTTCATACATCAGTCCAAGAAGTGCAGTTCATCATTCACAGACCTGCTCTTATCCCAATTTATTTGGGGTCGGCGCAACATGTCTTCTTCTTCCATACTTCTCTATTACTCCAACTCATCAGACACCTCCTTTCTTGCCATATCATCCTTCACACAGTCCATCCATCGTTTCTTTGATCTTCCTCTACTCTTATACCCATCCACATTCATACTCAAAACTTTCCGCACGACATTTTCCTCATTTCTCCGCATCACATGCCCATACCAAACCCACCGATTACCACACAGCTTTTCAGTCACCGGCGCCACTTTCAGACTTCCTCTTATGTACTCATGTCAAAGAATGGCAGTTGTGATTGGGATATACAGAAGATTTGGGTTGGCAGGGGTTTTTATATATCAATGGTTGGCAGTCAATTTGCTTACTAATTAATTTCCGTGTGTTCAGTTTAAACTGAAGTAACTTATGCAGAAGTGATTATAACAGAAATAAATCTTGATCTTTTTGAATATTTTCATGTTCTCCAATGCAAATGTAAAGTTTATAGCTTCATTTAGAAGTCACGATATGAAACAGTAACTTAGGTCAAAGTTCCCAGTTTGCAATAAAACTGTTTTGGTAGATATTGAAATCCTTTTATTATTGAAGAATTTTGTGATTTTTTGGGTTCAATGACATTGTATTTCTTAAATTCATCCTAAAGTAAGGATCGCAACTGGGCGTTCCGTGTTTGACCAGATGTAAATATGAACGGGGACAAGGCAAAAGGAGTACGTAAGGGGCCGTCTCCACGAGCGAGAGAATGGCGGCGATATTATCGTCGTCCCACGTATTTGTATGCGAAAATATCGCCGCGATTTTCTCGCACATGGAGACGGCCTCATAGAAATACGTGGCACGACGATAATATCGTCGCGATTCTCTCGCTCGTGGAGACGGCCCCTAAGGATCGTAGCGGGTGGCGTTCTGTGTTGTCTGCCTACCCCAATGAGGAAAAGGCGTTAGTTTATGTATGTACGGATAACCTGCAAACACACAGTTAAACGAAAAATATTTATAGAATTATTATATTTATATGCTGGCTTAAGGTTTGCTTATTAGTGAGAAGTAAAAAAACCTTGGTCAAAGTAATTGAGTGAGTATGAGCAAGGAGTCCTACCTATAGGTTGTTTATTTCGTCTTCCTAGACCTAAACTCTATTAAGAAAACATGATCTTATCGAAGCTAAACTTCGAGCAATATTCCGAAACTAAATAAAACCTATAAGTATTGTACAAAGTCCTGAAAAAGAATAACGAAAGTGTTATTGATAGAAAAATTATCAGATGGCCTAGTGTCCATTTATTCTCACGGTCAAGCTAAAAGGCCGGTAATATTAGTATGTGTTAATAATAAATTAAAGTTCTAAAAACTTCAATCAATAACCGAATACTTACAATATACATATAATTAAAGAGCGAACAGCCCGCGGAGGTCGAAAAATAATCGCATGTGACGGTACTACCGAGATAAAAAGTGTCGTCTCCTGACCCAGGTCATGGTCTACCTGAATGCCAAATTTCATGAAAATCAGATCAGCCGTTATTGCGTAAAAAGGTAACAGACAGGCAATCAAACATATTTAGTTTCGCATTTATAACGTTATGGATATGAATTACGACGGTTCTACTTAAATTACGGTTATTTTAACCAAAGTCTACGTTAGGTACTTAAGTTACCGACGTAGTTGTCATTAGGTCTACATTAAGCATAATTATGTCAACATTATCATTATTTAAACGCCTACGTCATCTACTATACCATGGCACCCGTTTTCTCGTGGTCCTACTATTTTGTCCTACTAGTAGGACCACGAGGGAGACCAGTTTGTTTGTCCTATTATGACAGACGGTCGACGTCAGGGGCACCCCGAGGTTCGGTTAGTTAGGTTCCTGTAAGCCCTGCAGATTCTATAGGAGCCCCGGGGATCCGTCGACCTGCTGACGGAAACGCTAACCCTAGACGGTCGACGTCAGGGGCACCCCGAGTTTCGGTTAGTTAGGTGCCTGTAAACCCTTGAGACAGTCATAGTAGGACGAACAGAAACTGGTCTCTCGAGAGAGAACGGCCACCATAGCCTACCCTAAGGATAACAATGATTGGTAGGTATACCATGTTCCCAGGGATGTGCCTTAACAGGCGTTGCACAGAGGGGGCTCCGGACAGGTCTTTTAAGAGGAAACGGTGCCTCCTCCCATTTGCGGATGGTGACTACCGGGGTGGTTTTAGTGAGGTAGAAATCCCACACTCCCCGGTCATATCTCCAAAGACCGGTCGCCTTTTGAAGGTTTCCCCCCGAAAACATACCATGTTAACATGGTAATACAAATACAATACGCAATAAACCCAGTCATTGTGTTTTTTTTCACACAGGTGGACATGAACTGAGCCGGATAGATTTATTTTAGACCACCACGCGGGAAAGCCGCGGGCGAAGCAAAATATAGGTAAACAAAACAGTCGACTAGTGACTATTTTCTTTGGTCAGGTTAACATAATTACGAATTATGACAGCTCAATAAAACCTATCTTACTTCATAATGAGTTTCGACAAACATGTCTTTTGGTACTGTCTACTTGACGCACAACTGCTTAAAGTAACAGCAGTGCGGCATAATTTAACATTCGCGAATTCTATATTGCTTGAGTTTTCATAAACTGGATTTGAGTCTGTTTATGAACGCATCAGAATCGTGTAAAACGTGGTAAAGGCAAATCTGAAGCGAATCCTGCGCCGTTTTCGTTTCGGTGTGGCCAGAACTAAAAGTTCACAGTCATGTAGTCATAAGATGGCAATCCCTTCCACAGGCTGAAGCAACGACAACTTTGACACATCCCTAGATGCTATGCATCATAAACTGTCAACCAAACCTTTTCTATCAATTCAGACCCGACCCTTAAAACTATCGTCATTTGTTTTGAAAAACTAATTAATTATGTACATTGAACTTGTAAATGCCGTGTCACCAGAGCCACAGGGCCACGCTGATACACAATAAATGAGGGACACCGGTGACATTGAGACCGTGCCATTAAGCGCACGAAACGACCACACATGGGACTTTAACTGCTTGTAGGCTGTTCCAATGTCATTTGTATTACTGTGGGCTTTTGTGTTTGATTAGCGGTTTTGGTATGCAGAAAACTTGGTTTACTTAGGCTGCGTTTCCTACCCACGATGTGCGAGAATGAGCGATTAAACTAACTAAAATAACATCACTTATTTTTAAAGCTTCAGCTAAGCTGGCTATGTCTAAAAGTTACCAACGTTTGTCTAAAAGTTACCAAGCGCACGAAAAGACCAAATACGGGTGCTTTATCTGCAAGTATGTGTTGTTCCAATTCACTTGGATTGGTTGTGGGCTTATGTGTTTGAGTAGCTAGTTTTTCATGCTTGATGAAGTCAATTATCATTATCAACAGCTTGATTCAACAAATTAGATTTTCCGTTGATTTTTCGCTTTCCTAAGCTTCTCTTATGAGTATTATTTGTATATTGATTGAGCAGCAGTTTCGGAATTATCATGTATATCTCACCAGTTTGCTGCTACCAATGTACACTCAACCGTATTGCATAAGACAAGCTAACGTATCAGTAACTCCATAGTATCTACATTATAGTAAAACTCATTCATCACTGCTATAAATATCCCTAATTCAAT
Organism: Eurois occulta; assembly: GCA_950022335.1. Classification (NCBI taxonomy): domain Eukaryota; kingdom Metazoa; phylum Arthropoda; class Insecta; order Lepidoptera; family Noctuidae; genus Eurois; species Eurois occulta. The sequence continues at coordinate 16,157,161 of OX465495.1, read as the reverse complement.
ACCGACAGCAAATAACGACCTCAACTTTATTTGTGAACCGTTTACTAACAAAATGTTTACTCAAATTACGATGTTGGGCGACAGACTAAAATTTTGTTTAGCCTTACAAATCTATCATCATTATTGTCAGTGTTCCAGTAATTACTGGCGACCCTGACCCTGGCTGGCGTGACGGGGTATCATTCTATTTTAACTAATTAAAATGTCGTTGTAATTGGTAAAGGATAGGGTCTAGGCACACGCTATAGTTTTTAACCGACTTCCAATACGGAGGAGTTTCTATGTTCGACTGTATGTATTTTTTTTATGTATGTTCACTGATGTCTCAGTCGATTGTTGACCGATTTTCAAAATTATTTTTTTTATTCGAAAGCGTATACTCCCCATGTGGTGATCCCATTGTCACCATGTCAGAATCTGATGATGGAATCCCAGGGAAATCGAGGGCAACCCTCAAATTTTATAGGCACGTATTACCTAGGTACGTGTTTCATGTTTTTTTTAAAGCTATTCAAGTATATGCATCTGGGAGTGGAGTCATCACATCACTTCATGTTGATGAGCTGATGATGGAAGGTATATAACTTCTTAACGGTTAGGATTTGGAGGATAATTCCTTAGGATATTAACTGTGGACAGATTTTCTAAATTCTTTTTTTCGTTCGAAAAAGTATAAGTACTCCCAAGTTGGTCATGATCTGATCATGGACTGCGGAGATATGGAACGGAACTCTGCAATAATAGACAGCAAATCTGTCGTGATTGCTGCAATCGTTTGGATGTTTATTATTTACACAACATCATAAGATATCATCACGCCTGTACGCAGTGAGGGCTTAAACAAATGTGTACAGTACACCCACATTTCAGATAAGCCTATTACCATGAAATGTAAGTATGTATAACAATGTAAAATAAATGCATAGCAAATATTCGTATAAGTTATTACAACTAAAAATAGTTAAATAAAAAATAAACTTTTTTGCAAAAAATAAAACCGACTTCAAAAATTTTGAAAATAACTTATCTTCTTAAGTCACCGACTTCACAAGCTAAAATAATTTTTCCCTTTTTTTTTGTCGGTTTTATTTTGAGCAAAAAAGTTTTTTTTATAGCTAATCTGATTGGCTGGCTACCTGTCTATGGATCGACAAATTGCGGCGGTTATGATATCTCGTTTGTTTAATGGGTCGTCATGACTGCTGTTAATGAGTGATGGGAGCATACTTCTACGGTTCGGGAATATGTTTCTACTTCCGCAAGTAGTAGAGTCCCTTGTAAGTGCCCGTCAAAATGGAGGGACCAAGTCTCCTATGTCTGTCATACACATATAAAACAATAATACCATTAATCTACTATTTCCTACCTTTGCTCTAATTTTAGCTACCTCGTCATATACATAATATTTTAACAAAATGCTTGGTCCCTCCATCATGATGTCAAGATGGAGGGACCAAACTGATGGACTACTCCCTGGAATGTTCTACCTACTTAATGTTATAATACCTTAATTCTACCTTAATATTATTGAGTTTGGCTGCCCAAAACATATATCGTTTTAAAGATATCGATTATATAAGTTGGTCCCTCCAAATTGACGATTCAATAATTTAGTGCAACCGGTAAATGGGCGGTTTATTTTTGATCTTCGAAGGATTAATATTTAATACCTATTTACTACCTTCAAATCATGCAAAATTTCTTACGTTAAAGATTATTTTTAAGAGCCAAAAGAAAATTAAGAAATAACTTAGTACAAAGTAAGTACTAACTTATTATACTAATCGTAGTAGCATTAATAAAGGTGTTTTTTTTTTAAATAAGAATAGCACAAAAATATCTAACTAATACAAAATGTACATAACTTTAGTTTTGAAATATTACTCTGTATTTTTTCATTTTATTTAATTCTCGCAATACCTACTCAATGTAGGTAAACACAAAGAAAAATATTGAAGTGTCATGATTTTCAAATAATATTGAAAGTATTTGATGTGACCAAAGAGTTCATAAAACTCTGTGGTCAAATTTTTGAATCAGCTACCGTCAAGTAAAAAAAAAGGTATTCTACTTTTTGAATGGTTGTAATAAAATATATTTAATTATTATTGTTCTAGTTATGTTTATTGCAATTAACAAAAAATCACATACATATACTTAATCTAATTATAATTATGTGGCGTCAACTAAGAAATGATTTCACGCGAACGAAATCGCGGGCGGCCGCTAGTATGATGTACAATTATTTTAAAGCGTAAATTAAACAATGTGGTATAACAAACGTCTGGCTTTTGATGACTCTACTTTTCATATCATCATAACAATTCCATTTCCCAAAAACTCTCGGACAATTTGCCCTGTAGTGGCCAACATCTCCACATATGGGCGGGATATAATCAATGACTGAAAGAATTCTGTAATATTTATCTCCTAAATTCAACTGACTAGGAATTTCGTATAGGTTGATTTTTTCATCAGAAGACAGCTCAAAAAATATTGTGTTGGTAAGAGAGTAAGTCTCTGTTTTTATTCCATTGCAACCGGTTATTGTACAGGGAGTCAAATTATTACTGAAAATAGTTTCAGCAGAAGCATTTAGCGCTCCGATGCCTTGTTTCTGAATAATGTTTAAATCCAAAGGAATAAACCCACATTTCCTTCTAATGTTATTACTCGGACAATCACAGTTAGTGCAAGACCTGACAATCTCTGCACTGTAAAATACATCATTGACAACATTTTCTATAATATAAGCAATATTGCATTCGCACTGTATTTGTTCATGGTTTCCCACAGACGTTAATCTGAAATGTTTCTTGAGTATGGCATTACGCATTTTATAAATATCATCACATTTAGTATCGTTACTTAAAAGTTTTTTAATAAAATCAAAGAACATAATATTACCATCTGTATTATTGAAATTTACATTAAGCTGAAATCCATCTACTAATCCAATAGCTATTGATTGGGAAAACGCATCGAAGGCACATGTGTTAACAGATGATAAGCCATCTTCTGCTTTTACTAATGAACCATTAATCAAAATGGGTATTTTTCTGAAAGTATTTTTAACTTTAGTTTTTTTAGTATTGCCTTTGCCACGCCAATTCTCAACAAATGACGGATTTTCAGCAAAAATTGAATCAATTTCATTGTCTTTTAGTGTCTTATAATTTTTCTGTGATTTGGGCCTTATTCTTTTCTTAGCAAGAATAGTGTTGTCCGAATGTAAGTTGCTCAAAGCCAACTTAGTTTCCCCTGAGAGGTATTGATTATGTTGTATTATAAAATCATCAACCCTCAATCTATGAGTTTTAGTTTTTATGTTACATAAAAGTGTTTTTACGTTCTTAAAATAACTTTCAACATTTGAAGAGGTAGCACTTATCACATCACTGCCAAAATAGTTTTTCATGACATTAGACCACATAGGCAGTTGATTAATGAGTCTCAATAAGGTATCAATTAAAATAGGAAAAAAATATAAATTATCTGTATCATTGATTTCATCAATCAAATCATGAATTAGCCTCTCTTTAGCAATGTGCTCTGTGAGCCATTTAATTCTTTCTTCGCCAGCATTTGTACGTTGTCTTTTGTTTTTGTTTTTTTCTTCTTCCCGATCATTACATAAAACAGAAAAATCCGTGGACGCTTTGCAATCAACTTCAGATTCATTAGCATCACCTATTATCACCTCTTGAGAAGTAATTTGTTTTTTTAATCTTTGCTTAGCTTCTTCGCTACTTGTTAATTTCCCTTCTTCATCACAACCACAAAATTTTGCTAAGCACAATGTGACCATATCTTTAGCTATCTGTTGGACTACTTCGTAATTTTCACTTTCTTTCATTTCTTGGAAGCATTTTATATAAAAGAATTTCACTCTTTGATCAACGTTTTTAAAGCATGACAAATTATACAATATTTTTACGAAATGACTTGTATCAATCCTTATATAGGTTTTCAGATTTGTATCAGCTTTTCCGTTATTTAAAATTTCAAAAGATTTATCAAGGTATTCCTTGGTTGATTTACAACCAGTAAAGGCTTTAACTGACGCTCCTATAAGTGCAGAAGAATCATCCAAGATAACTTCATTTGGAGGTAGATTATTTTGGGACCAGGTTTCAAGCCAATTGCCAATAGAATCCATGGTCTGACTTTCTGATATCATGTGAAATAGAGGTACGCTACTCTGACCGGGGAATGTCTGCATAACACATACGTATAGGAATAGATGTTTGTTTATCTTAATATCTGGAGAAGGCCCAAGATCTCTAAAAATACTTCCGGTTGCATCAAGACTCACTACAGTCCTATGATTCTTTTGATATTCTTTATAGTACTGTTCCTGATTCGATAACCAATAATACACGATGAAGTGAGGATGCAAACAAATAAACCTCAAAAGATCATTATAGGGTGCACTTTGTGCCATTAACCAAAGAGCCATCACAGGATTTTTGTCATAGAAATGCGATGCCTTCTCTTCATATTTTATCTGGCGCAGCGTCCCTAATTTAGGTATGTGAGTTGGCTCACTATCGTTAGCGTCCATAGAAGAATATATTAAAGAGTTCCTTACAGATACCGCAGAAGAATTATTCAAGATATCACCAAGCTCTTTACGTTTTAGTGGAGATAACTTTAATTTTCTTGATTTTTTGTGTACAAAGTCAATCTTTTGATTTTTAACTGTGCAAGTACAATTAATTACTTTTTCTGTTGGCCAATTTATAAAAACTTCTATAGTAGCACCACATTCTTTACAAGAACCATAACACGACACAGATTCGTCCGGTTTTACATGCGTTGAGCGAAATCGCCAAGTGCAGGGTTTTTTAGTTTTCTCCCATAATTCTTTTCTTAATAATTCAGCCCATTGGTAACTTGGTAACGTCCACTTTTTCCTGTATTTTGATCTTGTGCCAGGGTCATTTCTCTTTACATACTTTTGAATAGGTTGTATTTTTTTCCAAGAATGTATATCTAAGTAAAACTGTATTTTTTCCTGACTTACAGTATCTTTTACGCGATTTATATAGCTATTAGTTTCAAAACTTTCAACAATTTCTTCTATACTATCCGGCTCAGAATCAACGATATTTTCATTAAAAAAGTAATTATAATTAGTTTTTAAAGAAATATATAAACTTTTTACCGACATTTTGTAGTCTAATTCCTTGCTGATATCGGCAAATATTTGATCACATGGTGATGGTAATTCACTGCTTTGTAATACACTTCTGTACTTTAAAAACACAGTTTTCTGAATTTCTAGGGAAATCGCGCTCTTCCTTCCCCTCTTCATGATAAATGGGGAACTATTGTTAGATACAACTACGGAAAAATGATAATTAAATAATTACTGTAAATGCACTCTGTTAGCTAGGACGCAGTTATTGCAAACAGCTTCACTACAATGCAATCCATAGACTATGTTTTAGAACTACCTTCAGAAATGATACGCCTTTTCCAATATCAACAAATGTATTTTAAACTTGTGCACATACTCATACAAATAATATAATACAAGCTTGGTATTAATATCAGTGCCAGCTTAATATAATATCTAATAAAAATGTAATTAACAAAAATAACTTCAAATAAGATGAACTTTTGGTTCCCCCCAAAAAAAAGTAGAATACCCTTTTTTTTTACTTGACGGTAGCTGATTCAAAAATTTGACCAAAGAGTTTTATGAACTCTGGTCACATCAAATACTATCAATATTATATGTTTATTTTTAATAAATCATCACACAGATCTTATTAATATTTGAAAATCATGACACTTCAATATTTTTCTTTGTGTTTACCTACATTGAGTAGGTATTGCGAGAATTAAATAAAATGAAAAAATACAGAGTAATATTTCAAAACTAAAGTTATGTACATTTTGTATTAGTTAGATATTTTTGTGCTATTCTTATTTAAAAAAAAAAACACCTTTATTAATGCTACTACGATTAGTATAATAAGTTAGTACTTACTTTGTACTAAGTTATTTCTTAATTTTCTTTTGGCTCTTAAAAATAATCTTTAACGTAAGAAATTTTGCATGATTTGAAGGTAGTAAATAGGTATTAAATATTAATCCTTCGAAGATCAAAAATAAACCGCCCATTTACCGGTTGCACTAAATTATTGAATCGTCAATTTGGAGGGACCAACTTATATAATCGATATCTTTAAAACGATATATGTTTTGGGCAGCCAAACTCAATAATATTAAGGTAGAATTAAGGTATTATAACATTAAGTAGGTAGAACATTCCAGGGAGTAGTCCATCAGTTTGGTCCCTCCATCTTGACATCATGATGGAGGGACCAAGCATTTTGTTAAAATATTATGTATATGACGAGGTAGCTAAAATTAGAGCAAAGGTAGGAAATAGTAGATTAATGGTATTATTGTTTTATATGTGTATGACAGACATAGGAGACTTGGTCCCTCCATTTTGACGGGCACCCTTGTAAAGTAGCTTGTCTGGAATCGTATTGCTTATCATGATACGTATTTCTGCCGACAAGACATCGACGTGTCATTAAACTGAAACACCGCCAAGCTGTTGGCGGTGTTTCAGTTTAATGACGTCGATGTAATCGTAAGCCCATGAGACATTTCAGCTTAGCCCCTTAGTCTGACAACGCATCCGCGATGTCGTTTGGTAGATCCATAGGTGGCGGTAGCCATCGGGCATTCCGCCTGTTAATTCAATCATACAATAATATAATATCTAATATTTGTAATGTAACAGACCTAACATTCAAATAATGATATGACGCCCACATGTTTACACAACTTACGATGGCCTCACATAATTATGTTATGTGAGGTCACCGTAAACCAAAAATCAATGGAAAAACTTATTTGTCGAATCAAGCTGTTGATAAGATAACACATGAGACTATCGGGGTTTACAATCTCAGTAAAAAACAAAAACAAATCAATTTCACTTAACTTTTCTTTATTCCGCGACTCAAACTGGCACGTCATATAACATTCTTATTAGATATGCATCCATTATATAACATTATATGGCAAGTCTAGATTACAGTGTTTTACCCGTGTGAATGTTTTCCACCAGTGTGTGACGAAATAATTCATAAGCTTATAGCGATTTCTACCACTAGGCTTCTGTCTCTGTGCTACAGCTTAAAATGCGTATCGGTCGTGGATGCATAGAGTTGTCAAAAGTTAACTTCAGTGATATGGTGCAGGTATTTTGATTTAAACCAGTAACACTTTCAGTAAGTCGTATGTTTGAAGTTCTACGGAGACATGTGGTCGGGCAACTGAACACATGTCTCATTCACTAAGAAATTACATTCAGCAAAAGAAAAATCATTAACCTACCAAGAAATAATCCATTTTATTGATTTTAGGGTTATTCCTTTGGTAAATCCATTCAATTTTGTTAGTCATTTTTAATTTCACCCCTTGTATTTCATTATTGAAATAACTGCACAAGCGTTTTACCAAACAGCTTCCGCTTCTAACGTGTACCAAAACTTGCATTAATTTCTTAGCAATGACAGTCTCGATCGAATATGACAGCCCTGTTATTTTCTAAAACTGTCTTCTATGTACCCCAATTATTACTTATTAGCTAGAATTTCCATCGAACAACGTTTTATAGTCCACTGTAGTGAATTATTGACGACCCTGCCCTACAATTTGAAGTTTCTTTACGGAAATTGGCTTAATAGCTGAGATTTCGTAGAATTGTCTCTTTGATGGTTGCATACTGGTAAACAATTATACTCGTAGAACATTCTTTATTAGGAAACAAGGACAATACTTTTTTCTTTTGATAATACTGTTTTTTATAAATAATAATTTTCTGATTATTTCTCAGAATGAGACTTGAATTGATTCACAATGTTTTCAAGTTTTACAGTGGAAAAGGCATTTTGATATTATAACTCCCTGTATAATTTCCCTGTTTAATGAATACGAACTTACAATAAAATTAACGTGAGGTTTGAAGGTCGGGGTGGAGGAATTCTCAAAAGACAAGGGAGGAATTTCACTCCAATCTCGATGTGAACAAGCATAATATGCTTTGGCATGTTTAAATTAGTGATTAAGACCTTCTTCGTCTGTTAATTTTGTGTTTTCTGTTCTAACGTGAAATATTTTTTGTTCCAGGTGTTTAGTTTGTAATTGTTAACATGCCTGCCCTCGAGGATGTTGGTCAGAATGGATCGTTGTTCCACGTTGTCGCCATCGACCCCTAGCAGCCGCGGCATGGACAAGTACGAGCAGCTGGCGGTGGTAAGTCTACATCACCAATATACTAACTTATCATGATCAGCCTACAAACTCCTTCTGAGAAGCAAAGGGCTCCTCTCTATGACAGGGAGTGGGCCACCATGCCGGCCCAGTGCGGGTTGGTAGATGCCACATGTCTACCAATTCTTGGTTCGAGGACATGATGCCGGTTTGCCCGCGATGTTTTCCTTCACCGTGAGAGCAGTGGTGTTGGAATAAATTAAGCAAAGTAACGCGTCTGCCTGGGTTCGTTACCACTGGGTCAGCGTTGCGCTCTTACACCACAAATATGTGATGATCTTCCGAGGTCGCTGGTAGCTGGATGAGAGTAGCCTAGGATCGAGCGTGCCTAGAATGCGGCTAGGTATGCTTATAATGAGTGAACAAATAAGATAGGTAGTAGAGAAGGAGTTCGTTGCTAAATAATAACAGCCGCTCGGGTCGATCTTCAGGTTAAGCCACGCTGGCCTTAGTTGGTCCGTGGATGGGTGACCACCCATTACATCTAATTTTCCTCCGTACCTCAGAAAGCCGTTTGTCCCCGCTGTCATTTGTAGATCTTTGGCAGTGGTTACAGATAATCTGTGACCCGTAAGTCTGACGAGCAGTTTTTCCACAAGCATTACCCAGTACTAACTGGGTTGTGGAGGTCAGATAGGCTGTCGCTCCATGTAAAATACTGGTATTCAGTTGCATTCGGTTACACTGGAAGCCGACCCCAACGTAGTTGGAAAAGGCTTGGCTGATGATGATGAGTGAGAAAAATTGTCTTCAGGAATTCAGTTTCTTGAAGATCTATACACACACTGCACATAGCTTGGCCTCCTCTTCCCCTCCTGTCTGGTCAGACGTCTACAGTGTTGATGTTACATTTCAATTCGATGGTTGTAGTGCAGGCATCAAGAACCTTCAATGTCATACTAAAGAAATAACATTAAACGAATTTACAAATTATTTCACAAATACTTTCCATTGAAATGAGCAATTTCAGCAATTTGTTTACTTATTAGATTTGAAAGTTACTTAATAGAGCCGGTAAATATTTGTGGGTAAAGAAGTGATTCCAACCATTACGTCAGTAACAGTCGGTGTCAGGCCCAACTTATAAGAATACCCCGCTATTTGTAACTGCCTGAAATACTTGCAACTAGATTAATTTGGTTATTAGAAACATTGGCGTTGCTATTTCGGGAATAAGACATCAGTTTTAATAAAAATAGAAAGAAATGCTTTCGTTGATATTCTGCGAAATTATTGTAGGCTCATTGCCTACTCATTTTCTATAATGAGGCACAGTTTGTCAATAAAATTACATAAAACCGGGCGTCTTGACTAGGTACTTGTTTTTATCTAGGACTTTTACTGGAAAAGTATATAAAATAGCTGGCTAGCTAAATATCTGAAAGAAAACGTGTAAGTAGATGAAAGAAAGTTGAAAACTAAAACATCTGGAAACAAAGTTAATTCCGTTTCTGGAGATGATAGTTGATAGAATGATATATGAAAGTGTAAGGGCATATCAGCCTTTACACTTAATGTGGAATGTTAATAAAATAAAAGTTTATGTTCAAAAATATATTTAATACGAAATTGTACAAAAATATATTTAATACGAAATTGTACAAAAATAATGTTAAAAGAAAATAATAGAAAATGTTACAAAAACTTACAAAATGCTGGATGTTGCGCGAGTTCGCTTTTGAACCGAAGACTTGCGTACGTGACGATACTACATTTTCTAAATTTTTCTAGATTGCAGTATTTTACTAGGCCAAAGTACAATGAGCGGTTGCCAACCGAACAGAAAGATGATGATGGATGATGGTAAGCTACTGTAGACAACTAATATTATGGTTCGTTCAGGTTGGCGAGGGCTCTTACGGCGTTGTGCTTAAGTGCCGACGCCGCGACACCGGCCAGCTCGTTGCCATTAAGAAGTTCCTAGAAACTGAGGAAGATGCCGCCGTCAGGAAGATGGCTCTCAGGGAGATACGCATGCTCAAGGTGAAAGACGTCATCAAGTCTTAAAAGCTGCATCTTCGCTAGGTGAAGCGAACCCGAGTGAAACACGAATTCGTGTAGCGTAGACGGACGTTGAAGCCCCGACCAACCACGTCCTGCTACTAGGATTCACGGCCGCTTCCGCTCCACTTGTTCTCGACTCACCTAATGGAGACGTAGCGTTTACACATAGTTTCTTAGGCTTTCATTATTGCTCCTAGTATATCCTCACCAGACATAAGCCCAAGGTTTTAGTGGCGATACTTATAAAGCCATAATGACTAACTACGCGTTGCGACTGACGTCACGCAAAAGAGATTGCCCATCCTTCTATGAACCGCCGTTGCGCATAAAAATAAGTTGTATGATAGCATAAATTGGACATAAAAGAGGGGAGATGTCATATTTTCCAAGGAAATAAAAATGAACTATTTACTTTGTGGGGTTTTTATTGTTTTTTGATTTTCTGTTCAAGTTTTGAGGTTAGTTTTGTAGATAACCTTCTACCAAAAAAGCAGTCCTTACAACATTTGAATACAGATTTACAGATTTGAATTCTCACAACTCACAAGACACCAGAAAATAGTTCCATCAAACCAGTGAATAATCCTGAATAAATAATATTAGCTACAACGGTAGGTAGGTTACACCTACTTGTATTGTATTGTATAACGGGCTGGTGTCCGCAACTCCACGTCAAATGCGCGTATTTTGCGTGCGGGTGAGAAATTCATTCGATCCACCCCAGCTCCCCGAGAAAAGCCAGCAGCGCCTTGATGTCGCTGACCATCTCGCGGAGAGTACCTGGGTTACCGAAGTACTTTGCCCTGTATGATGCAACCTCTGGGCAGTGCAGAAGCACGTGGGCTGCTGTCTCATCTTCCTCCATGCAGGCTCGGCACAGGGGGCTGTCTGTGACTCCTATGGCAAAGAGGTGTTTGTTGAAAGAGCCGTGTCCAGTGATGGCGGCTGTAATTGTGCGCAGCTGTATTTTAGTCAGCCGAAGCGCCTTTTTCGTGAAACGGCCGTCGATGGTAGGAAGTGCATCCTTGGCCTGCCTACACTCACCATGGTTTAGCCACAGTTTGTGGTGTTGTTCACTGGTTCGTTTCCTCACCAGTGTGCGTAGGTACCCGAAGGGGAGTGGCACTATGGGTTCAGGTCCCATTGCTGCCATGCTCGATCCCCTTCTAGCGAGTTCGTCCGCTGCATCGTTGCCTCGGGACTCGCTGTGTCCTTTTATCCATTGAATGGTTATGTTATTGAGATTACCAACCTGGTTCAGACGTTGATGACACTCGTGTATTAACCCAGAGTTGACTGTGTGGTTGTTTAGTGCTAGTAGTACAGCCATGCTGTCTGAAAGTATTCGAATTGAGTGGTCCACAACTTCCCTGGCTAAGATGGCTGATGCCGCCAGGGCAATGCCCATGCACCTACTTAAATATAGGGGTTTATAGGTTAGTGGTATAGGGAATAGATAATAATAATGCTTGAATATAGGAATAAAATAGTTTTATTGGTCCATATGATCATCATATTCATAAAATATGTCGTCTAAAAACGGAGCCGGCGGCTCAACTGATCTAAATCGAGCCCAACCAAGATACCACAAAATGGTCATTACGTGTGCGCAGCATCCCACGGTTCGATTACCCACCAAACAATTGCAATAGTAACCAGCAATATCAGCTACTGAGTTACTTATAGCCCTATTAACTAAAATGTATGCATAGTACACTTTACTGCTAACGTGACGTGATTTAATTCGTCCCCTTACTAAATACTTGTCCGTTCCCAGTATCAGTGGTAAGTCATCCTCAATGTCGTTTGCTAACTCTATTTCGTATTTTCCGTTTCTACGGACATGCTCCCCATAGTACGACCGAGCCTGTTTTAACTGGTAGGAACCTAGAGCTACTGTCATCAGATCATGTAAGGAAAATGGCTCTCCTTCTATTAATATTTTCATTTTGTATGTACGCACCCAAATGATTTATTGTATTCAATCTAGCTTTAGCTAATTCTAAGAATTGTTGAGCATCAGGCCAGTCCACAATTGGCGCATGGAACTTATTTAAAAGTGCGCATGCAATGTTAAAGTCTAACATAAGGTGTGTCGATGCGCGGTTGAAGTATTCTTGGCGAAATAATTTAAAATCGCGTTTTATACGTCCATTTACAACTTCAACCACCCATCGACACATTGTTACACATCTAGATCGATTTGCCTGTCCTGTGGTCAACTGATTATGGCCTTCCAAAAGTGACTCAGGCATATAAGCTTTATAGCCATGGCTATGCAATTCGCCAATATGTACCAGAGAAAGGGCACAGTTCACACAGCGAGACATTTTGAATACAATTGTTTTGATTTTCTGCACAGAGTCTCGGACCGTAGTCGCAAACAAACGTTCTACACAATCCACGCCACTAGCACAGAAACAGTATAATAGTCTTCAAAAAGATATCTTGTTCGTGCAGGAATCCGAAGACTCTACTGGACACGTACTTGACGTAATAATAAGTTATTTGTTGTCACAACAAACTCAACAACTTATCAAGAAAAATAAAAATTCGTTGCCGCGGCGACACGATGTTGTTTGACTTGACAGTGACACTTTTGATGACAATTCACCTTTTATTTGCCCGTCGTAGTGTTACCAAGAGTTAATCTAAATCACCCTGACCATAACTGATTTTTTAACTAATGAAAGATTGTTAATTAGGAAAGAAATATTTTTTTTAATAATATTAATTACAAATAAAATATGAATCACGCGGGAATATCTTATATTTGAAATATTTTTTAAAACAACGTCTGCCTCTACAATATCAGTTAAAACCGATTACGGGGAAGTTCTTCAAGTTGTCAACACTGCTTTCACTTTATGAAAGCCATTTTGAAAATAATGCAATAAAATCGAATTAGTAACTATTAAGACACAAAATATTAACCCCACATACGATTTCGATCAAGATAAGTATGAAAAGTTAAAAAAAGATTTCATAATTTATGACTATATTTTTGTTGCTATACTGTTTTCTTTTATAGCGATACTGGATTTGGGCAATGGCCTTTGATACTGCGCAATTCGAGTTATCGGCGTGGTAATGATCTGTACAGCCCGATGGTTGTCAGGCTGTTGGCCTGACAACCATCGGGCTGTAGGTCACCAAAGATATTACCCGTATGGTCAGGACATGCTCCGACCCTTTTCTATGACGGATGAAGAAATTTACACCCGATATAACTATACATAAAAATAATAATATAGAGGTATGAGGGACCTCTATATTATTATTTTGATGTATAGTTACGTGGTAAATATCTGAATACTTCACACTTTTACTTAGCCTAATTGATGAACCCCTGCAGTATTTAAGAGGTTAAGTCAGAGTAGACGAGTCAGAGTTTAGTCAGTATTTAAGAGTTAGTTAACTGCTTAAACACTACTTTAAGCTTTCACGGTTTATAACTAAACTTATACTGTCACTTAAGGGATATCTTCCGTGATTATCCATTACGCTGTTAACAGCATCGAAATATCGGGAGCTCAGAATAATGAATAATAAAGGATTCAAGGAAGATAAGTAAGTGACAGTATAAGTTTAACTGCTTAAGCTTAAGTCGTGGACTCGTGGCTTAAGTTTTCTCAGGCATATACAACAATAGTCGTCATTAGAACTACAACCCAAGTTATCACCGTCCCGTGTTGATTAAAATTGCCGCTAAACCGGGTTCAATATTGTCATCTTGTCTTCGCAACTGCGAAATACTGTAGAGTTTGGCATAACTTGCAGAAACTGCGTCACGACCACTTAGTGAACATGATCGAGGTGTTCCGGCGCAAGCGGCGCTTCTACTTAGTGTTCGAGTACCTGGATCATACACTGCTGGACGAGTTGGAAGCTTCCCCTGGCGGCCTGGGTGAGGACACCGCTAAGAAGCACCTGTACCAGCTCCTCAAAGGCATTGACTACTGTCATCAGAATTCTGTGAGTATCTCTAGGCGTTTTTGATATAATTTTTGGATGCTACGGGTGCAAGCGCACTGCGCTTTGAGTCGGTAGTTTTGAGGCAGTAACTATCAAGGGCAAAATCTGCATCAAAACTGCAGCTTTTGCAGCTGGCGTGTAGTTAAAATGCAGGCATCATAATAATGCCCTTTCTTCGGCTATTACCACTTTTCAACGGTTACTGAGCTGATTACTTTTGGTCTAGCTGAAACCAACTACTGCCAGCTCTTTCTAGATAAACGTTCCGTGTTCCGTTTTTTCTCTGAATGTGTCGTGGTAAAGTAAATCTCCCAAAAGTGTTGTAAGTACTCTTTTTTGTGAAACTAGCTCAACATAGAGAGGATTAGTAATGAAAAAGGGAAGCGTTCGCCTGCAGGTGAGCGACACAGATTGAAAAGAAATATAAATAATATAAAATCCACTTCAGATAATACACCGCGACGTGAAGCCAGAGAATGTGCTGGTGTCCAACGCGGGCATCGTGAAGCTGTGTGACCTGGGATTCGCGCGGGCGCTCGCGGCCCCTGGTGAGCCCTACACCGAGTACGTCGCCACCAGGTGGTACCGCGCGCCAGAACTCCTCGTAGCCGAACACAGGTAACTAGAACAGACCCTTCTGCAACACTTGCTAGTTCAATTGAACGACGTGAAGCAAAAGAACGTGCCGCTCTCCAACGAACGCACAGCCTTGTTTTTGAGTTCTAGTTCTCAATTCTTCCAACGCCTGTAAGGTTCTCTGTTCAAAATATTCTTACCTTTAGGAACAAAATTATGTACTTAGTAAAGGTTTTTGGTCACAATTAGGTACGGTCCCGAGGTGGACATTTGGGCGATCGGGTGTCTGTTTGCGGAGATGCTGACGGGCGATCCGCTGTTTCCCGGAGATTCCGACATCGATCAGCTGGCACTCATCATTAAGATTGTCGGTCAGTATAAAATTAGTTTGTTGTAGGATTTGGTATGATATTATTCCGTGTATTTGTTTTTATTTATTCTGGTTTATTCTGTCTTATGACCAGAAACCTTAAGACCTGCTAATGACCTGGCTCTCCTATTTTTGGCTGATAAGAAGTTCGACTACATTCTTCTCTTACTAATGTTGTGGTTCCTTAGTTCATCAATCTGTTCCACCCCAGGCAAGCTGGCCCCGCGCCACCAGCAGGTGGTGTCCCGGCTGGCGGGCAGCGCGGCGCTGCCGGGCGCGGCGGGCGGCGCGCGCGCGGGGCTGCCGGGCGCCGGCGCGGCGCGCGACCTGCTGGCCGCCTGCCTGCGCACCGAGCCGCGCGCCCGCCCGGCGGCGCAGGCGCTGCTTAGACACAAGTATGTATTACGAGTTAGCTGCGAGTGACGCTCTGCGCAGGTATAACCGTTCACACTTATGGTGGCTCGAAGCATCTAACTTAAAACTGCGCAGAACACCATTTTAGGTATCAGCGGGGCGCATCGTCTTGACTGTACAATACGCATTACGTCACTCGCAGCTAACTTCCGAAAATTTGAACAGAACTATATCAATGAACGTAGCGTGAGCTGTAACGTTTGCGACTGGACGTACAGTTACGAGCACCAATATGTATATACTTTCCTAAATTTAAAAGCCGTTTTCGCGAGAAATAACTATTGCAACTTGGAGATAGGATATTTTTCATAAAAATTTGAGTTCCAAAACACTACGTTCGTAACAACATGAAATTTTAATCAGAACAGTAGGAGAAAAACACTTTAAAAGTTGTTAAGTGTTTACATATTGGTGCTCATGACTGTACACTTAAAGTTGTTCTCTATAAACTGATAATTTGTTGGTTTTATTCTAAACCCATCCTAAAGTTTCTAGCGTTAGTATGGGTTGGGTATGCTACTCCACATCAACCTAAAATGGTCCCACAGTAGTGGGAGTACACAAAACTCGGGACTGTGTGTGTTGTTGTGTCGGATGTTTCGATGACACGTAGCGAGTAAGTGCCAAGACAGAGCAGAAACTGCTCTAGATAGACCGAATGCACCTCCGAAGCAATACCTCCTGTTCTCTGTCTCGCCACTTTGCCACAGTTTAATCCACCACACTGGCTCAGTGTGGCTTGGTGGATGGCACACGCTTTGAATAGTTTGAATGAAGCCTTCCTTCAGAGATAACAAATTAAATTACACAATTCAATGCCTATAGGTTTGGGTTGAGCCACTCATAGACCAGAGTTGTTACAAATGGATCGCCATTATGAGTCCTTGTACTTAACGGAATTTTTTGTGCGTCTTCAGATATCAACATTACCTTTCTTCCAATAGTTTCATAACATTATTTTTTACCATTTCAGATATTTCAGCACAGAAAATTTTGCGGAGAATTTCAACGCTGAATTGAGAAAGAAATTAGGCAAAGAGATTGAGGTACACCGTTACCCATTAAGTCTTTATTGGTATTTTTATTGCAATGCTTAAAGCTTAGTGTATGATAACCTAAATCTTTAGTCCACGCAGTCGCAGCCAGGCAGCACGGCGAGGGTGGCAGGCAAGCCGCGGCAGCAATGGACGCTCAATATTATATCGGTAATTCCCTCATTTCATTTAAGGGGAATGCGGGAGTCGCAGACTGTTCTCGTGACCTGTCTAAGGGGAATGCGGGAGTCGCAGAGAAGTCACGGAAACAATCTGCGACTCCCGCATTCCCCTTAAACATAAGGGGAAGATTTATAAAACAATGGTTGGACCTGCTGTCTTGTATGGATCAGAATTTTGGGCCACAAATGGGATTAATGAAAGGGTTTTGCATGTGGCTGAGATGAGAATGCTAAGAGGGATGTGGGGTTATGTGAATAGATAAAATAAGAAAAGAGTAGGTACATAAGAGGAAGTCTGAAAGTGGCGCCGGTGACTGAAAAATTGTGTGGTAATCGGTTATCGTGGTATGGGCATGTGATGCGGAGGAATGAGGAAAATGTCGTGAGGAAAGTTTGAGTATGACTGTGGATGGGGAAGAGTAGAGGAAGACCAAAGAAAAGATGGATCGACTGTGTGACGAATGATATTGCACGAAAAGAGGTGTCTGATGAGATGACGAGTAATAGAGAAGTATGGAAGAAGAAGACATGCTGCGCCGACCCCAAATGAATTGGGATAAGACCATGACCTCATTTTATTTAAAAAGACAAGCCTACAACCTATCTCTCTACTGAGTTAAAAATTCATCATCCACATCTCTTTCACTATGAATGAATGTCTCTGTCATGATCATGAACGAAACCAAGTTGACGTCATCTGATTATGTTATGTCAATGATGATGATAAATGATAATACGTTCAGGGGTTTGAATAGTTCGACCTATGCGAGTCTTTTATCTCGGAAACGTGATGCTTTACAAGATTTTGTCTCGTATAATACTTATTTATATTGATACCAGCTATGGATTAATATAGGTTTTATGTGTCGCTGGTATTTTGAAAATAGAATAAATTGACTAAAGTTAGGCAGATCAAATTATTAAAATGCCTTTTGAAACTCCTTTAACTTGCTCAGGACTCGTCCAGATCGCGGACGGACAGCACGGCGGGCGAGTCTCTCATCGACTACAACTATACGCCACCTAGTAAGTCTTTAATATTTCTTACATTCTAAAGTTTAGGCCCAAAAAACCATGTACCTAGGCTGGCTTTCAGGTTTTTGAAACAAATCTCTCATAGACTTACGACAAATCATTATCATTATAACATCACACCTGTAATCCCCAAAGGGTAGCCGATGTAGCCCGAAGAGTTGCCAAACTTAAGTGGCAGTGGGCAGGGCACATAGCTCGCAGAACGGATGGTCGATGGGGCCGAAAAGTTCTGGAGTGGCGACCGCGAACCGGAAGACGTTGCGTTGGAAGGCCTCCCACTAGGTGGACCGATGACCTGGTGAAGGTTGCGGGGATCCGCTGGATGTGAGACGCACGGGACCGGTCAATGTGGCGACACTTGGAGGAGGCCTATGTGCAGCAGTGGACGTCATTCCGCTAAAATGATGATGATGATTATTACAGCTGGCTGGTGGACCAACATATAGCCAGTTATATGGACATTTAGCCAGTTATATTTAAAGTCCCATATATTAGAGGGTGAGCCTATTGCCATCAATAGGGCACAAATCCAGGCTCTGTGAGTGTGACTGAGAAATTTCTGATGGAGAAACCGATTAGCACTGTCGACATGGGATTCGAACCCAAGACCTCATGCTCAACAGTCACGCTTGGCAATATTGGTTTTTATAATAAAATTTACAATGAACACAATCCTCTTGGCCATAACCCATTCATTCATCTATTGCGTTAAAATATTGTCTTTTACAAATACATGTCTTTCTTAGATCCTGACACACAAATGGAGACGGGTCCAATTGACAAGAAGGCGCAGCCCGCAGACACCACAGGGGTAACAATGATAACTCTTTCTATCTCTTTCCAACCGTCATAAGCGACAAGAGACGAAGCGATATCTTCCCAAAAATGAAAATAAATGACATAGTAAGCCTTAAATAATGTATTCACTGCAGAGACAGACCTCTATTGATTTAAGAATAACCAACGTTTGGAGTGTATATTACACTACAAAAATTACAGAATGCCACTAAATGTAAACATACTTGCAGCATCCGCCCCCTCCGAGTGTGGTGACGTCACTACCGCCGGCGCCCCGGCCTGCGCTGCCGCGATCTCTCGCGAAAGCCATCAACGAAACCTTTCAGGTAAAATGAGACATGACTGACATGAGACATCATCTAACCAAAGCCTAAAATCTCAAACCACATTTATACGCACAGATTATCTCTATCTCATTCTGTCACGTGAAAGCACCATTTGGTGGAGCGAGAAGTCCGGTCGCAAGCATTCGCATTAGGTGGCAGAAAGGTAAAATGATGCAAGAAAATGCTGATCTGTGCGTGTAAATGTGATTTAAGTGTTGTACACCCATTCCAAATTGCCAGATCAAGTATAAAACAAGAGAAAAATCTAGTATTATGACAAGCAGGTTACGACTCTAAAAATTAATATACATATAATCGATGTTTTAAAGTAATTATCATAAGGTATTTTTCAGACGTTCCCTGTTCCAGTGACTACGTATCCGAGGACGCCGTATATTAAAAAGTAAGTTTTAAAATAAAAGTCTTAAATTCGGGCCTTCAAATCTGTTGTTCTTTCTTATAAAGACCATCTTAGACTAAAGTGCCTGAAATTGGCTTTAGAGGGAAGTACACTCCTCACATATCTGACCAAGACAATGTCGAGACTAGAGTTTAAAAATGTCCACTATCATAATTTAATAGTTATGCTATGTTATAGTAATAGAGAAGTATGGAAGAAGATATGCTGCGCCGACCTCAAATAAATTGGGATAAGGGCAGGAGAATGATGATCATTAGGGGTCACAAAATAGGTTTCACCGAAATCGAAAAAACCGGCTAAACCGGGTTTTGTCTGTTATAATCGACTGATTCAACGAAATGCAAGTTCCTCCTACGAGTGTCGAGTCTGAAAGAATCTTCTCATCAGCCGGCTACCATGTACCTACGTAACCACTTAAGAACCTCGCTGAATGACACTTTAGACAGTCGTTCAAGTTTACGGTCACATTACCAATGCATCAAAAATAAAATCTGAGTTTAATTTATCGTTGATTTTTAAGTCAATTGTTTTGTCGATTCTATGACTCGGTTGTTATAATTGTTGTTGTTTTTTTAGTTTATTCACTCAAAATAAAAAAGCAGTTTTTGGTTTTTATTATTAAACGATAAATTATTATTAGTTATTAGCTCTTAAAAATGTGTTCTTTGATTTAGCACTAAAGCAGATAATAAGGACTGGTTAATAAAGACTTTAGAATCATACAATCGGTTTTATAAAAATAATCGAAATAACTAAAAATCCCGGAAAACCGGTTTAGTAATGAAATAAGAATCGTTAAACCGGTTTTCCAATATACCTGCGGTTTTGCGACTCCTAATGATGAAGTCGTCGTTTCTATATGGTGAATGCTGCGTATACCTATATAATACATACAAACCAGCGCTTTATATGTTTTCTCAGCGTTTTCCTTAATTTGTTTGGAATGTCCTGTTGATGGTGTACCAAATAAATAGGGAGTTTGTTTCGGCGTTTCTTCTCAGAGTAGTCAAATAGGAAACATTCGACCTCATCTAGTTTAAATAAGATAACAAAGATGACGGGTAAAAATGTTTTAATTGAAAAATATATCATTCATTTCATAGACCAGTTGAACTGCAATTATTATCTTCAACCTCTTCTGGCATCCTGCAGGGTAAACAATAAGTTGGTGATGGACGAGGAGCTGCTGCGAGGTCGCGCGGCCGCCAAGAAAGGCAACAAGAAGACCGCACCGGAACTGTCGCTGCCGTACGTGCCGGGCAAGCAGCAGAACAGGAATGGTGGCAACAGAGGTAGGCGGACCAACTGCTCCTGTTGCGACAGTGCAGCGAGAAAATCTGTATCATTATACAGATTTTAAACCTAAGTTCTCCACCAAATTATTTCTGTTAAAACAAGGTTTTGGAACATTTTTCCAAAGGTTTGGCAACCAGTCTTACCAGGGGGTATTGTATATTGTGTTCGCATTTATTTTCGCCGTCTTTTGATGTGCTTCACCTCGAGGAAGCACGTTGGACGTTATTTCTGTTTTCTGCACCTAATGAAGAGTTCCAAATAAAGCTTTTCCTACGGCTCAAATACCCTATAAATGCCTTAAAATGGTTCGGTAACTCGGCCTAAAATGTTCAGCGTAGGATCCGGGAATCTATTCCCAGATCTGGTAAATAAAAAGTCAATTAGGAAATTAAGAAATTCGCAATTGCTGCGCTGAGTCTGAATAATTATGTAGCTGTTTAATGCCAAAAATACTTTAGGTTTTGAAATGAAAATTGCACTATTAATATTAACCTATTACTGGCCCACTGACGGGGGCCTCTTCTTGGAAAAGGGATGAGAATTCATCGCCACGTTTACTTAGTGGTTTTATACCAGCGTATTTTTCTGTGCGTAGGTATAATAAGGTAATTTCGTATCGGCTTCCTCGCGTACTCGCGGAGCCACATTTTGTGCTCCAAAAAATCTAACGCGCGTGAACGCAGTTATTCCAGCGGTTGCGCGCGGGATGAGTGGGCGCAAAGGGAGGCAGGCGTCTCTGGCGGCTCGTGCTTATACGCGCGTCAACGCTCGTACGAATTACACGTGTGGCAAAAGCCCGCGTCTACGCGCCTACAAGCGCTTCTAAAAACGAGCTTAAACGCGCTGAAAATACGCTAGTCTGAAACCTTAACTAGTGTAGATTTAATATTAAGGTGGATTAGCGATTTAATCATCTGACTTGTTTAAATACTAATATACTTGTGTAAATAGAAAAGAAGTTGTTAAGGATTTTTTTTTCAGCCGGAAACAGCCCGGTGAAGAAGGTAAAGAAACCCAGCATTCAGGTGATACACTCGTCCAAGGCTTACGACAACTGGGACGGCGTTGTGAGTATTGTGAACTTATACGTACAGTCATTCCGCTTCCTTTTACCTCTGATTACCTCAATACGTGAGCAACCTTATCCAAACGGTAATTCTCTAAATTGTGTCCACCCAGAACTGAGCCATCAATTGGGCACGTGCCGAACGTATCAGGGATTCTATCCTCTACCTGGGTCGTTTAAATTATAAAGTAAAATGTAATTATGATAGCAAAATTTTTGCATCTGCCCGACTCTCACCACCGTTAAAATAATAATTCTCGTTTCTCATATTACTTCCTAACTTCCTACATCATTACTGCTTGTTCAAATAGCTCCTAACAATATGGTTTATTACTTCTTCCAATATTGCTGATTGTTTAAATAACTTGTTCCCGTCAACAGCGTAGCGGTATGGAGCTCACGAACCGAACGCCGACCAACCTACCGTATATGTGACCATACCACAGCTACTGGTGGCTCAACCACCGGTAACCAGGAACCGTCGGCACCATCGCGAACTAAGACTGCTGTTATCGTGCATCCACGTTACGTACCGAAAAATTCAATAGTGACATGGCATTTTAATTTAATTATTTTTAACTATGTACCATCTTTCTAATTTCCCAGTTTTTTTAAGTAATATTCAATTGATTTCGAAATTATGGTTAATCGATTCTTTGTAGACTCTTGGTTTGTTGTACTCGTACCTACAACCAAACGGATTTATAAATCAGTAGTGATGATTCGTAAAAATGTTGTAATGCCGAAATCAGACGCTTCACTTTGTTCATTTTTGTCTTTCACTCGAATCGAAACATCTGAACACAAAATAAATCAAAGTGAACGTGGAATGAGACAAAAATGTATATTAACTCGAGTGAACCGTTCACTCGTGTGAAACGACTTATTTGGCATAAATAAGAGAGATGAACTAAATTTTATATTGTTAAATCGATAAGCTGCAATTTGGAACTCGATTGATTTATCAATTTCATTCTCGCTTAGAATAACGAACCGGTAGTTGTTAGATTAGATTATGCATTCTGTTACTTAATTTATAAATTATTATAATTAATGTCTGAAGATAGTTGAAACGGATCGTTTTGTCGCAAACAGACATGCCAAAGGGATTTTTAGAGAATAGAATTTTGTTGTTTTGACGAGTTTTGCCGCATAGAGGAGCGGTGACAGGGAATGTTGTTTGTAAATATGTATAGTGTTACATTTTATTACACGCAATAAACACTTTATAAAAATCTTCTTGGTTTTCTTTGCGTACTTAGTTAGCTTTATTAACTAATTAGCTTAATTAAAAAATAGAAGGTACATATAATAGTGCTATTAAAAATAGAAGGACTTTGCATAACAGAACTAAATATTTTCTGCATTAATCAAATCCAAAATAAGTACCTACGTAACTAGTGCATTGAACGTCATTAAAATGCAATGAACGCCAGCTCCATGCAGCCAATTTTTTTTTTTTACACTGAGTCATGTACAGCGCCATCTATCGTTTTTTAGTGGAAGCTGGCCTGGAAAAAGCCTCAATCGTAAGTTCTGTGTAAATACCTACTCCTATAATGTGATCGTATTAGGATCAATTCAGACAGCTGAAAAATGCGCGAAAAAATTACTGACTGAACTGAAAATAGGACTGTATTACCATTACTTAAGGTGAATGCTCCAACCAGCCCGCGAAATTCAAAATTTCTTGCGTTTTTTGCAATTTGCAGGCTAGTGCTAGGTTGTATGTTGATTAAAATATTATTCGCGGCTGTAAGACGTATGTAGTTACAGAATTATAATCATCAAAATCACCAATACAACCCTCCAAGTTTATAAAGGCGTAGGAACAAAAAAAAACAGAAAAAGTCATTCCTACAGCTTTATGAACTTAGAGCGTTTTATTGATGATTTTGATGATTATAATTCTGTAACTACATATGTCTTACAGCCGCGAATAATATTTTAATCAACATACAACCTAGCACTGGCCTGCAAATTGCAAAAAACCCAAGAAATTTTGAATTTCGCGGGCCTGGTTGGAGCATTCCCCTTAAAGGCGTGCGATCGAGTCGCGGGCATTCGCCAGGCGACGCTAGACGTCCGCATTGACATATAATTTTCGACTTTTGCTAATGGCAATACGGTCTTATTTTCAACGCAACCAGTAAATTGCGCGAATTTTTTCTATCTGAACTGTCCGTAACTCGTCTGCGGCTCTATTTCTAAACTCGTGTTTTAATTACCCACTGATATGCAACAGTTTCATGAACTAACTATAAAATACAAAAAGAAGCGTGCAAACGCGGCCCGCATAAGTATACGGCGTTTCTCTTCTTGTCTCCTACGCAGAACTCTCGTAAGCCTCGTTAGAGGCCACAATCGTCTCGTGCTTATCAAAAAACAATTTTGTGTTGTGTGTGAAGTTAAGTGGAGAAACTTCACCTTGTGTACGTGCTCATTGGACAACGATAACTTCGCGAGTCCGTAATTAAACTTGTTAAATTTACAGAATAGGAATTAGCTGTGGCCGTGACTTCGCACAAGCGACTGTATGTATTGGAATTATTTACGGAATTTAAAGCAGTATTTTGTGATCTGTTTAATATATTTCTGGGGTCGAGTCCATAGAAGCAGGGAAGTGCACCCACTTCTGAGGGTTCATAATAAGATTACAGTAGAATAAAACGGCACTTATTAATTTTCATAATTATAATATTATATTCTAGTTGGCAGTTAATGACTATAGTACAATAATATCATAGACGTACGTTTCCTATGAACGATACAAATGGCATACAAATTGCTATAACATAATAACAGCTTATCATGAAGGCTCCGATTCTGTTCGAAGTTAACTTTGGCTTAATTTATCAGAATTCGGACTTATATTAAACGAAAATATACTTAGCTTATGTAAGAATACTGAAATAGTCCAAAATTTTGGAAATCGCCAAGCGGTTGGTCGACTCTTCACGTGACCAGAGGGTGGGCCTATTTTTTGGCCAAAGAATCAGCATTGCCATCCAACGTGGCAATGCTGTCAGCCTTCTGGGCACTTTTCCTGTTAACCCTTTTACATACTTAGTTCATATTTAACTTTTACTTTTTTTTTATTTTACTTTTAGTACATATTTAACACTATTATAGTTTTGTAGTTTGTTAATAATTTTATTATCTTTGAAACAAAATATTCCAATACATTAGATCAATACTTGAATAGAAAATTATATTAGAATACTTGAATATTTCAATACTAGGCCAACACTTGAAAAGTCCAATAGAATCAGACACCAATATCATCTTCCTCCTGTGTTCAAACCTTGCAACTTCATAGATACAGGTTGTGCAAAGTCTGATTACATGAGCTAAAATATATTTTCGTTCCCAAGCAGTAATACTGAAGCGCTATATGTTTGAAGGATTGGTAAATATCACATTAGCCTACACGACAACTAACTTACAATTTTGTTCATTAATTAGTTACTGCTAACGAAATGCATATGTTTTAAATATTAGAGTTTTCGAACTATCGAGATCAACTTAATTAATATACGAGTAATTAGCACCAATGTTGAGTTTCTTTAAAAAAAAAACACAATATAATTAGGCTTTTTTGGAATCCGTTAGAACGATATCAGATGCTTCACTAGAGTGAATGTTCATTTTTGCTTCATTCCATGTTTACTTTTAATTCATTTTGCGTACAGATATAGAATGAAAAACAATGAACAGATTTGAACGTCTGATTTCGACTTTTAGATTTCATTTTTTGCTCAAATCGTCACAGTGTAGGTTGGTCAGTAGAACAATATGCTTTAACTGATAACTTACTTTTGGAATGTTTTACACTATGTGATAACTGTATTGCTTATGTGCCTTGATATTTACAGACGTTTATGTAAATTATGCTCCGAGTACTCGGGTTGTGGCCAGCAAAAAACATATTAAGTTAGGTAGAATTTACTGCGACAGCCTGAATACTTAGAGCGGAATTCGACTCATAATCCCTTTACACTGTTGCCGCACATAATATATTATCATTAATATAAATAATATATTATTATTTATTTATACCAGGATAAGCATAGGACAAAACTTTTTCACACTATATTTACAAGAAAATGTACAATCAAAATTTCTGTTTTGTCCTTCGACTGCATATAGTCAGTAAACAGAAAATCTTTTCCTGAACGAGACACAAAGTAACTGACTAAGGCTAAGCTATTCCTGATGTATAATTTTGCAAAAGGCACTTGGCTCCTTTAAAACAAATCAATTTCTCATTCCCACAATTCTTCTCTTTTTCTATCAATACGGCAACAATGCTAGTAAAATTCCAGCTTATGAGTTAAATG
Source organism: Eurois occulta (assembly GCA_950022335.1). Lineage (NCBI taxonomy): Eukaryota > Metazoa > Arthropoda > Insecta > Lepidoptera > Noctuidae > Eurois > Eurois occulta. Next base: position 16,131,020 of record OX465495.1, on the reverse strand, counting down.
AGTACAAGAACGATCGCATCGGTTGCGCGGGCGCACGTAATGTCACGTGTGTATTCAAGATGGCGGCGCGCACAAGATGTCGGGCGTCTGTAGAGGTGGAATCGCGGTGACAAGGAGTTCGCCACCGCTCTCCGTGATAGGCACCGTCTTGTGGTAGTTTATGAGATCAGCTGCAAATAAAAAGTTAATGAATAGATTAAAAAAAAATGCTAAAAGCTTTCTCTGGATGGTAAACGGCTTGTAGTGGAATGGAAGGCAGACTGCTGCCATGCAACACCTTTTTAGACTCGCTAACGAGAAAAGAAAAGTACTTGAACTGTAACGTACCTACTCGTAAAAAGTGTATTTTATTCCATGGGTTCAGATACTTAGTGTAGTGCTTGCAATGCGTCGGGTCGCGTGACGTCACACTCCCAGCAGTAATGTGACTACATACCGAGCGTGTCGTGCGCGACGTGTCCGGTGGGCAGCAGGCGGTAGACGCGCGCCGCCTCCACCAGGTAGTGCTTGCAGCGCGTCGGGTCGCGTGACGTCACACTCCCAGCAGTAATGTGACTACATACCGAGCGTGTCGTGCGCGACGTGTCCGGTGGGCAGCAGGCGGTAGACGCGCGCCGCCTCCACCAGGTAGTGCTTGCAGCGCGTCGGGTCGCGTGACGTCACACTCCCAGCAGTAATGTGACTACATACCGAGCGTGTCGTGCGCGACGTGTCCGGTGGGCAGCAGGCGGTAGACGCGCGCCGCCTCCACCAGGTAGTGCTTGCAGCGCGTCGGGTCGCGTGACGTCACACTCCCAGCAGTAATGTGACTACATACCGAGCGTGTCGTGCGCGACGTGTCCGGTGGGCAGCAGGCGGTAGACGCGTGCCGCCTCCACCAGGTAGTGCTTGCAGCGCGTCGGGTCGCGTGACGTCACACTCCCAGCAGTAATGTGACTACATACCGAGCGTGTCGTGCGCGACGTGTCCGGTGGGCAGCAGGCGGTAGACGCGTGCCGCCTCCACCAGGTAGTGCTTGCAGCGCGTCGGGTCGCGTGACGTCACACTCCCAGCAGTAATGTGACTACATACCGAGCGTGTCGTGCGCGACGTGTCCGGTGGGCAGCAGGCGGTAGACGCGTGCCGCCTCCACCAGGTAGTGCTTGCAGCGCGTCGGGTCGCGGTATGTCACCGCGTAGCCCCACACTCGCTCAGACACCCGCACTAGGAAGCTGCCGGCTGCGCAGCCCGAGAGGGCCGCCTCGGCTTCTGACCGGCTGATCAGACCTGGGCAACAAAGTAAAACTGAATTAAGGACCCCTAAAAATAATGTAAAGAGTACTCTCACTCAAAGATGTGGGCAACTCTTGGTTCAAAGCCAAAAACCAATTTTCCACATATATGAGAAAAAGGATTCATACCGTGGAACCAGTCGACAGGCTTGTTGTTCTCGTCTAGGCCAACCCCTCGTTTCAGCTCGTGCGTCCGAAACCACTCCACCACAGCTTCCCTGTTTGGTGGTTTGCCCGCTAGAACAAAACATCAATTAATTTAGTGGTCGTAATATTTCATTGCCTTTGAGTAGGTAGTCAGAAGACTGAAAATCCCTTGTCATTTACAGTGTTTTTAAGGAAGGTTCACGGCAAGGAGCTTTATGCGAATCTTTATCGTGAAAGCGTCCATAATTTTACTCGCTCATGTTGACCTCGAACCCCGGACGGACTGCCAAGGGTAGGTATATTAATAATTTCGAGCGGACTGTTGAGTGCCTAAGGTCATTTTATATTCGACTGCTGTCTAGAGCACCATATTCACCTTCTGTCGTGTCTGGTGGTGCAGGAAGGTTCGCACTTCGCCGATGTGCTTCTCTTGCCGCGCGGGCGATCTCTCGCATGCTTGCCTCCGCTTCTTTTGCTTTGCGCTCTGAAATGTACACCAAAATTATTACAATTTTGTGAGAAAGAAATCTAGATATCGTATAGAAGCCTATATATACTTCTGTTCTTTAAGATGTTTCATCATAATTAAGCCGGGAGACGTCCACGACTGGCTATATTATGCCTCCAAGCATCGCCTCATAGGCTAGCTCTGTTCACCTCGCATCTAAGGTTATCGGCCAATTCTATGGCGTAACATGATGAAGGTTACGGGAAATCGTCAAGATGTTCCAAAAATACCGTGAATAAAACGGAAGTCTCAGATCCAAAAAATCGAAGACATATGATACCCATAAACCGGCACTGGGCCCGCATTGTTGATTATGGCCAACCCTCTCATATCCTGTGTGCTGTGTGCAGTGGGAATATTAAAAGACTGTTAATGCTATCTATGTAATCAAGTAACTACACACCTTGGTCCCGCCAGGTGGCGTCGTGCGTCTGCGCGGCATGGTGCGCCAGTCTCATGGCCCGCGCGCGCTTGGCCCTCAACCCTCGCAGTATGTCGCCGGCCCTTGCGGCGGCCACACGTCTCTCCCAGGCCGCGACCAGTACACTGACGCCGTCACCGCCTGCGCCCACGCCCATGTCCTGAATACATAGGGGCGTCTTTGGAGACACTCGTAAGGACCAACAAGAGTTTACTGTGATCGTTTAGAATTTTGAAGTTCTGAAGCATAAACCGAAATCAGCGCTTTTTCACTCGGAAGTGAAACGACTGAACACAAAATGAACCAAAAGTGAAAACTACAAACAAAAATTAATTCACCCGAATGAATGATTCACTCGAGTGAAGCGTCTGATATCGGCATATTATGAGAAGGACAGCTTGAAATAGAAGTAGTGAAATGCAGTGAATGAAGTTAAAAAATAGTGCTTCTTCTTTCGCGGCAAAAAAACTTATGGAACGAATGAACGGAAGAAATGAATTTTTAACAGTTTTTCATCATGATAATAATTCTGGAAATCATGATTCTAACTTGATAGCGTGAAATGGAAACGGTTATGATATCATGTGTCATGATTATGTTCAATATCGTGAGGAATACATTAAAACGACAGTTCTTTTAAAAAATCTATAATTAATCATTATAATATTCAATATTCATTCGTATAATATACACATAAGTTATTCTTACAAGAGAAAACTTATTACAAATATATTTTGCACATTATAAGCATGTTTACATTCAATTTACATTTGTTCTTCGTCCCACGCTAGGATAGAACTGTTCTATAAAACCTACATCCTATCAAATAGAGTCAAGAAAAGAATTTTATTGCAAAAACTAAGTAAACAAGTATAAGTGAAGTATTCGAAGTTAAACAAGAAGAGACTAAACTTTTAGCGCATAATAATTTCAGGGCAGTTTCAAGGCACATTTAAATTTCTAATTGTGTGCATCTACTTTATTCGTGATATAACTACACTTTCCGCATTTGCAACTGCTCTAATGGAGACACTACAGGACCATTTACTGGTGTTTTTAAAAATCACATAACATTATACACTTATGGCGTGTTGCTGGCACGACAATTTTTAAATTTTGGTAGCCCAGAACTTCGCCACTGCCACCACGTCGTCGGTGGCAGCGCAAAGGCTACTTCGGAATTAATTATGCACTAAAAAAGCGAGATCTAATAGACTGTTTTAAGTGTTTCCAGTACCAAAAGTTAAGGCTAACGCAAAAGTAGCAAACAGTATCAAATTGCAAGAGGAATAAGTGCCACCACCAGTGTTTCTACCCAAAACATGCACGTTTAGAGCAGTAGAAGATGCAGAAAGCTTTTCTCACACGAACAAAATAGAAGCACACCCTACAAATAACTAGACTTAGTATGACAACAGTGCTACTAGCTACGCCTTCAACTGACCTGTAGTACGTCTCTCTTGCCTTCAATAAAATTAAAGTGCAGCGTGTTCTTGTTGAGGTCCAGCTTGAGGGAGTCGTTGAAGTCTGGCTTGTCTCCCAGCTCGTCGCCCTCCAGCTTGACGTCGGGCTCCAGAGCCTCGATCCTCTGCCGAAGCTCGTCCACCGTGCAGTAGATCTCTAGTGTGTCTTCTAACGGGTCTATCGTTTTCGGGGATAGGTCGAATTTCTGGAATGGATAGGAGTTACTTAGCTCTATCAGTTGTTGTATTTAGTAGTCTAATAAAATCTAGCACGAAAAAACCCAACACTCTAAGCATCACCCTAAGGTAGACTTGTAGAAAATGCCCAAGGCATTAAGTCCGCCTTTGTACGAGTACATTATGTGCATAAAGTTTTAATAAATAAATAAAAAACCGCTCCTTCATTTAACAAGTGGGAATCTTTCTGAAGTGGAAGATACTTGGGCGCAGAGCGTATATTGTTCCTTTGCATATAAGGTTGGATTCCGGGATTGGAATATCCAGTGGAATGTTCAAGAGAGCTTAACTAAATTTACTAGAAAATCCAATTTGGGATTTCCACTTTAGAGAAACCTTCACACAGTAGATAAAGGATCATAAAAGAGTATTCTCACCTGTTCTAAATCATCGAGCGGCTTGTATTCGATGAGGTGCGTGAGCTCCTTCTCGACGGACTTCCTCAGCTGCTGCACTTCCTGCCGCGCCTGCGCAATGGCCTTCTCCCGTGCCTCCTCCGCAAGGATGCTCTCGATCGACTTGTCTTCTGGGTGTTCACCCATCACCCATACCTGGAACACCAGTGCAACACGGTGAAAAAACATTGGTAGAAGACAAGGAAGAAAATGTCTTCCAAGCCTTCCTTGGCTTGGAAGACATGGGCGACCACAAGTAAATGGAGAATCCACCAACGAAGAACACATCTATCAACCCGCACTGGGCCCGCGTGCGTGAATTACGGACCAATCGCATCTCATAGAGACGCAGTCTGAGTCCCAACAGTGAGGACATTACAGGCTGATTAATTATCCTATGGCTTTGCAAAAGTGCTAGTCAGAAGAAGGTAACAATTTGGTACTTAAGGGTTTAACACTTTTTAGGGCTGCGGGACTGTTCGAAAGAGATACCGCGGCCCTGGAACACAAAGGGCAAAAGAAGGAACATGGATGGGTTTTAGTCAGTAAATGACACTCTCTTCCGCTGCGCCCAGAGCGGAAGCGGTAATTTGATGATTACCCCAACCCAAAAAAAAAAACAAAAGGATTTAACACTTTATAAAACTCAATGTTTTAGTGCATTTCGTTATTTGAAAGAAAGGCCTATTATTTCGTTTTTAATATTCCGAAAATCCTAAAAACCCTATATTTTTGATACTCCACACGATATTTAAACAAAAATTGCAGTAGTGTCCCAGTAAGCAACGATACTAAAGTAGGTACCAAAACTATATTAGCAAGACATGACATTTCCATTTCAGGTCAAAATTATAATAAAATTGACAAAACAATATTGAGGGAGATAATCGCCAAAACGATAGTAAGTTGGGCATTGTCTGCAAAGGTCGAATGTTTGGTCAAACAATGGAAGTAGCCTTCAAATGTTGGCCAAATGATTTGTTTGAAGGTCTTCCAATAAGCTATCGAATAACGCGGATGTAAGTCATATTGGCAACTAAAAACATCATTGTATACTTGTATAACTAATGCCGCCTTCTGCGACAATAATATTTTACGAGTCTGAACTAAACTTAGATGCTGGATGTCAAGACTTTGACGGATCTCGGAATCTTTTCGGGCATTCTGATCTGGGGGTCTAAAATGGCCGCTTTAGCAGAATCATAATAGGATAATAATATGAATTACGTTTAATTTCGTAAAATGGTCACAAGGTGACAATTCATACCTAATAGTAGATACGACTATGACCATTTTAAGAATTTAAACGTAATTCATATTATTATTCTACATATTATGATTCTGCTACCCTGCCCTGAACATCAGACAGGTAATAGCTACTGCTAACCATGAGGTTCTGAGCTCGATTCCCAGGTCTGCCAGACTTATTAGGGTTTTTGATTGGGATTTTCTAAGTAGCAACCTTTCCTAGATTTATGCCCTTCTTCTTCTCGCATCGATGACGCAGTTTTGTCCGACGCGTACGTAGCAACCTGGACAGCTCTGTCGTTTGCCTCATTCGAGTCCTGGAGAGTGCAATTCGTTCTGATAGGATGACGATGAATAGACTCGCCCGCTATAACATGCAACATAACTGACTAAATCTGTGGACTTAACATACCTGTGTACCTATGACAAACGCGATACTACGTTATGTTATGAAGTCGTCATCTAGCTCCAACCTAACTTCATTTTGTTTGTTTGCATCAAAAGCTAGGAGCTTGTAATCTTTGGAACTCTTCGGCATTAAAGTAATTCATAACTGTTCCTCACCCATGGCTCACCATCGTCCCCCGTGAGGAACTGCACCTGTTTCTTGCCGTTCTTCTGGAACTTGGGCCGCTCGTCCTCTTTGCCCACCTTCTCGTCCCAGAGCTGCCAGCGACGCACCTGGAATGTCAAGGATATTTGTCAAGAATCATTGATATAGACTATGGATTGCATTGGAGTTTAAACTAGCTTCATTAGTTCTTAATCACTGTTAACTTATCGTGTGGGGAAAAACTTGAACCAATCACGATTTATGAATGAAGTGTGGAAAAGATACATACATAATAATATATGAAAATGTGTAGAGGCATACTGTCGCTGTCATCATCATCTTTTTGCCATCCCATATATTGCATATTGCATTTCCCATGTTACTTGACGTCGGCGCAACACGTTTTTTTCTTCCATGTCAACCGTCACGCTATCATTTACTCCTGTCGCTGTGGCATCCCCAAATACTAAGGTTAGGAATAAGAGGCACAGGGATGGTGGATCATCATATTTCACTCTAGTGAGCTGGCTTGTACTCTTATATACTTAATATTTTAGAAAGCGTTCTAAAAAAAAAAAAAAACAAAAATAATCTTGCACTTGATCAAATCCGAATCTTAGATCCGCATTACTAATCTACATAAATGGATTAATCCATTGCGGTTAGCGTAACTGAACTATAACAAACAAAACAATCACAACTTGTAACAGTAATATTAGGCAGTAGATATTATTGTTAGATGCAATCTATGGCGTCACGAATCGGCAGTCCATTCAGCATAGGAGCTGAACAAAAAACGACCTTGTGCCCAATTGAAAGCCGGACTGAACACCGGACAAGTGCTAACTGCTAAGTTATGTTAGGAGCTTGAATTGTGAAGCAGGCTAGAAGCAAGGGTGTCGATTAATTCGTTTTTAAGTATCTAGTTGCAGCTGTTTAATTTTATCCTTAAGCATCTTTTGTTTCAGTTGGGAAATCATCAAATGGGAGGGGTCATTTCTCTCTGGGCGGAGCGGAAGGGAGTGTCAAACTTGTACTGACTAAAATGCATCCATGTTCCTTCTTTGCCCTTTGTGTTCCAATGCCGCGGTATCTGTCGTGGTTAATTTAACCCCATTCAATAGCTACCTATATCATGCAAAAGTCAGTCAATGAGGTTAAATGATCTTAAGAGGGTTGTATTCATGATGCTAATGATTATAATTCTGTAACTACATGCGTGTTACTAGCGCGACTCATTTTTCATCAACATACAACCTGACACTGACCTACAAATTGCAAAAAAACGTAAGAAAACTTTAATTTCGCGGGCTACCCTCGCGCTTCCACATAAAGCATCTGACGATGGCTTAAACTATGACAGGCAACAGCAATGCAAAGACTGTCACAATTTTATTTTTTACATTTATGGGTTTTATGATTTTATACCAATAACTACTTTATCTTTCTTAAGAAACATTATGATTGCAGCATAGTTGTCTGATGATTAAATTTTTATTAACTGCTACTGGTGTCGAGGTCGAGTTTTCTCGAAGATAGGCACTAACGCACTGGGAAACCCCGCGATATGCCTGACGTTGTGGCAAACACTATTCATTTGGTTTTCCGTCGACCTGTATGGTAATCTACTTACATCTTTAAATTAATTATCATTTTAATATACGGGGCTAACCTCAGTGACTTGTTTAAAGTATGGTGACTCATTCTCAATTCGGTCTAATTACCTATAATAATAACGAAAAACCGATTCAACATACTTACAGAGAGTAAGTATTATAATTAACATTAGAAATGGGATATTTACTATGTCCAGTTTGTTTTGAGTTCCCGAGATTTCGGCGCTGTTGCAAGCACCATGATCACGGATTAACTGAAGTTACTGCGGGTGGGTTTATGAGCAGACAAATCGGTCTACCCTCTTTCTTGTTCGTTTTTTGCACTCAGTAAGGTAAATATCCCGTTTCTAATGTTAATTATAATGTTAGTGACCATTATTGAAAGTAAGTATGTTGAATCGGTTTCAACTTACTTACTATTCAAGTATTCAATCAATTTTGTTTTTAGTTCAATCCAGTAAATAAGTACTCTATAAACAATGCCCTAAGCTATTGTTCTAGTCCAACCTCACACTTTTAAGAATGTCATAAAAAATGTTGAGTACACAGTTAAACTAGTTCATTTGTCTAATTAAATATCTACTTAAAACACTCGTAAGAGGTTTTTTTGCAGGAAGTAAGAGCTAACTTATCTACTTAATGATGTAATCCTTTTGTAGAATACTTAATTTACATGTGTAAAAAAATGAAGTTGTCTACTCGATACATATACAAACTGATATTTTAATAATGACAGAGTATCCAACAATAGTTAATATCAAATACCAAAACATACATACATTCGTGGTTATTGTTTTAAGCACAATGATATTGATAATACGCATTTGAAAAGGCATTCAAATTGAATGATAATATTTAGATGTAAAGCGCAAAAACGTTTGCAAAAAATGAAAACAAAGCCTTTTTAAAGAATTCAAACCGATTGCAGTAATATGTAATTACACGCAGTTGTTTTCATTGGGAAATCTCTATAACAAACGATTGACATTCTTGGGGAAAAAACAGTTGGTATCGAATACAAACAATTGTTTCACTAACCGTCTATCATTATATATGTTTTAATCAAATATATATATTATTTATACATTGTTTGTTTTTAATAGTTTTTTTTTCAGAAAATCTATTATGAAATACAAATGCAACTACAACCCTAGTCGAGATGGATACCTACCTATTTCACACGATGGATACCTACATTTTCCGACACGCACTTGGCCGGTTTATTTTTGTAAAAGTAAAGCTGGCTCTTTATTATATCTCTTAAATTCTACAATGTACTATCGTACCTACCTTTAAACGCATAGAGCAGAGCGTTACTAGTTAGTAGATACCTAGACTCGACTAACAAATCCTGCCGTGGTTAGGTTGTTATTGGAATGCTGCATGAAGGTTACGCGGAGTTGACCTCCGCTGTCACCTTTGGGCCCATTCATTAACCAGGATATTGTTTGTAATAAAATCTTTAGATGGGATTAGAATTTAGAACGTATGGTAGTCTAAGGTTGTATAAAATTTTTCGAGTGAAAAAAAGATGAAGATGAAGAGAATGGGAGAAGAAAATGTGTAGCGCCGACCTCAAGTAAGGCAAAAAGATGATTTTCGGAAAAAGTGTATGGTATCATTTTCCCAAAAACGACCACAGGACCGAGGCCCAAGAATAAAAAAGGTCTTAAGTGAAGAAGAGGAAAAGGAATTTACGATTTTGAATTTGGAAAACAAACAATAAATTGGTTGCCGTTAATCGTAAAGCTAGACACTCAGTCACCATCTAACTGAACAAAAACTACCTATTCAAAAGTTAAGCAGATTCTATTAATAGAACATTTATTCAAATGACCTTCCTGCCTTAATGTACCTTATCAAATCCCAATCATTTAAATAGGCTTACAAGTACTACTACAAAAAACAAATCGCTCTATTTATGCCACGGCTCCTAATAATAGTCTAATTGTCTATATCCGTGATGACTCGTCGGTTTTGGGCTCAAACGCGGAACTTGCTAACCAAATTGATGCTCGCACTAGTAGCGAAACTGAAGTTTGGACAGCGCGCCCTGAGGGCCTAAGAAGTGGCTATCGTTTCGTACTTCCAAACGACTTTCAACACAATTGGCAAATGCGTTTTGGTAGATTATGTCAATCCAATATATTTTTGACTTTTCCATCGACGTCATTCATCATCTGCCTAGCCTTTTCCCAACTCTGTTGGGCTCGGCTTCCAGTCTAACCGGATGCAGCTGAATACCAGTATTTTACATGAAGCGACTGCGTTGCGCCGTCATTATCGCTGATAATACTGACACTGTGTCTAAGCCCACTAGGCAGGCATCCGCACTGCCAACTTAATTTTTCATGTCGAAACTCTCAAGCAAATCAATAGGAGTGTGACAGAAACTGTAGGAGATCAATCCTAAAGTTTATGTCACACTTTTACTGACTACAACAGCAAGATTGCTTTCCATCAATCTCTGGCAATGCAAAGTACCTGGAGCATTACTTATACTTACTCCCAAAACCTAATGACTATCTCTTTAACATACAAGAGATTTTCTCAAAATCATAGTTTGTTTCTCACAAAGAATTTAGGGTAATCTATGGTTTAGATTTGAACACGGAACTTATTTGCAGACATGACGGAGCCAGTTCACGATATCCTTTAAGACTGCACGCCATAATTGCATATCTAATTGTAAAGCCTTGAGTTCTTACTTCACTATATCTTGGTATAGGAGCATTTGAAGGGGCTACGTTGAGTTTAATTGATATTACTCGGACTGACGTCTCGGTTAGACCACACCTATATTATAATCCTTTGAGTTAAAAACGGGTGTGATGTTAAAAATTAACTTTACAAGAACACTCCAGCATAAAATCCATACTGATCCATTGACTACTTCTATAATATAATTGAACTGACGTAACGTTTTAAGGGATATCAATTGGCATTGATTGTGCCACCGTGACATGGCGTCGCCGAAGCTCGTAAACTAATGGAAGCGAAGACGTGTCGAATGACTGCACGCGTATTTATAGAGATAATATATAGACACATACTAGGAACTAAGTGAGTTCTAAGTAGAAAATGTTTTGATAACTCAGGAACGTTGATGTAGATGGGGAATTCTGATAAGTAAACCTTGCAATTCCTGAAAAGGTAAGACACCCGATATGCGTATGACGGTATGAGTGATTTGCTACACTTGGCTTCCTCGAAGGGAGAGAGCATCGTTATTAATGAATCACACTTTAACTACTAGATAATAAGATACCTTTGAATTCTTGAATCGCGGAAAAGAATGGCCTTCTTCGATGGTGACATGTGATTTGTCATCAGTAGAGTCGGGAATAAGCAGTTTATTTGCCTAAACTTCAAGGAAGCAAGTAACAACTGGATAATACTTTCCTAAAATATCCCGGAATGATTTTAGTTCCGAAAAATGCTTGTAAATCAGAGGACGGTATTATCCACGTGTTTTACTGAGTTCCTTTAACTTTAAGCAAATAAATTCTACGTATTCCGATGTCTGGTCATCAGATACACTGACTTTATCACACTCACTTGTTCTGCTGTTAACCTTGAACTGGGTGAAACTAATTATTTTTCTTTCTTACCTGTTCTTCCCTCATTTTGCAAAAGAGCGTCTGCTTCTGCGTCTCGTCGAGCTCGGCCAGGATCTCGGGGTCCACCCACATGTCGCGCAGGATCTGCTGCAACATGGTGCCGGCCCTGAGGATGATAAAAACAGATGTTGTAGTGATATTAATCCAATGCATATGATAGTATATTGGATTTTCAACGATCGGCTCCTCGCTAAGAGTTAACATTCCAACAGCGCAATAATGTTAAAGCATTCAATTGAGTATCGATTTGTGTAGTGACAACGGACATTAATATAGATGCAGCCGTAAAGACTATGTAACCAATTAATGAAGATGAAAAACCTGTAGGCAGTCATAAAGTGTAAGGCGAAGTTGATAACCCTACAGACAATACAAAAAAGGTGAAAACCTAGGCATTCCATTAATGTAGGCGAAGTTGATAGTCCTGCAGACCATCAATCCAATAATATACCTACTCTAATAAAACTCCTTATAGTCTAAAAATTTACCAGCTAAAACTTGGTCAAGAAAATAAGCTGTAGTAACAAGTAACAACCCTGCGGACAGTCAAAGCAATCACATCGTGATATTTGTGACCCTGAATGCAGTAAAAGAAATAAACGTAGACAGCCATTACAGATATTGATAGTAACTTAGACTATTTTATTTCAACAAGAATAACAACCAGATAAAAGCTCTTTAGGTTGAAGAATCAATTTAATGGGTAGGTCTAATGCCTTATCTTTGAATTCAATTGAAGCACTTACATTATTCTGTGTATAGGCGGTGTTATTGCCATTCAAAGACACGTTTGCTCAATTTGGCAATCAAACGGCTTGGGGAATGCTTGGCGGCAAATGGAATCAATACTAATGATGACTAGATGAAAGAAAGTGTTAGTGATGACGATGATTGATATTATAATGATGACATGAGCTTTCCCTTGGTTACCCCATAATATTAATGTCGATCGTCAAAATAGTGCTGTCTCATCAAACCAAAATAATTTCAAAGAAAAGAGTATGAAGCCAGTGGTCAATAAGTCTCTAAATTGAATTTATTATGTTACACCACTATACAACATAACACTTAATAATGCTGCTCTTATGAGGAAAAGCTTGTGTGGTTAAAAAATTTACTCGACCTTGTCAAGTCTTCACTAATGTTACCACGGCACATGGGCTTTTTTAGATTTACTCAAGAAATGGTTAAAATCAATAAGTAAAATGAACCTACGAATTCTCAGTACCGAACCCCTCAAGCCATTTCTAGATCCTCAACAACCAGCAATCGTAAGTGAAAGCAAACTACACCTAATTAGTGACATTTCTCATATAAGTGCCGACCGATCAGTGGACGTGATGACCTGCAATCACTGTCATGGCGGCTTGACAGTTCCGCATGGCATAGACTACTAGAACTCGTTGACCTTACGATAATAAGTGCAAATGTAAACTCGTTAAAGTAAATATATTAGCAGACAAAGGGATCGTATACCATGTGCTAACAGAATGAGGAAACCCGTAAGATATTGGTAGATAACATAATATTATGTTTTTATTTTCCGAAGGAGGCACATGCCCACTTTTCGCCAGTTAAGTTTAAGACAAAATATGTAGATGGCGAGCAAATTGCCATTTATGGCACTCAAATCCCCAAACTGTTACTGAGAATTTGAATGTTGATGATTTTTGTGGCTACGTAATTATTGCCGTATGAGTAGATTAAAGGGTAAACCAGTCAGAGGGCTGAAAGTCTAACCCCCAGTCAAAACCAATTAACCAGTAGCTGAGTTGTAGAGGTTAGATAGGTAGGTCCACCCCTGCCAGGGCTGCGGGACTGTTCGAAAGAGATATCGCGGCCCTGGAACACAAAAGGCAAAAGAAGGAACATGGATGGGTTTTAGTCAGTAAAAGTCTGACACTCCCATCCGCTCCGCCCAGAGCGGGAGGGGTAATTTGACGATTTGCAATCCCAAAAAAAAAAAAAAATAGGCAATTCAGCTTCATCTGGTTAAGTTAGAAGCCCTAACATAGTTAGGAAAAGATTGGACCGATAATGATGAAAAAAAAAATAGAGATATTTTATAAGTATTTATGTAGGTATCTGATTGTAAAGCTTCGTAAAGATGGCGTCATCCATCTGTGTCCCCAAGTATGTATTATTGAATAGCGATGACTGATGATCGGTTTGCTTGACATTTTGTAATAGAATATCTACTCATTTTGTTGTGCTTTAATGGTATTGTGTAATTGCTCGTATTGTTAACAAAAAGCATTAACATTAATTCAGGATTGCGCTATTTGTATATCAAAATCAAAAATCAAAATCAAAGCATTTATTTCAAGTAGGCCCGTTACAGGCACTTTTGAACTGTCGAAACAAAGACAACAATGAAATTTAGCTACAGTCCCAGTCACAAGGCATAAAAACTGTGAAAGTACTGTAGTTGCCCATTCCCTAACGTAGATCTCTATGGAGAAGAACGGGCAAGAAACTCCATGGACACTCTTTTAAATCAGAATATTTTTACAAAACCTTGGTTACATCATTCATGTTTAGATGGTACATTATGTGAGAGCGATGTAGCAAGATGTGCACGTTAAAAGTGTCCATAGTAAAAACAAGGAAAAGAACAATTCAAAAAATAAAATAATTAATTCAAATAAGCCGTGGCAACCAAGAGATGACCAGTCACAACTGACAGCGCCCGTTCACGAACATGACGCATGTATCAGCACCATTCAACTCAACCATTTTGAAGGGAACTAACTGATCCGACACACGCGCCACCATCAGCGAGACATTTGAGTGAGCATGACATACACTTAACCGCCAGGGCAAATTCAAGTCATAAAAAAAAAAAATGACGTAGGTTATCAACGAAGGATAGCTTTCTATTACATAGTACTCACATAATATGGGCTATGCGGTTATATAATACCAAAAGAAATTGAATCTATACAATGCAAAGATAGTTGTACAATCTTCAGCAGCTCCAACAATACTATTTAATGCTATCCATTAATCAGTTTATGCGCCCCTGTCCATGTGGAGCAGGACCGGCATTGAGCCAAGCATTTTTATCAGAGATATAATCGTCCAACTTGTAATATGCTTGCTTACATAGTGTGCGTTTAATGCATGATTTAAATTTCGTCTCATTCAGTTCAAGAATACTTTGTGGAATTTTATTATAGCATCTTAAACAGTACCCCATGAAAGATGAGTCTACTTTAGCGAGTCTGAAGCCCGGCTGAACTAATTGGTCTCTAGTTCTCGTACTGTAATTGTGTCTGTCACCTCTTTTATTAAAAAGATGTAGATTTTTTCTAACGTACATTATGTTTTCGTAGATGTATTGACAATGTACCGTCATGATTTTGATTTCCTTAAACAGTTCCCTTAGAGAATCGCGCCTACGAAGATTATATATGGCTCTGATGGCTCTTTTTTGCAGAATAAATATAGACTCAATGTCTGCAGCCCGTCCCCATAACAGAATGCCATAAGACATTATACTATGAAAGTAACTAAAATAGACCAGTCTAGCGGTATCTACATCAGAAAATTGACGGATTTTTCTAACAGCATATGCTGCTGAACTTAGGCGCCCCGCAAGAGATTTCAAATGAGAACCCCATTGTAGCCTTGAATCAAGCGTAAGCCCCAGGAAAACGGTTTTATCTACGAATTCAAGTTTCTCTTTATTCAATACTATATCACACTCGTTACTTTTAACATTTGGTAAAGCAAATCTTATGCATTTCGTTTTTTTTTCATTTAATACTAAATTGTTTGCTGTGAACCAATTATGGACCTGAAGTAGGGCATTATTTACGTCATCTAGATTTTGGGCCCGTCTATTTATCTTAAAAATTAGAGAAGTGTCATCAGCAAATAACACCATATTTTGAGGTTGGTTTTTCAATAAATAGGGTAGATCGTTTATATATACTAGAAAGAGGAAAGGACCCAATATTGAGCCTTGCGGAACCCCCATTTTTACTTTTAAACCCTGTGAATTAACACCATTTATTTGAACATATTGTTGTCTATCACTTAAATAAGATTTTACCAAACTAAGTGCAAGTTTACCTAGTCCGTAATGCTCAAGTTTCAAAAGCAATGTGTCGTGATTTACGCAATCAAATGCTTTGGAGAGGTCACAAAATATTCCTATTGCGTCTTGGGATGCTTCCCACGCAGAAAATATGTGCTTTAATAAGGTTACACCGGCGTCAGTTGTACAACGTCCCTTAGTGAAACCAAACTGTTGGTCGTGTAAGATTCTGTTGGTGTTAAAATGATTGAGCATTTGATTAAGCATTACTTTTTCAAACACCTTGCTAAAAACTGGCAACACGGATACAGGTCTATAATTATTAGTATCTTTACTATCCCCGGATTTGAAAAGAGGTATGACTTTACTGTATTTCATTAAATCAGGGAAAACTCCTTGGTCTACACACAAATTAAAAATTAAAGCTAAGTATGGTGCTACAGTCTCAACTATGGATGTACAAACTTTGATAGACATTCCCCAAAGATCTTCGGTCAGTTTGACTTTTATTTGCCGGAAAGCTTTAATAACTATCATAGGGTTTATGTGTTTAAATTTAAATTCAGCCGGGCAGCCAGACACATTCGCCTTTAATAAACCAATTGCTACTTCAGGAGAGGAATTAAGAGACTCCGTAGTTTTTAACGGTATATCGGTAAAAAAAATTCACAAATTCTTGAGCTACTGCCTGATTAGAGCTTTTAGGACCACATGCTGTATCTAAGGTGTAGCTAGTGTTACGTATTTTCTTCCTGTTAGTCTCGTTATTTATGACTTTCCAAACTGTCTTTATTTTATTTTCTGCTGTTTTGATCTTGTTGCTAATGTGCAGGGCTTTGGCAACCTTGCATGTATTTCTAAAAATGTTTGAATACTTAGCAACATACTTATTAAAAGTTTCAGTGTTTATATAAGATTTAAGGTCATAAAGCTCAAATAGTCTTTCCCTACTTTTTCTGATACCTCTAGTTGCCCAATCACTAAATATAAATTTAGGGCAAATACTTTTTGTCTTCTTTTCAAAAGTTTTGTTGTATTCAGTGTGAACTATTGAAAAGAAATGATCATACAATTGATTTATATTAATATCGTCCATATGATGGCTCATAACACTTAACTTGTTCTGCAGGGAAATATTATACCTATTTAATTTGCTAGTAGTTATAGGTCTAAATTTAATCTGAACATTTTGCAATGGTGTGTTACACCTAAAAGTTACAGTTTGTCCGCTGTGGTCAGACGGCAGGCAATTTACTATGGCTTTATCTAAGTAATCGCAATCGCAGAAAACATTATCTATACAAGTAGCAGAAGATGGAGTGACTCTAGTAGGTTCTATAAAAATGTTGGTCAAGTCAAATGACTTAAAAAGATTTAATAACCGACTGCTATTTGAATTGTCTTCTAAAATATTGATATTGAAATCACCACAAATAATTGTAGATTTATTACTGGCTGCAAGTTTTGCCAGGACATCTTCCATTATTGATTCAAATAAGGAAAAGTTTTGATAGTTTGGGGGTCTGTACACACACACAATAACATGCTTATCTAGCTCAACACAGGACAGTTCGACGCAATGTTCAACCGAGAGACCTACTATGTCAATACGTTGTTTATATTTAACACAATTTTTCAAAAGTATTAGGGAACCTCCACGCAGCATAGATTTACGGTTAAAGCAGCTACCAACCGTATAGTTCTCATAATTAATCAGCATTTGGTAATCTTTTAGCCAATGTTCGGTAAAACAAATAATGTCAAACATATTTTTTTCTAAAAACAATTCAATTTCTAATAATTTGGAAGAAATGCCTTGGATATTTTGGTGGAATAGTTTTAAGGTGTTCTGCTGAGGCCCTTTTTTACTAACTAATTGAGTGCAAGAAGATACCTTGTTGTTGATAGGTTTAACAATATTGTTAAAGGTACCTTCTTTTGTCTCACTACCTAGTTTAAATTAATATTAATATCTGGAGTGAGCCCCGAGACTCTACTACCAGTGGATTCTACTAGAGAATCATCTATAATTACGCATGGATCCTCCAATTTACAGTTATTACAAAAATGTTTATTAGTATGATTACTAATAGTCGCGGTGTTAATAATATAACTAAACTTAGACATACTATTTATGTCTGTGTGAATATTATAAGCTAATAGCCTAGCTATTTTGTGTCTACATCTAATTGGTAGATACACCTTACCCCGTGTCGACTTAAGTTTATCAACAATAGTGTTGATATCCAGATATATAAGTCTGTCACTATAGTGACCTACTAAGAAATGTACATGCTTATTTAACATATGTATGTAATTGTTTTTTCTACTACTTAAATTTTTAAAATATGGAAAAGCACACAATATGATCTTACTACAGCTTAACTTTAACAACTCTGATACATAGTCGGTGATGTCTTCCTTTTTAATATTTGAACTATTTCCAACACATATAGTAATGGTGGTATTAGGATTACAAACATTATTTATTACCGAAGCCATGACCTGTTTGTAGGTTGACCCGGGCGTGCAATAATTTTGGGTACAATAACTAAGGTTATTACTGATTAATTTACCTAGCCCTCTACCTATACCATCAGAGAACATAACTGAATGATAACAATTTTTACTATCAGGTGATACAAAATGACTAATCTCAGGCTGTACTACTTGTGACTCATGAAATGTAATGACAGGGATTGCATCTGGGTTGATGGTGCAGTCCTGAGCGCTCATAGCTTGGGACGGGTCCTCCGTTGCCTCAGGCTGGAGGGCATCAAGACTGGGTTCACTCCTACAAGTACAATGAGTGTTGCTGAGAGTCAGCAAGTCCACTTTGTCTACTAACTCATTAGTGGCTAGAATATGCTCCTTAATTTGGTTGCTAGACATATCATATTTATTATATAATGATTTTAGTGACTTATTCAGTGCCTCAATTTCAGATTGTAAGCGCTGAGTGTCTATTTCATAAATATTTATACTATCTTCCAATTTAATCTGATAGTTATTTAATCTGTTCACAAGATAAACACGTTCTTTCCTTAATTGAATATTTTTGGAATAGTGCTTTTGTTGTTTCTTGTATTTATTAAATTTTTTAATGATTTTATTCAATCTTGCATATTTCTTAATTTTATTTTTACTAGTTTTATGGTACGAATTATGTTTCAGTAAGGAGTCCTCTGTGAGGTCTATTGTTAATATGGAATTAGGGTTGCAATTTGTATTTACTAATTCATTGTACAAGTGTTCAGTTTCTATAGCCTGAGTATGAGTATGAGTATGATCCTGTTCCTGTTTCAAATTTAAAAGTTTTACATTAGCATAATTTAATTCATCCTCTAGGTCCCTAACTTTACTTTTTTATATTTAATTTGTAGTTCCCTTTCTTATTTAAAACAGCATATTTTGTGCATCCATAATCCGTTTTTTATCTTAATTTAAATGTCAAACTATTTGTTCAGAAATATCGGTAATGTTAATATGATCTTTCCTTAACGACTCAATAATATAATCTGTAACCTCGCAATGTTTCAATATACGACTAATGCTCAATCTACTCAAACAATAAAATGTCTGAAAATGAAAATTATTAAACTCAAATCAATTCAATTGGTTGTAATATTAAGTTTCAAAGCAATTAGCGTCTGCCGATGTGATATTTTGTATTGGTTTTTTTTCGACCCGTGTGTTCTTTAGGGACCGTTGTCTAGTCATATGTCTGAATCACCACTGTGTGTCTAGTAGAGACGTACTGAACGCTGTGTTAAGTTTTTTCCTATCTATGTTAATGGGACCTTATAGTTGTCCGGTCCAAAATGTAGATCTCTATGCAGGATGGCCAAGACACTCCATGGACACTATCATGAATAGGCACTATACACATAATACAAAAAATAAAGTATAAGTAAGCGTAAACGTAAAAACTGACCGTATTTACGTTACAGGCCACACCTACACCACTCAACACTGACACGGGTGCCCCGGGTGTGGCCACTTCAGGGCTTAATACGTCTATCCACACACTTTGATGTAAGTAGCTGTTTAAGGTGAATGCTCCAACCAACCCGCGAAATTCAAATTTTCTTACGTTTTTTGCAATTTGCAGGCCAGTGCTAGGTTGTATGTTGATTAAAATACTATTCGCGGCTGTAAGACATATGACATATGACATATAATTCTGTAAATACAGAATTATAATCATCAAAATCATCAATACAACGCTCTAAGTTCATAAAGGCGTAGGAACAAAAATAACAGAAAAAGTCATTCCTACAGCTTTATGAACTTAGAGCGTTGTATTGAGGATTTTGATGATTATAATTCTGTAAATACATATGTCTTACAGCCGCGAATAGTATTGCGCGGGTTTGTTGGAGCATTCACCTTAAGTAATTGCAATGGGTTAGTTTTGCAACAACGTTTAGTATACATAACATAGTACTGTTAGTGGATTATGATAAAGATCTCCCAAATATTCCAAACAACCAGCTTCCTGTTACATTGTATCTTTTACACCGGAACAGTGGTATCGGCAATTTACCACTGATTGCAATTTACGTAGTTCCTTTATTACTCAACTTCTTCTTGGTCGTGTCGATGATTCCCTTTATTAACGTTTCTCAACTGTTGTCGGCTATAACGTATGGGCAAAAATTACGAACTATAGTTTTTTTTTCTGTTAATCTTATTGCGTAAGATTCTGTAATATCATCTCTTGGGGCACTGGCTCCTGTAACACATGTCAATCACCTAGCACAGGAATCAGAGACTTCACAAAATTTTGTAACCACTTTCTTGTGTAATAAAGATTATTGGTTATGTATTATTATTGATTAGTACCTATTTAATTACTTTAGGGCATGAATTTTCAAAAATCCTTCTTTAGTGTTCACTTTTGTTACAAAAGCTAACTATACTACTACTACAACAACTAACTAGCACAAAATTTCATGCTTCTAGTCTCAGTGGTTTTGGCTGAGCGTTGTCAGATTGAATATAAGATTTTTTAAGTACAATATTCGTATACTAGGTGCTCGTGGCTAAATAGTAACTAACAGCCGCTCGGTTCGATCTTTAGGTTAAGCCGCGCTTGTCTAGGATGGTCCGTGGAAGAGTGACACATACCAAGTTTCCTCCGTGCCTGGGAAAGCACGTTAAACCGTTGGTTCCGGCTGTCATTTGTGGATCATTACCAGTCGTTACAGCTAGTCAGTGGCCCGAAAGTCTGACAACCAGTCTTACCAATGGGTTTCGTATTACCCAGTACCAACTGGGTTGTGGAGTTCAGATAGGCAGTCGCTCCATGTAAAATACTGGTATTAAGCCGCATCCGGTTAGACTGGAAGCAGACCCCAGCATAGTTGGGAAAAGGCTAGGCATATGATGATTCATATACAATAACATTTATTTTTATTCCAATTTTTTAGTTTGGATTAATTACTACCTATGACTCTGCATTAGAGTTTTATGTAGGTACTTCATCTACAATTTCATATGGATCAAAATAAACTATCTATTGTGTCAGGAAACCCAATGGAGAAGCCCATTTCAAAGCCGGGGATTACACACAGCTTAACAGCCGTTTATACGGGGTGCAAGGGACACCGACGCGGAAACAGTTACCACTTATTCAGTACATCATTCTGAGACCCCTCCCCCCTTCCGACAAAGAAATTTTTAATCGGTGTCCCTTCCACCCCGTATAAAACTAAAGTTGGAATGTTTGGAAAATTCCGTCGTTTCTTAAATTCCCCTTCACGTGGTTGAACAACAGTCAGAAGTATTATCAACATGGAATCTTATCATTGACTGTTTGCGCATAGTAATCGCTGCAGAGCCCAAGATCTTGTACTTTTATTTCTCAACAACGTTTAATACCTTTGCTGACATAAGATAAAGGGGCCTGGGGGGTTGTTGAAATCATAATTGTCAAACTATTTAAAAGAGGGCAAGATGAGGCCATAGCTCAGTGTGTGTAGTCTTTCATAAAATCTTGCTGAAGCAAATTATTACCACGTATTAAAATATATCACGTAAATCAGATAGTGGGTCTCTAGCTACATTAAGTAAGCACATAAACAGACAGACGGAGAGACTGTGACAGTGTTTTACCTGGCCTTGAATTATTACAGTCAAAACGTGATCCAAAATAAACTTCATTATTATTGTGATCTTTAAAAATAAGTTGATTTTAAATGTTAAACGATTGAAGCGTGGTTTTTACTATGTCGGCCGGCGGCCCGGTCATGAACTCATAATGACTTCAAACTTTTTGTAAGCCTTTTTGATGCAAAAAAAAAACCATATTCATAAGTTAAAGGGCCACCAGCAGCTTCGAACTGCTATCAATCTACTGAACCTTTCGCAATCCGCTGCCTCTGTCCAGCCAGTCTATCCCAGCATTCCCAGCCACATTTTCCAGTCGAACTGCTTTAGACTGTAATTTTTTTTTTTGCACAACTGCCAAATTCCATGTTCGTAATTCAAAATTCAAACACCAGCCGTTACCAAACGTGAGCGCGGTGCTTTTGTATCGTTCTCGGCATCGGGAACAAAGAGTGAATATTGCATAGAGTCGTGCGACGTGCGTACGCGCCGCATATCAATCGCGATCCACGCGCGAGTCGCGACATACATTATTCATGCCCTCGCGCAGGAGAGCTTGCACTAGACAGGTGCAGAAGGCTTACTGCACCCCATCAATCATGGTGCATTCATTCTGCCGTCCTTGGCTCAGTCGATGCTCCGTAAAATTGTAAGATCTTACCGCTGTTACCGACAGGTTTCGCTACTATACTGTACATTTGGAAAATGTCAATTACAAATTAGCAGCATAAAAACAGATAGTTCACTATATTATTTAAAACGAAAACTTTTACTGGAGTCTGCAATGGTTTGTCTTCCCGTTACGTAACTATTGGTAGCGGAACAATGTTTTTAGTACGTTTTACCATCCTTCTGCCATATCTTTTATCTTCTGGAATACCTGCATACTACGTACCGACCTAACTTGCGTGTACAAACCTTTTTAAGAACAAAATATAGCCTATTCTGTTCTGCAAAAGGTTGCCGGCGACATTAAGATGGTTGCCAGTCATTGTGATGACTTGCAATGCTATTGCACGTCAGTTAGATTGCAAAAAGGAACATGGCAGGTTTGCGCTATGATTGACATCTTTGTGTCTACAGACGGTAATTATTTCCGAAGAAAATGAAAGACCATTAGAGAGTCATTGTGGGCAACAGCTAAGAACTGTATCAAGAAGAAGATAAACCCGACGTAAATAAATAATGCCCAAAACTGTGATAAAGAGAGCAAACTTATGAGAGCATATTTTATCTGGGAAAGAATTACAGACAAACTAAAGAAAACCAAAGAGTGTGATATCATGATATGTAGTGGTCTCAAGATAAAATACAGCAAAACAAACAATGACTGTTACTCAAGAACTATAACAAAAAAAACTGGCTAAGATTTTGTCGCCTTTAGGTGGGGGAAGCTCCAGGCTGGCCCGCGAAATTCAAATTTTCTTACGTTTTTTGCTATTTGCCGGTCAGCGTCAGGTTGTATGTTGATTCAAATATGATTCGCTAAAAAAAATTGAATTTCGCGGGCTTTCTTGGCGTTACCACCTTAAAGTCAAAGACCGGGAAAAAGCGAGCACACTGCACAAGTGCACATGTACTTACAATTAACATCAATATTCATGCAAAGTAACATAACTCTTGCTAAGCCAGTAACTGACTGACAAAAGGACCGTCGTGACGGCGGCGTGGCGGCGGTTGCGAAACAGTCGTGATGGATACAACTACGCTATAGTTCAAAAGTGAAGGTGACGCAAATGCCAGAGCTTTGAGCTTGCTGGCTAACATTATGTATTGTTAAGGATAATACAATACATACCTACCTACAATACTTCCTACGCTACATGGGTCTTTGGCGTTCGAATTGCCGTTGGTAAACATAAGTACCTATAATTATTTTTTGAAAAGTATCAACTCAAATAAAAATAATGGGTGGAAAACCACAATCCCGAGTCAGGTTCGGTTACACCGGAGAAATAAATTGCGGACACCGACAGATGTTCCAGTACAGTACATGTCGGTGTCCGGTGTCCTAACTTCCTAAGCCGAGTCCGCAATTTTGTCCATACCTACTGTTTAAACCAATACCCTCATCGTGACACTATCTTTCGCATCCTACTGTTAACTGCATCCTATTGTTACTGGCATACTAATAGGTGGACTAACTCCTAAAATCAACTTGAAACTTGTATAATGCAAATCGTTGAAGTAGAAGTATTTGCTCATTGTAGAACGTTGGACCACTAACCTGCCAATGCAAATTTCAATCTTCAATTCGAAACACGTCAACCTGGCAGAGTTAAGACTCCTGGGCACGACAGCTCTAGCGTTAGAATCAATATTCATTAAGACATTGCAACAAGTCTTGCCTGAGCACATGCTACAGTTTTATCATAGTGTAACTATGTAGTTACAATGGTTCAACGGAGTGTATTGGCAGAGCAACCGTGCTGAGGCCGTAGAGGGATGGGGGGTAGGTGAGTGAAATTTATTGCTACAAACAGCAGCTAGATTTAGAACTTATTGCACTTAGAGCTCAACAATGACTCTTGAAATTCTAATAATGCAATATATAATATTTAAATTACAGTAAATGTGTCCAAGTACCTACACATAGAGACATTTCAATGAATGACTGATAAAACCGATAAAACGCATAGTTAGCTTTTTGCATGGCATTTTTTCATTTCTCAGGGTCCTCTCACTCAACTGTATCGGATATCATAAGTAAGTGGTTACTCGGAGAAACCATGATTCTATTCATATTCTACATAGGTATACGCGGAAGGCACGAGATAAGATCAACGGAAACCTAATTGAGTTTACGATCACTTCTGATTGGTCATGGCCGCAGCTATAAGAGCTTCAACATGCCTGGCGGCTACACTACACGATTTATCATATTTTGCATGGCTACGATAAAGATATTAGTCACTTTGAAATTGAAGTCCTTGATAAAACGACAAACAGAATAAAATAAGTTTATAAAATTACGGATACAGTAGGATTGTTTGGCGCTCCAATGGTGTTGAAAGAGAGGCTCTGTTGGAACACTTGGAACAAACCTATCCAGAAGATGACGATGTTAATTTCGACTTTGGCCTCGCTCCAAAATATCCTTGTATAGTAGCCATTCCATATAAAGACAAAGAATTCTGCCTGACTTTAAACTGGTGGAGTGCAATTTTGTTATCGATTATATCATAAAAAAACATTGAAAAAACCTGTATTATATACCTTGACTGCATATAATTACGTCATGTTAACCTTCAATAAGTGCATAAGCTTGCTCAATGAAGAAGAAAGTATGCGCCGGCGCAGAGTAGGCAGAAGGCGTGACCCCTCGCGAGGTCAAGGGTAGCACAAAGTTCACTCTGTGGGCTTTACATTAACGCACTGTGCAATGGAGCTTGCATTGTGCACTATGTTATATACTATGAGGCTGTTAATCGCCAATAAAGAAAATGTAAAGTAACGCCAACTGGCTGTGAGTGAGTGGGAGTCGGGTATTTGGCTTCACGCACTAGCGTCGTCGAGCAAAGGCAATTAGGCACTTTGTTCGACGACACCACTTTCCGCCTCGCTGCTTCTCTACGCCTAGGTACCCCATGTTCTTCTCCTCATCGCTGTTAGTGTGGTGACGTTGTCAACAGCCTCGGACAACACGGCCGGTCATGTAGCCGCAGTGCGTGCCGTTTTGCACGGCATAAGAACTTAAACATCATCCGATAAGCTTTTGTCGCCGTCGGTGTTCCAGCTGTATTAGAACCCAATAGTTTGACACGCGACGATGGCAAAAGACCGGACGGCGTGTCTTTGTTTCCATGGAAGATGGGTAGGCCTTTAGTGTGGGACGCAACATGTGTCGATACTCTTGCGCCATCCCATCTTCCTAGCTCATCGTGCTGTGATGGGGCTGCCGCTGCAGCTGCGGAGGACCTCAAGCGGCGTAAATAGTAACCTTATTGGTTACTATATTTTTGAGCCGTTTGGGGTTAAACTCTAGGACCGTGGGTCCCACTGCTCACAGCCTTTTCAAGGAAATTTCAAAACGCTTACTTGACACTTCCCGAGACCCAAGGGCTGGCTTTTACCAAAGAGATTTAAAAGACTTATAGAACGGACATTAGGAATATTTTCATACAAAAAGTTTTGATCCCGAACATTTTCGATTTTGACACACGAATGCTACCTGACAAGCGAGCGTATGACACTACCTAGACAAAACGATTTGTTACTAAGTAGTAAAAAGTATTGGATTACGATTTTCTTCGTCTTGTCCCGTCAATCGCTCGTAAATATTTGAATGTCTTTGGCTTTTACCTTGGCCAGTGCAGGCTTAGTGTTGCCATACAATATGGCAACGCCGCCAGTCTCTTGGGGACATTACCAGTTTTGAGGAGGAGTTTTTTGACGCCATTTTTTGTTTATTTGCAAGTTAGTTACTTTAGATTATTTTAATTTATAAGTGTGCATAATATTAAAGTCATAAAACTCTATGAATAAAAAAAGTAACAGTAAAATCACTTTTCGTTTAGACAGAAAACTTCACTAATGACCAAGAACCATAAAGCGATGACGGGTCAACATCATCAGCCAAATTGTTAACCCAGTTCACAAATATTGATGTCAGTTAACACCAGCGACCGCTACTTCTTTGTGCTGGCGAGAAACATTCGGAAAACTTCATGAACTCATAACATTGAAACATACTTTCATACTAAAGTACAGTAAAATGCTTTTGTTTATGAAAATCAGTACATTTTAAATCATTAGTCATTCCTGCGAGGTTTTAGAAGGGAAGATAATTATCAAGATTGAGAAATCATTGAGCTGGAATTATAATATTAAGCGTAAGGTATATGCGAATAAAGTAAATAATCCGTAAAATTCATAATTTCAGTTTCAGACTATTAATTCTCTTACATCTCAAATCAACTTGAGCATTGTTTCTTTTTATTTCGAAATTCTATTCAAACCTTGGACACAATAATTACTGAAGACGAAAGCACTTAAAAACTTTTGAGCTAATTGTCCTGTCAACAAATTACAGTATTAAGGTTGTTGCGGATAATAACAGCAATCATATCTCTGTCACAACTATCAGCTTTGATTTATTTGTGTTTGATTATGCCCATTCGTTGCGCAAACCACGCTGCAAGCTTGCTAGGCTGCTACTAACTATTCAGGTTGCACAAGTCTAAACTACGCGCGGAATATAGAACTGGCTGAAATTGTATCAAATGTTAGGAAAAAAGGTTTTATTTTTCTTTGATACTGGCAGCTTAGAAATTAGTGACGGTGAAGTACCTGTTTAACAATGAATATCTACCTAGGTAGTAGTAAACTGTGATTGTTGAAAGTGCTATCTGTATTTAAATCAATTACTATCGAATGCATTTACTACAGACAACCTTGAAATGCGAAACACCTTGACCATAATATAGGTATAGCACAAAAACAAAAAAGTATTCATGTAAAATCTAGAACAGTGAAAAGTTGTAAACGCGCAGAGGAATAATTCAAATTCTTGTCAATGGCGCGAGTTTTTGCAATGCTTTTAAAACAATGAGCTGTCAAAGTGACATACGTCAGATGGCTTTCCGCGGGAAACAAAGCGAGCTCGAAAGTGGGTTGCACAGACAAATTAGAGGTTACCTTGCCGTGTCATGGAGTTCGCTGAGATTTCTATCTCAACTTTTATTTTAATCACTTTCCCCATACACCATGTTCATAATCATAATTATGTAAAAGTATCGCTATAATGCGTGTAGACCGTAAGTACAAACAAACAGACACGAAACTATTACATTCTTGATAAGCAGGCAAATAAATTGCTTTCGTGCTAGACTACCTACAGTTCATTATTTAAGGAAATAATTTTACTACGATCAGGTTTAATCCTTCCAACATCTAATAGGTACTAAGTAGTGTGGTGCTGACCACCTGTTGGAGTGTAAAAAACTTTTCTATTCCTGTACATTTTGGGGATGTAAAGAACGCTACTGAAGCCGCAATCAATGTGGCATACTGGGCCAAAATAATCTATTTACCTAGGGTTAAAAAGAAGAACGAAGAAAATGTGATTAAATGACTAAAATAAAGGAATTTCACATTCGTAAAATAAACAAAGCATAATTTGATTGATGTAAGAGCTCCACACAATCTTACAACAGTTCAATACATTTTCCTTGATTTAATAAAACTTAAAATCTTATCGCCGCGTGGGCAATTGGGCATGGCAGGCAGAACAAGTGAACACGTGTGCGCAAAAAAAACACAGGCGCGGCCGGCATAATTTCACTCACTTCGCTTGAACTGCTAATATCGCCCTTACCGCTACGAAATAAAGTCGATGTCATAATCATACTGTTGCTAAAGATGTGTGGTTGACGGTATGTCGCCGAGTCGATGAACCTAGTCCCTTGTGAGGTTTATAAGTATAGCTTTGTAAAAAGATGAATAAGCATGAGTACAGTAGTTGGAGCTTTTGAAATATTTCCTTGTCTGAACGCATTACTGACTACTTAGGTACTGGAAATATCCGTATCCTTACTCTATCTAAGTATGTGTCTATCTAAAGAAGAAACCAATTCCTTCTTTAACACGGATATAAGGTAAGTCATCATCTGCCTAGCCTTTTCCCAACTGTTGGGGTCGGCTTCCAGTCGAACCGGATTCAGCTTAATACCAGTACTTCTTTTACATAGAGCGACTGCCTATCTGACCTCCACAACCCATCTAGCACAGGGTAACACGATACTCTTTGGTAAGACTGGTTGTCAGACTTTTGAGCCACTGACTATCTTAACGACTGTCAAAGATCTATAAATGACCGCCGGACCAACAACGGCTTAACGTGATTTCTGAGGCACGGAGGAAACTCGGTCTGTAATGGGTGGTCACCTATCCACGGACCAACCTAGGCAAGCGCGGCTTAACCTAAAGATCGACCCGAACGGCTGTTTTTATTTAGCCACGATTTTTAAACCTACAGTAATATTTTATTCTGGTAGTTACAATTACCAACTAACCAAGTATTGCAATTTTAGATAAAAATTCAATAGGTTTTAACGGATTATTCTAGATATAAAGTTGAGTTAAACTTTATGTATGTAAATAGAAATATTATTATACTATTACCGTTAAATAGTGCTGCAATACACGTCAAAACATCAAAGCCTTAATGTTTAGCGACCGTGAAAAAATAATATAGTGTATTTACAGCTCCAGTTTACTAAACCAAGTTTAAAAAGGTCAGTGTAATCAGCTCAACCATTATGTGAATGCATTCGACATTCGAAAAAGTAGAACTTTCAATATGACTTTTCCAACACCGTGTTCCATTCAACAACTCAAAAAATAATTAAATCGATGATAAGGTGTTACCATCCTTCCGGATTTGTATGGATACAACTGGCTTTTTGTGTCACGGTTACCTTTAGAAAATATAAATGAATAGATCATACTGAAAAAAAAGGTGTAAAAGCGAACTTTTTCAAATATCCTGTTTTTCAGGACTTCTGATATTCCCAAATAGTATCCCATAATCCATATTTAAGATGAAAAATATTTTCATCCAATGCTACAATCTAACTTCGTCGAGGTCTTACCATTTCAAAGCTGTATTATAAGTAGCTATGTAGGTATAGGACACATTCGTGCACAGAAAGTCCTTGTCCAGTTCGATCCACTAATCAACAAATAGATATTAAATTGATCAGTACTAAACGTTTTACTGTAACTATTACGCAATAGGCGAAAACCTTAAAGTTAAGAAAAATTGAATTGAGAACCTTCTCCTTTTTGAAGTCTGTTAAAAACATCATACCTTTCTGCCCTTGCCTTTTGTTACTTGGGGTCGATACAACACTTCTTTTTTTCATTACCCGCTGTCTGCCAGCCATTACTCTATCATTCACTCTTTTTCTTTCAAACTTCGACAGTTAAATAAAAAAACTTCACACACTTTCATGTTTTCAAACCAACTTCTCCAGGAAAACGCAAAAGAAGAAATAAAAAATCTAATTAATTTATTGTACTTGCCTACAATTAATTTTCGCAACGAAATTATGCTTTAATTACGCAAATTACAGTTTGTGAGTGTTGAAAACGTAAAATTACAGTGAGGTCGACGCCCCCTAGCGTTCGTGCGAAAATAAAACTGAATCTTTGACATGTGCTCTTATTTTTTAACTACATAAAACTAGAATTTTATAACTGGAGTTTATGTTCCCTCTAGTAGGTCAGTAGGACTAGCAGAGATAGTCATCAGTAGCAACGCGGCAAGGGGCAAAACGATGCGAACTTTTTTTACAATACTAAAAATATAGCGCAGACCATAGACATTATAACAAGAGAATATAAAAATTTGGTTGGTTTAAATTACATTCGCATTTTTTTCCTGCCAATTCCCTTTTTTATTACAAAATGGACCTGCTCTTGACCTCGATCACGCCTGATGGAAAGTGATGGATGAGGTCTATGATGAAACGATCCTGTTCACTCTTGCTTTGAAGGCAGACGAGTTAAACGTGGAAGGGACCACAGATTCACAGTTCCACATTTGGCTGTGCGCATAATAAACGTGGAGGAGAAGCGCAGAGTACGACTCGTCAGGATATCAACCAAGTGTGGATGGGACGCCGCAGTACGTCTGCTAGTCCAGTGGTAAAAGGGTGATGGTGGGATCAAATCGCGGAGCTCCTGCGCACACTCTGCGAAGCACACATATTGAGTGCCTTGCAGTGAGATAATAATATGGGAAAAAAAATGTAGCCTTTAGGGGCCGTCTCCACGAGCGAGAGAATCGCGGCGATAATATTACCTACGTATTTGTATGGGATAATATCGCCGCGATTCTCTCGCTCGTGGAGACGGCCTCTAAGAGAGTGTATAAAAAATACGTGGCAACGACGATAATATCGTCGCGATTCTCTCGCTCTTGGGGACAGCCCCTTACGGTTTTTTTTGCTAACAACACCTGCAGTGCCTGCTTATATCAAATGTATTTATTATAACTTGCCCTATGATTTGACCTTTTCTCTGTTATAAGTAACGTAGCAAAGTTTTTTCTATTCTATCCAATGCTCAGTAAAACAGATTTAAAATAGCTATACATAATCAGTTAAATGAAACCTTATATACAGTATTACCTAACACGATCAACTTGGAACAACAGAACTTGCAAAATTATCTTATTATTCAGCATCTTTTTAAGTGAATTTTAACCCGGTCAACATTAATCTAGATGTTACCAAACAAAAGTATTGAATAGTTAATTTTTTTCACAGTCATTTTCTTGTTACGAATAGTCAGTGAATGTGCGGTTATGAATTTAAGTTTTGTAATAGGTATCTGAGTCAAATTGTAAAATGAATAATTACTGTTATTATTAAAGATTTGTCTCACGCGATTATTTTGTGGCCACAGTTTGTAACTTTAGATTTGGAACAGAAATTATTAATTCTAATAATCATTTCCTTTGCTGCGAATTGGTTTTTAATTATCGATTTACAGAATAGAATAGACTTTTTTAACGAGAAATTAAAGAGCGGCCAAGTGCGACTTGGACTCGCGCACCGAGGGTTCCGTATAAATTTGTGGGTATTTTGTTATTAAACTACATATTTACGGTTTTCAGATTTTTTCCTTCTTGCCAAATTTCAAGTCAACGGGAAGAGTACCATATTTGATGCCCTTGTGAAATCGTGAAATATGCGACATAAATGGTCATATTATTATCTTTTGATCGCGTTGACTTACAAGTTTTATTTATTCACTGCTCGAAGAGGGTTATTAATTTCAGCTTGACACCATCACGCGTTCCTGAGAAAAAGGGTCTTGACAGACGGATACACAGGTGGACAACAAAGTGATCCTATAAGGGTTGCGTTTTGCCGTCTGAGATACGGAACCCTAAAAACCGAGCTCAGGTAAAGTGCCGAGCGGTGTCCATGTCTAAACCGTAATCATATACCTACAGCACAGTTATAAATTAATAATAATTATAAAACGTAAAAAGACTACATTTTAGAATTACAAAACGAAAAATAAACGCATTGCAAGCGATGCGTTTCCTCCTTTCACGAAGTGGAGTCTTTCGACAGTTTCACACATTCCCGTTGAGTTTTTATAAAAGGTATAGATTTTCTAGATGTATTCCTGTTCCCGAGAAGAAGCGAAATCGACGCCGCTATCGGTTAACGAGTGAAAATGTTAAGGCTGTGTTTCATTTACGCGCGCGTTCTACGGTCTACGATTACGACGAATAGCTGAAGCAGCTGCTTATAAATCTTGTTGAAGTTCGTTTAATATACATAGGTGTTTTATTTAATAAGAAAAAAATAAAGAAATTTCCTAAAAAATATAAGCAACTTCTATATTTTAGCAAACTTCTATATTTTACCATACAGCAGTGACTTCCGCATTTTGTTGATGAGTGAATCATGTTTATAAGTGGGTTTTCACAATCATAGCATAACAGCTATTTTATTGCTCTATTTGTATAATTTATGGAAAATTTTGATAAACCTTATTTGCAATAAAAACTTATGTATATATGTGTTGTCCATACTAGCCAATGACTCTGTAATAAAAACAAACACTTTCCTAGATTAAAGATAATCCAAACCATTAGGAAAAGTTTTTTTTTTCAGTGACTGTGATGAACTGGCTTTCCTAAATACAAGTCGAACCATTCGGTTCGCCCAGAAATGCTCGCATAAAACAAACGTTAGCTTAACCATCAAAATTTCTAACTTCTTAGGAGCGATGTTCAGTTTCTAGATTGGCGCATGCTCTAGAATGTTAATGTTCCAGCGTTCGCGCCAATTCGCGCGTAATGACGTCTGCGACCATATGCGGCCATGTTGCTGCCATTACAGTGTAATTTATTAAGATTTATTGCGTGAGTTTATTAAATTATGGCAGCTTGAGATCAGAAATGTAGGACTAGAGCTTTATTAGAACCTAATTTTAAAAATATGTGTTTATAAAATCTTTTCTGTGCATTGAACAGTATTTCCCAGATTTTTGAGTTCACTTTACTGAATCATGAACCTATCATTTCCATTTCCACATTAATTTATCAAACCGAAACACCGAAGGTTGTAAAAAGTTGTGTCCTCAACATAACTCTGCATTATTAAATTACTCATACAAAACACACATTCATGGCCTCTGTTCCATCGTTTGACCACACAGAAATAATCGACGGAAACGTCATTGCACAAACAACACACAATTAACGAATATAGGACGGAAATTGTAAGCTGCCGTCACAAACAGCAGACAGAACGGAATCACATCCATGGCTTAACTAATTGATTAGCCAATAAGCCGTGAGTAAAACAATGTAGTGTTGTGAAAACTAAAACGTTGTCAATTGCCACTGGTACACTAAAGACAACCGTAAACAATACTCTTTTGTCCTTGAAAAGATGGTGAAAGCTCCTACTTACAGCGTTTTGCGGAAGCACTACAATTTTAAACGCTCTGTCCTCTATTTTGGAAATTACTGTTTGTTAACCTATGCGACTAGTCCGTAAGCGATAAGCCACTCAATTTTTGTTAAATTAAGATAAAACATAATGTATTTTTGTGATTTTGACGTGAGATTAAAAGCGAACCGATTTAGATAACAGAATTTGGGTCGAAACGTATTTCAACATTTACATGTTGGAAAGTTTACTGCCATTACCAAACATGCTATTGTTATTTCACACGATAATCTAAGTTTGTAGTGTATTGATTGTACGCCATACAGTACATTTCACAGTTATACAGGGTATATGGGACATCGTGCAAGTGTAGCAACCTGTAACCATGAATTTAGTACCTAGCTTGGAAATTTATCGTCGGAAAAACACAGCAGTTTCATACAAAAGTGCCTTTCATACCTTCATCAAATGTATAGAACAGCAGTTTTTTTATACCTTACAAATTCATCACAAGACAGGTACTAAAGATGTTAATTCGAATTGCCCCAAAAAGTACAATCGGCCAGATAAGAATTCGTTCAAGCAGATACGTTTGATTCGGACAGAATCACAGATTTTACTTTAGTTTACTGTGAAGAAAGCTAGGTGACAATTACAGTTTAGCATTACTAAGCAATACTCTGGCTAAACTATACGCTTTCTCAAATACGTAGTGAAAACGCTTAAAAACATTTCACTGCTCAGTTGATCCAATGTTTGATAGCGTAACATCTTTTTATGATGTATTTTATAATTAAACCTGTATAGAACATGTACATTCAATTATGTATATTATGATGTAACCGGAGTAACCGCGTGTAAAAATAAATAGATATGTATTGTAGTGAAATACAATACGCTATTGTGTTTGTTTGTATGAGTATCTGTCAGGGGCGAGGACATCTTGAAATATGAGAACTGATATCAGATTTTTAATAAATGTAATTAATTAGTTCGTGCGTCTCAAATCGTTTGTAGCGTCGTAACCATTTCTAAATTTGAAAAAACCCGACTCAAAAAGTCGGGACGTTTTACTTTTTAATCCTCATTTTTTCGGTAGCCATTTATCTTTTTTTCCAAAAAAATCACGTAAGTTGAACAATCCGGATGGAGGGGCCAAAAAATCGGATATTTCCCGGTCAATCTGGATAGATGGTAACCCTAATCGTAGCAGAGTAGAGCGCTCCTTGGCTTACGTAATAATTTAATATCATTATCTAAATTCACTTTTTCATGCGACTGTATTTCAATTTGAAACTAAAATAAGTCGACAAGAGGTCTTTAAACGCACATTTTTATTGCTGCTATATAAACTTGACAATTAAGCATCTCAACAGTAGGTGCTCACTTTCATTTTCTACCAATTAAAAGTATTCGCCCGCTGGCTGGGGCTATCTTAAGAGATGATAATTTGGCACTAATTACGAGCTACTGATTACACGTCACGTTAATGTAATTACTGCTGTTACATGAGATTTTTCCTAATATTCACTTTCTTTGAATGTACAAGTTTTTTTGTTGGTCCTCTTTTATACGAAACTTCTACTAAAGCTACGGCATGGTAATCACAATTACCAGTGAATTAGTTGTAATCCTTCACTCGAAATGAAAAAAATATTAAACTATTCGAATAATCGCCAAAATAAAAAGCCAGATGGACTCTTAATAAAACTTTTACTCGGCCTAACAATATGTACTTCGCAAATAGGCCATTACCCATAATATCCGTTCCAAATGTGGTTTCATTTAGTGTTACCATTCTAATTGTAACTTTGTTTAACCTGTTAACGGTCATTAGAACGTAGACGGTAATGCATCGTGCATGATGAAGTACGATCCGCCGCAATGGAACCGCACCTCAACAAGGTCATTATTTAAGTTCATGTCGATTTATTTCGACGGTTTTTGCGCGATTAATGGGTAAGACGATGTAAAAGCCTCTCTGAACTGTAAACCTTGCAAATGCACTGTAACGGGATTATGGAGTCAGCACAAAGCTTACACTACACAAAATAATCAATATCGAATGCACAAATGGGAAATCATCAAATGACTCCTCCCGCTCTGGGCGGAGCGGAAGGGAGTGTCAGACTTTTACTGACTAAAAACCATCCATGTTCCTTCTTTTGCCCTTTATGTTCCAGGGCCGGGGTATCTCTTTCGAACAGTCCCGTAGCCCTGGCAGACAATGACCGACCCTGACGACTATTTCAGAATAGGGTTCCTCTGAAATAGTGGTAGGAGTAAATACCCTATAATATTATCTATGGACCCTTCTGATCGTTTTCGGTCATGGAAGCCAACCTCAGCTTAGACTACATATTAGTGGCGGTACTACAAGCCAACAAGCTTGGCTTGCCCTTATGACCTACTAGCTTTTGCCCGCGGCTTCGCTAGCGTTAATTTAGAATTTGACAATCAATTCGGGTTGAACTCTTATTGAATTAATAATATAATTCAATAAGTATTCGAAAGAAACGTGGCGCCATCTATCATCATACGAACGTTATTGTTGTTTTCTTCGGGAATAGTACTTTTTTTCGGGATTCAGGTACCCTATGTCCGTTTCTGTACACCTGACAACGTTTAAGCAAAATTTCAGGATGATCGGTTCAGTGGTTTAGGCGTGAAAAGGTTACAAACAAGCTTACTTTCGCGTTTATAATATTAATTTAAAAAAAAAAGTTATGACTACTCTTCATGATGTTAGGGTTTCTGAGTAGTCTGCTTGCCTTATGGGCTTGCCGTATTGTTGGCGCCTAGGCACGCTACTGCTAGCCATCAACGCAGGAGATATTAAAGTGTAACCAGACGGAGAGCAGCGCAGGACCCCAAAAACTTCTAACTTTAAACCCAATAACTCTTTGCCCGACCTGGGGGGATACTATGATGTCTTAAAACAGGAGTAATTCCAGTGTGGGAATGAGACAGAGCTATACAGGTCGTCTAGCGCCGTCTCTTTCCCACACTGGAAATACTCTTGCTTAAAGATGTCATGGTAGGCCCCCTGAAAGTCATTCCTGCGACCACGAAACCGAAGGGGTAGTAAAAGTTAATAAATATTATTAAGAAAAATTAATAATAAAAAATAGGAAGCATTAATACATTTAGGAAACGGATGAAGTAAAAATGAATGTTTTCTTTACAGAACAATAATGATTCAACAAATTATCTGTTATTGATTTTAAAATTTCTGTTATCAGACAACGAATAAGATTATACAACTGAAGTGCCCCTACATATGATTATGTATGTGTTTAATAATACCTATGAACATAGTTTCCGTTAGACGTTAGACTGGAAGCCGACTAAAAATTAAGAAAAAGTCTAGGCAGCTGATGATGAAGACGTGTTACTTATGACGGCAATATACATAAAAACATAGCAATATTGTACATAGTATTTTTATTGTGATTGTATAATAAACGACTTAATTAATTTGCATATGGTAGCATTTTGGGACAGATTTTCATATGGTAGCATTTTGGCCCACAAGCATACGGGGTGGAAGGGACACCGACGCGAAAACTAATTATACACCATCATTTCAAAAAA
Source organism: Eurois occulta (assembly GCA_950022335.1). Taxonomy (NCBI): domain Eukaryota; kingdom Metazoa; phylum Arthropoda; class Insecta; order Lepidoptera; family Noctuidae; genus Eurois; species Eurois occulta. The sequence continues at coordinate 16,094,374 of OX465495.1, read as the reverse complement.
AAAAACACGAATAAATAAATGTAATGTTTTTTTTTTTGTCAAATAAAGAATCGATCGATGAATGAATTTTTCAATGGGTATCGTTCGCATGTGTTGCCGATCGTGGATACGTTTTACACACACATATGCATTTGAGTTCTCATTATTAAAAAAAAAAACATTAAATTTATTCTTTCGTGTTTTTTTTTATTGTTATTTTTTGAAAAAAATAGTCCCAATCGTTTCGAGTTCGATGATCGAGTTCATGGTATTCGGTTCCAGAACGACCTAAAAATAATGGTGTATAGTATTCTGAATACTATACACAAAAAATTTTATGTGGCCCGGCACAGAATGATGTACCGAATACTGTGTTCAGTACATCATTCTGTGCCGGGCCACATAAAGATTTTCCACAGGCTATTTAAAAAAAAATCTGCTGTTCCATACATTTTGACCGTAGTTATTGCACGTTTATAGGATTTTTGAAGTGAAAACTTCTTTAGCGGCGTTGAGCACTCTAAAAAAATTGTTCTGTAATGGGTATAAAATCTTAAACTCGCGTCAGGACACTCGCGTCAGGACACGTGACCTAATCGTAAGACGGATGAAGAGTAGACGATTTTGAACTTAACCTTCAACATTTTATGGTTTAAAATCATTTAAAGAAATTTGGAAAAAGCGTAAGACGGATGGAGAGTAGACGATTTTGAACTTAACCTTCAACATTTTATGGTTTAAAATTATTTAAAGAAATTTGGAAAAAGCGTAAGACGGATGAAGAGTAGACGATTTTGAACTTAACCTTCAACATTTTATGGTTTAAAATTATTTAAAGAAATTTTTAAATGTTTTGGAACATGATCGTAGTTTTATAACTCCTAGCGACATCTTGTAGAATGTAGTAGAAAGTACATTAGCAAATGCAATGAGTAACTGTTGTGAGAGACCGCTGGTAGATGGCGCTAGCACAAAGCGCCATCTATCTTTGATATTGAAAACTAAAATGATGCATTGATACAGAGAACACTGTTACTGGTAGGCGCGACAGTTTTTTTAGCTGCTACTAGAGGGCGTTGTTATAAAAAACGTTGTTATAATCAAGTTTTCACTTCTGCCGGCACTCCCGGAGTGCAACCCGTCTTTTTTTTTTTTTAAATATTTCTTTATGTGGTTCAGAATGATGTACTGAATACGTGGTAACCGTTTTCGCGTCGGTGTCCCTTCCACCCCGAATAACCATATGAAATGACGTGTTTTGGCATAAACAACTGTAGAACAGTTTTAGTTGGATGTTTAATAAAGTTATTATAACATTTATTTGACGACTGTTGAGAACCTGCAAAACTAAATCCTGAAAATGAAACCACATACATATGTAAAACTGTAATAAGGAAAATCGTAACATAGTAACGACAATCTTTGCACGATCAACGTTATGTGTTTTTATTTACTACAATCTCTATGACCATAGATTATAAATATATATTGTTTATCTATGGCCACAAACAACAAGTTAAATATTATGGTTATTCTATGACCTACAAAAGCGTTATGTTTGTATGTAATGTACCTAATCTGCTACTAATCGTAGAAAGTAATGTATTTTCGATAAAGCTGTTAGCGTAAAACGCTTATCCGATTGATATAGTATCGTATTTCCATTCGTACTGTGTATCACACATATCATTATGTTAGTATTGATGTGGTTAAAAACGATCGTGGCTAAATAATAATAGCCGTTCGGGTCAAACTTTGGGTTAAGCCGCACTTGCCTAGGTTAGTCCGTGATTCCGTGGCACGTCAAGCCGTTGGTCCCAGCTATCAGTAGCAGATCTTTGACAGTCGTTACAAGTAGGCAGTGGCCCAATAGTCTGACAACCAGTCTTACCGTATTATATTACCCAGTACTAACTGGATTGTGGAGGTCAGATAGGCAGTCGCTCCATGTGAAATACTGGTATTCAGCTGCATCCGGTCCGACCCCAACATAGTTGGGAAAAGCTTGGTAGATGATGAATACGAGTATTAATGTTGTTTTGCGGTTTTGCCAAGGATTTTCTGTACGGACTACATTTGTTACAGCCCCATAGATATTGAAATATTCTGCCCTCCAAGAGCTAGGGAGAGGCTAATTAATTAATGTCAATAGTTCAACTTTATACTTGGTTTTGCTTCACTAGCATGAAATAATCAGGAAGGAGTCATCTACCAAGACTCGTCGACTTATAGCACAGTTTTAAAAGGATTATCATATCCGGACTAGATTATACAAAAAATGACGAAAATATCAAGGAACAATAAAAATATTGACTCTCGTCGTTCTAGTTGTGGCAAGCGCTACTGCTGAACATGAGTTCCTGGGTTCGATTCCTAAGTCTGGCAAAGTGTTATTGGGTTTGAGCCATGGAGTATGTATTTGTTCTCGGTTGATGGCAATAGGCTCGCTATTACATGGGACTAAAACATAACTGGCGAAATGTGGGTGTACTATTAGGGACACCTCTACCTAACCCGTCGAGGATAACATGCGTGATGTTAATCGTGAAAAATAATCGTTCAGGATAAACAAAAACATCATACAACAATGACGCATAATCCTCTCCTGTTTTTGTTTTTCTTTTTTCAGTGACGCATGACGTACTCTGAAATTCTGCGAAAATCATCGAGAGTAGATTTTAGAACTTTTCTTATTGTACCACAGACAAATACACTTCTCATCAAAAAAATCGAAACACCTCGCAGTTTATGATTTGATAAGGATTATCAGAAAAATGTGTATATTTAGGAATAAATGTAAAATGTCATTTAATAGTGAGTAGTATGAGGTTTTTAAATCCTAATGTTATTGTTCTAAATTCAAATTAAGTCTTCATAGGTTTCGTATTTTGTATAATGAGTAATTTTTACCCTGTATGGAATATGAAGGAAATGGGTAAAACAACACGCGTAAATGAAAAAAAAATGTAAGAAACGTTTATTTAATAACTTGTATTCCCTCCGCGAGCTCTTATTACTGCTTCCATACGGTTCTTCATCGATCGGATGAGAGTCACGATCACATGTTGTGGTATATTATCCCATTCCTCTTGGATTGCATTTTGCAGCTGGCTAAGTGTTTCTGGGGCTGGATCTCTTGCTCGAATTCGTCTCTTTAATTCATCCCATAGATGTTCAATGGGATTCATGTCCGGGCTTCTTGCTGGCCATACCATAATGGAGATACCGACTTCGGTAAGATAATCTCGTACGACGCCCGCGGTGTGAGCTCTAGCATTGTCGTGCATGAATATGAAGTCGTTGCCAATAAAATGTGCATAGGGCATCACATGAGGTTCAAGACACTGTTCGATGTACCGATGAGAGTTTAGTGCAGGCAGCCGTGGCCCAGACACAAAGGCAAGTTCTGTCTTACCGTCGGCGCTGATTCCTCCCCAAACCGTCCACGAACCGCCACCATAGCTGACCTTTTCTTCAATGCAGCATTGTGCAAAGCGTTCTCCATCTCTTCTGTAGACCTTGTTCCTTCCGTCGTTACCATACAGCATAATTTTACACTCATCAGAAAACAGTACTTTGCTCCACTGAAGGTATGACCAAGTTAGGTGCTCGCGTGCAAAGTTAAGGCGCGCTCTTCGATGGTCTGCAGTTAATTTCGGCCCATTCGCTGGCTTATGCGGTGCCAATCCGCGTTCCTTCAACCTTCTTCTTATTGTAGAGTCACTTACAGCTACTCTTCGTATAACGCGAAGCTGCTGCTGCAGTTGAAAAGCGTTAAGGCGTCGATTTCGTAAAGAAGTTGTTACAATAAATCGATCATCTCGCTCAGAAGTGACCCGATTCCTGCCAGATCCTGAACGGCGCGTGAACGAACCAGTCTCCCGATAGCGTTTGTAGACTCTATGAACAGATGATAAGCTTAGATGAAATCTTGCAGCCACAACACGCTGACTAAGTCCAGAATCCAGCAATGCCACCACTTGGGCGGCTTCTGCGGGCGAAGTATCCATATGTTTTAGAAAAAAAAGTTTTTTCAGACGTCCCAAAGTCACAGTAAATGAAATAAGAAACAAAAAGTTTAAAGACAAGCGCTAATTTTTAGTTTTTAAACGAGAAACGTACTCCAACCCTAAATACACATTTGTCTCAAAACAGTGATTAATTTCATTTATAGGATAAACAAATGAAATTCTAGTTTCGAATTTTGATTTTTTTCTTCTTACTGTAATGACCAAACTGCCAGCTACACAATAATGTTTTTTTTTTCATGGAATTAATTCTCTTTTGTAAAAAATTAGGACAAAAACAATAAAAACGAAAGTGTTTCGATTTTTTTGATGAGAAGTGTAGATTGTTTTTCTTCTGAATGTACCGTTATTTATTATTTTAGATTTATAAAAGGGTTGAGATGAGTCACGCCTAGTTACTTAGTGTTTTTGGTTGTACGGTTTATAAGACTCCATTTATTTTTCTGTTTGAATGTATTACTTAACACGAGCTTATAAAATAAACCTACTTAATAGATAGCTATGTTATTTGCTTAGGCTTAGCATAAGCACTAAGCAGCCTATAATGTTCCCACAGCTGGGTTACAGGCCGCCTCCCTGTCAGAGGAAATGAGTCGAAATCCCACACGGGCCCAGTGCGGGTTAGTAATTTAATTAACTGTTAGCTGCTAAGTAATAATTATGATAACTGAATTTGTGTCTCTCTCTCTGCTCTGACAAAACCGGATTAAAGATAATGAAGCCAAATCAGAATTTCCTATTTTCCGAAAGTAACTATACATAAAGCAAACAGAATGACAGGAGAGAGCAATAAACACATAAATACCGAGTTCAATAACCATAATCGGTGCGCGTACGCATCCTTTGACGACACAGCCGCGCATGCGATAACATTGTGTTTCGGAACTAGAGCAGAAATGAAACATGCGCTTGCGCCGGTGTCGTTAAAAACACAACTATTTATAGATCCCCATGATCAATGATCATCGTAAATTCGTGATGACTGTGCTCGTCGGAAGTAGAGTGGAGCTGCTTATCTGCCGGATGAACGGTCGCGGGAGTTTTTTTTTATGAGATAGAGTGGTATCCTGGATGTTTGATAGTATGACGGTAATGCCCTGAATCCCGAAGGAAACGGGTCGGATTGAGCAATGGAGATAAGGGGTTACCCCCACTTCGATACTGAATTTTTGACTTGCCATTTTGGGTCAATCAATCAGAAAAGGATGAGCCAGAAGGTTAACAAGTTAGTGATATTTCTTACCTTTTATATCCACGGGGCTAGACCAAAACGTAGTTAGACAGACATCAATACCTGTGACAAAGAATAGTGAAAATTATTATACTATAACATAAAAAAAAAACAAAATACCTAATAGTACACCCCACATTTCGCCAGTTTTGTTTCAAGTCCCATTTAATAGGGTGCGATTTGCCATCAACCGGGCAGAAATCCAGACTCCGTGGCTGCTACTGAGAAATTCCTGATGGAAAAACCTAATAACACTTTGCCCGACCCGGGAATCGAACCCAGGACCTCATGCTCAGCAGTCGCGCTTGCGACCACTAGACCAACTAGGCAGTGAAAATTATTACATATTCTATTTCCCATTCAAATACATATAAGTAGTCAATCTCAGAAGTCAGAACTATCTCCACACGGGTGTATACTCGAAAGTTTATCTCAAAAATATCTATCTCGATTCGATAATAATAATATGTATGAGCTTATCAACACGTGAAGAAAAGAAGGACACGTGATTTTAATATTCATGCATAAAAAAAATTCGAATGTTTTTTTTTAGAAAATATCTGCAACACATTAACATTAAACTTATCAGTTTTATTGTTATTTTATTATTCACATTTTACTTATGCTTTATTTTTGTTCTAAATGTCATGTCCGGGCTCCGGGTCATATCTTTATGACACTATCATCATTCTTCTGCCTATTATCTCAATTCATTTGGAGTCGGCGCAGCATGTCTTCTTCTTCCATACTTCTCTATTACTCGTCATCTCATCAGACACCTCCTTTCTTGTATCATCCTTCACACAATCCATCCATCGTTTCGTTGGTCTTCCTCTACTCTTATACCCATCAACATTCATACTCAAAACTTTCCTCATAAATAACATTTATAACAACCAATGCTTAATTCGCGACTATAAATTCCTACTTAAGAAAGAGAGATCCTCAATCCTTATAAGACGATTTACTCAAGCCATTTAAGAGAAAGACTCACTAACTTACAGGGAAAGTCGGTAAACGCTGTCTAATTCACGATAGCTGTTTGCGAAGCACTTACTTAAACATAAAGCGAACAATTTCACTTACAGCGATGACAATGTCAGGGATTTTACCAGCATTGTCTCATGTTTGCGTCGTGTGGGCTTTATCTCACGTCTACAGTTTGATATTATCTAATAAGAGCTCAATAAATATTGTGTCTCAGTTTCTAAGGAATCGACAAATACTTAGAAGATAGTTAGTTGATTATCTGCTGTTTATTTTGTCTATTTTTGTTTCGTTGCTTGTCGCACAGCACTACCACGATGATCGCTCGAATTTCGCTAGTTTGCTCCATTTTGGTCATACGAATGTGTGTGTGATTCTGATTAAGGGAGTGAGTGATCTCAGTTACTGTCATGGAATCCGCTTGAGCTGGTCAGAAAAAGCTTTATTTCCATGTAACAGTAGCGAAAACATTATTATTAACACTGAAAAAGGGATATATACCATGTTTACTATTTGTTTCGAGTTCCCGATATTTCGGTACTTTTACAAGCACCATAATCACGGTTAAACATCATCACACAAAGTACCATTGTGTGCAACAGAGCCAAAATTTCGGGAACTTGAAACAAATAGTAAATATGATAAATATCGTGTTTCAGTGTAATGATAAATATGATAACGTCATTCGCCTAGTTTGGCGCGGAAGAGGCAACTTGACACCGCCTTGAACTATTCGCTTGGTCGATATGTTTGGTCACTCCCTAAACAAGCCTACCAAATGTTGTATATTCCATCTGATGATCACCTACGACTAAACCGTTTCTAAATCTCTGAATCATGTAGCTAAATGTCCACTACGGACCGTAGTTCTACTAAATTAACTGAAATATGACCGATTCCTGCGATTAACTACGTTGTCACTCCAATTAGCATGAGGATTTATCGTGGACTGCTTTTATTAGACTTCTTACATTACACATGATTTTGTTAGTCATCCTCCAGATATAAACCACAACTGTCGTTAAATGTAACACCGAGAATGTTGAAAGAAACTTAAAAAAATGGGAACGCCATCCCGCAGTTATATTATAATTTACCCCTCTTAGAATTTGATAGTGTCAAATTGGCTTAAACATAAGTACAGTTAAGTTATATACACATATAACAGGAACTGACTCATTCAAAATTATCAATGATTCAGGGCACTTTAACGGTTGCCATTTGATAACCAAACAACAAAGTATTCAAGCCTACATAGGTACAGACTTCTTTAACAAAATACGGTCATCATGAAACACTGTCACAACATTTACCAAAAAAAACAAAAGTCGTTTAAAATTAAATTTTAATTTAAACATACCAATAAGGTTTTAAAGATTGACTTGTTCCCATCCGACCCTATATAGGGGCAGGTGGGAGAAGTAGTGCCATCGTCTCCTATACAGTTTCGTAGAGAATTAACTGACACTGACACATCGCCTTTTCGCTTTTGTTTTTGCTTAATGCTGATCAATTTCAACAAATGTCACGTACGGTACGGGTAATGTAATCAGTTTTATACATGAACACTTAAATCGATTATTCACACCTCAATTTACTTCCGATCGCATAACAACTAGCAGGCTGAATGTAAGTAAATGGAGGTATTGCATTAAAAAGTAAATAAGTCATTCTAAATTCAAACGCAGTTCCATTTGGTTACGCTGCATCGCAATATGAGATAACATTAGCATGACGTATTAGGTAGCATTACTATAAATAGTTAGGTACCTACCTACTTGATTTTAAAAGTAATATCTAGGTACAGTCGCCAGCCATTTGAAGGACAGTTGGTGGTAACTTGATGTGCTGGCGTCTGTACTAAAGTATTATGCCCTAAAGTACAGAGCCGTCAAAGTTGAACAATTATTAAAGATAGCGCAACCAGTCATGTTTATTGGTCATCAAATGAAGGAGTAACGTGTAGACGTTTACCTAATACGGTGATTGACAGGTTGATAAGCAGTATTTAAGAGAAGCAACAACTCGTTGTTCAATGAGTTTTCGCAAAAATATTACACTTGGAGCATCACTCAATTTTACATTGATATTGATATTGACTTGCAATTGGTTGGCTGCATTGATTGAATACTTAATCGGAGAACACGGCGTACCTACTTTCTGCGGCATCAGGAGTTCAGTACCGCTTGCACCACATGTGTTCCCCGATTTCCAATTTTCTTTTTATACAGATAAAAAGAAGACTAAAATAAAGTACCTATATAAATATATACAACGACGACAATAGGACACGTCTTAGGCGTCATAGTACTCCTCCGCATCGCTGTCATCTGGAAACGTGCCCAGAAGACTGGCAGCATTGCCACGTTGAATGGCAAAGCTAATTCTTTGCCCAAAGAAAGAGCCAGCCCTCTGGTCACGCGAATTTTCTTTTTTGGTATTTTCCCGGACAATGATTATATGATGTAATGAATTGCAATTTCCTTAATACATGTACCTAGTTAGGTATACTGTGATGCATTACAACTAGCAGGTTGTAATGCACCACAAGTTATATTTCTTAGTCCGAGATAAACGTAGAAACAATACATATTTTAATTAACCTTTCGCTTTAGTTTTGTTTATCGTTAAAAATAGCCAGACTGGTCATAAAAAATAAGTGGCTGTTAAATTATATAACTTTTTTGATGGAATTGATTTATTTTCCAAATTAATTTCGATTCATTTGACGTGAGCATCAGACAAAACGATTCAGTCGATTGTCAATTGTTGTATTTGATTAGCAAATGTTTTATTTAACGTGATGTGTCGTAAAATTAACCCGTATTTTATCACATTACTAAAAATGCAAATTATTATTTTTGTTTTGACGACAATAATATTAATATTATATCGTAATGTTTTTGACCGGTTTCTTAATTATTATTAAAAACTGCTTCCGTTGCCATTTAATGAGATAAAAAATCTAAACTTTGAGTTTACCAAAATTTTAAGTAGGTAGTTGAGTAACCTCCTCTCAATGCATACTTCACTGTATTTTTTTGTAAAAACCTCGTTCTTTTTGTAACCTTCCGTGACCCTAACCAAACATGTCAATACCTGTAGCCTGACGCAATCGAACCACTATGTTCTAATTTGTATGCACAGTGCACACTTCCCGTTGTCCAAACGCCACAGCCGCCAAAAACCGCCGCCATTGCATAACCTCGTGTGAAAGCGTGGCCAAGTTGTCAGTTTTACGAGTATCATAACTACTTAACCAGCATTGTTGTAAATACGGAAATACGTGTTTTGTATACTGTTTCGTTGTTGTTCAAATGCGGGCTGTTGACACAGTGCATGTGGCGAATGATTGAGTACTGCTGGTGAGGTGGCCAAGTTTTCAATTAGGTGTGAATCTTTTGTAACATGTAGGAACTATATGCTGGTCTTGTCTGTCTTGTGTGTGTAACGAGTATGTACCTTACCTATCCTATATTATTCCTTGCTTTTCGTTTATCTTATTTGTTTATGCGTTGTCTAAAGCTTAGTTAACCTTAAAGTATTTATAAGCAATAGCTTGATAAGTAAGAAGCTCGTGGTTTAATAATTACAGGCGCTCGGGTCGATCTTTAGGTTAAGCCGCGCTTGCCTAGGTTGGTCTGTGGATGGGTGACCGTATTACATCCCGAGTTTCCTCCGTGCCTCGGAAAGCACGTTAAGCCGTTGGTCCCGGCTATCATTTGTAGATCTTTGACAGTCGTTACAGGTGGTCAGTGGCCCGAAAGTCTGCTGACCAGTCTTACCAAGGATATCGTGTTACCCAGTGGACCAACTGGGTTGTGGAGGTCAGATAGGCAGTCGCTCCATGTAAAATACTGGTATTCAGCTGCATCCGGTTAGAGTGGGAGCCGAACCCAAGATAGTTGGGAAAAGGCTAGGCAGATGAATTTTTGGGGTTTAATCGTAATCAATTTAACATTTTGAGCATTTGTTGAAATCCAACACAAAAACATTAGTCACAAAGTTTTTACAGAACCAAGGATTGTTTTTACTTTATTTCGTTTTGAAACAGTCACTGTTTACCGTAAACCTTTGAAGATACCGTTATTGATTTAAAATTGATGACAAACGAAGCGATGATCATAAAAGAAAATAAAACTCGTACCTACTCTATGGGTTTATGGGTCATAAATAAATGAAAAAAAAATAGTAAGCTTTTAAAATTGGACAATGGTATATCGTTAAATAAAAACAATCAGAAGCGTGTCTTGAATATTGTTACAGCAATACTAAAGAAGTACCTGCATATATTGTGTTTCGTAATATTTCAGCCAGTAACTGTCCCGCTGAAAGGCAGTAATCACAACCTTTTCTCTTTTACAGATAAGAGAAGAAAAATGATCACTACGCTTGCTCACGGTGTGCTTCATGTGCTTGCTATCTGGTTTTCTCACGATATTTTCATGTAGTTATGTGCCTAATGTCATTGCCAGCTAACTTATATAAGTATAAAACTTGACATAAAGTTGCTTCTAAACTTTATGTCAAGTTTTGAAGCCTTCAAAAAGGGGGCTTTCAAGGCCTTCAAATATTCTAAAAACACTTCAATCGACGTTAGTTCCATCTTTGTTTTTGTCCCCCGTTCTTTTTTTTAATAACTCCGTGTTTAGAAATGTTCTATGTATTTTCAGCCAGTAATGTCAGAAATAAAACAAAGCCATGGAAGCAGTGAACCATAGAGGTCGCGCCGGGCGCTGGGCCTACTTAGCGCGTTCCGTTTGACTTTCGTTTTCGTCAACATTCCACCGTTTTGGGTTCAAGGCTAAGCAGCATAGATTCCAAAGAGGTTAGACATCAATGGAACACTAAGTAGGGACTCTTTGTTTCATGATTACCTACTGCTGCATACGTTGGTATAATATCAGTTAATTGATACTCGTTTCGTTCATTAGCTATGAACATTGTGCGTCACTCGAGAAGAGTCACCTTTCATGAATCTTCACGACTTATGAATGTTTATCATGTAGACACCATTCCTTGAAAAACGCCAATGAACCAAGACAGAAAATATTCATAAAAGCTGCCAGAATTTGGACGTGTTTCCGGTAGACACCGACGTGGAGGAATTTTTGAATGAGAAGCCATGTTCGTAAATGTTGGTATCCACTTTTTGTGGGTGGGCACTAAACTGATATTTGCACGCAATGCCTGAAATTATAAAACACCTTAATAACCACCACTTCATCTGTGTATTGAGACTGAGATATAATTATGGTGTAAATAAAAACAATAGATGGCGGAAGAGATGAAAACCAAAGAGAATATTGGCATATCCCAGTTAATAATGGGTTGGTTGATAGGAAAATCATGGAAGCCGATCATGGGACAAGGGCAAAAAGATGATGATGATCTACGTCAGTATGAAGTTTACAAAACAAATCTTGCACTTTGTGACAGCTAAAATAAAACCAGTTGAAAGTGTGTCCAATATTTAAGATACTGACAATTAAGACATTCAACATTGTTTGCCTGAAAGTGATAATTGATTGATGATAACAATGATGAAAATACAACAAAATTGAAATTTATTAGGTACTCTGACCGTCATACACCGAGATAAATGTTCCCATGAACATCATACCAACGTTTCCACTCTGACAGACAGATATCATTATTTTATGAGTCATGTGGCATTTGTGTCATGTATGGGCACATGTATGTTTGTAACGTTAAAGGTCTGTCCATAGTAACCCAATTACAAAGTTACGATCAGTCGTGAGATCAATAATTGGATTTGATCTTCTTGGTCTTGAAGTGTGTTGTAATAAATATTCGATTGCTCGACGCATCACTTGTCAAGATCTCAATGGAATTGGGTGGCTGAGATGAGTTTTTCGAGTAACCTTGTTTTTTTTTTTATTGTGATCAGTAATGGACATAATACCAATCTGGCTTTATAAACTTTGATGTATTTTTTTTAATTAATAAGGCTTTGTTTCATTTTTGTTGAGGGGACATCGACGCGCACTGTTACCATAAATTCAGTTCATGATCTTATTGTAGACCCCTGTATAAAAAACGTCATGTCATTTTATCTTGGAATGTCTGAAACACAACGCACAAGTGATAAATGCTCGTAGATTTGCAACGACCTAAGTAACTGTTCCTAGCTTTTACTTGCCGTAAAAGAGCAATGATCTTGCTTCTTCGCGCGCCGTTCCAAGATTAAGCGTGGAAACCGCTACAGAATTTGTCAATGTCATAGACAATATTTTCACTTTTTCCCAGCACACAAATTAAAAACTGCCATTCAAGGTCACGCAAACTATTCATCATGTACTCGATATTTCAATTATGTAAGCAAAGAATAGACAAGAAAATGGTTTCCCAACTTTTTTTTTTGTTTTATTAAATCACTGTTACAGATAATGACACTAATTTAAATGAAAAAGTGTCCGTGACTGATTATAACGTTTCGCGTAATTACTCAATTAATAAAACTGATATACTTAAGTAGGTATATCAAATACATAATTCAGGTATTTAACATAATATGTAGCTCAAAATACTTACAATACGCCATCTGCAATCCGAAGGTTTCATAGCCATAAATGCCAACTTTCCGCTGATAATAAAACGAGTTCCCAGTAAAATACGGCAGATACATCAAAGGACTTACGTTGGTTCGTCATGTTGTCACTATAACTCGGTATTAACGTGCCTTGAAAATAACCTCGAGGCTGAGCAAACACAGCGACACATACCGAAATATTTCTATCAGATTACCATACAAATGGCAGCTCGTTCCTATCACGGAACTACCTTCTTTGCAAAACTTAAGAATTTACAACTACTGCTTCGCATAATAGTTGTATTCTGAAGAAATAAGGTTTAAAATTGTATGTTTCCTGACTGGCCAGTACTTTTTTTTTCTAATAGACTGGTATTGTCGATAAGGTCATGTCTATGATGTATGACCATAATGTAACGTTCGATAGGATCTGAGAAGTTTGAAAGCGTGTGACGTGCGTGTTGTACAGGAAACAGCATGATACTTTTTAGGGTTCCGTACACAAAGGGTAAAAACGGGACCCTATTACTAAGCCTTCGCTGTCTGTCCGTCCGTCTGTCTGTCACCAGGCTGTGTCTCAAGAACCGCGATAGCAAGATAGTTGAAATTTTCACAAGTTATATATTTCTGTTACCGCTATAACAACAAATACTAAAAACAAAATAAACGCGATTTGTTATAGATAATGGTACGGAACCCTTCGTGCGCGAGTCCGACTCGCACTTGGCCGGTTTTTTTTTAATAAAGAAAGGCGAGGAATGAAATTAGTAGCTAAAATCATCTTACAAGATGTTTTCCAAACTTACTTTTATTAATTGTGCGAATATTAAAAAATAAAATATTTTGTTACTCTCGGTCTACGCTCTACACTTGCTAGTAACGGCACCACACTATAACGCATACCTACATGTTTCCTCTTCGCAACAATTATATTGAGTAGATATTCCCCTAATTAGGTATCTTAAAACCTACAATAAAAAGGATTATTAAGAATTAAGATACGTTGTCTGAATGATTCACCTTGTCGAAAATACATTACCAAAACCCTGAGCAAAATCGAGGCGTAATGCGATAACTTTATTTACTTCTTTTATCGTGTTTTATGTGTAATTCAACAAGCCATTTCTAAAATACATTATTGTATAACATGCATACGTACATAAACACACGCCCATTTCCCATGGGGGCTAGGCCGAAACTACTGAACGAAACTTATTATTACATAGTGCTTTCTTTCTTTGTTGCAAGCAGCTGCAGAGGAAATCAAGACAGGATGTTGGCTAAAGAATGGATAAATAAAATGCACTTGGTCTAGTCTACTAATCGATACTAGAAAGGTTTTCCAAATAACAGAAACACTGGCCAAATAAGAAAACAGGAAAACAAAGAGAAAATGGCTGCTTGTCTGTAGGTACCTTAAGAAAACTGCTAACTTCACATAAAGTAATCATTCTGTATCTTATCAATCCTTACACATTTTGACGTCCAAATGCTTTATCTAATCGAGTCTTATGTGTATTGACAAGGATTAATTATTATTTTTCGGAAATCAATTTTTGTTTATAAACAGCAATTTTACTTCACAACTGAAACTGAAAATAGCTGATAATCAGCAGTTAACAATATTTTATAGCTATCGTTTGATCAACATACATACATAATTACTTACATGATCGCCATATGTAAAATAAAATGTCGCTCAAGTTGTTTACTAGTAGCTAGTAATTAATAACGAATCACTTGAAGGCAAACATCGACGCTTTATAAGAACGTAGTTACCTACTTACTCTAAAAAAGGAAATATATACTTATTTAAGGATATAATTAATTTTTGTCTAAGAATTATTACCAAATAGGTTCGCTGAAAGCTATCATTAACAAGTAATGATTATGCGAATGCTGAAAAGATAATCCAACATTTACTAACGATAAGAGTTACCATCCCATGTCATTAATTATCTATATCTAGCTATTGAGCCAAGCCCATAAGTAAAGTACACGCAATAATACAAGGTTAAAATCGGAAAGTGTTCATAGGAACTGTACTAATAGAAATTTAAAAACTCAAGATCCTCGCATGGGGTTTGGATTTGGACTAAAGAACGCCACATCTACGATCTAGACTTCTTTTACGGCGTCCACTTTCTCACATGAAGAAGAAATCAAGAGAAAATCTTGGTAGAACCTCAAAACAAGTCACAGCAAATAGATCTAACTTAGTATCAGATCATTTTATAAGGTAATGCACCAAAATGCATTTAAATTCCGTTGTGAAGTATTTGCAAACAGGCCTTATAAGGCAGAGTCCAAGTCCACTAACGCAATATCTACAGCTGTTACTAAAATGGACTTGTCTCAAATGCCAGTGCACACAGTTAACAGACAGATGTATTGCTGGACTTGCTGGGGAGTTTGGGGTTGCGCCACTTTCATTCTTACCAGGTAAACCGTAGATGTACCGTCCTATGAGTAGAACACTTGGAAGTGGTAAAGGGCGTGTGTTATCGGGGAGTATCATTTATATTTTTTATTTTTTTATTATTGATCGGCCTGTTGAGCTAGTGGTTAGTGACCTGACTGCTAGAACGGAGGTCGTGGGTTCGATTCCCACACAGGACAAATCTTTGTGCGATGAGTACGATTATTTGTTCTGTATCCGGGTGTGTAATTTATCTATAATATGTATGTATTTAGAAATATATAAGTATGTTTATCAGTTGTCTGGTAGCCATAGTACAGGCTCTGCCTAGTTTGGGATCAGATGGCGGTGACCCAAGATATTATATTATTATTAGATATTATTATTTTGATGACGATTAAGATTTTGACTTTGATCAAATATTAAGAAAATACCATTGGTTTGTAAGGTAATAATAAAGTGTGAACAGACTTGTGACTGTGACGAAAAGAAGCCCCCAGTCTCGAGGCAGATTTAAAACATTAAATGTTTATTTAAAGTGAAAGCATTACATCAAGAATGAATCGTCAAAAGCACCGTTCCAAACATTTGACGTATCTTCGTCAAACGACTACATTATTTGATTAGTGATGTAATGTTTATAGAAACACATTTTTTGCTCGTAATCTTCATAGACCGGAAACAGCCGCTCCTAAGCCAATAAATTGAAAAAAAATCTTGTTAGTCAAGTTCTTTGACATGTCATCAATTCATCATCGTAATTACTAACTGTTATCGCAAACACGCTGAAGCTATAAACAACATGTTTTAATTTTTTTGGACTTATGAAGTAGATTTAAGTTCTGCTAAATGTTTTTTTATAGAAAATAGGGGGAGAGAGACCTGTGCCCAGGAGGAGGGAGGACAGAACAGGCTATGAAAAAGAACAACAAGAACTGAACTGAACTGAACTGTTGATGTGGAGAACTTGCATGAAAATATGAAACATCTATGTATCTTTTACCCATGTTTGCAAAGAAATAAATGATTTGATTTGAATTTTGATTTGAAAAACACACAGCACAGAGTGTTCTAAAAACACTTTTAAAATAAAACTAAAAGCTCGTCTGTTTGCATGTAGTGATCATTTATATAGTAAACTTGTATTCATATGATAAATAAAACCTTTATTGTACGGCATATGACACATCAGTACGTTAGAGTACTACGTCCCACAAAACTTGTGATGAACGCTACCCGGTGAGTCAGGGCGAGCGAACCAATGGGCCCACACTACGATGTACCCATAACTTTAAATATATTATCATAACACCATACAGCTCACCTCTGCCCAACACTTTGGGGAAAACATGTCTTTATGTTATTATAACATTCAAAACGATTACTTTCCCAGACTGACATTTAAAACAAATTAATTACTGCCAGCTTGTAAGTGACATAATAATAAGTACATATAAGTCCAAAAGTACCTTTTAATGTAACCTTTTTTTGAAGTTTGGAATGACACATCAGTGGTATGTGTACACTCCAAAATATCTCTTTTTCAAAGCGAGACAGCTTCTTGATTATTCTTACTAAACCACAAATAAATAACATGTAAAAGATAGTAGCCGCGGCATTCTTTATAATTGCGACTGTTGAACAAAAAAATATATTTTTTGTAAAACATTCTACTACTTACAGCTGCTTCCGTAAAAGATTAATATTAATTACTTCAGCTGCATACATGCAAGCATCACGACATTAAATTAATTAAGATAAAGTAAATGCGCGTTTTTGTACGTAACTACTGACAATAATATTTTGAATTTATTATCTGAAGAGTTTTATACAGACTGTTCGCTTAATTTATGGACTCGCTGTCAAACGTAGGGCTAATTACACCAAGGAAACTGAACGCGAGTGTTGTATAGTTATTCTGAAAAATGCAAAAAAAAATCTTTGTTGTAGCAAAACTCGTTGAAATAAGTTTAACATGGGAAGACACTTTCAAGTATGTAAGTACGTATAACAAAAACAATGCAATTAATAAGAAACGAAAACGTTGCATGTCCAATTAGAAAATTCTTCATCTTTTTTATTTCATAAAATATTTGCACTAACCTTGACTGGTTTAAAATTTTGTTTCTTGACATTTAGAAACATTTGAAACAACAATAAAAATAATTATTGTCAATGAGTCGTTTGTAAAGGTATTGTTCAAATATAGCCTCCGTGCCAATGTTAAAATTAATTTAAGGAATATTATAGTAATTTCAAACTTCGAAAATTCGTTATTTATTATTTTTCGTTAGAGTTGAATCTACGTTCGTCCACCATAATTATAGCGCCAAGTTCAAACCCTGACAGACTCACACATTTTACAAAATAGTTAATAAATTAATACAGAACATTGAATTGTCGTGTTGAGAGCACACAGTTCCATTTAGTTTAAATTTCCGCAATACTATACGCAACTGCTACTACCTAATCTCATAAAGCATTTTTACAAAGAAATATAACAAAGCACATTGTGGTGCACATAAAAAAAAAACAAAATACTTACACAATAAAACAAAAGTACAAAATTCCTTTTTCAAATCCTATAAAACGTCACGTGGTCACTGAACAGATTATGCACAATTAAATTAAAAACTTTTTTGATTCAACTTTCAAATTGGCGCAGTTTTTGAATAAAGAACGTTCGATGCGCAACGCACGCTACGGCTGCGCGCTCTCGACCGACTGCCTGCGCTCGGGGCTCGGAAACGAGAGAATGTATGGCGCAACGTAATACAGCTATTGTAGCGGGCGTTGCTGCTGCTGAATTGCGCGTTGTTATTAATTCTATTGCACTGGCTGAAAACCAAAAAAAAAAACAAAAAATCAGACTACAATGAGTCAGTAAAACTAGAAAGAATCCGGAATATTGACAATATAGCATGGCTGACTTGTAGAAGGAAACTAAGAAAGAAGACCAGCGAAAAAAAACAGTAATGTATTAGCAAAAAAATCACTGCAAAAGAACCCAGCCTTTTTTTTTTTTGAAGGGTGGGAAATCATCAAATGACCTCTCCCGCTCTGGGCGGAGCGGAAGGGAGTGTCAGACTCTTACCGACTAAAAACCACCCATGTTCCTTCTTTGGCCCTTTATGTTCCAGGGCCGCGGTATCTCTTTCGAACAGTCCCGCAGCCCTGGCAGGCATCGGCCCTTGCGGGCCCCTCCCGTTTGCTGACATCTCTTTGAGGCGCGCGTGGAACACGAACGCGCCGTCGACACGGCCTGTCGTCATACGACGGACGGACGGCGAGCTAGCCCATTACTCACCGTCCACAGGCCCGCGCAAAAGAACCCAGCCTGTGTTCGATTATTTACAAATGATTTTTCGAAAGACGTGGTACTCCACGGTAGATGGTAGAACACGTAATAAGGCATAAAGCAAATTCAAATACAGCAGAAAAGCCGCTGCATTGTAAAACGCATACGAGTACGGTACGCATATTAACTTCTAAGCGTTATTCAGCGAACAAATCTTTTATTTCATAGCGAACTGGTTTTTTAGCATTACGTCCCATTTATTTTTATGGGAACAAAACTGCACTAAAATATGCT
The DNA here is from genome assembly GCA_950022335.1 of Eurois occulta. NCBI lineage: Eukaryota > Metazoa > Arthropoda > Insecta > Lepidoptera > Noctuidae > Eurois > Eurois occulta. Next base: position 16,075,585 of record OX465495.1, on the reverse strand, counting down.
TCTGGCCATAAAATTCAATTACACGAAAAATAACGACACTGTAGCTGGAAATACCGAAATAATGATATCTTTTCTTAGGAGTTTCATTCTTACTTTGGTTACTTACAAACATTTTGGCAAATGGTGTGTAGATAGGCATAGCAGATTACGATAAAATGTAATAATAATTATTTCTATTTTTAGTACTCTGTTCTAGTAATTGGGTCAATGTATCAGTTAACTATGTTATCAGTCAGTTATTCAAATATTTTTAAATACTATGGACTGGCACAATCATGATAACGTGATTGATGTGGTTCTTCCCCTAAAACGAAGGAGATTGTCGAGAGTAAAACCTCATTAGACTGTCCTCTTGGTGAAGTCAGAATAAAACAATAAAATGACACTGCTTTCACAGTTATTTTACCACTAGCTATTAAGTTGGCTAACCAGGTTTGTAAAAAAAATGTTCCACAGGCTCCAGGGGAATCATTCAGCCCTCAGGTTAACTGTGAAAAGACTATGCATTAACTCCCTTCTTTGTCTCTGGTAAGTCCGTCACACACAAAGGCAGGCGGGAAAACACAACTAACATAAATGAACCAAAGTTTGACTTTTGATGCATTTTTTATTGACAAGCAGCGCCACCTTATACTGCAAATCTAAAGTGGTCATACTGTATGCAAATATTTACAGAATCTGATCGTAGTGTTGTGTACATGTTACGGCTAAAGATGGGTGTCAACATAAACTTAAGATTAGCCGGCTAAACTCCGACGTCAGGGGCACCCCGAGGTTCGGTTAGTTAGGTTCCTGTAAACCTTGCAGACAGAAATAGGAGCCCCGCGCACCGGGGATCCGTCGACCTGCTGATGGAAACGCTAACCCTAGACGGTCGACGACAGGGGCTCCCCGAGGTTCGGTTACGTCGGAGTTTAGCCGGCTAATCTTAAGTTTATGTTGACACCCATCTTTAGCCGTAACATACACACTTCCGCAGCCTATCACGTCACGAATAGAATTGTGTCGCAAACTTGCTATACGTTTATCTTGCACACCCTCGTACCCTAACACACAACACACAATCATGCACCATTGTGCGCACTATTGACCGGTATTGCGATACAAAAAGTATTTCTGCGTAATAACTGGATTCGCAATTGTACGCGAATTAAATGGCGTGCGTCGAAAACTATAGCTGTGCATGACGCAAAGCTACGAAATACAAAGAAAAGTAATGTGATAAAATGTTTACTTGATTGGCGAATAATATTTGAAACTGTCTTATGAAATTGTTTAGGGACTACGTTACAAAACATGTAAAATAACAATCTAGAAGTCTGGACAGAGCTTTATTCTGGATACAGATATTCATTTATCTAGTTCAGACACAGATGTCTTGTCGTATTTCTGTATAAAAGCTCATCTAAGATAGTTTTTTTTGGCCAAAATTGCGTGAAAGTATCAAAAATTTAAAATCTAGTAGATACCTACTTAGTCCTGGAGAGATTGTATTTACTTTACTACAGGACAAGCCAGTCACGCTATTTACAACGACTGCAACTCCTGAAACCCATAAACAACATTGGCGCCGAGGTATCGCAGCTCGACAAGTCCCGGAGCAACAATTTAAGTACCTATCTTGCTCTCTGAAGTGAAAATTACGTTTTTTTTACAACTCCTCAATTCTTTGCTGACTCATTACTTTGGAACCAATAGAGATTGTTGTGTTGCTTAAGTACATATTTCTCAATAGTACCTACCTACCTAAGTGTACCAAAGGTCTAAGGCTATTGGACCCGGATGCCAAGCCCCCGTGAGAAATGGCCTGTGTTATGGTTGCACGAAACTAAACAACACTCTGACTAAACTAAATACTGCATTTTATACAAAGGCATAGTTATTTCGCTGTTAAAACATTCTTATTCTACTGGTATTGTTTTAAAAAAACTACAGATTGACAATGAATGAGAGTAATAACATGAGGTTAGGTGACACGTAAAACAAAGGTATTTTTAACTACTTACGAACGTATACCTACCACATTGCGACAATCCATAACAAGGCAAGAGGACAGTGTTACTCTCCTCTGTCGAAAAGGAATAATAGCACCTTGACAAATCTCTATAATGCCTCTGTCAAAATGAAATGGTCGCCTAGCTATATTACCTCTTTTAGAAAGAACCAAAAATGTCGTTTCATTTTCGAGAACATACATTTCTTTTTCGTCGTCATTTTTGTCCAAACCGCAGTCACGAATTCACAATTACTAAAATATTTCGGAGTTCATACAAAAATAACACATAATTACGTGCTTTACCACAAACCCGTGCACATAATGTGCTCACAAAAGATCATGAATGGGAAATTACGACTTACGTAACTTTCTAATACTCTACACTTTCACTGTCGATACTCGATACTCGTCTGTCAATACGATAATGTCGCCACTCATCGGAGACGAGAATGATAGGAAATACACGTCATTTCTTATAAGTGAGCGCTTTCATCATTAGTACTGGTAAGTGCATTAATTATAACGATATCGAACGAAAATAGAGAGTGTTCTTGAAGAGCCTTCACGTGGGACGAAACATAAGCACACCTGCCTCCCACATCCAAAAATGCTGTCTGGGTAATATCTGCACAGAATGAGTTAATCTCGTTTGGATAAGAGAGAAGAAACCAATTTAGATACCAATATAGAATGTGCCATATTTGGCATCGAGTAATCCAGTCATCTTTTTCTTCTGGATCACGATTTAATCATAGATAAATAGTAATAGTGGTCTAGTCGAAGTAAACAAGTAAATCCAATTAAAATTAAGTTACAGTTTATGTTCGCTTACTGAGGACACTTGAAAACCACGATCCTCTTTCAATGCAGACTTACAAACTGTTTTAAAAACCACTGTTTTGCCCGAAATAATTTACAGCAACCATTACTTAAAAGCCGTTTACAACATGATTGTCACCCAGCAGACCATCGGCATGTCGACACACGCCGCATATGTGGGTCAGCAGTCATCATAGCGCTCCGTCACGGCACACGGAGCGGTAAACATCAGGTGATCGATGGAGGTCGGTGTCTGCTCGTACCATTCTATGGTAAGCGCGATAAGGTTGTGTTTGACTCATTAATTATAGTAAAAGTCAACTTTCTGGTAAAATGCAAAACCGACCAAAGATGCTTTATAGTAGTAATTGGGTCTGGTCCTGACCTCGATCTTGACTGCTGAGAAGGTCAATGAAAGAGGTAATGTAGTGACTGAAATAATCAGATGTAACGAGCGTGACAAGAAGATCTCTGTTCATTCTTACTTCTTTAGAGACTGACGGGTTATGGGCAATAAGGTAGAGAACCCAGACGCTTTCAAAGAGTTCCATGCTTAGGCTGCGCACATGATAAATGTGAAATATCAACCAATTAGTGCAGAGGGTACCCTAAAGTAAATCTTCTACAAAAATAACAACGGCAACACTATCATGTATTGTGATAAAGGAGATGTAAGTCAATACACCTTCGAGTTCAACTACCCATGAACAACAACGAATGACTTTGTTTGTCTGCACTTATGGGGGCCCTCATGCTGTAATCAATAGGGTGGAACCATAGCATGCGGGTTGTTTACCTACCCGCACTAATTGCATAGTAACGACAAAGTAAGGGTATCGTGACTTTCATTCAAGACCTTACTGTTTGGTTCCCACTCCTAATCAAAAGCACATGATCATCGATTTATTTCATCAATAATATTCGTGACGCTTTATGTTAACTCAATAACTGTTTGTATTGAATTTTGGGGTGATAAAATCAAGCTTTGTCAATTACTCGAATTAAAATGAGAGGTTAACATTTTATCTTTGTAACAAGTTAGTTTATAACCCCAGCCTTATTTCTGTTTGCTGCTTATGCTCAACCGACGCGACACAAATTCACTTTTTCAATCCACCAATTAATAAAATCTATTGAGTTTGAACAAGTTTAATTGTTGTGACAGGGTGCAGTCTGTGCAGTAAATAACAGATTTAAAATTTAAAAAAACTGCATCGTAACCGTAGGAAGACTTGTATAGTTAGTCGGCGAAAGCTGTTACATCATTACACATTTGAAGCGGGGCAACACTAATTACTGCAATTCATTAACAACATTTTACTCGCACACCTTTATTAATAAAGGCTAAGTTACGTGACGTGCGAATATTTTTTTTAAATTCAACTAGAATACTGCAATAAAGACTTTTTGATTACACCTCTATTACCTATTCTTATTTAACTTTTTAAATGCGCGTTCAGAATATTGTGTCATTTGAGCGGTTAACTAATTATTCTATTTCCGGAGTGCCTCGTTGGTGTAGTGGTTGCAAACGCTATTGCTGAGCATGACTGCATGAGGTTCTGGATTCGATTCTTAGGTCGGGCAAACTGTTAATTCTTTTTCTTTATCGTGTGGTTAGTGCCTAACTTAGTGTTAGAGTTTGTATGCCACCCATAGGCCTCTGACTTGGCTTTACATGCCGTCGAGAAATATCTCTCAGGCATGCTTACCAGCATACCTCACGATGTTTTTCTTTACCGAAGCAAGTTATAATTATACAATACACACATGAATCAGATTCATGTGATGTGTCTTGGATTCGGACTTGGGACCTATGACTTGGCACTCCGTCGGTCACACCAGATATCGCTGTTTCATTTCCCATAAAGTCAGGAGTCAGGATTTGTGCCCTGTTAATGGCAATAGACTAAGACTAAAAATGGCGAAATGTGGGTGTACTGTCGAACCCCTTGAGGACTACGTGATATTATATTATGTCTATTTCCGCTCATTAATCCAGAAACACGTACCAAGCAGACGTAACAACCGAGTGAACCGAAGTGAAACAATCTAGGTAAAGTATCGACCTAGGTAATTAGATTGTAATCTAGCAAATGTAATGCGATACTAGACTAGATTGTCACGCGTCACCGAGCTGCGACAGGTCTCTTTGATGCTCCATTGTGTTTGTTTGATACATGGATACGAAAAGCAGGCATGATTATATTCTTTAGAAAAGCACACCCGTCAGCCTATTTGTGGATTAATCAGAGCAGGCTTAACGAGGCTGGTAACTGTCTATTTAAAATTAGACAACTCAAGTCTAAGAGGAATAAAAATAACTATTCGCTATTGCATGTTGTTAAATGCAGATGTATAGACAACGACTTGGTAACCCTTACCTAACCATCTTTCTAGACTAGACGTCCAGAAGACGAAGAATACCTTTTTTTAATACTACGACTTGCGTTTGGCCGCAACTCCCCTGAAGTAGAGTACGCTTGCATAAAAGAAACCGATTCACTCGAACTTTGAATAGATCCAAATTATAATGATCATTACCACCAGTTCCTAGTCCTCATTGACTTAATATACATACACTAGAGTGCCTTGTTCCCGAAGAGAAGCCGGCAGGAATCGGCTTCTTAGGTTCCTTCGGACCTGATACATACATACACAATTGCGAAAAGAAAAAGCTTGGCATTCGCCAAGGGTGGTTTCCACTACGGCTTTGGATCCAGTCGTATTCAAACGGGAACCTTGCTGACTGTCATTCACAAAGAGACTTTTGTATAGCTCGAGAAACCTCCAGAAGTCTCCACAACAACAAACACAATAATAATGAAAGCATCAATTGGCAGCAGTCTACAAACTCATTGAACTGACCTTACGCGAACAGAATCACATGACCGACCAATTGACATCATGTTGAACAGGGACCACTGGACTGCTGGACACGATCAATGTCACCATGTTTTATTAATTGAATGCCCCATCAATCTTGCAGATTTAATTGTCTACGCGGCGGGGCTATGGCTAATGATAAGGTTGGGATGTCAAAGTTCTGCGTGATTTTATAGTGATGTGCAATTTGTATAATGATATGGTTCGATATGTGCGTGTGGTCTTGGATAAGTAGGTAGATGAATACATAGATGATACTTATGAAAAAAGGGATGATAGTTATGAATTACTTACTATTAACGATTGCGAATTGCCATGAAGCGTACGCATCACGGTTATCACGGCAGTATAGGTACCTGGGTCCATGTGACCGTGACATTAAGGAACCATTTTGATGTCAAGCTCTCACAAGGTTAACCTACATGTCCCATTTCTTTTGTGAATAACAAATTCATAATTGTGAAGCCACAATAATGATATTTAGACATAGCACTAACTGTTGTTTTGAGTTCAACTGAAGTTTCAGTAATGTCATGTCTATGCGTATCGTTTTTTACATTTGCCGCTCCCAGACTTAAATGAATATTAGAAGTTTTGCATAACGTGGCAAATACTATATAATTTTTTCGTTCTCTGCCAAATACAGACAAATGGATCATTATTGTTTTTGTCGTAGACATATTTGTTTTCAGAATAAGAATCCGATTGTTTGCCCGCAAACAATAGAAAGATTAATCAGATTCTGATTATGTTATTGTAAATGACGTTAAAGCAAATAGTAGCATGCCAGTGTATTAGAAATAGGTACAGAATGTGATAAAAAGAGGGTATTTTAAATACTTTAGTAAAAAGTGATTTGAGCTAAAAGGATGGTAAATGATAAATGATATTTTATGATAATGTTCACTCAAAAGACATCAACGACGTGACATCGCTTAACATTTTTTAGGGTTCCGTACCCAAAGGGTAAAACGGGACCCTATTATTAAGACTTAGCTGTCTGTCTGTCTGTCTGTCTGTCTGTCTGTATGTCTCCAGGCTGTATCTTATAAACCGTGATAGCTAGAAAGCTGAAATTTTCACAAATGATGTATTACTATTGCCGCTATAACAAAAAATACTAAAAATTAAAAAAAATATATATATTAAGGCGGGCTCCCATACAACAGATATGATTTTCTTGCCGTTTTTATAGATAATGGTACGGAACCCTTCGTGCGCGAGTCCGACCCGCACTTGGCCGGTTTTTTGGAATTACATGCTTACATGCATTGGGGTATGCAGGAAACACAGAACGCCGCCTGCTACGATCCTTACATACTCCTTCTACCTCGGCCACCTTCATATATCTGTTCATACACGCACGCTGGTTGCGAGTACTACGCACCTGACCTTTTTGAAGAACCTCACCAATAAGGTCAGTGTATGTTCTTCTAGTCATTTTGATATAAGTGGGGAAACTTTGTTATTGCATTCCAGGCGGAATTAACACCCAAGCTGCAGGCGAAGGTGTTATGGAGCCGAGAACTGCAGTCACAAATCCCCACGCGTATCAAGCGACGTTTTTCAAAACACTTTCCAAGAAATAAAATATTAGAACGGAAAGCATTTTTGTCAGTAATTATTAGGAAACTATGATTTAATTTACTTTTTTTTCCGCGCTTGGCTTTCGCCAGGTTGAAGAAGAAGCAAAGGTATGAAACCGCCCAATATAAAAATTAAAAAAAAATCAAATATTTTTGAATTTAAAACACAAATAAATGTTAATTTGTTCATAAAAGTAAATATTTGTTTTAAATAATCATGTTTATCTATGACATTCTATTTATAAACACAATTTAAATATTTAAAAAATATTTACGCCGTAAAGACATATCTCTAAATAACACTCCTTTTTTTGGGCAGTCGTGTAAAAAACATCACCGCCGACTATAGTCATTGAACCCATTTGGACTTAGTATAAGTATAGTTATCTGTGGAAATTTTTATTTCCGCACGTGTGCGGAAAAATAATAAAAATCCACACGTGTGAAATACATTGCATGTTGAACCCAATCGGGCAATCGTAGTGCGATAAGAACCAGTTTTCGAGAAAGTGTATTGAAAATATATTAATAGCATTTTATGCGACTAATAGCTGTGATAAAACTAATTAAATGAGAACTATCTTATCTATCCCATCTTTCTTGCTTGATATTACAATTCTGAGTCCTGACAATCAATCCTAAATAATAATTTTATTATTTATATGAATACCGTCTATTATAATATAAATTCAACGCATTGAAAACTCTATGCTCATTTCCATACAATAGTTGCATGGTGACATAAACTATGATTCCATAGATATGAGGACAATCAGTATCTATGCCTGGTCTCACTAACAGAAGGCGGTACATAAACGAATGCTTAAATGACAATACTCAGCGTGTAGAACTTTTATTCCAACAGTGCAATCTTATTTAGGTACTGGTTTCAAACATAAGTTTCTTTGACAGTTTATGAATATTCTTGAGACATTTGGATTTTAAAATCAAAAATCAAATCATTTTTATTTGCTTGACATTTTTTAACTGCCGGAGCCGCGATACTATTACCTGAGAGTGTTTAAATCGCGAATAAGGTTACCAACGCTATCATGGCAAGCAAACTTAATTTTTTCAAATGAATACTGTGAAGAAAAAAGGAGGGATACTTCGTCTGTTCCCTCATAAGTTATAAACCACTTGTCATATTTGAAAAAAAAGGTAGCGTTGGAAGCGTCTTGATACCTACCCTAACAAAAGAATACATTCTAACAGTAGTGAGGGATCATAAGCTTTAGGGCAAAGTGGCATATGACGACTTTCAGCAGTAGCTTATGTAAAACCGATACATTTTTTTTAAAAGCGATTCCATATAACCTGAGCCAAGGGCAGGAAGACAATAGTTCGCCGTCCGTCCGTATTATGACGACAGGCCGTGTCGACGGCGCGTTCGTGTTCCACGCGCGCCTCAAAGAGATGTCAGCAAACATGAGGGGCCCGCAAGGGCCGATGCCTGCCAGGGCTGCGGGTCTGTTCGAAAGAGATACCGCGGCCCTGGAACATAAAGGGCAAAAGAAGGAACATGGATGGTTTTTAGTCAGTAAAAGTCTGACGCTCCCTTTCGCTCCGCCCAGAGCGGGAGGGGTCATTTGATGACTTCCCAAAGGGCAGGAAGACGATGAAGATGATCATAATGTTATCGCTGAAAGAATGTCACTTGGTCTCGACCGTGCACTACATACAAAGCTACGTTCATTTGAATAATACAAACAACTTTTTTAGTTTCCACTCCACCACAGGATGCCACTGACTATACCTCATACATCGACCTTATATTTACATAGTTACTTATTAATCGGAAATATACCTTATTGCATTACATAAGGATTTATTATTGAATGAAATGGTTGATAAATGAAGACATTTTGAATATAATAAGGCGTTGGGAAGTGAGCAGCCTACTTGCTTGGTAATGAACTTATTGTCCTAATCCTAAATAATATTATAAATGTGAAAGTAAGTTTGTTTGAAAAGCACTCGTTAATCCGGCAAAGTACCCACAAACAAAGGGTTACCTTTTCACGGCTAAGCCACTGAACTGATATTATCATAAATTTTGCATATAATTCGTTGTCAGTTGTGCAGAAACTGTCTTCACTACTTCATCATCCCAGAGTTTACGTTTGTGAGTGTGTGTTTGTATTTTAATACAAAAGAAAGAAAGAAAATTGGTTTTTCGGCACATGCCACAAGTGCACACAACATTAGACAAATAACAAAAAAAACTTAAATCCAAACAAAAAAAAAACCGGCCAAGTGCGAGTCGGTTCCGTACCATATCTATAAAATCGCGGTTGTTGTATGGGAGCCCCTTAAATATTTATTTTATTTTGTTTTGTTTTTAGTATTTGTTGTTATAGCGGCAACAAAAATACATAATTTATTGAAAATTTCAACTGTCTAGCTATCGCGATTCTTGAGTTACAGCCTGGTGACAGACAGACGGACGGACAGACAGCGACGTCTTAGTAATAGGGTCCCGTTTTTACCCTTTGGGTACGGAACCCTAAAAAAAGAGGCAATTATTGTGTCATCACGGCTGCGCCAAATAGGCCCAGTTCAGCAAACTACAAAATCTACTGCTAGTCAATCTTTGATCTATAAGTGGTCACAAGCGCTGCTGCTGAGCTTGAGGTATCGAGTTCGATTCCTATGTCGGGCATAACTTTGTTAAGAACACTTTATTATCGGATTTTTTACACTAGGCATATCGCAGTAATTTCCCGGAATCGGATTTGTGCCCGGTTGATGGCAATAGGTTCGCCCCTATTACATAGAACCTAGACGTTAGCCACATGAAATAAAATAAAAAAAATGTTTATTTGAACAATGGACATTTCGATACATATAAAATAATATATACATTATGAAATAGCCCTATAATTGTAACAGTTGGTACGATAGTATATAGGTACACTTGTCATTTCATCACACAACAGACTACGATAGTCGTTAATAAATAAAATAGATCACAATACTCAATAAATAATTATAAAAACTCACTCTGTTTATACAAAAATGTCGGTAATTTATTTCACTACAATAGGTGCTGATCTATTAAGGAAAGCAAATCTGTCTGTTTACTACCTTACTCGGTGACCGGCCGTCCTGACATCAGAATGAACGGTCACCCTTAAAATGTTTGTTTTTTTTTCTAGAATACGATGGAAGCAATTATTTTTTTGAGAATAGGAAGCAAATAGAAGCAATAGGGAAGCAATTCTTGGACATAAATACAACGTTAAATAAGCATAGTGACCGTTCATTCTGACGGAGACTAGATTTCGAAGATATGTACATACATCGGCACATCAGTAGATCTGGGTTAGCCATAGTCACATAGGTCGGTTTTTATCCTAGGAGTATGTTCCCAAGCAGTAAAAAAGTAAAAACCTGTTTTTTAGGTGCAATTCAGTAGAGCCGTAGTATCTTACTATATTAAAAACTGCGAAAAATTTGTGAGAATGGATGTATGTATGCCTGTTTGTTACTCTTTTACGCAAACACTACTGGACATATTTGGACGAAATTTGGCACTCTGATAGTTTATAACCTGGATTAACACATAGGATACTTTAAATCTCGGTAGTACCATCCCGTGGAACTCCAGGCCGCGAATCCAAGCGAACCTAAAATAAGTGTCAATAGAATGTGTGGGTTTACGGAAACGCACACAATATTTAAAAAAAAAACAATAAACTAACATCATGGCGGCCGGTCCAATTACTGAATGCACGGCTGAGTGCGCGGGCGCAGCAGGGCTGACAATTACGTGCTTTACTTTTGTGAAGGTATAGATGTAAAGTAATTATTCCGTAGCATTTATGTTAGAAACTTCTATGTGCCCTTTTCCTATTGTTTAATTACGTAGTTCACCGCTACCATGTGTAATTGTGTACTCTACCCTCTCCCTTCATCAACATCATTCAATAAAATAAAATACAATTCAGGCTCTACGTGGCTCTACTTAAACCGTTTCCAATAATTGCTACCAGCAGAAGAACAGTTAAAGATGACATTATTATTGTCATTATTAAATCAAAAGACATTTATAAAAATTAGGCTAAAGGGCTGTCATGTGATTAGGAGGGACGTTAATTTCATGTGAGTAAAACAGTGATGAATATAAATTTTGATAGATGGCGAAGGAGACGAAGACCAAGGAAACGATGGATACATTGTGTGAGGAACGAAGGGTCGCGCACGAAGGGTTCCGTACTTACCATTATCTATAAAAAATACGAAAAAAACACGTTTATTGTATGGGGACCCCCCTTAATATATATTTCTTTTTAATTTTTAGTATTTGTTGTTATAGCGGCAACGAAAATACATCATTTGTGAAAATTTCAGCTTTCTAGCTATCACGGTTTATGAGATACAGCCTGGAGACAGACAGACAGCGGAGGCTTAGTAATAGGGTCCCGTTTTACCCTTTGGGTACGGAACCCTAAAAAGGAGTAAATAATAGCGTGACGGTTGATAGAGGAGAATGGAAGAAAAAAACGTGTTGCGCCGACCCCAAGTAACATAGGACAAGGGCAGGAAGATGATAGGCTGAGAATTACCACTTTATGGAGTTCAAAATTTTTAAATTACTTATGACAGTCCCCCAAAACTCCGTTCGCCAACTCCTAGTGTTATAGCTTGGTAGAAAAAGTTTTGAACAAACTCCCCGCCAAGATTGCCGGCAAGCCATCCATCTGGCATTACGTTATTTAAGCTGTGATTTTCGATAACCCTGACCGCTAACATGCAGATGACTGCGGAACCAGTTACATCATCGTTTTGGTCGAAAATCCGACATTCAGACAGACGCAGGCGCACACGTGAGATCACCGACAATAATTACATAGATACCGATATATAAGGTGTAAAAAAATTAACTGCAAGAACTTCGTCCACATACTCGACATCGAAAAACAAACACATTACAAAAAAAAAAATATTTTTTGAGCACTTTCTATATTTTCACATTAATAAAACAATTTAGTATCATATTTTTTGTGCACTGTACGCAGGGCTGCGCTAACGGCTCGCTCCAATACCGCGCGCGAGCGTCGTACCCCCGCCGCCCGCTACTATTCCCTCCCGCAGCCCTGCGTACAGTGCACAAAAAATATGATACTAAATTGTTTTATTAATGTGAAAATATAGAAAGTGCTCAAAAAAAAAATTTTTTTTTGTAATGTGTTTGTTTTTCGATGTCGAGTATGTGGACGAAGTTCTTGCAGTTAATTTTTTTACACCTTATATATACTGATCAATCTGTGGTCCTGCCTGTCAGACTGACATTAAACGATCTTTTATTTTAGGTTGTGTGTGTGTTTTTTTATAGACTGTCACTTTTTCTGTGGGTACTTCTGTCTATACCAAGAGTTACGTAGAATTAGATTATCATTAAGAAGTATAGAAGCGGTTGGTCGACTCTTCACGTGACCAGAGGGCGGGCCTATTTTTTGACCAGAGAATCAGCATTGCCATCCAACGTGGTAATGCTGCCAGCCTTCTGGACATTTTTCCTGTTGACAACGATGCGGACGAATTTTTGGACGCCCTGTAACCCTTTTCTACTTGTACATATTTATTACTATTATAGTTTTGTAGTTTGTAAATAATTAAATTATCTTTGAAGTAAATAATACTATATAGAGTAGAATATATTGTAGAAGTATACAATTCAGGTAAACGTAAAAGATAAGAAGAAACCTAAGAGAGGAACCAATTTTGAACAAGTAACAACAGCAAATCCAAAACTGCCTATGATTGCACGGCTAGCCCTTATGGTGGAAGCAGCAGCAGTAGCCACTAGCAATCAATACAACCCTCAAGTTCATATAATACCATTGAATAGCTGTTGCATGAAAAAGTCATTACAAACTGACACTGGCCTGTAAATTGCAAAAACGTACTAAAGCTAGCGCTAGTGCTAGATACATCAAAGAAAGTTTACGTTCAGAAAGAATGAAATTATTTATGGATAGTCCCAAACGTTGATCGTCGCATCGAATTCTTAATTGAAGATCCATCACCCACAACTTCACAATAAAGAAAGTATGTAAATAAGTATGTACAGACGCCAGCAAGTCCGCCCTACCCGAAACTGTCAGATTTTCCCAACCAACCTTGAACCTAATGCTTTAGAGATAAAGTTGAAATACTATTAAAGAAATTTGACAGATTGTAGTAGCTTGTTGTGCTGGCGTCTGTACCTACATACCTACATGTAAACAATAACTTTCATTACTTTCAAGAAAAAACTCTCTCGAGATATATGGCAAACCTTACACTATCACCACTGCCTAGTTTTCATCATTGATCATGAACTCAAGATAATTCAAAGATATTTTGAGATTCCCATATCTTATCATCAATCTGTAGCTAGTCATATCATAAACGCGGAGAAACAACTATTCGCCACATGGGTTATAGATTTATAAGATGATGAATGACTTTTTAACAATTCTTTTTTTATATTGGTCGTGTAGCACTCATAGCTTGTAAATTCATAAGCACTAAGAATATTTCAATGTAGTTAAATGTCAACACAGCTGTGTAAAGAGACGCTCATTAAAGTCCTAAATCTTTCAACTTTGGCCTTGATAGCACCTGCTATCGCTTTGCCCTCAGGAATGTGCAGAACCTCACAAAAACTCCAACGTAGTATTTCATAAATTGAAATGAAGACGTGGCTAACAGTAGCACTAGAAATTATAGCAATAAGTAATTTATAAGGCCCGCCAAGGTCCTCAATATGCACATTATTTTCGAAATCTAAATTTGCCAATACATGCTAATTTTAGGTAGATAACGCAATTTTACGCTTTAGGAAAGTTAAGTGGATTTCATTTAGTGAAACAACTAAACGTTAAAGAAAGATAAGGACAAACAAAAATCTACTTCTTGTAGAGAACCTTTAACTATACGCGCCTCATTTGTAGTTGTACATAGTTACATACGTAGGTAGTATAGGTGTAGTTTGCAACATTCAAATTGTCAAAAACAAAAAGCGCTCATCCGACAAGCGACGGAGCTGGCCTTGGTACAGACCTTCTATGTGTGGAAGCACGGGTGGATGGGCCGACACACGCAGTAAGTAGGTACATACCTACTTGCATACAACGTGGCTCATAAGTGGGGAACTCGTCGTAACTCTGTTGAGTTAGCCCTTTACACTCTTTTGGAGTCAGATTTGTTTTTAAACAAGCATTCCCAAAATAAATACACATGCATTTTCAAACCTAGCAATAAAAAAAAAACAACGAAATAGGACACTATTGCCAGACTGTCATCAGGTTTCATGATTAATCAGGCTTCTGCTTCTCATGGTTTTGTTCAATTGAAAATGTCCAATTAATCAGCAGTCGTGATTGGCTATCGCAAATTACATACAAATTAAAATTGCTACGGCTTCTTTCTCCCGACATTATTACGGGTTTTATCTATAAAAGGCCCGAGAAATCTTGCAAAGGCATCACATATCCACCTTTCTTCAGCCTGCAATCAGTACTACCAAGAAACACTCCAAGATGACTCAAATGAACAAGATCTACTTCGTCATTTTCTTCGTGGCTTGCCTTTGCCTCTTCGCCGAAGCACAGTTAACGTTCACCTCCAGCTGGGGCGGCGGTAAGCGCTCGAGCGTTGCCCCCATATCATGCAAGAACGAAGAAGCCGTCACCACGATCTTCAAGTTGATCCAGAATGAAGCCGAGAGGTTCATCATCTGCCAGCAGAAGTCTTGAAGACAAAAGACGACAGACGCTTTTCTTAAAACGATATTGCGATCTTATAATGGAGAATTAGTTTAAAATATTGTTGTGTTTATGTTTTCTCGAATGTACAATATAGACATGATAAACTGATGTGTATTGTGTTTTATTTGACAACCGAAATAGTGATCGGTTCCTGAATTCTTAATGTAATTTCGGAATTAAGACTTTTATTGACCTACCGTTCTAGCTCTAGTAACTAAATGCCCCATAATATTCTTTTTTCCTGCCCATACCCCATTTTACATAAGATCGGTGCAAAACGTTTTCTTCTTCCATTCACCCCTGTCAACCGTTATGCTAACATTCACTCCCTTTTCTACTAAATACCACATAGCATTTTGTTCCGAGTCACTTTGCAAAGCATGACATTTATCACTAGCAGTGTTTGCATGGTCCTGAATCTTGTTGATCAGCTGATCTGCTATACTGTGGTTCTTTGGGTGTGTAGTTCACCATGATCCAAATATGGTAAATTCCTTGCCACCGCTCCCGCTACAATAGTTTCGCAGATTATTCCACGAGCGTGTGTATGTAGGCTTGTCCGTTGCGGACACCGTTATCACTCAGCGTCGCTCATACGGAACAGGTAATCGGTACGTGGGAACTACTCCACAGGTCTACATCACTGTTCGAAAGTGAGGCCCATTGTTTGACTAATATTTTGTCTAGGTTTTACGGTTTTCGCTTTCGGTTACCGGCTTCTGTCTGGTGGTCAGCTGACCTTTCGGATTTCGAATCCGGTTTTTTCGCTTTGTTGCAAAAAACCTTTACCTTTTGCATGTTAGGTATATGAGGAAACAAAATAATCTTCTGTTTTCCTTATTTCAAACTTGGATTGGTTTTTAGAAGACACGCCCAGCAGTTGCTGGCTGGTTAGAGAATGATTCTCACTTCATCATCATGTTTCATGAAAATTCGTGAAATATAGCTCCGTATGTAACACTGAATCAAAGTCTGTAATTTGATAAAGGTTTTCCAATCTTCCATGTGTTCCAATCAGTTATAGATCCACATCAATCCATCTAACAAGGGTTACCCACCTATTTATAAAAAAGAAAGATCCAATCTAGATAATCCCATTCACTACACATAATTAACATGTTTATAAAGTAAAAAAAAATCTAATAACGTTACAAAAATACTTAATTTCATAAAATTATAATTTATTATAAAACTCATATTACGTAACCTACATGTATAAAACCACTTTCGTTGAGACGACAGTCAACACAAAACTCGTTTTAAATCGTTATTATTGCGAGTATGCAAATTCGTTGTTAGTCATGTTAACGTACTTAATTATCGATGACTGGAGATATCGATGTTTTGACGGTTTCGATGTCATGTCTCGACACTAACACGACAAGTGAAAAAACGAAATCCACTATTTGACAGGGACATTTGGTCATTATTCTTTTTTCAAATCAAGTTGAGTGCCTCATTGGTCTTGTGGTCCGTGGTTGCAAGGCAAGGATACGTTCTGGGCATAGGGCCACCTGGGTTTTATCGATCCCAAAATCAGACAGCGTTATTGGGTTCTACCAATAGGAATTCTGTAGCTGCCTAGAATCTGAGTTCACGGTCAGTTGAAGTCAAAAATAATCATAAGTGATAACGAATAAAATAAGGGTAAGTGCCTTTGCGTCCTTTACAATTTGCACGTATCCCACGTTTCGCCACCCACACCCACATTTTAAATCTCAACGAAACCGAGAGTTCGCTCAACTTGTTGGCAAACTACTAGACTGAGCCATGTAGGAACTACTACATCCATTCTAATATAATGTGAAAGTAATCCTATTAATTGTCTATCGGTCTGTCACTCACCTTTTCACCCCTTAACGGATTTCAATTGAAAGACACAGGGCTAAACTCGTAACACACCACTACTAAGGACATTGGACATAAGGAATACTTTGGATCTCGGAAGTATGATCCAGCGGTTATCTAAGAGTATGAGAAGAGCAAAGAACCGATAGATGGACTGTGCCAAGATGATATGGCGAGAAAGGGGGTGACCCATGAGATAAACACTAAGTGAGAAGTATAATATTATTGAATTGCTACTAGCCCTCTTGCTGTCTCCTAGTGTTGCTGTGCATGACAGGGTCCATATTGATCTTTTACCTTGTTACACCGTCTATGTATCGCATATGGAATGCAATAAAGAATTGAATATATGGAAGTAGGAAACATGTTGCGCTGACCCCAAATAAATTAAGGTGATGATGACCATTCCGATCCCGTGGGATGATTTCCAACCACCACGCTGGCGAAGCGGGGACATATGCTTGTACATACAAACTAAAGCTAGACCGAGCTTACACAATGGCCATAGTTTCAAAGATGCAAGTCGCTGTGACACACCCATATTCGCAAGAACCTGTTTGACAGGATTCTGAACTCTTTGTGTTCACCATATTGCCAATCTAGAAATTATGTCGGTGTAAAAAACATGTGACACAGGTTTTAAGCAGATGTTATTTTAGTTTTACCTTTCGTCATGGGTATATAAGTTTTAAATCACAGGAAGATAAATCGTTTCCGAAAACACAATTAGAAGGTCCGAACAAAGCGCTCTGCTTCCACATTTATTGTGCGAACCGCCAGTCTGTGGAATTTACTGCCGGCTTCTCGGTTTTTATTATAATCTAGATTTCTTCAAAGTTCGAGTGAATCGGTTTCTTCTAGGCAAGCGTGCTCCACCCTAGCCGCATCATCTCTTCACATCAGGAGAGTTGCGGCCAAATCTATTTAGTATTTAGTACTTAAAAAAAATGTATGAAATGAAATTTTTATATTATCTATGCTTGTGTCTTAGAACTATGTGCTTTTGAGTGGTGATGTCCGTTACACCCGTATTTAGGTAAACCGGTCAGCAAGGGATTACTATTCAGGGTGCTAAATAAAACTTCCACTAACCAAACTGAACACGGTCAAACTCATGAACAAAAGCAGAATTTCATTTGTTTTCCAAACGCAGAATGCTGCATGATCATTTGGGCACCTGAACGACGATGACAAGCAAGCGGGAGCTCTTGGTAAAGTTTTAAAATTGTCTTTGGAAAAAACAATATGGCGGCGTTATTTCCGACTATAATAAATAACCATGCAGCACTACATCAGTGTGTCTACATTTATAATGGCATGTTTTATGAACAATGTTGATTACATTGAAAAGGCTTAATTTATTCCATAAATTGTCGTCACGGACTGCATAATATGTAGCCAGACTGATTTATTGTTTAATATCTGAGTTAATTGAGATTCAACTCACTCCCACGTACGCCCTGGCTAGTTGGTTACAGACGTTTATGCAGAACGATGGAGATTCAAAAGGTTTAGAGTCTAAACCATTTAAATCTCCATCGATCTGCATAAACGTCTGTAACCAACTAGCCAGTCTCTAGATCGTCTAAACTTTAGACGATATAATTAACGTTTTGAACGTTTTTGTCACATATAAAACATACGTGACAAGCAAGCGCGTGCCCTGTACGCCAAAGGACAAAAATATGTGACAAAATGGTAGGTGAAATTAGGACTTCTCGTGGAAGAGCACGCGCGCGCGTCTATGCTCTGGCGTTCAAAAATGTTAATAAATCTGTAAAAAAAACAGACCTGTATCTATGTATCTAACTCTTTATTTCATTACTCCTAGAATAATTTTCTTAATTATTTTATAATGTAGCGAACATAATCAATTACTAAGTTGACAAAAAAACGCTAGCGACATCTATGACGCAAATTAAGAACTACAAATCCTGCATCGCGCTATTAAAATCAAAATATTTATTACACATGGGCCTACATGAGCACTTATAAAACGTGAAAAAAGAGTACACGGTTCGGCTTGGTCGTTTCCCATTGAGAAGAACTCATGGTGATCTATTTTTTGATAATGACAAATGTTATTTTTTTACTTTAACGCTCTAACTTTTTTCAGTGTGCCCTAAGTTTTATGTCATCTTGAGTTTCTGGAATTATTTTCTTTACAGATATGGACATTCGGACAAGCTCTAGAGTCTAGGTACTACAAATTACCTAATTAGCGACTAAACTCACACGAATGGATAAATCAAAACGTAATTACGCATTTGAATACGAAATGATAATGAGGCATAAATTTGGGATTAACAGTCCACGCATCAAAATGAATACCTACCTAATACGAGTAAATTAGAATTTATAAGCAGACATTTCAGTCAAATTAGAAAACGCAAAACTAGAAATCTACGTCATGTTGCTTCACAAACTGCATGCGCCGATTGAATATTTTTTCAGACATTTCCAACGAGATCACTAACCTTCATTAGATAATGAAATATCAGTAATGTTAATTTATTCTAGAAATCAAGTCCAATTTCTACTAGGTACTTAAATTGAGTTTGATTTAGAGTTTAAAAATCACTTTGTATTATCCTCTACCCAAGCATAGGCATGTTTGTGCTTAACTTATTTTCAGACAAGGAATTGTTCCAATAGCTGACCATGGATCTTTTGACGTGTGGCCAAAATCAGAACTAACTTAACCATTAACGACCGCGACGTCCGCGACCCCGTGTTAAAGTCATTCAGGTGCCACAAGATCCGTGCTGCATTGTAGATATAGGTTGAGGTATGTACAAAAAATAAAACCTCTTTTGATATATAACGATAAAAAAACAAATTTGGTTGCATAATGGCCATTACGACCGAAGAACTACAGGGAAAGCCATAAAAAATATTAGCTATTAAAAAAATAAATCAATTAGTTTTTTTTTTACTTTTAAGGCTTTTTAATATTTTCAAGACGTATGTGCCAGTATGTTGATAAAGATTATATAAAAAAGGTAAGAAAAAAACTAATTCACTCATAAGCATGTTCATAATTTCATTATTTCACCTCCATTCATCTTAAAACAATTTTAACAGCATTTCATCAAAAATTTAAGAGAGTACGCGTTGACGCGAACATAAATCGTGCATTTCCCGGCGCGGGCGCATACTGTCGTAGCTAAATACTTCCACTGCACTTTCGTGTGCGAATCTTCTAATTGCTCGGTAGAAAGTCATCGCGGCAGTTTTTTTCATCAAACTATTCAGTGCTTCCGAGCTCCGGCCGTATGATTTTTGTGCGTTACTTTACTTTATTATTATTACGTTTAGATTCCTCTCTAACAAGATGAAAGTCTGATCACACTTTTAATGAATTCCGTTTGCATTCCCGCGACGACTGCAAGCGGTCTCGGAAAGTGAATCACGTTTTAGAACTCACGAAAGTCGATAATTAGGTAGTTAAATTCGCTAATTAGTTGGGTCCTTAATTAAGATTATTTTGTCAAATTAATTTTAAATATGTAACACTGTTTTACATTTACATATATTCAGACGTTTCTTTGTTCAGCTGCTTCAAGGACCTACAGATTATTTAATACCTTCCTGGAGATATCCTGGTCTGGGTTAACCTTAACTACCTTAAACAGTAGAGTCCATATATCTAAGGGCGCATAATTATAACATCTACAATGATATAGGGACCAATCTTGTCGCTCTGCTGTTGCAAAGTTCAAAAAACTGTTGGGTCTCGTGGCGTCAATATTGGCGGTAGACAGTTCCTTAACAGCAGCAGTAAGTAGCAACGACCTCTATATCTGATCTCCAGAGAAAGTCTTCAGTCAGCCACCGCTGGAGATGCGGTAGCTGACTGAAGACTGAAACTTTTTAAGAACTCCTCGTGATTAAAACCGAACGACTGGAGGCTTCCACAAACAGCACCAAAAATTTTTAACATGATGTATTGCAGTAGAATCAACTGCAAGGAGACTCCTTTGCATTTCCAATCGAATTCAGTAGTCGACTAGCTCCAGCTAGTGATGGAGCCTGGATACTTACCGGTCATGCAGTTCATAGAAGCAACTTTAATATTACCAACGGCACGGCACACGCTGCATGTCCGTATATAAGTAGTAGTTTAAACAGTGGACATGGTAAATATCCCGTTTCTAGTGTTAATTATAATACCTAGTAGTAGTTAAGTTTGGTATGGAGTATGTAGTATTGAAGTTTTGACCGATCCAAAAAATTTACCTAATTTCGGACGAATTTCAGCGACTATTAAGACCTTCTTTCTGAAATCTATCTTTCCTTTGTTTTCGTAAGGGGCAAAGCAGACTTCAGGAGTACGGTCTTCGAGTGCAAAACTACTTACACCTAGACAACAAAACTTTAAATATTTTTATGGACCTTTGGACAAGTTCCTGTTTATTTTATTCTGTTGATGAGGATATATTCAGTTCAGTTCCTATCCTGGACCCTGCTTTAACTTAACGTTACGTTAGGTACCTTTATCATCATCATATCTACCTGCCTTTCTTCTTCTTCTTGGCGTGTCGATAACAATCTAAATTGTGTCTTCCCAAGTAATTTGGGCTCGGCTTCCAGTCTACTAACTAATCTATGCCTACTACCATATTCTTTACCTTTCATCTCCGAACTCTTGAAGTAATGCTTTCACAAATATTTGGTGTCTACAGGAAATTATGGAATGAATCCGCTTAATTGTCTTACATTAGCCATTGAAACTGCACTGAAGCATACCAACTGAAGAATGTCTAAAACTCTATTCGTTACAGATAAAAACCTGCAGAAATATCGCTAACATTGCAGTCAAACATCATAACGTTGCGTTAGATTCGGTGATTACAGAAGCAAGCAGCCAATGTGATAACAAAATATTGATAAGGACTAAAAGTGCATGTCGCCAAATTATTCATGCAACACCGGCGAAATTTTAAAGCATAACAGAGGACTTGCTCGTGCTCTTCTTGGCCCAAAAAGTCATAACCACACAGTCCCGTGGATTTATGCAAAAACAGAAAATCTCCATTCGTAACTCACCTCAGTCCACTGCATCCAAACGCATACACAACACGTTCCGAGACTGATTTCGATAGAAAACAATCGAGAGGCAGCTGCCCTCGTGCGCGACCGGACGCAGGCACGGCGGCGCACCGACTGACGGCTGACCACTGCCCAGCCTGCTACTGTCCACTCAGACAATGGATAGAGACCAGTCTACAAGTAAAACAAAAAATTTCACTACGCCCTGTTTTGTTTACGGCGCAGCCGCGACGCAAGAGCACTGCGTTGGCGCGCGTTTTCGCCCCACTTTGTGAGATATTTCGCTTACTTCACCTGTTGCGAATTTTGCCAAGATATAAATGCACGAGAATGTTTTTAGGCTAACTGACCAGATAGCCTAAGGGCCTGCGCAGACGAGAGCGTTTTGTCCACCGGAAAGAAATGACCGTTCCTGCCATGTCCATTGGGTTGTTGCTTGTTGCAAATTGTTCGCGGACAAATTGTCCCACATTATCATTAACACTAGAAACGGGATATTTCCCATCTCCAGTGTTTGTTTTAAGTTCCCGATATTTCGGCGCTGTTGTTTGCAAGCACCATGATCATGGACAAACTGAAGTTTTTGCGGGTGGGGTTCTAGTGTTAATGATAATGTTACTGACCATGACAGTTTAAAAACTTAAATTGTCCCTCGTCTGCGCAGGCCCTTAACATTCTCGTGTTAACAACATAACATCATGCCTGTATGCCAAGAAGGGTTGTGCAGACGTCTACCTAATAGTACACCCACATTTCGCCAGTTATATTTAGTTTCATGTAATAGGGGCGAGCCTATTGCCCAAAACCAGACTCCGTGGCTGTCCACTGAGTAATTCCTGATGGAAATCCCAATAGGTCTGTGTGTGTCTTCTTTGGCTGATGCTGACGTCTTCAGGTTCATGTACGAACACTGAACAGAACATCGCCGATTAGTTTCCAGCGATGACGCTTTTTTGGACGAAGTTGAAGAAGCCACAAATCTGGGAACAAAGATGTATCGACCTGTAACTTTGTTATCGATGTTCCAGCCAAGATACGTGGAGCTTAAATATCTCAGGCCAGGTTTTTTATAAACTGCACTTCCTGCCATGTTAGAGACTTCACCTTGGTTACCAGATGCTACAAATGCCAACAATTTGATGATGCAGCAAAATCATGCAGAGAGATAAACTCTACGTGTGGTCACTGCGGAGAAGCGGGACACTCGATGTCTGAGTGCGCGAAGAAAGCGGACACCCCTACATGTGCAACGTGCCCGCGGTTTAAACATCCTAACAACCACAAAACGTCAAAACGGTCGATGTTGAGTGCCCAGCTAGTAAATTAGCAGATTATAGGTACATCAACTCCATCGACTACGAGGTCGCGTAGAGCGTCATACTCTAGGTTAGCCTTCCGCGTTTGACACATGTTGCTGACACAACATGGCAATAACAGACCACTGCGCTGACATACTTACCATCGATTTTATTTATTTGTTTACGCGCATTACTCGTTAGGTGCAAATATCGAATATAAACAAGAGCGCCTCGAATGTGTTTTGCAACCTAGTTTATAATAATTCTGCTAACGCAAATATTTACGTGTAATAATTATGAGTTTAGTTCTAAGTCAGCACAGTTTAAGGTAATCAAAATAAATTTGTCAATAAGTACCTACCTATGTAATGTTAAATATTAAACAAAAAATACTACTGTCATACTTCGTATTCTTAGAGCCTACCTACCTGTGCCATGCTGCGCCAGAAAGAACTCGTGGTGACATCATCCGGGCGGCAGACGTCCGTCATATTTTGCTCAGGCTCTGTATACCCACCTCACATCGCT
Source organism: Eurois occulta (assembly GCA_950022335.1). NCBI lineage: Eukaryota > Metazoa > Arthropoda > Insecta > Lepidoptera > Noctuidae > Eurois > Eurois occulta. The sequence continues at coordinate 16,051,815 of OX465495.1, read as the reverse complement.
CTGGAACGTGCGATTCTGCGAGTATCGATCAACCCGCCGCTTATACCGCCGTATAAGGTTCACCCATGCATACATTTTCTGCTTCAGGAAGTCGATGCGCTCTGTGACACGGGACATGTATTCTTGAGGATTGATTTCAGTCCCCGAGAATGCCCGCCTCACAAAGATTATTATTTATTATCAATAACACTGCCCGACCTGGGAATGGAACCCAGGCTTTCATGCTCAGAAGTCGCGCTAGCGACCACTAGACCAACGAGGCAGTCTCGTATTAATAAGGTCTTATTAATCCTGGTTCAGTAGATAAACCCAGGTAACCTAATAGGTGCTGTTACTTTGTTGTCAGACCATCCGGTTGGAGGAAGTAACTCATATTTGTTTTGGAACCCAGTTGTCTACTACGTCTACCGACCCTAAAAAAAGCACTGTGACACTCCAGATCACAACAACGCCTGAAACGGTAACCCCACCTATTCTTTGTTTAGCATCTTCAAAATTCATTGCTCACTAATCGACGTGAACCAGGACTGCCAGCTCTCCTTAGCGTTTGTTTAAGTGAAATATTGCAATAGCTTTGTTCATCCAAGTTCTAAACATATTCGTACATATGTTACAGACCCCATGAAAGCCCCTATTTGATCAATGCAGGAACCCGCACAGTTGTTCATGCGCCTTTCTTGTAAAAGGTAGGTACACTTTGGGAGGTACCGAGCAACATATTATGGTTGGAACACCGAGTGGAGTGGAGTGGATCTAAACTAAAATTATAATTAAGTGTGAATATAACTCTGCCTTTCACATAACTGAACAGACCGGTATGAAAGAAATAAAGAGAGCCCTGACTCCTGAAGAACATGCGGCCAAAGATTTCATTTCATCCTGAAATGGCACGGCACGATTTGCTGTGGCCTGGTTCATTCCGATTGATTGATTGTCGCAAACTCCAGCGTAGTCTCTGCTGTTTCAGTAACATCTTTGTTTTATAAACATTTCGAAGTAGTGAGGTAAAACCTAAAAAATCAATCCCAGATCTAATACCTTTTCTTGAAATTCCAATCAATGAGTTAATCGAAACTAACGAAATAGATGAACAGTCGATCATCCGCGTCGTAGTTGCAAATTAACAACTTACTTTAATGAGTAAAGTTGAAGTACCATTGCACGGAATTCGACATTACGATATCAAATAAATAGATTGTAGGAAACTTGTAAGTTGCAAGGGGACTACCGTATCTAGAGATTTTAGTAGCTACCTCACAAAAACATCGACTCTTTCGAGAACTAGATAATTAAAGCAGGCTAGCGCCATCTATCGCCTATATCACCAAACTAACAAAATCACAGTGTTTGACACAATTTTGCAGTACACTGATTGATACCAACGAAATTAACAATAAAATGTAATATTTCAAGTAAAACTCAATACATAAAAATACATCATATTTTAAGAGCGTGTGTTTAGAACTAGAATTTGCTAATTGCACTACAATTCTGCCGGCAAGACGCACCCTTTGAGGGCTGCCAATATGTTGTTAGCGGTGAGTACACTCATTATGTTCCTTGTCTCTATCGCTGCACTGCCAATATGAGGCAGAACCACACAGTTAGGCAGCTGAAGCAGTGGGTTATCTAAAGGCAACGGTTCGGGCGTAGTCACATCAAGCCCAGCTGCCCTTATAGTGTCATTTTCCAAGGCTTCGATCAACGCGTCCTGGTCGACCGTACCGCCGCGGCTAGTATTCACAAATATTGCCGTCTTTTTCATCTTTTCAAATGCCGCTTTATTGAATATTTCTTTAGTTTCAGGTACTAGCGCGGCACAGCATATGATGAAGTCGCTTTGAGTGAGTATTTCGTCAAAGGTAACTTTGATAGCACCTGTTTCTTTGGCCTCTGGTCTTTCACTGCGGTTGTAGTAGAGGATTTGTTTGGTGTTGAAAGCTTTGACGCGACGTGCGACGGCTTGTCCGATGCGGCCGAAGCCGACGATGCCGACGGTGGAGTTCGCCAGGCCGGGGCCGGTCATCCAGGTCGGCGCCCAGGACTTCCAGCCACCGGTGCGTGCTTCATGTTGCGCCTCGGGGAGACGTCGGGACGTAGACAGAAGAAGGGCCAGCTGGAAATGTGGGCGATTATTCAAATGAAAGATTTTAAGAAGACTTCAATTTCAATATTTTAACAACAGTATAAAGAAAGTATTTCTGATCATGAGTTTCAGATATAAGCAACGGAAGTTGAACTTTAATAGGTTATCATTATTTAGGAAAGTTGATGTTTCAGAATATTTTATCTCGTACAAGGCTTGTTCGTATTGATTCCAGCTATTGATCAATACAGGTTTAATGTGTGGCTGCTATATTGAAAATAAAATAAATGGCGGAAGTAAGCCAAGCCAGGCTTCATATAAAAATAATCAAACCCCTTTAGAACTGGACAAAAGTACAGACCCAAACTTAGAAGCTTACAAATCAACTAGAGAAATAATTAGTGACCGACCGAAGGTTCAGTTTTCGTTTTGGTCACAGCTTTGGGCACACCTTTATCGTCAGCTGAGTTTTGGTTTTGGCAGATACTGGGACCAGGGCTCATAGTTTCAGGTTCGGTTACATTTTGGGCTGAAAATCCTGTTTCGGTCGGAAACTAGAAATAATACTAAATCACTCACAGTAAGTTCAGCCGTAGCATCAGTAAGTACATCAGGAGTGTATCCAATCTTGATGCCTCTCTTCTTGCACTCAGCCACGTCAATGTGGTCATGTCCCACAGATATGGTGCCCACCACCTTCAAACCCGGCCCAGCAGCGTCCAGCAACTCCTTATCAATCTTATCAGTCAGAGAACAGTAGATGGCATTTGTACCAGCAACTTGTTTAAGAAGCTCCTCCCTTGGCATTACTGAAGGATAACTTGATATTTTGACATCACATCTGTAACCAAAAAAAGGAGAAAAGTCTTATTTGTATTCCTACAACTAGTAACTTATGTTACCTACATTATCCTATATGAATTCTAATCTTCATTTACAATCTACATCTACACTAATATTATAAAGAGGAAATTTGGTATTTTTGAATGTTTGTAATGAATAAACTCAAAAACTACTGTGCCGATTTCAAAAATTCTTTTATCATTGGAAAGCTACATTCACCCTGAGTAACATAGGCACCCGTGCAAAGCCGGGACGAGCCGCTAGTTTAATATATATTTACAAAACTACATCAAAATTACAAAAAAATTAAACAATTAAGAATTCTCAGACTATATTTTAGTTTTGAAAGTTGGTTGTAATTGAAAAGACAAGAACATAATTTTGATATTTCTAGAGTGTTTTAGGAAAAGTTTTCATTCTTATGTAAGTTTTACAAAAGGAACATATAGGAAATACCAAACACAACAAAGTTAACACTAGAAGGGTCGGGCATCATACTATACCTTCAAAGACCGCAGCGGTCAATTTGACGGTACTAGAAATTCAGTCATATATTGCATTAAAATAAAATAAAAGTAATATCAATTTATTTTTTATTAATAATAAACAATTTTAGCACTTAAACTGAGTAACATTTGTAGCAAGTAATAGTTTTTTTTAAATCTTTTATACATTTTCCACAAACAGCTTTTTTACAGATTGTGCAGTTTTCACACGTTTTATTTTGTTTACAGTTATGATTTACTTGACATTGCCGCCTCTTATTGTTTGTAGTACATCGTTCACTTGTTTCAGAATTAGTTTCTTGTCTTTGAGTAGTTTTCTTTTTCACATACTCTGCACGTAGATCGCTCACTAGTTGAAGGATAAAATCATGCCGAGAAATTTTTATCCCTGTGACTTTTTGGTATAGAATCCACGAGTTTATAGCTGCTAAATCAAGTATGTTGTAAAAAACGTGAACAGGCCATCTCCGACTTCCAGCTCTCACAGTGTACTTGCGTGCCATTTGATCGATAATGTCTACACCAAATTTTGTTTCATTATAAAATTCAATTGTCTCAGGTAGTTTTTTTTTATCAGTACCGGTCTATTCTCACGTTGGGGTGCAGAGTACTCAAAATAATAACATTTTTTCCTGGTTTTCCTTGATAGACAGTAAGGGTTGTATCGGTCTCAGTTTTCATTATAAAAGTTTCATACCTTGTAGTACGAATACCTCTACAAATCGGCGGTACTTCTCGTCTTGCACGCCGCATTGTTCCAACAATGCTAGTCTTTTCGACCATTAGTTTTTTAGCCAAATTTAGAGACGTGAAAAAGTTGTCAGTGGTAACGTTTCGGCCCTTTTTGAAATAGGGTTTTACCAGTTTCAAAACCACATATTCGGGTAATGAAATATCGTTTGAACGGTTCTCGTCTTACAACAACAACAACAACAACAACACAACTTACTCAGAATTCAACAAAAATATAAACAAAAGTACCTTCATTAGTTTGAAGAAATCGTTGTTTACTATTCTTATCGTTGCCTTTATATGCCGTCACATTGACCGTGTGCGGTCTTAGTAGGTATTTGTAAAGGAATCTCATATACGACATATAGTCTATTTTTATTATTATATAGGTTTAGCCTTACAATAACAAATTAGGAAAAGTCATAAAATATGAAAAGAAAAAAAAATGTAGTTTGTAAAATAATTAAGAATGAAATCGCCGTGCGGTCAAATTGACCGCCTTGGTCTTTCTAGTGTTAAGGAAAACTATAACAAAAAATCTAGTTTCTAGATAAATAACACATAGGTACCAGGAAAACTACAAACCTGAGAATATTACTAATCCTAAGATAGAAAACTTTTTTTAATCTAGTTATTAGATTTGCAGCTAAGCTATTAAAATGTTCTTACTCGATCTGAATCAATTTTAAGATGCCCCAAAACGAAATAAAAATACAGTATCCACATTCAACGTTCATATGGCCCTATTGACTGATAACAGATAGAGCAATGTTGATAACACTATTATGCTAAGGACTTAGGTTATAAGGTCAGAAACAAATAAAAGTATGTGCTAGTTCAGACCAAAAAGATAGAATCACAAAAGCCTACCATATGCTGTTCCATTTGATTAGTTTCTCATGGACATATTTTAAGACACCTACTAACTAAATAATGTGGGTAAAATTATTGAATCATAAAACACTTACTCTTTTTTCAGCAGATCTATGCCGCCCTGAGGCATATCACTGCGCGTCACAAACACCTGGTGTCTTCCGGAGCTCATATTTCTCACACTTACGAGTACACTGCGAACTAAAGACGGCGCAAACAACGCTACTCTTTTATAAATCATCAATCAATAGCTACGGTGATTTCCAGCCGGTCTCCGGGCTTCCTTGTTCGCTAGCGAGACAAGGCCGTTTATTCACTTCTCCGGTAGATATCTAGGCCGAGTCGATTCGCTTTTTTTCGACGAACTTTCGCCCTTGAAAAGCGAAGGTTTCGCAAAGTATATTGTCATGTGAAGCGCAGCCACCGTAACAAGTATAACCTTGCCTCTAGTTGAACTTATAAACGATGATACAACGCTCATATTATCAAGTTGCTGTTATTACGTAAAGTTGCTTTTAAATTCCATAGGTATGAATACGTTTTTTTCTTAAGTAAGTGATAATAATTTCTGTCCATCACAGACACATGGTATGGTCGGTGACGACACCTAGTGTTGTAGATGCTGATGCTGTTATTCAAATTCGTTATCGAAATTCGTAAATAATATGAATTTTGTTACTTTAATATTTCTTAATATAATGAGATTATTATCGAAGTTTATCAATAATTTGTATAACATAATTGACCAGAATTAATACCATTCACCACTATAATTGAAAACAATGGATTGATGCTCAGAATCAGAAATTAAACTTAAGGTGTAAGCGCCAGAGTAGCCCGCGGAATTCAAACTTTCTTACGTTTTTTGCAATTTGCCGATCCGTGTCAGACTGTATGTTGCACTCAACAAAATATGATTCGCTCCCGTAATACGTGTGTATATACAGAAGTCATTCAAATAACGAATACAACCCTCTTGAGTTTATTTAATCCCAATGAATGACTATTTGATGAAAAAGTCATTCAATAGGGTTGAACGTAACATAAGAAAACTTGAATTGCGCGGGCTACCGTGGCGCTTTTACCTTAATGAGAAACACAGGTTTACAAAAACAATTTTTTTGTGTTGCCTTCGATATTTTTGCGGGGTTTTTTTATTTACAAAAATAAAGTCATTAGTGTACCAGATGCTCTAGTTTTTTGGTTATTAGAGTGTGTAGAGTAAACTTGAGCTTATTGGGAATTACATGGTGGGTGTAAATATGAAACCAAGGCAGAGAAATTCTTTGCCCAGCAGTGGAATAATACGGGCAAGAACGGCTAGATGAAAAAGCGATTACCATCATTTTTATATAAAAAAAATAATTTGTTTTTCCGTACATAATTGTTCCATATTATTGAAATTTCAAAACGTAATAAAAAAAATTCTAGTGCTACTACGCAAAAATTTTGCAAAACCTTTAGATTGTTTGTTTTTGTAACGAACCAACCAACTTAAAACCACTCTCATATCAAAAGCAATAAAATAACTGTTGACCAGTGGAATCCAACCAAACTTTTCCTAAAGATCGACCAATTTACAATACAATCACTGCTCATCCCTAGCGCTAACCAGCACGTCAGTGTCAAATTGACATTTTTGGAATCGTTTAGAAATACGGAAAACAAAGTAAACCAAAGAATCCACTAAAGGCAGTATGGCAGACCGATTGTTGAACTTGTGCAAAAGCTGAAGCAAACAGGCGCCGAGACAAAACTATAAAAAGTATATCATGAACAACGCACCCACAAGCACTACTACCGTCCTCTATGACGAGAAGCTAGGAGCCAAAAGTTAACTGAGGTCGACGCAGTTTTTGTATTTTTTTTTACTTTTGGAAATATGGTGATCGTGAGTTTGGCAATTATGGGGATGGTAAGGTTCTCGTGGACTCGACTCGTCACAGGCGGCCAATAGGATTATCCAGCAAAATTCAAAGAACAATTATAAATAAAAGCATTTTAATAATTCCTCACCTAATCATTAAATAATTATAACAAACTAATCATTATGTTCATGTTGAGCCTCTGATTCTCTCCAGTTATTTTGGACCATTTCCACAATCATTGTCCAACATTTGGACTGCATGAAGTAATAAATAGAACAGACAATAATAAACAACCATGATAAGACTAGAAAATAATCAGTTTCAGTCTCAACAACACTTGAGACTGGGCCTTGGAAGTCCTTAGATGTAACTAAGAGACTTTGTGCTTGCTTTCCTGTAACAGCATGGAGAAATTTACTGAAAGACTGGATGTTATAATCTGTGCCATTGAATTTTCCATAAGGCCTGCCATTATGGAATACTTTTAGTGTTGGTACACCCACTATTCCATAAACAGTATTTGTTCCACCATATTTCAAAGCATCCAAAGCTACCATCTTCACGTTAGGATATGCTCTTGCAAGGGCATTAAAATGTGGTGCTGCCTTAGCACTGAAAGGGCAAGCTCTGGCGTAGAAGAAGACAAGTAGGCAGTCGGCTTCCGTGTCTCTGGTTGTTATTTCTGGATTGACATGTAGCAATTTGATCAACTGTGAGGCATTGACTATTTCTACTGTTGGCTCCACTTCCTCATTTGGGTCATAGATAATTTCTTTGCACTTTATTATTTTTCTTGTTTCATTTGCTGAGTTTGTTGTGTTCTCGGCAGTAACATTGGCTAGGGTGACAGTGTTGTACAGATTGGTGAGAGTTTTATTGACATCGGACACAACATTGGAGAGCAGTGATTCTGATTCATCTACATTGGGAACATCATTTACATCAATGTTTTCTTTAATCTCTGTTTCAGTTTCTTCCTGAATGTCAAATTGTGTGGTAACTGTAGCTAACCCTGAAAAGAGAATAAATTATGAAGTCAGAACATTTTTTTTTTCAAATAACACAACAGCATTTTGAGGGCAAAGATAGACAGACCATCAAAAACAATTAGTTTACTTTTGTTACTAAAATTATAACTAAACAAAGGTATTCAAATAAATTAGCACAGTAATTCAAATGGTATTGAACTTTAGAAATTTTAAATTATTTATTAGTTTGAAGTTCAATGTACTTATTTGTTATATTACTTATACTAAGTATTTTAACTGAGGAACAGTGCCGGCGTTAGGGGGGGGCGCGATGGGGCGACGGCCCAGGGCGACAAATTCTGGGGGGCGCCAAGGTCTGGAGTTGGAGTCTCTGGCCTCCCCTGGTGCAAACCCTCAAAACTGTGCTCTACGCTCTGTGCATAAAAAAAGAAGAGCTACAAAACTTTCTACGTCCGCGTCGTTAGCTCTGGGTAACGCTAAAGGAAATATGAAATTCTTAATATAATTTTACTTGGGATCAGCAAAAACTAACACTTGATATTGCTTCCCTCAAGTGGGCGCCACAATATTTTCGCCCGGGGTGTCAGTGGCCCTTACGCCAGCACTGCTGAGGAAGTTTGGATGGATGGATGTTTGTTAATCAATAATTCCAGAATGAGAGGTAGAGTAGTCCTGAATAACACACAGGCTCCGCTTTATCCTGGTAGTATCATCCCGTGAGCAATTCCTGGGGCGCAGGCATAAGCTAGTACAAATACCAAAATTTCCACACAAATGAAGTCACAGGTAACAGCAGTAATACACACAATTACTTGATGTGCAATAATGAACTGAAAATCTAATCAGATTCTTACTGCTCTAAGTAAGAAAATATATTGACATTGCTTTGTTGACAACAGGGCCTCAGATGTAACATTAAAGAAGATTTTCTTCTTTCACTGACGCTTTATAATCAATATCCTGCAGCTCTTTTTACCCAACCAAATGAAGTACAGCAATAAGAAAAGAATGAATAGAGTTTACCCATTGACTATTAATTAATTAATTGACTGTAAGCAGAAAGTAAAAGTTTTTGTTGTTGTTTTGAAATATGTTACTAAACTGATCAATACGGCATAAGATAATGTCGATTGATTATGAGGGAGGATAATATTACGAACCTACTATTAAAATCTTAATGCATAACCGGATTGCAAATCTGTTTTATTAGCTGGTTTCTTGCCTGAAAGCATAAATCAAAGGAAAATAACAAAACTTACCAATAGCAATAAATATCACTAAACTAAAATGTCTACTCATTCGTAGATACATGACGGACGCAGTTGACCGCTTTCAGCAACAGAATAATTCGAAAAACCAAAGTAATACTTAATTATTTAACAATTTGAAATTATAATATTAGGTATTTCGGCTTCTGTCAATGACATTTGTAAATAAATCAATTTTGACCTGGGATTTTCACAGAAACGATTTTGTGTGAGCGAAATAGATATATTTTGATTTCACTAAATCAACAGAGACAGCAATATTGAATAGAGAAATATACAATGCTTAAAATGCGTTCATAGGTCTAGGGAAAGTTCAACCTGTAAGGCCGCTTGTACTCGCGGATAAGTCGCCGGGCAAAGAGTATAATAATAATAGTCGCCGGGCCTAGCCTGTGCAAGAATTCGTGTTCGTGTCGTTACTACACACGAATCCCATAAATATAAAAGTACTCTGTGACACGAACTGTGCACACTGCCTCAGCGCTGACCAAGAAAAAAATCTTGTCAACGCTCTAAGTTCATAAAGATGTAGGAATGACTTTTTCTGTTTTTTTCTTTGTTCCTACGCCTTTATGAACTTAGAGCGTTTTATTGATGATTTTGATGATTATAATTCTGTAACTACATATGTCTTACAGCCGCGAATAATATTTTAATCAACATACAACCTAGCACTGGCCTGCAAATTGCAAAAAACCCAAGAAATTTTGAATTTCGCGGGCTGGTTGGAGCATTCCCCTTAAGTGACATTTGACAGCTAAACTTGCCCGTAAATTAAAACTCCGTTGGTAATAAGATTTTTTTTTATAATCAATGGGGCCACTCCAAGGGCTTCCTCTAGCAAATGAAGAATCATGTAAATCGGCTCAGTAATCACGGAAGAAATCGTTGTAAATACAAGAAAAAAACGCCTCTTCCTTTTTTAGATGTCGGTTAAAAAAGGAAAGAAAAGGACAGACTGGTCGATCGAGTAGAACTGAGAGAACTCTCTCTACTTATTCACTCTACTCGCATATATTGGTACTAAAGTATGAAAAACCGGCCAAGTGCAAGTCGGACTCGCGCACGAAGGGTTCCGTACCATTATCTATAAAAACGGCAAAAAAATCATAAGTATCTGTTGTATGGGAGCCCCCCTTAATATTTTTTTTTTAAATTTTAGTATTTGTTGTTATAGCGGCAATAGTAATACATCATTTGTGAAAATTTCAGCTTTCTAGCTATCACGATTTATGAGATACAGCCTGGAGACAGACAGACAGACAGACAGCGAAGTCTTAGTAATAGGGTCCCGTTTTACCCTTTGGGTACGGAACCCTAAAAAATGCCATCACCGTCGCCGACAAGTAGAAAGATTGGCATGATGGGAAGACACAGTATATTGATGATAAATGGCATGCATAAATAGCATAGATTTAGACCGACTAGAAATAGTACCAGTAATTACTCGGCTACATGGCGGATGTGGTGCCGATAGTAGACAGTGGGGGACAAGCCGATGCTGCATATTTCGACTTTAAAAATGCGTTTGATCTAGTCGATAATGACGTGTTACTGAAAAAGTTAGCAGGGGTCGGTTTCACCCGTGTTACTGAAAAAGTTAGCAGGGGTCAGTTTCACCCCGCATTTACTTAAGTTTTTTGCTAGTTATATGAGTAACAGACAACAGTATGTTGACTATGCAGGTTATCAATCGAACGCATACTATACTAGATCTGGGGTAAGCGAGGGAACGAATCTAGGGCCTCTGGAGTATCTTGTCATGATTAATAACCTACCAAACGTTGTGCAAGATGCTAAGTGTTTACTGTTTGCCGACGACCTCAAGCTTTACCTCCCCATCACAAACGTGAATGACTGTGAAAGACTCCAGAGAGATATAGCCAGAGTGGTAGCTTGGAGCAAGAGTAATCTCCTTACTCTAAGCAGTTTAACACATCTAAGTGTGTGACCATAAGTTTCTCACGTGCACACACACCCATCACATATACCTATACGGTGGACGGGGTACCGATGGATAGGGCCACTGAGGTGAGGGACTTGGGAGTTCGTTTCACCACTGGACTCACATTTCGTGAGCATATAGTTAAGGTATGCAAAAAAGCATATAGAAACCTAGGATTTGTGCTTAGAATGGTTAAAGGCTTCACAAATATTAAAGCTATAACGGCATCATGTGTATAATGCTGTAGTAAGAAGCCAACTAGAATGTAAAGCAGTTATCTGGGCTCCACATGAAACTAAGTACCTATAGTCTCATATTGGAGCGAGAACAAAATATTTTTTTAGGTACAAATATATGAGGGAATACGGGGTATATCCACTTTATCCATTGATGTATCCAACTCTATTTGTCTTGGGAATGGTCGGATATAATGAAAGGGTCAGGAGGCAACTTACACTAGTGACATATCTTTAGAGTAATTAGAGGGAAGATACACAATGCGGATATATTGCGAAGAGTAGAGCTAGTCGTGCCAGACGGGTATGTGGGTCGTCGTCGTCAGCCGCGGTTGCTGGTGGAACCGCGCGCGCGAACAAACTTAAACGCGAGGCGCCGCTCACGAGCGCGCTCCGCACTCTCAACCTCATTGCTGAGAAGTTAGAGAGTATAGAGTTTGCTATGTTAAAAACAGTTAATCTATTTAAATTTTAAGTGTGCGCATTGGGTCTAGCCTGTAAAGATATTTATATGTTTAGAGTAAATAAATAAAAAATTTGCGTCCTCTAGCTGCTGGGCAGCTGGGCAGTCGTCGCTGGTACCGGCCCAGTGAAAATCGAAAACAGTAGGCCTAAGGCGATTTTAACCAGCAAACAGTAACTTTTCTCATAACCATTTATTAATTTGCAAATATGGGTACAAAAGAAAAGGTCTTATACAAACAATAGTGTCCAGCCATATTACCATAACTCCATAAGGCATGCAAAACACATTATATTAGTTTTGTAGTTTTCTTGTGAGGTGTATAATAAAAAGGCATTATTTTTATGTGTTCTTCATTAATTTATTGTTCTGATTCTATGAACTACTTATATTTTCTATTTTCATATGGCAAGATAACAAACAACCTTTTATAGAGATTGTGCATTCAGTACCCTAGTCATTTTACTTAAACCCACATGTTTGATTCCATAATTAAAATAATGCAAACATTAAATCATACCTCATATCAATATTTGTAATTTATTCCTGTTTATATATAAAAAGGCATTAAGAACCAACATAAGCTTTGAATAAATATTGTAAAAGAAATATCTTTAAAATAAGGGTCTGCTTGAAGTTCAAGGCCTTGAAGTAGGTCACCTTAGGTTACACTCCAACCAAATTTCAGAACAGTTATATTTTTTTCATTCTTTGACTAGTATCTAAACAATTAAGTATCACAATCAAACATCAGCATCTCTTCAATGACAGACCATTTTTCATCATCTGTATTATGCACACTCTGCAGCTGTATCTATCAATCTACTCCAATCCACACAAAGATATCAGCATCCCTCTCATTATCACTTGTTCACACAAAGTTCTTTAGCGATACTTTTCAGAGCCTCAGTCTGTTCTTTTAACAATTTTAATTTCTGTCTCAAATAATCCTTTTTAAAGTTTAAATAGTCCTCTTTGATTTGAATTTTTCGTTGTTCCTGTACTGCCAACATATCACAATTGAATGCACAATCACTGTTTTTGTGCTTGGACTTCTGTTTTATCTTATTGTCATGGTTTGTTATAACTTCTGGAGGGTCTGTGAATACTTTTTCTTCAGGTACAAATTCGGAGTCACTGTATGAGGCATTAGACTCTACCGTGTTATCAAAACTGTCTTGATCGTTATGGTCTTCAAGTGGTATGAACTCTGTACTTTGATTTGTTGTTGATGATACATTCTTCAGACCCAAGGCTTCCTGCTCGGCTGGAGTGAGCATTGACGCTAAATTGGGAAGCTGACCATTTGATTCTGCCTGCTTTTTCTTTGTCTTCGACCGTAAATCATGCCAAGTCTGAAATGAGATGTAAATTTACAAGTTAACATTTTATAGGATGGATGGAGATTTTAATAGCCATAGAACTAAATAATAAACAATCATCCAATCATATTTAGGATTTAAGAGAAAATATAGAATAGTACTTTTTTCCATTGCCTCCACGATTTCTTCGCACCGGGTATAGAGTTGCATTCATTTGTGATGGTGTGCCACAGTTGTTGAGAGTCCCTGTAGTTGAAGTCCTGAGTCACTCTGCCTGATATTAACTCGGGATGCTTTGTCATTAACTCGATCAGTTTCTTTTTCTGTTTTACTGTTACATATATTCCCCTTTGTCTTTTTTTTCGATCCATAATTTAGAATGCATTCAATTCGCAATTAACATAACACAAACAATCGAACTACGTAACTCGTACACAATATCATACCATTACACCATGATTAATGAGTTTTGTGTAAAATAATAGCTTTTAATTTAATAATGGTTTTTCAATGAATGAAATGTACACAAACAAGATTCCAGAACCAGAAAATGACAGACGTCAAGTTGACAATTGAAATTAGAATCGTATGGCGTGCGCGACGTACATGTGCGACTGGAACGCGACAACATCTTTTGTAATTTATTATCTTCAGACACCGCGAGGCAGAGACGGTAAAAAGGGAGAAGGAGGATACGGTGTCCCTCCTTATCTGCAGCAGACGTACTGAGCGCCAAAAGCCGTGAAATGATGGAATGGAATGAGCCGAGTTTGGACTGTGGCCACAGGCCGCTGCGCTGAACGCCTCGAAGAACTGTGCCGTAGAGGGTGACGGGTTCCATAATAATATGGAAGTCATGCGGGCTGATACCTGGCTACCTGGCTGGGAGAGCCTGACATACCACGCAAGTGCCTTACTATCCTAACCAAAGGTAGTTGAAGAACAGCGTGTGTTTTAGATAGTAAGGGTTTGAGAGACCTCTCCGCCCTCCGCTCACTTTATGGTGGTATCAACTTTAAGTAAGTTGATACCACCCTAAAGTACCTATTAAATGTTCCTATGTTGTCTTTTTATTACAACTTTATGATTACAGACAAGAAATAAATAATAGTGGTAGTGTAATGCTTCCCTCTAGCGGTACAAATTGGTAGTATTCGTAGTGACGTCGATCGGCCATTTTGTTTTATACTTTTTAAAGGTTGTGGAACGCAGCCCGCAGACGAAGGAGCTGTCATTCATTTATTATTCGCCGAATGTCGTGGAAGGAAAGTGCGCCGTAAACCAAAATTCGTGTAATCACTATTCAAAGGCGTATCTTTTGTTCGTGAAATTATGATATGACGAATAATTGTGTCTTCTACATTGATTCGTGAAAATATAAAGTGTGGAAAAATGGCAGGTGCTGGAGGGATTTCGCGTCGATTTCTACTTATCTTCTTGGATTGTCTACTTCTACTACAACTGGCGCAATACGTAAGTGCTAGATGTTACATTTTCATTGTTCCGCACTAATAAGCCTAGTAATGTAATAGTATTGGTTTTCTACGTATTTCTTTGCTATCTCGGGGGAGTTATACCGTTTGAACGTATCCTACTTATGTATGGATTTTAGTACGTACTGACTCAGAATTTCATTCGCGTGACTTGATTTTCCCATTGTACTACTTGTCAACACTACATTTTTGTTGTCATGTTATAGTGTTGAGTCTATTATTATCAATCTTGTTATCAATGTGTACCTATTTTACCAATTTAGGAAAAACCCATTGAATCTAGTGGTAGTAATATGAGTTCAGTCATGTGGTCCAAATCAATATCAAGCTAAAAATCTTGTATACAAAAATTCCAAAATTTTAAAACACTAAATCTGAGAACCTAGGAACTGATAGTCAGTACCTATTATAGTTCTTACAACCCAACAAAAAACTTGTACAGGTAAATTATCTGCATTGCAAAATTGGGGCTCCAACAGTTACAAAATGTGTAGGTAAGGCCAAACAGACTGACTTTTTACTGAATACTCATTAAAATGTTACAACATTTTTTGTCTGGACACTTGTTATTTCATTATGCCAATTAGAATAGTATTTTATTATCCAACAGCAACATTATACATAGGTTGATAAATAAGATCCATAATAAACAAAGTTTGATTACATATTTTGATAAGCAACTCAGACGGCTTGACTGATAAGTTTTTATTTTCCATTGTTTTACATTAGTTGAGCATCAGGTGATCATAATCACCCAGCATGAAGTTAAACACACAATCTCAAAGTCAATAATATTCTGTAACTTATTAAAAATACAGTTTAATCCTACCTTAGTTTCAGGTTTCTTTTATTTAAGTCTTCATGTTATTATGACCCTTGTCTGTCCTATCAAAATTAATTTATCATTATTGTATTACTGGAAAATTGTTGTTTTTATGAATCAATATAATCTCACACTGAACGCTGTTCTGTTGCTAAGATTTAATCTTGTTTCTTATCAATATTTCAATAGGTTACTTGTACTATGAGCGACCTTAGCCTGGAAATGTGAAATACAGCTATAATGAATGAAGATAAAGCTTCAAAACCACTTTCAACATGAAAAACTTGTTTTTGAAAAAGCTGTGGTTTTGTTAAATTTTACTATTGCAGAAAGTTTAATGTTGTTTCTCTTGCCCTGTGTTCAAGAGCTTTTCCTTTGCATTTGTACTTATATGGCGATTCGCCATAAGGGAAACCCCAAACTAGCATCTGTATTTAGCTATCAACAAATTGATATTGATGAGCAGATGAGATAACAAAGTACAGGGTAAATGAAACAAAAGTACCTATTATACATCTATAATTCAGCGGGTAATTATTGATTTATTAACAAACTGACCTGAGAATTATTAATTGCCACAGCATAACACAGAACTTATTCTAGAAAGAACCGAAAATGGGCCATTAAATATGTTGAGTGGTCACAATTTGACGTGACTCTAGCTGATATATGTCAATCAGGAACAATTAAGATTAATTTATATCAATAACTGCTTGTACACTTCAATTGATACAGAATTAAGCTTACTAAAGCGGTCTGCATTGTCTATAAAGCTATAGAAAGAATTTTATTGACTGTTATTGGTCATCTACTGAGCTATTTAAACCATTTGAGTATTTAGTTCAGAACTTGTTCAAAGAGTGGTCCTTGATCAGTTACAAGAGTATTGGAATCAGATTCAATACTCTTGTAACTGATCATGTGTATGTTTGAGTTTTGAGGCATACCACTTTTGGTCTTGTGGTAACTGGTAGATATACATAGGCTGTTTGGGCATCATACATTTCTAAGATTTAACTTTTCCACAGAATTTTTCGAAAGCCTGGAAAACTGCAATTTATATGAAGTGTAATTTACACGCCTGCTGTAAATGATTATATTATTATTAGATATTAAGCATCTAAGTGCGTGTAAATTACACATTTCCGTTCCCGGCATACCCGCATTGAAGTCCCTATTGACGTCAAAAAGACCGAAACATGTAAGAAGGAAGTAGATTTGATAAAAATATGTATTTCGTCGTAGAGAACGTAGAGTTAAGCTAAAACTCGCTATATTTAAATTTACGACGTAGGTAACATTCTTTGTTTTTGTAAGCCGGCGCTTACCTATTAGTACCGGGTGTTTTCAGTCCGCAAGCCAATGATTAACGACCACACGGAAAACTTACTTGCTTGCAAATAAACAGATTTGAATAACACGACACGCACAACCTTGACCTTAGCTAAACCTGCGGAACCGCGGTGACAATATGGCAATAAACCAATGATCCTTCTCAAATCCAATTTACTCCCAAAACTTCCTACAATCAATGGTAAGGACAACTCCATGGTATTTTCTAGACCAAGGCTAGTAGCAGTTTCTCGTTAGACCATGTTAACTATTTTACGAGGCTGTTGCTAACTGCATTCATGTGCACGTTCAAACCGTAAATGTATGTCCTGGGATTCAATTTGGTGTCACGACCAATCATAAAACTCGTCATTAACTCTACATTCTTAAAGAAAACCATATCAAAACTAGATTTGACAAGGCTATCAATAAAACCACTATTATTAGAAGTTACCAATGGAATCTAAAATGACGTCAAAGTTCAAACCCTTCAAAATATCGGATGCTTGATCTAACATTACAAAATTGCGTCAGAATTAATTATCGAGTCACCAAAACATGATTATGATACCAAGAATCAGGAAACTTGAAAGTCGGCGGGTTCTGGTCTTACCATAAGCCGAACTAAACATCAACCCTTCCCACGCCCAAGCCCACGGCTCGGCTCAAAATGTTTTCTTCCATACATCTATTAGCCATTATCGCAGAAGTCACCCCCTTTCTAATCGGCCACTCTTTTTTATCTTACCCTTCTCTATTAGTATACTCATCTAAAATTATCTGCAAAGATGTAAATAAATGGCATTACGGGTAAATAAAGTTCAAGCCGAAGCAAAACTCAATATTTCTAACCGCGATTCTAATTAAATTCATAGTAGCCCTTGTAGAAGGTCTTCCCATAAACGATGGTGTCGTTTCCATGCGTGCCCGGTGCAGGAACGGACATGGTTGCGACTGCAAACGCGCCAAGGTTCATCGGCGTACTTCGAGTCTTCGTGACGCGTGCGTGAGGCACATAATAACCAGCTTCGTTTTCCTTATTACCACTCACTCAAGGCGACCGTCCGCGAGAAAATAATGCTCTTAATTACTGAATCCTTTCAAGTATGAAAAACTAAAATGAAAAAGAAACTGAGCTGAAGTTTGAAACGCCGTAAAAATTTGGTCAACATTTTGTTATTTGGAGCTTTTAATTAGTCGGGTTATTAGCTTACTCGTTTTAGAACAATTAATAAACTGTTAACATTCCGAATGGTCTGGAAAAGGCATTAGAGCATTTTGCAACAAGTTGTAAGCCATAAGATTGAATTAGTCGCATATATCAAACTTACAGCGCCTTGTATTGTACGCAACTTGTAATTTTCCACGCTCAAGAAAACTACAAATGATTAGCGTTTCATTAAAACTTCGCAATAAACATTAATTCACTCGTATCAAATGTACTCAGTATCCCATGCTGGCTGGGTGTTGGGTGTAGGTACGAGTATGGTATGGTATAACATCCTTACGATAAAGTCATCATAACTCATGGTTGTAAGGAGCGATGTTTTGGCGACTTATTCTTTGTTGCATACATCGGCTCTGACGCCATTGGACGTCCAAGTTTGTTTTAATTCAGTCGGAGTATATCATGCATAATTCGGGATACTCTGGGGAACCTAGGCTTGCTTTGGAGGCTCAGAATTAATGTCTGAGATGGCTTGTACAGCGTATATCTTCGTCAGACTACATTCAGGGCTATAGGAATAAATTTGTGGCAGGGACGTAGCTAGAAGCGGTTGTTTCCTTTGCTGTCTGGTGACAATTAAACTTGTTAAATATTTATATTGGTAATGGACGTAACTTAACGGACACTGGTTCCGAACATAGATGACATCTGAGTGACTGAAGGTCGCAGATCGACCTTACTGCAAGTTAATAAAAAAAAAATGCAATGATATTTTTTTATATAAAATCAAAAGTTTATTCAAATTAGGCTGATTACCAACACTTTTTGAACGTCAAAGTTTACAAGAGACAGTCCCCCAAAACGGCCACCTTTCGCCATTTCCTAGCTGGGAAGAAGAAGTGGCTCAACAAACTCCCCAGCACATACTCATATGGTCAACTTTTTGGAGTCCTCGTCCCATTTTAAATCCGAAACCCTGAGACCCACTGTTACTCTCTTTGTCTAAATAGCAAATTTTAACTTCGAAAAAAAGCACAACGAAATATTGCTAAGTGACTTCTCGGGTAAATTTCAATTTCTGGTTTTCCGCTATTCGCCGAATCTGAATAGTTTTTAAATTCAGACTCCTTAATATAGACTTGAATTATATTTCCGTGTTTGTCCCAACTCGATTCAATATTAATAAATATGTTCGACCTCTCATAGAGCTACCTACGTCTCTTTAACGGGAAAATAATATTCTTTATCAACTGACGAGACAATGTACACAATTGTAAGCCCCTTAGGTAGGTACGTAAGTCATGTCATGATATCGCAATGACTCACTTACAAAACCGGAAAGTCCTGATTCAAGTTTAACAACTACAGGAGTCAACCAATGCGAAATTAAAGCAAAACAACCCTTATTACAAAATGGATTGAGTTTTATTTAGTCTGATTAAACCAAAGACAAATGGGGACTGTAGTCATTACGGGGCTCACCGGGGCTGTGTCAGTCCTTCCTACAGTTTAGGCTATATGTGGACGAAATAATATTGTATTTTTGCCGTAGTGCTATGTTTAGGGGACGAATTAGCTAAAAATATTGATCGAGAACACAGAACGTTACGGTGACACGCGAAACGCAGGAACCGAGACAAAAATATCAAGTAGTTTAAAAATTAACAAATGAGGAGGGCTCCGAAAAGTTTGTGTAGGTGTATTTGAAATATAAAATTTGCTAAAATCCATTTCTGTATAATATTTCGGAAGTCAAAAGCCGCCCATAACAACTGAGTCAGCTGATGGTAATCCTACAGCCTACGCATGTTGTCACGGAAGTTGACTCACTCTCAGCGTATGATCACATCTCAGTCATTTCACAGTGTTAATACTGATATATTTCCACGTTCCGTTTTGTTTCAGTTCGGTTCAAAAGTCCAGATTACAATAGTGGTTAACCTATGAATGTGAAGGACAAACATTCTATTTGCTTGTTTATACATATAAACAGTCCTGCCTTTACAAACTATCAAAACAGGATTACTGAAAGGTATCGTTAGTTATGTTCTTAATAGGTATCGACCGCCCAGAAGCCATTATGAAGGCGAGAATTTAATGAGTCAATGACTAAAGCCGCAGTCGGTAAGGATCGATAGGCCTCCAAAAGAGTATGTCCTATACATTGTACAGGCTTCACTAAGGCTGGATACAGCGGCAGCGCCCGCTCGTAGCTTGTCTAAAGGCTGAAAGTAGGTCTCGCTTAGGTAGTATTTAATCTCATCCTACCGAAAGCTGGTACTACTAATATACTGCGCTAGTCTTACTAATTAACAGTATAATTTCTTGACTGGTTTTTGCCATTTATAGCAGAGTATTTTATTACTCCGTTCCCTTGCTTTACCTTGAATACATTTAGCGCAGATGTTAACTTCATTAAATCATGCTCTGTTTTCGTTTAGTTTCTAGCGAACTCCCAATTTACAAGTTCAGGTCATATCTGTAAAGCAAAATTTGGGAAGCTTTTACAGGTCTCTGAATATTGCGTGATGAAAGATATACTGAATGCTGCTGAGGTAGACGTTTCAATGTAAATGATTAACGAATACGAAGGCAATACTTAGCTCCTTTGTGTAAACATAATGTACTTATCTGAGCAAATTCAAAGAAACATTATTGTGGGGGTAACGTAAACACAGACCAAAATTACAGAGCTGAGGCCTTTGAACCCTTCGGAGTAAAAGGTTCTATGTAAAGGCCTGAATCTTTCAATAACTTGAAAGTTGAAAGGCCTCAATTTGACAGTGAACTGAATGAGGGCAACAACTTAACGGTCAAAGAACCTGAGGTTGTTTGTATTCTTATCTAAATGAATAGCTACTTGATTGTTTTGCTGAAGAACCACAACTTCGCCAGACTCGCGAAGCTGACGTTTTCGTGATCCTCCTTTTTCGTTTCCAATTATGGCACAAATTCCTTTCATAGTCGGTGGTTAGATTTTGTAGACAGAAATTCTTGAGAGGCCCTAACTGTTTCTTGTTCGTTGAATATTATTCAGTTTGATTGATTTGATCTCCAACATCCTCTGCCTGAATTATTACACCCGTCTTTTGCGATGAGCCCATGATCCACAAATTGGATGGATTTTAATCTCTTTGGATGATGCCGTTTATGCAATATCTTGAATTTGGTTTCGTGATTTGCCACAATGCAATAAATAAACATCTGAAATTGTTATTGTTGGTATCTTTCATGATACGCACGTGAATTATTCAATGTTTTTCAATATTTTTTATTCCACCGTTATATTCAGTTGTCAAAGGAAAAAAAAACATGATTTTGGGTCAGAATTTGTTTATCAATTTTAAAAGTCACCTATGTCTTAAATATTTATACTGATTTTGAATTCCGAAGTCCAATGTTATATGTATGGTGGCGAACTGGCGACCCAAAATTTCAAAGAGGAAATCGATTACCGATCGAATATCGATTTAGATCTGTAAGAAACTGTTTCTATAGTCAAAACGAGATGTTTTTCGTCCCTATGGTCGAATACGAACATTTTGGGCCGATATTTCAGCAACATGCATTTTAAACGTTACTAGACCACGGATCCTTAAAACTTATTCATTCTCAGCCACACTCGATTAAGTTGATGATCCGTTGTTATTTTCTTTAACCACAACCCCACCATCTAATTGAAATTTGACAACAGCGTCTTACCAAAGCATTGAACTGTAGGAATTATGATTGATTTAGCCTTTAGTTGGACTAACATCAACACCTATAAACACCTTACATAACCTTTATCTAGGTTTAAACTTGGAACTATTTATATCGTACAATTTACAGTCTGATCTGGATTCAGTAATTGTTTACTGATCTGGATTCAGTAAACAGCTCAGCTCTCATTCAGTATCATTAATAGTGTGATGTATGTACGGGCGGAATAACGTAATAAAACTCGGGTACTTGGTTAGCTCGTATATTGCGGACTGCCTGCGGCGGCCGAGCGCCTGACTTATATATCTAACATATTTATCCATATACCTACATTACATCCCTCCACCACTAATTAACAACAAGCTGATTAACTTAATTACAATAACTTACTAACTAACTAACCAACTTACTTTATATACTTAAGGCTAACAACAACAATACTTACTTAACTAAATTCTTAACTAAATTCTTAACTAAATTCTTAACTAAATTCTTAACTAAATTCTTAACTAAATTCTTAACTAAATTCTTAATTACATCTTAAAATTAACCTCTTTATTTAACCGACATTTCCTAACGGGGCGAGACTGGGGCGGTACAGGCATAGAAGGTGGTGTCGAGTACTCTTCTGCCACTTTATCTCGGTCAGTCTGAGGCGGTGACGATGCAGGCTCCCGCGCAGGCGGCGACGACGCCACCGAGGCCTCCGGCCGCTCCGACCGGCCTTCGAGGGGCGACGTAGGTGCTGCTGTGGGAGCTGAAGTTTCCGGCGATCGTGGCAACTCTGTGGGGACTACTAGAGAACTCCTTGTCCTACGCCTAAGCTGATCGATGTGTCTATGCACTTGTTTACCGTAACTGTCTAGTACCCTATAGTTGCTTGGCCCTGTCGAGTTAACGATAGTTCCGGGCAGCCATTTCTCCCCTTTTAGATATTGTCGATACCAAATGTCGTCTCCTACTTTCACACACCTTTCCGTCCCACCCGCACTTTCGACCTGCCCTTGCTGCGCTTTTTGTACTCTAACCTCCATATCGGGTTTTAGCACGTCTAGTTTGGTCCGCAACCGTCTCCCTATAAGTACGACTGATGGGCTTATTCCAGTAGTGCAGTGTTCCGTATTCCTATAATATAACAAAAATGTGTTCAGAGCCTGTTCTACACTTTTGTTATCTAATAATGCTTTTTTAATAACCCTCTTTAAAGTCTTAACAGCATTTTCCGCGGCTCCATTGGATGATGGATGATAGGGGGCTGTGAATATATGCTGGATACCATCACTTTGCACGAATTGTGCAAACTCACTACTAGTGAACGGCGGTCCATTATCAGTGACCATCTGCCTGGGGACTCCCCACCTACTCCACAGCTCGCGCAACCTGACCATCGTATGACTCGCTGCTGTACTGGGAACTTGAAACACCTCAAGCCACTTGGATGTTGAGTCTACTACTACTAAATAAGTCTTTCCGCCTATGGGCCCCATAAAGTCCAGATGCAGCCGGGACCACGGCCTGGCGGGCCAGGGCCAAGGACGGGGGGCAGAGCGCGGGGGGTCGTCCGCGTACGCGGCGCACACGTTGCATGCGCGGCACTCGCGCTCCACCGCCTCGTCGATGCCCGGCCACCATACGTAGCTGCGTGCCAACGCCTTCGACTTTACGATGCCCATGTGCGGCTCGTGGATGATTTTTAAAATCTTATCCCGGCACTTTTCCGGTATCACCACGCGGTGACCCCACATGACACAACCTAACTCCTCGTAAAGTTCCGCTTTCCTATTGAAATACGGTTGTAAGTTCACGATATCACATTTGTGTGGCCAACCGTCTCGTAGGTAGTTTAAAATTCTACATAATAACGAGTCCCTCTCCGTTTGTTTTTTTATCTCGGTATAATCTAGCAACAACCCGTCTTGTGCGTAGTGCAGGTATGTTTGCTCAGGAATTGATTCCTCCTTTACATTTTTAACGCTATTACTTTCTGGCAGACGTGATAAGCCGTCTGCGCAATTTTCATTTGTGCGAATATATTCTATGTCGTAATTGTATGCCGATAATATTACTGCCCATCGTTGCATCCTACTAGCCGTCATTGTAGGTATCCCCGTTTGCGGGCCTAACATTGATACTAAGGGTTTGTGATCAGTGCGTAAAATGAACTTTCTTCCGTAAATATATTGATGAAATTTCCGTATACTGAATATAATCGCGAGTGCTTCGCGATGTATTTGCGAGTAGTTTTTCTCCGCGACGGTGAGCGAACGTGACGCATATGCAATCGGGCGCTCGCCCTTCGGCCCCGGCTGCGCCAGCACGCCCCCCACGCCCCGCGCGCTCGCGTCACACGTCACGATTAGAGGTTTGTTCGGATCGTAGTGTGCTAATACTTCTGTACCCATTAAAGCTTGTTTTATTTGCGTAAACACACGCTCACACTGTTCATCCCAGTTCCAGTCTACGCCTTTTCGTAATAACCTGTGTAAAGGTACTAACATGGAACTGAAGTTTTTGATAAACTTTGAAAAAAAATTTACCATGCCTATAAAGGAACGTAATTCACTTATATTATTTGGAGCTTTTAACATTCTTATTGCTTTTATTTTTGATTTGTCTGCTTTGACCCCTTCTTTAGAAACAACATAGCCTAAATAAGTCACTTCATCTACCAAGAAAACACATTTTTCTTGCTTTAACCTAAGCCCACTCTCAGCTAGTCGCTGTAAGACTTGTTCGAGTGCATATAAATGCTCGCTTTTATTTTTCCCGCCTATTATGACGTCATCGAGGAACACGTGCACATTTGGTATATTACCTAACAAATTCGTCATTATACGTTGGAAAATACCTACACTTGTCGACTAACCGTAAACTAACCTATTATACTGAAATAGACCTCGATGTGTATTAATTACTGTGTATTTTTTTGAATCGTCTAGTTCTACTTGATTGTACGCACGGGAAAGGTCAATTTTACTAAAAAACTGTGCCCCGTTTAAGCCTACCAGCACATCTTCAATCTTTGGGAGCGGGTATCGATCGATCAGCAAGGCGGGATTCAGAGTACCTTTATAGTCCGCACAAATTCGCAACGTACCGTCTGCTTTAGTCACCGGCACCAAAGGCGAGGCCCAGTCGGAGCAGTCGACGGGCTCGATGACGCCGTCGCGCAGCATGGCGTCGAGCTCGGCGTCGATGCGTTCGCGCAGCGCGTATGGTACGGGCCGCGCGCGCTGGAACACCGGCGTCGCCCCCGGGCGCACTCGTAGCGTAGCCTTGCCTCCCTTGTACCGACCCAGTCCGCCGCTGAATAATTCCTTATATCTGTCGAGAATGTTTACAATTCCTTCATTAATTTGCACACAATTTACGTTAGTAGTTATACCTTTACATGAAAGTGTGGGTATTTTTATTTGTAGCTCCGCTAACCATTGCCTACCTATCAAAGATGTAGTACCGTTTTTAATTATGAATAATTCTAGCTGTTTTTCCTGCCCCTGGAATCGTACCCGAGGGCGAATTATACCTAATGGTTTTATTTTAGTACCATCATAAAATCTTAAAATTGTGTCGTCCTTCGTAAGGCACAGGTGTGAAAAATGACGTTGATAGGTGCGCTCATTTATACATGAAATTGCTGTTCCTGTATCAATTTCCATATTTAATTCGGTATCATCTATTAAAACAGGTAAACTTACTGGCTTATAATTATTGAGTCCAATCAGGTTCAGACTCTCTTCGATGTCCTCAACGTCGGACTCGCTTACGGCCTCCGCGGAATACATATTCCCATTCCGCCGACCGCGACGGTATGAAGACCTTCCTCGCGACGATTGTTCCCCATTCTCCGGACACACTCGTCGTAAGTGCCCCGTATGCTGGCATTTGCTGCACACGAACTCCCGGTAGCGACAGCTTGCCACACTATGGTTAGTGGCTCCGCAAGCTGTGCAGTTGTTACTGCGCCCCGATGCTACCGCCGCGCTAGTAGCGCGCGCCACGCGGCTCGCGGCTAGCCCGCCGCCTCCGCCGCCCGCGCCGCCTGACCCGCGGCGCCCGCGCGGCCGCATGCTGCCACCGCTCCAATTGCGACTCGCATCGCTGCTGGCCCCTTTACTCGATGTGACCGAATGCACCGCTTCCGCCTTTGGATTGGATGTGGACACTCCATCCACTACCGCTGCGTCTCTTTCCGCCGCCTCCATTGCGTTCGCTAATTTCACGGCTTGTAAAAATGTTATTGAGTCATCCTCCGCAAACAGTCGCTGCCTGATGACGTCACTCCTGAGTCCACAAACGAACTGGTCACGCAAGCTCTCGTTTAGATTTTCAGCGAACTTACAGTGACGAGCTAGTCTCTTCAACTCGGTGACGTAGGTCGCCACGTTTTCGTCCGCCCCTTGTCTTTTCTGACGGAAACGGTATCTTTCCGCCAGTGAAGATGGCGTCGGCTGAAGGTGCTGACGCATTAAACTAACGGCCTCACCGTACTTTAACTCCGACGGTTTTTTCGGACTTGTTAGGTTGACGAGTAACTCGTACGCTTCATCGCCGATTGTAGAAATCAAAGTTGGTAATTTCAATTCCTCCGCAACTTTGTTTACCACGAAGTACATTTCCAACCTATCTACATAGGATGACCACTGTCCCGTTTTTATGTCAAACTCGTTCAATTTCCCGATCGACATTTTGTGAACTGTCCAAATATGCACGCGTTTTTAAGTAGTAATTAATCCTCGTCGCCACTGTGATGTATGTACGGGCGGAATAACGTAATAAAACTCGGGTACTTGGTTAGCTCGTATATTGCGGACTGCCTGCGGCGGCCGAGCGCCTGACTTATATATCTAACATATTTATCCATATACCTACATTACAAATAGTTGTCAATATCATTGTAATTTGTAACGGGCCCGCTCTTTACTATTCCCATGCCCCACATGGCTGTCCTTTGAATGATATTCTAACGTCATCGTCGACATCCGTTCTATTCGATTGAATTTCAAATATATTGATGTTCAATTTATCGAAGTTTGCATCTTTGAATCTACGGACGTCATATTGTCCCCCAATCTGCTGGACTTTTAGAGTCCTTCCAATTTGGTTATTCAGTTGTTATTTCATTTAGTGAGGGTGTTCTTTTATTCTCTTACAAATTGTTTATTGCTTAAATGTTGCTTTGATAGAAACTACAATCAAGACGCTTAGTATTAAGATGCTAGGTGGTATTCGGCTCTTGCAAATAGTCTGATCCATCTGAAGCATCTTTATAATCGGTTCTTAAAATATCGCCAGAAAACGAAGTAAAATCAAGTACATCTTTAACAATTTCTATCTGTCTCTCATTACAAAGTGTACAGAGTTATTATCTACTTATGTTTGTTTATCGTGAATGCATGACGCGGTTCCAGAAAATTATGTATATGTTTATTTATAGCGTCGAGTTTCATAGCTACATTCCTTAGCGAGTGCACTGTTGGCAACACCACCATGCTATGGCGAACTTACTTCTTGTTGACCATTTAACTTGTAATTACGTTTATCTTGATGAGAGAAACTGTCATTGTTAATTGGGTCTAGTCCACTGGGGTTGTGTCTTCGTCTGGATGTAATCATAACATCATCATGAATGACAACCTGATCAATAAAGGTTATTCAATAATGAGATGATAAGATTAGATAGCTAGATATAGCAATGACGTAGTACTACCTAGGGACTATCCTTTAATCACGTGAGGTTTTTTTAGGCCACGTGTGTAGGTGATCCTCTTAGTGATAAGTTGTGAGGTTCTAGGTTACCCCTCCTCCCCCTCGGATAGTATTAGCATGTTATAAAAAAATATCTGATTATTTCGGGAAAAATTCGCTAGCTCGGATGTTTTAGACAAAAAATCGCTTGCTCTGGTTTTTAATTCAGTACCTAGGTACCTATTGGTAAAAACATTTTACGTCACACATTTAATTCATTTTTTTCGTCTCACGAAAAACCTACACGTGATTGTCACATTATCCCCTCTCCCCCCACCTCGTGATTTTACCCCCTTCCCCCTTTCGTGAATCACCCAATCGTGATTTTACCCCCTTCCCCCCTTTTAAAACCTCACGTGATTAAAGGACGACAACCTATTTTATTCTGGTGAAATGTACTTTTAAGTTATATCTGGACTATATTAATGACATAATGATAGACTTAGTGATCTAATCACATGTTAGTTTATCGCTTTACTCTTATCACGTCTACTACATCAATTACCCGTTTGTAGTTTTGATGATCTTTGTCCATCCTGGAAGCCATTTAGAATTATAGTTTTAATAACAAAAGTCGGATGACCAACGCATGATTCATGATAAAATATGTTTGCTTCTCTAATAAGTTAGGAGCTAATTTAACAATAGAAAATAATTTCGTAAGTAGTTACTTTACACGTGTTTTGCAATATATTGTGTAGTAAGCAAAGTTCGCGTGTTTTCCTACATTACGGAGAATAATTGATTAGTTCGATATGTATCCGTTCATTCAATTTGCGAAGCACGCGATTTTTGTTGGCATACATACACAGCTAGTCCAACGCTACATAATGTACATATCCAGATTATGCCGTCTTTGTTGCCGATCAAATACGTGATTTTCGAAAAGATTACACTAAGACCCTAGTTATTGAATACAACCTTCAAAAGACTGTATTCAGCGGTAGTTTGATACGCCTCTCCAAAGACAAAATAATGACAAGCACGTATTACCGAGACGTCTCCTACGTGCGTCATTCGCGTCTCACCTGAGTTCAACCGTAGTCATTGAGCTGAATGTTGGCTCAGAAGTAGTTGGCGCTACTTGGAAGAACCTAAGGGTTTCCTTACATCGTTTTCCTTGATATGCCAATGCCAGTGTCAGATTTCTAGACATCAGATTTCCACATCATAACGCACATCATGAGCTATCCGGTTTCCAATAAGAAAGAGTCTGAGAATGTTTAGTCTCAAAACGTATTGACTTGATCTGAAATTCTCTTGCGCAATTTTAAAATCACATACATAAAATGTTGCCTAAATAAAGAGTTCGCAACCAACACTTAAATGTTCATGATATACAATCTAAAAATATAGAAACCAGTTCTCTAATCACGTTGTCTTCGAAAGACTAGCAAAAACACGCATCTTAATATTAATTAGCTAGTTTTTAAAGTGTTTAATATTTTTGTTGCAGATACCTACAGCGTCGGCTGAAGGCCACTGCATATGGTATGGCGTGTGTGCCTCAGACGCATCAAAACCAACAAACTGCGCGTACAATGGAACTGCAAAGCCAATCCAGAGCACTGCAATGGTGAGTACTAGAAATTACTAAAACAATTTTGCACTAAGTAGGTACTTACTATTTTACTTACATCTGTCAACATCAATAGCGTCTTTAGAATATACAAACCTTTTGATAGAAGGATCTGCTGAGTTATCGTTACTGAATAAGGAGTAACCTACTAAGACACCTAAGTGACAATGCCTGCATTACAAAATGTAACTTCAAATAAGTATCCTATAAATCGGAAACGTGCCAAGAATTTACAGCTACAAAAAATTTGCTTCCAGATGCACTGAGTATGTGTAAGTAGAGCACTTACGTAAATCCTGTTAGGGCATAATGACCAACGCTGCTTGGCTGCTAATCCTCATCCTCTGATTGGCTAGAACAGGCAGATAAGCTAGTACAAATGCTTCGTCGTGTGTTCTTTGATTAACACAAATTAGCACAACGGTTTCTTTGGATTTTACAATGATCTTATAAGACATTACAATCTTTTACTAATACGTATACAGGGTGAATTTTTCAAGTGGGAGTGGATGACCAAATCCGAAACTATGAGGAATAGCGAAAAATACTCAAAGGAGTCTCGAGCCCGATTTTGACGAAAACTAAAACATGCATCATTACATTTTTGAAAAATCAATATTCCTACCCAGGAATCGAACTCATTGATTTCGGAAAAAAAACACACTATTATTACACCATTCGATTGTACCACACGGCGACGCAAAATGAGTTGTACCACACGACACACACGACGCGACAAACAGGACTTCGCCAGTATGAAACCGAATGCAGCGTAAATTCCGCGACTCATTTTACGCGACTCACAGCTCAAAAAATTACGCTCGTTTGGCCTCAGCCTAAACCGGACAAACCGTTTATTTTAGCAGAACCATAGAAAATTTCTTTATCACCGTCCGTTGTTGTCTATCCTAGTGGACTTATTCATAATTAGTGCTGTATTTTTAAAAGCAAGTCGTTTCCTTTTGGCTGCTTTCGAAAGTTTTGTAACTGCACTAATGTAAAAAAAATATTTTTTTTGGCAGCTCTATCGTTAAACTTTGTTTGATGTATGAAAATAATTCCAATTTGAACAGTTCACATCCTGAGCTAACTCAGGATGTGAATTTTGCAGTTTAATTTTCCGGATATCAAACAGTTTTTGCACCCCCAAGGGCGTTGTGAGCGACACTTATCTGGGTCACCGGGTGAGGTTACTTTGTGTTCTCGGTTCTATATTTAGCATGTGCATGCAATGGTGACGTCACACTAGTCCTAGTTTTCAGGCGGAACTTGACCCGTGTCTAACAATAGCTACGTTCAGGTTAAATGAAACCTGCACCGATTGACGCTTGCAGGAGAAAATGGTGTTTGTGTTGAGTGCCATGCATCTGTACACTTGTATAGTTGCGTTTTTTTTTGCTTTTCAGAACAAAAGTAAGCCTGTTATCCCTGAAGGGTTTGGCACAGGTGTACCTATAGTACTCTCATTTCGCCAGTTATGTTTAAATCCAATGTAATAGGGGCGACCCTCTTGCCATCAACCGGGTAGAAATCCTGTTCATTTTAGGACAAAATTTAACCTTTAAGTACCGACGTGCGGTCTGAGAGGCCCCGGCATGCACTTGACTCGCTACTTTACCCCTTTCCCCGCCAAATTCCGATCCCTACTTTTAAGTAGCTGCAAGAACAGTGCCCACTTTGACATCAAAACAGGAAGACGTGACCTCGCGCGCCTATTTGGTGAGTAATTACGATTTGAAATTCTGACGCGGCCTCTCAGGCCTCACGTCGGTACTTACGTAAGTTTCTTGTTTTATTTCTTTGATACAGTAAACTGTTATTTTTACAGATAGTGTAAACTATGGATAGACCAGGACCTTCAGGTAGTAAAAGAAATAGTTCTGCGACAGATTTACATCACTTAAAGAGACCTCGGATAGGAATAAGTGAATCTAATCCAAATTATACGCGAGTGATTGAGAGCTGGATCGCGAATGAAGATTCCAGCGGATCTGAGGTTGACGACGTTGGTGAAGACTTTTGTCCGGAGCACAGT
The DNA here is from genome assembly GCA_950022335.1 of Eurois occulta. Lineage (NCBI taxonomy): Eukaryota > Metazoa > Arthropoda > Insecta > Lepidoptera > Noctuidae > Eurois > Eurois occulta. The sequence continues at coordinate 16,020,804 of OX465495.1, read as the reverse complement.
GGGCATAATACGGATACCAGCACTGATATTTCTGATATCGAAGAAACTCAACCTGAACAACTGGATGCGCCGTCATCGTCATCAGATGAAGATGTTCCGCTCTCAAGGCTGGGATGTTTTAGAGGAAAGAATAAATATAAGTGGTCTAAATCACCTCCAAACAGATCATCTGTGTGTCTTTATAAAAAAATTAGCTAGACAGTTGGTATTAGAGCACATGAAGCGAAGATTTTGTAACCTAAGATTACCTCGTGAGCTTAGGATGAGTTTGGCAAGAGTACTTGGTTCTGATAAGCCAGAGGTAACTGAAGATCAAGCTGAAGAAGTCAAGACACGCAAGACTTGTCTTTCTTGTCAACCTAAACTAAAAAGAAAATCGACGTATAGGTGCTATTCGTGCAAAAAGCATATTTGTTTACAGTGCGCGAAACAAGTGTGCCCTGACTGTGCTTAGAATTTAAGGTGTAGTTTGATAGTGGACATTTTTTTTTCTAGAAGTTCTATATTCCTACTATATTTTTTTTCTTAAAGTTATATTAGTCATAAGTAAGAAATACTATTTTTTGTTATTCTAAGAGGATTATTTTTTGTGTTATATTTTTTTATATCTATTAGTCGGATTTTCCACCAAAAATCAAGCCAAGTATGATTGTAGTGTTAAATTTAAAAATATAATAAAGTTCGTTGTCTTTCTATAATTATTTTTTCTTAAAAACCTTTATTTTGTATCATATTGCAGAGACAAATACTTAAATCAACACTTTCTTTAAAAAACAATACATAATATAAGCGGCCTCTCAGGCCTCACGTCGTCGGTACTGACGTTCCAAAAAATGCACGTCGGTGCTTAAAGCTTAACACACCTGTCATGATATAGAAGTTATTATATATATATTTATTGACTATCACATGAAACGTACGATGTAGCAGCTGCTACTGGACGTAGCCATTAACATAAAACTTGATATTTATAATATGACATTATTGTCAACATTGACTCAACATTGACACAAACAGTAACCGTCTGTGTGTGATAAGGATAACAATATCCTTGCAAGTTGTAAATACCAATTAGATGCAGCTAACTGCGTGAATCAGAGCAGTAGTATGGCGCAGGCATGTTATCAGTTCCTGCGTTTTGCCTTGCGTTTGTGATGACGTAGGCGTCAAGCAATTGTTTTTGTACATAGGTATATAAATGAGTGCTGGACAGGCTGGTTGCTATCCATTTATCAAAGCTAAAGTTCACCTTGGACTCTCTGGTTAATATCTAGTAGCATGTATGGAAACAATTGGCACTACATTGTTGCTATCAATTAATTTTCGCCCGATGTGAGCCACGTGTCGAGATCTAGCTACGTTTACATTCGTTACTGCTCCTTGTTTTGTTTCGGGAAAGTTTATCGTTCTAGCAATCATGAATTCTGCAATATTTGGATTTGAGGTTAACTTTGTTCTAGAATATATGGTGTATAGAATATATAGTTGAAGTGGGTGGAACGACCATAATAACAAACGGTATTGGTCACGATGTAAAAATATCACGTTGTTATAAATATAATTTCTTAAGCCTAGATTGGACTATGTATGGATTGTGTGAGGAATGATATGAAAAAAGAAAGGAGTAAATGATGCCGTGACGTCTGACAGGGGAGAATGGAAGAAGAAACCGTGTTCCGCCGACTCCAAATAGAACAAGGCAGCAAGATTATGATGATACCTAGATTGGACCGACAGGATCATAGTGTTATTCTACTTTATCTTTTTATTTATTTTTTTATTCAGAAATACATTCTAAGCTAACAGTTTTTTTTTACCAAAGCGTTTTTTTTTTAGTAATCGCAACGACTCCAATAATCCAAACAAACATCAACATCTCCCTTTAGCGGGTGATTGATGACAAAATTTCGCATCAGTCACCTGTTAATAGTCACCAAATTATTATTTAAATCTGTTAGACTTCACACACGAGACGCCCGCTTTTTTTGGGTTTGCGAGGTTTGCTAGTTAATTTACATTTTGCTAATAAATGATAGGTTTACAAATCACAATGTTCACATAGTTGTAATAATAACTAATAATTGTGCAACATTAGGTTATTAAGCCTTTGACGCTAATTTAATAAACTGAATAAAAATGATTAGCCATCTAAATATCATGTTAGGTTCCTTTTGGGGTTTTAGGTACTCAGTGACTGTTGTTTATTTCCTGTTCATTATGCTATCAGTTTTTAGATTGGTATTTTTTTCTAAATAAATGGTAACTAGGATTAACATCTTTTTTAATGAACTCTCATTAATTTGTTATTCCTCACAAAAATCCCAAATTGTATTTTTTTTCCTATCACAACCGCAGGGCCAGGGATAACATTGTTTTTCGTGTATTTTTTTTTTACCTCTATGAATAAGGTAGAATGTGTAGAATCTTATTTTTGCGGCTGGTCTTTTTTTTTTGTTGAACCTAAGATTCAAATTAATATTATCCTCCCAATAATCAGCGAAATTTTTTGACGATTTCTTTTGTTTGTTTTCCTAGAGTTGGTTTCTTTGATTAAGGTAGATAAGATATTATTTGTTTCTAATTATTATTTATTAGTATTGCACATAAATGCGGTTTCTTGATAACGAAATTAATGTTTTATTTTCCATCCTAGGACTTGGCGGCTCTTTTGACTTTGCATAAACATTTTATTAATTATTTTCTTGTTTTCTTATGCATGTTACTATGTCATCGTGACTTTGCAAGTTTTATTTTAAAACTGGCTTCTCCAGCAATAACAAATCATAAAAAGGTTTTAGGTTTTATTTCATTCTTTGCTTAAGATTTAATCACATGCTGAGGCAACAGGTATGCAGCAACTTTGGATCATTCTATTGATGATGCATAAGTTTTATAGAATCTGAAAGGGTATGATATAAGTTTACCTAGGTAGAAATACGTGGCAACGACGATAATATCGTCGCGATTCTCTCGCTCATGGAGACAGCCCCCTAGACTTAATTTTATCGACATACACCTACTATAAGACTAGTGAAAGTCAATCTGAAATTGTTAACTGTTTGGTGGCTCTCTAAAAAACCATTCAAGTTTTTGACGCATGTCATAACTGTTATTTAATTCGTCCTCACGATTCCCATTTAAATGAGGAAGTATTGCTAATCTCAGAAATACATGAACACATAATATTTTCATTGTTCTCATGTGCATAAAAATGAACCAAAACAAGATTTTGTCCGGTTATCATTGAGAAGTTGTTTGAATAATTTGAATTCGTTTTGACGAGTTCAGTGCTTGTAGTTTGAACTTTGGTCATGAACTTAAAATAATTAAAAGATTTTGTTTATGACATCATTCGTATGGTTACAATTTATGTCATCCTTCCTTAATATGCGATTAAGAATAATTTATTGATTGCATTCTGATATTACCATATCGTTAAGTAAAAGAGAAATATAAAGTAAGTACTGAAAGAGTCGTAAAGGATTGACTAAAGAAAATGTCTTTTGCGTTTGATTACAAAGTCCAGACATAGAAAGACTACAAAATGTGAAGTTCCTTAGGAATACAGTCGCAGTACCACATTACTTTCCCACGTATGCGTTTAATACCTCGGGCGACGCAAGGTCCGCGGAATCCGTTATCGCAAGTAAACATGTCTATGGCCAGATGGGCCTTTCCAGATATAAACATTACACATTGTTTAAAAATAAATGTTAATGTCAAAAGCATGTCGATATGAGTTTTCTGAATTAAGCACTGACTCAGTCCAGGTAACAGTGACGTCACCGAATGAATATCGAATGCTTCTCAACAGCATTGTACTCGGAACTGATTATTTCCACGTCACACACAGCATAATATTTTGACTGAAGGACAAAGACATCTAAAATAGATAATGAATGCGTTTCTTTTCTTGGGATTTTAGTCACACAAAGGAACAGGCTATTAATTATCACGTTATTGAGTTATTAGCATTTTGAATAGATACTAATCTTAAACGGGATGTACCTGTCAATTAAATGCAAGATATAAGTAGGTACTAATAGACTAATCGCAGGAAATCAAACGACAACTTTAAATTTTGTAAAAACGTGTAAATTTTTAAATTGAAGGTTGGATTTGAGGACATGACTGTCATGTATTTTTTTTGTATAATTTGCATTTTGAATATTATTGCCGAGTCATCCTTGAATTGACAGAAGTTGTGATTGATGCCTGCAGTTTGACACCGCATCAATGACGAGACATTTAAAGAAATAATGTTTTATTATGTATACAAACTTCCCCAAAAATTAATGCCCTGCTTCGTAGATAGCTAGTTAAAGAGTTTTCTTACTCCACAGTTACATAGGGCAGTCCGCTTTATTTATGCAGGATCCAAAGAGATATTATCATCATATAAGATTAAATCATTAGCGGCGAATTGATGTCACAATAATTTGCCATCACCATAGGCAACAAAAACACGGAAATGTGCTGAAACTTATAAAACGAGTTGTAAAACATTGTGTGAGGCGTCGCTGTCTGCGTTAATTTCAAAACGATGCCAAATTGGCGAATGACTTCACTATCGCATCAAAACATGCTTACGATTACGAATGAACCAACTGATGTTTTTGTTAGAGTTTCACGTCTATGGTTCACACAGACAAACATCGCGTTATGATTGGCTCGCTCAGACACAGCAATACAAACAAATGTGGAAGAAAATATTCTTGAAGCTATCTACTGAGTGTTGTCTTGAATTCACACGCCGATGTCTGGGATGGCTGCCAGAAAGAAAATTTTTCGTGAAAGTAACGATGTAGATGTTGATACGTAAGTTCCACAAGATTCTTGGATCCGGAAGACCACTAAAATCTAATTATGAGAGGTTTGATAATGATGATTATCATGTAGTGCTTTGTGATGCGGTTAGCTTCCTAGTGTTAACCACGAATCAAATATCATCAAACACTTCCGAATAACATTATGAATTTAGACGGAGTATTTGAACGGCATTTTTAATGTACTTCCTGACCCGTCATAACCGATCGCATTGCTAAATATTAGCATAACGTTCTGTATAACCAACATGATGACGCATTTGCAATAACTTCGTAGTTCGTTGTAAAAAAATGACGAGTCAGGTTATGTGAAAGTTTTCACTTTCTCGGCTGTCTAATTTCTGACAGTGCAACGTTCTTAAAGTGGTCAAATCATCTTGGAACACAAAAATGTCTGGGTCTCATGTAACTCGTTTGATAACACGACACTAATGGGAGTAAATTGGCGGCAAATGATCAGCGCTACACATGACTGAAGTAGAGAATTGAAACGCTTGTGCCTCGAAATAGTTCCAGAGACTTCAATAACTAACTCTGATATTGGAATAGCGCTCACTCGAGGTCTATTCCAATATCAAAGTCAATTCTGATATAGACAAGTTTCCTAAACATTTGAAGGACGTACCGCAAGGATATCAAACGCGTCTCATAAAACAACTGTAAGCTACGGCTCAGAAATGAAGAACTTTGCAAAAGAAAACCAAACACAGTATTTTAACTCAAACATTTATTTCCTTTTCCACAGTACTGATAAAAAAAACACTTCAATATAATCGAAATAATAGGGCCTGTACTTACTTGCTAGCTTTAAACTCTAAATCACACCACTTTACTCCGCTGTTACTGTAGACGTGTTCACTGCTCGGTGTCTCGAACAAGAAGGCCGGCTCGTATTCAAAAATGACCGCGTATGACATTATGAACGAATGATTGATTGAGTGACCAACGGGCATAGACTTAGTAAGTACGTGCCAGGCATGGACTCAGTAAGTCCATGCCTAACGAACTTCAAGTTAACATGATGAACGAATAATTTAATCCATGGACTTAGTAAGTCCATGAACAGCATGGACCTAGTAAGTCCATGCTTCCGAATCGCAAGCTAACAGCTCGGCCATCCTGTTCAAAGCGCGTCCTCGAGCTTACAATCTTATTTGAATTGTAAGGAAAACAGAACAATGAAATATATAAATTAAAAAAAACAAAAACAAAAAAAATATTTCCATCAAACCAATAAACAAAAACAAATCTACCAGTAAATATCAATTCATTACCTATAATAATCATTAAATCAGATACAACTTACTTTATAAAATATAATTTCGAAGTGAATATCTAATTTTACTTACATCATCCTAAACTTTCAGTATTCATATTAGATTAATATCACAATAATAATATAATCATAAAATTCAAACAGTTTCACATTCACAATAATCAACTCTCCACTTCGTTCCGTTCATTTTCGGTATTACCATCACTATCCTCATCATCACTACTTTCTAAGTTTCTACTAAATGTTAGCCAAGGCTGCATTTTATCTACGGCAACCACGGCTTCGTATCGCCGGCCGTGTTTGCGTGTCATAGGGGTATCTTCAATTACATATCTTTCGTTGGGGAGCACTTTCATTACCCGATATGGACCTTGGAATTTAACCACTAGCTTTTGAGATTGGCCATCATGAGGAACTTGCCTCTCAACGCGGACTAAGTCACCTGCTTTATACTTTTTAGCCGATTTTCTATGACTGTTGAACCTTTCTATATCTTTTAATTGCTGTGCCTTTATATTAAAACTTGCCTTTTCTCTTATGCTATTCAAATCTTCAGAGTCAATTAAATTAGTGGTATCGGATATAACGGGATTCAAAATACCTTCTGACCTACTGGTTATATTAAACCCAAATAATAATTCAGAAGGGCTTTTTTGGGTAGTCTTATGAACTGTGGTATTGATGCCTACTTGAATGTCGTAGATGTAGTCATCCCAGGATTTGTCATCTTTGTTGTGAGTGCAAGTCGAAAGGGCATCTAGGATAGTCCTATTAAACCGCTCAACTTGCCCGTTAGCTCTGGGTGTTGCTACAGCGTTAATAATGTGTTTTGTTCCATATAGTTTAGTAAATTCATTAAACGTTTTGCTTGTGAAACTAGATCCTTTATCGGTTATAAGACGTGTGGGGACCCCGAAATAACTTATGTGCTCTTTTATTACGCGTATAGTGGTTAGGGACTTAGTATTTTTGACAGCTTTTATGTTTATAAATTTCGTGAAACTATCTACCAAGACCAGTAAATAGCAGTTACCCCTCTTGCTCTTAATAAAAGGACCTAAGTGGTCGGCATGTACTGTGTGGAAAGGGACACTAACTTTCTCTATTGGGTGCAGTTCGCCTTCTCGTTTTCCACCAGGCGTCTTATGATGGGCGCATTCTAAGCAAGACTGCACGTATTTTTTCACGAACCGACGCATTTTAGGAAACCAATAATGCAGTTGTAAACGTTGTAAGGTTTTGTCGAATCCGTAATGTCCTATGTCGTCATGGTTACGTTTTAATACTTGCCAACGTACGCCCTTCGGCACTAACCACCTAATCTCGTCTCCCACAATGCGATAAATGCGACCGTTCTTTATTTTGTAGTTTTTATGAATATCCATGACTAAATCGGCAGTTTTATCCTCTAATATATTTTTAATTCTCTGTACCTCTTCATCCGCGTCTTGCACGGTGGCAATCCAATCCTGATCGGAGCGTTCAATACTTAGGATGTCTAGAACGTGCGTTTCAGGCTCGGGAGCCACAACTGGTCCGCGGCTCAGCGCATCAACATGCGTCATTCGGGAGCCAGGTCGATATTCAATAGTACAATCGAACTCTTGTATCTGGACCCACCAACGTGCAACTCGCGGAATCAGGTCGCGTTTTACGAATGTGGATCTTAAAGCACTACAGTCACTATAAATTGTGAATGGTATCCCCAACAAATATACCCTGAACCTACTCAAAGATGCTATTACCGCCAACGTTTCGAGCTCGTACGAGTGCAGCTTGCATTCATCGGGGGTCGTTTTACGACTAAAATATGACACCGGATGAAATGCTCCTAAAAGATCTCTTTGTAAAAGTATACCTGCAAGGCCATCTTTACATGCATCGGTATGTAATTGTGTTACTGCTTTAGGGTCGTACAACGCCAATAAAGGTCGTTGGGTAAGTAAAGTTTTAACCAAATTGAAGGATTCTTCTTGGTTACTACCCCAGGTCCAAGCGACCTCCTTTTTCAATAAGTTAGTCAACGGGGAAGTTATTATAGCGTAATCTTTTACGAACCGCCTGAAAAACCCAGATAACCCCAAAAATTGTCTTAATTCGTGTAAGTTTTTGGGACTTGAAAACTTTGAGATAGCCTCGGTCTTCCGACTGCCCGGACGGATACCCGACGAGTTTACTTCGAACCCTAAAAAATCAATAGTATCTAGGAAGAAGTTACATTTACTGAGCCTGAGTGTTAAGCCTCCTCGTTTCAGCAACAGTAAAACTTCCTCTAATCTATTCAAACCTTCAGTAACGTCTTTACATGGGATAAGGATATCATCCATGTATACGATTGCGTATTTGATTTTAGCGTCGTGAAGTATTTTATTGATCGTCCTTTGAAATACAGAGGGTGCGTTGACAAGACCAAACGGCATACGAGTATATTCAAATTGCCCATCTGGGGTAACGAAGGCTGTTTTATGACGGGACTCTTTACTAATCGGAATTTGGTAATATCCTGAAGCCAAATCAAGAGAAGTGAATAGTTTATTACCTGCCAGTTGGTCTAGTTGGTCCTCGACGCGTGGGAGAGGGTAATGGTCTTTTTTTGTTTTTCTATTAAGTGCTCGATAATCGACGCACAACCGTTTTTCTCCCGTTTTTTTCTGGACTAAAACGATGGGGCTAGCATAAGGCGAAGAAGACTCCCTCACAATGCCACTATCTAACATTTCTTGAACCATGTTGTTTACTAATGTTCTTTCAGCGTGAGATAAACGATACGGTCTATACACGATTGGTTCGGCGTCTTCCAGGTCTATAACCATTTCTGTCACTTTAGTAAATCCGAGATCTTTTAGGCTTTTAGAAAAACAGTCTTCATATTTATCTAATAGTTGCTGTAATCGTAAACGACCTTCTTTATTGAGTTTCTCACCGCACTTAATTCGTTCATCGGAATTCTGAGCATCAAAAGACATTTGGCAGCAATTAAGAACTTCTGAAGAATCTAAATATTCGCTTTTAATTGAACGCGTCAATAAAGATTTTTTTGAGATTGTTATTTCGCTATCGGATACATTAAACACAAGTACTGAACCATTCCCTTCATTGACCTTATATTCGCCCGATAAAAGATAATAGTGTTTTCCATCCAACTCCCTAAGGCCCGCATTTACGTAAACATTACCGCTAAAAGATGGTTCAGAATTTATTGGCAGCACACGTAATGAAGATGGCGGAATGCAAACATTATCAGCGCATAGTAAATGTATCTTTGTACAATCTATCCTTTTAAATATTAATTTGGTTGGAGTCTTAGTAATAATAATATCGGACATTTCGGTAAAAGAGTGCCCCAAAAGAGAAGGATGACTCAGCACGTGATCTTCTACTACATAAATATCGATAACTTTCCCAATGCCCTGAACTTCCACATTAGCAGTTATTACGCCCAACGGAATAGACAGGCTTGCACCTATACCTCTCAATACGGGTAAATTAGGGGGACATTTAATATCTAACTGAAGTTCCTTTGCTTTACTTATAGTAATAAGCGTACACTGGCTTCCTAGATCTATGTGGCATTTTATTGCTTTACCATTAATTTTAATATCAAAAATATATTTATCAATAGACCTTTCAGTTGTCAACTCTGATACCTGTTTTTCATTCCGGTCTTTTGTTTGGGTTTCGTTTTTAGGAGGATTTTCTTTTGTCCTGTAGATTTTATAGCAACTAGAAGCTTGATGACCCGATTTGTCACATAACGTACATTTAATAGGGGGTTTATCACATCTAAAACTAGGGTGACCAATTTGGTTACAATTAAAACATCGTATGTTAGAATTTATTGTACCAGACTTCGAATTCTGGGTTCGCGATGTCGCGTTAGGAGTGGCTTTGCGTTCGTTCCTATTTCGGTTAGCTTCGTACGCGTCCCTATTTTGTCCTACCTTAACCGTTCGAAAATATTTTAAAATTTGTTCCGGTTCACTAAATTGAGCCGCTTGCGCACCTACTCTAATAGCACGATCATCTACTCCATATAAAACACAATCTACTGCTTGTTTTCCATAAATTTTGCATCTATTCAATAAATTCAATTTCGTGTAATAATAGTGCTCCAATGACTCGCCGTACTTAACACGCTTAGCTAACATTTCCGTCAAGAGTTCGGCGTAGTCCTCGCGACACGGGAATGACTCAATAAGTTTTTTCTTCCATTCGCCCCAAGTGTAAAGAAGAGAAGGAAGACCTTGATACCAAGTCTTCGCTACCCCTGACAATTTTGGAAGGGCGTAGTGAATTATTTCTTTTTCAGACCAACCATATATTTCGGCGCATTCTTCTACTTTAGTGATCCATACTAACATAGTTTGCTCTTTACTTAAGGGATCAAAATCTGGTAAAACATTAGTATTAAAAGACAGCTTGGGCTTCTCCGAACTCTTGACATTACTTAAAATCGACAAAAATTTATCTAATAGTACATTAGTTTCAGATTCCTTGTTCCTGTTCCGACTAGATTTATTAATTCTGATTGACTCACGGTTATTAGAGCTTTCGTCGCTGCACTCAGTCCACCTGGAACCACCTCTCCTTGCCCGTGACCTCCTTCTGCATTTCCTCGTCCGCTCGCGGCTTGCATCGCCACGCGATGAACCGTCTGAATCCGTGATAAAATTTCGCCTTTTCCGGTTCCTGGATGGCCGTAGTGTCCGGTCTTCAATCCTCCTTGCCATCCCGGGAGTAACCTGTTCCTCGTCCCGACTGTCCATATTCCTTCTCCCTTTGCCCTCTAACCTGGGCTGTGCTTGATCTTCCAGCCTAGGTATTGATATGCCTCCCAACCTAGACCCACTCCTGCCTTCGAACCTAGGCTCACTTCCGCCCTCAAACCTAGGCTCACTTCCGCCCTCAAACCTAGGCTCACTTCCGCCCTCAAACCTGGGCCCACCTCCGCCCTCAAACCTGGGCCCACCTCCGCCCTCAAACCTGGGCCTACCTCCGCCCTCAAACCTGGGCCCACCCTCAAACCTGGGCTCACCTTCGCCCTCAAACCTGGGCTCACCTTCGCCCTCAAACCTGGGCTCACCATCCTTATCCATATTGGCTAACAACCCTTCACCTCGGTTGCAACCAATAAGGATGTCTATCTGAAACTTGAAATTGAAAAGCTTAGTGCATGTTCGTATAGCACTTTAGTTGAGTGGTTGTCATAATAATTCTACTTCCCTTCCTTAAATGTGTAAAAAGAAACAGCAAAAGCCAATTTTTATTGGCTCATGTAAGTAGATCCAAAAAAATTGCGGTTATAATAAAAATAGGCGGGTACGGCCATAAAACAATCAACGGTAATTATAGTTTCTTAATAAAAATAAACTCACAATGCTTCGTTCAAAGTTATCATCAAAAAGTAATATAGGTACCAATTATTGGTGTTTATTTCGTACAGCAGCGAGTAAAGGACAGCCATTAGTCATTAATATAATTACTTGTCCTTATTTCATTGTTCCTTTCACTTTTTCAAATCCAACTAGCAGTACAAATCAGCAATAACCATCAATATTCCTAGGTCAATACGTTCACAAACCGTTAAATACGAATAAATCCTTCATATTCAAGTTGATTTTGGAACTAAATTTCTTGTATATTACGACGGTGATTGCAGAAAAAGAAACAAAAAAAAAATATTTGCTCGGGAAAGAAAACTTATCGTTCCTTTTTCGAAGTTAACGACATATGTAGGTAGCCAGGAAAAGAAAATAAATTATGCATGTCCAGTGATATCACACATTATTTTAAGTGGACGTGAACAAAAGAAAATTATGAGAATTCTCTTACGATCCCACTTCTGAACTGTAAGCTACGGCTCAGAAATGAAGAACTTTGCAAAAGAAAACCAAACACAGTATTTTAACTCAAACATTTATTTCCTTTTCCACAGTACTGATAAAAAAAACACTTCAATATAATCGAAATAATAGGGCCTGTACTTACTTGCTAGCTTTAAACTCTAAATCACACCACTTTACTCCGCTGTTACTGTAGACGTGTTCACTGCTCGGTGTCTCGAACAAGAAGGCCGGCTCGTATTCAAAAATGACCGCGTATGACATTATGAACGAATGATTGATTGAGTGACCAACGGGCATAGACTTAGTAAGTACGTGCCAGGCATGGACTCAGTAAGTCCATGCCTAACGAACTTCAAGTTAACATGATGAACGAATAATTTAATCCATGGACTTAGTAAGTCCATGAACAGCATGGACCTAGTAAGTCCATGCTTCCGAATCGCAAGCTAACACAACAAATCAAGTAATCAACCGATGGCTTTAAGGCGCTTTACAAACTCAATTTATTTGTCTTCGTGCCATTTCACACGATTGTATGCCAATAATGTCAATTGTTTTTCGTTACTCACAATAACCAACGCGAAATAAGGCTACATTGCGTCTGAGAATGTTCTTCTCATAACACGCCTTCATTATTTATCGGTGCTCAACGTTCATTTCGCGCTAACCCTTGCCATTTGGTCAGAAAGTGTTCGCATGCTTTTATTTTATACCTATAAAACCTCTTAGGGTCCTCCGGTCGCACTGAGCTGAAACTGATATTCGACCTTCAGACAACCTTATCTCGTTTGGTCGTATCGATCGTTCTTCACTAACAATTTGTATTCCGCAGAGGGCTGCAATGTTTTATGTCAAAACTATCTGGAGCAGTGTGCCCAATTCTGCTGGATCCATTTTTTATTTTCGCTAAAGGTGTCGGCGGTCTGCGGACATTCATGTTTTACGCTATTGAACTTGAACAAAGAGCTGCCGCTTGGTAGATAGTCGTGCTATTAGATGACGCCGATTTTCTTTAGTATAAAAATAATTTATGTTTATGACAACCGATCCAACAGTTAGTACTACCCGCTAGAGTATTTTGATTAGTGTACATCCGTATAAACACAATTGTTTGATCTCGGTACGCAAATAATTGGACGGCTAATTCACCAAGGCAGTTTCGCAACACGTTGATAAACTTTTCCTGTGTTTTCAAGGAATTCTTGTTCGCGGCTTTTTATGGTTACATTTTTGTTTGTTACTTGGTATTTGAAGGTCTTCATAACTCCCAAGTTAAAGCCTTGCAAAAATAACTGTTGCTTTTAATGATGAGGATGAGATTATAATTTGCATGACGAATTAACTAACAGAATTATAGTCATTGCCGCCCAGGTTGTAATTATTATGATATTACATATCTTTACTGCCATTTTAATGGTTTTGTTGCCAGGATATAGTACACAGACCTAGCTGATAGATTGACAGGAAGTGATGCTATCATTTTTTGTGATATCGTAAAATTATTCGATGTTCGGTTGATAGTGGTTTGTAAGGTATTATTATTTCTGTTGTACGCGTAATGGGCTATTTAAATTGTTTACTCTATTATTTACCAATCTACCTACCGTGACATTATAAATAAATTATATTTTTTTGAATTGATTGGTTTATAAATGTTCTTTCATTTTTACGGATAAAATTCAACACCAAAAGAAAATGTTATCTGTTCAGGAAGCATGAAAAAAAATTTATAGTAGCTGTATTTAATTACTACTATTTATACATGACGAACATCAGGAAATACACGATAATATTATGATTTAATTTACCTAGTCATTTTATGCATTATCTAAATTTGCATTCATACAAATTACAATAACATCAGCTTTTTAAATGATAACCTTGCTAGGTCATCTACCTTACACAAAAGCAATAACAACAAGAATTTTAAGCACTTTCGAAATAACGTACTTGACATCTATAGATTAGATATAAATACGTAGAACACGCGACACTTTTTGACTATCGTTCACTTCAATCAAGAAAGGAAAACTAGCACTTAGGTACACGAGCGGTGAAAGTTAATCAGGTGGTCGACATTAATATACTAAAACGTATAATATGAAGTGGTATTGGTTTATTATGCATGAGCGGCGGCAAGCGACCACGGCGTAATATGAAATCGATACCGCAATCACTGTCTTGGTGAAGTATTACAGACTCCTATGGGACTGGTCTAAGTATGATAATCATGTAGTATCCGATCAATACCGTTACTACTACAAAAACACCTTTCTGACCCGTGGAACACCAAAGAAGTTCACCTAGGTGTTGCACGGTTAACTTTCTGTACCCCTGGTTCACCTAGGTGAACCTCTTTGGTGTTCCATGGGTCAGAAAGGCAAGTTCTGAAAAGTTGTAAGAGAGCTCCATTACAAAAGACGATCGATACAGTAAAGTAAGATTGTGCAGCAAAGAGTGACAAGGAAGGAGGCTTTACTGAGGGAACGTGGACTGAATAGATAAATAACATGTCTTGTGCTGTTGTGTAGGCTAACGTGGTATCCATTGTTACTAAGAGATATGATGACATTATTGAATTTATTTGTTTATCGTGCATCGTAAATCCCCAGACAACAAAGCCTGATAAAGATTCTAGGGGAGCTTTTATCGCGTGCTACTAGCTTGTAGAGGTAGTTTAAAAATTAGAGCTTACAAGCTATAGCCCCGGGCTGTTGAGTCTTGTGACCCTGAGTGTGGTGTCTAGGTTAGTTTGAAACACCGTCGGGCCTTGGTCGATACGGCCTTGGGGCTTCCATAGAAACATGTCCGAAACGAATTTTAATGACTTCAAAAGTCCCAAATATTTTTTTATGCATTTTTCAATGGCAGACCACAAGATATCCTTTGGGTATTCTTAGTAATTTAGATTTTAGAATCGAATATCGATCTGGCTTAAGTAATTATTAGGAAATTAAGAGGACCTCGAGCTAGTTTTGAGCTTCTTTATTTACGTGGTTACATCATCTTGTATTGGTAAAGGCTGACGAGGCAGTATGCTACTGCGTCGATTGAAATATCAAAAGAAAAAGTTAAAAATACTCTCGGCTTATTTTGACTTAATATTAATAATTTTCCCCCTAAATACTCGTTTATTATTAAATAAAGGTGGTCAGTAGTCAGCCTTGAGCTACACACACACATATACGTATAGCATAATCGCATGCGCTGTCATTCCTGCGCATTCCGCATAGCACACAAGCCATAAAAGATTGGATCAACGCTAACCACATACCTACATCACTTTATTATTTACTACTAAACAGAGCTTTTTATAAACAAATTAAGCAAAGAACAGTAAACTATAGCTTGTCAGGAGGGCGCTGTTAGTAAACATTGGTGAAATTGTATTGAAAAAATACAAGATGGCGTCGTTAGTTCCGACTATGACCACGCACCAAAAGAACTATGCGGCACTACTTATGTTATGACATCAGCTGTTTGCGACAGCCAATGAGAAGTTAGTAAGTAGTGCTGCGCTGACGCACATAGGAAGATATCGTTGTATGGCGTTTGTAGTCGGTATAATGTACGTGTGAAGCTGTGATTTTTGTCACAAATCATAATAATTGTCTTTAGGGAAATACACTACAAGGTAATATAGTTAAATTGCGGTAGCATTTTATAAATATTTTGTTTCCTCCAAATATTTAAAAATGAGACACATGCTTGCATTTAGTAAACAAGTTCCATGTTTCCTCACTTCGATATATTATCTAATTATAACGCACGGTCGAATTGACATCCGCATTTTAATTTTATTAGCCGCTTAGATTTTAATTGATAACTTTTCCATTAAACCATACCTACCTACCGTGATAAAGCATTTGCTTAATATGTAAAATGATTTTGGTTTCTTTTTATTACACTTTACGTTGATAATTGTAAATTTTTCTAAGTCTCTTTTTTAAACAAAGTGGAAAGCCCGTAATAAATAAATTCTAAATTATCGCTAACTTCCTTTATGACCTATATAAAAATATGTTTAGCTAGCATGATTTTATCATTAAAAATCTAACAGAAACATTCATTTCATTACTCATTCAAAACAGTTGTAATATTGATAAGATATGAACGCAGGTGTTGTCCCTATCAGGAATTCGTATTCTCCTTATAAATATTGTTAGTAGTCTAGATAACATAGTTTTACAATCACCACGTGTAATAGTCCTGCATAGTTCTTTTGGCATGTTGCCATACATACTCAGAACCAATGCCGCCATTTTATTTTTTCTATACAATTTCCTTCGAAAAGTTTGCCAACAGCGCCCCTATGACAATTGCATTCGAGCGCCAAAAGAATGGGTCCGTGCCCACTCGACCCGCTTAGACTCGACCCGAAGAATAATACCTGGATATTTCTGTTTCGATAGCCTAAAAACGTCGATGTATAGTCAGACAGAAAAGTGTCGATTTAACGCTTCCACCACAGAGTAAAATTTAAAAAATGTTTGGATAAATAACTCAATATTATAATTAAACAAGTAAATACTTATCCTTTTTAATAAATACTATATTAAAAAACATTGATTTTTTTTCATTGACTCGCTAGAAAGAGACGGAACCAGTTGGAACACTAGATCAGATACGAGCCGCTTTGTCTATTGTTTCCAGAAAACCGGCTTATTCGAGGGAAAGGCTATCTTTGTAAAAGCTACATTTTTAAAACGAAATTACTGTCAACCAGAATGAATTATATATCACAACTAAATATGAAATGTTCTATGTATAATAAGTTATTTAGAATTAAGATATCACTTTGCCGGACTGTACAAATGGCACTGAATTGGTAGTCAAATATCTGGTAATATTATTCTTCGGGTCGAGTCTAAGCAGGTCGAATGGGCACGGACCCAAAAGAGCTGCACTATTTTTACGAAATATTCACCATAGACAGAGGTGTTAATTAACATATAATTCATGATTAGCTGAGTTATATACATAACATAGCATCACGCCTGTAATCCCCAGAAGGCGGGCCAATTGCCATCAACTGGGCACAAATCCAGACTCTGTGGCTGATACTGAGAAATTCCTGGTGGAAGAACCCAATAATACCTTGCTTGCCCCTGGAATCGAACCCAGCACCCTCATGCTCAGCAGTCGTGCTTGGGACCACTAGACCAACGAGCCAGTCTGAATATGAATTTTCCAATTATTATTTTATTACTCGTTTTTGCCAGGTGGTGTAACCTTCAAAATAATCGTTTTGATAAGAATATAATGTGATATTATATTGTAGTGCTTGTCGGAGAAACACTTGAATTTAGAGTGGTTTCTGTTTAGTAGCTTAATTTTACTAGAAGCTTGTAGGTGAAGGCTACACCAAGGCCCCAATTAACGAGTTCAATAATTTGCGCGTGCGTCGCAGAAAAGCAGCTCAAACGAAATATTTTCCAGAGAATATGCTGCTATATAGATATATGCTATTCAGAACTGGTTAGACGAATTAGTATGTAAATACGAGTAATTTGGAAGACAAGGTCAAAATGTTAAAAAAAAACCTTTTTGTTCCAAAAATGTTGTGAACTCGGAGCCAATTTGGCATTTTTTATTTATTAAAATTGTCTCACTAATTAGCACTTTAGTGCTTAAATAAAGCTGATATACAAAAAAATAACTAGGTACATAACTCATGTTTAAATATTATACAAGGTGATTGGAAGATGGGTGCAAAGCTTTAAGGCGAAGATAGTACAGACAGTTTAGAACAATTTAAGCCATGGTTATCTTAGACGAAGTCTTACCATTTTTTTTAACCTAATTTTTAAGATTTTTTTCGAAAATTGCCAAAATTTTAACTAAACTGGTTATTTATAGCTAAATTGAATGATAAATGAATTCATTTTTATTTTATTTTATTAAAGTAATGTGTAAGCAATCTAGCAAAACATGTTTTAGGCCTCTGTGTCGTTAGACATTTTTTTTACAGACATTTAAAGTTCATATAAATTTAAAAAAATCATAAATCATTTTTGAAAACCTTATTTAAAAAAAAAACGGAGTGTGCTTTTTTTGTTCAAATATTTTTGAAAACATGCGTGATAATTGCTCTTTCTTTTGAGGTATCATTTACGAGGATATTTTACAAATTATTGAAATTAGGATCTACAAACCAATTTGAGGGAGAAATTTTAAATTTTAGGCGGAGTAATTAAAACAACATTTGAATCTAAATTATTTATTGTTCATGTTCAAAATGTCTGCCATGATTCCTAATACAAGCACGGCTACGTCTTCTCACTTCTGTTGTTGTTATTTTCAACATCATCTCCAGTTTCATCGTTTCAAACGCTGAATTAATTCTCTCCATCAATTCTTCTCTCGTGTTTATTTCAACATTCGTATACACCAGTTCCTTGGCCCGGCCCCACACGAAAAAGTCCAGCGGGGTCAGATCTGGTGAGCGAGCGGGCCAAGGGATGGGTCCATCTCTGCCGATCCAGCTGTCAGGGAAGCAATTATTTAAGTGTTCCCTTACATTTAACGTCCAATGCGCTGGACAGCCGTCTTGCTGAAAGACGACTGTTCGGTCTCTTTCGAATATCGGGACACCGGTTTCCTCTATCAGAACTGGTAAATCGAATTGTAGGAAGTGCAAATAATTTTCACCATTTAAATTATCCGGTAAGAAGTGGGGCCCAATCAATGTCCTGCCAATTACTCCAGCCCATACATTGACAGAGAATTTTCCCTGAAACGACACTCGCTTCTTAAAATGTGGATTATTGTCTCTGTCGGCCCATTCATGGAGGTTATGAAAGTTTGTAATGCCCTCCCTCGAAAATTTGCTTTCATCCGTCCACAAGATTGATTTCAGGAACCACGCATCTTCGATGTCTCTGTTGAGGAGGAAACGGCAGAACTGTATTCTTCTTTGGGGATCTTGCTCTTCCAGACCTTGCACACCCCTACCATGGAACGGATATTTGTCATTTTGGTGCATTGTATGCCACACCTTCCATTGTGAAATGTTTAGATTTTGAGCTACGGCTCTGGTACTGGTAGTAGGATCTGCTTGAAATGCTGCCAAAATGTTTTCTTCGACGTCAGTTTCATGTCTGCCTGGGTTGACTCCAGGTTCCACGCGGTGAAACCCAACTTCGGCAAGTCGACGAAAAGTGTTGTAAAACACTCGCACATTCGGTACCCTGCGATTCGGAAAGCGTTCTTGATACATCCGTCGCGCTAAGGATCCATTGCCATCTGCTCTGCCATACATAAATACGATATCCGCATATTCCTGATTGGAAAAAGTAGCCATAGCTACTTAACAATTAAAAAAAACGGCGTAGGAGCGCACTAAATGTCAACTCAACACAACTCAAAAATCAACACGTGCAGGAGCTTGCGGCTACGACTGGACACGGTGAAACAAAAATGTTCAAAACTAACGCAAACAACACGTGCAGGAACGCAAAGGGCTACAACTGAACACGGTAAATTGCGAATCAACACGACAACGTCCTCTCACATGGGCAGCTGTAGTTTGACTAATTCAACTAATTGTAATAAGTAAAAGATGTGACCGCTTCAACACAGACTGACTAACCCTAATTAAATAAAAACACGATTTTGTTGCCTTAGTGACTAATACCATTTTGCTGTATTTTTAAAAACCAACGTATTTATCGCTATTTTCTATTCACTGGGCGTTCTACCTGGAAATGCCGTCGCAGCGCGCATTGCTGCCATTGTTTAGATAATCCCTTCAATTCGGTTCTTTCATGTGCCGCACTACGCGCGGCGGCCATTGTTTAGATAATCCCCTAAATTGGCATGTGCAAAAAATTCTTAAAATTGAAGTAATTATCATTTCGAACACATAAAGTAAGCTTAGCGTAAGTTCTTTAAGCAAAAATTTTGTTTTAATTAGTCTGCCTAAAATTTAAAATTTCTCCCTCAAATTGGTTTGTAGATCCTAATTTCAATAATTTGTAAAATATCCTCGGAAATGATACCTCAAAGGAAAGAGCGATTATCACGCATGTTTTCAAAAATATTTGAACAAAAAAAGCACACTTCGTTTTTTTTTTAAATAAGGTTTTCAAAAATGATTTATGATTTTTTTTAATTTATATGAACTTTAAATGTCTGTAAAAAAAATGTCTAACGACACAGAGGCCTAAAACATGTTTTGCTAGATTGCTTACACATTACTTTAATAAAATAAAATAAAAATGAATTCATTTATCATTCAATTTAGCTATAAATAACCAGTTTAGTTAAAATTTTGGCAATTTTCGAAAAAAATCTTAAAAATTAGGTTAATAAAAAATGGTAAGACTTCGTCTAAGACAACCATGGCTTAAATTGTTCTAAACTGTCTGTACTATCTTCGCCTTAAAGCTTTGCACCCATCTTCCAATCACCTTGTATATTGGAAAACGAAACTACATTTAGTATTTATTTACTTTAAAACCACTGTATCTATATTATTATCAACTTTTCTTCTAGAACGTCTATTTTGTGATGAAATCGCGAACCTGTTGACGCTGAGTGTCGTCAGTTGCCATCAACAACATACCTTGCTACACACATACAATCATTATGTAAGGAGCTATATTATTATAATGTCGTAATATATACTCAAGTTGTTAGAGGGTTGTGTTAGTTTACTAGTTCGATGAAAGTCAAACAAGGTGGGAATGGAGTCAATGGAGACCCTCTAGATCATTACAGGTCAATAACTTGTATTCAGAAGTTTCCATGTTTAAATTAAAGTCCAGCTGTTTCTCGCTAGTGGAAAATTATCTCTATAGGTTTTTGTTCATTACTATTTTTCTCGAATATGGTAAATAAATATACGTCTGTACAATGTACATTTATTAATTAACTGTATATTTATTTTAATTATAGTTTCATGTTTGAAATGCCGGAAGCGCGGTCGAACCTTTATGTGATATTTATTTAGTTACGCGGAAATGCATTCTCAGCTAACAGTTTTTTTACCAAAACGATAATCATATAAAAATGTCAAATAGCATCTTAAAATCACAATAATTCAGAAAGCAAAATAACAATTATAATTTATGTCAAGTGGTGTTATACTCGTACGTATCACAAATAAAATATTATGAATAAGTCCTAATATGTGAAAAATAAATACATTTAATGTCATGTCCGGTTAAACTGGAATCCTGGATATTGTCGTAGCTACTTATTTGGGTTTTAGTGTTATCTGGCTGGGTTTACCCTCTCATGCGTGATGCTACACATGCCGTCACGTCCATTCCAAACATGATACTCTGTTGATATTCATACCGTTCTAGATTATTTGACATTTGAGATTCTGAGCACAGTAATGAACTACTGCTACATGAAGATTAGTCTGACGCTCACGATAGAAACATGATCATTCTCAGTTACATTTTACATTAAATATTTTCTTATCGCTTTTCTATGTTTATGGAGAGAGTATTTAGCTAATTTTTAACCGACTTCAAAAAGGAGGAGGATCTCAATTCGATTGTATTTTTTATGTATGTACACGGATTACGCTGAGATTTATGATCCGATTTACGTGATTCATCTTTAGTTTGATGCGGAATAGTTGCCATTTGGTTCCATAAAAATTTAACATAGTTTGGCCCAGTAGTTTTCGTTTTATGAATATTTTTTTTATATAAAAACATTTTTTTACGTTTATTACTTACCTAATAAGTTCATAACTCCGTCATTTATGAACCGATTTGAAAAAATCTTTTTTTATGTTAAAGGATATACTGCCCGATTGGTCCCACAGAAATTTCATCAAAATCAGTTCAGTAATTTGTTTTTTTTTTTCATCTAATACGTATTTTTTCTTCCTGCTATGTTGATGACATGATGGTTTGTTAACCTTCTAATTACAATGTAAAAAATTGTTTCGTGACACGAATTTGTGTGGTCTATACTTCAACTAAAAAGGGTAAAATAAAAAACTTTCTGCGAAAAAAAAAAACCGTCTTCCAAAAGACACTAAAAAAGTCTAAAATAACTTTACTTTCGGAAGTCGGTGGCAAAAAAGTAAATGAAACAAACAAAGTCACCGACTTCCGAAAGTAAAGTTTTTAGACTTTTTCGAAGTCCGTTTTTTTTTACAGAAAGTTTTTTTTGGAGATACTTTTTGAAAAAAAAAAAGCCAGACGAACTGGCAGAAACATAATTTATACATAAGTAGTATGTGAATTCATAAATAGGCTTAGGCATCATTTCCGTGCCGCTTTTAAATTAAATTAATTTGATTAATGTAAGCATTCAATTTTGTTTATGTTAATTTAATT
The DNA here is from genome assembly GCA_950022335.1 of Eurois occulta. Classification (NCBI taxonomy): domain Eukaryota; kingdom Metazoa; phylum Arthropoda; class Insecta; order Lepidoptera; family Noctuidae; genus Eurois; species Eurois occulta. The sequence continues at coordinate 15,998,552 of OX465495.1, read as the reverse complement.
TAGGTATACGAATTCTTATAATTATATTATCTATAATTATGTATTTTTTTAATAAATGATTGACATTTTAATCAATCAAATCAGAAAATACCTAATCAATCATTAAACTGTATCGCGGTATTAAATTAATAAAATCGTTTCTGTTATCACATTTCGCAAAGTGCAAAGACTATGTCAGGTGGTTTGACATTTCATTACATATCGTCGGACCATACTAGGACAGTACTCATCCAATTAAGACATTCTTAGAAATCTCGCAAACTCAATCTCGACTTATATTTAGTTAATTTAATATGTACCATTCAGCTAAGAATACCTTATCTGCTGTTAATTAATACTTTTTCGAATAATCAAATAGACACTGGACTCACGTATTAGTTAGTACTATGGACTGATAGTCTTACAAGAGCTCTTTGTAACCTGTCAGTCAGTATAAGAAAAGATTTTACAACTTTACAGAGCTGAAAATGTGATAATAATTTTGTCTTGGGTATCAGAAGTCTTAACTCGTAGCTGACTCAGAGCCCAGAAACTGTGACCACCAGCAACCATCCTTACCGAGGGGTATCCTGTTACTCATTAACTGGGTTGTGGAGGTCAGATAGACAGTCGTTCCATGTTAAATACTAGTTCAGCTGCATCCGGTTATACTTGAAGCTGAAAAGCAGATTATGATCATCAGATAAAACATCATGCTAGAATTTAGATGGGCGAAACAATGGACACATGTATTTTATGTTAGTATAATCCCGTTATTAATTAGGGTCCATTGCTACCATCCGTTAGAAAGAACGACGCGATGCCGACGTCCTCCAAAGCAGTTGTTTACTATAAAGGCGTAGTCATTTCTAAAAGTTATTGTACCCACGTTTTTTTGGAACTTCTATTGTGGGACATTGTAGCAATACATTTGCGGCGGAGGTGTGTCACTGTCGAGTTATAATATTTATTGGAGTGGGTCGACGACCCTACAGGCATATTTTGATAATAAAACAATGAGAAAGTTCCTTGTCATAAAATGTTGGAAAAAGGTCGTCAGCGAATTGGAAATAAAAGTGTTTGATCCCATTTGTTTCTTCACGTGGAAATAATGTAGGCACTGTTGAAAGCCTTCAAAAATCTTATTTTATTTGGTGTGTTGGGAGACGTCTCTGATTGCTTACTAAGCTTTTACTCGGATTTACTACAAGGCTTCCTAACGCAACGTAGTGTTGAAACAAGTATTCGAACTGTTTTTCTCATTTTCCACACGTAAGTCTAAATCGGACTTTACAATCTCTCTGAAGTTTTCCAAGCGGACTATATGGATGAAACATGAAGCAAAGAGGATTACGTGGCATTTTTGAGATTGGCAACGGTCAAAGCCGTGGAAAACGTGTTCTAATTAACGGCAGCAGGCTTGCGAATAGCCTCCCGAATAGTTACGTCACGAATCGCCTCGTGTTCGCAAAACGTGCCTGTTTCATAGAAATATACAAATATGTAGTATACCATGTTTTTGATATATATTTGGTCAGCGACTTCTTCAGTGAGGTGAAGACATGACGATATTATTATTTGTTTTTAGTACAGATGCGTTTGTTTGTTATTTTATTATGGCATTCGTATACTTCAAAAAACAACAGTCTGTCAGACTGCTGGTGTCCAGTGGAGATTCTTTCAATACGGTTAATAGAAGGCTATGATGGATATATTATTGACCGTACCTCCAAACTGTTTACTGGGTTGCTTACAATGAAGCGTAGATTTTATAATAAGTTATTAAAATTACTATAAACTCCGAACGATAAAAAATAAATCTCATAAATTAAGATTTTGATGTCAAACTGGGTCATCTTATCGTAACACTCAGTGCTGCGAATTTCTTCGTACAAAACATCTTTATTCTCAACAATATAGTGATTCATCGTATGTTGAAAGCTTCCAGACCTGCTGATAACCTTAGAGTCACGGTTAATTAGTAGCTGGAGTAGCTTGTTTAGATTGAAAGCCACTAAACAAACAATGAACGCTCTTTGATCACGTATGCTGATAACGAGTCCAGAATCGATTCGCTGATGTATTTATGTATGACGCGAGTTGCTTTTGTTCTCTGATTGTTATTTTTCTCTTCGATAATATCGGAACTGAATGGTTATTGGCTTTCTATTACGGCCATTTGCAGCGTATCAATTCATTTACTAAATAGATATTAGTTTTCTAATGCTCATTAGTGGATTATACTTGAACTTCTACGACTACATTAATTAACAGGTTTGCTGTCGGTGCCTGAATACCTGCATATGGGATAATCTCAATGTGCCGTTATGTGGCCACATTTTATATATATATAATAGCTGTGCCCGGCATGCGTTGCAATGCACCTTTTTAACCCTGCCCTACCTACCTACCCCATAATCACCTAGCGGTGTGAAATATACTTAACGACCTGTTTTCATACCTACCAAATATACATAAAAAATTCATAAAAATCGACCGAGCCGTTTCGGAGGAGTGCGACCACAAACAGCACGACACACGTGTAAGTACACAAGGTATCTTGATAACTAACGACCAACAATTTCACAAATAGAGACAGATTCTCACGTTGGATATAAATGATATATTATCTTTTTGAATTTTTATTATGATGTTCTAAGGGTGAGTCGAATGACCTTTAAACAACACCACCCTGTCAGTTGGCGGTGGCATGGGCGTTGTTCTATATCTCTCTTTGTTTTACAAACGGTAGCTTTGTTGATATAGGTAAATGAAATCTGTCAAGTTACAGTAAGTGTAATCCAACTATAACTAATTATTTATATCTTACTAATACTACACGATTAAAGTATAGTACCTAATTTAGAAACGATAATATACCATTGTTACATCTTGTTACCATTTGCTATTAATATCTTGAGGAGAAATATAAGAAATAGGTTCAATATATGGGACTTAAAACATAACTGGATAAAATCCAGGTACCTACATACAGAGGTCTATTATTTGTTCGCCTGTTTTTCCCGAAGAGGTAGGCAGAGACCTATATCTTAGGGAAATACGAGTGGAAATTACGTGTTCCTCGTGTTTTGATGAATTGGGTTTTAATTTGTAATGTATAAATAAAAACTAAATACCAAAAGTTAAAAATCATTGTTGTTAACAGAGAATAGTAATTAAAATAAGCAGAACAATAGTTCTTAGTGGTTTACCTTGTATCGAAAATTAGAATAATAAATAATTATCCTTCTTCTTGGATACCTTCCAGGTATTTTGGTACGGATTACGGCGTACTATTTCTATTGGTGAATTCTTAACAGAGAATTTCAGTAAATAATAATTAGGTATGTCGTTGTGTGAGTCAAATGTCCGATTTATTTAGTAAGCTAAATTATATTTAAGGGAAATTATATAATTTAATTTGAATAATTAATAGTGTATAATTAATTTTAATAATACAATGCTTGAAATTATTTGATTAGTGTTATAATAAGTATCCAAAATTTTTATGCCTACTAGGTTAAACATAGCGATCCTGACATCCGAATTAGATCTTGACCTATGTTTCACAAATAAATAATTTGAATTTGATTACGCCTAAACCAAAGATGAACCTATACCCCTAGACGTCTGTGTGTCTATAGGTTCTTCGAGTAAGTTTAATTACTTCTCACCACAAATAGCCATTTGAACGAATTGCCCGACGTCTGGGGCATTGACTGACGATCGAATCTTTCGAGTTCAAAGTTCTACCTGTTGAACTTTTGTGCCCATAACGAGTCAGAGTACTAGCTGAAAATAGCCTACCATTTCTTTGATGATGATTAGGTACTCATAAAATATGTATATTCAGCCGCATTTTTAGTCTGGAAGCTAAGTTCCAGGCGAACTTATTATAGATTGCCAGTTGCCACGCTCAGAAGAAGAACCCTGACATAGTATGTACTACTGAGTTCATTTGTCACCCACTTTTCACCCTTATGCCTTGAGTAATAAGTTTGAAAAGTGGTCGACCGTCAGTGAGTGCGGTAGTACATTTGCCTAGTAGCAGAGTTCTTAGTGGAGGAGCTCGTCCAAAGATGTCCCATCAAAGCTTATTCTGCCGTCAGTGCGTTACTGTGTCTCGTTTTAAAGGCTTCGGGCATTACAAATACAAGTAACTTTTCAGAAAATACTGAGATGGGTTTGACTCTACAGTGCTATTGATATTGCAGATGTCTATTCCTTAGGACGCAGTGATCACTTATGCTCACATAGTAGTGTACTAACCATTATATTTTTTATTTGTTTTCAGACGGTACTCAAGAAGTACTGTCCCGCCATAGCTGAAGGCGGCTTATCATGCTGCAGTGACCAGCAGCTGGACGGGTTCGCCGCGAAGATTGTTCCCGCCGAGAACTTCTTACAGAGATGTCCCTCGTGCTTCGAGAACTTTCTCCAGCACATCTGCGGGATGACGTGCTCGCCCAATCAGAGCGAGTTCTTGTATCCCACCACGATTGCTCCGTTCAATGGTGAGTTTTATCTTTTAACTTTTTCGTACAAGCAACCGTAACATAGTGGCTGACCTGATAATCCCGCTTAGCCACAGTGTACGTATATGGCTATGAATAACCAAACAAAAATCACAAACTTAAATTTCCTCCGAAAAAGTTCTTAACGGACTTCTAACCTGACAGGCCAACAGACATAGAGTTCTTTTACAATTAAAGAAGACCAAAATGTCAAGAAAATATTGTAATCTGTCGTTTGTTTAATTTCAGCCACACACGAAAGGATCACCGAGGTGACATATGACCTCAGCTCGAGGTATATGTACGCTACCTTCAACTCCTGCTTACAGGTAAAGTACCTAAGAAACGTCAAACAAGTTTCGGTTCAAAATAAGTTGTGTAATAGACTTTTCAACATGATTTTAGGTGAACGTTTCGCCAGTGTATCTCATATAGTACAGGATAAATACTGAGATGTACATGAAACACATACATACAGACGAAATGACATTGACATTTATTTGTTTGTGATAAAGTTGAAATTGAGGGTGACTTTTTGGACCAAATTACTTTTATTCATCGTTTTTGAATTGCAAAAACCCGATGTCCCGATGTTTCTCGATGCATACTTTTTATCCTACAGCACTGTATCGTAATCTTTACCATGAATAAATACGTGGCTTTAGGTGATGATGAATTGATACGTGGAATATCGATTGCTTGATGTTGACTGATAATAATGTTATGATAACTTTATGAATGGGTCGACACCGTATGCATGATTTCTGAGTAAATGTTGACCGGATTGGCACAGGTAATAATGATATGAAAAGTGTACCTAGTCATATAAAAAACAAAGTCGTAAATAACACTAGTAATTTTTGACGTCATTTTTTAGTTTATTTTTAATTTAGTAACTGGTTATTTTAATTCATATGTGTTTATAATATTGTTATGATTTTGGTTTAATAAAATAAGTCGTAAATTAATTTCAAAATGTCAATTGATGTCTAGCTTTATAATATTAATTTCTTGACCTTTCCTTATCGCACATTTTGTGAGGCCAATTAAAAGTCAACGTGCCCTCTTTGTTTGATATGTAAGGGTAATATTTGAGAGTATTTTTTATATATCTAAGTCCAAAATCAACCAAGTCAGTCGCAAGTCTGTTTCTATTTATCTTAAAGTTCTTGAAAGACGTGAACGTAATGATGATGTCGGTTATTTTCGTATACTCTTAGTTTTATCTGTGTGTATATGATTCAAGTCTTTATCTAAGAAATGGCAAAATAAATACAGGCTCACGTGTGAAAACAAGCGATACAAACGTGCCGTCGTTCTATTATCTTGTCATCTAACCATCTTAAATATCTATTGAATTTCTTTACGTAAGTCCGAGTTTCTTATAATAAAATGGTAAACTGACTGACTGGGTGATATAACAACACACAACCCTATCCGCTGGTCCTAGAGACGTGAAACTTGGTGGGTGTGTTATTTGTGAAGAATTAAGTATCCATTAAGAAAGAATTTTTGGGAACTCCACCCCAAAAGGGGTAAAATGGGGAACGGAAGTTTATATGAAAGTCCGTCAGTTTTGCAGCTAGGATCTTCAATTTTTTAGGGTTCCGTACCCAAAGGGTAAAACGGGACCCTATTACTAAGACTTCGCTGTCGGTCGGTCTGTCTGTCTGTCTGTCTGCCTGTCTCCAGGCTGTATCTCATAAACCGTGGTAGCTAGAAAGCTGAAATTTTCACAAATTATGTATTACTATTGCCGCTATAACAACAAATACTAAAAATTAAAAAAAAGATATTAAGGGGGGCTCCCATACAACAGATATGATTTTTTTGCCGTTTTTATAGATAATGGTACGGAACCCTTCGTGTGCGAGTCCGACTCGCACTTGGCCGGTTTTATTGTTTAGGCTGACGATTGAAAATTAATTTATACGTGTCTCAGCGTTTCTGATAATTCTAGTCCCAAGTAGTTAAAATGGGGGATGAAGGTATGTAACTATGATTGTTGCCGTAACCTGGATTAACCTATAGGTTATATTTTAATCCCGGTAGTTCGTTCCCGTCGGATATTTTTCCGACATCCACGCGGGCGAAGCCGCGGGCTAATAAAAATATACGGTCATTTCAACGTCATCGCGATCAACCTGACGTCAAAGGTTTTATAGCCCAGACTGCAGTCATCTACCGGACAAGTCCAAATAAGCCTAGTCCATCATCTCCATTTTGTATGTTATTTCGTCGGGTCTATTTATATTTTTTGCAATCTTAACTACCTACTCACCTCACCTCGCTACATGTGCGTCATACTATTTACCACTCAACAACCTTGAGAAATATCTTCCACTCCGCCATCAGTTCAACTAACTCTCTGTTTACTTCATTCTCACGCCTTATTCTAATTTATTTGGGGTCGTTGCAGCTCTTCTTCCATACTTCTCTAGTAGGTAGTCATCACCCCATGCATCGTTTCTTTGTTCTTCACTACACTTTTCGCCATCCACATTTATACTATTTTTTCTCATTCTTCCACATAACACGCCCATACCATGTCAGCCGATTACTTCACAACTTAGTCACCGGTGCCACTTTCAGACTCCCCATTTAAATGCCTAATAATAATTTCTTATAACTCTGTGTTTACAAACAGGTTCAAGCGCCATCTACCAACCAGCTGGCTCTAGACCTGATGTGCGGCGAGTATGGAGCGGAGTACTGCACGCCGGAGCGCTGGTTCAAGTTCATGGGGGACGTGGCCAACTTCGCGCCCTTCCAGATTAACTATGTCAGTGACCCGGTGCCTGAACATGGGCTGACGCCGTACGATCCCAAGACGAGGCCCTGCAGTGAAGGACCTCCCGTGAGTCATGTTTTTTTAAGACTTATGTTATCCAAGGCAGCTCCGTGAATGGAGGGAGGTTCCATTAGGATATTGGTACAACAGATTATCTAAAACAAGCTACCTTCGCTGCACCGGAACAGCTGCTCACATTATACCTAGCACAAGTTCGATCGTGTATGGAGTACTGTTCGCATCTTTGGAATGAATCACCCCTGCTGGACTAACACATCAGGCGAGTTGCGGCCAAATGCAAACCTATTTAGTATAAAAAAACAACTGTAACAAGTATAGAATTTCTAGCTGCGCTCCCTTCCGGCTATTTCAAATTCAAATTAATTTATTTTAGGACAACTAGATCCAAAGATTAGTATACAAAACTTAGAAAACTATTGTTAGTACATACTTAAATAAAATTAAAAAGGACAACGCTTATCATAATAATAATCTAAATTTTATTCTACACAAAAATGCACAAACGCAGGCGCAATAACTTTATCAATTGACACCTGATCACCACGTTGACCTTTAAAAGCCTGATTCTTATCAAATTAATCAGATATGATGTCGCAGTTGGCAGGCTATTAGATGACCGTAAATGAGTATAATCATGCGTATTGATGTGGCGTTGCTAATATCAAATACGAGACCAAGATTGTTTTCATAATCGTCTTCAAACAATCGTAATCGTAATGAGTATTATTTTACCAAACGAAGAGTCTATGTTATAATATTGTTATGTAATTAACAGTAGCGTGTCAATTAATAATATTTAACTAGGTAATAATGAAATAACTGTTTCTTTGGTCAAGTGGTCGCAAGCGTTACTGCTGAGGAGGTCCTAAATTCAATTCCCGGGTCGGGAAAAAATTATTGGGTTTTCCATCAGGAATTTCTCACCGTCCGGAGTTTGGAAGTTGGTGGTAAGAAACGCAGGCACTGTAATATCACCCGTGTCTGATGGCTGGTCCCTCCGATGACTGGTCTCAGCTCCAGAGTGGCCGCTTTTAAAGGACGGACTACTATTAATATTAGTTAGGATAAATAAATTGAGTTCCGTCGAAAGTAATGGTGTCGGTGTCCGCAGGGCCAGCCCGGCTGCTCGTGCCTGGACTGCAGCGCGTCGTGTCCGTCGCCGCCGCCGCCGCCGCCCGCGCTGGCGCCCTTCACCATCATGGGCGCCGACGGGTACGCGGTCATCATGGCGATCGTGTTCATCATCTTCACTACGCTGTTCCTTAGCGGAGTGTTCTGCTGTACGCCTCAAGAGAATGTTGTCGGTCAGTATTTAATTACGAATGAAGTAAAAGGTAGTTAAACTTAGGACCCTGAAGCCCGGTATCCACTACTGCGGAGACGAGAGAAGCGGAGAGGAGACCAATCACACTGGTTAAAATCCACATCGCGTCTCTCGTCTCTCCCGCGATTGATCGAATCTGACACGTCTCCACACTGTTCCAGTCCTCTCAGATTTGGTGGAAACGCTGCCTTACACATTAGCGTTTTTAATATATGAGCGAGCTGTAAACTCGCTGCTCAAATCGCAGAGAAATTAACAAGAAAATGTTAGTATGTAACACATGCCAAGGGATCATCTACTTGCGTAGAAGTTAACGCAAGTAGATGATCCCTTGGCATTCAAATGTTAGGAGTTGTATTCAGACATCAAAACATTTTAATGCTTTTCCTATAAGGTAAGGATTTCCTATTAATGAGAAGGTAGGAAACCATAAAACAGAGGAAAAAGTATCATCATCATTTCAGCCAAAAGGCGTCCACTGTTGGACATAGGCATCCCCCAAGTGTCGCCACATTGACCGGTCCCGTGCGTCTCACATCCAGCGGATCCCCGCAACCTTCACCAGGTTATCGGTCCACTTCTTCCTTCTACCAAGGTTCGCGGTCGCCACTCCAGAACCTTTCGGCCCCATCGGCCATCCGTTCTGCGAGCAATGTACCCTGCCCACTGCTACTTAAATTTGAAAATTCTTCGGGCTACGTCGGTAACCTTGGTTCTCTTGCGGATGTCTTCAACTCGTGAGATTCGATCACGCAAGGAAACCCGAACACTCCATTGCCCTTTCGGTGACTTTAAGCCTTCTGATGAGGCCCATTGTCAGCGACCACGTTTCGGTTCCGTATGTAATCACTGGCAACACACACTGGTCATAGACTTTCGTCTTGAGACACTGCGGTAAGTTGGACGAGAAGATACCGCGCAGAAGATATCTTCCCGAACGCTGCCCAGCCGAGTCGGATTCGACGATTGACCTCTTTCTTGAAGTTAAGACTTACCTCACTGGACCGTTAGTCCCAGGTAGATATGATCGTCTACAACTTCGAGTGTAGAGCCTCCGATCTTGATAGGAGTGGGTGTTACATGGGCATTCAACATGACCTTGGTTTTGTCCAAGTTCATTTTAAGGCCCAATCTTTCGGAAGCTCTACTGAGGTCATCGGACATTGTACTGAGGTCCTCCATGGTCTCAGCCATGACCACTTTATCGTCGGCAAACCAAAGGTGAGTGATGTACTCGCCATTGACGTTGATGCCTAGCCCTCTCCAGTCCAGAACCTTGAAGACATCCTCCAGTGCAGCGGTGAACAGTTTCGGAGATATGACGTCTCCTTGTCTCACACCTCGCTGCAGAAGGATAGATTCCGAGGTCTGGTCCTCAAGTCCGACTGACATGGTGGCGTTTTAGTACAAACATTTCAATCTCATTTTTAGTTGCACCATTGGGGCTCTGCCAGCACACTTCCTGTGCTAACGCTTTCTGAAGAAGGAGTTCATCATAATAGAGGTCCTCCATCTCCTTAAAACTAGCCAGTTGGTGACCCCGGTGATTCCGACGTCCAACCCCAAATTGCCCCTCCAGCAGCACCGTCCGCCCGTCTCGTTTGCCCAGTTTCGCGTTGAAGTCCGCCATGACAACGATGAAGTGAGTTTTGAAACCATGCATGGCTTTAGAGTTATCCTCATACATGGTCTCCACTTCGTCGTCGGGGTATGCCGAGGGCGTAGACCTGTACGATGGATTATTCTGAGTATAAGGTACGCCACCCTAGTCGACACACTCTCGATCTGAGAGCAGGTTGCCGGATTTCAGGATTATCGTGTCCTCCCCCTCTCTTCGGACTTCAGATAATCCCACAATACTCCATCGCAGCCTGCTCCTCTTCGAGTTCCGTTATCTTCTCGTCGGTCCAGAGTGAACGAGTGTTGTATGTTGCCAGGTCAAGTCGTTGGTCATATCCGGATCCCTTCCGGAGATTCTTCGCCACAACCTCGACCGCTATAACCGTAGTCGAGGGTAGACGGGCTGCCGAGCACTAGGGGCCATTCCTGTGTTGCGATAATTTTTCATTGGGGGGGCCATAATCGCCACGCTACATTATTATACCGTTACAAATCATCCATATACACACACACAGTCATATTTCATAAATTATACTTGATAAATTCTCTTTCCTTCTATGACTGATGTATTGTCAATACATTATGTACTTTACACTATACATATTAAGGTTATTTATTTGTTTCGCATTAATAAATTATATCAGATCCTAACATAGAAATTGATAAGGTGTTGAAGCGAAGCTCAAAATAGAATATTATTCATAATCTCTTCTGAAATGTTCTTCTACATACTATAACGGTAATTTTGAAATGGTAATGGTGAGGGTTGTTGATAACAACACTAGTGTATAGTTTTTAAATTAAATTGTTAGGGTTTATTTAGTTTTTATTCATCTGAGACATCTATGGCCAATATCTACTAGACTTGTGAATAGTTTTAAACGCTCCTCGTTTATTGCTTGTATTTATTGTGCGAGACCCAATTAAGCTTTTGACCCAATGAGACTATGTCCTCATAAAGATGTGAATATTTTATACAAAAAATGGCGGACATTGGCCTTGGATGTCTATATTATTAATATTATTTTTAGTTCATATCAACTGGTATAAATAACCATTATGTAATTTAATAGTATCTTGACTAAATATTGAAAACTGCGTAACCCTCTTGAAGTTTGGTATAAGTTTGAAGCCGCCCTATACTACCTTATTGACGAGACAATAAGTGACTTAATCTTCATAAGTTACCTCCCTGTGTAAAAGTCAAAGTTATCAAATTCGCCAGACTTACTACTCACAATATATCACACATGGTGAAATTAAACCACTAATCAAAATCTTGTAAACTAATGACTTGATCTTGTAACTATTACATATTATTATGAACTCGTTGAAGTTTATCAATGTCAAATGATTTCCTTTAATCCATCGGTGCAACGGTTTGTGTCTTCGGACTAAACATTGTCTAGCGTAGGTATAGGCGACGCGTAAATACTGCGTAAATACACCGCTCGTCGCTTTTACACACCGTGTACGTTCTACGTACGCCTACGCTAAAACAACGTCTGTCGCGAAGGCATCCTTGGCCGAATATCATCGGTGACATGAGCGCCTAGTTAGTAGGTAGTAGTTAGTCAGTAAGGTAGTGCGGGTAGTGCGGTGCCGTAACGTTGGGTGGTGTTGGGACAGAAGGGTGGGCGCGCGGCGGCGAGGCGCGGCGGCGCGGCGGGCCCGAGACCAGTCCGCTGCACTCGCACCGCTCCAGTACGTACCAGCCATGCGCTGCACTCATACACGCAGCTTCTGTGTTTGTTCACACGCTCATACCGTACAAAGCTACGGTCAACCGCACGTCAGTAGAAGTAACACTTCATCTTCTTCATAGCCTTTTCTCAGTTATGTTGGGGATGGCTCCCAGTATAACCGATATACAAAAAATGTTACCACAGACGTGCGATTGGCTGTAGTTTTAAATGGTTAATGATTAAAAAAATACTTTAAATTTGTGGCATGCTAGCTATAATTGTTGTAGTAAAGTTGCAGTATAGTGTTATTTAGTATAGTTACATTTCACGATAGCACGTTTTAATTAAAATCTTAAGTCCGTGGACATGTCACATTACACTGTCGTTTCCCATTTATGCACATCAATCAAGCATGGCAATGCAAAATGAACTGAAATATAGGAGTTTTGCTACTTGTGTGGTAAACCTAATCGATTTCGCGAGTGGCACAATTATAAAATGCATATTTTATCACTAAATGCTGGTTGGTAGAGATAGGTATTAATGTCATGGGACAACTTATTGCCATTCATGTAGTAGTGTGTAGTTTAGAGGTGAATGCTAGTAGTTTGAAATGTTTTACTTGCACATAACTTGACGGCTGTCACGTTGCTTTTCCTTCACCTGATTATAGAAAGGGGTGCTTTGAACTCGCCCATCAGGGAAATTGGAAAACTAACCCTTTCTCAAATTATTAAAACCATCGAACTGTTTTAAATGATAAGGAGGGTGTGTCTACAAGCCAAGTTACCAAAATTACCCTAATTGTCAAACTTAACATGAAATTATACATTGTATTCAACACAATCGGTTATTTTCAAGATACATAGGTACATTGGTTTAGGTCTAAATTCGATTCGTTTTTATCAAAAATTTCCAAAATTCAGAAGATTGGTAATCCCTATTGAAAGTTTTATGAAAAATGCTTTGATTTATCTTATTACCATTTATAAATATTAGTTATATGTAGATAGGTACTAGATTTTGGTCACCTCTCTTTATTTTATTATTTTGATACATGTAACAGAAGTATTCAGCTTATATACCACATGCTTTATTTGAATTTCTGTCTCAATTTAACCACATACACTTCTATGTAATTCATCTATGTATGTACTCGTATGTAATGTCTTTTAATACATAAACTTGGTCGTATTTTGTATTTGTCTTAAATTGTATTTTGTCTGTAGGTAAAAGAATGTATTTGTATATGTTGAGAAATACGGTACTTGCACAACTAATCAATTATCCTTTTTTTTGAGCTGTTAAAACTTCATGGAACCCCCATAGATATTTTTGTGTGTGTGTATTTAACGTCACTAATTTACAAACTCTATGACCCGAACATTTATTAATTTCAAGGCAAATAAAAATCTACTTTTACAGTTAATTGGATACAATTAATCGGAACTTTTGGTTAATGGTGCAACTACCCAATTATGTGATGTCTTGTATTTAAATGTTTAAGAAAAGTCTATGCATGTTTTTACTAATAGGGGATGTAACAACCTAATTCCAACAATAGTTATGTATTTTTGGGAGTGATTTGTGTGTTTTTGGCATGTCAAATAGTCAAAAGCCTATCGGGACTTATTAATTTAAATAATGATAATAATTGAAAGAATAAATATAGACCGATACTTACCAATGCATGGACTTTTTTTTAGGCTTGTACTGCGGTTAGATATTGCTCTAAAAAAGTGGTCAACAAAATACATATTACATATATTACAATATTAAATACATAAAGTTTGATTGTTTAGTATATTCTGACCTACTGGTGTTGCTGATCATTTAATTTTTACATAAAACCTCGCTCGTACACCACGAAGGTGTAGATTAAGGTGTGCCTCAGTAGCTACGTTTTTTATAAAAAACCACTTTTCCCGAGCAATATCGTTCCGCAACCCCAAATCCAAGAACTAATATACTTTACTAAACAGGTGTAGCATCGGAGAACAACCAAGAGATGACCACAAACCCTCCGCCCGCGGGCTGGGCGGACCAGCCGGACGGCGGCGCGGGCGACGCGTCGTTCTTCGAGAAGCTTGGAGCGGAGACTGAGACCAGGATGGAGGACTTCTTCCAGTGGTGGGGCACGCTCATGGCCTCGAGGCCTTGGATCGTGCTGTTTGTTGGTAAGTGCTAGGTTTATAGCGCGCCAAGGATCTTTGGGACCTTTGTCACCGCCAACCAGGAAGCTACTAGCTATCCACTATTTTTAAAGAATAAAGATAAGATTTAATTGACTGAATGACGGCACGGTTGGGCAGTGGCTGAGCGTTTGACTGCTGTGCTTCGTGTTGCGGGTTCGATTCCCGCACGGAACAAATATTTGTATGGCCTACAGATAGTTGTTCCGGGTCTGGCTGTTTGTGTATGTGAGTTTAAATGTTTGTAAACGCACCCACGATACAGGAAAAGTTCCTAGTGTGGGGCAACGTTTTTTAATAAAAAAAAAAATAATTTCCGTGTGAGTAAAAGTGATACATTTATATTAATAGTTGATCACTGACTGTTCACACCGTCATAGAGAATTTTGTAAACAATCAACTCTTTTATAGTTGCCAAATCTACTTGCTTCTCGCTAATTGCCATTGGGTGAGACAGGTGCCCGACGAAATGACATTGTCAGCGAGGTTGTTGGTCAACATTCGTGAAACTATCTTAGCCATTTAAAAAAAAAACATATTTAATAAAAAAAATGGCTGCGATAGTTCCGATTATGGCAACGTTCCAAAAGATCACACAATCATTTATTTTGCCAAACTCGACTTTAGGTAATACTGAAATTATTGTTTATTTGTGTTCCCCCAGGTCTGTGCGTAGTGGTGGGTCTAGGCCACGGCATCAGCTACATGATCGTGACGACGAACCCGGTGGAGCTGTGGGCGTCTCCCACCTCACGCTCAAGAGTCGAGCGCGAATATTTCGACTCGCACTTTGAACCCTTCTACAGGTGAGCAATACTTTTGTGTTACATTTACTCAGGATTTATAAACATTACGCTAGCTATGTGGAGTAAGCCTGTTCTCTTTTTACGATCCAACACCCAGGTTTAAACGCTTAACAGTCTTAACAGTAGTTAGTCTTTCTCTAGTTTGTCGCTGCGGACGTAAATCCACAAAGGCAAACTATAAATGCCAAAGTTGGTGAGGATTGATGTTTGTTACTCTGCCACGAAAACTACTGTACGGTTTTGGATGACAAATTTCATCCGAATCCGCTGACATAATAGTTTATAACCTGGATTAACATATAATGATACTTTTAGTATCGGTAGTTCGATCCCATAGGACAGTTACCAAACTCCACCAGGCGAAACCGCGGTCAAAGCTAGTTGGTTATAATTTCTCCGCTCTGTCCGTAGAATATCACCATAAAGTTCTTGAGTTTAATTAGAGCTTTATAATAAAGTACTGCTTCACTGCCACACAGATATACAATCTACAATTCCACATTTGTCCCCAGAACCGAGATGTTGATCATCACGTCTAAAGGCCTGCCTAAGATCGAGTACACCACTCCGAACGGAGACATCAGCTTTGGGCCTGTCTTCAACGCGACCTTCCTCAAGGATGTGCTGGACTTACAGAACAGAATCATGGGTAAGAAACATTGAATTCAAAATCTAGTGCCAGTTACTCGAATATAGTTTTGATGTATTTTAGCTGTATGTAATTTAAGTTGATTTTTGAATGGTATAAAGGTTTTAAAGTGTTGTTTTCATTGAACAACCATTTATATACCGTTACCACTTACTCAAATATCTATTACAGCAGTAATGGTCTGAGTTCATTTTTGAATGATAGTAAAAGGGTCCTAAGACGTCGTTAGCATTCTGCGTCGTGTGATTTATTTATGTTTCGAAAGAAAATTCAAATCAACCACCACTATAAACCAAAAATGAATAAGAAAACCAATGTACAGGATCCGCTCAAAACTGTGTGGTTCTTTCTTTAAAAGACCATCTCGGACACTTAATCTGCATGGTCCTGATGTGACTTGACCCAGAGACTGATCTCCCGAGTTAGTATTGGCTGTTTCTTCTCAGAGGTACGAAACACCGACCACATCTAGTTTTAATATTATTGAGACGTGTAAAAGTGTTTTTAAAACCAAGTTATAGTAACAAATATGATCTAAAATATGCAATTTTATTCCACAGCTCTGGGCAACAAGACAGGTATCCAGGACATATGCTTCGCTCCTCTGACGTCATCGTTCAGCGGGCCCATCAACCCTTACGACTGTGTGGTGCAGTCTGTGTGGGGCTGGTGGCAGAACGATATCGAGAACTTTGAGGCTCTGGAAGAGGATAACGAATATCTTGATACTATACTTAAGTGCTCTGGGTAAGACTTGCATAGTTATCTATTTTAGTAATATTGTGTAGTATAAATTACTGATTTACGAGCGTGTAAAATAATCTCGCTTATATTTAGTCATGTCAAACTACTTTCTGTGCTAATGCCACGTGAAAGCAAAGATTTTCTCAACCGTCAAAAGATTTTAAGATGTTTAGGTGAATTTTCGTTTCAAGAGCTTACGTTGAAACAGCGCTAATCTAAACTAAACTATATATATATGTATATTTTAAACTATGCAAATATATTACAACCATAATTTACATTTTAAAATTATACATTAGTTAAATAAAGCGACGAATATCAATTAATTATAATATTATTTAAATGTTAGCATTACATATTGTCTTTGGGATTTGTGGGATCACACGGCATTTGTTTTTAACCATACGAACATTATGTTTTACCCCAAAATTTTGCCGTAAAATATCGCTCAGTACAGCTCAGAGTAAACTGCTTTTCATTCGGTTGAAAAACTGTCCCCATAAACATGTCCATCCCCATTTTGATGTGTGTGTTGTGTGCAGCAACCCGTTCCTGCCGGACTGCCTCGGCTCGTACCGCGGGCCCGTGCTGCCGGCCGTCGCGCTGGGAGGCTTCCTGGCGCCCGGCGAGGCTCTCGGCAAGCGCTCCCGCTTCCACGACGCCACGGCACTCATCATCACCCTTCTGGTCAACAATAAGCACGATAAGGAACAGGTAACACATCATAATAAAACACTGATACGGAACCCGCCCATTAATAACACTCGTCGGCCTTAGAAAGAAACAAACAGGTTTGAGTTGCTCTGCTAAGCTGAACTACATATGCCTTCGCTATAAATGCAGTCAAACTCAAAGCATTTATTTCAAATAAAATATTACAGGCACTTGTCAAAAACAAAAGGGTGAAGCTACAGTCACAAGGCATAATAACTGTGAAAGTACTGTAGTTGCCAGTATGTAGTAAAACTAACATTACTGGTAAAATGTGTAATATTAGGTGCACCTCTGCCAAACTCTTCGGAGATTACAGGCTTGATGTTATATTATGTACTATGTAGATAGACTTACCTTCAAGGGGGAAAAATATAGACAACTTCTACTCTGACTCTCTGAGACTAACTCGAAAATATGAAAAGGAAATATGCATAATATTTCAAAGTGTTACTATAGTATAAGTTATCTATTCAGCTCTTTGAACCCTTGAAAGGATACCAGAGGTAATTGCGATGGATTTCTCATAGAGCACAAATATCTACTTAGTCTTAAGGAAAATTGCGACCAATTTCCATTTCCTTTGATTAATCTCGGTAACACTGTTGCAGGAAGTCGCTGACAAGGAGCTCCGTCAGCGACTTTATCGATTGGTGCAATAATACGACATGGTATCAATTCGTAAAATCATCGGGTTTCCAATCTCAGCCCCAACGAACAGCGGATTTTACCAATGAAACAATGCGATCTTTACATTTAAACTGCGTTCAAGAGCTGTCAGTATCAATATTGCATTGTAATGATAACACTCACAGCTCTTGAACGCAGTTTAAGTTAAATGTGCCGATCGCTTTCAGTGTCATTGGTGAAATTCGCCCTAAATGTTTTATTTTACAAAAATTTTGTTCTTGTGGTATCGAGATCATTTCTCATTTGAAGGCTTTTTTTTATTCTCTTATCTTGGGTTTTGGTCCTACATTTCCATCGCAAAAATCACCCATTGTGTTAGATTAAGGCTCCTCGAAATAGACGCGATTTAATGCGCTTCATGTCAGGTTACGAGAATCTTGTGTGATAAGGCGTTTCATACGCGACTACGCGCATAACACTGTACGCAGCAAAGTGCCTTAGTTGCGCAACAAGAGTGCATGAGGGCGGCATGACTTGGCTTTTTCTACGTATCTCGCAAAACGCTTTATCTAGACAGGCGAATAGCCACACACACAACCCGTTAATAGAATCGCAAACGACTTCATATAAATACATATACTAAACCGTGTCTCAAGTAAGTATCGCGCCTGTTTGGAGAAAGCCTTTATGCTCCATAATATTTATCTCTGTCAATTACCACAATCTTTTATTTCCAGTTGAAACCGGCATTAGAATGGGAGAAAGAGTTCATTCATTTCATGGAGAACTACACTAAAACACAAATGCCGCCGTACATGGACATCGCTTACACTTCAGAACGTTCGATTGAAGACGAACTCGACCGGGAGTCGCAATCCGACATCTCGACTATATTGGTGTCCTACTTCATCATGTTTGCGTATATTGCTATCTCTCTCGGAAGATTTACTGGGTTCTCAAGACTGTTGATTGATAGTAAAGTTACTTTGGGTCTTGGAGGTGAGTTTTGTTGATGATTTTGTCTTATCTTTATACCTTCCTTTCGGTTAATTAATGCTATACAGTTAAATGTTAGGAATGGGCAACTGTCTAAAATACATTTTTATTCATGTTTGCTAATTAGCCACATAGCAATACATCATACAAGCCAAAATGAGATTTTGCTTGTTGTTTTTACCATTGGTATTTATACTACTGTTAATATCAGGCGAGAACACGTCAACACGTGTTTACACACAAAAAGACCGCACTTTTTTTACCTTCACTAAATACATGTGTCACCAACCGCGTTCACCCCGCAGGAGTGTTCATCGTGCTGGCGTCAGTGGTGTGCTCAGTGGGCGTGTTCGGGTTCGCGGGCGTGCCGGCCACGCTCATCATCATCGAGGTGATCCCCTTCCTGGTGCTGGCCGTGGGCGTCGACAATATCTTCATCCTCGTGCAGACCAACCAGAGGGAGGGCAGGAGGCCTAATGAGTCGGTTGCTGAACATATTGGGAGGACGTGAGTGTTGATTTTATACTTTGACTGGCAGCTTTTTTTAGCGGGGGTCCGCTTTACACGGGTTTTGTGACTTTACTAACAGGTGGATGTTTTACTAATCTAAATAATCATGTTTTATAGAAATAAACTTCAACTAATAAAGTCTAATAGATGGTGAAGACCGTATTGAAATCCGTTTCGTAATAAGAAGCAGAATGCGGTCATAGATACAAACTATTCATAAGGATTGTTTGCAAAGTTAAATCCCCTAAAATGAATGATTTTACAACTAGAGATTTATTTAAAAAAAATATAAACAGCATCTGTCTTGAAACTGAACATTTTGTAGTTCCTCGAATTGTCAGTAAAATCTGGTCCCTGGTCAATGTTTGAAACCATTAATTTTCACATCCAGTTAGCGTCAAATTATATCAGTAATAATATTATCATTTTGTTTTCTCCTTCAGCCTGGGCCAAGTCGGTC
Source organism: Eurois occulta (assembly GCA_950022335.1). Taxonomy (NCBI): domain Eukaryota; kingdom Metazoa; phylum Arthropoda; class Insecta; order Lepidoptera; family Noctuidae; genus Eurois; species Eurois occulta. The sequence goes on along the minus strand of OX465495.1, from coordinate 15,978,920 downwards.
CATCAATGTTCCTGACATCAGCATCGGAGTCTGTGTGCTTCTTCCTGGGCGCGCTGTCGGACATGCCGGCCGTGCGCGCCTTCGCGCTGTACGCGGGCGCCGCCTTGCTCGTGGACTTCTTGCTGCAAGTCACGTGCTTCGTGGCTCTGCTGGCTATTGATACTCACAGACAAAATGCCAATAGGTAAAACTATGTTTTTAGATAGTGTGATAAATTAGAATGAAACTTTAATACTCAGACATAAAATTTAGTTTCCGTCACATTTTGAATGGTACACATTGTAATCAGTGGCATTACTTGAAGAATAGGGCAAAAACGGTCAGATAATGTTGGGTTCTGACTGTTCTCGTTGCTACTGATTCTGAAACAATTTTTTTAAACTTTTTTACAGTTGAGATTGTGTCTTTGGTACACCAACTTCAATCAGCACACAGCATCAGCGTTCGCGTGTGTTTTTTTGCCATTCAATATTAATTACCACGAGACAGAAACCACAGACCACCTGCTACGTAATATTATGTTATTCAAAAATGAGTAAAAAGCACGTTTCCCTGTAGGTTCGACGTATTCTGCTGCGTGCAGGGCAGCAAGGCGGAGAGCGGCGCGGAGAGCGGCGAGGGCGCGCTGTACAACGTGTTCCGGCAGCTCTACGTGCCCTTCCTCATGAAGCGCGAGGTGCGCGCGTCCGTCATGATCGTGTTCTTCGCCTGGCTCTGCTCCTCCGTTGCTGTGAGTATCACTGCCTATGAACTGGGTTTCAAAATGTTCTTCCGAAGGTGAATGAAACGGCGACGTCACCCAATCGCAATTATACACCATTATTTTTAGGTCGTTCTGGAGCCGAATACCATGAACTCGATCATCGAACTCGAAACGACTGAGACTATTTTTTTCAAAAAATAACAATAAAAAAAAATACGAAAGAATAAATTTAATGTTTTTTTTTTTGGGAAATAATAGGAATCGATCGATGAATGAATTTTTCAATGGGTATCGTTCGCATGTTGTGTTGCCGATCGTGGATACGTTTTACACACACATAATTATGCATTTGAGTTCTCATTATTTAAAAAAAAAAAACATTAAATTTATTATTTTGTGTTTTTTTTATTGTTATTTTTTGAAAAAAATAGTCCCAATCGTTTCGAGTTCGATGATCGAGTTCATGGTATTCGGCTCCAGAACGACCTAAAAATAATGGTGTAGACCGCAGCGACACCACTGGTTATGTTGGTCTATGCCTATAATTTCCCCATCTAAGATAGCGACATTGCTGCCTGTCAGTTTTCGTAGAATTTACTTATGAATCGTCCCGCTGCGATCTGTTATTGCGATTGGACCTTGGAAGAGCACCTTTGTTTAGTAATTTTAAACCCAGATTTAGACATTTTGTTTATCATCAGTAGGGATCGGATATCGATTCGGATGAATATTTACCTAAAGTTTGGGTGTTGACTAGTATGGAGCATGCGTCATTACGGAAAAGTACCGGTTTTTTCTTTTCATTTTACTTTTTTACTTCAAATGAATTGTCATATTTACCACTTTGTCCTAATCGAATATTCAACAGAAAAACTCAAATAGATAATACAATTTTATCTGCAATATTATTACAAAATAATAATATTTTTTCGTGTTAATTTGAACAAGTTTCTTTTTTCGTTTTAATTAGATTAGATGACACTGTATTATTTATGAAATACCGTTTTGTCTGCTGGACAGTTTACTGTCCTCTGATATGGTTTATTTAAAAAACACGAATCCCTTCTCTATAACTATCGCATACAAAACACTTGTTTCAATTTTACCTAACTAAACTTAACCTTCCAGGTGGCACCTCATATAGAAATCGGCCTCGACCAAGAACTCTCGATGCCTCAAGACAGTTTCCAGCTGAAATACTTCCAGTACTTGAACCGTTACCTCAACATCGGGCCGCCAGTGTACTTCGTAGTCACGGAAGGGTTGAATTACTCGGACTTGGAAACACAGAATATGATATGCGGAACGAGATTCTGTCGACCTGATAGTGTTTCTATGCAGTTGTATGCCGGTAAGATATTCATTGATATTCACACAGCCACCTTCCACTAATGTACAAAAGCATTTACAGAAAACTGAATCTTATGATTTAGTCTTGACCGTGACCTTATAAACCATTGTGTGTCACACCACACGGTCACGGGATATGGTCCGGTGAAATATCCTAACTTAAGCTAGGGTTTTACTCTGAGGAATTGCTGATAACACCTGAGAATATGAACCCAGGATCTCATACTCAACAGTAGCGTTTGCCGACTTCTAATACCAAGGTGGCAGTGGGTATAGAAATACCCAAAGAATTCGTCGGCCCACAGCAATCTACTGCTAGATGTAGGCATATCCTATTGCACGCTATTCAACTCAATTATTGGCAACTGTCATCCTATTGTTACCAGTCACTCTGCGAAGTTCAATATTAATAAACATGATGTATTCTCTGTTACAGCGTACAAGACTCCCAACGAGACGTACATAGCACAGCCGCCCAACTCGTGGCTGGACGACTTCTTCGACTGGGCTTCCCTGCCCCGCGACTGCTGCAAGTACTTCCCGTCCAACTCCAGCTTCTGTCCAAGCAGCAGTAAGTATCGTTAACGATCATAGTAGTGTTTCAAAATCAAGGTTCAATTAATTTGGCGAAACTTATAGACGAAATGGGTATTGATATTTCTAATAAAAATAAAACTTACCAAAATCTATACGGGCCACCTCGACGAGCGAGAAAATCGCGGCGATATTACGTATTTGTATGGGATAATACCGCCGCGATTTTCTCGCTCGTGGAGGCGGCCTCTAAGAGAGTGTATAGAAATACGTGGCAACGACGATAATATCGTCGCGATTCTCTCGCTCGTGGAGACAGCCGCTTACAGCTTATTATGAGGTCAGCGGCCGCTTTAAGTTATGAGTTTAGTATCTTTTTTTAGTTTTCTAAACCACGCCTATAAAGTTTCGCTACCTTATTTATTTTGATCCTGTATATTTTTCATCAAATTATAACAACAAAGATGTTGAAAATCGAAGAAGAGAGTTGAGTATGAGTTTTCAAACTTGCCTATAGTTTAGACACTATAGTCTCCGTCTTGCAACTTGTTGAAAAATTGAAATCTACCAGGAATGATTTATCAAAGTATGTAATGATTAATGTCCATGAAATAAAACCTGTTTCATTTCACTCCGGCCTTTGATCCCTAAACTAACTATTGTCGGAAATGTGTCCTACAAGATCTTTAATATCAAACTAGCATTGTGGCGACAACATAATTACATCTTTATCACATTTATCCACACACTACAAAATTCTCACCCGACAATCCACTCAACAGAAGGCGCACCGTGCAAGGCTTGCCAGATCCCTCTCACAGGCAACGAGCAGCGTCCCGACGAGTACGACTTCAGGAAGTACGTGCCGTTCTTCTTGCAAGACATCCCCGACCCTGACGGATGCATCAAGGGAGGTCATGCAGCCTACGGCCAAGCTGTCAACTACCACATGCTGAACCGCACTCAGGCGCAAGTCGGTGCTACCTACTACCAAGGATATCACACTGTCTTGAAGACCAGCCATGATTACTACTCCGCTCTAAAAGGCGCTAGAAGCGTGGCAGCGAATCTCACAGAGACTTTGAACAGAAACTTGAGAGAACAAGGAAAGAATACGACGACGATCAATGTGTTCCCGTACTCAGTGTTCTATGTGTTCTATGAACAGTATTTGACGATGTGGCCCGATACGCTCAAGTCTATGGGAATATCGGTGCTGTCCATCTTCATTGTGACATTCTTGCTGATGGGTTTCGATCTGTTTTCGGCTTTGGTGAGTGTTGTACAGTTATTTAAAACTTTTTTTTTTCTAAACATAACTTGGGCCGGTTTTCCATAAAAGAGAAAACGAGTCGAGCGTTGCGTATACGTGCATTATTCGACCAATCATTGGAGAGATAAGAAGACTATGCGATTTCAACTAATGTGATTTGTCGTATTTTTTATGTAAATTAAAAAAAAAAATGTTTAATGTTCAGAAATTACCGACTAACAGTCACATGAGAGTTTGAGTTTGATAGTAGGTCTTTTGAAACAGTGATATTGATGAATGATATATTTGTTTGTAGGTGGTGGTAATTACGATCACGATGATCGTGGTGAATCTCGGCGGAGTGATGTACTGGTGGGGCATCAGTCTCAACGCTGTGTCTCTTGTTAACTTGGTACGTAACATTTTACTTTTTATTGTTATATATGTAGGTACGACAAAATATTGTCCTCCCGGGAGAATGAGCATCAGGGGAGTTTCATTCACTCTTTTCTTGTCTGTTTTTGACACCGTAGTTTCGCCGCCTCGGGTTTGTTTAAGGCAGGAATTACTATCCGATGGGTCATGCTTGATTTCCATCTTATAAATGTGGAGGGGGTTCGTAGTAATATATCAACTTACTGCTTAGGCTCGTTGGTTGGAGGTCGGTCTGTGAATAGGCGGATGGACCATTGGATCATTCATTATATTACATATCAACACATTTAGTTGCCTCAGAAAGCACGTTCAATTGTTGATCCCGGCTTCCACTGAGGCCAAGCAAAGAGTCAGTGTAGTGACGTGCGTCCGGTCCGCAGGTGATGGCGGTGGGTATCGCGGTGGAGTTCTGCTCGCACGTGGTGCACGCCTTCAGCGTGTCGGGCGGCGGGTCGCGCGTGGTGCGCGCGGCGGAGGCGCTGACGCGCATGGGGTCGTCCGTGCTGTCCGGCATCACGCTCACCAAGTTCGGCGGCATCATCGTGCTGGGGACTGCCAAGAGTCAGATCTTCCAGGTACATATACCTTTCCTTGTTATCCTCACATGTTTATTTCAGCTCTTATTCCAGACTAAAAAGCGCAACACGAATAAATTACGCCGTAACAGCATATGATTAGGTTTCGTCTCAGCATATGATATTACAAAGCCAAATTTTAGTACCACACACTTTTTAAACATATAATACTAACGACCCGCTCTTGCTTCGCACAGCGCCACCTATCGGATCCAAACGAATATCTAATGTAGCTTTTATTTTAAGTTAAGCATCTAGCAATAGAGCGGTGAAAACTGCGTTCAAATCCATGCAGTACTTTTTGCGTGTTGCGCTTACAAACATACAGACAGACAGACGGACAAACAAACAGATAAAAACTATTGCTGTTGTCAACAGACAACAGCAACAGTTTTAGTCTGTATGTCTAAAAAAAAAATTATATATGTTTTTTCAGTATCTTCAATATACTGACGGCCTGTTACAATTTTATTATGTTTTTTTGTTAACACAATGTTAATTATAATTCATTAATAGTAAATAATGAGTATGTACTCCCCACTACTTCACCTATTACAACAACCACTACAGCGTTCACGTGATTGCAGGTGTTCTACTTCCGCATGTACCTGGGCATCGTAGTGCTGGGCGCAGCTCACGGCCTGATCTTCTTGCCGGTCATGCTCAGCTATATCGGTAAGTGTTCTGTAACGTAGTGCCTGTGACGAGGCTTAATATGTGGTGATTATGCTCATGATTGTTCTGGACGTTCACATCCTATGTCTCAGGTGTGATTTATCCATGTGCCGTTTAGCCGTTAAGATGTGACAAACCAACTCACTTTCACATTCGTAATTTAAATTAGTGAGGATAAAGGTATTAGTTGAAAGCTACGCTAATCGCTAAGAAATATAATGAGATTTTTTTAACCATTCATCCTTGTATATCCCACAAAAAATCACCCACTTTTAATTATAGTATCAAGTCAGGTTCCAACCAGGAGTCAGGGCTCTATAGCTTGCAATCTGCTACGACCCTTACATACTCTTTACTTCATCCACGTTCATACATCTGGGACTTTTTTTGTCTATGAGCTAATGTCACATTTTAAGCCTCGTCACTACATCTGTGTTTTCGCACTCGCACACAATTTGTGTTCGTCATTACTATTATTTATATTTTTTTAAGTTACGTTACGGTCTTGCATGCAGTCTTTATTTTTTATTTATTTGTATTACATAATAGTTTGTGCACATTTTTATTTCAAACTTTCGCTTGTATATTGGACCTTTTCAGCCGATAGATGTTTTGACAAAATATTCTACAGCTTTGAAGAGCGATATTACGTTAATCTCGCCTTTTCTAACTCATTAACGTTGGGTAGTGCCTTACTAACAATGGAGGTGATTTCATTAGACGCTTGCGCGAGGAACGTTTAAAGAAACTCGCTTTACGTGGTGACATGTGCAATACAAAGATACAGGTGTTGTAGTTGTGAAGATTATGGACTTAGAAATAGTCAACAGCTAATTTTGTGCTTATCAGTTTTCATCTGAATAATAATATAATTATGATATCCTATCATTTATATTTTTTGCTGTAAGATTACTATAATAAGTAACTATGTCAGTAAATCACATCTCCAATAATCCACAATTCGAATACACACAATTTGCTTTTGTATTTCATTTGACCATCGCACCTCATCGCACATTAATTAAAAAGGTTGCTACATACATAAGTTAGAGTGTAACACGCATGAAGCGTCTTGTTCGTCAGGCAGGTGACTCGAGTCCTCGTTACAGGTTCGCCCGTGAACAAGCAGAAGCTTGCCAACCAGCTGCTGCGCGGCAAGGACGTGGCGGTCGCCGAGACGTCGCTCACAAGAGTAAGAGATGCGAAGGGACACGCATACACCCAGTATAACTTTGAAACGCTTCCCGCGTGAACTTGAATATAGCGAGAATGAACACGTACGTACTAGTGCAAAGGACTTACTACCTACGTGACTTAGAATAGTGGCATAGCGATCGTGATGGACCATTTTAGATCATAGCTTAATTTTAAATTCTGTAACTAGACCTCATTTTACATTAGCGTTTTAAATAGACCGTTAATTGAAATACCCGTTCATAGACAACAAAAAACATGTTGTCTTCATAAACTATATTGTCTTTGATGGCAATAGACAAGCGGGTATTTCAAATTAAATATTATTTTCAGTTCAAATGCCTAAAGTTACCTTGTAATCCGCTATCGTTCGCCATGCCTTCACACAAATAAAAAAAATATTGCCATTGATTTATTCCGTTCATTCTCGTTACAAGTTCCCGTACTAACGCATCGGTGTATTGTAAAGTGGGAAGGTGCTGTGACTCAGATGCGTCCGGTAGACTCATCAAACACTCAAGTAGCACAGGATAAGGTCCTATAGTATTGTAGTGCTGCTGATACCCTTACCAGTATGGGGCGTTTTTGTGACTAAGACCGACCAAAACCGTTCTAAGTATTTTGTTTAGAGATTATAATTGATAAGATGTTACCATTGCAAAAATTATTATTTTTTTGTTTACTCTTGCCAAAGATTTGGTCATGAGTAAACTTTGGTCGATCTACGAGTCACAAAAATGTCAGCGCGGGAATATGGTTCTCTTCCCATTAATATTGTTGAAAGCATTTATTGTATACGGCGGTGCTTGCGATTTGATACAGTTTAATCTATTTAATTGAAGAGCAGTTCTTACTACCTAACTATTACATTAGGCAAGATCATAATATTTAGAGGTAGTGGACTATTCATCAAAAAAAGTGTTCAAATCGCAAACGTCGTGGCAAGGGTTCGGTTTCTAACCAAAATGGTTTTGGGGACACCCTTTTTGTGTAAAAGAATCACGAATATTTAATATTTTTTATTGTAATTTGCATGTATGGATCGTTGTATTCCTAGATGTGTATCGGTAGCGATCATTCCTATTGATTTCGAATTTAAATTTTTATTTTTTATTAATTTTTATTTCTTGATGTATATCTATGATTTTGTGTCACTGCCTTTGTTTTGTTTGCACACCGCTAAAGTACTTATACATGGAGACGCTAAACACGTCGTAGTTAATAAATAGATAATTAGATCAAGAATTTCTTAGGACTTACATTTCATTTCAGTCTTCGAAAATAAAATCAGGCATAGGTAATCTCGTACTTATATACAGTACTTAAGCCGACAAGGCAGTGAGTTAGCAAATAACTATAAATAGAATTAATATTTATTTCTTTAATATAATTGATTTCTCTTGAATCTTAGTTACGCCTGTACTTATTAGCAGCCATTATATTAGCGCAAGATCTATACAAAATAAAATGGGCGCTGGAAAATCAACAAATAAATATTTTATTTGCACGCTTTATGTGGTAGATTAAGTTAGGACAGTCAGCTTGTATCTTTGTTTAGATTGTTTGTGTGAGAAATTGACGTTTTTCCTAAGAAAGCTTGTGGGAGGGATGAATAAATTAATTATACTCTGTGTGCATAAACTAGACTCTACAAGTAGAGACTATAGACGTGCTGACAGCGATAGTCTCACGGTGTGTAGATTTGCCAATATACTACATTTTGGTAATACATCTGTGGACGTTTTGTGTTGTGTAGTCGTTAACAGTATTAATGTTATAGAACAAAACACCAGTGCTCTGATTAACGTTTTTTATAAGATAAATGTTATACATTTCATATTTAAGATCACATAGGAACTCATTCTGTTGTAGACTTTGTTCGAAGGCAGTGCATCATCGGAGAGCTCAGTTTCATTCGTACTTATGGTCAATTTCTCCACATTACAACTTAGGCTTTGTGTAAAGCACATTGTATTGTTTTTTATTTATTTTTTTCTTCTTAAATTCTGACTAACAAAGGGTTAAACAATAAAGTACTAATGGTATAAAGCTGCCGCTTGGTGTTGGTCAACTCGCTCCTTCAATAATAGAAAGCTTTAAATGCAAGGAGCATCTGTCTTTACAGGTACAACTGTAAAACGACATGGAATTAAGAACAAATGATATTTATTTTAGTTCAATGACTTGTTTGTTTTGTACAATCTGTATTAATAATTTGTGATCCCTCAGAGATTTAGATTACTTTAAGCCCTCTACGTTCCTACTAAACATAAAATGTTATAATTTTAACAAACATATTCCTTAGTGAATGCCAAATGCTGAATGAAATTGTTAATGAAATTATCACAAACGATGGGAATCTCCTACTTAATGTTAGTACTTACTTAATTTAGAGGGAAATAGTTCTGTATTTAAAGGCACCATATTGTCAGGCAGATTTTGTGATAAATAAAAATAAATTATGCTTTTTTAATTATTTGTTTTTGTTTTATTTTTTAGTTGTAAAGCACCTATGCATGGTATGAGTGCACAGCTCAGTGTTGCCAGGTATGCATTCAATTTATGCATGTATAGGTTGGCTCATGAAACATGTACTTAGCTCATTTTAAGTGCAAATTGACAAGAAGTTAACATTTCTGATACATGTAGTAAACTAATATAGCGCTATCACACGGTAATTGCTGAAGAGTTGAATGTATCAATTACGTTTTGCACTTAAGCATGGTCTAACAAATCCTGCATCATCATTCAGTATTGACGCTCACCACATTAAGCATAATAGAAGCATTATGTAAGCAAATAGCATCACTAGGTTGATCTAGGAAGTAAAGGTCCAATGTACAACTGATAACAAAATTTAATTGATAACTTTTTCCTTATGCCTAAGGAGCTTCTCAGCCCGACCCCAAACAACGTAAGATTTACTTTTTATTACAAAAAGCACTACCTATCACTTAGTTTGTTCAAGTTCAAAACGGACTGAAGTCCACAAAATAGTCACATATTGCTAAAAATGTTCAATTTTCAATAACTATTTTTAACATATTCATTGTCTAGCCTTGTGCAATAAATTGATTAATATTTGCATCTTTACACAGACAATTATCATGTTAAAACGCCTTATTGAACATTTTTTAAAGAATACTTTTAAAAAAATATTGTGCACAAAAAATTAAATTATTATTTCTCACAGATCTTAGAGCACAGGTGCGTGTTGCCCTGTTGACTGTTATTTTATCATTTGAACCAGTAGGAATTCATTTGCATAGCGATATCTACATAATTGATATCGCTCAGTTGATAACATAGTATCATCCGTGTTAGATATCACATAATAATACCTATTATTCCGGGTAGTGATATCGTTATCAATATGGAAAATCCAGTATCATCTGGGTATCATGTATTTTTAATTTACAAATAATCTCGATGATCTACTGAGTCATTTATTGTTGGGTTTTCACATTTTTTGTATTATTACTGACAAATTCACAATCATAATTGTATATTCAGCATATCACAAGTTGTTTTTCCGTCTCTGAAAGGCTCTTGAACCCATCCATGTTTCATTTTTAGAGCATTTGGTCATCCACCTGTGTTCGTATAATACCTACCGATGCGCTCTCACAGAAAGCTCGCCGGATTCGTTCAATTTTACCAAAATATGTAAAGCAAGCATGCATGACTATCTACTGACATTTTACACTCTTAACCATCAGTTTACAGATGTTGTATATAGCTATCTAATCTCTGAGATCACTCCACCTATTCGTTCATGCTCGTTTTCCACGTCTAATGAAATTAAATGTACCGCATGATAAATTGGCAGTGTTTCATGTCACATTTCTAGATGTTGCTGTGTTTTCAAAACTTTGGCATGAATATAATTTCAGTCGAGCTGTTGAAGATACATTGAGGTTTAGGATGTTGTCGCTAAGCTGTGTCGGTAGGGGACTGTGTAGTCCATTCGGATGTCATGACAATTTGATGTTCCGTCAGGCATAACCCGTCGTCGGGGACGTTGGCGAGTGCAGTCGCGGCGCGGTCCCACCTACGGCAGTCTAGAGGAGACCCCGAGCGAACCGCGCGCCTCCGGCAGCGGCACCGTCAACGGCCTCACCGATGAGATGTGAACCTCATACGTCAACTAAGATTTATACAATACGGTGAGTCAACACCATTTAGTTACATCGATCTGAGAATAATGTAGATGGCGTCCAGCCTTATTGTATAAATCTTAAGCTTGTGATACTGAAAGACAATGGACTCGAACAGTGAACTATGTAGCGAAATTATAGTGTAAGTTAGAAATGTAAAATGACTGGAAATGTTTTGACGGATCACGAATAACCATTTTCAACCTTATGGTGTATGTCTTATGGTGGATAATTTTTATATTGTGGAAAAAATCTTGTGTGTTTGAGAAGGAATATGTACCCGTCAAGATAGCTATTTGCTTGTGATATGTACATTAGAAATAAGAATATTAACTTTAAGTATTTAGTTTTTACCAAATCATAAAGGGATCTATATAATAATTTGGGAGCTTTGTAATTTTTATAAATTATATTCTAAAGGAATCATAGTATCAAATATGAAATAATATAAAATGCATACTACCTATCCAATTCTATATTAATAATTGAAAAATACAACCATAGAATAAAATTATGAAAGTAAATAGTTCAATATTTGTTTATATTAAGTAGAGTATTATTTTTTTCACAACATTTATTATTACTGCTCCCCCCCAACCCCCTGTAACTAACACTGCACACAAACTAGGAATTCGGGTTAGACGCGTAAAACATTTGCATTGTAAATGATAATTTTGTAGGGAAATAATGTGGAGACTGGAGAGGAGAATTAGAAAAATAATTAATTCGAATCTATTAATAAAATCGGGATGTTACTTATATTGTACAAACCACTACAAAATTATCTTGTTAGCTTGCGTTCAGAAGCAGGGCAGTAATGTTTAAAGTATTAATATCTACGAGTATATGTATAAATATGTATATTTGTATATAAACATCGTTAGTTTTGAATAGATAAATTAAAGGAAGTTGTACCTCCGAATATCAACCAAAGTTTGACGTTTTGAGTGCGACGCTTTTCGAATGATATTACATTTATGTTTCTCATAGTAACTAATACGGCTAAGTTTTAGGATAAAATAATATATATGTATATGGGAATATTAATATTATCTATGCACCATAATAATATGCACTTCTTATCAAGAGCTGTTTACACTGTAGTGCAAGCGATGGGTTAGCTAAAATTAGAAGTAATAATTATGTCTTTTGCATGTGTAAATTATGTACTTGGACTAATGTGTAAACGGTTCTTGAAATCTAACGACACATGCTGATGGTCGCGTAACAGTAGAAAGTCGTAGAAAAACTGATTTATAGAATAATGTGACAAAGTCGGAGTTTATAATCAATCTAGTTGTAATCTGAAGTAGCTAGTGTACCTTAGATATAATATACATAGAACTCGAGTACCTATCCAAAGGTTAGTTTAAAAAAATATATTAAAGGCTTTCAATGTTTAGAAATCTATACTTTATTGGTTGGAAAATTATCTATAGATTTGGTGGTTGCAAAAAGGGGAGAATCGGGTAATTTACACTAAGAGAGAAAGTCAATTCGTTGTTGAAATATCTTATTGGGACTAAAAAATGCTTGTGTAAAAGCTTGTTATCGTAGAATGGTCATATCTAATCATGTCTGGACTGGTAGTGTAAGGTTAGCAAAGCTTTCTGTTGGCTGTGCCTTCGAGAGTCAATTTGACGCTAAAGCATAGGCTAAATTGTGAATATCGATATTTGTGCTAGGAAGGAAAAAGTTCATCTGAAAATGAAACATGGATACAAAACTATGCTTTATTATATTACTTAAATGAAAAACTAGAATGCGAATGTAAAATTAAAGATATTTCAAGACAATATGAAGTTTGTACAGTCATGATTTTCTTACATTCAATAGTGTTTAATAAAAAATAAGAAAATGCTGCGTCTGTTATGACAAGTAAGCGTTGCTTTTGAAATGATAGCATTGCGATAGGCTTGGAAAACATCATTGGTGTTGCCTATCGCGAAAATTTTTAATAAATTACAAATAAAAAATTGAATGCTAAAACAGATTTCTTGAAATGAAAACGGTAACAATTCGAATTAATAACTTGATTAAAATAAAATATCATAGTTAAGTAAATGGCATAATTATATTGTTGTATAAAAAGGCGGATCGAAAGCGTAACTTGAGTAAAAATTAGCTTTTTGTACTAAATTAGCATGAAGATGTCAGTTGGAACTTGGAAGGTACCAATAGTATATACCTCGTGTGAATCTTCTTTATTTTAGCTGACTGCTGTAAACAGCCTAACTCATAGTTTAGATTCTATACTATTTGTGTACAAAACTTATTAATCGTAAACTTCTTAGTATAACTGTTATCAACTATGTATACCTCTGTGAAATATATTTTTCGAACATTTTTGTAAATACCTTTATCAACAAACCTTTATTGTTTTGATTTATTATATTCATGAGAAACATTCTTAGGTTTTTTCTTAAGTACTCTGTCTTTAGATAAACAAAGCATAAAACTTGTGTGTGTGTAATCTTTTCGCTAGATTTTGTAGTAAACGCAAAATGGTCTTCTAGCAATTTCAAATTTACCCCCATACCCTTTGTGTCTTTATTTTCGTTGGACCTTTTGTAAATTGTACTTACCAATGTAGGTATAAAAATGTGTATATATAAAGAGGTTAATAAAATATTTGATGTCTATTTAAAGTTTTTAATAGTGTAATTTGTACGTATTATCTAAAGTCTATGTTTCACGAGACATTCAATGTATGTAAAATCTGTGTAATAGAATTTTTAATAAAAGAGAAAATCAAATATTTAAGTGATTTTAAATTTTACCATCTTTATCATCGTACTCATTAGTAGGCGAGACTAGGAGCTTTAGACCATAACTACATACATTTACACCATTATACAGGCTGTGATTTTTTAACTCCGGTAGTAATAGTAAATATAATACCTTCAGGAAAACTTTATTTTTGATCTAACTGGGCTCCACACTTTATTTAAAAAATAAAAGGGGTTTAAGTACAACAAACAATTTATTTAGATCGTAACAATTTATTTCGGTATGTAAACAAAAATTATGTACAATTAAATTAAGGATACATTATAACACTGTGGTGACTAGATTCATTTTGTATGTTTGAGCACAACATATCCCGCACATTCCCCACAAACTTCATTAAACTAACTGCCGTTGCTTATTAATAGTAATAAATTAGATTCGCATGAAACCCCGATGGTTTCTCGTTCGTTTTACTTAAATATAATTATAATGATACCATACAATAAATAAAAAAAGACAAAGGGGAAATCAACATTCCAAAAATCTTAAAAAACCCTCTCAATAAACACCTTAAATAAAATTCACGTAAAACGAAATACAACAATGATCAAAAATTAAAATTTAGGTAACATATAGGACGGGAATATAAAAATATCTAAACAAATCTCTAGCATTGTAAAGACTAATGTAATAAATCAATAAACAAGAAACAAATGTTTTAAAATCACACAAGTGAAATATACGAGTAGTTGGGACAGTTTACGTAATTCAGAACGCATCACAGATTTTAGACTAGCATTATTATGGTTTATTTTTAAACAGTATCGACGACGCAGCGTTTGTGTATTTTTGGCGCGTTTTCCGCACTGCGTTGAAAATTTAAATGTAATTTTGTAAACAAGTACTCGTCTGAAATGTGTTCACAAACATTAAATAGAATGTTGGCAGTGTTGGCACTATGAAAGACAGTAATGTATATATTACTTTAATTGGTAAAATAAATATTACGAAAATGTAAGTACATGATTTCCCAACTCTAAAATGTAGTTTGAAGTAAAAACCTACCTATTTGGTAGAATTTGTTCAATATTGAGGTGGTGTTTGGTAGGTGTCTCAGTCATAAGTAACTATAAGCCTTAACTAAACTAAGTAAGGCCATGATTATAGTTCTAATGGTCCAAATAGATGTACCGCTTGGCAATTGTCGCTAACGTCTCCCAGGAACTGAGCGAAGAGTTCTTGGTATCTCGACAGTGTCAGCCCACCTTTCCTTCTGTCGTCGTCCTGGAAGAATATTTTATTTTCAGCAATTTTACTTATGTGTATCTATGGCAAACTAAATTGAGTCGGCCTAGAACTTTGCTTTAATTTTTACTACAACTATAACTGCTCTTGCACATGTCCAAAATAGGAACACGCTGTAAATGGTAAGTAGTTATACGACAGTTCTTTTAACTTTTTAGAATTAACTTTGTCTAACAGACACAAGTAGATATCTCTTGTTCTAGATAACCTCTCACCATCACCCTTACTTTTATCTATCTAACATTAGCTCTACCGGGTTCGTTTCTCCTCGTCAAATCGTTGAGACCTTACGTCATACGCCACGGTAAATCTCCTTTCATGAGACACCTGTAAGCGCGGGAGCATATACCAACGTCCGCCTGCCAATTTACTTGTGATCCCGGCAGTAATTAGACTTGAATCGTGGAAGAAGTGTTAACTAGGAGATTTGAAGATGTGCCTACGCGACCGTACGCAACCATTGGCTAGGCGCCAGGAAGAAAGCTCTTTATTGTTTTATTCGTCTTGTTGCATAATTTTATTTCTGGTTATTGCTTTTTATAACGCATATTACCTATGTGGTTATTTCTGAATCGTATTCGCTATATTTAAGTCTCTAAAGATATCGCACGAGACGTTTAGTTGACTGTTGTTGTGGTTATGCTACAAAATATATAGATATTTTTATCGTTTAGTTTCTAGACGTGTGAAGGAAGAAAGTCGTAATTTAAATAAATAAAATAAAACAATGTTTCTATTTCGTAAAATATTGACAACGTTTACGCATTACTCTTAAATATTCCATTCATAATTTTCTCATAACTGCGAGTTATGGTAGACGTGTTAAATGTAAGCATACCACAAATCATTACACAATTTCACATTCTGTAGAACGTCAAAGGTGTTATTTGATTTATTGGCGAATTAATGACCAACAACTGATAGCTAAACACTGCTTATATTGCATGTAGATTCAGATATATCTGTCTGCATCTAGCTAGGTCTTAAAATCTTCGAAGCAATCTTACAAAAAATCCCAATATATTCTGGATTGGCTTCGTGCCTGCACCAGTAATGGATAGGTGCAATAGGTGTATAATTAAGATATGTGAGAGACCGTTAAAAGCTCATTATTAAGCACTTCAGCCATTGCAATGAGGATTCATCTGAGCCATGTCAATACCATCAATTTACATCAGAATCGGTTGCCAACGCACATGGCTAGGTAAGAAGTATTTCTAGAACGGCGTGTATTAGTATGCGATCTATATTTTGAACGTGATTTACATACGTCAGCTACGTACTATATTTTATCTTCTCGGTTATTAAGGGCGATGGGAAGTTTTCCTGGGGAAGTGAAATTATTTTAAGAAATCTATTGTCTTGCCAAAGAAACGGGAAAACTAAGGTTTATTGGACATTATTATGAAAGAACAAAAGATTTATTATCCCAAGTCAAGATTTATGATCAATGCTCGATTAATTTCTGTGCTGGTTGGCCGCTTTTAACGATTGATTGGCGCAAATGATTGCAGCTACTAAATAATTTACGATACGTTTATGTGGTAGTTAAATAAATCTTGGAAAGTTTGACAGATGAAACGAAATTACTGAATAGTAATTAAAAAGTCAGCTGTCCGACAAGTGGGAAACGTAAATTTTAATGTCATATTTCAAGGGAAAGGTTGACTTGACAAGAATGTGGGTTGGCAGACAATAGACTCACGTCTTTTTCTAAGAAATTAATACAATAGAAATTTGTTTCAGGACTAATAACAACTCTTTATATTTACAGTCGGTTCCCTGTATTAGGCCTGTACCTACCTGGCCCTTCTTACAAAGCAGAAGTCGGGAAAGATGGTGTACTATTGAAGGGCACTGATTGTGCGAGAGGTGCACTTAGCAGCATTAAGTACTTCAGGATATTAACGGGGCGCGGGCGTCTCAACAGTGCTTTAAAGGTTACCTCGATGCCAGCAAGCTGCTAGACTAAAAGTACATACGCTTTATTGAAATACTTACATTGAGCAGGGAGTTGAAAGCGTCGTCGATCACTTTGATCTCCTCCAACACCATCCGCTGCACACAGTCGTATCTGTACTCTTCTATCCCGATGACTCCATCCTGGTTTATATCTATCATCCTGAAGTTAGTCTCTATGAAAGCTTTCATGGCCTGAGGAAAATCCTCATATCTCCGGCCAACACAGCTGTTCTGCACAGCCTGTTTGAATTCTTCGACCGTTATTGTACCGTCCTGCAAAAACTTGTCATTGAGAACATGCTGTACGGTGTTACCAGATTAAATAAAAGCGGGAAGCGTGTGCGTGGCTGTGCGTGTGTGTAAAGTGAAAATTAGATTAATTTATATAATACTACTTATAATGCGTGTAATTAAGGTTTTAGATTGTATTAAAATTAAATTAGAGCAACTACGAACACAACATCTAATAATTAAAGGGTGTAAAAGTACCCTTAACGAAGCCAAAAGATACTTGTTCTCCCCGTCATTGCGATCATTTTTTTTGTTCTAGACCATACCTGGGAACCTTCTATAGTTACGAAGATATGGGGGTCAAAGTTCCAACTTTTTCACAAGTTTTTTAAATAGGTACAAGTTTTCAATGTTGTAGCTTTACTTAAAATAACTCCACAACCCCCGTACTATTCAATGCATCTATCAGCACAATGTTTTTAGGGCAGCACATTGAGTCCTACCGAAAACGTGATTTTTCACCTCAAAAAAAAAAGCCGTTTCCAAAGCAATCATTTTTGCGTAGAGTTAGTACTGAATGCTTGGTTCGCGGCTTCGTGAAGGGTCCGTTTACACCCTATAGCAAGGTCATGAAAGGTAGGTAATATTCCTCAAAAGTGAAAGATACGTAACTATACTATAATATCCCAAATCTTCATGTAAGTAGTGTAAAACAATACAACATGTTTTAAATGTGTGAGTGTTGTGTCGATGTCGAACACCAGTTCGGAAACTGAATATTTTTTTTATACCACGGAGGGTAAGTAGAAAAAGTTGAATGGCTTTTTCTAGATGGCAACTTGTAAACTTCAGTTGGTAATCTGAAAATTGTAAAATAGGTATAATTTTCACATGTTTAACTTTTACCCTGGACATCAATTCGCTTACACTTTGATTAGGAAATCACAAGAATTACTTTAAGGCTCTTCAAGCAAACATTCACGAGACTACACAAAAGCGGACCATCACCGGGATGCAGAAGTTTTTTCAGCATCTACAGACTACAATCTACAAAGATATAGCATTATTGCGTCCACCGAAGCGTTGCCGACATCGCGTAGTGTACTTGTGTGGGTAACCGACATAGTCAGGGACCTTGTCGAAGTCCGCGAGCTGGGCGATCTCCTCCCAGAGGCTGAGCATGATATGCTGGTACTTGGAGAGGCGCGCGGCGCTGCAGTCGCCCTTGCCCTCGAGCACGCAGGTGCGCAGCGCCAGGCAGTGGAAGTCGTGCGCGTCCAGGTAGCCGTTGTTGTCGATATCTGGAGACACGTTTAACAACGATTAGAAAGGTGCGTGACTTTCTTTGATTTATAGGACGCCATGTGATTTTGTCGTTACAGCCTTTGGGCATTGTAGACGGTGCGCCAGTAGCAGTGACCTCTGAGTTGTTACCAAATAAAATATAATGGTCAAATGGTCTATTTCTCTGTGGAATGCGCTTCATCAGGATGGCAACCAATCATTTATCTTTTAAAATTAAGTTCGCGAGTACATTCGAAAGAGGCTGGCAGTTTCGTCACAACGTTAATGTTTTCTCCATTCTTTGTCTTTTTATTTTAGTTTAACCGTGTTAATGTCTATTTACATATACATATATTGGTATATATTTATAGTATTTTGATATATATTTATAATATTTTATATATCCTTGTACCTAGTTTATCTTAGTATTAAATAAAAAATTGCAGATTATATGTATACACCAACCACTGTTTGTCTCTGCATCACCCAAAGGTTGACTTGTAGAAAATGCCTATGGCATTAAGTCCGCCTCTGTATTTTGTGCTTGAAGTATTAAATAAATAAATAAAGGGTCAATATGCTGTCAGTCTAATAGCATTTACGTGATGATTTAGCTATCATGTCAACACACGCCACCTGCGCTGAGGACAAGTGCGAGGTTCATTAACATTGTATCAGAACATGCCGATTCCCTGTCAGTGTCGCAACGAGTTAGCAAATGAGCCTCGGCTGCCCAGTTGGCTGCCACAGCATGTAAACAATAGGCAACTATTAATTTAATTGTGCTACTCATGCCAAAACCCAGGGATCCTTCATTTCACAATCGTTAGTGATTTTTCAAACAGCACTCTTAATATAATTGATGTCGATGATTGAGTGCGCGGGTGTTCTTCAACGTATAGTGGAAGTTTATGTACATCAATAACAGAATTTGCCAATCATAAGAATAGATTCAGTGTTAAAATAGTCGATGAAGACATCTGAGAACTTGGAAAGCACGTGTAGACCGATACGTAGCTGTCTATAGTTTGAACCAGCTGGGTAATTATTTGGGCAACAGACAACACAGTGGCTGAGAACTAATTGAAGATGTGAAGCTTGAGGGCCAAGGCCTTCAGTAGGTATTCGAAATTAGAATCGAACTGTAAATTAATCCGTGCTACCGGTTGACAACAACAAAAGTTAATAAAAATCAACGCCAGATCACGGTTTTACCTACAATGTTTTTTTTTTAGACAAATTAAAAGCGGAATCTATTTACAGCTCATTAGATAGTACTTACCCAAACTCTCGTCTAATGAATAGCTCGCTAGTCCGCATTTTAATACCATGCAATGATGTCTCAACAAGTGATAATTGATTAGATTACCTATCGGTATTGGGGAGTGGGCGTCAGATTTTGCTCATTGAGCACTGTAGCTGTCCTACAAATACTAGTTTAAGTGTCCTGGGGTATAGTAAAGTAGTAATTGTGAAATCTTGGCAGGCTCGACACACGATCTCGTGGGTGCGTTCCGTTGTTAATAGATTGATGACCGACTACCATTGCTCTACGAATTCTCCACAGGTCACTGTCATGTTCGATCTTTGCAGCTGTTAACTTTGCTCTAATGCTGTTCAGTCGTTAAAACTCCGGGTTCAGCTGCATCCGGTTAGACTGAAAGCTGACCTCTACATGGTAGGGAAATTGTTATGCACTCTGATAAGAAGGTAGTCTACCCCAGTGTGCAATCTCCAGATTATAAACACTTTAAAAAAATATATAGATAAATTGGGATGTAATTGGTCCTAATAAGTGCGAGGAGAATGATGATGGTCCAAATATTATGAGAATA
Organism: Eurois occulta; assembly: GCA_950022335.1. NCBI lineage: Eukaryota > Metazoa > Arthropoda > Insecta > Lepidoptera > Noctuidae > Eurois > Eurois occulta. The sequence continues at coordinate 15,958,698 of OX465495.1, read as the reverse complement.
TGACGATTCGAAATATGAAAAAAAAATTACTGTCACATTGTTGTAGTCAGTCGGTCGGTCTTAAGCACGACATGGTTTCATCCTGTAGTCGGGCAGTGTTATTTGGTTTTACCATTAGGAATTTTACAGTAGCAGCCTGGAGCACGCGAAATGTAGGTACCCATAATCTACCTTCTCCTAACCATCGGGCACAATTTTATAGATATGTAAGGGTCGCTTCTGCTGCTAGTGCTTATCATTATTAATTCGAGCCTATTGCCATCAACCGGGCAATAATCTCGACTCCGGGCCGACAATCTCATTTTACCCGACCCGGGAATCGAACCTCGTGATCAGTTGTAACGCTTACGATCACGAACAACGAGGAAGTTTTATTGTGTGCAACTAAACAAGTTGCGAAGGTGGGTATGTCATCATCATCCTACCATCATCAGCTTACAGCAGTCCACTGCTGGACATGGGCCTCACCAATCCCACGCCACTTAACTCGATCGATTGAATCAATGTATTGTAACCTTATTAAAAGTCTACATCTCAGCCTACCATCATCTGCTTAGCCTTTTCCCAACTATGTTGGAGTCGGTTTCCAGTCTAACCGGATGCAGTTGAATATCAGTATTTTAGCTGAGCTACTGCCTATCTGACCTCCACAACCCAGTTAGTACTGGGTAATACGATACCATTGTTAAGATTGGTTTTCAGACTTGCGCGCGGCCACTGACTACCTGTAACGACTGTCAAAGATCTGCAAATGACAGTCGGGACCAACGGCTCACATCTCCGCCTACCATTGCGAAATAAAATGTAACTGCTGGTAAAGTGTTCATACGGAAAACCGGGTCAAATCGACATATCGAATCTTCGATGTGGGTAGGAACGTTTTCCGTAACATCAGTTCAGTAACATTCGTAATTCCGTGTTTATTTAAACGCAGAGCCAATGTAATGCAAGCATCATTACAAAAAGTAATGGTTCTGCAAATTGCTATCTGTCTCGTTGATTCATCAGCATATCTAGACTGTGTTCATTCATATGAATCACTTTCCAAAAACTGTTGTTTGTTAGCTACCACGTAAAGTTGTATCTTCGTATACCATCATCTCGACAGGCAGGAGATTAATGATTTTTAAAAATGTAGACAACTAGCTGGGTCAAGTCCAACGATACACAACAATTAACCGATTGTTTGATACTATGTAAAATAAGGCGCACATAAAGGTTGTTAAAAGTATCTAGGTACTTCAGATGGTACCTATTTAACATAGAGAATATTATTATATAGTCTTTGCTATTTAACAAATTTGATTAAAAATAATTGTGACATTTGAATTATTAGACTGAATTAGTGAAAGAGGGGATCTCCTTGTTAAAATGAAGAAGTAGGAATGAGAAAACGTCTAGAGATGTGGAAATGAACCCAACCCACTGCCATAAACTGCTGGGCATTAGTTATGTAGGTTCAAAAGCAATATTTTTAAAATATTTTCTAATCAGCTGGCAAAATACATAACAACAAATATATGCATGGCAGCCGGGGTTTCCAGCCGACCGAAAAATATGTCTATCAACAAATGAATACAAGCAGTCAAACGTTACAAAAACTCACCGTAGAGATATCGCACAACAAACGCAACTCTGTTGTCCCAGGAGTACGCCATTTTGATTGATGAACTGTTTAGGGTGTTTAGTAGTTTCGAGTGTCGTTGTCCGGGGTTGGCTATAGCAAGCTTATAGTAGCGCGGCGGCGGTCGCGATTCAACTGACGGCCGCCGCCCGCGCCTCTCCGCTCCGAATAAACCAACGAAATAAAACAATATTACAAGACGACCACGTCACCAGGCGACACCCTAAATATCTACGCCACGCCGTGGACAACCAGCTAGCTGTTTGGCAGGGACACTACGGGCCCAGCTTACGGCACATTGGCCTCATCATTGCAAGGTCGTGGGTTGCATTACAGCGTATCTAAATTAAACCGACTTTTTATATCTACGACCAATCAACGGGTAATTATAACTGCAGTAAGTAAAATGACTAATGGGTATCACGTTCTCTACAGTTGTGTCGAGGTTCATTAATTGTATGTAGAAAGACATCCTCACGATGCTGAGTGGTGCAGTGTCCATTATCTCACCAGAATTCAAACCCTTCCAATATAAAAAAAAAAAATGGACTGAATCGCTAGGAGAGACAGCAGTCCTCTGTGTCTATTATCTCTTGAAATACATAAAATAACATCACGCCTATAGGTAATCCCCGAAGGCTTAGGCAGAGGCGTACTTAATAGTTATGTTAATAGTACACCCACATTTCACTAGTTATGTTTAAGTTCCATCATCCCATGTAATAAGGGCCTATTGCCACCAACCGGACACAAATCCAGACTCCGCGGCGGCTATTGAGACATTCCCAAACACAAAAAAAAATAAAAGGAAAAAAAACCAATAACAGTGGAAAAAACCCAATGACTGCCCGACCTCATGCTCAGCAGTCGCGCTGGCGAACACTAGAGCAACGAGGTAGTCCGCGATATATTTTCTTCTAAACTCTACTACTTATCTAATTTTCAAACTGAATCTATGACCAGCATAGTTCACTAGAATTGTTCTACAACAGACACGGGGTTCAAGTAGGTACAGTCGACTGCAGTGCAGTGGTATCAAATCCAGTATTAGCTAGCCTCACAATCTGTTATAGCTATTGAAACTCCATATTACGCTCAAGATCAAGGTCGACTTGCGGTTGGCTGCACCAAACGTGGAAAAGTCGAGAACTCTGATCTCTCAGTAGCTTTGTAACTATTGAGTTCTTATGTTTGTAATAGAGGTTTCATTAATACTTATAACAAAACTTCAGAATTAGTGGTGACAAGTAGTGACAACTTTTATCGACAGACGAGGATGGGCTGAATACAATTTCCCGAAGATCTATGAATCCCAGTACTGGCGTTAGGGCCACTGACGCCCCGGGCAAGAATCAAAGTCAAAGTCAAAGCATTTATTTCAATTAGACCATTACAGGCACTTTTGAAAGTCAAAGACAAAAAAGCTAAGCTACAGTCACAGACAAGGCATAATAACTTGCGAAAGTACTGTAGTTGCACATTCCAAATCGTAGATCTCTATGGAGAAGAATGGGCAAGAAACTCCATGGACACTCTTATAAATCAAAATATTGTTACAAAATCTTGGTTACATCATTCATGTTGAGATTATACATATATGTGAGAACGATGTACAAAGACGTGCACATTAAGAGCGTCGAGAGTAAAAGATTAAACTAACAATATAAAAATAAAGTAATTAAAATAAACCGTGGCAGTTAAGAGATGACCAGTCCCAACTGACAGCGCCCGTTCACGAACATGACGCATGGATCAGCGCCATTCAACTCAACCATATTGAAGGGAACTAAATGACCCGACACACCCGCCACCATCAGCGAGACATTTGAGTGAGCATGACATTCTCTCAGCCACCAGGACACATTCAAGTCAATGAAAGATAACAAAATATAAATGGTAGCTTTACAGTACATAGTACTCACACATGTGCTATGCAATTATATAATACTAAGAGATGGAATCTATACAATGCAAAGATATTTTACAATCTTCTGCAGATTGTAAAATATCTTTATATGATTGTAGAATATTGTGGCACCCACTAAGGAAATCATTATCAAGTGTTAACTTTTTGCTGAACCAATGTGAACATATCGTAACATTTACCGTGTCAGCCAGACCTCGGCGCCCCCAACAAATTTGGCGCGCCGGGCTGTCGCCCCATAGTGCCCCCCCTAACGCTGGCAGAGTTAGGGGGGCGCTGATGAATCCTATCATTCCCCTGCCTGTAGTTTAGTATTGATTTTGTTAGATTAAGATGAAAAATGATGGTGAAAAATGCGACTGCTGTTGGATCTCCCTGTGTTATTTACACGACACGGTGTTTAAAAACCCCTTGTAGGTATGCGGGACTTAAGAATAAGAAAATGTGGGAATATGCAGTTATGGCTGCCTTCTGGGAATTCAGGCGTTTAATATTGGATTTTTTTTGTAGTTCGTGCCCTTGGGCTTTTAGTATTTAAGTGAAAAAAAACATGTCATGCACCGTTGGCGTACCAGCTGTCTAAGTACCCAATGGCTTGCACGTGACGATGGCAAAAGAATGGACAGCACGTCTTTGTTTCTTTGGAAGATGGATAGGCTTTTAGTGTGGGACTTGACAAGTGTCTATATTCTTGAGCCATCACATCTTCCAAGCCCATCGTGCTGTGCTGGCGCTACCGCTGTGGCTGCGGAGAACTGGTTTATGTACCTATTCTACTCTTTGGGAGAACCTCAAATGGCGTAAATATAGTAGTAACCTTTGTGAAAACTACATTTTCGAGCCGTTTGGTGTTGATACTCTGGGGCCGTGGGGTCCGTAACGTGTGCTGTCGGCCTTTTTAAAGAAACTTCTAAACGCGTAGTTGACGCTTCCTGAGTTCCTGTGACTCAAGGAGTTGGTTTATAGGTTTATATATGTAGTTGTCTATGGGCTAGTTTTTACTTTGGCCAGAGGCTAAGTTTAGTGTTGCCATACAACGATCAGTCTCAAGTCTCAACAGTCTCTTGGCCATAGTACCGGGTACCAGCTGACAGTGTTGAGGAGTTTTTTTTATAGTTATTTTAGTTTATTTAATCATTTGTAATTTTATAATGAATTTAAAGTTTTCAAAAACTTATTTTAAAGAAATAAATCTTTTTAAGAAATCTGCATTCATATAATATAAAAGTACTCTGTGTCTGCGTTCCACTATAATTTACGAGTATTTTAAGCATTCACTTATTTCTGCGCTGTTTACACCTACGCAAAGTGTTATCAGACTATCCCACTTTTGTTGTCAATGTCAATGTCTTTCAACAATTCAAGTGAATGTAGACCATTATGTAGACAGTGGTGCACTAGAACTAGTCACAGAACATATTTTATTTATGCTTGACACTGACAGTAGTGGTATTTGATAAACACATCTTGTAAATAAAATACTTAATTATTTCGACTAATTACGAAATTTTAGGATTGTTCTAAACTTGTGATATTACTTTTACAATCCCTAGTTTTTTGTACTTATGACTAAAATAAGAATACTATAGTGATACATGGCAAAATGTCGAACAAACGCTACAGTAATTTTGTAAAAGCTAGTTCTCCTGAGCAGGAAGTTCAAGTATTACAAAACAGTGGCACACTAAGTGGTGAGGAAGCACGAAGACTATATCTTGAAGAAGTAAAACACGCAAAAGCATCAAGCAGCACGAAGACGTCTCATGTGTTAGAGAATAAAATAAGGGTTGTGAAACAAAAACAGGAAGATTATATATCTCCGACAAACAATGATTTATTTCTTACAGTGCAGAACAATGATATTGACACTCTGAAATGTGTTTTAGATAGATATCCGAATAAGATACATGTTGTTGATGACTATGGATGGAGTTTACTTATGATTGCTTGCCAGGCAGACTCAACTGATGCTGTAAAACTGCTACTAAAAAGGGGTATTGACATATCCATTAGAGATAAAGCTGGTAATTCTGCACGAAGCTTGGTGATCAAGAACAAAAACTATATATTAGCTGAAATATTAAATAGATACATACAAAAAGAAACTCCAAAAACTCAAAAGCAAGCAATAACTAAAGTTAAATCAAAAGAAGAGTTTACATGTGACATTTGTAATAGAACATTTCCTGACAGAGAAGAGCATTTATCTTCAACATTACACAATATCAGTGCAAGCAGAGGAAAGAAAATACCAGCAAACTATGTGTTACCAGCATCAAACAAAGGGTATCAGTTGATGCTAAAAGGTGGATGGGACAGGCAGTCTGGCTTAGGAAGGGACGGGTCTGGTAAACTATATCCCATCAAAACTGTACAGAAGAGAGACAGGAAGGGCCTTGGACATGCAAAACAAAAACTTGTTGACAAATCCCAAGACAAGGCAAAACATAAAAATAGACTGAAGTTGGCAAGAGACCACCACAGTGACAAATCATTTGAAATAAAGTTTAGGCGAGAGTTTTACTGAAACATGCTGTTTTATTTCCTTACGACTATCACAACAAAATATAAAATATACTTAAAACATTATTTCTAAATCTACACAATAAACTGCCATTGTCGTTTTTAGTTATTCATCCTAATTAAAATTATGATAGATTTACATCTATCATAGAATTATATTTATCTATCTCTTTAGATAACAAACATCTTAAGAGGATCAACAATTTATTATCTCATGTTACAATACCACTTTAACACAAATACTTGTAATGATAAAAAAAGTGATGTCAAATAGTTATAAAATGAAAAGACATCTGATAACAATATATATTATAGTATTTTGGTTATATAATAAAAATAATTGATGCAAAAATATATTTCATTTATTTAGTTTGAAAGGCACTGCACATAACATGAGCACAGATGTTCAGTTTTCCTTTAACAACCAGTAATACTTTTATTTTCAATATTATTATTGATGAGGTTTATTGGTACTTGCTTTGTGCACAGTTGCATACAAATAACTATACAATCTATGTCATGAATTAAATTCTGTTTAGCACAAACTCGAGAACTTATGTAATTATCATAAAAATAATATGTTTGTCAAATCGTATAGATTTAAAAGTTAAACTACTTTTGCTTACAACTAACTATGATACAATATATATTTTTTTATAATCAAACATCATTGTTGATTTTTATCAAAGGTTAGGGGCCACCCAGTTGAGGAAATTGATAGCTAGTTCAAACCCTACAAAACAGGCTGCATTGGCTGGGAAGGCCCTGATCATGACAGGTGCCACACCTTTGTAGAGGGCAGTTGGACCTTCTCTCTCCATCAGCTGTTTGAATACATCCCTCATGCCATTAGGGTATGTTCCTTCGGGAGCTGTTTGCAGTCTGCTCTTCAACACATCAGCCGGCATGCCTACCAGCCAGTTAGCTATTCCAGCGCAACCACCAGCCACTATAGTTGCCATCATCTTCAATTTAGCACTGGCATCCTGAGGGACCAGCACTTCTTTGACCCATTCATAAGTCATGAAGTACATACCACTGGCCGGCACATCCCTCAGTATTGTGGCCACACTGCCCTTGTATATGCTCCTCATTCCACCCTCTGCATACAGCTGCCTGGCACAGTCAACCATGCCTGAGTATTTCTGTGGCACATTACCACCTTGTTGAATCTGAAGAAGACATTTGATGCGTTCCCCTGGTGCCATTATAGATGTAGTGAAAATACCAGAGAAAGCACCCGCAGCAAACAACTCTGGTTTCGATAGAACTTGATCTTCATCTTGTTTAATCAATTTCTTTCCAAGTCCGAAGCCAAAGAAACTTATAGCGAAAATAGGGGCTACTCCAGTGAGGGGTGCTGACATACCCTTGTATAAGCCTCTGAAGCCTTCCTTTTGTATGGTCTTCTTAAAACAGTCATATGTGCCGCCGTACAAGGCAATCTCTCCCGGTTGGGGCACGGGCATAGTCTGTAATCTTACTTTTATCGTGTCCATAGGGTGACCCGCTAAAACAGTGCACACACCTCCAAAACCACCACTTAAAAAATATTTTACAGGGCTGCTGTTTTCCGACATTTTCGTTTCGTTTGTTCGTTCGGAGGAGAAAGGAAAGGTAACCTTAGGAAACTCGTTTTCAGTCGAAACACTTTGGAATAATTTTATAATCAACAGTTGTCTTGTCTAAAGTAAAATGTCAAAGTCCAAATAATTTGCGTTCCAGTTCCAGTCCAAATAAAATTCGCTTAAATTAAATAGCAGTTAAGAAAGTTTATTGTTTAGCTTTGATTTTAAGTAGCTGTTACTGCTACTTTTTAAAAACATCAGATAAAAGTAATGGTACACTTTGAACTAATAAGGCATCTTGTTTGTAAACTGCAAAGCAAACATTTTGAACTTGGTATGAAATCAAGGACCATAAATTGCATTCTTCTCGTGACCTAAAAAAAAAAGGACTGGCCCAGTTTTTGCATCTCAGTCTCTCCAACGGTGCCAAATCGACTACCCTTATTTTTATTATACTCTTTGAAATCGACTATCGGTACATCAAGGTGTTGAAATACCTATATATAAAAGTACTCTGTGGTGTTGAAGTGTTTGTACAAAAACGAATGTTCTGCCTCCTTGTAAATTATTTTTCCCTTTTTTATCTAAGTAGAAGCTAACTTTCAAAAACTTTGACAGTTTGTTATTTTGACGGTTTGTGTGGGAGTTTGACGGACCACCTGTCTTGTCTTGACTGACAGCACTCAGCAGTGGGTTTTAGACATGGGCAAAATGTATCATTGAAAAGAAAAGATAGATATGCATCTTTCAATCACTCGGATATGAATCACTCTTTTATATCTTTGTATCAGTATGTATCAGTAGCTCATTCGACACACGCAACGCGTGCGGCTCACTCATTCCAATAGATATAGTGATAGGTTTTTTGTTTGCTCCTTTCGGATATATTGAGCGGTTGCGATTGAACATTTTCTTTCTTTTCGTGCAAGTCGGCAAATGAATATACATTTTAAAAATAACTATAAGTACTTATTGTAGGTACAACCTACTTCTATTTCCATATATTGAATATATCAATAGTTTTTGTACTGACGTAGGTATATCAGTTTAAAATGGTCAAACACTTATTCTCGGTATTGAGAAAGTGCGACAGAACATTCTAAGTAGGGAGGTGCGAAAGAGATGTATTGACTTTCCGAAGAGACGCCGTGTCACCTGCCGCTCATGCTTGTGCGACACAGATACAAAAGGACGACGATTGAACGAGTTGTAAAAGATACACTGATACATTCGGATTTGAACTGATATAAAGAGTGAGTGATTAGAACGGATTGATACATATCTTTTTTATCTATCATTCCTGAGTTACCCATCTCTAGTGGGTTTTGCTCGTAGACAGAGAATGCTGTTTTGCTATAGAGCCAGTTGGCTAAGTACGTAAATAAAAACATTATTTTTAAGTAAGTACCCACCGATGATACAAAGTACCTCCCAGATGCTCGAACTAAGTTAATCTTCAAAAATGTCGTGTTCGAAAGAAGAAATTGAGAGAAAGCGCCTGGCTGCGCTACAGAAACGACAAAACCTACTGTCGAACAGTAACTCGAACCAAAATACTCCAACTAAATTAAACCCTGGTCATAATGAAAGCCCGCTGCCTTCATCATCAAATGGTGGATATAAATCGTTTAGCAATAACTCTAATAGAAATCACCCATACGCTAAACCTCAAGGAAGTAGGAGAAGTGAAGAGAATAATGTCCCTGTTGGCAAAGTGGTCAGTGGCACAGTGTACTTGATCTCCGAGGACAGGTTTGAAGTGAACCCCTCAGAGTTTTGTACACCCCTCATCAATATATTCAAGAGCTTGTCTTCTAAGAGTTATGGTAAGTTAATTTTCATTTACCTTCCTTTTGGTTCCTTCGACACGGTTGGCGCAGTGGTCAAGCGATTGACTGCTGCGCTGCATGTCGCGGGTTCGATTCCCGTACGGAACAAATATTTGTATGACCTACAAGTAGTTGTTCCGGGTCTGGGTGTTTTTCTATCTATAATATGTATGTATTTACAAAAAAAAAAAAATGTATATATGTAGTTTATCAGCCATCTAGCTACCATAACACAAGCATTAAGTTGCTTAGCTTGGGGCTAGATGGTGCTGTGTGAAAATGTCCAGGGATATTTATTTATTTATTTATTTACTTGAAACTCATTTCTGTAACCACTAGCAGATAATAAGATTAGTTAAGAAGTTCTTGTATTTTTTAAGATTAATTTCATGATAAACTTAATGCATGTGCATTGAAACAATGATGTTGGGCATAAAAACAAAAATCAATTAAATATCTTGTTTGTGTTTTCAGATTCAAAATCAAAGCTATGGAACTTCTCAATCAATGATTATCAGCTGCTGATGTCTAAAGTCGCACCCTTGGCACCTCACATAGTGCTAGGACCCATCCCACCATATGTTTTGAGGGTAACATTTCTTTCGCTTAATATTAAAAAAAAAAATAAAACAATCAGTTTCAAACTTTTGAAATGTTTTTTTTTTTGTTGTATTTGAGTCATTTTTGTTTGAGGTCCCGAAGTTTGCATAAACTTTAATTCTATTTGTTTATGTTCATTTTGCAAATGTGTCTTTGGTAGAATAGTAGTTATACCTTATGTCTACTTTTAATAATAGTGTTTTTTTTTTTTTATCTTGCTGCCATATCTCTGTATACAAGGTGGAAGGGACACCGTTTCTAAAACCATGTATTCAGTACCTCATTCTGAACCCTTCCATGTAGAAATTTTTCATTGGTAATTAAAAAAAAATCAGCTGTTCCATTATAATTGAAATGAATTTCTGTTAGGTTTAGAATGATGTACTGAATACACAGGAACTGTTTTAGTGTCAGTGTCTCTTCATGAGGGGCCCGCAAGGGCCGATTCCTGTCAGGGCTGCGGGACTGTTCGAAAGAGATACTGCGGCCCTGGAACATAAAGGGCAAAAGAAGCACATGGATGGTTTTTAGTCAGTAAAAGTTTGACACTCCCTTCCGCTCCGCCCAGAGCGGGAGGAGGCATTTGATGATTTCCCATCCGAAAAAAAATAAAAATAAAGTGTCAGTGTCTCTTCCACCCTGTATTATAAATGGATGTACATTATTCATATTGCGTACATTCCCATCACCACCTTGACTCCATGTTGATAAGTAGGTGCTGCGGGAGAATGCCACAGACCCCAGCAGTGTTGACTTGTCCCCCATCGAAGTCACCCTAAGACATAAACTAATGCCATTCCAAGAAGATGGGGTCAGGTAAGTGTCATAAAATACAGTCCTTTCCCAATTAGTTTTCCTATGATGGCAGTACTACATAAATAACCTTATTTTAATAGGAATAAAAATCACTTTATCACTGTGATATTGATATGATTCATATTCAGAGGTAAAATAGCTGTAATGGTAGACATTATTGCAAAAGAGTTAAAATTCAATGGTCAAACAGTAAAAAAAAACAAATTAAAATGAATAAGTGTAGGTTAATAGTCCTTCTTAACTTTTTCTCATCTGTTATTAAACACAGAGGCCCATGGGTGGCATAAAAACTCTGACACCAGGTTAGGCACTAACCACACGATAAAGAAAAAAAAAATTAAACATTTTAATTCAATTCATCCATTCATTTTATTTCAGACACAAACAATCCATAATTTTGTTAGTAGGTATACTTAAAAATAATGTATGTAATTAAATAATCAGAGACAAATACACACCACACACTAAAATTATAAATAAATAAATTAATGGTAATGATATATTATTTGTTTGACAATGGTATTATTTAACAAATTTATTGTCCTGATATATATATATATATATTTTTTTAATAATTACCATTGCCATTAAAATTGTCGTAATTCAAAATAGTTAATATTGTAAACCAATAACTTTTTTCAGATTCGGTATATCTCGACGTGGTCGCTGCATGATAGCTGATGACATGGGGCTGGGCAAGACGTTCCAGGCGCTCGCCATCGCCAGTTACTACCGACACAACTGGCCACTGCTCATTGTCACCACATCCTCGATGAGGTTAATAGCTTGAGATGGTTGTCAGTGTCGACATCGTCCAAACCAAGGCTCAGCACCACTTATAGCATAGCCCAGTACCTGAGTACCAAGCATATCATAGCCCAGTAGCGCCAAATCGTCGCCACCACTGTGCTTATGATGGCCCAGCACCACTTATATCAAAGCCCAACATTCCCTTGTTCGAGGCCCTTGAATCCTAATTTACAGAGCGATACCATGCCTATTGACCATAAAGAAAAATACTATAACTTGCAGGGATACATGGCATAACAAGATACAAGAGCTGTTGCCCTCTGTACCTATGATGAACATAGCGACGCTTACCAGTGGGAAGGATACGCAGTTCGTTGCTGATAAACAGGTCTGTGGTATAAATAACTTGATAACACTAAGAATTTGCATTGTTTCACTTGTCACTGCAAAAACACCATTAACGCGCATAATAATATGCTTTTCGCGTAAGTGTTTTATTACCTAATCACAGAAAATATCTCTTTTTAGCTATTGTTATATTTATAGCAGGCTATCTCTGTGTCTGTAGCATGAAAACCATTTTAAATTTGTATATTTTAACGGATATGACGTATTCTTTCAGACGGAGGTCGTGATAGTAAGCTACAAGATCACCAGCATGTACACGGATTTACTAAAGAGTAAAAAGTTTGGAGTGGTTATTATAGTAAGTACCTAAGTTCACCTTGTCTTCTAATATTGCAATGATTTATTGAAAGTCCATCAAGCAGCAAATTTGATTCAAATCCGTTATTATACATATACCATAACATTCAAATCAAATCAAATCAAAATATTTTTATTTCACATAGGCCTACATGGGCACTTATGAAACGTCGACAAAAAGGTGCACAGTTCGGGTTGGTCGTTTCCTATGGAGAAGAACCGGCAAGAAACTCCATGGTTACTCTTTTAAAATGATTAGATTTTACAATATTATCATGTTACAGCAATAACATTTTGCCCGACCTGGAAATCGAACCCAGGATTTCATTAGCAGCAGTCGCGCTAGTGACCACTAAAGCAATGAGATATTTATAATATAATCTTGCTATATTTCGTAGTAGTTGTTCCGGGTCTGGGTGTTTTTCTATGTATAATATGTATGTATTTACAAAAAAAAAATGTATATATGTAGTTTATCAGCCATCTAGTTACCATAACACAAGCATTAGGTTGCTTAGCTTGGGACTAGATGGTGCTGTGTGAAATGTCCAGGGATATTTATTTATTATTATTTATTTATTTCAGGATGAATCTCATTACCTTAAGTCTCACAAAGCACAGTGCACAATAGCCCTCGGCAGCATCACACGACAATGTCAGCGCGCGATCCTACTGAGTGGCACCCCTGCCTTGAGCAGACCAGCAGAGTTGTACACTCAGCTGACGTTGATAGAGCCCGGCCTCTTCTCATCATATACTGAGTATGGTAAGTACCACGTGACAGTGTGAGTACTGACTGGCACACACCGAGCAGAACAGATTTTATAAAGAAAATTCAAAGACAAAAATTGACCAACCCGCACTAGGCCCGCGTGGTGGATCACAGAGAAAAGGCTGGTCCCAATAGTCTTTGTGTCGCTGACATTTGATTAGCCCAAAACTTCGTTACCTCCACGGCTTCGTCGGTCGCAGCGGTGTGGGTGTGGACCTATGTCGCAAACTATACTCTACCTTCTATCCTGCCCAGCATAGCATAATCAGCCTATAATGTTCCCACTGCTGGGACACACGGCCTCCTCTCTAGAGAGGGAATGGGCTATAATCCACCACGCGGGCCCAGTGCGGGTTGGTAGATGTCGCATGTCTTCGAATTTTTGGTTCTAAAACATGCCGGTTTCCTCACGATGTTTTCCTTCACCGTTTTGAGAGCAGTGGTGATGAAATAAATTACACAAAGTAATGCGCCTGCCTGGGTTCGAACCCACGACTTGGTGTTCGTTCGTCGGGGCCGCCACCACTGCTCTCTGCTCTGCTATCCTGCCCACTGAGCCCTAAATCATTAGTATCGTTACCGGTTACAGGCTTAAGATGCATTTATCAGACTGTTGACAATGATAAAATCATTTTTTTTTATTAATCAAAACACTGTTACACTATTACAAAACTCAAACATACCACACAAACCATCGTGGGTTTAACAGTGGTATGCCAGACACGGCAACTCGGTGTTATACCAGGTACACGAAATAATATACAGATAAAAAGTATAGGAAAAAGCATAGATACCAAAAAGACACGTCCTAGATTGTACCACAAGCTAGAAAGTATCTCTTTAGCACCTTCGAGCAATTTTTTACATTTATTGAACCCATCGCCTTCTTGTTGCCCTTGTTCTATATTCGTCGGGGTCAGCGCAACTATGTTTTCTTCTCCCATTCTCACTTCATAAAATAAAAACGCATAATGTAATTTCCAGGCAAGAGATACTGCGACGGCAAACAGACTAACTTCGGGTGGGACATGACTGGCCAATCAAACTTGCCTGAGCTGCAGATCATACTGCAGAAGCGGTTCCTCATAAGGAGGACGAAGGAGCAGGTGCTCACGAAGCTAGAGGAAAAGACCAGGTAATATTTTCTACAATTTTACAGATTTAATTTGTATGAATAAGTTTGAAAGATTTGCTGGCCTTAGATGGTAATCGAGAAAGATTCTTAAACGACTAGCATTTAAAATACTTATCACAAAGGACATGGCTAAATTGAAGTATGGACGACTGCCCCCGCAATGAAAACGCATGTATAAACATGGTACCTAGCAATATGTAATGCTAAATAGCTGAAATTAGTATTTTATAATTTAAAAAGGTTCAGGAACTTTTAATATTTGCACAATCCTAAAAACAAAATCGCTCAACTCCTACGACAAAGGTACAAAAACTTCAAACAATGACATTGCTATAAACTTTTATCTAGGCGTTTTAATGTGTCTGCGACGATTTTTATTGATAATTGTGTTTTTGACTGGCGATTTTGCACTAAGGTACTTGAAGTAAATATCTACATAGGGGTAATTGCAGCAAAAAAAAAAACTTGATACATTTTGGTAATGCAATATGTCTCTTCCCTAGCTGTCAGTATTCCTTGACCTTGTCATGTCAAACCAAAACAAAGCATAAAAATACAATTAAGAAACTTTTTTATGTTTATTAGTTCACGAAAGTTATAAGAAATTATTAAACACTAAATAATTCATGAATTAATATTTAAATATTACTGGTTAGTGTGAGGTTCCTATTTGTGCTAGTCATGTTGGGGGCAGTCGTTTAGCCATCTCTTTTTAACCACGGCCAGTGACGCTCCTATGACTGAAAAGGGAAAGAATAACTACAAATTGAATTCGAGCCAGCCCGCGATGCTGAACAGCCCTTAAATAATCTCACTCAGCTCCTGTCTCTTTGCTGCCCTCCGCAGCGACGCCCTAAGCCGAGGCTCGTACCTCACAGGAGATGCCCTAGCCCGCCGTCGCTTAATTTATAAGTTTCATGCCCCTGGCTGGAGGCCTTACTCACAAGGGATCTACAAGGCAGCCTCATAGGTAGAACTGCGAGACCATTCATAAAAAAATATAATTATATAAATTGATCCTAGCCATTGACTGTTTCGACTGTCGTAACGTATGGTGTTTCTGATTAAGATTGTTGCCCAGTTCGATTCCCATAAATAGGTCCGGTTTCTACCAAAGCGGGCAATACGAGCGGGTCGTTGTGGAGACGTGCAACAGACTAGAGACGCGATGTTGATTTCTACCAATCCAAATGATCGATTCCCGCACATCTCTCGCTCCACTTGTCTGGTGAAAACCGGGCCTTTTCATATATTTTCAAACCGTTAACAGAGAGACAGTACTCCTAGACCAAACACTACTGAACCACGGCCAGGACACCGACAAAGGCCTGTCGGACATGGCGGAGGCCTACAAGAGCTGCAAGTCGTCCGACAAGCACGCCGCGCTCATCACGTACTTCAGCGAGTCCGCAAGGGTCAAGATACCGGCGATATGGTCAGTATGTGCAACATACCGGCTAAAATTAAATATAACTTTTCTGGTCTATTGTTAGCCTTATCCTACGTGTCGTGTGTATTACAGCAAGTACCTACCCAAGTAGCAAAATAATGTCATATAAATGGTACGTTTTTATTTACCTTTCAGCCATATGAAAATGGCATCAATCGCATGTGACTAACAGAGTGATGAATATAAACGTTGATGGATGGAGAGGGAGAGGAAGACCAAAGAAACGATGGATGGATTGTGTGAGGAATGATATGAAAGATAAAGAAGTAAATGATAGCGTGACGGTTGACAGAGGAGAATGGAAGAAAAAAATGTTGCGCCGACCTTAAATAACTTGGGACAAGGGCAGGAAGATGATGATGAGCCATATGAAAATGGTTTTATAATAGTTTTTAGGGTTCCGTACCCAAAGGGTAAAACGGGACCCTATCACTAAGACTCCGCTGTCTGTCTGTCTGTCTCCAGGCATAAACGTTGATGGATGGAGAGGGAGAGGAAGACCAAAGAAACGATGGATGGATTGTGTGAGGAATGATATGAAAGATAAAGAAGTAAATGATAGCGTGACGGTTGACAGAGGAGAATGGAAGAAAAAAATGTTGCGCCGACCTTAAATAACTTGGGACAAGGGCAGGAAGATGATGATGAGCCATATGAAAATGGTTTTATAATAGTTTTTAGGGTTCCGTACCCAAAGGGTAAAACGGGACCCTATCACTAAGACTCCGCTGTCTGTCTGTCTGTCTCCAGGCTGTATCTCATAAACCGTGATAGCTAGAAAGCTGAAATTTTCACAAATGATGTATTACTATTGCCGCTATAACAACAAATACTAAAAATTAAAAAAAAAATATTAAAGGGGGCTCCCATACAACAGATATGATTTTTTTTGCCGTTTTTATAGATAATGGTACGGAACCCTTCGTGCGCGAGTCCGACTCGCATTTGGCCGGTTTTTTATTTAACATAACGCGGGTTTGGGCGCAGATTATTTAACATTTAAATCTTGTAAGGATAACGTTGCACGTAGACGTTGTTAAGTTTAACTAGTAAGGTTTGTAATAGTTTCTAGTAATACTCTTACATAACTATAACATCGTATAGACGTTTTGTTAGGCTGGTGGTCGGTCAGTGGTGCAAGCTAGACAATTTGTGTGACAATTTATTATGTCGTGATAAAACTTACAGAAAGGTATAAGTCAAATGGTTTAATAATCATTATTATTTATTAATTTAATGTAAAGAAAGCTTATCGTGGTGGAAGATGAAGAGTGGTGACTTATGCATGGGAATTTATAAGTTTCGATGATATGTATGGTTATCTTTGTTAATATTATAATGGGCCTTCATAATATTGGTGGTTCAATATTGCTTATAAAAATAAAATACATTATAATTAGCTCTAGAAATGGGATATTTACCATGTCCACTGTTGGGTATTTTTCGGCTCAATCTTTATCCAGTCGATTGTAAACCTTATCTACTAAATACTACGTCTTTATTTCCGTAGTAAGTACATCCACCAGCTGATCGAGAGTGAGAAAACTTAAAAGTTCCTCGTATTCGCTCATTATAGCTCGGTCATCGGCGCGTTCAAACTCAATCAATTCTCAACCTTATCCCTTACACAATATGTCTCTATTTCTGCAGTAAGTACATCCACCAGCTGGTCGAGACTCGAGAGTGAGAAAACTTAAAAGTTCCTCGTATTCGGTCATCGGCGCGTTCAAACTCAATCAATTCTCAACCTTAT
Organism: Eurois occulta; assembly: GCA_950022335.1. NCBI lineage: Eukaryota > Metazoa > Arthropoda > Insecta > Lepidoptera > Noctuidae > Eurois > Eurois occulta. Next base: position 15,941,249 of record OX465495.1, on the reverse strand, counting down.
CCCTTACACAATATGTCTCTATTTCCCCAGTAAGTACATCCGCCAGCTAGTCGAGAGCGAGACAACGCGCAAGTTCCTCGTGTTCGCGCACCACCGCTCCGTCATCGACGCGATCTGTCTTACACTGGACGAAGCGGAGGTGCACTACATATCCATCGTTGGATCTACTCCCGCTAATTCTAGAGCAGTAAGGACTCATTAGTAACTACAGGACCTTTTCTTAATTCGTTAGAGAAACTTCACACCGTCAACAGCAATACCGAGAGAAGTGGAAAGAGTGGGGAGGGTGTTGTCCAAGTGTGGGACAGTTCAGTCATACCTACATGAGTCATCATCTGCCTAGCCTTGTCCCAACTATGTTGGGGTCGGCTTCCAGTCTAACTGGATGCTGCTGAGTACCAGTATTTTACATGGAGCGACTGCCTATCTGACCTCCACAACCCAGTTAGTACTGGGTAATACTATACTCCTTGGTAAGACTGGTTGTCAGACTTTTTGGGGCACTGACTACCTGTAACGACTGTCAAAGATCTACAAATGACAGCCGGGACCAACGGCTTGACGTGCTTTCCGAGGCACGGAGGAAACTCGGTATGTAATGGGTGGTCACCCATCCACAGACCAACCTAGGCAAGCACGGCTTAACCTAAAGATCGATCTGAGCGGCTGTTATTATTTTGCCACGAGCCTATTATATTACCTACATGAGTATAGTAATTTAATATCATAATTAGAAATCGAATATTCAGATGCATATTTACCTACAGTTTGAGTGTTGACAAGGTATAGAGCGCGCGTCAGTACGGAAAAATCCCAGTTTATTTAAATACATAGTTTTTTTTTTGTCCTATTCGAATATATTCAGCAGCAAAATTTAAAAATCGTATAATTTTATATTTTTTACGTGTTATATTTTCAACAAATTTCTTGTCTGGTTTTAAATAGATTTTAAATATTCATTATGCTTACGAATACTACATTTTATACACACTGTATTATTTATAAAATACCGCGATCCCAATAAAAATTGGCATTTTAAGAAGCCTTTCATAATTTTGTACCAGCCGGGAAAAAACGTACTTTAGGTAAATATGCATCCGAATATCCGATCTGTAATTATAATATATTAATATCATGTATTATTTTATTTTTATTATTATTTTTTTTAACTTGAGAAACAACGTGCGACATAGGTTGTTGACCCTGTGATCCGCAGTTTAGTTTTCATTCTTAAACTCTTACGACTTATTTCACTTTATGCGAAATGTAATCTTTGTTTCCAATTTATATTATTTCAAACACCATCATCAATAGCCCGACTTCATGAAATAAACTATGACAATGCCACTATTAATTGATTTCTGAGTGAATCATCTTATTGAAAAGAAACAGTAATTTACACGGAACTTTTTACTGTGAATCATTAGTGCCTGGCATAAAAAAAAATGAATTTGTAGCTGCAAATGGAGTTAAATGCGAGGGTACCTAAACTACCTAATGCGGGGTCCCTGTCATGATAAATGAAGCCTTGAAATACGGTTCTAATCCTCAGGAGCTGGTAGACAAGTTCCAGACCACAGCTTCCTGCCGCTGCGCAGTGCTGTCCATCACGGCTGCCAACTCCGGCATCACGCTCACTGCCGCCGACCTCGTGCTGTTCGCCGAGCTGCACTGGAACCCCGGGGTGGGTAGCGTCACAGAGCTACGACAAGTGGTCCCGTCCACGTGTGCTGACGTAGTATATGTAATGTGTGCAGATCCTGACGCAGGCGGAGTCCCGCGCGCACCGGCTGGGCCAGACGCGCGGCGTGTGCGTGCGCTACCTGCTGGCGCGCCGCACGGCCGACGACTACATGTGGCCCATGCTGCAGGGGAAGCTTAACGTACGAACCACCTGACCAACATTACTCGAGACGCGGTGGGATTTCGAACTACGATTGAAATTAAATTTGACAGAAGTGTGAGGTTTTTCTAAGCAAACAGCGCTGGCCTGATGTCTCAAGTTGTGTTGGTCAAATAATGCACTGTCATACAAACAGGTCATGACCTATTAAGACCAACTGCTTAAAACTGCTTTTGCTTCTGGACCCTCGCCCCTTATAGTAGTGTTGAGTGCAGGAAAGAGACGGAACTTGACATCCTGTATAGCTAGGAATATACATTGTCTTTAATCTCGCATTTTCAGATGGAGAAACAATGTGTCCGGATCCTCCGTTCCACCCGAAATGGGAGAACCATTTCGGGTGGTCCATCGTCCAATCCGACGAATTCTACTGCAGCTGACTTGCTATTTAGTTCGTGTGCCAACGTGTAGATAGATGTCGTTTTTTTATTAATAAGACGAATTTATGTTTCAGGTGCTCAACAACGTAGGATTAAGTAGAGATACATTTGAAGACTCGACATTAAAACACCAGGTAAATGTTCAACTTAATTTATAAAGGGTCAAATAAATTAGATAGCGAAATCTGTAGACGTGATGAGTATCGATATTTAAACACGATGAAACTAAATGCTAACATATTATAACATCACGCCTGTAGTGACCGAAGGGTTAGGCGGAGTGTGTCTAATGGCACACCTACATTTCAACAGCGATGTGACAAAAAAGAACGAATTTTCTCAAATCATTACTCAAGCAACCACAATAACTGCGGTCGTTGACCTAAAAAAAATCATCAAATCTTTTTGTTTTTCATTTTCGTTAGAAATCGCTACTGTTCACGTATGCGGAGTTTTGCTAGTGAATTTAGTTTGACCCTGTTTAGTTTTTTTGGGGCCATCATTTAATCAATTGAGGTTTTTAGGGCACTTTTATACCCCTTCTTCCGTCTAGGTAACACAGTGTAAGGTTTTAGACCGCCCACATCCCCCTCAAAAGAATTTAAACGTTTCCTTTCTTTTTTTGTACACAAAAAAAATCACGTGATTGTTACTCTATCCCATCTTCCCCCCATCGTGATTGATCGTGTTTGCTTTCTGACCCCATCCCTTGTTTTGTCCTTTAAAGACCCCTTGACAACTTTTAAACCACATATTTTCAAATTCAATACCTTTAACAAACTCCTTTCTTTCTAGGAAAGCAAAAACAACATTTCCCAGTACTTAACATTAACACCATGTACAATACCGAAGAATAAGAACGATTACATCCCGGGCACTAATATAAGGAAAGATTCCATTAAAGCGGATACGTCCGGTGATCAGCATGATGAACACAAACAATCATCGATTAGCAACGGTGACGATATTGATAAGTCGTTTTTAGATGATGATGAAGATGATGAACTGCTCGCTAACCTAGATCTATGAAAGATAACGTGATATTTATAAATGCTTTCGTATCAATTTGCTGTTTTATTTAACTAGTTTTAATTCCAATGCGTCTATCCTTTTAGCATCATTCTTTATCTTAGCGTATCGATGGCAAAAAGTTCAATGTTATGTTTAGCCCAAAACTCAGCCATGCGAACCCCGCTCACTGATGCAGTAAGTAGGTCATGAAATGCGCAGGTGATAGGGCATGCGGTGCAAGATGTAACATCATAAAGATACTTAGAAACGTTTTCTGAATGTACAAATAACATAACGCCTATAATCCCCGAAGGCTTAGGCAGAGGTGTACCTAAAAGTACACCCACATTTCGCCAAATATGTTTAATTCAGACCCATGTAATAAGGGTCGAGCCTATTCCCTTTGCCGTTGCCTATTGCCTTCCTGAATATGATTAATTGACAACACAAGATATATGTGACTAAAAGGAGAGGAAGGCCAAAGAAAAGATGGATGGATTGTGTGAGGAATGATATGAAAGAGAAAGGAGTAAATGATGCCGTGACGTCTGACAGGGGAGAATGGAAGAAGGAACCGTGTTGCGCCGACCCAAAGTAGAATGGGACAAGGGCAGGAAGATGATGACAGGACATTTGACATTCGTTATATTTACGTATGGGTTATGAAATATCGCTTTGTAAATATTAAGGTCGATTGAGAAAAAACAAGTAGATACAAAATAGTACTATGTACAGACGCCAGCACATCAAGCTACTCTGCACGGTACATAGACTGGTCTAAAAACCCGCACCACGAGTACCGTTGGACGCGTTCGTTAACACAATCGTCCCTCATACTGCGGTGGGATATTTTTTTTGATTATTTATACAACAATAATATTTTATAAATTTGATTTATTTATGTAACATTTACGGTCAATGTCATATTTACATCCATGTGGTAATAATATGTTTGTTATTATGCATAACGACTAAACTATTACCCTGGACGGTGGATCACTTGGCTCGCGGGTCGATGAAGAACGCAGTTAACTGCGCTTCATAGTGTGAACTGCAGGACACATTTGAACATCGACATTTCGAACGCACATTGCGGTCCGTGGAGACACATCCAGGACCACTCCTGTCTGAGGGCCGGCTGTATAAAATACAAAGATTTTCCACTGTATCACTAAAAACCGGCCATGTGCGTGTCGAGCCACGCACAAAATAGGGTTCCGTAGTTTCCCATCAAAATATGCGGACACTTTCTACGGTCCGATTTACCTCCGAAGGATGATTTTCAGGGGCGTAGCTAACGCCGTATCTGCCGTATCATTTATACGGGGCCCCCGAGCCACGGGGGCCCCCAACGTGCGTGAGCAAAAATTAATAAAAACGTCTCAAATTTTTTTTAAATTCAGAAATGACAAAAATCAAAAAAAGCAATTTCTTTCATAGAGGCACTTTAGAAAAACTAAAGTCATCATCTGCTATAAATGATTTAATAAATCAGTTTGCCGAAAAAAGGCAAGGAAAGTGTATATTTAATTTGAATTTTTTGTAAAAATTTTGGAAAAAGTGACATAGATAATTATTATGATGAATAAAATATTTCTTGTAATTTTAATGCAAACATTTTTTTTTTCTTTTGTGAGAAATCTTTACCTTTCCTAAGGGCCCCCAAACAAATTTTTATACGGGGCCCCGCGAAGGCACGCTACGCCACTGATGATTTTATTGTAATAACTAGCTGTGCCCGGCATGCGTTACAATGCATGTTTTCCTACCTACTACTTTCACTACCCTATCTACCCTACCTACCCTAATTTTCCAGAATTTTCTTATATATATTTTACATGGAGCGACTGCCTATCTGACCTCCACAACTTTTTGGGGCACTGACTACCTGTAACGACTGTGAAAGATCTACAAATGCACATCAAGCTACTCTGTCAAATTTCTTTAATAGATTTTCCACTGTATCACTAAAAACCGGCCATGTGCGTGTCGAGCCACGCACAAAATAGGGTTCCGTAGTTTCCCATCAAAATATGCGGACACTTTCTAGGGTCCGATTTACGCTATCTACCCTACCTACCCTAATTTTCCTGAATTTTCTTTGCTATAAACCTCACGGAGCCCGAGACCTTTCCAACGAATGCAAAACCGTGGAAATCGGTTCGTGCGTTCTGGAGTTATAGCGTCAGGAAGGAAAACCCGACTTATTTTTATATAATTGATGATAAAAACTTACATTTGCAGTTGAAAAACCTGTGCTCCCATACATTATGTATAGGAAAATATGTTATCGAAGTACATTTTATAAGTTGGTCGACTAATACTTGTAAACAAAATACGCGCATTTGACGTGGAGTTGCGGACACCAGCCCGTTATACAATACAATACAATACTTGTAAACTTGTAAAGCCTACTTAGCTGTGATAGTTTTCCTTTTAACCGTTATTATAATACTAGCTGTTCGTCTCGGCTTTGCACGGGTGCCTATGTTACTCACCGTGAATGTAGCTTTCCAATGGTGAAAGAATTTTTGAAATCGGCACAGTAGTTTTTGAGTTTATTCATTACAAACACAAACACAAAAATACAATTTTTTCCTCTAGATAATATTAGTGTAGATGACCGTGAATTTTTTCACGCACCCAAACAACTGTTTAGCTGGTAGAGGGGGGGACACTTGAGTCCAACAAAAATGTGCACTTTGAAGCTTAATATTTCACAAACGAATCAAACATTAATTTAACAAACTCGCATTTTTTTTAAAGACCTATCCAACGACATCCCACACTATGGAGTACGCGGAAAAAAAATACCCACTACGTGTAGGTACTGGAGATACCCTAACAAAATGCTTGTCTAGATTTTATTTTACCACTTTGTTTGTAGGAACTACTCAAAAATTTGAACCGTCAGTGGACAGTGGCTCGTCTGTGAATTTAAATAATTAATTGTGCCCCTGTGTTAAAAAGGCGGCCTTGTTCTACACTTAAGGACATTCATACTCAAACCTTTCTTCACGATATTCTGCGATATAATTTATATTATGAGTTAGGGGCCGCATTAATCACGTGAGGCGCGAAAGGGGGGGAGAGCGTTTGGCAAAAATCACGAAATATCACAAGGGTAGGGTAGTAAGATATCACGTGTATTTATTTTTTCGTCAAACGCGCGATGCGATTTCTAAACAAAGTTGTTAGTATTGAAGAAAGCCTTGCTAATCCGTGGTCCGAAGACAATGATTAAATGTGTTTATGTACAATAATATATGTTTTTCGCATGATTACACCATTCCTTTAATATTATTTCTATGCCAGTCAAAAACAACCTGCAACCTTTCTGTCTAGACATATTTTGTATCATGGTCCTTAATTTCAGAATAAAATTAGATTATACTTTATACCTGTATTTAAAGATAATATTCTAAAAATTTTAAGATTCTTTGTAGGTACTAAAAATACACGTGATTTTGGGAGGGGGGGGGGTTAGTCATAAACCTCAGTACGTATCATCAAGGGGGGGGGGTAAAAAATGCTAAAAAACATCACGTGATTAATGGACGGCCCCTTACTTGTTAAAGTTGAATTGTCGCAAAATAATATTGTGTGCTTTCCCATAGTTACTTTGAAAAGTTGTCAAACAGGAAAAACAATTATTTTCACATGCTGAATAAGCATGTTCATTTTCTAGTAGGTCACTATAGTGACAGGCTTCTAAGTATATCTAGATAGCAACAGTTTTGTTGGTAAACTTAAGTCGGCAAGGGGTAAAGTGTATCTACCTATTAGTTGCAGACGCAAAATAGCTGGGCTATTAGTTTATAATATTCACTCAGACATAAGTCGTATGTCAATGTTTAGTTCAATTATTAACACCGACTAATTATATATTAGTAATAATACTAATAATTATTTTTACAATTACTGGGGAGATCCATGTGTATCTATAGAAGATCCTGGAATGGGGTCCACTGGTAGTAGGATCTCATTCAGAGGCGTATTTAAAGATTTGGCGCCCCGGGCCAGCTAGCTTTGCCGCCCCATTCATTTAAGAAAAAAAAACGTGTTATTGGTGCGAATTAAAAAATGAAAAAAAAAAATCTTAAAAATGAACCACTCATTTATTCACTTTATTAGGTACTTAAATATTTACATTTTTTTTCTGTGTACAAATTGGTTGACAAAATCGTCGAATGACGCTGTCATAACTTATAGCGTTTGTCAGCGACGATATTATCGTCGTGCCACGTATGTCTATGAGGCCGTCTCCACAAACGAGAGAATCGCGGCGATAGTTTCGCATACAAATACGTGGGACGACGATAATATCATCGCGATTCTCTCGCTCGCGGAGACGGCCCCTTATAGTGGAACGTAAATAATTCTTTATCCTTTTGAGTACAGAAAACGAACGTTATGCACTGCAATTCGTCACTGCGGTGCAAAGAAAAATGCGTAATGCAATCTCTAATATGGAAAAGCGAAAGAGGAGGTTATCAATACGTCAGATTTTTTTTTGTGTAGTATGTTCAAGTATGTTCAGCGATATCTTCGCCAATTCTGAACCGATTTCGATGATTCTTTTTTTTGTTTGGAAGCAAATTATTCCGCGGTGGTCCCGTTTAAATTTGGTGAAGATTGATGCTGGTCTTCAGCGATAAGCATGTATAAGATGCCTGTATAAAGGCTATTTGAATTCAAATGTGTGATTATCTACTAGCACTCAAGAGAGCGGACGTATGTATTAGCGTGTATTTTATTTATTACATGACGTAAAAATAGTATTCGAGTGGTCTGTGACCTAGATATTGAATCGCATTTTTGTGCTTAGTTTGTGATTTACTTTGGTGAATAACAAGTAGTTATGAGATATATCTAAGAACTAACTAAATATCTCAAATATTGAAAACAGCACTCTGAGTATTCCACCTCCTAGCAGCCCTTCGACCAAACCTCAAACACCTTACCATGCGGCAGAAGAAAGATTAGAAGCAGTGGAAACCAGCGATATTAGTAACTGGTTGACCTCCATCGACAAATGCCTGAATGAAGTCTGTCTCATTGCTCAGGAAGGAAAGCTGAACTCCGAACAAAAGCTAAGGATCAATGCCCTTTCGCTTATTAAATTATTATTATTATTAATAAATAAAATAAATAAATAAATATCCCTGGACATTTCACACAGCACCATCTAGTCCCAAGCTAAGCAACCTAATGCTTGTGTTATGGTAGCTAGATGGCTGATAAACTACATATATACATATTTTTTTTGTTAATACATACATATTATAGATAGAAAAACACCCAGACCCGGAACAACTACTTGTAGGTCATACAAATATTTGTTCCGTACGGGAATCGAACCCGCGACATGCAGCAATATGTTGCAACTTACTCAATTGTATTTAAAACACTTGTATGGTAGCTAAAGCCATATTCATTAGCAACAAGATTAAATCCGCCGATAATAAAATAAAGACGGTTTGGAAAATTATCAATAGTGAAGCTACTAGAAATAAAAAATATAATAATGATATCACACTCGAGAATTCACGTGGTCTTCTAAGCTCTAAAAACGAAGTTGTGCAAGAGCCAGCACAGATACTCATAGAGAGGCCATGGTGGAGCGAATGAATTTGACCCTTTTTTTTTGGGATGGGAAATCATCAAATGACGTCAGCGTAGCAAACGACGCTGACGCCGCTAGGGAGGTCGGTGCGCAGCACCCAGTCGTAACCGATGTTCCACAAGGGCGGCCCTAGAACCGATCCCTGTGGAACACCGCATGACATCTCTCGCCGGTTCCATTCTCCGCTGTGACCAGGGTAGATGACGGCCCTGTCCGTCAGGTAGTCCCCGACCACACGACGAAGGTAGGTCGGCACCCGGTGATATCGGAGTGCCTCCCTAATGCAGCTCCAGGGCATGGAGTTGAAGGCTTTGGCATGAATTTGACCCTATAAATCTCGTTTCCCAGTGGAGTAACGACAATCTGGTCAAATTTAATGCTCTGAAAACACAGGCATGTCTTTTCATTGCTAAAAGGAGCCAGTTCCAGTTGTCTCCTGCTTTCCGAGGTACAGTTGTACCAGTTACGGACCGCCTACCGCTTTTGGGCATGCAGTTGACATCGGATCTCCACTTCGGCTCAACCATCGAGTCAAAAGCTCAGACCGCAGCTAAGAAGCTGGGCATCCTGAATAAGGTGAGGCGATACTTCACATCTGGACAGCGTTAAGTTTGTATAAAACACAGGTCCGTTCCTGTATGGAGTATTGCAGTCACTGATGGCTCAGCAAAATACCAGCTTGCTACACTTGATTCGGTGGAACGCAGAGCTAAAAGGCTCATAGGCGACGAGACTTTGGTAGCTAGTAGCTATGCTTCACAGCCTAGCTCATCAGCGTAATGTCGCCTGCTTGTCGGTCTTCTACAGACTGTACTTCGGAGAGTGTGCGCAGGAGTTCCACGATTTGATCCCACCATCACCTTTTTACCACCGGACTAGCAGACGTACTGCGGCGTACCATCCACACTTGGTTGATATCCCGACAAGTCGTACTCGGCACTTCTCCTCCACGTTTATTATGCGCACGGCCAAAGTGTGGAAGTCTCTGCCGGCATCTGTGTTCCCTCCCACATATAACCCGTCTGCCTTCAAAGCAAGAGTGAACAGGCATCTTCTGGGCACGCTCGTTTCATCATATACCTCATCCATCGCTTTCCACCAGGCGTGATCGAGGTCAAGAGCAGGCCCATTTTGTAATAATAAAAAAAAAGATGCTCAAGAATTTGTAGATTTCTTGACTAGTGACTGATGACTAGTATCCCACTTAAAACTACTGAAACCTTAAATTCCTCACCCTTGGTTTCTATTGATTTATTAAGAGCGAACGTTTCAGCCTGTCCAGTTGAGTTTCAATTTAAGCATATAAACCTCACAGCAGTCATTAAAGCTTTTAAGGAAATCATAATCAAATTAACTGAAGATCTATGGGGAATGTCAATTAAAGTTTGTCAAGCTATTATTGAGACTATAGCACCGTACTTAGCCTAAATATTTAATTTGTGTGTGGACCAGAGTCTTACCGGACCTTATGAAATATAGCAAGGTAATACCACTTTTCAAATCCGGGGACAGTAAAGACACCAATAACTATAGGCCCGTATCCGTTTTGCCGGTTTTCAGAAAGGTGTTTGAAAAGGCAATGCTTAATCAAATGCTCACACACTTTAACACCAATAAAATCTTACATGAGAAACAATATGGTTTCACCAAAGTACGTAGCACTACTGACGCCGGTGTCACCTTATTAAAACACATATTTACGGCGTGGGAAGAGGCACAAGATGCCATAGGAATCTTCTGTGACCGCTCGAAAGCATTTGATTGCGTAAACCACGAAACCCTAGTCTTAAAACTTCAACTTTACGGTTTAGGGAAACTGGCGCTCAGTTTAGTGAAATCGTATTTAAACGATAGACATCAGCAAATACAAATAAATGGTGATAATTCAATGGGTTTAAAAGTAAGTATGGGTGTACCGCAAGGTTCGATATTAGATCCTTTCCTCTTTTTAGTCTATATAAATGATCTACCCCATTTATTTAAAACCAACCACAAATGGTGTTGTTTGCTGACGATACATCTTTTAAGATAAACATACTTCTTGATTGACACCACAAATCTTGACGACGTAAATAACGCCCTACTGCTGGTTCATAATTGGTTCACCGCGAATAATTTAGTATTCAAACGGAAAAAATCTTGCTCTAACGAATGTCAAAAGTAGTGATAGTGACATAGTATTGAATCAAGAGAAACTAGAATTCGTCGAAAAAACTGATGCTCGATTCAAGGCTTCAATGGGGTCCGCTTATAACTTCTCTTGCAGGACGGCTGAGTTCGGCTGATTTGATGTAGATACCGCGAAACTAGTCTAGTTTAGTTATTTTCATAATATTATGTCATACGATATTTTACTATGGGGACGGGCTGCAGACATCGAGTCTATATTTATTCTGCAGAAAAGAGGTATCAGAGCCTTATATGATCTACGTAGGCGCGATTCTCTAAGAGAACTGTTTAAGGAAATTAACATCATGACAGTAAGGTACTGCCATGATGTTAATTTCCTTGTCCTTGTTCCTTGTTAGTTCCTTGTAATGTCAATACATCTATAAAAACAAAAAATCTGCATTTATTTAGTGAAAGAGGTGACAGAAACCAATACTATACTAGAAATAGAGACAAATTAATTCAACTAGGTTTCAGGCTAGCTAAAGTAGACTCATCTTTCATGGGGTACCTGTTTAAAATGTTACAATAAAATACCTCCCTACATTCTACATCTAAATGAGACGAAATTTAAATCTTTTAGAAAATGCACACTATGTAGGCAAGCATATTATAATTTGGGGGATTACATTGATGATAAAAATGCTTGGCTAAATGCTGGTCCTGCTCCACAACCTTAGGGGCAAACTAATTGATTACCATGTGAAGTTACTGTGGAAGCTGCAGAAGATTGTAAACAATGGTTGTCTGTAAAGTTGGTTTACGGACGATTATTTAACGTGACAACGTCATAACAAAACATTGATGAAATGATTGCATACTTGCATGCGGCGCAAGCGTACTGTTATGAGTGTAACGGGACAATGAGCGTAACGGGACAGTCAGTCATCCTTTTTCGTGCATACAGCCGGCGTTCATCGATTTATCATTTTGTTATTTTTATTTCCGTCTATTATTACGCCGTAAAAATACTCAAACACATTTGTTATTCATTCAGAAAATTTAATCCGTACATAAATAAAAAAATTAAAACTCTCCAACGTACCAAATTGACGTTTGTATGTCCTTTTCGCAAACGCCCCAGTTCTGGAACTCAATGGTCGGGTTCCTTCTAGCGGTGCAGTCTAGCGCGCAGAAGTTGGCGTAGGTCTGGTTGTGGTTGCTGCACACCGGCCTGTTTACCATTGCGCACACGCACTTTTTTGGTTTAGGTTTTTTGTCGGCGTGTGTGGGCGGGCAAGCTGGTGGCTGATTTGGACACCCCTGGCTTTAAAATAATATAGAAAACTTGGTTTTAGTTTACCCTAAACGTCGTAAGGGGTCATTGTAAACTTTTACTATGAAACGAATATTGAAAGCGGAAAAAATCTACATTTTGACGATTTATGCAATACAACAATATACAAATGTATGGGGCAGTTGATTTTTTTTACCTTTTTAAGGGTTGGTCCCGTAGTAAAAGTTATGTATAAGGATGGGTACAATGACCCCTAAGAGTTTTAGTTTATAAAAACATCTATAAAACGAAAATAAGGCCATAAAAAAGGGCCAAAAGAGTCGTCAACGAAGTGAAATTAAAAAAAATCGTTTAACGTAAGTATTTATTTCGTCCAAGAAAGCCACTACATTCGAACTGCTTTGTGAGGAAAGTAGAGTAGACAGTATTACTTGAGTACCTACCTTGTCCGCAGTTGGGGGTTATTAAACGGACAGCTGGGTGGCTGGGCTGTTAGTTTGGCTGGCGGGGGTTTCTGTGGGGCTTCTGTATTTCTCTCGTGTCGGCAGCCGCAGCCGCACGACGATCGAGCGTATCTTTTGCCGTTGTTGCCAAATCGAGTGCGGAGTCTTCTCAAATTCCGGTAGCAACAACAGTCTCCTGGTTTCTCCTTTTGGTTTTCTGGTACTTCTTGCCTGCAATTTTTAACAGGGCATTAGGAAAACGCACGCACCTATCATTTTATATGAAGCAATGTTTGCGAAACTACGAATAACAACGAAAGAAAACACGGCTACACCTAACATAGCCCGACATCTACAAACATCTAGTTCATTACATTCTCACCGCTTGCTAGCAATACCTACGGTTGCCGCCAGTTTCACAGTCCCCGTACTGTTTCAACCAAAGCTTCTTATCCTGCCTCTTGAAGCAGTCGAAAACGCACTCGTTGGTGTAAGTGACACTGTCAGAGCCGCATACCGGGTTGTATCTCGCGCTGCAGGAACATCGGGACTCCATCGTGCAGGCTCCTTCATGGGCGACCTCGATTTTGATATTTTCAAGAGTCACCCGACATTTCAAGAAGCACGTGCTCAAGTACGTGTGGGCATCAGAGCCACAGACAAGGTCGAACGTTTCGGGCAAGAGCATGCACCCGCAAGGCTCGGCTATGGCTGTGAGACTTGTGCAAAACTTATAATCGGGGACTTGCTGTTCGGTCACCAGCCACAGTAACGCACCGATGACTATGCCTGTGACAACATCTATCTATATTAATAAAAATCAATTGCCACATGTATGACTGAGCATCAATTGAGAACGGCTCGACCGATTTGGCTGTTTTTTTTTGTTGTGTTCGTTAAAGACGAGCTTCGTAAACCTCGTCCTGACTACAACAAAGGATTATTTTTTTAATCTACCGGGAAAGTCAGAAGTTTGAACCCGTGCAAAGCCGGGACGAGTTTCTAGTAATGTATATAAAAGCCACTAGGTCTTAACAGATAATCTTAGCCCGGCTGTAAATGTTCCAATCCTGTAAAATCCAAGATTTTTTTTTTTTTTTTTTTAAAAAAACGTTGCCCCACACTAGGAATTTCTCCTGTATCGTGGGTGCGTTTACAAACATTTAAACTCACATACACTAACAGCCAGACCCGGAACAACTACCTGTAGGCCATACAAATATTTGTTCCGTGCGGGGATCGAACCCGCGACCCGCAACGCAGCAGTCAATCGCTCAGCCACTGCGCCAACCGTGCCGCCGAAAAAAAAAATCCTTATTGCTAAGTCCAATAAGGAATTTACAGTGATTGCCCGGTTAGACAGCCGACAACCTCCTAGATGTAACAAGGAGATCCTATTGTCCAAAAAAGACTGTCTTCAGAACGACCATCCAAACTTAGGTACAAGTTATGTAAGTGCTACGTGATGCGGTTTACCGACCGCCCTAAGTGCCCATACATACACAGCCAGGTCTATGAGAGAATGGGGACATGATTCACTTTGCGTACCTGTGCTCAAGTTGGCACATCATATTTTTGTTTATGGACATGCCGTGGTGATGAAATAATTTCTCCAAAGTAAAAGTGTCTGCTGCGCTTGTTATGTGTGTATGTTAGGGGCCACCACTGTCTACCACACACTGGGACTACCTGTGCAGTTCTCGGAAAATTATAAGCTCGTATATTTTCTCACCTATTCTAAACTCCATGTCCTGAGATTTGCCTTCTTGAACAAAGTGAAAAAATATAAAAAAGAAATATAATCGAGATTTTCGTAAATTATTGTGCATTTTCATTATCAGCATAATTTAATCAATGACAAATTATTGTATTTTTCACGGGGTTAATCTTTTCACAGTGGCTTTTAATTACGTACGAATTCTAGCATTAATTGATTAATAATGTTATAATGTGTATAAATGAGTGACCACACTTATGGTCACGGACTCGACATTTGTGACATTTTGTTCGGCCTGGGGCCCAATTCTGCTATTACAATAGTGTCAGAATGGTATGTCATTGATTTCATAATTGTTGATTTTGACTTGTCAAAACTTGTCAAAATCAACAATTATGAAATCAATGACAGACCATTAGAATTACCATTAGAATGGTCTGTCATTGATATCATAATTGTTGATTTTGACTTGTCAAAACTTGTCAAAATCAACAATTATGAAATCAATGACAGACCATTCTGACACTATTGTGGTCTATTGTAATAGCAGAATTGGGCCCCTGGTGTCGAATCAAGACATTCGAACCGAAACGACGCGAATGATGTTTTTTCGCTTCATAGACATAAAATCTTTCTGATTTGCAAATCAGAAAGATTTTATTTGTCCAAAGTGTGGTCAGTGCTGTTGTGTTATTAATTACGAAGTAGCTGTTGCCCACGACCTTCATTCGTGTGAAGTTATTATACAAAAAGAATACTTCCCTTTTAAATTGGATTTTGTTAACAATTTCAAGGGTTTTAATAATTTTGTACGGAACCCTAATTATTTTTCTAAAATAAGGCTGAACGAACAGTCAGACAGACAGACAGACCGAAAGTAATAACTCGACAATGTTTAATTGGCGTATAGAGACGTTTAATCTTATTTATTTATTACATCTAGACTTACAAACATAACTGTGCAACTGCATTTGATTCTAATTTAAATCTTTTTATGACTTTACTATGTTCTCTAAATTCAATAAAAAAAAAAATGACTGCGGTATGCGTAATATCTTTCAAAATTTATTGTTAACTATATCAGAGATATCATCGACCCAATGTGAATCTTCTGCAGATGAAAAACTTTGTGAACAAGAAATCAGTATCAGTCCACTTAGTATGGACGTAAAAAGTAAACTTGAGATATTTTTCAATAACCTGAATATTATCTTCATTACTTACACACACACTAACAAAAAACTTTTTCTATGCGGTGATTTCAACATTGATCTTTTAAAAAAGACCACCATGTTTAGAGCAATTCAAATATCTTATGTTTACAATCTCAAATGGTATGGTTACTATCTCAGAAATAAAAGTTCCAACAAGATTAGGCAGCATAGATAACATAATTCACAGAAGTCTTAGAGCTGGCGGTATCCGATCATACGGCACCACTTTTACGTTGTCCAGTTAGACGGACGAATCTCAAATTACTGGTTCAACTAAACGAGATTACTCAAAAGAAAATGTTCAGAAATTCATTGACAACATCAAAGCTATCACTATTGCTGACGTATACGAGGAAACGGATCCCGCTAAGGCATTCAAATTATTCTATGACCTGTTTAAGTTGCTATATGACTTATGCTTTCCAAATATAAAAACACGTATATCGACTAAAGAAAAAGCAAAATGGATTAGGAGGCCCGCAGATGGAGAGGCGGCCGCAGAGACGGGCCGGCACTGCACTAGCCGGGGATCGTGGAAGGTGCACTAGTTCCCATGATCCCCGGTGCAAGTGTGGGAAGGGAACACAAACAACACCAAGTCCAACAACAACAACAAGTCCGACAGACATCCGTGTGGATTTTCCACCACGAGAACAAAATTCTTAATTCTTCAATGCCCATTCTCCTTTGTTATACAATTTGATTTTGAAAAAAATCTGTACTAAACTAAAATAAATAAAACTAACATAGGTATAACGTATACAAAAAAAGATAAACAAAAGAGTGTGTGCTGTTTGTGTGAGTGAGTGTGTTTGTATGTGTGTGTGTGTCCCAATGGACATACACATACACCATCCAGAAGTCTACAAAGTTATATAGTTAGCTAATTTATTATTGTAAAAGTCTCACAGACTCTTCGTACGTGAGGCCTTTCAGCCACGTTGTTTAGTATCAAGCTCTAGGTGTGCTGCTGGTGGTCTCGACTAATAAAAGTACTTGAATTCGAAATAATTGACTGTATTTCTTGGGTTGGTTTGAGACGACCGATATGTGCGCACGCTCAAGATGACGGCGACTGAGTGGCCCGATGTAACTATTAAAAAAAAAATATTCCCCGCGTTGAAGAGAAGTGTTCAAGATGAAGTTGATGTGACAGGAAGCGGGCATATGTTGTTGTATGCACGTGGTAAGATGCCTTTCGTCGTCAGGATGTCGGCGACTCGAGAGCCAGTTTTCACTACGACCACTCTGCCCAACAACCACAGAAGAGGCGGAATATTTGTGTTTCTCACCAAGACGGTGCCTGTTTTCAGCTCTTGCCCAGCTGTCTGCCATTTGGTTTTCTGGTGTAGGAGAAACACATACTCATTAGAGAAACGCTGCCAAAAATGTTGTCGTAATTTTTCGACACGATCGTAGCGCTGTAGTCGCTGCATATTGACGTCGGTGATCTGAGGACGAGGGACTGACGTGAGTGATCGTCCGATGAGGAACTGTGAAGGAGAAAGATAAGTAAGATCTGATGGATCAGTGGATAGAAGTGTTAAGGGTCTGGAATAGCGTCTATCTGAATCAGACACGTTGAGAGCTCTTCATAGGTTAAATGAGTTAGACTCATGACTCTACGTAAAACATGTTTAGTGGACTTTACTGCACTTTCCCAAATCCCACCAAAGTGTGGGCTGTAGGCTGATATAAATTTAAATTCAATATCTTTGGTTGCAAGATCTGACTGTATATTACTAGATGAAACCTATAAGAAGCGTGTAAGCTCATTGAAAGCTCCCACAAATGTAGTGCCGTTGTCGGAGTACACGCGTTGAGGCTTGCCCCGACGACTGATAAATCGGCTGAAGGCCACAAGAAAAGCTTCCTTAGTGAGGTCGGAAATAAACCAGCTCTAGATGAACGGCTCTGACTGCACACAAAAACACAAATGTATGATTTTAGTAGCTTAAATCCTCTGCCACTACGGTCGGCTATCAGCACTGGCCCGGCATAATCAAGCCCTGTATTTAAAAAAGGGTACTCTAGATGAGTCCTATCGCTTTATAGGTTGCCCATGATGACCTGAATAAGCTGAAATGAGTTCAGCGAACGCAGTTACGCACATGCTTAGCTAGATATCTGCCTGCTAAAGGCCAGTAGGTGAGTCTGGTGTGTGCTAAAAGTAGTTATGGCCCTGCGTGAAAAAGTGTTTTGTGCTCTTTTTCAAAGATAATTTTCGTCATGTGATGTTTGTTACATGAAAGGATAGGATGCTTAACATTGTAACTATAGTTGGAGTTGTTAAGACGTCCACCTACGCCTTTTAAGTTCTCTGAATCAATGAAGGGAGAAAGACTTATTAACCGATTCTTTTTATGTAAGGCTTGATTAGTTTTAAGAGATGAATAATCCTCAGGAAACATTTCCTGTTGAGAAATCTGTAATATGACATTCTGTGATGATCGTAATTCTGAAACCTATATGTAAGATGATTGTTTATTTCTGTTTTTGACAATTAAGGCTAAATCTTTCTACATAGGCTACGACCCTTATGAGTGATGTAAATGATGATTTTTTACAAATTAAATTCGAAAATATGTTGTTATGTCAACAAACGTCGTATTACCCTGTTTAGAAATTAATCAGGATCACATTTTGCTATCCACGGCCTTGGCAAAGGTGACAGACGTCAATGGAGAGCTTCATACTGCCAGACTACTGTTGGACATCAACAGCACCTCCAACTTCATCACCCAAGAGCCATCCAAGCACGATCATCGAGTCACACCAAAAGAAACAGTGATTAAACTCTAGAGTGAGTGATTTACGTACCTTCAGAATAAGTCTTGTGCCCAGTAAAGCACCACACAACTCCAACCTTGAGAGGGGTGTAGGCCTTGTAAGAGCGACGTGTTGTTAGTATTTTATCCTATTTTGACATTTGAATTAATTTTGACGATGAGATTTTGTTCTTCTTCTTATCTAATTTAATTGATGTTTGAAGTGCTTATGCTGTACTATATGTATTATATTATGTAAATTTATTTTATTTTAATCGTTAATGAAACGTATTTAATTATTTTTTTAATATGTTTAATAATTAATAGTTACAATAAATTAAATATTGATCAAATGTTATTATAATACATATTTGTGCGCCGTAAAGGTAAAACATGATTGTGAATCTTTCTGTAATGTACTTAACATCTTGCTTGCTTTGTGTGTGCATACTCATGTTTCTGACAAATAAATGAACTCTGAACTCACTTCGCTCGCTCACTAGACCCCGCCATCCCCTTCGAATCTAACCTGTCCGCATACATATAATAAAATCGTACTTAAATGGCATTGTGGCATCTTTCTTTTTTTTAATCTCTTGCATCCTTGCCCCATTGCCTTTTTTGACAAAACATGTTGCAAAAATATTTTTTTTGTTATATGTTAAGTATTACGTTTGTACGCTCTGGTAAATTTGATGTGCAATCAGTATTTCTGATGTAAAAATATTTAATTGATGCAAATAAATTGACAGGTGATAAGTATTTTGATGTGCATTTAAAAATAAGTCTTAAACAAACAGATTAGAAAATGTGATTTATTGATATTTTATTTACGACGTCGCAAAAAATAGTCAAACACATTTTTGTTATACATATACTGTTTTCATCGTTATTCAGAAAATGTAATCCATACATAAATAAAAAAGTACAACTGTCTAATGTAATAAATTGTGTCAATTGTCGCCGTAGGGTGTTTTCTGTGGTTTTCCGCAAACGCCCCAGTGCTGGAAGTCAACGCTCGGGTTCCTCCTGGTGATGCATTCTAGCACGCAGAAGTTGGCGTAGGTCGTGTTGTGGTTGCTGCACACCGGCCTGTGTAACATCGCGCACACGCACTTTTTTGTTTTAGGTTTTTTTTCCTCGTCTGTGAGCGGGCAAGCTGGTGGCTGATTTGGACACCCCTGGCTTTAAAATAATAGAAAACTTGGTTTTAGTTTACCCTAAACCTTTTAAGGGGTCATTGTGAACAACTTTTACTTTGAAACGAATATTGAAAGCGGGATAAAAAATCTACATTTTGACGATTTATGCTAACACAAATGTATGGGGCAGCTGATTTATGGGTTGGTCCCGTAGTAAAAATTGTGTATAAGGATGGGTACAATGACCCCTAAGAGTTTTAGTTTATAAAAACATCTATAAAACGAAAATAAGGCCATAAAATGGGCCAAAAGAGTAGTAAACGAAGTGAAATTAAAAAAAAAAACTAGCACTCCGGGAGTGCCGGCAGAAGTGAAAACTTGATTATTAACGTTGAGCATGTTTGATATTTTGGAATGGTTAGGGAATAATTTTGCACCAATTGCTTTATCAGTATAAAAGTACTATCATTTATGGAAGTGCCCTTAGACTGCCTTAGTACGGGAACCAGTGTCGCCAAACTCATACACTTGCAAATTAAAATGAACATTCCAATACACAGAAAACGATAAAACATAGCAATGATGCAACTGTAATATTTTATTTATAAACAAATTACTGTCCTTGAAAAAGCACTAACTTATTATGTATAATTCTTATTTTCGATTGTGGTTCAAAACATTGTTTGGTACAATGGTGAATACGGGTTTCGAAGTAATGCATTGCGATTGATTTAATGAGGAGAGTTCTGTGATTCCCTATAAAAGGCTGACTGTCGAAATGGTCATTAATAAATATATTAATATTGGTACGTGTGCATTCCTTGTAACACGATAATATAAGTGTTGACATCACATTTTTCTCATTAAAAAATGAATTTCCTTTATGTGAACGCGCTCGAAATATCTTTTCTGCCAATTCACAGACTTTATTTAAGTCAGTAGAAGGATAAATAAGGCCTCCTTTGTCTCTTCTAGCAATGATTCCGTGATTTTTTTTTTTAATTTATTCATGACCATGGATACATGTCCTTCAGTCGTAATGATTCCGTGATACTTATCTGTGATCAAAGCCAAAAGACAATCCTCACATTTAATAACTTTCCTCAACTTTCTTGCAATAAAACCAGCAATATAGGTTATTATTTCTTTAGAATAAAGAGTAAGCCTAGAAGGATCTGTTAAATAATCATGATCTATGTTGATCATAGGATCACATCCTAAAGATTCATGCGGTAGCAGCAATCCACAAGTTTCTTATTTCGGGTTTATTCGGAAATCTGAAAATTTAATAAGATTTTTTATTATCTTTCATTTTTTGCGTCAGGTGAGTGCAGTTATACGAATTAAAATCGTATAATACGTGTGTTACTAACATAGATTTTAAGTAGTGCGTATTACTAATATCATATGAATCAAGGTCGGAAGAGTATTTTTTTATAGACATTGCATTATTCGGTATTACCCATATTAAAGGGTAAATTCCCCGTCAAAAAGTGGCAACACTGAATTTTGAGGTAAGATAATAAAATTATTGCAAAAATCACGATTATACGAGATTTATCCATTAAACGAATTAGTTGGTACATTACTGCGACTATTTTATGAGAAATAATAGGACACAAAGCGATTGAATACTTAAAAAGATCTAATACTTACGAGTGAAAGGACAGTCCAGCAATCTTCATCAAACTATCACTTTTACAGTTTATTACACTGCACCTTACCATTTTGCACAGTTGCACAAATGTACTGTTGTCGAATTAAGCTCGAAAAGATCATATAATGTGTATAATTTCGATGCAATTGTTAATAAACAAATTGGATGTCAATCTGGCACCGCCACAAACGTCAAACTTGTTGTGCACTGACAATGATGTGCTCAGCCGACACGCGATAAGGGACAGAAATATTTATACTCTGTCTCTTTTCTTTGCTAGTGACGTTTATATGTTCTTCTTTTTCTTGTGCGAATGCAAAGGAAGATATCCAGCAGTCTATAGAATACTCTGTCTACGGTTTTTTCTATTCCGTGTTTATCCCTAAAGCATTAGGTTCAAAGTTGATTGGAAACATTTAAAAATTTCTTTAAATGATTTTAAACCATAAAATGTTGAAGGTTAAGTTCAAAATCGTCTACACTCCATCCGTCTTACGCTTTTTCCAAATTTCTTTAAATGATTTTAAACCATAAAATGTTGAAGGTTAAGTTCAAAATCGTCTACTCTCCATCCGTCTTACGCTTTTTCCAAATTTCTTTAAATGATTTTAAACCATAAAATGTTGAAGGTTAAGTTCAAAATCGTCTACTCTCCATCCGTCTTACGCTTTTTCCAAATTTCTTTAAATAATTTTAAACCATAAAATGTTGAAGGTTAAGTTCAAAATCGTCTACTCTCCATCCGTCTTACGCTTTGTCACGTGTCCTGACGCGAGTATCCTGACGCGAGTTTAAGATTTTATACCCATTACAGAACAATTTTTTTAAAGTGCTCAACGCCGCTAAAGAAGTTTTCACTTCAAAAAACGTACCTATAACGTATTTATTTCGTCCAAGAAAGCCACTACATTCGAACTGCTTTGTGAGGAAAGTAGAGTAGACAGTATTACTTGAGTACCTACCTTGTCCGCAGTTGGTGGTTATTAAACGGACAGCTGGGTGGTTGGGCTGTTAGTTTGGCTGGCGGGGGTTTCTGTGGGGCTTCTGTATTTCTCTCGTGTCGGCAGCCGCAGCCGCACGACGATCGAGCGTATCTTTTGCCGTTGTTGCCAAATCGAGTGCGGAGTCTTCTCAAATTCCGGTAGCAACAACAGTCTCCTGGTTTCTCCTTTTGGTTTTCTGGTACTTCTTGCCTGCAATTTTTAACAGGGCATTAGGAAAACGCACGCACCTATCATTTTATATGAAGCAATGTTTGCGAAACTACGAATAACAACGAAAGAAAACACGGCTACACCTAACATAGCCCGACATCTACAAACATCTAGTTCATTACATTCTCACCGCTTGCTAGCAATACCTACGGTTGCCGCCAGTTTCACAGTCCCCGTACTGTTTCAACCAAAGCTTCTTATCCTGCCTCTTGAAGCAGTCGAAAACGCACTCGTTGGTGTAAGTGACACTGTCAGAGCCGCATACCGGGTTGTATCTCGCGCTGCAGGAACATCGGGACTCCATCGTGCAGGCTCCTTCATGGGCGACCTCGATTTTGATATTTTCAAGAGTCACCCGACATTTCAAGAAGCACGTGCTCAAGTACGTGTGGGCATCAGAGCCACAGACAAGGTCGAACGTTTCGGGCAAGAGCATGCACCCGCAAGGCTCGGCTATGGCTGTGAGACTTGTGCAAAACTTATAATCGGGGACTTGCTGTTCGGTCACCAGCCACAGTAACGCACCGATGACTATGCCTGTGACAACATCTATCTATATTAATAAAAATCAATTGCCACATGTATGACTGAGCATCAATTGAGAACGGCTCGACCGATTTGGCTGTTTTTTTTTGTTGTGTTCGTTAAAGACGAGCTTCGTAAACCTCGTCCTGACTACAACAAAGGATTATTTTTTTAATCTACCGGGAAAGTCAGAAGTTTGAACCCGTGCAAAGCCGGGACGAGTTTCTAGTAATGTATATAAAAGCCACTAGGTCTTAACAGATAATCTTAGCCCGGCTGTAAATGTTCCAATCCTGTAAAATCCAAGAATTTTTTTTTTTTTGTTTTTAAAAAAACGTTGCCCCACACTAGGAATTTCTCCTGTATCGTGGGTGCGTTTACAAACATTTAAACTCACATACACTAACAGCCAGACCCGGAACAACTACCTGTAGGCCATACAAATATTTGTTCCGTGCGGGGATCGAACCCGCGACACGCAACGCAGCAGTCAATCGCTCAGCCACTGCGCCAACCGTGCCGCCGAAAAAAAAAATCCTTATTGCTAAGTCCAATAAGGAATTTACAGTGATTGCCCGGTTAGACAGCCGACAACCTCCTAGATGTAACAAGGAGATCCTATTGTCCAAAAAAGACTGTCTTCAGAACGACCATCCAAACTTAGGTACAAGTTATGTAAGTGCTACGTGATGCGGTTTACCGACCGCCCTAAGTGCCCATACATACACAGCCAGGTCTATGAGAGAATGGGGACATGATTCACTTTGCGTACCTGTGCTCAAGTTGGCACATCATATTTTTGTTTATGGACATGCCGGTTTGATGAAATAATTTCTCCAAAGTAAAAGTGTCTGCTGCGCTTGTTATGTGTGTATGTTAGGGGCCACCACTGTCTACCACACACTGGGACTACCTGTGCAGTTCTAAATTATAAGCTCGTATATTTTCTCACCTATTCTAAACTCCATGTCCTGAGATTTGCCTTCTTGAACAAAGTGAAAAAATATAAAAAAGTAACATAATCGAGATTTTCGTAAATTATTGTGCATTTTCGTTATCTGCGTAATTTAATCAATGACAAATTATTGTATTTTTCACGGGGTTAATCTTTTCACACTGGCTTTTAATTACGTACGAATTCTAGCATTAATTGATTAATAATGTTATGTGTATTGTATAAATGAGTGACCACACTTATGGTCACGGACTCGACATTTGTGACATTTTGTTCGGTCTGGTGTCGAATCAAGACATTCGAACCGAAACGACGCGAATGATGTTTTTTTTGCTTCATAGACATAAAATCTTTCTGATTTGCAGTCCAAAGTGTGGTCACTGCTGTTGTGTTATTAATTACGAAGTAGCTGTTGCCCGTGACCTACATTCGTGTGAAGTTATTATACAAAAAGAATACTTCCCTTTTTAAATTGGATTTTGTTAACAATTTCAAGGGTTTTAATAATTTTGTACGGAACCCTAATTATTTTTCTAAAATAAGGCTGAACAAACAGTCAGACAGACAGACAGACCGAAAGTAATAACTCGACAATGTTTAATTGGCGTATAGAGACGTTTAATTTTATTTATTACTTACAAACATAACTGTGCAACTGCATTTGATTCTAATTTGAATCTTTTTATGACTTTCCTATGTTCTCTAAATTCAATAAAAAAAATTAATGACTGCGGTATGCGTAATATCTTTCAAAATTTATTGTTAACTATATCAGAGATAAATATCGACCCAATGTGAATCTTCTGCAGATGAAAAACTTTGTGAACAAGAAATCAGTATCAGTCTACTTAGTATGGACGTAAAAAGTAAACTTGAGATATTTTTCAATAACCTGAATATTATCTTCATTACTTACACACACACTAACAAAAAACTTTTTCTATGCGGTGATTTCAACATTGATCTTTTAAAAAAGACCACCATGTTTAGAGCAATTCAAATATCTTATGTTTACAATCTCAAATGGTATGGTTACTATCTCAGAAATAAAAGTTCCAACAAGATTAGGCAGCATAGATAACATAATTCACAGAAGTCTTAGAGCTGGCGGTATCCGATCATACGGCACCACTTTTACGTTGTCCAGTTAGACGGACGAATCTCAAATTACTGGTTCAACTAAACGAGATTACTCAAAAGAAAATGTTCAGAAATTCATTGACAACATCAAAGCTATCACTATTGCTGACGTATACGAGGAAACGGATCCCGCTAAGGCATTCAAATTATTCTATGACCTGTTTAAGTTGCTATATGACTTATGCTTTCCAAATATAAAAACACGTATATCGACTAAAGAAAAAGCAAAATGGATTAGGAGGCCCGCAGATGCAGAGGCGGCCGCAGAGACGGGCCGGCACTGCACTAGCCGGGGATCGTGGAAGGTGCACTAGTTCCCATGATCCCCGGTGCAAGTGTGGGAAGGGAACACAAACAACACCAAGTCCAACAACAACAACAAGTCCGACAGACATCCGTGTGGATTTTCCACCACGAGAACAAAATTCTTAATTCTTCAATGCCCATTCTCCTTTGTTATACAATTTGATTTTGAAAAAAATCTGTACTAAACTAAAATAAATAAAACTAACATAGGTATAACGTATACAAAAAAAGATAAACAGAAGAGTGTGTGCTGTTTGTGTGAGTGAGTGTGTTTGTATGTGTGTGTGTGTCCCAATGGACATACACATACACCATCCAGAAGTCTACAAAGTTATATAGTTAGCTAATTTATTATTGTAAAAGTCTCACAGACTCTTTGTACGTGAGGCCTTTCAGCCACGTTGTTTAGTATCAAGCTCTAGGTGTGCTGCTGGTGGTCTCGACTAATAAAAGTACTTGAATTCGAAATAATTGACTGTATTTCTTGGGTTGGTTTGAGACGACCGATATGTGCGCACGCTCAAGATGACGGCGACTGAGTGGCCCGATGTAACTATTAAAAAAAAAATATTCCCCGCGTTGAAGAGAAGTGTTCAAGATGAAGTTGACGTGACAGGAAGCGGGCATATGTTGTTGTATGCACGTGGTAAGATGCCTTTCGTCGTCAGGATGTCGGCGACTCGAGAGCCAGTTTTCACTACGACCACTCTGCCCAACAACCACAGAAGAGGAGGAATATTTGTGTTTCTCACCAAGACGGTGCCTGTTTTCAGCTCTTGCCCAGCTGTCTGCCATTTGGTTTTCTGGTGTAGGAGAAACACATACTCATTAGAGAAACGCTGCCAAAAATGTTGTCGTAATTTTTCGACACGATCGTAGCGCTGTAGTCGCTGCATATTGACGTCGGTGATCTGAGGACGAGGGACTGACGTAAGTGATAGTCCGATGAGGAACTGTGAAGGAGAAAGATAAGTAAGATCTGATGGATCAGTGGATAGAAGTGTTAAGGGTCTGGAATAGCGTCTATCTGAATCAGACACGTTGAGAGCTCTTCATAGGTTAAATGAGTTAGACTCATGACTCTACGTAAAACATGTTTAGTGGACTTTACTGCACTTTCCCAAATCCCACCAAAGTGTGGGCTGTAGGCTGATACAAATTTAAATTCAATATCTTTGGTTGCAAGATCTGACTGTATATTACTAGATGAAACCTATAAGAAGCGTGTAAGCTCATTGAAAGCTCCCACAAATGTAGTGCCGTTGTCGGAGTACACGCGTTGAGGCTTGCCCCGACGACTGATAAATCGGCTGAAGGCCACAAGAAAAGCTTCCTTAGTGAGGTCGGAAATAAACCAGCTCTAGATGAACGGCTCTGACTGCACACAAAAACACAAATGTATGATTTTAGTAGCTTAAATCCTCTGCCACTACGGTCGGCTATCAGCACTGGCCCCGGCATAATCAAGCCCTGTATTTAAAAAAGGGTACTCTAGATGAGTCCTATCGCTTTATAGGTTGCCCATGATGACCTGAATAAGCTGAAATGAGTTCAGCGAACGCAGTTACGCACATGCTTAGCTAGATATCTGCCTGCTAAAGGCCAGTAGGTGTCTGGTGTGTGCTAAAAGTAGTTATGGCCCTGCGTGAAAAAGTGTTTTGTGCTCTTTTTCAAAGATAATTTCGTCATGTGATGTTTGTTACATGAAAGGATAGGATGCTTAACATTGTAACTATAGTTGGAGTTGTTAAGACGTCCACCTACGCCTTTTAAGTTCTCTGAATCAATGAAGGGAGAAAGACTTATTAACCGATTCTTTTTATGTAAGGCTTGATTAGTTTTAAGAGATGAATAATCCTCAGGAAACATTTCCTGTTGAGAAATCTGTATTAAGACATTCTGTGATGATCGTAATTCTGAAACCTATATGTAGAATGATTGTTTATTTCTGTTTTTGACAATTAAGGCTAAATCTTTCTACATAGGCTACGACCCTTATGAGTGATGTAAATGATGATTTTTTACAAATTAAATTCGAAAATATGTTGTTATGTCAACAAACGTCGTATTACCCTGTTTAGAAATTAATCAGGATCACATTTTGCTATCCACGGCCTTGGCAAAGGTGACAGACGTCAATGGAGAGCTTCATACTGCCAGACTACTGTTGGACATCAACAGCACCTCCAACTTCATCACCCAAGAGCCATCCAAGCACGATCATCGAGTCACACCAAAAGAAACAGTGATTAAACTCTAGAGTGAGTGATTTACGTACCTTCAGAATAAGTCTTGTGCCCAGTAAAGCACCACACAACTCCAACCTTGAGAGGGGTGTAGGCCTTGTAAGAGCGACGTGTTGTTAGTATTTTATCCTATTTTGACATTTGAATTAATTTTGACGATGAGATTTTGTTCTTCTTCTTATCTAATTTAATTGATGTTTGAAGTGCTTATGAAAAAAAAAATGAAAAATGTTTATTTGTCCCAAAATCAGTTACATGGTTTAAAAATGAGACATCCCCAGTAAGTAATTGATAATACTTGTGTTGGGGCTATCTCTAGCTAGCTTATGCTGTACTATATGTATTATATTATGTAAATTTATTTTATTTTAATCGTTAATGAAACGTATTTAATTATTTTTTTGATATGTTTAATAAGTAATAGTTACAATAAATTAAATATTGATCAAATGTTATTATAATACATATTTGTGCGCCGTAAAGGTAAAACATGATTGTGAATCTTTCTGTAATGTACTTAACATCTTGCTTGCTTTGTGTGTGCATACTCATGTTTCTGACAAATAAATGAACTCTGAACTCACTTCGCTCGCTCACTAGACCCCGCCATCCCCTTCGAACCTAACCTGTCCGCATACATATAATAAAATCTTACTTAAATGGCATTGTGGCATCTTTCTTTTTTTTAATCTCTTGCATCCTTGCCCCATTGCCTTTTTTGACAAAACATGTTGCAAAAATATTTTTTTTGTTATATGTTAAGTATTACGTTTGTACGCTCTGGTAAATTTGATGTGCAATCAGTATTTCTGATGTAAAAATATTTAATTGATGCAAATAAATTGACAGGTGATAAGTATTTTGATGTGCATTTAAAAATAAGTCTTAAACAAACAGATTAGAAAATGTGATTTATTGATATTTTATTTACGACGTCGCAAAAAATAGTCAAACACATTTTTGTTATACATATACTGTTTTCATCGTTATTCAGAAAATTTAATCCATACATAAATAAAAAAATACAACTGTCTAATGTAATAAATTGTGTCAATTGTCGCCGTAGGGTGTTTTCTGTGGTTTTCCGCAAACGCCCCAGTGCTGGAAGTCAACGCTCGGGTTCCTCCTGGTGATGCATTCTAGCACGCAGAAGTTGGCGTAGGTCGTGTTGTGGTTGCTGCACACCGGCCTGTGTAACATCGCGCACACGCACTTTTTTGTTTTAGGTTTTTTTTCCTCGTCTGTGAGCGGGCAAGCTGGTGGCTGATTTGGACACCCCTGGCTTTAAAATAATAGAAAACTTGGTTTTAGTTTACCCTAAACCTTTTAAGGGGTCATTGTGAACAACTTTTACTTTGAAACGAATATTGAAAGCGGGATAAAAAATCTACATTTTGACGATTTATGCTAACACAAATGTATGGGGCAGCTGATTTATGGGTTGGTCCCGTAGTAAAAATTGTGTATAAGGATGGGTACAATGACCCCTAAGAGTTTTAGTTTATAAAAACATCTATAAAACGAAAATAAGGCCATAAAATGGGCCAAAAGAGTAGTAAACGAAGTGAAATTAAAAAAAAAACGTACCTATAACGTATTTATTTCGTCCAAGAAAGCCACTACATTCGAACTGCTTTGTGAGGAAAGTAGAGTAGACAGTATTACTTGAGTACCTACCTTGTCCGCAGTTGGGGGTTATTAAACGGACAGCTGGGTGGTTGGGCTGTTAGTTTGGCTGGCGGGGGTTTCTGTGGGGCTTCTGTATTTCTCTCGTGTCGGCAGCCGCAGCCGCACGACGATCGAGCGTATCTTTTGCCGTTGTTGCCAAATCGAGTGCGGAGTCTTCTCAAATTCCGGTGGCAACAAGTGCAACAACAGTCTCCTGGTTTCTCCTTTTCGTTTTCTGGTACGTCTTGCCTGCAATTTTTAACAGGGCATTAGGAAAACACACGCACCTATCATTTTATATGAAGCAATGTTTGCGAAACTACGAACAACAACGAAAGAAAACAGGGCTACACCTAACATAGCTCAACATGTACAAACATCTAATTTACTACATTCTCACCGCTTGCTAGCAATACCTACGGTTCTCTGCCGCCACTTTCACACGTCCCGGCGTGTTTAAACCGGATCGTGCTATCCCTGTCCATGAAGCAAATCAAAACGCACTCGTTGGGGTAAGTGACGCCGTTACTGGCGCATAGCGGCTCGTATCGCTCTTGGCATTTACATTCGGAATTCACAGTGCAGATTCCTTTGTGGACAACGCTGATTTTGACCTTCTCTTTGGCCATCTGGCAATTTAAGTAGCACATGCTCAAGTATGTTTGTCCGTCTGAGGCACAGAGAAGGTCGAACGATGCCTGCGAGAGGCTGCACCCGCAAGGGTCGATCATGTCTGTGAGTCTATTGCAAACCTTTACTTTATTGGGATTTTGCTGGTCGGTCACCAGCCATAATGATGCACTGATGACTATCCCTGTGACAACATCTATAAATAACAAGCGAATGGTAAAAAAATATTTTTAAACACAAGCGTTTAAATAGGTGTGACGTAATTTTTAAGGTTCCGTAGTCGAATGGCAAAAAACCGCTTCACGATTTAAAAAAAATATATAGGTATTAAGGTGGAACATAGAACTTAATGTATCTCTATACATATATCAGTCTATTATTTCTAAAGTCGAAGTAAGTATTTCTATATTTTGATGGGTAACTACGGAACCCTACATTGTGCGTGGCCCCACACGCACTTGGCCGGGTTTATGAGATACGGGACTTTTTCATCAAACTGCAGCAGTAACTTTGTTTTTCATTAACATACTGTGAAAAACAAATTTAGTTTTGCTGTTGAATATAATACAATCCATATGAATGAACCTTCAAAATATTTTTATTATTGTTTGGTGCTATGGAAATATAAAATGTGCGTATGAGTACGACTCGCACTTGGCCGGTTTTAGGTTTCTTTTAAAATTACCTATGAAAAATTTCTATCTAGAGGGGTTCACAATGATGTACTGAATACGTGGTAATCGTTTTAGCGTCGATGTCGCTTCCACCCCGTACCTACTTATAACAATATTTGCAAGCTGAATTTTAGTAAGCGGAATATGTAGAACCTATTTATCTTTAACACCTTAATGTACCATATTTCACGCAAAACAGATTATTCTATTCTATTCTAAGTAGATTTTATACTCAAATACTGTTTTTGCCCTGGCAATCTGTGTGACAGGTTTTTCCTAGTGCAGATACCAGCCCACAAAGGATTTATCAGATGTAGTATCTAACTTCATATTTTTAAGGCGCCTTTGTGGAAGAGAAATAAATGTTGTATTTCCCCCTTACACGGAGTCTTTACTCACTTATCTAGTATAATACAGTTCTCAGGAAATTATAACCTCGTATACTTATTTATATCTTCTCACCTATTCTAAACTCCATTTCCTGAGTTGCCTTCTTGAACAAAGTGGTAAATATAAAAAAGAAATATAATCGGTATTTTCGTAAATTATTGTGCATTTTCATTATCAGCGTAATTTAATCAATGACAAATTATTGTATTTTTCACGGGGTTAATCTTTTCACACTGGATTTTAATTACGGCCAAATTCTAGCATTAATTGATTAATGATATGAGTGACCACACTTATGGTCACGGACTCGACATATTTTGTGCCATTTTGTTCGGCTAACTTCAACAAACAATTATCTTCTTCTGCCCACCCTTCAAGCAATATCAGGTGTGATGTTGTTTTGTCTGTAAGGTCACTGGTCAAAACGTCGCACAAGTGTCCAGTCGCTGAAATTGGTTCGCGCATTTATCGTACGCACAAAATAAAATGTCTTTCGCGCAGGTGTCCTAATACCCTTCAGTTTCTAGTGAACTGCCCTGGACTGCAGTGCCATACACCTCGCAGACTGCCTTACAATCTTCAGACCTTTACATGAGCTGTTAAAGAATATCTTTAGTAGGTCAGTGATGGCAATAGTCTCGCCCTCTATTACATGGAAATTACTGCAGAAATACTATATAACTGGCGAAACCAACGCATCAGGCTTATGTTATGTTTAGTAGGTACGCTGAGACGCGCTGGAGCAGAGCGAACACTTGATGTCATGTCTCACCATGTGGAGATTTAGGCGCCGTTTCGACTTATCTGGTGGCGGTGACTTCACCTGGAAACACGGGCGCAATTATCTTTCCGACAAAAACGACGCTATGCGACACAGCTTGTTCATTTTAGGTTTCTTTGACTTTATCCGCCACCGCCACACGCCCTCGCGACGTCTCTTCTTTATAAATGGCGCCTAAATCTCCTCTCCTGTTCGCTCTGCTCCAGCGCGTCTCAGCGCCACCAATAAAGTGACGAAAGGACTTCAGCGTCAAGATCTCGGGACAGTGATCCGGTCAAAAGCTTCGCCGCCTCGAAGGAGACCATGAAGATCCTCTTATACCCTGACGGCCATCGATCTCTGAGGTTCGATCGCAGAATTGCAGTATTGCGGGCTGTGAGCTTGTCTGCCCTCACTGGACCTTTCGATCTTCACATAGAGCCTCGTGGCTAAATAATAATAATAACAGACACCGGATCGATCTTTAGGTTAAGCCGTGCTTGCCTAGGTTAGTCTGAGGATGGGTGACCACCCATTACATACCGAGTTTCCTCCGTGCCTCGGAAAGCACGTTAAACAGTTGGTCCCGGCTGTCATTTGTATATCTTTGACAGTCGTTACAGGTAGTCAGGGGTCCAAAAAGTCTGACAACCAGTCTTCTCAAGGGGTATCGTATTACCTAGTAATACCTGGGTTGTGGAGGTCAGATAGGCAGTCGCTCCATGTAAAAGACTGGTATTCAGCTGCATCCGGTTAGACTGGAAGCCGACCCCAACATAGTTGGGAAAAGGCTAGGCAGATAATGATATAAAATTATTATTTTCATTATTTGTATATAATTTCAATATACTAGGTATTGTTATTAGTCTGTAATTCTTCAAATCTAAAAATAAATAAATCACATACATAACATAACATCACGCCTATAATCCGCTATGGGTTAGACAGAGGTACACCTAATAGTATAGTACACCCACTGTTGAGAAGCATAGCCCCCTAAAAACTGTTATGATAAGTAGAAATTATGAATAATGACTTGGATAACGTAGGTGTATATAGTTGGATATCACTAGTAGGCATTATACATCTCTTTTGATATAAAAACCGTTTGTAACTTCTTAAAGTTGTAGAAGTTACCAGTAAATTTAAAAAATCCTTGGTGAGACAAGGTTCCATCTATGGGTAAACAGACCCAGTGATTGGCCGAGGGAAGCCCATTGTTGTCTACATCCGGGTTCCCACGGTCTATCTAGGTCACAGGGGTGAAGAGCGGGGAGCAAGGGGCAGGGTGATACCGGCTCCCCCGCTAACAATAGGATAGTGGGCGGCCATGAGAGTGGGGCCGACCGCAACTTGCGCCTACGTGGGAGTAAATAAAACATGCGCCCACAGGCGCAAAAAGTAGTGGGCCCGCCCAGTGTCACCGGTGCCAAAAGTTTAGGCACTCTTCCCACCATTGCCACCGGCCGCTCGCCTGCGTCCGCTGTGGGGAGGGGCACGCAGCGCGCGACTGTCCCCGCCCGCGCGACGAGCCGGCGACGTGCGTTAACTGCGGGGGCGATCACCCCGCCAATAACGTGCGTTGCCCCGCCTTTCAAGCGGAAAGCAGGAGCAGGCGGGCCGGCACGGTCGCCGCCATGACCGCCGCACGCAGAACAGCAGCAGCCACAGAGAGGCATCAAGATGTCGCCTCCCACGAAGCCCAGGGAGCGTCGCTCATGGCGGCGGCCAA
This sequence comes from Eurois occulta, assembly GCA_950022335.1. NCBI lineage: Eukaryota > Metazoa > Arthropoda > Insecta > Lepidoptera > Noctuidae > Eurois > Eurois occulta. The sequence continues at coordinate 15,907,742 of OX465495.1, read as the reverse complement.
CGGGCCCACTCCTAGGGGAGAAGCCCCCCCCCCCTCCTCCTCCAAGCGGCGGAGGAAACGCAAGAAGAAGCGTGGGGGCAAAGGCAAGAGAGCCGAGCCCCCCCCCCCTTCTGAAGTCACGGAGGACACTCGCCGGGCCGACCCTACCTCGTCCCAGGCGCAGGCTGTGCTACCTACAACATCGCAGCCACAACACCAGCAACAACAAAAACAACAACAACAACAGCAACCCATGAAAGGGAGGTCGACAGCTGGCGCCGGCATAGCGCGGCCCTCGGCCCATCTACAACCCACTAAGAAGGCTACGAGCGCCGGCCCAGCTGCCGACGCCGAAAAGAAAAGAGAATTCACAGCCTGCGCCATCCAGTTACTTATGGACCTAGTCAAGGCCATACGACAGGGACAGGACGCGGAGCTGGTAATCCTCGACGGCCTGGCCGCCCTCCTCAAGCTGTATCATGGCTAGGCCGTTGAGGGTACTCCACTGGAATGCCCGCGGCCTTAGAGGTAAGGTCGCCCCCCTCCGCCGCCTCCTATCGGAACAAGACATCGACGTGGCGCTAATAAGCGAGACGCACCTGGGGCCAGAGCACAGGCTCAGGGTTCCAGGATACCTCGCTTATAGGAAGGATGAAAGGTCGGCTCTCAACACTCGCTACCGTGGTCTGGCGGTATTGGTGAGGCGTAGAGTCGTCCATCAAGAGCTCCCTGTGTCGTCGCTCGGCACGTTTTACGCGCTGGGTGTGCAGCTACACGTTGCCGGCGAGGATCTCGCCCTTTACGCCTGTTACAAGGCGCCCTCGGCTAAACTGGACCCTAAGGAGCTGAGGGCCCTTCTCGAGGCCAACGGCGGCGCGACGATCCTTGCCGGTGACCTTAACTGCAAGCACCCGGCGTGGAACTCCGCCGCGACCAACACGGAGGGCAGACGACTCTACGCGGACGCGGAAGCCTTCGGCTACACGGTGTCCGGCCCAGAGACGCCCACCCACTACCCGGACGACCGCAGGCACATGCCAGACGTGCTGGACATCGTGGCCTACCGAGGGCTACACTGCCAGATCACGCAGCAGGTGTTAGACGACGAGATGCAGAGTGATCATCACCCTGTACTCGTCGTCCTATCGGGGATGCCGACCCGACAGACGCCCGCAGCGCCACGCCGACACATCAACTGGGAAGTCTTCAGGGAAAAGGCTGAGGCCACCATCCCGACTCGGCCCGTGATTACCTCCGCGGACGTCAACCGGACCGCGGACGATGTCACTGCTTGCCTACGTAGCGCCTTGGATGCGGCGACTACGTTGACGCACGGTAGTGTCGTGCAACCGCCACTACCTGCGTATCTACAGCGGATGATCGCCGACAAGAGGCGCCTTCGCAAGCAGTGGCAACAATTGAGATGTCCTGCGCTCAAGAAGCAGGTGAACCGGCTCGCGGAGAGAATAAAGGCCGAGTTGCGGGCCCGGGACGCCGAGAGCTGGGAAGATCGCATCCAGGAGGCGGCTGGCAGCTGGCCATCCGCCCACCGACTCTGCCGTCAGTTGACGAGTGCCCCAGCTCCGGTGCGCCCGCTACTGGATAGCGGCGGGGCGCTCAAGTATGTCGCAGAGGACCGCGCGGAGGTCTTCGCCGAGCACCTGGAGCGTCAGTTTCGACCTAACCCGACTAGCGACGTCGAACATGTCGCAACAGTCGAGAAACACCTTGGGGACTACTTCGCCGCGCCGATAGCTCCCGAGGAGGACGCCATCTTTTTCTCGCCTGGGGCGGTGAGACGCGCCATCCTAAGGACGAAGCCGAGGAAGGCCCCCGGTGCGGACGGTATCACCAACGCAGTGCTGCGCCAACTGCCGTACCGTATGGTCGCGGCGCTGGCGCGCCTGTACACGGCGATACTGCGCACCGGGACGTTTCCTTCTTCCTGGAAGGAAGGGCGCGTCATCATGTTGCCCAAGGCGGGGAAAAACATCCTTAAACCGGAGAGCTATCGGCCCATTACGCTGCTGCCGACTGTCTCCAAGGTGTTCGAGCATCTCCTGTTGCGGCATCTCCAGCCGCACATAGCGCCGCGGCCCGAACAATTCGGGTTTAGGTCGGAACATAGCACGACGCTTCAGCTGTCGAGGGTGCTGCACCACTTGGCACAGGCTGCCAATAAGAAGGAGTATGCGGTGGCAGTACTCCTCGACATGGAGAAGGCCTTCGACCGCGTGTGGCATGACGGGCTGGTCTATAAGTTGACCACGTCCGACGCGCCTCGCCGCGTTGTAAAGGTGGTCCAGTCTTTTCTTTCAGAAAGAAGCTTCCGCGTGGTGGTCGAGGGAGCGCTCTCCAGTGCCCGTCCGGTGCTGGCCGGCGTGCCCCAGGGCAGTTGCGTGTCGCCAGCGTGTTACTCGCGTTACACCGACGACATCCCCACGACGCCAGAGGCGATGCTCGCGCTGTATGCCGACGACGCCGCGTACATTACCACCTCGCTCAACGCGAAGTACGCGGCGGTCAAGATGCAGCGCGCGCTAGACCTGCTGCCTGACTGGCTGTCGAAGTGGCGACTGTCGGTTAACGTGAGTAAGACGCAGGCGATAATCACCGGACTTGCGCCCCTCCCACCACCCCTGACTCTACAAGGCGCCGACGTCGATTGGTCGCCCCGGGTGAAATACCTGGGCGTCACCATCGACCGTCGGCTCACCATGGGTCACCATGTCCGCCGGGTCGCGGCGCGGGCTAGGGTTGCCCGCAACCAGCTCCGCCCAGTGCTCTCATCCCGACTACCGGCGCGCGTTAAGTTGGGCGTGTATAAAACTTATATACGCTCAATATTGACGTACGCCGCCCCTGCGTGGTTCGTCCTCACGTGCGAGGGACACAGGAAGCTTCTCCGCGCGCAGCAGAACCTTGCGCTGCGGACCATCATCGACGCCCCTCGCTGCGTGAGGAACGATGTCATACAGCGGGATCTCGGGATCGAGAGCCTGGACGCATTCATCCGGCGCCTTGCGACGGGAATGTTCGCGCGTGCCGACGCATCTGCTTGGCCCCATGTCAAGCACATAGCGCCCTGGCACGCGCGCCCCCCTGACGCGAGGCGCCCCCTCCCCCGCGACCTGGTAGCGGAATGTGACCCCACCCCACCGGACTTGACTCTTGGGTAAGCTGTTTTCCAGACTACACGCAGCTTACCCATACAAAATGACTCTACACCACATTACATACACTTAGTTGCGTGACGTGTGCTAAGTTAATATAGGCATGTCGCGCAACTAACTCACACATGCACGTCTCTACACTCGAGTAGACACACGCGTAGGGACGCGGCTGCGGGCTCGCGACCCTCACGCACACACTGGGCGGCGTTACACAACACAATGCCGCCCACACACACATATCGGCTCCTAATCCGTGTCGTAACCGGCTAGCTCTGGAAGCGAGGCGGACAGGAGCCATACATCCCTCCGTAGGTGCGTCGGAGTCGGCGCCTCTGTCGCTGGTCGTCACCCGCCGGGCCTCCTCCGGGCAACCGGAGGTCTCACCTGGCGGTGACAGACCGCCGAGGCGTCGTGAAGAAATCAACACTATATTACTTATAGTGTTGAGGCGCGCCTACGGAAAAACATTAGCAACCACTCACAGGCGTGTGACTTGCCTTCACACGCCAACAGGCCGCAGCCTATACAGGCAACATAATGACGGGCCTGTCTTTACAGGCCAAGGTATGGCTTCCGCGGCCAGAGGGCGATGCCCTGTGACCGCTCGCCGCGCCCCCTGACGGGGGCGCCGCGACATCCATTGTGTGTTGTGTGCAAAAAGTAGTCTTCCAGTAATCTTCGTCGAGTCCTTATTCTGCGCGATAGCTCTGTCATAAGTTACGGATAGAGTTCGGTATCCAAGTCGTTGTGTTTATATTGTATTGTGTGTAAAATCAAGTTGTAAAAGTATCCGGCAAAATCAAAGTGTTCTTAAGTTAATATAGTGTTTAAATAGTGTTAAAATCTAAGTCAAATATAAATATTTAGTCACACTCATCTTATCGTGTTTCCATTTCAACCCTTGCGCCTGAATCGTGTATAATTTTTGGTCCTTCGAGTGCCGGATCGTACGGAAATAAGATGAGTGTTAGAAGCACAATTACGACGCGAAGTAAATTGCGCAAAATAGAGGCCGACATGAACAAGCGGCGCGAGTTGGAGGCTGACTCTGGCGTGCCGTCTGAAAAGGCACCAGGCTCAGTTTCAGTTGCACCGATTACATCGTCGGTTCCTGTACCTATAATCCCACTGGCGGGAGGTCGTGTTATCGACCACAGAGATATGTTCACGCCTGTGAGATCGGAGACAATCCAGAGGGCAGGTTCCGGGACAAGCCACGTCTCCTCGAGGAGCGGCCAGAGAAGTGCCGATTATCTTCGACGGAGGGTTGAGTACGAGGCTGAACGAGAATTGGTGCGCATGAAGGAGCAACTCGTCAAGAAGAAGCTTGAAGCCGATCTCGCTGAGATTGATGCCGCCGTTGAGGAAGACTCAGAATCGGAAGGAGAAGGGACAACGCGGCGAGTGGAAGAATGGGTCGACGACTCGGCTCCCGTTGTTAGGGAAACACACACGCCCGCTGTGAGTCGCGATCCGCCGCCGCGTCAAGTGTCCGCGCCCTCTCGTGAGGTGTTAGCGCCAGTGCCGCCGCCCAGTAATATACCTGCGCTCCAACAGTGTGCGCCCGCGTCGGTACAGTTTCGCGAACCCCCGTACCTAGGGAGTGCTACGCCCTTAGCTACGGCCAGTGTTCCACAGGCTAGAAGAGAGCCTGATTGGGAAAACGCGTTCGCGGACGACAGGGACAGGAGCAGGTCGCGGGACAGAAAAATAGACCAGTTGGCAGACGCTATCACAAACCTAGCGCGTCCACGGCCGGTACCAAGACAGGCCTATGAGTTGCCATTTTTCAAAGGCGACCCAGCGGAATGGCTGTCGTACAAGAATATGTACCACGACACGACTGTTATGTACGAGTTCAAGCCGCATGAGAACTTAGCGCGCTTGAAAACATCGCTGCAGGGAGACGCAAAGTTGGCCGTGGAGGATTTGTTGCGCACCTCGACTAACCCAGGTGAAATTATCAAGACGCTTGATGAAGAGTTCGGGCATCCTAATTTAGTGCTAGAGTGTGCTCTAAAGAAAGTGCGTGCGTTACCTAAAGTGACTGAGAGTGGCCGTGAGCTCAGAAAGTTCTCAACAACTGTGAGAAATTGTGTGTCGCTGCTGAAGAGTGTACGAGCTAACGGATATCTGAATAATCCACAACTGGTGAGTGAACTTTTGAATAAGCTTACATCTGTACAACGTGCTCAATATGGTGATTTTGCTATGGGTATGGCAACGACCCAGGGCATAGATGTGCGAGTTTCACCGAGTCTAGAAATACTCGCAGAGTTCCTGAGTCATCTAGCCCGAGCCACGTCCTTTTATGTTCAAATGGAAATGAGTGCGCCCACATCATCGTCTAGCACGGCTAAGCCCCGAGCACCTGTACAGATGTTCAAGCAGCCTAGAAATATTCAACGCTTGCACGTTCACTCTGATAATGACCAGCAAGAGAAGGCCATGGAAGAATCATGCACGTTATGTGGAGAGAAACATAAGTTACCCAAGTGCGTCAAGTTCACCGAGTGGAGTGTCGAAGAGAGGTGGCAACATGTCAAGAAACATAGATTGTGTTTTAAGTGCATAATAAAGAAGCACGGGAAGAACTTTTGTCGTGCAAGTAGGTGCGCGTCGTGTGATTACGCGCACCACACATTGTTACATGCCGACAAGAAGAGTGAGAGCGTCACGAACGTTAGTGACTACACTGGGAAGGCGTTATTAAAGATAATGCCAGTGTGTGTAACAGTGAACGGTGTTGATAAACATTGTTATGTCCTTCTGGATGATGGGGCAACCCGCAACGGTATCACTGATAGACGCTTCGTTAGCTGAAAACGCCAGTGGAAAGCAAGTTCCGCTAACTCTGCACAGTGCGCGCGGCCAAGAGATTGTTGACAATACATCAAAAGTGATCAGTGTATCAGTGCGTGGACCGAACGGGTTAACACATAAAGTGAAGTGTCGTACGTTAAAAAGCCTGGACTTGCCCGCGCAAACAGTGTCCGCCGCTGTGTTAACAGAACACGCCCACATTCGCGACTTGGGTTGCGAGGAAATGAGAGGAGCCAGACCGCTGCTGTTGCTGGGCCAAGACAACTGGGAGCTGTTGGTCAGCCAGGAGACTCGCCGAGGAAAATCCGGTAAGCCAGTTGCCTCTTTGACCAGTTTAGGGTGGGTTGTGCACGGACCTGTAGGTACTCATCAGAGTGTTAATGTTCATTCATTAAATTGTGTAGTAGAATCAACTATCGACTTGCACGAGTTAGTTAAAAAACAGTTTGAGTTAGAAGCGATAGGTATTTCAGAGGTGCCTCGAAAGCACAAGGATGTAGAGAGAGCTAAGGCTATTCTAGACTCCACTAGCCGTCAGACAAAGAGCGGCCAGTGGGAGTTAGGGCTACTGTGGCGTCGCGACGACCCACAGTTACCTAATAATTATAGGTACGCGCGCCAGCGTCTAGCCGGTATTGAGCGTCGGCTACATAAGGACGCTGTGTACGCCGCAGCCTACACAGCACAGATAGATAGGTTGTTGGCAGAAGGGTACGCGAGTAGAGTAGAGGGCGGTATCAAGTCCGATTCGGTATGGTATTTACCCCACTTTGGGGTAACGAATCCAAACAAACCGGGAAAATTGAGATTGGTTTTTGACGCCGCGGCTAGTTACAATGGGACGTCTTTAAATGACAATTTGTTGACTGGACCCGACTTGCTTAATTCCCTGTTAGGCGTGTTATTTAAATTTAGATTGGGGCCTGTAGCTTTTACTGGGGACATAGCCGATATGTTCTTGCGAGTTTTTATAAGAGAACAGGATCGAGGGGCACAGCTGTTTCTTTGGACGACTGACGGCAATAAGGAGCCTGACGTGTACGTCATGAACTCCATGATATTCGGGGCCGTGTCGTCGCCAACGTCGGCAATTTATATTTTAAATAAAAACGCGGAACAGTTTAAAGAAACGTGCCCCGAAGCGGTAGCCGCCATACACGAAAAACATTATATGGACGATTACCTGGATAGTGCTTGGTCTGCCTCACAGGCCAATAGTTTAATTGAGGAAGTGACTCACATCCACGCCAGAGGCGGGTTTAATATACGGGGGTGGGTCACTAACTCTCAAGAGCTGCGCGATAAGCTCAGAGTGGAAATGCCTGACAGGGTTTCCTTAGATAAAGGCGAAGGTGCAACGGAACGCACGTTAGGCATGATATGGTCACCGAATTCGGACCAATTAGCTTTTGACCTATCGTTTAAGAAGTTGCCTAAAGCCATAGTAGAGGGACACGTGGTTCCAACAAAACGGGAATTCCTTCGTTTTATCATGTCAATCTTTGACCCACTAGGTTTCTTGTATCCGTGTGTCATACAGTCGCGCATCCTTATGAAACGGATATGGCACACGGGGATTCAATGGGATGAGAAACTGAAAGAGCCAGAGGCCAAGTTGTGGTTTGAGTGGTTGCAAAACCTGTATCACCTTAATGACGTATGCATACCTAGGTGGTACGGCCTTCAGTTAGAGCAACTAGAGTTGCACGTATTCGGTGACGCGCGTGAGTCTGCTTACGCGGCAGTAACCTATACAGCGGGGTTAAACACAGAAGGGGATAGGGATGTCGCGATAGTAATAGGTAAGGCGAGAGTAGCGCCCCAAAAGGTGACATCCATTCCACGTCTAGAGTTGCAAGCGGCTGTGTTAGCCTGTAGACTAGCTGATACAGTAGTCAAGGAATTAGGAGCAGTTATTAGTAGCATTCATTTATGGACTGATAGCAAAACTGTCCTCAAGTGGATCAGTTCAGACGCGTTAGAATTTCAAAGGTTCGTGTCACACCGTCTAGCCGAGATAGACAGAAGGTCAGAGAGGGGCAGCTGGCGCTGGGTTCCGTCGGCGATGAACCCCGCAGACAAGGCTACCCGGATGGACTGGCCTAACAACAGCAATGAGTGGTTGTCGGGTCCCTCTTTTCTTCGCTGTCCACAGGAGCAGTGGCCGGCTGACATCGAGCTCGACGCGGTGGCAGAGGAAGATTTAGAGAGAGCACAGCGCGTGCACACCGTTGCAGCACAGGCTACATCGCTGCTACAATATGAGCGGCTACCTACGTGGACGCGCGCCGCTAACGTCATGGCGCGTGTGCATATTTTCGTGGATCGATGCCGCAAGCGGCGTCAGACATCCCTAGTGTCGACAGATGACCTGCACGAGGCCGAGATGCGCCTCCTGCGTCTGACACAGAGGGACAGATACGCAGCAGACGTCGCTGCGCTACGAAAGGCTCGCCCATTGCCTTGCAACAGCAAGTTGCGGGCACTAAGCCTCATGTTTTATGAGGATGGGCTGGTGAGAGTACGCGACAGGCTGGGCGCCTGTGGCGAGCTCAGCTGACCCCCAACCATCTCCTGCTGGGCACAGCCGCGGGAGATGCACCGTGCACACGTCGGCATGCCGCCGACCTGGATTCCCGCCGCATGTGGCGACGGGTGAACGCGCTGGCCGACCTCTTCTGGAGGCGCTGGCTGCGCGAGTACCTGCCGACGCTCCAACGTCGTAATAAGTGGTCCAGTGACGTGCCAAATGTGAAAGTGGGTGACGTGGTAGTGATTACAGACGCTAATAAGCCACGGAACCAGTGGACCAAAGGGGTCATCCAAAGTGTTTTTCCTGGTGCGGACGCTATTATAAGAGTGGTAGACGTAAGAACAAACCATGGGGTCCTGCGTCGGCCTGTTGTAAAGGTGGTTGTGCTTCCGACAGACGGAAATGTAGTCGGATGAACCCTTCTACAGGGGGTGGAAATGTTGAGAAGCACAGCCCCCTAAAAACTGTTATGATAAGTAGAAATTATGAATAATGACTTGGATAACGTAGGTGTATATAGTTGGATATCACTAGTAGGCATTATACATCTCTTTTGATATAAAAACCGTTTGTAACTTCTTAAAGTTGTAGAAGTTACCAGTAAATTTAAAAAATCCTTGGTGAGACAAGGTTCCATCTATGGGTAAACAGACCCAGTGATTGGCCGAGGGAAGCCCATTGTTGTCTACATCCGGGTTCCCACGGTCTATCTAGGTCACAGGGGTGAAGAGCGGGGAGCAAGGGGCAGGGTGATACCGGCTCCCCCGCTAACAATAGGATAGTGGGCGGCCATGAGAGTGGGGCCGACCGCAACTTGCGCCTACGTGGGAGTAAATAAAACATGCGCCCACAGGCGCAAAAAGTAGTCTTCCAGTAATCTTCGTCGAGTCCTTATTCTGCGCGATAGCTCTGTCATAAGTTACGGATAGAGTTCGGTATCCAAGTCGTTGTGTTTATATTGTATTGTGTGTAAAATCAAGTTGTAAAAGTATCCGGCAAAATCAAAGTGTTCTTAAGTTAATATAGTGTTTAAATAGTGTTAAAATCTAAGTCAAATATAAATATTTAGTCACACTCATCTTATCGTGTTTCCATTTCAACCCTTGCGCCTGAATCGTGTATACCCACATTTCGCCAGTTATGTTATAAGTCCCAGTCCCAATTATGTTATAAGTATGTTATGTATGAAGGCGGGCCAATTGCCATCAAACAGGCACAAATCCAGACTCCGTGGCTGCTACTGAGAAATTCCTGGTACAAAAACCTAATAAAACTTTGCCCGACCCGGGAATCGAACCCAGAACATCATGCTCAGCTTTTTTTTGTTCAGAACATGTAAACCTTGTAGTTACAGAAATATTGAAGGTATACCAACTTTAAAAAATAAATACAAGTTTATAATGTTATAACTTTACTTTTTAACACCCTTGCTCGTAAAGCTGATGTAATTCCACCGGTTTTTCTCAAAATTTCTTTTCTTTGTACTTGTATTGTGAATATCTTTTTTTTTTCTGTTTCCTTGCAAATGTGTTAAAAAACGTCGTACGACATACGTGCGTATTGGTTATAACATGCTCGGCTCAATTACGCCCTCGCCTTGGGCTCGGGCTGAAATTCCGCCTCGCATGTTATAACCATCTTAACGCACTAATATCGTAATGTACTATTAAATACCTACATCCATAACCAGTACTACTACTAGGTAAACAATGCACCACACACAACCAACTACACAAAACACACACACACACACTACACTACACTATCCCAATGCATCCATCAGCACAGCACAGCAGTCCGGTAGGCGGTAGGTGGCTGTGTGTGTGTGTGTGCTGTGTGGACTGTGCTGTGTGGGTGTGTGTGCTGCTGTGTGCTGTGCGACTTTTTTGGGGTGAAAACTGACTGTTTACGGTAATAAACCGTCAGTTTTCACCCCAAAAAAAGTCGTTTCCCAGCAAAAATGATTGCGTAGGGTTACTTGGTTTGATGTACAGAATGCTTGGTTGACGGCTTCGTTAAGGGTCCGTTTACACCTTGTATACTGGTCTAGCTGGTCCTCTTATATCTTAGAGTTCAAGATAAAAGTAATTTAGTAAGTAATTTAATATAATTAAACAAACCGATCAGAAAATGTGATGTAATTATCTTTTTTGTTAGGGTTCCGTACCCAAAGGGTAAAACCGGACCCTATTACTAAGACTTCGCTGTCTGTCTGTCTATCTGTCTGTCTGTCTGTCTCCAGGCTGTATCTCATAAACCGTGATAGCTAGAAAGCTGAAATTTTCACAAATGATGTATTACTATTGCCGCTATAACAACAAATACTAAAAATTAAAAAAAAAATATTAAGGGGGGCTCCCATACAACAGATATGATTTTTTTGCCGTTTTTATAGATAATGGTACGGAACCCTTCGTGCGCGAGTCCGACTCGCACTTGGCCGGTTTTTTATTTTTACTTTCGACGTGGCGTTGCAAAAGATCGTCGAACATATTTATTGTAGTGCTTTCATCACTATTCACAAAATTTAATCCATACTTAAATAAAACATTACAACTGTTTAATGTACCAAATTGTGTCAGTTATACCTACCTAATGACGTCGGTGGTAACACTCTGACTTAGAGCTGGCCTAGCGTAGTACGTAGTTTCAATAAAATTAATAGCCAGCTTATACTGGTTTGGTTACCACTGACGCATATCGTGCGGGGTGAGGCCTACTGTACTAAAGTTACGACGTCGCATACGTATTGGTTCGTAGTAGAAGTAACTCTGCTGGAACTGACGGTTATCTTCGCAAGAGCCCAAGAACGCGATCCTTAATTCAGGATTACGGTCTGCTGCACACTTATATGTACATTTGTTTTTATATGTGGTGCCGTCGTTACCACACACTGGGCGGCGGAGGGTGGGACAAGCACATTCAAATTTCTCTTCTTCTTCTTCCTCCTTCCCCTCCTCCTCCTCCGCCTCCGCCGCCGCCTCTGCCTCCGCCTCAGACTCCGCTTCCGCCCCCGACGCCGCTTCCGCCTCTGCCTCCGCTTCCTCTTCTTCCTCTTTTTCTACCTCCTTTTCTTCCTCCTCCTTATGTTCTGTTTCTGGTTCATCTTCTCCCCTTTTCTCTGTCAGTTCTTCGTTATCTTCCGCCAAAATTATAAATACTTGCGCGCCCATGAGCAATAATACGCCTGTTATAATAAATACAAAATCATTTAATGCTACAGGAAGTTATTAGTCAAATTAATATAATTGCACTTGGGTGGGAAAAAAACGTTTAATGTCGAACCAAAGCATTCGAGTTTGTTGTTTGTTTAGTAAATACCTATGTGGTCTTTTGCTTTTATTTATTTATTTTGCTGCGAACCTTAAGAGTAGTGAGTGGATATTGGTATCCTTCACACTGGACATAATATTGTTATATAAAACGTGTCCCGTAAGGCTTGAACACTAAGCCCAGGAAACCAAACCAATTATAGCAACACTTTAATTTGTAATTAGCTAGTGCTACTAAGCATGACTAACTTTTAATTATGTTATTCATCAATGTATAACATTATTCTCTACACTGTTTAAAAAATGATTTTGCATTGAACCGTTTCTTTAGAAATGGTTATCTCATATTGTTTTAAGGACAGGTGTTTTACTACATTTAAATAAATTACAGACGATTCATAACTCTGATTTTACTTACCAAAAGTATAGATCATCTTGTCCAACGATGGGCACTATCAGACTGGCACTATAAACAGTCAGTCTGTATAAATTAGAGAAATTTATACGCTAATGCTTATCAGGTAATAATTATAACGCAATGATCTTAGAATAAGTGTGTTCGGTGTTAGAGTTTAATAACTAAATTAAGCTATTAAGTGTTTTATGTTTTGATTTCTCATTAAGAGTATGCCGCGAATATGTCTGCGTTTTTATTTTTCCTTTATTTTCATGATATCGTGTTCTTCTGTGTTTTATCTCATAAACAATCAGAATTTATAGCGTCATTCTCTCCAAACGGGCGTAAACAACTAAATAAATAATAACACGTGTAACTTGATTAGACAGTCGATTTAATAAAAAGCAATAAACAAATTCATTAAAGACGACAAAAAATCGTAAAATAATTTTAAAAAAAGTAAACAAATGCATCAGATCAATAACAAACAGTTCATAAAAAAACTTAAATAATATGAGTGATCGCAATATTTCGAAAAGTCTCACCGGAATTTAAAATAGTTGACATAATTATTTGTTTTCTATTCTAGTTCCTTGCAAATTACCAACACAAATGCAAATGGCAGTAGGTACTACTAACGTAACTTAGCAACTAACTAAAGTATTCAAATGACTTAGAAGAACTGAATGCCTTCGACGACCTTCACTTTATCTTCACAAGGGCCGTAGTGAGCGATGCTCAGCCTGTGGTTCTGAGCAGTGGCACAGTTGAGCAGGCAGTCGTTGCTGTAGGTGTTGCCGTCGCTTCCACAGACAGGCTTCTTCTCTCTTGTGCAGTCACAGACGACTCCTTCAGTGGTCGGTTCCACGCAGGATCCTACATGGAGCATCTCTAGACCCGCGGTACGTTGTCTCTTGCAATCGAGGCTGCACTGGTTAGGGTACGTTGTCCCATCGTTGCCGCACACCGGGAGGTAGTTGAATGTACATACGCACTCTCCGGGGTCGGGAGTGTTTTCGCACGGCCCCTGCTTGGCGACGTAGATGTTCTGGTTGGAACTGTGGTTGACGCAGTCCAGCAGGCACTGGTTATTGTAGGTCTCTCCGTTCGAGCCGCATACCGGCAGGAAGTTCCTTGTGCACGTGCATGGCGGCAATGCGTGCGAGCTGCAGATGTAGGCGCTGAAGACCAGCAGTACTCCTGAGACAAACAGACACGGTTAGATCAAGGTTTTGATTACTTCCTTTTTTAAAGGCGTAAAGAGATTTCTTTTTTTAGAAGGCCGTGGCGTTGTTGGAAGACTGTGAACTAGGTGACCCATTAGTTACTTCATTAGATAGAATCGCACCACATAATTATTGTGATATTTCATTTATGACCTATCGAGATAAACATATACGCATAGCAACTACAAATAGTTCACCTTGACATTATAATATTGATAAACTCGAATAAAAACAAACAAAGTTAGTTACGTAGGTACCTAATCGTTTTTTTTATGTTTAGTAGTATTATCATTATCATATTAATGTTTGGGATGTTATGAAGAAGAACCGGATTTATAAATTCATTGGCAATCCTGCTAGCTGAGAACAGAATGTCATAATATACCACCAGATAGACGGAAAATAACAACAATGGTGATAACTTGAGTAATCATTTATGAAGCGTTAATTCCCAATTGTCACGACTTCCTGTCACCTAGGTACGTCTGAAGACCTTTGAACACTATTGAAGACAAAACCTTAATAGCGAACCTTATTAGCAACGAGAAAAGCAATGTAACTAATAATAGTAATAGAGTTATATTGTGAATACTGTCATACAAAAATTTTGATCCCGAACATTTTTGATTTTGAGACACAAATGCTAGCTGATAAGCTAGGATAAGATTTTCTTCATCTTGACCGGTCTATCGCTTGTAAATATTTGCATGTCTTTGTTATTAAAATCTACCTCATCCACCATGGGCACTTATCATTTATCAACATCCAACAACTCGTGTTGGGCTAGCATGGTGGCACATTTCGGCACACTCCCGCTCATAGAGACTACCCTGACGCCTGAGACGAGGCTTGTATCCCAGCAGGGGGAACAGTATAGGCTAATAAGATACTTTTTAGTTGTTTAGGGGCTGTTACCATAAAGGTTTAAAGTTACATAAAGACTAAAGCTGTAGGAGTGCATGCCGTGTGTCATCTCTTAAGGGGAAAGTTTGGCTGAGGGCCATGTGTAGGTACTGTCAAGTACCCACTGCAATAATACAGTGTGCATATAGTCAATATAGAAAGTGTCGTATGCAAAGAGAAGACAACAACTGGCACTTAGGTAGATTTCAGATCAGAGTATGCGTTGTTGAATCCTTTGAATACTTTAAATACTTACCGTGTTTAAACAAGTGTAACCCATCGTAGACAAATACTTAAAATTCAACCGAAAAACTGGTGCATTTACCTTTGCCCCCAAATTTTCGGCGCGAAAAATAAAAAAAAGATTTAAAATTGCAAATATTAATTAGATATGCTTACCGAATTTGAAATCCATATTTTCCAGTCACGTCTTAAAACTGTTTTGAATATTCACGAAATTAAATACAGCTTTTATTTACAAAAACTGTGCCAGAGGTTATCGGCACTAAAAACTAAAATGTAGTCGGGATTACTGAGCTCGATGTAAGCGTCGGATGTAATGATGGTCTGTGCTGAAGACATGCGTTTTTATATGATTATAGTGTTTCCCGAGTCGCGAAGAAACAAGGTTCTTTTCGTTTGTAAATCCCCAGCGCGAGGTGCGTCAGTAAAGTACTATTACCGGCCGGTTCATGCTAATTGTGTTGACATAGACAACGCGGCGGCCCAGACAACAACTTGTGAACGCTTTGAGGAAGGCGCACTATTATTTACTTAACTCAGTTATTTTCGGAAATAAGTTTAACGTCATTCGAGTTATGTTTAACTTCGGTTTCTTAGAGTTTTGACGGCCAATTATTTTGATAATGTTTGTTGACGACTTGTTCTATTATTATTTTGTAAATCCCAATTAGTTGGTTTTTTGGAATTTGTTTTGAAAATCCCCGTTCCGTAATAACAGGAACAGGGCCTTTGACTCCAGTTTAGCTATTGGTTTCTGTAAAACACATGAGGGAAGTGACAATTTTATTCTGGTACCTTGCCAATATGGTTCTGGTCGACTTTCAGTCCTATTATAAACGCCTACAACTTTCTTCGGTGCTCATATTAAAGTTAAATTAACTTCGACCATAACTCGGCCATATCGACAACGTTAGTAGTGACTTCCCAGACGGGTCCTTCAAGGTGTAGGTAGAATTAGAGAAGAAGATGAGTTGGGACATCATTAATTTGTGAAGTGGCTTTAGTCACACTTTATTTCATTGGAATACTCCCATCGTGATCGGACTATTTTATCTGCAGCGAACCACCTGTCTTCTTACCGTCTTTCTGCAGGCTCAACATAGGCAGTTAGAGGAGGATGTTTTAATCATGCCGTAGTCAACTGCTGTCATTTAGCTGGATGAAAATGGATAAATTGCTAAATTTCAAGACATTTATATTTCAGGGCATTCTTTCCATACTTTCTTTATTTTATTTTATACCCTCATTGATACTCTTCGCATTATCCTTAACGAACAAACACACAAAACTCTTTCCCTCCACAACGAAGTCAGCCAGTAAAAATAAATAGTTGCAATTACGAAATACCAGCAACCAATATTAGAAAGCTATGTAATTATGAAATTAATTGAAAGAAAATATCGTACCTACTTAGTTAAGATTTAACGCATCACCCATGGGCGTAAATTAATGGAATGCGTAGAAGCAAAGTTACTAGATCTATAACTGGGTGTATAGGTACTGTTTGTGTTATCAAATTGATGATAAGTAATAGGTAACAGCCACTCGGGTCGATCTTTAGGTTAAGCCGTGCTTTCCTAAGTTGATCCGTGGATGGGTGACCCATTACATACCGAGTTTCCTCCGTGCCTCGGAAAGCACGTTAAGACGTTAATCTCGGATGTCAATTGAAGATCTTTGACAGTCGTTACAGGTAGGTAGTCAGTGGCCCGAAAGTCTGACAACCAGTTGAACCATGTATCTTATTACCCAATACTAATTGGGATATGGAGGTCAGATAGGCAGTCGCTCCATGTAAAATACTGGTATTTAGCTAGATCCGGTTAGACTGGAAACCGACCCTAACGTTTAGCACATGGATAGTTTATCACCTGGATTAACACAAGGATACTTTTTAACCCGGTAGTACGATCCCGTCGGACAATATTATCAAACTCCACGCGGGCGAAACCGCGGGCATAAGCTAACTTGGCAATAAAATTAAGCTTTTCGACCTTTTACGATTGTTAACACAAAAATATTTGATGAACATCCCACATTCATCAAGTATTAATCAATTCCTTGATTTTGACGAAAGACGTGTTTTATCACTTAATCCGTCAAGTACCTACTTTCTTTTATGCAATGATGTGGTTTTAATGACAATATTCGGTGGTTTTTAATGTTTTGGATACTATTTAGTTGTACTTGAGCGTTGGCACGCCAAAGGAGATCGCCAGAAATCCATACATCGTTGGGCCAAATATGAACAGTAATCATTTGTGTATTATTTAATAGATAAAACACAAACATATTCATATCGGAAAGAATTTTTTTTAAATTCTATTGGAATTAGGAAGAAAATAAGTTTTTGGGTCACTAGGTTAGGTTATGCGGCAGATGGTAAGAATTGTACCTATATAACGCCAAAATGTATTGTAAATACCATAATCAAATAAACACATTGATTTAATTGTTTGAAAACATATTTGTATGTTACTATTAGCATATTATTGCATAGCACAAAAAAGGAATTAGGTAGGTAAAATAAAAACAAGTTATTTTTTCAATATTTTATTCATCTTCATTGTCATACTCAATTAATATGTCATACAGGAATGGTGCAGGAGGTGTGATGGTATTTTGGTACCTTGGCACTGTTTGACGACAGTCCTTGCCCTTATTATGGAAAGAACTGCTTCATCATGTAAAGGCAGAGCGAGTTTCCATTCCAGTAGCGTTGCTACGATCAGTAGGGATACCACAACTCACGCAATTCAACATTATCCAGTCGATAAGCAATCGGTGTCCAAGTTCGTAAAATCAATCCAAACTCGTCAGAAAAATAGCAGAAATCGAATAAGCACATCCGCACGAGTACGAAAACGAATGACGGAACTTGACGGGAGTGACGTGACATTGACATTTTGACAAACATCGATATTTTTTCGTTTTGAAACAGTCAACCGATACACGATTTTGAACGATGTTATTGTTAAATAAATAACTATTATTAAAACAACAATAATTTCATCAAATGTCCCTTTTCTTTTATAAATGATTATTATGTTCATGACCAATGCTAAAACAAAATAGATATCGATTTTTTAGTAACTTCTTTAGAACTACTAGTTTTAGAACGAACTAGTTATGACCTGACAGCTTGTTTACGGAGCTAGTTTTAGAACTACATTCAATTTAAAAACATATTTCAAATTATAATTTTTAGCTCATTCCGGAAGAAAGTTATTATTGTTACATGTTATTTTTAATCAGTAAAAAATCTAGTTTTTTTTAATATACATATCGTTTCTGTACATACTTTGGCCCAAAACTGGCCATCTCCTTTGTGATATTAACATTACCTATCTGTGTTCGAAAAATTTCGACTACTTACTGCTTCAAGCTTCAATCGTATTTTCATTCTAAAAATGGCAAGTCAAGCCAATCACGCTTGAACAGCGAAGTGCTATTGGTACTCTTGGTGAGGAAGTTTACAGTGAACGTTAAACTGCAGAAATGCTCGGACTGCTTTGTAAAGGTGTACCACAAAACCCTTGGGAAAATTAAACTAGACAAAAGAAGATGTAATGGCATGATTTGGGGGTGTTTTGACAATAGTAAACCCGTGAATCTTGTGAGTGTAACCGAAAACGAAACATTGGTCATTTGAAAATTCTTCAAGATTCCGCCGGCCCCAGTGGACTGAATCTGATTTCGTCCTAGATTCATTTTTCAACAGTATAGAAAAAAGTGGACACTTTGATGAAGATAAAATTTCATTATATTTTCATATTATAAGTACCTATGTTGATTTTTTTATTTTGCTTAGATTAGTTTTTGTATAATTTTTAATTTTACATCAATGGAAATAAACGAAGATGGCATTTTTAAAATTTTTATATTTGATTTTACCTTGCTGCTGCCAAACATTTGGAATAGTGTATTTCTATTTTGTTCGAATAAACCAGAAATTGAACTGAACTTGCCATGTATTCGGATCATTTTTTTAGAGCAGCATCAAAACTAAACTAACCAAGGGGAGAGATGGGCTACAAGACTTTTTATCCCATCTGTCCCGTTGCGTTCGGGTGCATTCAGATTAGATTCGGAATTTTTAGCTGGTTTCCGTTTTTTCCAATTCCTTGGAAACTTCAAGCTGACAGGAAAATATAATATTTATAACTAAACCTGATAATACATACAAGAGCAAATAAGGCATGTGTTAAATGTAAGTATTGTGTATTTACTTAACTCGATGGTCACACCTCTGTCAATACGAGATATTATGTTTTAATAGAAATAAAACTTAGTATTTTGTTATACAAACACACACACACAATAAAACACTAACTAAGTAAGTTTCAATTAGATAGTAAAGTTAATGTAATAGGTACCCTCCTATCGCTTACGTAAATATCATTGAACACTGCAAGGAATAGCTAGATTCTGTTCTGTTTACAAAGACTTTCTTTATCCTGATTTTATTAGGTAGGTACGATGTCTCATATGGCAGGTAAATAAGATACTGCACAAAAGATTACAAAGATACAGGTTGATGCTATCGACCCAAAATGAGGTCAGAAAGTTCATAACCAACGCCAGCACCCCAATTGGTAAGAACCGAATCCGCTTTCTATCACGTCCAAAGATTTTGAGGGGAAATTCTTAATACATTCATCATCATCATCATCATCTGTTTCCAACTATGTTGATTAGTGTTGCCCAAAATCGGTCTTGGTCTTGCAGTCTTGGTCTTGTTCTTGCATTTTCGCAAGACCAAGACCAAGACCAAGACCGGTTTATTGTAGCAAGACCAAGACCAAGACTGAACCCTGCAAGACTTGAGCAAGACAAGACTTAAGCCTGCAAGACTCTTGCGTCTTGCAGTTAAGACAAACTGAGATTTGGGCGTTATTAAGGGGCCGGCGATCAATGAATTGTCCATACAAACGTAATACCAAAATCATTTTCAGTTTGAGCATATTTCCACCTGATAATGTTGTTATTCGGAACAAGACAATAATTATCTAGGTTCCCATTTTTTTTTTGCTAAATACTTAGAACGAATTGTAAACCAATTGAATTTCTCACATTTTTGCAGTATAAATGATATGTTTTCATCTCATCTGTTCTATATTAAAAACGGTTATATTCTTAATATTGTTTATTTTGAAACACGACTTATATTGTTAAGTAACACAATATAAAAAAAATATTGAAAAGCATTGATTTTTCATTCATCATTTTTGGTATTACGGCAAACATTAAAATTAATCACAAATGTGCAGCGGCTAGTGGTGCTATCGCATCAAGCATTGGATGTGTTGACGTGGTATAGTGACAATAGTGTAAATGTGTGCGTGGGCACGCACGACTAGGGCTAGGTGCCCACTCACACACACAGCTCTCGCACGCGTGGCGCGGCTCATAGACCATGGTATCTATGTGTAGTGCCTATGTGTGTCGCTTCGTCAGTGTGAATGCACACTAGCGCAAAATGCATGTAGACGCCGCGCCGGGTATTCGTTCGTCAGTGTTAGACGATTACTTCATTGCGTTGTGCGTGCGTATTTGTTTGCCAATTGTATCGTAATATTTCTGACACTTATTGACCTATGCTACGGATTTGGATTTAGATTTGCCTTGTGAAAAAAAAAGACGAACTTTTATTAGAATTAAGCCGAAGTGCGAGTCAGAGACACGAAATTCAAATAAAAATCATAGGTAATCATAGGAGCCAACCAAGACTGGCTGAAGGAACGAAAAATGAGGTTGACAGCTTCATTCTTTGGTCAAGTTTGTAAACTTAGAGATACAACGTCTGGCAAAAACATAGTAAAACAATTACTATACAGTAAATTTAAAGGCAACGATGCTACAAAGTATGGGATTGAAAATGAACCCATCGCATTGAAAGATGCTGAGAAACTTTTAGGGCTTCATATTGAACCATCTGGGTTGTTTATCGACGAAAAACCACATTTTCTCGGAGCAAGCCCAGATGGTTTGATAGGTGATGACGCTATCATCGAAATAAAGTGCCCTGCAAGCGCAGCAAACTTTACGCCAGATGAAGCAATAGACGAAAAAAAAATTACCTTTTGCACTAAGGATCCGACTAACATAAGTAAAATTAAATTAAAAAGAAGTCATAATTATTTTTACCAAATACAGGGACAGCTTCATGTAACAAACCGCAAATACTGTATTTTTATCGTGTGGACGCCAAAAGGACTAGCATATGAAAAAATAGAAAAAGAAGATGAATTCTGGAATTCTATCGCATCCAAATTAGAAGAATTTTATTTTAAATGCATATTGCCTGAATTAATAGATCCCCGTTTGCCCAGAAATCTGCCTATCAGAGATAGAATATAAATAATTGTTCATATTTAAAATTATTATAATGTTTTATTGTTTCACGGCCCATGGCCCTATTTCACCAAGCTGACAAGTGCGACAATCGTCAAAAAAGGATTATTAAAGTACTTAATTATTATCATGAATGCAAACAAAAATGCGGAAAATGAAGCAGTAAATGTGTATTTTTCAAAAATAAATCAATCTTTTCACAAGAGAAACTGATATTTCTCTAAAATGTCGTTTGTCGTTCACTAAATTACTACAATTTTGTTACTTATAATGTTTTAGCTGACAAAGCTCTCATAATAACGTAAATTTTTACAACTGTGTAAAATGAAGTAGAGAAGAAGTCCAAATCTCTTAAATCAACTGTATTTTATTTTTCACAATCATTTAGCAAATATGGTCACCCTACACGGTTTGATTAGAATCACGTTTCGATTTATATATTTTTTAAATCAATGTAGCAATCTCTATATATAGTATAAATGTGTACCTACCTTTGGAAATCCTTGTTGTTTTTATTTTGATAATTTTTAGCCGAGAATGCTGTTATTCCTAGAGACATAAAACTTGTGGCGGGCGTAAGTAGGTAGGTAGGTACTTAGATTTCAGATTTGTAGGCGAACCGTATACTTATTCGTTATATTAGTGCCTATAGAAAAAGTAGGTAAATAACCCAGGTTGTTTTCTACAAAGCCTCGATTTTGAGATATTCCAACATTTGAGATAAAAACATTGTAAGTAGACAAATTTCCTAAAAATGCATTACTGTTCTGCACATACACTAACGATTGCCCAAAGTAACTAACAAAAATAAAGCAAATAATGAACATGATATTTACGTAATGCGCTACCTATAGAATAGTAGCTAGGTAAACAATATTCACATTCACACACGCTCACGCGCTGCTCCGAAACGCGCTAGGAAGGGTGAAACAGAGACAGCAATATTTCGACGTATTTTTGCCTTCGCTTCGAATTGCAGTTGCGAGCGGCTTACGCCGGGCTCTTAAGTAGGTATTTGGTTCAATCCCGATTTTGATAGACGTTCCCCAGTATCAAAACCGTAGGTATCGACATAACACTAAACTAAGGGCTGCAGTTGTATCTGCAGTTGGCAACGTGCCGCTCGTCTGAAAGAACCCTAAAAGGTATTGTATTGATTAGGTAGGTACTTATTATATTTCAACTATTTATTAAGTAGGTAGCGTGTTAATACTCACAAATCTGTTCCCATCATCCCATGTGATAAAATGTACCTAGAATAACTTTCTAGCAAAGTTCATACCTTGTAGGTCTACCTATATTATTATCTACCTATAATAATATATTATGCTTGTTTATGTCTAATGTGCAGATCTAACGTTAGTAGGTTGGTATGTGCTTAAAATTATAGCCAACAAAATTATATAAACATTATGTAGGTACCTACTTATGTTTCAAAGTTTATATTATTCTTCTATTCAGCAAAATTTAAAACTAACAGCGAGTCGAGTAGGTCTAGTAACAGTTTCTACGGCAGCCAATGTTATGGTACAGACGCCAGCACATCAAGCTACTACACTGTCAAATTTCTTTAACAGATTTTCAACTTTATCGCTAAAGAATTAAGGTCAAGGTTGATTGGGAAAATGTGACGTTCCGCGAATAAACTGTTGGTCGGTCGGTGTATTATTTACCTACTTATTTGATAATTTACCGACAAAGACGCCGCGGTTTGCAACAAGTGTATCACAGCATTTGACGCACACATATGATGACACACGCATACAGCGTTTGAGCGCCGCATTCGCCGACAAAGAGTACGGCGGACAGGGCAAAATTGTTACCTATTTTGGTAGGGTTGGTACAGGAGGATAAAATTAAATGACCTTGAAGATGTCTCAGCAGTAGGAAGGTATAAATTGAATGCTTTGAGTTTCTTGTATAAATACATTCTCACACTGGCTCAAATTCGAACACTACAGCGTTTAAAGCTGTCGGGCGAGATGATAATTAATAACTAAGTAGGTATCGCATCTGTTGAATTGCGAATACTTTGATTTAGAAAATTATCATTGTTAATATCGGTAAATGATAGATAGTGATATACCTAGGTACTAAAAGTGAGCAGCAAGATGGAAAATTGTATATGCCATGTCAGTGCTTTCCATAAGTTTGTTTTAAAAAAGCTCTCAAGTAAGATTTAGAGTTTACCATTCAATTACACACAACAAATTATTGAAAAACAAAAATAATGAAAAATATATTTAGACTGAGTACTTAGGAAGTTAGCAGAAAAAATATTCTATCGTGGATACTTAGTTATTAAAAAGTTGATAAACGTTGTGTTTACTTAATTTATTTTTCTGTGCTAATGCCAACATTGACAACCCTACCAAAATAGGTAAAAAATTACTAGACTTTGTGTCGCCGGTCGCCGCCACCGCTTTCATGTCAAAGGTCGCCGCCACTGCTCATGTTCCAAAGAATAAAATAAATTTCCGGGTGCTCAGAACCGACACAAATAGATTATGTTTTCCTCGCAAGGAAGATTGTAGTCGTAAGGATAGTTAGATATTATAAGAATTGTAGTAAGTAATAATAATATACCTAGTTTATATTATTATTTCCTATTATACCTTTTTAAAGGACATTGCACTGCAAATTTGGAAGTGGGTGATTTTAACATCCTTGAAACGTGGAAAAACTCCAAATATGAGCGACGTCATATTGCTTTACGCATTTTGTTTTAAAATCACACACTTCCAAAAATCGAGATTTGCAGTGTTGGTTTATCAACTTCTATCGCACCTACTCTAGTAGCGAGTAACCTCCATAAAATAGCAGGCAACGTACCGGAACGGAACTTGCCTAGTTCCAATAAAAGAGGACCATAATAAACAATATTATTTGCATAATTATCTACACTTTATTGTTGCGTAGGCACAAAACCTATCTGATTGTGAATTTGTGATACTTCTGTTTTTTAATCTTTCAAAGATTTATTCTATCTATCAAAGAATGCCGCATTTTCCTTTGTCGGTCTACGGCTTGTGCTTATAAATATGAGTTTTTATTTCAATTACAGTCATTTCCAATTGTGCTTCGCTTCGAGTCTATCTTATTTATTGTTCTCGCCCATTTACCTAGCTAGGTACTCTAAATCCTTATTGCTTTCGGAGTGAATGTTTACAATTTGACATGAGTGACGAAGATTCAAATAGCTCTAGTCGGAGTAGTGAGAGTTGCAGAATTAGATCTAAAAGACCTAAAAGCAAATTTGACGAGTTTTTCGAAATAATTCATGCGTCCCAAATTGGTATGTGTAAATTGTGCCAACATAAGAAAGTTGAAATAAAAATGAAAAACAGAAACACTTCAGGCTTAAGGAAGCATCTACTATCTTTTCACGAGAAGGAATCGCAAATATTTCTTCCTGTAAGAAAACCAACATTAAGTCAAAGTCAAAGTGGAGATATCACAAGCTTTTTAACAACCACTGCAAAAAGTAAACAGGTAAGAGAAAAATATGTTACGTAGATACTAGGTACTCAATTAATAATTACAGTAATTTACCAAAGTAAAGTAGGTACCTAGCTGTTACTCGTAGGTACTTTATTTTTGTAAATTAATTTCATCAAAAAAAACAATGCAAATAAGGGTATTTCATAAATACCTACATTAAAATTTATGAATTTAATTGGTATCTACTTTACTTTTTATAGTTTTATATTTTTTTTTTTATAAATTATTTAGTAGCGTAGTCCTCCGATTGCCGCCAAACCTGCCCAGCGTGGCAATTATAGGCAACTACCCCCCGAGTGGGAAGGCCTTTGTCCAGCAGTGGACGTTCTACGGCTGATTATGCAGATGATAATGATGAGTAGTACGTAGTTATTAAATTGTTTTACGATTTTAATCTCTATTTCTACCAACGGGTGTTTGTATAGGTACCATTGTATTACGTGTTACAGAAAGGGTAGGTAGGTATCATATCATCATATCCATTCAAACGGGGTGAAGAGTGTAGGTAGGTAGGTATCTGGTTTAGAATCTGCATTCATTTGAACCGTCAGCTAAATAAAGTACTCTACTTAAGTAGGTACATAGGTACTTAATTACTGAGGCAGCCGCGGCAGTACCTACTTAAGTTTTTTTACTACAAACAAAAAACAATTTCCCAAGCTATAATACCCACTTAGATTTTGTACTAACTAATTTGTGTTCAAGTATTTGCTATTTTGTGGCATAAAACTATCAATATAATAATAAAAATATCAGAAAAACAAATCTTTTACGGAGTTGTTTCTTGGATGAATAATTGATTGACACTATTTGACACCGATCAGCTGACGTAGGTACCTATGTAATGAATGATTTGAGTAGTAGTAATTCCCTTACAAACATTTATAATTATGTAGGTAATTATAGGTATTAAAAAATGTTGCCTTATTGGTTTGTTATCACTTATCACCATAGGAATCCGTGCCCTTGATATGTATGTACATTAAGTATATCCTTTCCGTAACACGATTTTAATCTGTACCTATACCTACCTAGGTAATTTATTCAAATGCGAAGCTAGTTTAGGTATTGATATAGAGAAACGCATGCCGTTATTTACGACAGTAAAGCCGCCGCAGGTTTGCTAGTACCTATAGTATATTTTTATAGATATCATGCTATGCTCATAGTTTTAAAATCTAATAGGTACCTATTCTTACTATTATTAACACAAATGTTTTAATATTTTATTTCAGTCAGTTTCTGAAAACCGCAGTGACAACTTTATGACAGCTACAGTTGATTGGATTGTAAAAAAATATCTTCCTTTCTCATTTTTCGATGATGAAGATACACAGGAATATTTTCGATCGATTTGCCCGAATACGATATTTCCTAAAAGGTCGACATTAAGAAGGAAAGTCAAAGAGCGATTTGAAGAACTACAATCGAATGTTAAAAATCGACTACAACAATATTCATGTAAAATGTCATTTACCATTGACGGATGGACGTCCATTGCTGGTAGGAGTTACTACGGGATCACTATACATTATATAGACAATGAATGGAAGTATCGATCTGTAGTCCTTGATTTTATACCATCGCGCGGTCGACATACTGGGTTAGATATTGCAACGATTTTCCACGAATGTTTATTGGAATATGGCATAATTGATAAAATACAGGGTATCACGGTGGACAACGCAACTGCAAATACCAAATTCATGTATGAACTTGGCAAACAACTGCTGCATTTTGATTCAGACAATCAACATTTCCGGTGCTTTGCTCACATTTTGAACCTTGGTGTACAAGATTTACTAAAGACCTTAGCATTACACAGTGAAACTGACATTAAAGAACAAGAACAGCACTATGAAGACTATGAAGACGAAACTGAGGAAGATGAAGAATATGCGCCAAATATTGCTGACTCACGTACAGGTATTACAAAATTACGCAGTATTTCCAGTAAAATAAAAAGAAGCGAGATATTGAAGAGGAAGTTCCAGTCTGCTTGTGAAGCAGTTGGCGTGCCATCAAATCTGAATCCTATACTCGACTGTCCAACAAGATGGAATTCCACACATGATATGATTGGATTTGGTTTAAAAGTGAGAACTGGCATTAACATATTATGCGTTTCAGTTACCGAATTGAATGATTTTCAAATCACAGAAACTGAATGGCAAATACTCGAAAAAATACATAAGTTTTTAATAAACTTTAAACTTTTATCAACGAAACTTGGTGGAGAAAAATATGTTACATTACCGCTAGTCATTGTATCATTCAATCTATTGCTTGATAAAATTGAATCCATGGTAAAAAAATTAGATGAGAAACCTAATCGAACTGAAGTGGATGAAAGGCTCATTCTAGGTTTCCAAGCAGCCCGAGATAAAATGCTGAAACATTATAAGAAGAGCAACTGGATTTACTGTACCACTTTAATTTTAGACCCAAGGCACAAAGCTCAGACTTTTGATATGACATTATGGGGGAATCAAATTAAAACAGAAAGCCTGCGCAAATTTAATGAACTTTATAAAGAATATAAAAGTCTACACGTACAGCAACACTCGGTGTCTAAATCTCCAGAATTACCAAGAAATGAAAACAAAGTATGTGAGGATGAAGAATATGAAGATGTAATAGACTTTGAGAAACTATACGCATGTCCCTCTACGTCGTCATCTGGATCTGGATCTTGTCTTCAAGGCTTAGTTATTGACGAGTTGGAGGAGTACCTAAGTAAACCGCGAGCCGCCAGCTCAGAAGACATTTTAGAGTGGTGGAGGACGCATGAGACGGAATATCCGATTTTATCCAAGATGGCTCGTGATTTTCTTTCGATACCTGCAACTTCAGTACCGGCTGAGAGATTATTTTCTAAAGCATCGTTAGTAATTAGAAAACATAGAAATAGATTAAGTGATGAGTCAGCCAGGTGGTTACTTTGTATTAATTCTTGGTCAAAAGAATTAATATAAAGTAACCATTTTTTTTTTATTCTAAAACAACCATAATTATTCACATTTAGTTTTAGCCACACAATGAAAACCTCTCGGGGTTTATATCTGCATGTTGGCGAGCCGTTCATATCATTTTTTTACCAATTTATAGGTAGATACAATAATACATAGGTACTTATACTTAAAGGTACATTAGGAGAATTTTTGTGTAAGGAAACGCTTTGATTTGTACTTATAACTTTTCGAACTCGTTTTGTCTAACGTATGCAAGTCTACTGGAAGTTAATTATGTCAATGCTATTGTGTACTGTACTGCAATTTTTTTATTTGTGTTCAATTTTTTATTTAAATAAATGTTAAATTGCATAGATTGTCTTTATTCTACAACTCTTCCATCCCATTCCATTAACAAAATAATTATTATTAGTTAGTACCAAATAAATAAAAATAATCGTCGTGTAGGTACGACGATTATTTGTCTAAGGAATACAATTTTGTTGTAGTAGGTACCTACATCGTTTCTTACTTACACATACTTACGACAGTACCTACGTAGCAAAGCGCGCCAGTCACGAGTACGACAAATTGCCTAAAAAATGTACCTACGCACACTGTAATGAAATCTGCTAATCTCAACACACACGCACTTCCTTATTTTGGCCGCATAGGTAGGCTTTGCCTGTAGTCTTCTATTATTGGTTGATTAACATTGTACATTGGTGAATTTATTGCAATTTGCAGGCCAGTGCTAGATTGTTTGTTGATTAAAATATTATTCGCGCTGTAAGACGTATGTAGTTACAGAATCATAATCATCAAAATCATCAATACAACCCTCCAAGTTCAAAGGTCGATGAGGTTGACCTTGAAAACGTCTTTTTTTTTAACAATTCCTCGACATTTATGAACTTGGAGGGTTGTGTTGATGATTTTGATGATTATAATTCTGTAACTACATACGTCTTACAGCGCGAATCATAATTTAAACTAACGTGTTCAATAAATAGCAATAGGCTAATAGGTATTTGCAAGACTTGCAAGACTTGCGAGACTCTTGCTGCAAGACCAAGACCAAGACCAAGACTGAGAGCGCAATACCAAGACCAAGACCAAGACCAGGTGTATTGACGCAAGACCAAGACCAAGACTGGCCTAAGTCTCGTCTTGGTCTTGCATTTGGGCAACACTAATGTTGATGGCTTCCAGTCAAGCCGGAAATTCTTAATAATAGGTCTTTACCTAAGTATGAAATTGGAGATTTTATGACCAGCAGTTTCAGATTTAATTATCTGTGGATTGGCGCGCAATTCGAAATTCAAATAAATTTTATTCGAAAGCCGTGTTCTTTTAATTTCAAATTCAGTCATTTGTTTTGAGATTGTGTTTTGTTTTTGGTAGTTTTTGGCGCCATGGATAAACTGAAAATTCATATATGAGTTCCTGCGTGGAAATGCCGCTGCGCTAACAACACGAAACATTAACGACGTGTACGGGCCTAACACTGCTTGCATCAACACGGTCCATTATTGGTTCAATCGTTTTAAATCTGGAAATTTTGTGTTGAAGAACGAGCCTCGCGGCCGGCCGGTAACCATTGTCGACACCGACGAATTGAAAGCAATAGTGGAAGCCGATCCAACTCACGGCCTCACTCACTTACGGCTGAACTTGCTGCAGGCCTTGGAGTTAGTGTCAAAACAACATTGAAGCACTTGCGTCAAATCAGAAAGATAAAAAAGCTAGATAAGTGGGTACCACACGAATTAAGCGACCACCAGCGAGACTTAGAAACGAGGGAATTCTAAATCGATTTGTTACCTGCGATGAAAAGTAGATCCTGTATGACAACCGTAAGCTTTCGTCTCAGTGGGTGGACCCGGATAGGTAGGTACAGCACCTAATCAGTGCGCTAAAAAAAGATTACTCATAGGAAGATAATGGTGACTGTCTGGTGGACTAGTGTCTACTTGTACATTACGGCTTCTTACCGAATGGCACAACAGTGACAGCAGAAGTTTATTGCCAATAATTGCAAACAATGATAGAGAAGCTCGCAATTCAACCACCAAGACTGGTCAATCGCTCTTCCCCATTGCTACTCCACGCCAATGCGCGAGCTTACAGTTTTTTTTTTTAAACGTTGCCCCACACTAGGAATTTCTCCTGTATCGTGGGTGCATTTACAAACATTTAAACTCACATACACAAACAGCCAGACCCGGAACAACTATCTGTAGGCCATACAAATATTTGTTCCGTGCGGGGATCGAACCCGCGACACGCAATGCAGCAGTCAATCGCTCAGCCACTGCGCCAACCGTGCCGTCAAAAAGTTCACGACAGACCATCGCAAAGCTACAAGCAGCTGGAAACTCTCCATCACCCACCGTACTCACCGGACCTTGCCCCAACAGATTTCTACTTTTTTCAAAAAAAATTCAATTTTTTAAGTGGGAAAAATTCAACACCCGAGAGGCAGTACAAAACGCTTTCGCTGACTTCATCGCCTCCCGTCCAGCAGACTTCTACAGTATAGGGATTTAAACAAACTGCCAACAAAATGGCAAAATTGTGTAGATAATTTGGGCCAGTACTTTGATTAGCTAAAATAAAAAAATATCAACATTTTTATATTTTACAATTTTCATACAAATCTCCAATTTCGTAAGTAAAGACATAAATAATACTTTGCTTCATAATTATTATGTGACGACAACGTAAATAATGAATAATGTTGACTGGTTTCCTTGCATTGAACAGCATTTTACTACCCTATTACCTATTTCTGGTTAAAGACATTTAATTCTCATAAAGAAATTACATTTCACTTACATGAGAACAAATTTAAACATACATGCTATGCTAATCATTGTCCTTCGACACTCGGACTCACAATTTATTTATCTGACGTATTTACTTTTCAATGCCAATCCCAAATAAGGGCTTGATGTGGTTTGACGAATAACTCAGGGTGACCTTTCTTGCCTGTCTTGGCTTTTCACCTGAAAAACCACCAGCTAGCCATGTGAAATTGTGAATATTGACGCGACTTTTCCCTACCTATTGTACGCCCATGAGCTGCCCGTAATCCACCACGCGATGTCACGATTCACGATGTCTTCGATTTTTCGGTTCTAAGACATACATAAATGTATACGTGTTCCTACACCATTTCGAGAGAAGTGGTAATAAATAAAGTAGGTAAAGCATCTGACATGGAGGAATTAGGAAAACTTCGTGAAGACCAGACCAAAACAATTAATAGACTGTATGAAGGATGATATGGCTACAAAGGAAGTGACATGAGATGACGAGTAATAGAGAAGTATGCAAGACGAAGACATATTGTACCGATCCCGCATAAATTGGGATAAGGGCCGCAGTATGACGATGATGGTAGGTACCTACTAATTCTACATATATAAAAATGAATGTATGTATGTTGGTCTTCTATGGGTACGTCTGCAAAGGTTCCTGGATCAAAAAATCTAT
Organism: Eurois occulta; assembly: GCA_950022335.1. Taxonomy (NCBI): domain Eukaryota; kingdom Metazoa; phylum Arthropoda; class Insecta; order Lepidoptera; family Noctuidae; genus Eurois; species Eurois occulta. The sequence continues at coordinate 15,876,889 of OX465495.1, read as the reverse complement.
ATATCTACGTACAGCTAGTAAATTATAAAAGTAATGTGCGGCTGGGTTCGATTTTACCCACCGCCTACGACACAGGGTCGTTACCTGCTCTTGCTCTGCCACCATTCCAGCACCGACACGGTTGTTGATTATCCTTTCCACATCTAATATACGAGTTACTCATAACTGGTGAAATAAGGGTGTAGTGTATAAGTTCTACTATAATTATGAGGCATACGCATATCTTTTTCGAAAAGTTCGAGGAAACACCATTCATCTTAAAACTAAGTAAATGCGAAGGTAAAACTAAAATCACATGTTTCTAGAATACGGTAGAAAACAACTTTATCAAGTAAATTTTGGGGAAAAAATCACGGCCGTCAACATCCTATTAGCAGGAGTTGATTAATGAGTTGTTGATACAGGCCAACAATAACAATTTCATCAGTTCAGAAGTAATCTTAAGATACGAGGAGTACCTACATAATGGTGATAAGGAAAACAATACGCTCACACTTGTGTGGAAACCAGTAATACTGTGTTGGTAATTCCGCAAATATTTGAACACGTAAATATTTACTGAAATCCTGCAATATTTATTTACGCTCGATTCTTCCAAGAATACGATACAATATAAAAACGTTTATTTATTTGTGGAATTAAGTTTATTGTTTATTTAAGTTCCCTGACCCAGTAATTCATGAACATAAAATGATGTCATACGTTATCAGCCGTTCACTTACTGTGTGCGTAGCTTTTTCCCCATTGGCTACTTACTTATTTAGCTGTTTTCAATTACCACAATAATACGTTCTTCTTGGGATATTTATTGCTCACCAATTCAACATTCAATGAATTAATCACTCACCAAAGGAGCTAGACTCTATTATAATCACAAGTTATTTCCCTGCTTTACCTGCTCTTGCGACGAATGCCTGGAACACACACTCACAGGCACACAAAACCCGCGTTACTGTTCAAAAAATATTTGAAAACAAATATTTTCAAGTTTTATAAGAATACCTCATGTCAAAAAAATAGGTTCTTTAGTCAGCAATGCGAACTGACAGCCTAAAGAACTCCCGAAGACTGTATAACTATTGCAACTGGTTGAGTGAGGGTAGGTAGGTAATCTATTTTACTGCACCCTCATCATCTGCCTAGCCTTTACCTAGTCTAACTGGATGCAGCTGAATACCAGTATTTTACATGGAGCGACTGCCTATCTGATCTCCACAACCCAGCTAGTACTGGGTAATACAATATCCTTGGTAAGACTGGTCGTCAGACTTTCGAGGCCATTTTACTGCACCCTATTTCACCTACTTATTTGATCATCATAACGTTTCTTCATGACGACTAACACGCAGATTTTTTAAATCCATTTATGTTCGTTGTATAGTTCAGACTGAACCACAATGATTGCATATCTGAACCGGATGCAAATTACGTTGAAAAATGCCACCTGCTTAGCTGCATTTTATTACGCGCTAGTTACCTACCGTGTTTATGTTCTGTAATCACTAAAAATAATCTTGCAGGACCCATCATTATCCAGTCGGGGTTACGCGCGAATATATCTCTAGATGGTAGTGCGTGGGTGTAGGGACAGTAGATTTTATTCGATATACTGTGTCCGCCCCAGACGAGTGTGTCTGGGGAAAACTAAGGGTTATATGGTTATGTTGGACGATCCATCCTTTATCTATAAGGATTTTTTTTTTATGGGGAGTGTCAGACTGGTACTGACTAAAACCCATCTATGTTCCTTCTTTGCCCTTTGTGTTCCAGGGCCGCGGTATCTCATCGTCATCAGGCATCGGCCCTTGCGGGTCCCTCCTGTTTGCTGACATCTCTTTGAGGCGCGCGTGGAACACGAACGCGCCGTCGATCTATAAGGATCCCGATAGGAAAACAAAGAACCATTCATTCGAACCGAAATGTCCAACTAAGTTGAGCTTAAAAAGTTTATCTAGGTATTTACCGGAAAAATCTTGGCCAGTGTGCCATATAAATCAATTTAATAAACAGAAGAAGTCACAGTTCAGATCCCTATAACTCAAATATACATCAATATGTATAATTTTTTAATCACAATAGATGTAGAGATGTAGTACATTGCATAAAATATAAATACATAGGACATGCTCATATCTTTGTAACTAAGTCTTCACTTAACATACAACTTGAACTTGAATGATCACAAATCAAGGATGCATCATATCTATGAGATGCATCTTGATTGTGCGCCTCGATGGCAACAATTACCTACTTACTTACGTACATCATCGTATATAGGTACAGTCCTTCTACAGTATTCTACCTCTAACTAATCTAACTGTAGCAACTCGAACCACAACCATATTGTAACGGTATTCGAGAATTAATATCTTTGAACGGCAAAAGCAACCTTATTGTAACGAATGTACTAGATTATTGTGATTTTGACAGGGATCCGATATCATAGGTAAAATCTTAAATTTAACTTCACCGTACCATCAGGCAGCCTTCCACCGGGCACGCGTTGGAAATCTCTAAACAGACTTCGAACCCAAATCGGCCGGTGCAAAAACAACCTCTAAAGATAGGGGCATAGGGGTTCATGGATGGATCAGATCTCAAGTGCGTATGCAGCGTCTCGCTATAGACAATGGCCAAAGACTATTTATATGGCCTACCGCCCACCTTCCATCTTGCACCGCCGCAGACCCTTTTTTTTTTTTTTTTGGTGGGTGGGAAATCATCAAATGACCCCCCCCGCTCTGAGCGGAGCGGAAGGGAGTGTCAGACTCTTACTGACTAAAAACCACCCATGTTCCTTCTTTGGCCCTTTATGTTCCAGGGCCGCGGTATCTCTTTCGAACAGTCCCGCAGCCCTGGCAGGCATCGGCCCTTGCGGGCCCCTCCCGTTTGCTGACAACTCTTTGAGGCGCGCGTGGAACACGAACGCGCCGTCGACACGGCCCGCCCGTCGTCATACGACGGACGGACGGCGAGCTAGCCCATTACTCACCGTCCACAGGCCCGACCGCCGCAGACCCTGGCACCTTCGTACTTGTTGATTCGATCTATTTGACTGCATCAGTCAGCGGAGATCGCGTGGGTGAGTTTTGGACTTTTGGTCCAAGCACATGATCTTTTTGCCATCGATATGATAAGAAGAAGAAGAGATAATATAATAGTGAACGGACTTAGTCCCGTGCATATAACTGCACTATAATTACTGTTGCGATTGAATGCCAGATAATCATTATTATTAATAATAACTCTACATTAAACTCGGCACAATGGACGTGTAAAGATACAAACAAGTTTAATTTTAAACTGTTCTGTAAGGTTTACTAAAACACGTCTTCGAAGTTATCGGAAACTGTGTTATTGGCTGCGTAACTAGAAAGTCAACAATTAAATTCCAAATATCAAACTTCCCTTTTTCTTTTTTCCTTTTTTTGTAGTTTGGGTGGTACCTGAACTGTTAATGAAGAGAGAGCTGTAAAATGTGCAAGCTAACAGTTCATTACCTACTGGAAAGGCACTCTTGATTTTCCATGTTTGAAGGATAACTGTGAAATTAACAGGAAAACAAAGATGATTTGAATTACCCTCCTTCATGTTTGTTTGGCTTATCAGGAAATCAATAATGTTATTGATTTCCTGATAAGCCTACACTAACTTACCTAACCTATTATAACTTGCCTAACTTGATATTATGTAATATCAAGTACGCCGTACGGCGCCAAAAATCCGGGACATGCGCTGTCTTACAGAAATTGATGCAGAGGATAACGTGTGTGTTTTATAAAACTTTTGCTGGTTTGGCAATCTACGTGATCGCCAGAATATCGTCTGTGTTTTACTACAATAGCTTAGTCCGATCAGGGTGTTCCGATAAAATAAAGTGTGAGTGCGTAGCCACAGAACAAACGATGTTCTACCTCCTTATCTGCTCCTTGTGCAACTCCACCCTGTGCTGTACCTACTGTTCAGGGGGGTTACTAAGACGTCTTAAAGCAGGAGTAATTCCAGTGTGAGAAAGAGATGGCGCTAGACGACCTGTATAGCTCTGTCTCTAGGCCACCTGGCAGAAGCTCATTTAACTTGTATTGTGAATCATCGACACGTCGAAAAAGAAGATTAGATAGCTCGCTCGCATGATCGGAAATTGCAGGAGTTTTTAAATTGTACTTCTTTTGATTCGTCCGTTTAGAAATCGGGACATGCTCGTTAATCGTAGAAGGTGGCGTTGTGTAGTTTGAGTTTACTCCCATGAGAAATTGGCGTGAGTACATAAATGTATGTAGGTAAGTATGTTGGTAGATTGAGTAGGTATCTACGGTCTACTGCCTAAATATAAGGTCGTTCAGAGGCAGTGTCAAGTCATTATCATTAACACTAGAAACGGGATATTTACCATGTTTACTGTTTGTTTTGAGTTCCAGATATTTCGGCGCTGTTACAAGCACCATGATCACGGATAAACTGAAGTTATTGCGGGTGGGTGTTTATGAGCTGACAAATCAGTCTACCCTCTTTCTTTTTAGTTTTTTCACTCAGTACCGCTACCACTGTCACTCGCAACTCGATTGACACACGAAACTCACTGTGTCAGCTCGCGCACTTTTTTCGGCACGTTTTCGGTTTTTACACAGCTTCTTCTTCTTAGCAGACTTAGCGTTTCGATGGCAAAAAGCTTAAATATAATCCCGCTTACACAGCTGAACCACTGGATTCCATGCTCTCGACAGTTGAAAGTGTTGAAACCCATCCTCCTGGTTGAAGTTCCTATATTTGGTAATCTCAATAGCTTCTCTAACCAGTCTAGGAATATAGTGGCGTTCTGTCGAGTTGACCTGAGGGTTATGGAACTCAAAATAACAAAATAGAAAATGAAAATGTTGGTGACCATGACAGTTTAAAACCTTATATCAGTGTCTTGTATCTGTCTGTCAGTTTCTCACTTCAGAAGGTGTGTGTGGAATTTGCATTGTAAGACGCCTACAGACATAGTCAACTAACATGTCATAACATTGGGTACTTTTTTTATCTTTTTTTGAGTGTTTCAAGCCTTCTGAAAATCAGGAGGTACCTACGAGTAAGTACGTATATTATGTAAAAATACTTATTGACCCATAAGCACTTGGAGTGGACTACTTTTAGGTTCACCGTTATTCCCTTCGGGGATTACAGGGTGATGGTATGTTATGGTGATTGTCAACTGTTCTGTTTCTTGTGCTTCGGGAAGAATGGTTTATAATAGAGTAGACCATTCTTCTTGAAGCGCTAGTATCCATGGCAGCTACGCAAAAGATACTGTATTATGGGATTTTCTCCACTGTCGCAATACTAGGGAAGCGTTTCTCTGCGTGGTATGTCGTATAATCGCGAGCCCGCATCGCCACGCAATCGTTACGTCAAATATACGCGTGTACTAGGAAAACTTAGAATATTTGGACGAGCCATGATGGTTCCCTGTCACTTGAGGAGTTAATCCGAAGTTCCATCATCGGTGATTGTTTTGTTTTTAGGAGCTGCAAGGCTGAGGTCTGTTGCCATGTACTCCTACAGACACATACATACATACTCACGCCATTTTCCCATCGGGTAGGGAGAAACTATGTTTATTATCTCAGTTTTGAAAATGTTGATGTTGGGAAAACAGTGCTCTGAGTTTTAGTAGTGATGTTAGGTAAGTGCATCGTCAGCTATCTTTATAAGAGTTGTATTAACCCTTATTTCGACTCATGCTAATCCATAATCCTTGACTAATAACTTACGCAAAAGCTAGGGATTCCTTGCTACCAAAGACGACCAAGTCCTACTCATTAAATCCAACGTATAAGGCAAAAAAAAAACCAGACAATGACAATAAGAATTTACCCAAGGATATTCGTAATAAAAGAACCGCGATTATGACGGCGAGCTGAGCAGAATAAAAATCACGAATAGTTTGTAGCATAACAAAGGGGCTTGAATCCAATGAGGTTTTATTCAAGTATTGATATAAAGGAGTGTCGGACGGTACTTCTCCCACAGTTAACGATTAATTGTCACCTGTTTATTGCGCTTGACGGATAATCAAAAGGAAACGGAGCGATAATACTGGTTCGTTAACAATTAGTACTTAATACGAAGGTATATAAATACAACGGTGTGCTGCGAGTGATAGTGTGCTAGCCTACAAGTGCAACAGTTACACGTAAAGTTAATAAGTAATCGATCGAGAATGGATCATAAAGTTGGTAAGGATCGCTATCATTCATTAGCACAGGGTTTATAGTTTTGTTTATGGTGCACCTGGTTTTTAGTAAACTTAAAAAAGAGGTTTTTTATTTTTTTCACTTTGCATACATGTAAACTTTATTTAATTATCTAAGTAATTAATTTACGAAATAGTGTGGTGTTTTTGTTTGCCGATATTTGAATTTACTTGTGTTGCCGCAGTTATAATTATTTTTAAAGCAAAGTTACGCACCGTTTTTTCAAAGGTATTGTAAGGTATTACCTAGGTGAACTTACTTATTTATAAAAATATGTGCAAGTACCTACTTCGGGTAGGAACCTACCAGGTACCTAGTTTCTTCGGGCAGCTTCAACTACTTACGTTTTTTAACTTGTATGTGTGGTGTAATAACTTGTATGTGTGGGGTAATCTGTCAGTATAAGTTGGTTATAATAAATAAATAAAAACTTTCTGACTATCTTACAGACTCCTTGATAATTTTAAGTGTTTCGAGTTTCAATTAGTTACCTATGCAGCTATTTTCTCACGCTGCTGTAATTTAAACAGTTCGCATTTCCTGTTATTGTATTGACTTACTAAACATTTTTTAAAAGACCGTAAGGTAAATTAAAACCGCGCAATTTTTTCATGAATCTTATCATGGCTTTGTGTCTTCTCCCTTCTTCTCAATTTGAAAAAACTTGGCCAACATGAAAACTTTTCATCCGCAGTATTTTTCGTGGCTTTGATGATGACATCAACAATGAGCTTACCACTGGGCCCATCGTGTCCCTGCCCAAAGATATACCAGCCCCTGTGTGCCTTGGTGTCCAACCAAAAGACCAGCTTCAATAGCCAGTGTGAATACGAATGCCAGCACAACTTCGTCTTGCACAATGGAGGAACCATGGAGTTGTTATTTACTGGATCACGATGCAATTAGGCTGCACGAAAACCTCTTTAGACATTACCTCTTTTTTTAATATACTTTTTTAACGAAGACACTCGTGTTTTTTTTTTTAATGTTTCAACAATGTTGCCAGTGTAATTTTATTTTGTAGGTTGCCAGGTAGCTATTAATCGTAATTAAGTAGGTAATAAAGAATAACGCTGAGCCGTTGTCGCTGATCAATATGGGAAATTATGATTAAGCAGTCAATTATGTTACCTAGCTCAAGCTACCTATTACCTGAGGAAAATCGTTATAAGTGGACATAGGTACCTACCTTACGTACACAACACGAAGCTTTTAAACCTATAGATACTGTGTAGGTATATACATAAATATGTTATGGTATTATATTTACGAAAATGCACAGGTGTTTCAAACATGTTGTATCTAATGCAGTACACACGGCGACACATCAAGCTATACATTTCCAGTATAACATGACCTCGCTTTTTATTCATTTCCCGAACAATGAGAGATCCGCATAAACTGGTTTTCACAGCTTGAATGGTCGTAGTGCGTAGGAAGCACCGAAAGCACTCGCACAAGCACGAGTATGTAATCTAAAATAAGTTCAAGATTTATTAAGTCGCTTGGTTTATAATAATTACCTACACGAATTTGGAAACACTCAGTAGATATAATACGATCATGCAAGCACTTACCTAGTACCTACTTAGGTACAATACCTAGGTTACCTATATCACTTATAAATTTAACACACCTTGAAGGTACATTTAACCTACCTGCTGATCCTACCCGCACATGAGCATCAAATAAGGTTTACACTCTTCACACACACAGACGCACACGCATACACATACATGCACACAAACACAAACACACGCAAACAATCTCACTCATACTCAATACAGGCTTCTTTTAACTGCTTTTAATTTATTTATATTTTGTTGTTACCATAGGTAAGTCTTTTTATTTTTGTTTATATTATTGCATAAGATTCCGTAACATCTTCTCATGGGAGAGGGCCCTGATTCCTGTAACACAGGTCTATAACCTATCACAGGAGCCACGGACTACACACAATTTTGTAACCACTTTCTTGTGCAATAGGTAATGATTATTATGTAACACACCTTGAAGGTATACTTAACCTAGCTACTGCTGACCCTACACTTACATTGAGCATCAAATAAGGTTTTTCTACTCAAATTAAAATTTATTTCTCACGTTATTGTTTCAGTTTTCTTTTTTCTTCTGCTATCAACTTTTCTAACCACATTAGTAGAGGCTAATAATAGGCAAGGCTGGGCCGAAAAGTACTGCGAATGCACCGTCCAATATGACCCGGTCTGTGGTACTGACAGGAGAAGATACACGAATATTTGCTATTATGAATGTCGGATCCGTTATCTTAAGGAAAACAGTCTCACCATGATAGACACAATACCGTGTTATGAATTGGGAAACCGATGGTCTTAAATAATTATGTCAATGTCTCGACTTAGGTTTCTTAAGTATGGCAAAAGTCAATACGTACTCTACCTATGTAAATTAAATGGCTTTAGAAATATGACTTAAGGTTTTTTTTTCCTCAAGTTATGTACCTAAGTATCAATCCCATCATCATCAATTCAGCCAATTATCAATCTATCTCGAGCCTGTATAAAGACTCAGGTAAATGATCAGGAAAATCGATTTAATTGTATAAATGTACCTACCTTACCTACTCAACACGAAGCTTTTTTGTAGAAACTGTAAAGGTAAATAAATAAATGTGTAATAATATTATGTTTACAAAAATGCACAGGTGTTGCAAACATGTTCTAAGTACCTAATGCTATGCAAAACACCGAACGCACTCGCACCAGCACGAGTACCTATGAAATTCAATCTAAATAAATTCAAGATTTATATTAACTCACTTTGGTTTTAAAGAGTTACACGAATTTGGAAACACTCTGTAGATATGATACGATCATGCAAGCACTTACCTAGTACCTACTTAGGTACAGACGCCAGCACATCAAGCTACTACAGTCTATCTTTCTTTAATAGACCTCAACTTTATCGCTAACGCATTAGGTTCAAGGTTGATTGGGATTTGAAAGTTTCGGGTAGCTTGATGTGCTGTCGTCTGAACAATACCTACTTACCTATATCACCTAATATATTATGTAACAGATCTTCAAGGTATAACCTACTGCTGATCCTACCCTTTTTTTTTTTTTTTTTGGGGGGGTGGGAAATCATCAGATGACTCCTCCCGCTCTGGGCGGAGCGGAAGGGAGTGTCAGACTCTTACTGACTAAAAACCACCCATGTTCCTTCATTGGCCCTTTATGTTCCAGGGCCGCGGTAACTCTTTCGAACAGTCCCGCAGCCCTGGCAGGCACCGGCCCTTGCGGGCCCCTCCCGTTTGCTGACATCTCTTGCTGATCCTACCCTTACATTGAGCATCAAATAAGGTTTTTTCGATACACTTCCTCGAAAACTGGTTCTTATCGCAGTACGATTAGGTTCAATATGCAATGTATTTCACACGCGTGGATTTTATCACATGGACACGGGGTGCGAAAATAAAAATTTCCACAGATAACTATACTTAGCATAAGTATAGTTATCTGTGGAAAAGTATAGTCCAAATTCGTTCAATTCTCTGTCTACGTTCAATACCTATAGTCGGCGGATATTGTTTTGCTTCAATCTCGGCAAAGAGATAATTATGCGTCTTTGCGGTGTAAATATTTTTAGAATATGTAAATTGTGTTAATAAATAGAATACCATTGATAAACATGATAATTTGACAAATAATATAATAAAACAAATTAAGGTGAATGCTCCAACCAGCCCGCGAAATTCAAAATTTCTTACGTTTTTTGCAATTTGTAGGCCAATGCTAGGTTGTATGTTGATTAAAATATTATTCGCGGCTGTAAGACGTATGTAGTTACAGAATTATAATCATCAAAATCACCAATACAACCCTCCAAGTTCATAAAGGCGTAGGAACAAAAAAAAACAGAAAAAAGTCATTCCTACAGCTTGTTGAACTTAGAGCGTTTTATTGATGATTTTGATGATTATAATTCTGTAACTACATATGTCTTACAGCCGCGAATAATATTTTAATCAACATACAACCTAGCACTGGCCTGCAAATTGCAAAAAACCCAAGAAATTTTGAATTTCGCGGGCTGGTTGGAGCATTCCCCTTAACGTAAATTAACGTTATGTGTGTTCTGAATTCAAAAATATTTGAATTTTCTATTTTTCAAACTAGGCTGTTTAACGGCTTCGTACCTTTGCTTCTCCTTCAACCCGGTGAAAGCAAAGCGCGGAAGAAAAGCCAATAAAAAATAATAGTTTCTTAATAATTCAAGACACAAATACTTTTCGATCTACTTATTATTTTATTTCTTCGAAAGTGTGTTGAAAAACATCGTTTGATACACGTGGGCATTTGTTACTGCAGTTCTCGGCTCCATAACCGTCGTTTGCGGCTCGGCTGTGAATTCCGCCTCAAATGCAAAATAAAATTTTCCCACATAACAACACCAAAAACCAAACCCAAATCCACTCCTCCTCCTCCTTCCTATTCTACTCAAATTAAAATTTATTTCTCACGTTATTGTTTCAGTTTTATTTTTTCTTCTGCTATCAGCTTTTCTAGCCACATTAATACAGGCTAAATGGCCAGGCTGGACCGAATTGGACTGCAAATGCACCGTCCAATATAACCCGGTCTGTGCCACAGACAGGAAAAGATACACGAATGCTTGCTATTATAAATGTCGGACCCGATATCTCAAGGAGAACAATCTCACCATGATAGACAAAATACCGTGTTCTGAATTGGGAAGACTTGGGAAGTCTTTCTCGACTTAGGTTTCTTAAGTATGGCAATAGTCAATACGTATGTAAATTAAATGGATTTAAAATTGTGACTTAAGGTTGTTTTTTATGTAATTATCAATCTATCATCACCTAACTAGGATTTTCCCAACTACGTTGAGGTCAGTCAGCCTCCATTCTGATCGGATATTCGGATGTAGTTGAATACCAGTTTGTGTTGCAAATGGAGTGACTGTCATTTACCCACATCTCCATCCACAAACTCAACCCTACTGGGTAACGCTACACCCCTTCCCCTTGGTAAGATTGGCGATGACGACTTGAATGTGGCTGCGTTATTATCTGCGACTCCACTCTGAGGCTTGCCTTGCCTTACCTGTGTGTGTACCAAAATTATTATTATCGGGATCTTAAAAATTAATATAACTGCTAAAGATGCATGCCATAGGAATGTTTATTATGGCTTTTTAAAGTGCGGTACTATAATTAAATGCAATCCTTCGTCCTAATTCTTCCGATACTCTCCTGCTGTTACTAGCTACCTATCTGCGCCTGATGAATATGCTTCGCAAAGTAAGCGCATGCGACTGATGTGTAACATAACATTACATCACGCACGCCTGTACTACTCGAAGTGTTAGGCAGAGGTCTGCCTAATAGTACACCCACATTTCGCCACTGATGTGTATTCTTATTTAATTAACTTCTTCATAAAACTCATAGGTAAAAATATGTTGTCTCCCGGAACTCCCGGAACCCCATGTTCAAAAGCATGGGGTTCCGTACGTTAATTATCTAAATTCCTTACCTTGTTTTAAATCTAAGATTTGTTATAGGTTTTCCTGTAATCTATAGGCAAAGAACTGTTTTTTATTTTTTTCAAAATTTTCGGGGGGCAATTTCCTGTCCTGTCAGAAAAAAACATGATAGAACCCTCAATGCTTGACCTGGGGATCGAACCTGGAACCTCATGATCGCTGAAGCCACATTTACGAGTAGACCTAAGAAAACCTAAGTAAACCAAGGATATTTGGTACACTTTTCATCTAACTTAAACCTTACCTTATCACCGTAATTGATTCCTGAAAAATTACATCTGCCTGCTATTCATGCTTTGAAAATTAATACTAACTAGCAAGTCATGCACTGGCAAGTCCAAAGTTACAAATTAGGTATTTGTAACATTGGACTTGCCAGTAAAAAAAGTGAGAGAAAAAAAAAATGAATCAAACTCCCAAAATGTTCTGTTCAAATTTTTTATTACATAACTATCAATATGTCTGACATATTATGTGTAATACACTGTGTGTACTTATTATTAGAAGTTATCTATAAATTATCATATCACCACAGAGATACCTTATCATTATTATACATTATTACAACAGAATCGTCCCACGTGGCCATCAGTATATCTGGCCACATGTAGGTTTTTTTTTATGTAGGCATTTTTATACATAATCATTTGAAGTTACCGTGCAAAGCCTGGTATAATGTAGTTAACACTTTCACTGTTTGATTGGGGGCCTTATTACAAAAGGCCTACTGCTTAACTGACACGGTGCCTGAGGTAGCTGCGCAGTGCCGGAGGGGTGTCAGCAAATGAATGACTTAACTCTTATGGTCATGTGTAATGCATTGCACAACTACACTGTGGTACTGTCTCAGGTTAGGAGGTCTACTCTCTAAGCACTGGAACTAAAAATTAATGATAACACAAATGGATTTGTCCCTGTGCCCATGTTTTCAAAACCCATGAATCTGAAAATAAAGGGACTAGCTTTCTTGTAGTAGTTTCAAGCTACTTTCGGACGGGTCATATCCTCGTTGATGGAGTTAGCGAGTAAACCCCCTGTTACGTGGCAGGTCTGTAGCTCAGAATAGCTGTCAGACATTAAAGATCACCGTAAAGGTAATATTATCTAATATTCCAAATTACTTAAAGGCAGTGAAAGTGTTAATTCTAACCAGGCTGAGAAATTACTTTGTCGACAGAGCTTGCGAGCTGTGTCTTAAATCAGACTTAATAAAGTTTATTTTGATTTAAAAAGTTTATTAAATTATTAAATTAAGTAATACAAATAGCATGGACATGCTGTTAGCTGTACTAAAACTTACAGACACTGACACTTTGACTAGCCAACTTGCATATTAATGTTGCAATCACCATATGGAAATCCTTATCAAACTATTTCCTGTACATAGCTAATTAAGAACATAAAATTATTTACAATTTGGCAGGCATTAATTCATCAAATTTATATTGTTTTCTTAAAAAGTCAGGACAATAAAGATGACTAGGTAAAAAGGCTTGTAAGAAAAGATGTGTAATGATTCCTGTGATACCCCACACTCTGTGCTTGCCACCATTGAACACAGGTATGCATACATTGTTGTACTTGAAGCCGCCATGGTTCTCTGGATCACAGAACACTCTCATAGGAATAGTGAATATGTCAGCTACTTCATCTTCACTTGGTACCAATTTCTCAATGTCAAAGTCCTTTATCTGTCCAACAATAGGTGTGATCAACATTTCTGCATTTCGACCCTGGACGTCACTCATTTTGGTCCAGATTTCGATATCTTTGGCCGGTACGCCTATTTCTTCTTCCGTTTCTCGAAGGGCTGTATCATACACAGTTTCATTCTTGTCAAGTTTGCCGCCAGGAAATGCCACCTGACCACTGTGAGAGCTCAATTTGGTCGACCTCAGGGTATATAAAATACATACTTCTCCTTTATCCACACAAATAGGTACTAAAACAGAGGCACTGTATTTCGTTTTTCTACCTCTTACATTAAACGATGGCAGTTCACTTAAGTTCGCGATACACTTTTCTCGAGCCGCACTGGATAGAAGAGCACCTGGATTGAGACACATGATTACTTTGGAAAGTTTATGAGCGGGCTTCATTCACAAATTTTGTTATAACTATAAAGTGTAAAGTCCAACAAATGATGAAGTCCTTGAACACTGCTTGTTTTCTTACTTACAATTTGATAATTTTGTATTCGATTTGGGAAAGTGACTGACATATGACAGTTAACTGTCAATTTTGACAAATTAATCAGCTGCGGTCTGCGGTCGCTGCGGAACATACCTAGAAGTCCGAACATACCATTTAGATATAAATTAGGTCTATGGAACGTAGACAGAGAATGCTACTAGGATACTCTGTCTACGCTATGGAACATAATTACGCATGCCAGTCAGCAGCACTGAATATACATACTCTAGTGAGGTCAGCAGTATTTGGGAACATGGAACTATGGAACTACTAATAATAAAAACCGGTACAAGTATAGACAAGTATCCAGTAACCATAGAGCATTTATACCTTTTTTTTTGAAACGGGAAATCATCAAGTGACTCCTCCCGCTCTGGGCGGAACGGAAGGGAGTGTCCGGTGTCAGACTTTTAGGGGCTATCTCTACGAGCGAGAGAATCGCGACGGATCCGTGCGAGCGAAATTGATGGCGCGCCCGCCGCGCGCTCGCTGCGAGAGCGCCACGTTCCGCGGCGAGCGCGCGGCGACGGCTATACGACGACGTTACGCGCGCACATTGCCACCAAAGACTACTAATTGCCACTCGTCGCATCGCCGCGATAACATCGCCGTGTGGAGACGCGTTCATAGAGAGTGTATAGAAATACGTGGCACGACGATATTATCGCCCCGATTCTCTCGCTCTTTGAGACAGCCCCTTACTGATTAAAACCCATCCATGTTCCTTCTTTTGCCCTTTGTGTTCCAGGGCCGCGGTATCTCTTTCGAACAGTCCCGCAGCCCAGAGCATTTATACCTAGAGCACGCAAAAAACTAATTTTATTGCCGAATAACAAATTTTTCTGCCACTTTTGGCGGAAGGCGAGGTAAACACATACAGCACACTTCGGGAATTTACACACAGAGACATGCATCCTATCACTACAAACGCATACGAAGCACAAAACAACTACACAATAAAGAAACTCACACGCATTGATTAACTAGCGTGTATGTATAGAATTGTTCTACGACAACAAACTAGAAGTGCTAATGAAGTAGCACAACCAATCAGTAATACGTATTTCATTCGTCCTCCATGAATGAATGAGTGAAAGAACAAAATTATAACTTTATTTTGTTTATTTGTTTGCTTGTATGTACAGACGTACAGACGCCAGCAGGTCAACCTACCCGAAACTGTCAGATTTTCCAACCAACTTTGAACCAAATGCTTTAGAGATAAAGTTGAAAATCTATTAAAGAAAGACAGTTTGTAGTAGCTTGATGTGCTGGCGTCTGTACATACATACACACGGCGACACATCAAACTATACATTAGCTTGATTGGTCGCCATGCGTACTTAATACTTATACTAATACTTGACTAATTGCACAAATAATAAAATACACACAGTAAGTGACCAGCGAAACTACGTAGGTCAGTAATAACGACAATAATGGACGAAAATTATTGTATTTATTTGCTAAAACATTTATTTTCATAATTTAAACATGCCCCATAGTTGGGTCACAGTGACCAGGTTTGGCTTCCAAATGTTAGTCTTGGTTTGTTCGAATGGTACTAGCTGTCGTAAATACGAGTATATATATATTACTTTACATACTCTATCTTTTCATTTGATATTGTAATCTCTAAAGGAACTCCATTTGTTAATATCTTAGTTTTTGATTTATTTATTAACAGATGCCAAACATGGTCACTGAGAAAAGAAGACGAGGAAAGAATTGCTATCGGCCAACGTAAAATGGAAAGAAGCATGCTTGATCTAAAACTATCAGATGAAGTCAAAAACATCAGTATTAGGAAAATAACAAAAATAATAGATGTCAGGAAAAGATCAAGATTACTCAAGTGGCATTGGTCAGGACACATTTGTAGAATGAATAATAATAAGTGGACAAAACTAACAGAATGTGTACCAAGAGACAGGAAAAGGAAAAAAGAAATACCAAGTAAAAAGTGGAGAGAGATCTTTAACCAGAGGTGGCCCTTTAAGGATGCGCGAGGCGTGGGAAAAAGATGTGTGGAAAGGTTTAGGAGAGGCCTACGCCGCAGAGGCGACTACTACTAATATAAATTAACTTAGTTATAGATACGCAATTATACTTGTAACCGAAAATATCTGTAAGCACAATTAGAAAGTAAATTAATCTTATGTTAAGTTTTGAATGGTAGTAGCAAATAAAAACTATTTTTATTTTATACAGAGTTGGATCCGTACCTTTCCTATAAGAATGACGCTACAAGTGGCTCATCACTCAACATACCTACTTTTAATAATAATTAGATTTTTTTCTATCTTTTTGCTCAGACACTTACACAAGAAAACTATATAACCTAACCTAATACTTAATCTACTAGGTGATCTTAGCCAGTGCGATAACTGGAGAGGTATTACGCTGCTCTCGATTGCCTCTAAGGTTTTCTGCAAGATCATCTTGGATAGACTGTCGAAGGCCGTGGATCCTCTTCAAAATCAAAATCATTTATTTCAAGTAGGCCCGTTACAGGCACTTTTGAACTGTCGAAACAAAGACAACAATGAAATTTAGCTACAGTCCCAGTCACAAGGCATAAAAACTGTGAAAGTACTGTAGTTGCCCATTCCCTAACGTAGATCTCTATGGAGAAGAACGGGCAAGAAACTCCATGGACACTCTTTTAAATCAGAATATTTTTACAAAACCTTGGTTACATCATTCATGTTTAGATGGTACATTATGTGAGAGCGATGTAGCAAGATGTGCACGTTAAAAGTGTCCATAGTAAAAACAAGGAAAAGAACAATTCAAAAAATAAAATAATTAATTCAAATAAGCCGTGGCAACCAAGAGATGACCAGTCACAACTGACAGCGCCCGTTCACGAACATGACGCATGTATCAGCACCATTCAACTCAACCATTTTGAAGGGAACTAACTGATCCGACACACGCGCCACCATCAGCGAGACATTTGAGTGAGCATGACATACACTTAACCGCCAGGGCAAATTCAAGTAAAAAAAAAAAAAAAATGACGTAGGTTTCCAACGAAGGATAGCTTTCTATTACATAGTACTCACATAATATGGGCTATGCGGTTATATAATCAACGCAAGGAACAGGCTGGTTTCCGCTCGAACCGCTCATGTACGGATCAGATCACCACTCTCCGTATCATACTGGAACAGGCATCAGAATGGCAGAGGGAGATGTATCTAACCTTAGTCGACTTCGAAAAGGCCTTTGATACGCAGAAGTGGTCTAGCATCTGGTCCCGCTTACTGGAAATTGGAGTGCCGCCGAAAATCGTCCGTTTATTGGAGAGTATTTACAGGAAGTATTCTTGTAAGGTAACCCATGACAGCCTCATCTCGGATGACGTAGCAGTACACGCGGGTGTCCGCCATGGCTGCCTACTGTCGCCGCTTCTCTTCTTAGTCGTTCTTGACGGAATTCTGCTTCGCATCTCTTTAAATAGGCGCCGCGGCATAGAGTGGGGTTTATCCAACGTCTTGGAAGACTTGGACTACGCTGATGACCTATGCCTGCTGAGTCATACCCACGCCGACATGCAAGCAAAGTTGAACGCTCTACGTCAAGAAGCGGCAGAAACGAAGCTTAAAATAAACACCAGGCGATGAGAACTGGTGTGAAGAATCGCTCACCGTTGCTGATTGGCACAGAGGCAGTGGCACGCGTCCACAAATTTACTTACCTCGGGAGCGTCGTGGCAGAGAGTGGGGGTAGTGAAGAGGACATCGCTTCACGGATCGCCAAAGCCTGAGCTACCTTCGCGCAGCTGAGATCTGTTTGGCAGTCGCGGAAACTGACCCGAAGGATTAAACTTAAGATATTCGGGTCCAATGTGAAATCCGTGCTGCTTTACGGGTTCGAAACGTGGAAGGTCACAAAGCTCATCTCACGCCAAATCCAAGTTTTCGTCAACCGCTGTCTTCGTCGCATTCTCGGAATTTATTGGCCCGAGACCATCTCCAACGTAGAGCTGTTGGAGAAATTTATTTATTTAAACTTCATGTACAATAGTGGTACATAGGCAGACTTAAGGCCACAAGGCATTCTCTACCAGTCAACCTTTGGGTTAAATAAGAAAACATTGTGATAGGTACAATAAATATTTAAAAAATAACTTCTTGTTTTCGAAAATGTATATCCTTATATTGATACTAATCTATAATATAAAAATGAATCGCAAAATGTGTTGGTAAGCGCATAACTCAACAACGCCTGGACCAATTTGGCCAATTCTTTTTTTTAAATGTTCGTTGAAGTTCAAGGATGGTTTTTACGGCGAAAAAAATTTAAAAAATTGCCTGGATAAGTCTAAAAACAACACTAGGATACTTTTTTTTTGGTAGGATTAGGGTAGGAGTAGTGTAGGAGTAGGTTAAGAGTAGGGTAGGAGTAGTGTAGGAGTAGGGTAGGAGTAGGGTAGGAGTAGGGTAGGAGTAGGGTAGGAGTAGGGTAGGAGTAGGGTAGGAGTAGGGTAGGAATAGGGTAGGAGTAGTGTAGGAGTAGGTTAGGAGTAAGGTAGGAGTAGTGAAGGAGTAGGTTGGGAGTAGGGTAGGAGTAGTGTAGGAGTAGAGTAGGAGTAGGGTAGGAGTAGTGTAGGAGTAGGGTAGGAGTAGGGTAGGAGTAGGGTAGGAGTAGGGTAGGAGTAGGGTAGGAGTAGTGTAGGAGTAGGGTAGGAGTGGGGTAGGAGTAGGATAAGAGTAGTGTAGGAGTAGGTTATGAGTAGGGTAGGGTAAGGGGTAGGCCACCACGCGAACGAAGTTGCGCTGGGCAGCTAGTACACATATATAAATAAAATAAACTACTAAATATTTTAACAAATACCAAAATAAAAGACAAGAAACCTAATAATAATTACCATGACTCGACTTCTAATTGAGAGCTATTTATCCTGAGAAATGCCACGAGAGCCTGATCGACCGCCAGATCAAGCGTCGCAAGTGGAGATGGATTGACCACACGCTCCGAAGGGACCCCGACCACATACCCAAACAAGCTTTGGACTGGAATCCCCAAGGGAAAAGAAAGTGTGGCCGTCCTCGTCAAACCTGAAAAAAACGAAATAACATATAAATCTAGCCAGAGAGCGGTGAATTATGGAGTTCCACAAGGTAGTGTACTCGGGCCGCCCCTATTTATTGTTTATATTAACGACTTTCCGACAGCATCATCATATCCAATGACAATGTTTGCAGATGACAGCACTTTACTTTTCAATTGTGACGAGATAAGCACATTAGAGGCTGAGATTAACTCCACCTTACTATCAGTTGTGAATTGGCTGCAAAATAATAATTTGGTTATAAATCTTGATAAGACAGTATTAATGAAATTTCATCAAAGGATAAATTACAACCTGGACTTAAATATTAAATACAAGGACAAAATTATTAATGAAGCAAATGTGACTAAATTTCTTGGACTAAACATAGAAAACACGTTAAAATGGAGTTCACATATTGACAAGGTATGCAGTAAGCTGAACCAA
The DNA here is from genome assembly GCA_950022335.1 of Eurois occulta. Taxonomy (NCBI): domain Eukaryota; kingdom Metazoa; phylum Arthropoda; class Insecta; order Lepidoptera; family Noctuidae; genus Eurois; species Eurois occulta. Next base: position 15,857,407 of record OX465495.1, on the reverse strand, counting down.
CATTCCTATGCTTTGCACATGCTAAGTAAAACGGCCAATCGAGTAACAGTTCTAACGGCGTATCATGGTCTAGTAGCTTCAACACTGAGATACGGAATTATATTTTGGGGCAATGCTGCGGGTAAAGATATGGTATTTAAGTGCCAAAAAAGGTGCATACGAGCTATATATAATTTGAAGACAACGGACAGCTGCAAACCGTTTTTTAAAAATACGAAAATACTAACTATGCCGTCGTTGTACATCTATGAAACGTCTATGTTCGTCAAAAATAATTTACATAAATTTGCTCGAGTAACTAGTCAGCGTCGTTGTGATTTGTTACAAACAGTCGGATCTAGTACTGCACTATACAAAAACAGTATTTTTGTAATGGCTCCAAAGGTCTATAATAAATTACCAAAATGTATAAGGACTGAAGATAGTGTCCGCCAATTCAAAAGAAAATTGTATTTATTTCTAATTGATAAGACGTACTACTCTATCGAGGAATTTTTAAATGACAAAATATGACATTGCTAGCCTTTTATTATATTTGAACATTGACATACATGTAAAAATAAATTGTTATTGATGAATTATTAATAATACATTTAATTGACATTATTTATAAAATTATAAAATATGACATTACGAGCATTTTATATAATTTACCATTGACTTACATGTAAAAATAAATTCTAATTGATTCCTCATTTAATAATAGTACGCTGAATTCACATTATTTATTCGAACTCCACTTTGTGTTACAGATACAGACATTTTACTAAAAAGCTAATATTTGTACACCAATTACATTGGTAGGACGCAGAGCTCGACTAAAATGTATACATAAGACCTTTATTATATAATACCTGTGTTCACAAATAAAGATTGATTTGATTTGATTTGATTTTGACCTGGCGTCGCACCGTGTTGGAAGAAGCCGCGAGCATCGGATTGTCGTGGAGCGAGGTGAAGCGTGAAGCTCAAGACCGATCGCGATGGAGGACATCTGTGGACGCCCTCTGCCCCATCTAGGAGACATAGGACATTAATTCAAGTAAGTCAATACTTAATAAGTATAAACTGATAACTGTTACTGAACTGAGAAACATTTATTTTGTCATTAGTTCATTCTCGTTGTCCCATCCCTATGCCAAATCAACTGCCTGTTGCCCCAAGTACCCAAGCCCCTGTACTACGTTTGAGTACAGGGGCTTAACAACGTATACCACGAAATTTTTATATCGTAACAGTGTATAAAGTATTTCGACATTGTACTTACTTAAATAAAACCATTTTCGTACATATTTAGTATTCATACATGCGATACGAAACACCATGGTTTTGTAGATTAAAAGTGGCAGATCGTTTTTCACAACAGGAAACTGCACAATTCACCATTTTTAGAGAGCATTTGTTGGCGATATTAAACGACATACAATGGCGTCTGTTGGTGAATGAACTAGTTTTATATGTATAATACTGGTATAGAGATATATATCATCCATTGTAATATACTGGTCGCTAGCTATCCGAACGCAACTTCGGGTTACCTCGGCCGTCGGAGCATATGAATTGCTATTTTAAAGCAATTATCATTGTCATCACGCGCCAGTCAGAACAGATTCCTCCGTAAAAACACAGGAGCCCCTCCATATGTCCGTAATGACAGTCATCTACTTAGACCTCAAAGTGCCTACCATCCATCCGATACTACCCATCGCGTATCAGTATGACTCGCCGACCACGGCATGCTTTAATCGCCCCCGACGACCCTATAAGTGCCTAACCCTCCTCCTAGAAAGCAGTAAGGAAACTAGTACTCTAAGGAAACACAAATACAGACCACCGATATTCTGACCTCACCGTCGAGGTCCGTCGCGACGTCACCGTTCAGTCTCCCCCGCCCACCCCCGACAGCCCCTAAATAATCTCACTCAGATCCAGCATGTCCCCTTGCTGCCCTCCCCAGCAAAACCCTATGCCGAGGCTTAGAGTGTGGTCGCTTAGTTTATACGTTTTTCCCCTGGCTTACACTCAAGACATCCACAGGATTAGACCGGTTAAGCAGAAGCCATCCTCATAGACTGAACTGCGAGATCGCGCGCCAGTACTCGTTCGGCTTCCTGACCAGTAAACGTTCATTGTTATCCTAAAATCTAGACTTACGTTGAGACCTAGACCTAGATCCCGCTAGTTGACACTCTGTCATCTCTTTAGTATATCGTCCAGGTAGACTAAATTATCCTTCGTCGCTCTAGTTTATTTGTAGCCGTAAACTAGCTTTAAGTGTCGAATAATTTATAATATAATAATATAGCACGGCCGCTGTTTCAATTACGCTACTCCATACAGTTCAACAACATCACTACATCTTCACCCACACAAAATTATGAAATATACAATTTTATACTATTTTAGCATTAGCTTGCATTACAGAATCCGCATCTTAACTTGCATCATCTGCAGTTCCCTATATTTTTTCTGAGTTAAATCTCTTTAGCATGATCACGCATAATTGAACTGGGTTTCAAATGAACACATCCTTCTAGAAATGAATATCTTATTCCCAAGATGGATTTGGCAGTGTTAATGGCTAATTTCTATCGAAACTTGTCTTTTGCCACTTGGAAGAATCCTCTTTGTACAACTGCTTTGGAAAAACGCAACGACAAAATTCCTAATACCAATTTGCTAACAAAAACATCGTAAAAATACCTCAATTCCCTCCAAACCCTCAAAAATACTGTCCCTCCAAAGCTTTAAAAACCCCCAAGATTTGGTGGGATTCCCCCCAATCTGGCATCACATGCCCGCGAACTACGCGGCACCTATATTACTTATGGCAGTTTTATATGGTAGTTTTGGTAGGTTAAAAATTACAAAATGCATATTTATTAACAAGGTCGGCAGTTAAAACTTAGCAGTAAAGTAAACAAAAATGAGTCGTAAAAAATAATAAAATGGATCATTTAATAATTATACTGAGCAGTAAAATAACTAATTGGGCAGTTATTCGCCTAAGAAGCGTAGTGAGCGTAGCCCCGCTACGCGGGGCTCCTATTTCTGTCTGCAGGATTTACAGTAACCTAACACGAAGGGTATGTCGCCATCCCCTTCGAACCTAACCTGTCCGAGTCGGAGTACCCCAAGTCCGGGTGTCTCCGCACCCTATGAACTGCCGAAATATTTATCTAACTGCCCTTTCCATCATTTTTACTGGCCTTTTATTTATTAGTCTGCTTACATATTTTTAGTACTAACATTGTAAGACGAAATAGCCGGCCAATTGTTTTTTTATTAGGGTTAAGTTACACGTGCTTGTTAGTCGCATGCTTATTTGAAATCTTGCTCATTGATTTTGTGCCTTGCGCCGCAGATGTCATGACACAAAATAGAACGTCCGTCGATCTCATTTGTACTTGTTTATTTCAAGAGTGCTTAGAGAGAGATGGAGGAATGAGATCGATTCGAGTCTTTCGATTTTGTGTCGTGCTACGTGCGGTGCAAGGCACAAAATCCATGAGCAAATTTACAAACAAGCATGCTACTAAATTAGTACCTACGTATAACTTTACCCTAATATTTACAATGATGTTTTTTGAAACACTAAGAATTATATACCTACTAATTATGTACTATACTATAGACATAAACTTAATGTCTAAGTGTTTCCAAAAAATGTCCAACAGACATAATCCCATGCAGAAATTACATCTGCATTTCTTGGATGTATTCGTCCTTGAGTACATATTTCTTCTGCCTTTGATTTGATTCTATGTAGCATAGAAAATAAAAAAGCTGAAATCTATGGTAATTACATTTTTTTTCTGGGAAGGAAGGAATCGTAGCAAATGTCACCCCCTCCCGGTGACAACTGAGACCGTACTGTGAGACACAGACTTCCCATTTGTCCCCTTTAGTCAGTTTTCAAAGGAAACAGTCGGCACAAATTGTCACCCCCGTGACAACTCGGAAGACAATTCCCAGATGTCACCCCGGAGGACAGGGCTAGAGGGGACTATTGGGAATAATTCTTTTCGTTGGCTTTTGTTTTTGGTTCGAAAATGAATGATCTCCTTTAATGTATGATTTTCAACTTTATCGCTACAGCATTAGGTTCAAGGTTGATTGGGAAAATTTGACAGTTTCGGGTAGCTTGATGTGCTGGCGTCTACGTCTGTACGTTTTTATTGGTTAGTGTAAAATAGTAAGTAGGTTTTTTAGAAAATAAATCATTCTTATTATTCACAATCATCGAGCACGGAGTTTATTTTCAACTTTCTGACGACATAAACAATAGTTAATTTGTAATTAGATTGTTTTCTAATGTAAGATTTAATTATTCTAGAACGACTTTATAAGTAAACCACCTAATATAATGTGAAACAAATCTTGAAAAAGATCAGCTGCGCTATAAATTTTTAGCTTATATCGTCAAAATGTAGGGAACAGCTTCACAGCTGCAAAAGCAGAGGGTTAGGGTTACGCCTCTCATCTAGCAGCAGCACGGAATCCTAGAGCGGAGGTCTAACCCTTCGGAGATTACAGACGCGATGTTATAAATATTTCTTAGGGGGTCGAGCTAAGATTGACCGCGAACTTCAAATTCTCTTACTATTAAACGCAGTTGAATTTTAAGCAACAGCAGAAATGCACCTGTCCCGCCGGCGATTAGCGAGTAAATCTAGCATCTAAAAAAAAAGTTGTTTTCTTGACTGAGTTCGTCCCTAGTATATTATAACAGTAGTCTATGGTCCCGGGGCGCGGCGGCGGCGGCGGTATGATCTACGACTACTGAGGTTTTATTCCTAAACCATTGAAGGATTTATTCTAAACACTTTCGTTGTTAATTTATAACTGCCCGTAAACTGTCATGTCATTGCCAAATTGCGTTTTGAACTTTTAAGTTATGTGACAAATTACAAAACAAAAAAAACACCAAAAAACCTAAATAAAATTATTATCAGATTTTGGAATGAGTACAAAATTATAGTATTTTTTTTTTTCAAAATACTGTTGCTTTAAAAAATACTGAACAAAAACAAACATGAAATATTAAACATTACTGGTTCGCTCGAACATAGAAATAGGCGCAAACGAAGACTGACAAAAAGAGAAGAAAAGAGTAAGAGAGATTAGATACATATGTATCTAATCTAAAAACATGAGTACCTCCAAAATAACATTCGGGATACAAAATATCTTTTCTCAAGCTTCTCGTGAGCGATGTCTGACAAACTTCAAAAGATTGACCACCCCAAGGTACGGCAAGATACCAAAGGACAGAGCGTCCGTGCTAGTGCCACTTTGCAAGGTTCTAGATAAACCCTCGCTGTTGTACACAGTTCGCTGCGCGCAAGGTAAAAATAACAGTGGGGAAGTTTCCTTTCCGGGTGGAACCATTATCAAAGACGAGTCTCCTATGCAGACTGCCTTGAGGGAAACATATCAGGAAATCGGATTACGGCCCGAAAGAATTGATGTCTGGGGTGCTGGGGCACCACTTCCGGGCCGCAATAACAACATATTGGTCACTCCTGTCATCGGCGCGATACCTGATTTAATGCCAGAAGACTTTAGCATTAATACTTCTGAAATTTCAGAGGTATTTTCTGTTCCTATTGACATGTTATGTGATGCCAAGAATCAGTATTATACCCAATTTAGTAATGGTTTCATTCTGCCAGTCTTTGTAATTGAAGAATATAAGATTTGGGGCATAACTGCCTTCATTACGCATTCATTTTTAAGTTCAGTGTTGACCAAAGATGTTTATAGAAATGAGTGGATGAAGAAGAAGATAGTTTTGGATAAATAAGGAAAAAAATTATTTTGATAACATTTTAGTTCGCTGTTAATATTAATTTGTAGGTATATAAATATATAGTTCTCAGTTATCACAATAAATAAAGTGGATTTTATCTTTAAATAAAAACTCTTTAAAATGTTTATTGTATAAAAGCTACTTACAATTATCACATTATTAGTACACAATAAATATGGTACTTACACAATATATAGCCACTTAGCCAGTTGTAATCAACATTATTCTAAAAGCAAGGCACAGAAGCATGATTATTATTCAATTTTGGCAATATTTGAGCATAAGTGAATGGTCACTACAAGACAAAACTACAGAAATGAACAGAATGAAGAAAAAGTAAAGGGAACTCATACGAAAAGAAAAAAAATAAAACAAAACAAAAAAAAAATATTATTATCCAGGTTTATTCCTTAACATTTACATTATAATCTAGTAATTATTATTTTATACAATGTCCAATCGACATGTTGGTCTCTCGCCCTTGTCGCTAGTGAGTGTGTGTACTATGTTTATACTTGAGTTCAGAATCTTATATCATTTTAAAATTTTGGATACGCAAACTCAATGTTATACGTCATGGTTCAAATTACACTGCAACCAATATTTATTTAGGATCTTTAAATTTGTCACTTAAAATCAACTTAGTAGATAGTTAATTAAGTTATAGTACAATGTTAATGATATAAGATTCAGAATTTCAGCATATGGTATTGAATTTGCAAAATTTTCAAAAAAAACTTAAGTGATCTACTGTGGGTTTCAAACTTAAAGTATACAATTATCCCTCAAAACTGAGAAGCCAAAAGTCTATTATTTAAATAGGTGGTTCAACTTAAAGCCTCACTTCTAACATTCTACTGAAGGATCATAAAAATAATTAAAACAATCATGAGACACAAAGGAACTGAAAATGTAAAAGAGAACTAAGTACATTCTTATGAAACAAAATATAATCTTTCCCACAAGGTAACGTAAACCAGGCAAGAGCGCTCACAAGATGATTGGTTGTAATCATCAGTTGAAACTTGAAAAAGATTCTCTTAATGACAGTAACAAAAAGGCAGAGGCATTAAAATCAAAATGGCTGAGAAACCGATCGCTATCTAAAAATTAATCTTTAAGGGTCCAAAATGATCAAACAAAATAGAATACTGTGAAGCAACCTTACAACTATCGTGAATATAATACAACAACACATCCCTGGGCATTTATTCGTTGTGTTTGAACACTGAAACTATACTAAAACTATTAAAAAAAACTTGTAAAATTATTATTTTTCATATACAGACAAAGGTACACTGCAATTTGTAAAGATTGATGAAACATGGTTTAAAACTCCACATTTTAATTTGTTCATCTCCTCTGCCAAATACACTAACATCAATAAAATAAAATGCACATTAAATATGTTTTTAGACCACTCCAAGTAATTTTATGCAAAATACTAATGGCCACAATAACGTCAAAAAATTTGCGCACAATAAAAATTAAATACACTGATCTGCCGAAGATGTCACAAAGTAAACATGTTATTGCAAAACGATGTCCAAATATATAATAAATAGGTCACAATATCCTAACCTTTTCTCAACATGTATTCATAAAACTTAATTTCGATTGCACCAAACCAAACATACAATCTCATAGATTTTAAATCTACTGATAGAGCAACATTCAAAAATGAATTTAATACAAAAATATAATTTCCTCATTTTATTTGTTTTCCAGCACCCTTCATGGCATTAATCTCTTTCTGTCCTAAAAAAGTTAAAAATGTTAAGAAGACACGAAGCACTATGTCGTGTACCGTAATGGCGTGGTTTAGGCAAGTCGGGATCTGATAGAAACGATCAGTACAATACTGAACAACAAAAGTTCGGCACTCTGTCGCACATAAGCATAGCTTGCTCACGAATAAATGTCCACACAAGCGGAGGGGCAAAACTAACAGTAGCAATTGTCCATATTATCACAATATAATATTAGAATAGAATCAAAGAATTTAAATTTTAAGAAGAAGTTTGGTTTTGAACAGTATTTTACTGTGTGGTCACCTAATCGTGCGTTATTGAATTTTGGCAACATTATTGGAATGCAACGGTATACATGTTGCGGTCGGGCGATGGTGGTATAGTTTAGAAGGCCTACTATTGTACCAAGGCATGTGCGCGGCGCGTGCGCTTACTCGGCGATACTGTTCTCGCTCACGTCGATCGGAATTGATGTCGTGAACGTCGGCGTCTCGAGTTCTTCGTGTTTCTTCATTTTCAGCGCCTGTAATGATAAGAGGACATGTTTATTCTGTTCAATGGTTTTATAAATGTATTGCTGACGTACTTATCGCACCAGTATTGAATTAGTATGCAGCAGGAAACAAAATTGATGAAAAATAATAAATTGTAAGATAACCAGCTTGCAAATTATCGAATGTTTGCTTGTAAATAAAACTGTATTATATTATTTACCAATAAAATTGACTCGTGTTTTATAACATTTCAGCATTGTAAAAAAAAAAAACTTATTAGGTATACCTCCTAATACCGCTTTGTTACGTAAGGCAATTCAAAAATATTAAAATAAAGTTAACTGATTAGGAAAACAAACAAATACCACAACCGTCCACACACCCTCACAGCAAGAAACACAATGCTACACAAACCACCGATTTTTGAAACGCCACATTTGACTACAAAAAAAAAACTATATTCTATTGTGATTGACTGCACTGATAGAAAACATAATGTTTACACAATCGTTCTTGTGCTCATCTCGCTATTCGACGTATTTGTAAACACAGGGTTCGCATTGGCATTCGCGCGATTGCGCGAATCCGGTGTTATGCATGCGTCTACAGCAGACTGAATTGAATGTCTAATGCTTTCAAAAACCGGGGGTAACAAACACCATGTAGTATGTAAATTGAGCCCGATTTGATTACTATATTTACAAAATCAGGTACCTGGCATCATTTTCGCTATTTTCAAGTAGGTATAAAAATTTAAAGATAGTTGTAACGGAGACTATTTAATGGGTGCCGAGTCTTACGTGGAAGAGGAACGAAGGCAGAAAATATGTTTTTATTTTTTATTTATTTATTGGGATTGATATGTCCCAATAAAAAACAGAACCCTTGTTTGAATTCTTCCGATTCAGCTCTCATCAAAGATGAGGTTCTAGTGCTTTCAGATTTTTGCTATCCCATTTTTAATTGTCTGCCTATCCTTTCTTCAATCTTGTTGGTGTGGGCTTCCAATCTATTCTGGTGGAACAAAATTCCAGCAATATTTTTTAAAACTTGTTTCGTTGGAGGGGGCTCCGTTACAACTCCAAATTGGACAGTTTTAGATATATATTTTTTTATTATTAAAAACTTGAAAGTAGGAAAACCAAAATATTATCAAATGCAACCGACAAAAAAAAATAAGGCTCTCATAGCGATGAATTGTTATGGCAAAAATCGACTAACGGTGCTATTTGTGGACAAATGATTAGTCGATTTCCATGGGTCCCAATTAGATTTGATTGAAAAGTGAAATTTGAGTATTGAACAATACGAAAATTAGAGAAGAGGTTAGCGTTTGCGAATTTTACATGGCGTGCGTCTGACATAAAGATGCGAGTACATTCCATTCACAATTATTTTACCTCAGACTACAGCAACCTTGTAACGAGCATTAAGATTATGTAATTTTGACAGACTTGTCAGCGACAGAAAGCTAAAAGCAACCTTATTGCTCAAAGAACAAAGATCACGGTGATATTGACAGTGATGACAAATCAGAGGTAATGTAACTATGAAAGGAGTGTATGGTTTTTTTTTTTTCGAATGATTCAGGGATAACAAACAATGCGATGTAGATGCTATGTCAGTGACGTCACGGCCCGCGCACGTACCACATCCGTTGTTGGTATCTCTTTCCGTTGCAGTGTAGGGGTCTGGGTCAGCATGCCTTTCGCCGATAACTGAAGGCGACAGTAACACGATAGATAGAGAGTATAGAAGAACCCAATTATATAGATAGATGGTACCGTGTTTGCACGGTTACATAGTAAAAATACACATATATCTAGACGTAACCTGACCTGTTATATTTTAGGAATATAATATTAGATTTTAAATTGGATAAAAATGACATTAATAATTTTGTACCCAATTGAAAGTACGGCCTGAATCTTGGCTGTCCCTAAAACACTGAATTGTCACAGAAAACATTCGCCTTGTACATTCTGTACCAATACCAATCACCTTCACAGTAATGGTAAAAATGCTCAGGATGTCATTTCTATTAAGAAAACAGTAATTTTAGTTTCCAGGACTTTAATTTTTGTGTACAAAATGTTCGACGTCTGAATGAAATCTTTTAACGTATCCCGTAGAGATAGGATGGCAGAGAAGGGTAGCCCAAATGTTGTATCAATGGGGAAGGCAACTGTCAAACCACTGGCGCTAGCAGAGCTAATGCGGCGTGTCATGACTCGCGCCAAAAGAACCATGAACTCTAGCTACGACATCGCCATTAGTACCACAGTTACCTTCGCCATAGAGGCGAGATTCGCTTGAGTCGTTATTACCTGCTGCAGTTTGTAGTGGTTGATGATGTCCTGGTCGGCGGGGCAGCTCTGTGTGAACGCGTCCAGCTGGTACATGTGGTACATGTAACGCCAGAGGGCGCGGAAACTCGTCTGGAAACATTTTATTACAAATGTATTTTCGCTCTATGCCATATGCACCGCCTCTTAGACTAGTAATATTTTAATCTTAATTCAGTGTGTGTGAAAGATAGAAGTAGTTGAGTTGAGGCATAATGACATCTACAGCTCTTGAACACGGTTTAGATGTTGCCGATCGCGTTTAGGTTTATTGGCAAAAATTCGTCCATCCGCCGACCGCGAAGCCACTAAATAATAAATAAATAAATATTTTTTATTTCCATCAAGGGTAGGTACAACAATTTCTTAATCTAGTAACAATTTAAATCTTAGTTTAGAGGTTATAAGCTGTCACATAGAATTATGGAATCACTACATATTATAAAACAAAGTCGCTTTTCTGTCCCTATTTCCCTTTGACCGCTTAAATCTTTAAAACTACGCAACGGATTTTGATGCGGTTTTTTTTAATAGATAGAGTGATTCAAGAGGAAGGTTTATATGTATAATTACATGCTTAATATATTAGAGAACCACTGATAATTTCAAGATTTCTATTGTGAAGTCGTAAATAATTTAATTTTTTTCCGCTTACATTGCAAACGCAGGCTGAACCCTACGAGATTTAACAAAATAATGTACTAAGTATTGTACACATTAAAAAGGTCTACAGAAAACTCCGCGATAGTATATGTCTATCTCTTATGGATATCCCACAATAACATGTTTTTGTCATTTACTTTTTACGCCAAATAATGGCTAATTTCCGAAGCGATTTTAACCAATACGGCATTAATCCTTATCCAATTAAATACCTTAAATACATTGTTGATTTAATATAGATCTATATGGCCCTTTACAGCATATGATTTAATTGAATATTTTCGAAGATATTACAGATTTAAAAATTGCGGGACGGAGCGTTTGCGCCGGCACCGACCGGCGCGGCGCGGCGAGGCGGACGGCGCCGGCGCGCGGCGGCTCCAAATTTAACGCGTGCGGGCCACGGGCAGTAATGAATAAATCAAAACTACTGGATCAATTTTAATCATTTTTTCAGTGAGTGACATAGGCTATATATTTTACACCCGAAGCCGAAGTGGGCCGCAATGTTTTTATATACAACGTTCACAGTTGTTCTGTAGTGTATTTAGTATCAGCATTGCACCCGTGCGAAGCCGGGGCGGGTCGCTAGTTCTCAATAAAGTCAAGCTTGTATTATAATTTATAAGAGTTAGTGAGCTGTTAACTTCGCCACAACCTTGAACTTATTTATGTGACTGTAAAACAAACAAAGTTATTGCTTACAAAAGAAAAAATAAAATAAACCTACTGTAAAGTACGTACTGTAGTGTACTGTCCTTACATAGTTTTAGCCGTTAAGTATTAAATTGGCGACCCTAATGTTTGTGTAAAATAATTATTATCTACAGAGGAAACATTCAAACCTCAGGACAATAGCAGCTATCGAAAATCTTCTCGCTCTAGAAACTTACAAAATATTGTAGGTCCCATGTAAGTAAAAGAAAAAGCATATTATTATCTCGTTGATGGCTGACCATTCACACCGCCGACTTTGTTAAACAAGTCACTTGTTTAATTGCAAGCTGTACTCGCTAATCGCCGGCGACAGGAAGAGTCCCTTAGCTATTGACAACTAGTAGTAAGGTTATAAGGTTGAAAGTAGTTTGCAACAGCTGTAAGATAAAATACATACCGGTATCTCGAAGTCGACGAAGTACTTGCCAGCGACGCGGATGTGTTGCAGCCGCGGCATCAGCTCGCAGTCGAAGCAGCACATCGTGTCGCCTGTTAAGAATCTGTAATAAAAGAACAAAAGTGTTACTTAATCAACTGGTTTTAGGGTCGACTTTCTGTTTGTGCATTTTATACTGGCGGAAGGCGGTGGTTCATTCTGCATCCAAGCCTTTTTTATAGGATGGTCATAAAACAAGGGAGCAAGTGAGCGACACTGTATGAATTGTGTATACTTGTTTTCGCAGAGTTGCTGAGTCAACTTTGATACTTATTATATAAGAAATTAGATAGTTATTATTAGTATGAAGACAAGTGTAAGTCTCATGAAATAAGGTTTGATTAGTGTTACCTAGTCCCCCTGCGTTCGAGTAGTCCATCGATGCGGCTAAGATGTGAGCGCAGCGCTGCTGACTTCTGGTCGTCCTTGCGCACCAGCACCAACTTTAGCTTCGAGTATAGGTTCTCGATCAGTGATGCCACTTCCTTGTCCTGGAAAATTAATATTAATGTTAGATAGAAATAAGGCCTTATTTGGTATGCACAACGCTATCAATTACAAAATCTAATTTTAGGAAAAAGTGTTTATGACCGGCAGTCATCATCAGGAGCTCGTGGCTGAATACTAACAGCCGCTTGGATCGATCTTCAGGTTAAGCCGCGCTTGGCTAGGTTGGTCCGTAGGCGACCATCCATTGCATAACGAGTTTCCTCCGTGCCATGTCATTTGTAGACCTTTGACATTCGTTACAGGTGGTAAGTGGCCTGAAAATCTGACAACCAGTCTTACCAAGGGGTATAGTATTACTCACTGGGTTCTCATTAGGTTGTGGAGGTCAGATAGGCAGTCGCTCCATGTAAATATTGGTATGTAGCTGCAGCCGGTTAGACTGGAAGCCCAACAGAGTTGGGAAAACCCAGGCAGATGATGATGAATCGTCGTCTTCTTGTCATAATCCCAAATCATTTGGCTTTGACCGCTGAAACACGCACTATGACTTCTTCCATGATCTATATTACCTACCTTTTATCTCAGTAGTCACCTAGTTTCTTGCCATCTTTCAAACAAACAATCCACCCATTCTTTATTTGTCCTTTCTCTACTTTTATAACATTGGTTCATACTCAAAACATACAACGGCTGTGGTATAAAATATTAATAAGTACTAACTTTATTTACCCGGAACCATTAAAATTAATTGAGATTTTATCGATATACACCGTTTTAAAGATTGACACCTGATTATAACAAGAATCGCTTTTCGGGTGGGTTTTATTATAAAACCTGTTGGAAACAGGTTGTGGTCATATTAACGGCGTTTACTACCACATTACTTTTGACACTAAAAAGTATTGGCGTAAATAAAATTCTTTTTTATGGTTTTTTGCCAGGTGTAACTATGCAGTGAATTGGGTAGTATTTAAGATTAATAAAAAATGTATTATTAACAGACTTCTAAAATGAAAGAGATTATTAAGACTGGCAATAGACCTAGACTGTTCCCATCTATACTTACGGACGGCTTCAAGTCATAATATTTGGAGCGAATTCATCTTTTACCTCCTCAACCCTGTTACTGTGTAATGCGATAAGCGACTGGTTGTCAGACTGTCGGGCTTCTGATACCCGTAATAACTGGCAAAGATCTACAAATGACAGCTAGGATCAACTTAACGTGCTTTCAGAGGCACGGAGGGGGCTCGATATGTTATGAATGGAAAATAAACAATAAATAACGTTCAATAGACCAGTGCAGCTGAGAGGGGTTTGCGCCGTTTACGTTTAAGAGGAATGCTCCAACCAGCCCGCGAAATTCAAAATTTCTTGGGAGTTTTGCAATTTGGAGGAGTATTCACCTTAAACAATAGTAATAGACGTTTACTTAGGCCGCTGCAAACACAATCTGTCGAAATGGGGGATTTAAGATTCTTTCGTACTCAGTGGATCAGGTGCTCCCAGAATATGGCCTACTTGCGGGGGTATCCAATGTCCTACTACTGACGAGGCGATTAACGTTACCACCTACCACATAATCGATACGAAAGAAGTCGAAGAAATTTACCTGTACAAATAAGTTGTGTCCTCCCGGTACAGACTTCATGATGTGCCGCTCGATCTTCTCGTTCTCCAGAATTGCGAGTCCGTTGTCGATCAGTATGGGCGGGTGCGTGGCTTCGAAGTTGGTGCGGAAGTCGGGTGGCGGCTTCTGCATGTCTACTGTTGTCACCTGCAAAGGGAGAAACAAGGGTGCATAAATATAAGAGGTACTTGAGATGTCATCTTCAAGTAGATAGAAAGAAAACTCTTTATTTTCAAACAAAGTGCACGTAAAGCTTTTAGAAAACCGTTGGTAAGCATATAATCTAATTAGAGAATATGTTGTTCCAAATCGTCATCATTACAACATTGCACTTATTTTCCTCGAGGCAGAGCTGCAATATACCCAAATTTGGGCAAAAGTGGCAGAACTTATTACCTTATAAAAGGCACACATTTAAATACTTAAGCCTGAGAATTTTTGAAAGGAAAACGCTACAAAGGATTTGTGAAACCAGCGAATACATTAGGCAAATAAAAAGTATAATAATAAATAATAATAAAGATTTTATTGTCGAACTAGAACTAGATTACATGGCAAAGTTGTATAAAATAAAGCACAAGCAAATAGTTTCTTAATCTAGTCTGGAAATAAAAAGTATAAATCAGAGGTTTCAAAATTTATGAAAAATTGAAGTTTCGTACCTTTAAGCTGATGGTCTTGAGCTCAGCTAGCAGATACAGGTCCATAAAGTACTCCTGGCAGAAGAGGCACGCACCCTTCCGTCGCCCGTCAATCGTCGATGCCTGTAGCACAAAGAATACATGAGTCGTTAGTCACTGAAATATTATTTTAGTAATCAGGGTTTCTTTTTTTTTGTTTGCCTATCAAGTGTCCCACTGTTGGGTAAGGGCCTCCCCTGTCGCCTTCCACACATCTCTTTCCTGTGCGATGACTTCAACGGCCAAACTGTCGCCCCGCAAAAAATACCAGATCGGTCAGTACTGAGCAATAAAAATTTCACAGGCTCAAAAATTACGAAAAAGAAACTCTATGTTGTCCAGAAGACTGGTCAATAAGCAAACTTTCAAAAATTACGAAAAAGAAACTCTATGTTGTCCAGAAGACTGTTCACTATGCACACTTTCCGAAGATCGTGTGAAGTCATTCGCAGAAATTTGTCAAACTTCATAATTTTAGACAACAGACCTTTACTACATAATATCGATAAGATCAAGGATCGCCATAACGATCGGTCCTTTGATAGGATCCCGCAAGCTCCAGTGACCATGATAGGAACCTCCTAGATTTATTTTTGTTGCGAAAGACACAAAACACATTCCTATTCCCTGTCTATCTTATTCTGCGGCCAACGGGAACAAAGAGACGATCATGCATGACGCACATTCATACAACTCGAGCAGATAGTACAATACATACAACCGTACGCTTGTTGTGCTGAACTATCTCCACTCGCTAGTTATTTTCATAACAATTAATGATAGCATGTGTTAAACATTCAGAGAAGAATAGCAGGGTCATCAGATGCCTTTCGTGATAGTCTAAACTAAAAGGTGGCCTGCACTGCAGCTACAGGGTGTTATTTAATAACATAGAGAATACTTAAACGATGTCGCTGTTACGTAAAATGATTTGGATGGACAAAGGCACAGGTAGGTATCATGCCCAATGTACTTGTCCCGCACGAGATTCCTTTCAAACTTGAACCCAGCAACCATTGAGACATTGCAGGAATGGCAGTTAGTTTCGCCAATGACATAAATGTAGGTCCCAGAATATTTGGACTGGCCTTTGACATGAGAATCTTCAGGTATTTAGTACAGAAAGAAATACACTGTCTCGTCCATTAATGCCGTGAGATAGAATTTTAGATGTTTAAACGAAACTACGGAAATACTACGCTTCAAAAGTTTATAATTGTTTATGTGATGAAATGTCAATGCACAGTTTTAGGCTTGTTTTGGGTCAGCGGTTACGAACGAATAACATTAAAATTTAAACTTTACATAATAGATAGGAATGTTACATTTCTTTAGAGTTCGCTATTCAGTGGCCGACTTTAGTTATTTAATTAGACTTGCTAATTAGTAATGCGTAAGTTGCGTTTGTTTGTTGTGAAAAAGAACTAATGCAACTATTATGCAAGTGAATTGCTTGGAACGGAGACTGTTTTATTAACTGTAATATCTGCCCAACTAATAACTGTTCAAAACAATTAGAATTGTAGAGTATTTTAGGAAGGTATGCGTATACATATATAGGAACATTTTAGTATATACGAGTGAACATAATATGCCATTGTGCCTCTTGTCGTCATTCAATATGATCTATTCTTAGCAGACACATGGGACATGAGTCATGAGTTTGGAACCCTATCACCTTTATTGCAACTGGGCCAAAGTGATCCTCGCCTTTATTTTGATCGAAAACATGCAACTGCAACAGTTGTGGTTGTAAGCCGCTATTGTTCTAGATTCTTCTTTGTTCACCCATTTTCAAACCCTGCTTGGTTTACGTCTACTCGTGTTATTAGGTACGCACGACGACAAATCAACCTATGCAAAACTAAATTAAGCTGATCTCTCATTGTACGGGAAGCTCACATAGGGAGGTCAGGTTATACTTGATATGTAGTGTACCATTATTCTTGGCCTTCTTCCTACTTGTCCTCCTTACCCAGTTTTTGCCTTTTATCAACTACTAATCCTACTAGCTCAGTAGCTCACCATAACTTCTTCATTGTAAAATAAACAAACACGCGTGATTTTCCCTTTTTAGCCACAAGTGTTCGAGTAACGCATTAAAATGTTATCGTGTCTATAAAATATCTATAGGTTTAAAGACTTGTTGCACCAACAATACAACAATGTAAAATATCAGTTTTAGCTTCTCTTGTAACTTTGACTTCACAAAAGCAAACAGTATTGAGTGCATGGGAGGCTATCAAGTGTAGCAGCAGAAATAAGCGTCTTGCAAGTTTTTAACCAACAATTCATGAAAACTAACTCTTTAAGAAGAGCAAGCTATTATTTCCTAAACTATGTTAAAGTTAACTGATTCATCGCTGCAAGAATGTTCTACTGTAAAACTTCTAATCCCTCTTTACACAAAATGACTCAAACTGTTGACTCGATTGCCTAAAACAGATTAGGCGTTCAAAGTTGACACACATTTAACGCTTTACCGACGCATAATTTAGTACTTTTACGACCTCGCGCAGTTCGGCGTGGAACGTTACGTTACTGATATTTACAACCGACTATTACAAAATGTTTATGGTTTTGCGCACGCAAGACACCATAGCGATCGATGCCTGGCTACGTGGGAGAATAATATGACAGATCAAATCCTAACCTATCACAGCAGATCAAAGATCGAAATTCAAAAGCAAACGGGAAAAGAAAAAAGTAAAACTGCAGTATGAAGCAGAATAAATGGGAAATGAAAAGTCCAGGAAGCCGCAGTATGAAGCAGGATAAATGGGAAATTAAAAGTCCAGGAAACCGCAGTATGAAGCAGGGTGGGAGAAAGGAGAAATAAAAGTACAACCCGAACGTTAAAGAATAGTTTCCAAAAAGAGCTGCGGGTGCTGTGATCAAACGCTATCTACATAGCAGTCGTTAGTAAAGTGTTCAATCGATCTGGGAGGATTTTCCGATTCGTCACCTTTTAGCCACTCAAATTAGGTGCCGTGACACGAAATTGGGACTCTTTTACACAGTCTATCTGTGCAGTTGATTTCTCCACGAGTTGCATTGACAGTTTCTATTAATAATGTGAATTCTACTAACTACTGGTACCTGTCACGCTCTTTACTTTTACAGAGAAACATGAATTCCTGTACAAAAAAACCGGCCAAGTGCGAGTCGGACTCGCGCACGAAGGGTTCCGTACTATTATCTATAAAAAAAATACGGGCAAATGAAACTTGACCTCTGGATTGTATAGGCGCTCATACGATTCAGGGACCAAATTATATTGGTTAACTGCAGTTTCCATCTGTTGTTTCCATCCAAGTTCAAAATAATTTTCCTAGAACGTCCTTATAAAGTTCTACTTTTCAGATTTTTTTCGTATTTTCTAAACTTATGGTTCAAAAGTTAGAGGGGGGGGGACGCTTTGTTTTTTACTTTTGGAGCGATTATTTCCGAAATTATTGACATTATCAAAAAATGATTTTAGTAAACCCCTATTCATTTTTAAATACCTTTCCAACAATATATCACACATTAGGGTTAAAATTAAAAAAAAAAACACTTCCCACTTTACATATAGGGGGGCTACCCTAATAAAACATTTTTTTTCAATTTTTATTTTAGCACTTTGTCGGCGTGATTGATACACATATTGGTCCCAAATTTCAGCTTTCTAGTGCTAACGGTCACAGAGATTAAGCGAGGACGGACAGACGGACAGACAGACAGACATGGCGAAACTATAAGGGTTCCTAGTTGACTACGGAACCCTAAAAATGGCGTTCGTATTTCTCGGGACCATTTATAGAAAGACATGGTATGCGACTGATACATTTTCGTACAGTTTTTTTATCTATAGTAGAGAACTATGTATAGCGTGGATTATAAGTTTATAAAAACAACGGTTTTCACCATAAAACATGTTGTCTTGTCTAGGCAATGGGGAAACCCTCTCAAAACTCATTGTAGATGGCGTGACCATAGCTAAGTCCTAATCTCACCAATGAGGTCAAGCTATTTGAAATATAAAATGATATTACCAGAATTTCAACCAATGACGATGCTTGGAACTAGCTACGCTACCGCCATTAGTTTTATAGTTGCCATTACCTCTTCGAGGCAGTAGTTTACGTGGACATATTGTTTCTCAATGTTTGAGATAGAATCCTTCGTGACGAATATTCATGAGCTGTATTATATAGTCAGTGAAACGCCCACATCTTGTTACATTGTACGTTTGTTTATACAACTCTCGGTTTTAACAGGGACGGAGGTGCATTGTGGTTGCTGACAGTTAATCATTGATATTTTAATCTGTCTCGTGATCTCTTGGGCTTATAGTAATAACGATTCCTATTTAAAACTTACTGCACTATCTCCTGACATGCCTTCTTTAGCTCGAGAATGTGGTGTGGTGTAAACCAAAAGAGAGACCAAGAAAGATAGTCTTCCAAACTAACAATAGTGATCGTGGACCATTAAATCAGCAGTTAATTAAGTACTGGACTGGAGCTGTGTCGTCAGGCAAATTAAAAAGGTCATAAGTATTGAAGTTTGAGTCTTTAGTGTGCAAAAAATCGACGAGGCTGTCGTGATAGTGATCTGCTCTTAATAGATCTTTCAATCTGAGCGAATCAATCATTTCCGAAGACTGTCTCTGTAGTTTGAGATACATCAAATCATACCGCAACTGTTTACGTGCTGTTCAGGAAACCCCAAGTTATCATTTATACCATATTCAGATCCTTAACCTATTTCAAAGCAAGCTTTGTACCTTTTTAAGCTTTCGATGCAAATTCCTTCTTTGTTATTTTTTCATACTTAAGTGCCATACTGCTTACATAGCGTTGCCGCGTTGTTCGAAAGTTGCAAGTTTCATGACTCATCGTGACGATTTGAGGTCAAAGGGCTTTACACGTTGAGTAACGTTATTTCTGTCGACTTTCTATGCTAAACACTGAGGAGATTGTTTCTTGGTGGAGGAACGGTTAATATTGTTCTTTAGGTGTCGGTAGTCGAAGTCATAAGTTGTTGTTATTTAGAGAACCTAAATGTATACTGATTTAATAGAAAGCATCGCAAAGAAAAAATATACGCAGTGTCTACATTAAGACTAAATACAATTTATACAATATACTACTTATATGGATTCTGTCGTAGTTATTTCCTATGCTCAGTAAATATTTAACAACATTGCGATGAAACTACATTTTGTTAGTTCCACATAACGTAAGTACCTTCACATAATGTATTCGCCATTAAGGTGAATGCTCCAACCAGCCCGCGAAATTCAAAATTTCTTGCGTTTTTTGCAATTTGCAGGCCAGTGCTAGGTTGTATGTTGATTAAAATATTATTCGCGGCTGTAAGACATATGTAGTTATAGAATTATAATCATCAAAATCACCAATACAACCCTCACCGTTCATAAAGGTGTAGGAACAAAAAAAAAACAGAAAAAGTCATTCCTACAGCTTTATGAACTTAGAGCGTTTTATTGATGATTTTGATGATTATAATTCTGTACCTACATATGTCTTACAGCCGCGAATAATATTTTAATCAACATACAACCTAGCACTGGCCTGCAAATTGCAAAAAACCCAAGAAATTTTGAATTTCGCGGGCCTGGTTGGAGCATTCACCTTAACAGCCAAGTATAACTGCGTAATTCTTCACTACTTTCCTTTGAAACAATACCACAGTAAATCTCATTTTCTATCGTTAGAGAGAGATGACAATAATTTTCTAAGTGCGTCCAGTTACGGCTGTCACGGTCAAGTGGTCGAGGCTATATTTCACATTTTACGACAGAAACATGTAAATAATAGGGTTGTTCATATATCGTGCTATGAGACAAACTGCTAGAGTGACAAAATAATGACAAACGTTTAGATAGACTGCGAAGCACCGTTATGCAGGTAGGGCGACCAACGTTAATGGCTTTGATGGAGACCTAGCTAAAGAAATTTTCTTATTTTTATTTCAAATTATGTGACAAGGAATGCTGTCAACGATCCTTTTAGCAGTTCCCCTCGATAATATACGAAATGAATTTTTCAATTTTGTAAAAAAAAAAACATCGAGTCTGGTTTGGATTCCAGAAGGAGTGGTTTAATTATGGGGACTTGCATTGAGCTCAGTGTCAGTATTAGTATTTCCAATAGTACATCTGTGTACGAGATCACAATATATGTATATTCTATTTAATGTATTTTCTTTCGTTCTATTTAAAAATCTACCGAATAGGCTAGTAACCAATAATACCTAATAATATCAATGAAACGAAAGGAATACTATCAATATGTCATGGACACAGTCGATGGTGGTGTCATTAGCAAGTGGAATAGAAACTTGGTGGAGCAATGGTGCGTAACGTGCGTACGTCACGGAACCGGCGCGCTGGTGCATAACACCATCTACACCATTGTAGAACTATGTGCACCAGCTCAAACATGGCCCAGTTGCAGCAGTATTTTACATGGAGCGACCGCCTATCTGACCTCCACAACCCAGTTACAGGGCAAAATGATACCTAAGCATGACTGGTATGTCTGACTTTCAGGCTTCTGACTATCACGTAACGAATGTCAAATCTACGAATGACATCGGGGACCAACGGTTTAATGTGCTTTCATCAAATAATAAAGGATCAAATAACGAAATGAGTCATTTAAAAAATTAAATTAATTAGTAAAAATTGTTCCGTATTTTGGTAACTATGAGAAAACTTGAAATAAAATATGCCAGTTTGGGTTCGCAACAGATATTATTGATAAAGCTAAATTCTACACCGACGTTTAGACACCACACAAACAAAGAAAAACGGTCCAATGTGGTCAAGAACTCAATTTGCTATTATACATAGGGTCATTTCGCCTGTTCGCGTCCATCACCCTATTCGCGTCCATTTTTCGGACCTCCATATAACAATTCTCGAAAATAGGTATATTAACACACTAAATCACCGAAAACTCGATACCGCCAATACCTCATCGTATAAGAGGCACATACACACAGACAAAAGTTCTGTGTGCCCAATCAATCATGTGTAAAAAAAATAGTTAGTCTCCGTTCTTCAACAAAGAAGTGCGGACGAGCGGAATGTCGGCAAAAAAATAGTGTGCAGGGGCGCGTTCGACAGTAATTATTTTATTGTTTTATGCGTATTTTAGAATACACAGCTGTTTCTAGACATAAAGCATGAAAAAAGGAGTAATATTAATTATGTATTTACTTGTTTTTTTTAAAGTTAACTGTTAAAATAAGGTGGACGCGAATTACTACACCGAATTTATAAAACTTCCACTTTGCGACCACAATGGACGCGAACTCGTCTATTTATGATTTAGTTAGTGTTTTATTTTTATGTGATTAAATTATGAAAGGGAATTTGTTTTTATTTTTTATTTATGTACTAATATCATGCAATCGTAATGAGCAATTTGCGTCCACATTATTATGATTGTAGAAAAAGATACAAATATCGTTCATCATATGTGGAGTTGTGGACGCAAACTATACCTACAGGGAAATAGTATTGTACCAAATGGCGTCCATTTTTTCATTAAATACAAATAATAGCGTAAATATATTTTTTTAACGTATTTGTAAAAATAATTTAATATGTATTAATTTTATTCATTATTTCTCTTATTTAATATATTTTTAAATATTTTAAAAAAACAAAAGTAAACAAAACATTTAAGATATAAAATTTAGATGCCCCATCGGCATCAGGAACAAGGTGCAGGCAGGGTGGTCAGGGCTCCAGGGAAAGGAACCGCCTCACAATGCGTGCCGTGTCCAGGAGTACTGCTTTCTGAATCAAGCCCTTGAAGAACCAGCCGCGCAATGAGAGCCTCCTTCTGCTCCTCCTCGACCAACACCTTACCTCACGGTTGTGCAAGGTCTTAGCATTTAAGAAGCCACGACCTCCGCACTTCCGCGGGATATACAGTCTCATCACCGATGATCTTGGGTGATGCATCCGGTTTGCGGTCAATAGTGTGCGGACCCTCCTATCCAGGGCGTCAAGTTCCGTCCGAGTCCATTTGAGTATGCCGAAAGAATACATCAAAACCGGCATGACCCAACCATTAAAGGCGCGCACTTTGTTTCCGCCTGATAAAAGACTGTTTAACACTTTATTCAGGCGACCAAAGAAGCGCTCCTTCTATGATTGTTTCATGTCAGCAGCATTGATGCCTAATGCTTCCGACATACCCAAATACTTGTAGGTCTCGGTTGAGGAGAGGGATCTAAGGAATATGGAATCCGAGAGTTGAGTTCCCAAATATATTCTATATTCTTGAATAAAGAATCTGTTAAAAATACAATTTTTCTTTAGATTATCTTAAAAATATCACCCCTACATTCCTTTTCTAAGGTGGTGGACGCAAAATGGTCTATGGGTGGACGCAATTTAGATTTTTTGGACGCAAACTGGGTAAAACGCGTATTTTTGAAGTTTGTCTATTTATAAAAAAAACACAAGTAGTTTCGAACAAAACTGAAAGCGAACCCTATAGTAGACTATATAATGAACACATTACATAACTTTTTCATTGAAACTAGTGCTGGAACATTTTTATCTTCTCCTTCAAACTTGCCAACTGCACTAAATGGACGCGAACAGGCGAAATGACCCTAATTATGACGCAAAGTAAGTAGATACCTATACATTAACTTACAGAACTACATAAACAAACGATTGCTTTGGAAGAAAAAAGTGTAAGTATTATAGCATTAAATAGTCAGTTAACGTTCAACGGACTGTATCTAACACACATAAAGGAGATCGCCAGAAATCCATACATCGTTGGGCCAAATATGAACAGTAATCATTTATGTATTATTTAATAGATAAAACACAAACATATTCATATCAGAAAGATTTTTTTTTGAATTCTATGGGTATTAGGAAGAAAATAAGTTTTTGGGTCACTAGGTTAGGTTATGCGGCAGATGGTAAGAATTGTACCTATATAACGCCAAAATGTATTGTAAATACCATAATCAAATAAACTCATTGATTTAATTGTTTGTAAACATATTTGTATGTTACTATTAGCATATTATTGCATAGCACAAAAAAGGAATTAGGTAGGTAAAATAAAAACAAGTTATTTTTTCAATTTCATCTTCATTTTCATACTCAATTAATATATCATACAGGAATGGTGCAGGAGGTGTGATGGTATTTTGGTACCTTGCCACTGTTTGACGACAGTCCTTGCCCTTATTATGGAAATAACTGCTTCATCATGTAAAGGCACACTTCCAGTAGCGTTGCTACGATCAGTACTACCACAAATCACGCAATTCACCACTATCCAGTCGATAAGCAATCGGTGTCCAAGTCCGTAAAATCAATCCAAAGTCGTCAGAAAAATAGCAGAAATCGAATAATAAGCACATCCGCACGAGTACGAAAACGAATGACGGGACTTGACGGGACGGGAGTGACGTGACATTGACATTTTGACAAACATCGATATTTTTTCGTTTTGAAACAGTCAACCGATACACGATTTTGAACGATGTTATTGTTAAATAACTATTACTAAAACAACAATAATTTCATCAAATGTCCTTTTTTCTTTTATAAATGATTATAATGTTCATGACCAATGCTAAAACAAAATAGATATCGTTTTTTTAGTAACTTCTTTAGAACTACTAGTTTTAGAACGAACTCGTAATGACCTGACAGCTTGTTTACGGAGCTAGTTTTAGAACTACATTCAATTTAAAACCATATTTCAAATTATAATTTTTAGCTCATTCCGGTAGAAAGTTATTATTGTTACATGTTATTTTTAATCAGTAAAAAATCTAGTCTTTTTTAATATACATATCGTTTTTGTACATACTTTGGCCCAAAACTGGCCATCTCCTTTCAACAATAAAATATATAAAATAAGAGCAACTTTCCAGTGGCGATGTGTGAGATAATATGGCGGAAGACGAAACGCGCTCGACTGCAATCAAATGTATCGCTATTTTGAATAATACAACAATTTGGTACAACATTAGAACAATATTCAAATGAGTTATAAGAAAGAAAGTTAATGGCACATTATATGTCTGACTTGGTAAACCCAGACAACGAAACGGTAGTTGAGTTTAAAATTCGAATAAATTTTCAGGCAATTCAAATATTTTTGGTCTTTCCCAGACATTTTATTTCAAAATCTTTGAGCGATTAATGCGAACATTCATACCATTTACATTAATTAAAAATATACGAAACTAAAAGGAACCTTGTCTACAAACATCTCAATGAATCTCTCAGACGAAGCTACTCGAACAGCAGCAAAAACTTATTAGAACGACACGTAGTAACAGTGGTCAACGATGCACGACGCGTCATACAGCGAAGACAGGCTGAAAACAAAATAAATTACAACGCCAAATTACAACATTCTAGTTAAACACGATAGGATAAGTATTGTACTGGCGTACAATATGTAACCAACCAGGCGTGACAAACAAACATAAGAGTCAACGACATCACCCGAACATATAAGGCACTTTCAGTTTCGTGAAATCGAAAGCGGCTCATACATCTCCCGCACACTGCAAGACGCGCCATTTTTGCCAAGATGGCGGCGAAAAAAACTTGATAATCCGTCACGGGCCCGTGCACCGGCGGCGCATACAGCGGCCATCAATTTGTCAATTGCAACAGTTAGCGGCGTTCCGCCTTCATCTTGTATTCGAGCGATTGATAGTCGGCGAGGTAACATGGATTGTGTCATAGCGTGTCGACATTGCGTTGATATTTTAATAATGACGATGTTTGAATGTATATTCTTAAAAAAAAATGTTTCATAACATAGACTGGGATATCTAAACCAGTCCTTAGAGCAGTCTGAACCACTAACGCAGCTCCAAGGGAAGTGCAGTGACCTGCGACAGTGAAAAGCAACCAGCACCTGACCACGAACCGGCCTTGGGCAGTGTCGTGAAAGTGTACCCACCTCTCTAATCACTCTCGTATTGCCTTACATAGAACTAGATTCCCTTAGAAAATCATGTACCTACATGAAAAAAGTGAATGGTGAATCGACAGCGAAACTAAACTCCAATCTTGTGAGTTAATGTAATCTAGTCTGTCAAAATAAAAACTGGATCGCGTGCCGATTTGTTACATAGCTTCGTTAAAGTGAAATTTCCAAAGCGATCCGCATTGCTCCTGTCAGCTGCGGGCAAACTTCCGTGTGATTTAAACACGTCGAATTATTTAAGATTGTACATTACTCTCACTAAAGTTAGAGATTCCTAAAATAGATACGTGGATTCCTTTGGCTGTCGTTGAGGGTAGTCATTATTTTGATGGTGATTGATGTTCCTGAATCGGAAGGAGGCGTCTGCACTCTGGAGGTGAGTCAAAAAAGGGGGAGCTAAGTGAATAAAATTTGAAAAGCAAGCCAGATTGTTACAAAATATAGTCCAGATGCCATGCATACAACGGTACAGAACGGGGTCAACAAAAAGTATATAACTCCGGAAACACGAGGGTGCGGCGACTTGCACAATACGTCGCCATCCGGCGTAACTTACACAGTCACAATCACAAAGTATATGCACGCCACAGTCCACAATCTAACCGATCCTCGTCAAGGCTCATATCTGCACGTTCGCGATAAAAACACTGTTTACAACTCATTCGATTTGGAACACGTACACTAACAGTAATTCCCTTGCAGCGGACAACAATCTAATTAAGAATGACTCAAGTTGAATAAGGAATGAAATGGGTGTTTTAAATTCTGATCGTGCGGCGTGTACCACTTCTTTGGTCTAACGGTATGCAATAAAGATTCTGAAGATTAAGGAGCAACGTCCAAAGAGCTGGAAAATAAAGTCACTGATAGTTTGGCTTTTATCTGTCATCAATTGGTAACTCTTAGCTCCAAGAGACATAAAAGCTGGTTTATTGCGGTATTAGCAAAACTTTATTGATAATATTTAGTTTTATAACTATGTATATGCAGTAAACAACCAGTACCAGAACTTTCTACAGCTACAGGGCAAAACTGGATTTGCTTCGTTCAAAGCTCTTAGTTAGTCTATGTATAGCTTTGTTAGCAATCGCTTCGGACGTGCAGTCAGAGCTTCATTACCTTAAAGGCGAAGGAATCTCTGTGCAGTCGGTATATAGCAGGAATTCTCAATAGCTTTATCCCGGATCTTTTGCACAAGTCTATTGAACACAACTAAGATGTAACCAGTACTAATCTGTATCTAATTAAGGACTTGCTCTGGACAAATGAAGATGTTTGAAAAGAAATGGCTTTTTGGTAGACCTTGGTGTCAACATTGCAGATAAGTTTAAATTAAAGGAGCCGACGGTATTGTCGTTACTAAATTAATTTTTTGCCTCATAACGAGTCATAAGATTCATGCCAAACCTCCAACAGATGGCCTTTGAAATGTTTACGCGATGAAGTTTCCCGCTTGTACGTATTAAATTGTGGTGATCTCAGAGTTTTATAAGTATTCATTCGTTAGCTATTACAATGACATCATGGCCTTGTCAAGCCCATCACAATATAAGGTTATAAGTTATGGTAAGGCTCATAGAGCATGCGCTTGTAATGTTTGTTTAGTGACGACGCATTTAATCGGAGTCTATCCGCCAAGAATGGACGAGTGTACAAATTCCCGAGAGTCTGTAGTTTCAGAAAGAGCAGACGATATTATTAAACTCCTTTAAATATCCACAATATTTCAACATGCCCGATTACTTGTATTAAGTATATCGAACAATTCCTATGCCATATTTGCTGCCTAAAGAGTAACAGGCGTAACAGCACATCGTGCTTCAAATTGCAAAACGATTGAACTTTAAAAAGTGATTTTGTTGAATGCACCGAACCGAATGGATCAAAGCGTCGCTTATTCTTCAATTTGAGCAGATAATGTGTATATTTCTCTTCTGCAACAGTTGGCTAAGAGTTAGAAAGGGCAGTGTTACGGCCCGCGACCCGCGTAACCTAGCCTCGTCAGCTGTTCGGAGAGAGGACGTTGTGAAACATGCAAAGGACAACTTCTTACCGCACGACTGTTTAGCATGCCCCGAACTAGAAACTCACGACTAACATTTTGCGAAACTAATCAACTTCGGGCCGAGAGCATAGGAAGGCTTTGAACATGTTCAACCAGTTCATGGTAGATATAGGAATTCTATTCTATATCTTAATTAAACGATGGCTCGAAGAACCCGTAAATAAAAAACGGGTTGCACTCCGGGAGTGCCGGCAGAAGTGAAAACTTGAATATTAACGTTGTGCATTTTTGATATTTTGAAATGGTTAGGGAATAATTTTGCACGAATTGCTTTAATTATCAATATAAAAGTACTATCATTTATGTGGTAAAATACAATATTCATTTATTGCGCTATCGGACACAAACATGACAATTTATATTACATTAAAAATTTAACACTTCAGAACTCCCTCCGTCTTACGCTTTTTCGATCAGGTCACGTGTCCTGACGCGAGTTTAAGATTTTATACCCATTACAGAAAAAGTGCTCAACGCCGCTAAAGAAGTTTTCACTTCAATAAAACTTAGAGAATAATGAGACAGTACGAATCGTACGTAGAAGTGGATCTAATCTAACATCAACAATCTCAATATAATTTAAAAAACCAAGGATAATATGTTTTCAACGGGACTAATGTAAAATAATAACATAGTAGGTACAGTCGGGACAGGTGCCAGCAGCAACCAGCGTAAACGCCATTATAATAACAGGTAAAGTGCATATAAACACTAAAACTAGAACTAAAATCGATCTAAAGGTCTACGGGCTAAGAGCACTCGTCTGTGGCCATAAAGATGGCTTTCCATAGATGGAATACTGCATAATTATTGCCAATTATCATCGTCAAGCACTAGTTGGTTTCAGAATTTCATTAAAACACAGTTTATTGTCGTTTTCTAACCAGACAGGGCTTTGTTTGTCTAGTAATAGTTTCTAATCTATACACAATGGACAATTCGTTCTTTTTTATTATCAGTTGTACGTTCAATATCTAGTATTTCCTTTGCGTGTCCAGTTTTCTTGTTTCCAGCTTCTGTTTTTATACAAAATAACTGCAGCCTAACCATTGGCCCCTTAAGTAAGGCAATTTTGTCCACGCAGTTACCTAGTTATGTGATTAAATCGTCTATTTAAAACCATGGATGGACGACCACTAGCGTGTTATCAGGAGCGCTAAAACAGGTCGTTCCAGAATGGAAGAAGGGCAGCTGTATCTAAAACATTGATGTCGTCAACATAATTGCGTGTACTTAAGATCTGATTAAATCCCAACTTCCAGACCAAATGGTATGACCATAATGCCATGGAAGTTAGGTAGGCCTTTGGTGTGGGACGCAACTTGCGTCGACACCCTTGCGCCATCCCATCTTCCTAGCACAGTGGGCTGCGCTGGGACGGCTGCTGCAGGTGCTGAAAACCACAAACGGCGCAAATACAATAATTTAATTGGTCATTATGTGTTTGAGCCGTTTGGGGTTGAAACACTAGGGCCATGGGGTCCGAGTGCCCACCTAGTATTTCAGGAAATCGCCAAGCGGTTGGTCGACTCTTCACGTGACCAGAGGGGGCCTATTTTTTGGCCAAAGAATCAGCATTGCCATCCAATGTGGCAATGCTGCCAGCCTTCTGGGCACTTTTCCTGTTGACAGCGATGCGGACGAATTTTTGGACACCTTGTAACCCTTTTCTACTTGTACATATTTATTACTATTATTATAGTTTTGTAGGTTGTAAATAATTTATATTTTATATTAAATCCTAAATTCGTCTCATTTAAACCATGGATGCGCGACCACCAGCGTGTTAACAGGTGGTTCCAGAATAAATGGAGGAGCTGTGTCGAAAACATTGATATAGTCAACATAATTGCGTGTATTACAGAGAGAATTTATTAAGAACATTAAAGATCACCGCGCACTAAGATAGACGATATCGCTGCACCACTTTTGACATCGCACGCAGTGACAGTTGACATTTATTGCAACTCTAGTTTGATATTTCACAATGAACACACACATTGCTCTTGACTGGTGAGGCCAAATGATTATCTCCATTTATGATTTCCAAGTTGCCTTTCTTCTGGTGAGTAGTTTCTAGTTTCTCATCTGGTTCTTTAGGTCTTCTGGATTTACAGTAAGGAATGTTGCCAGCATTAGAGTTGATAACATTCTGGCAAAAGTTCCACTCATCATTTTCGTACAAGATATGAAGATGATAATAATCTATTCTTGTCTCCAAATATGATCATTAGGTATTAGAAATTTCCACCTTTTCCAAAAATAAGATTACGTTCGCATCGGTCTGGCACAACATCTGCACGATATTTGCAACTATAATACGATTGTTATTATGTGCACTTACGCCGCATCACGTGTTTAACAGATCTCTACGTTAAAATGACTTTTCATTAAAATAATGTCGCTTAAAGATCGTTATCGTACTTAAAAGAGGTGTTTTGAAAGATTATATAGCCCGGTAAATGGGATCCGTCGGTACAGCAAGATGCGAAGCATTACGGGAGGTAGAAGAGCAACATCCTAAGGCGTAAACGATAAAGACAGGACAAGGACACACAGCCCAGTAAATTGTGTGAATTCATTTGTCCTTTTGTGCCACTTAAGGGAAGCAGGGGCGCTCAGCGACAAAGGTTAACACATCAGCTGGCTTCCTCTACAATTATAGCACATAATTGTAATTTTAAGGTGCAGAAAATTCTAATATTATCGTGACAATTTCTGTTCGACTTTACCTGACATAAAACCACTTTCCAGATGTGCCTTCATTTTTTTTACCTTCATATTTCATTGGCTTTGACGGTTAATAGATGAGATATAAATCTTGAGAATTACCTGAAACAAACGTAGAACATTGGTTAAAATTGCAATTAAAACGATTAGGCGTGGCATTAAAAGCTCTCGAGTCCGCGAGGCTCAGCGATGATTCAGGCGTATCTAACGTCTCCACAACTAACTTTCCCCAGTCTGTAGCCATTACAACGGCGGCGCGATGAACCGTACAGTTGCCCAATTTGACAACACTTTCCCCCATTGTAGCCGCCGAGTTTACTAAATTACCTAAATAAGCGAGCACAAAACAATTTTCATCTGGTAAGATCGTCATGATCAAACGCAAGTTTTTATTGCGATATTTCGTGTCGCATCGCATTTCGTTTGAAAGAAGATGTGTGGCGTTTAAAAACTGTAATGAATGAGAAAATGAAATGAGAATAATTTGCCACAGATGTTTTCTTCGTTTAAGGGAATGAAGCTAGAACGGTGTAAGTGATCACCTGCCTGAGTGACACGTTCTCAAAGAATCGAATGAAGTTAACATGACTCTTATACATTTAAATGGTTCTTCAATTAAGAACTTTACGGTGGATTAAACTGATGTCTATTATTTTTTGTTCGTTTAGGGCACATCGAATTGTATAAACTTCGTGAAAGTGACATGTTATATGTTATTTTCGACCAGAGACGGCTAACGGCTGCAAATGTTGTTGTACAGTATAATTTGCGCGTATAATTAGTACAAGTACTTCTTGCTGGTATGAATCAAAAATTAATGAAAAGTTTATTTGCGAAGTAATTAATATAAATAATATCAAGCAG
Organism: Eurois occulta; assembly: GCA_950022335.1. Taxonomy (NCBI): domain Eukaryota; kingdom Metazoa; phylum Arthropoda; class Insecta; order Lepidoptera; family Noctuidae; genus Eurois; species Eurois occulta. Next base: position 15,825,764 of record OX465495.1, on the reverse strand, counting down.
TCTACAAACATGGTGAGCTTATGAGTGGTATAAAGTGGAAGGCGTTCTTACGTATCTGTGCCTCAAGCTGACCTCAGCTGAGACGCATCAGGTGACGTCATCCTTGCCGACCGCAGCACACATGGGGTACGGAATTATGCACAGCAGAATATTTACAATCTCGGAATGTTCATTTGGTTTTAAGCTCAAACGAGTCTAGATTATTACTCTAAGTTGTGTATTTCGATATTAGTATGTTGATGGTCTGGTTATAAATTTTGACGATGTAAAGGCCGTAGGAGTAATATTGACAGCTGAGATGTCGAGAAATAGAAGATGAATGGAAGAGAAGGAGAAGTCATGCTGCGCCGAACCCAAATAAATTGGAATATATATATATATATGTATATCACATATTATCCAATATATTATTATATTAGATAGTATCCTTACTTCCTGACTAATACTATAAATGCGAAAGTACTTAAGTTTGTTTGTTACCTTTTCACGCCTAAACCACTGAACCGATCATCCTGAAAATTTGCATATACATTGTCAGGTATACAGAAACGGACATAGGGGATTGATTAATCATTTAATAATACACTTCTCATCAAAAAAATCGAAACACCTCGCAGTTTATGATTTGATAAGGATTATCAGAAAAATGTGTATATTTAGGAATAAATGTAAAATGTCATTTAATAGTGAGTAGTATGAGGTTTTTAAATCCTAATGTTATTGTTCTAAATTCAAATTAAGTCTTCATAGGTTTCGTATTTTGTATAATGAGTAATTTTTACCCTGTATGGAATATGAAGGAAATGGGTAAAACAACACGCGTAAATGACAAAAAAATGTAAGAAACGTTTATTTAATAACTTGTATTCCCTCCGCGAGCTCTTATTACTGCTTCCATACGGTTCTTCATCGATCGGATGAGAGTCACGATCACATGTTGTGGTATATTATCCCATTCCTCTTGGATTGCATTTTGCAGCTGGCTAAGTGTTTCTGGGGCTGGATCTCTTGCTCGAATTCGTCTCTTTAATTCATCCCATAGATGTTCAATGGGATTCATGTCCGGGCTTCTTGCTGGCCATACCATAATGGAGATACCGACTTCGGTAAGATAATCTCGTACGACGCCCGCGGTGTGAGCTCTAGCATTGTCGTGCATGAATATGAAGTCGTTGCCAATAAAATGTGCATAGGGCATCACATGAGGTTCAAGACACTGTTCGATGTACCGATGAGAGTTTAGTGCAGGCAGCCGTGGCCCAGACACAAAGGCAAGTTCTGTCTTACCGTCGGCGCTGATTCCTCCCCAAACCGTCCACGAACCGCCACCATAGCTGACCTTTTCTTCAATGCAGCATTGTGCAAAGCGTTCTCCATCTCTTCTGTAGACCTTGTTCCTTCCGTCGTTACCATACAGCATAATTTTACACTCATCAGAAAACAGTACTTTGCTCCGCTGAAGGTATGACCAAGTTAGGTGCTCGCGTGCAAAGTTAAGGCGCGCTCTTCGATGGTCTGCAGTTAATTTCGGCCCATTCGCTGGCTTATGCGGTGCCAATCCGCGTTCCTTCAACCTTCTTCTTATTGTAGAGTCACTTACAGCTACTCTTCGTACAACGCGAAGCTGCTGCTGCAGTTGAAAAGCGTTAAGGCTTCGATTTCGTAAAGAAGTTGTTACAATAAATCGATCATCTCGCTCAGAAGTGACCCGATTCCTGCCAGATCCTGAACGGCGCGTGAACGAACCAGTCTCCCGATAGCGTTTGTAGACTCTATGAACAGATGATATGCTTAGATGCAATCTTGCAGCCACAACACGCTGACTAAGTCCAGAATCCAGCAATGCCACCACTTGGGCGGCTTCTGCGGGCGAAGTATCCATATGTTTTAGAAAAAAAAGTTTTTTCAGACGTCCCAAAGTCACAGTAAATGAAATAAGAAACAAAAAGTTTAAAGACAAGCGCTAATTTTTAGTTTTTAAACGAGAAACGTACTCCAACCCTAAATACACATTTGTCTCAAAACAGTGATTAATTTCATTTATGGGATAAACAAATGAAATTCTAATTTCGAATTTTGATTTTTTTCTTCTTACTGTAATGACCAAACTGCCAGCTACACAATAATGTTTTTTTTTTCATGGAATTAATTCTCTTTTGTAAAAAATTAGGACAAAAACAATAAAAACGAAAGTGTTTCGATTTTTTTGATGAGAAGTGTAGTACGCTGAATTCACATTATTTATTCGAACTCCACTTTGTGTTACAGATACAGACATTTTACTAAAAAGCTAATATTTGTACACCAATTACATTGGTAGGACGCAGAGCTCGACTAAAATGTATACATAAGACCTTTATTATAATACCTGTGTTCACAAATAAAGATTGATTTGATTTGATTTGATTTGGACCTTTCATCCCAAAAAAAGTACTGTTTCCGAGGAAAACAACAATAACGTTCTTATGATAATAGATGGCGCCACGTGTCTTTCGAATCATGATTGAATTATATTATTACAAGCCGAATTGATTGTCAAATTAAAAATGAACGCGAGCGAAGCCGCGGGCAAAAGCTAGTGTTAAATAAGTTGCTACATTTACAATGTTCCAATCTACAGCATTATTATTGCCCGCATGCAAATAGAAACCGCCTAATATATTTACTTTATCAATGGCAACTGAGGTTGCCCTCAGTGGTGGACAGGAAAAAAATACCGCATATTTTTAGCGATTTCTGGCTGCAGTGACGTCACTGGTTAGCTTGTTCACACACGACTTCCATTAGTCATGTCTGTAAGTTTACCACTTGGATGTTCGGTGATAATTGCAATGGCCTTCGCGACAATGATGATTAAAGAGTATGAGATATTAAGTAATACAATTCAAAAGTGCCTGTAACTGGCCTACTTGAAATAAATGCTTTGATTTTGATACGGAAAACTACACTACGGATATTGTTAAGACATTCAAAAGAAAGCAAAAAAAAAACAAATGTGTAACACAAAATATTTTCAAGAATATCTACAATTTTATATATTGGTGCTCTGAATACATGTTTCTCACTTTTTGGTACATAACACGATATAAACACATACTCCTACAAACCTAAACATGAAGGTAGTTATTGCTGCAAACAATTTTGAACCATATTTCAATTAACAAAAAGCAGTAACATCGTTATTTTCATAGTATTTGTTTCAGAAATGAGTTTCACCTTCTAAAACAAAGGCTTAACCATAGATAGTGAACGTGAGATTGTGCGCTAGCACAGTAGATAAACCGACCCTCCGTAACAAATTCTATTAGAAATACATTTTTACAACTAAAATAAAGGACAGCTGTTCCCTGCAGTCGCGTATGTGCAGATAACCAGCTGATCACGATAAGGACCTTGAAAGTTCCAGAAGCCTTATCCACCGATAAGGCAGTACCATAGCATTAGCGTTATTGTGCGAAAGAGATGCAGTTGTCAGCATTGTGTAAACATTAACAACTTGATTACATAAAGCGATTGCACAACCACTGTAGGTCATGATGTACTTGTATGTTTTTTTCTCTCTAGAAATGCATAAATGTTTCCATACTGATACGCGAATGTGGGAAAAACGTGTGTCAACTGTTTTAATGGCACACGTAGAGGAATATGAGTCACTGGTGTATAAGGCTAGCGACCTGCTTAGACTACTAATGATTTTGACCTTAAACCATTTTCTCATATGAAGACTGAGAAATATCATAATATCGTGTACAATACTGCTAGTGCTATAAATATATTCACCTCCTACAAAATGTTCAGGTTGTTACAAAATTGACTATTGAGAGAAAGATCGAAAGACTAGAAGACATTTCTATTTGCTCGTACTCGCACAAAGAAGCCTATGTTTTGGATAAAAGTGTTCACTCACTGATTATCCTATCACATGACAAGTCTATACATTTTTACCTATATTTTACCGATATTCCATCTGGGATTTTTTGTTTTTCATATCTTCCGGAAATCGTTAGTTCGGGTGCCAATTTAACTTACTCGTAAATATTGTTTCTGGTTGCTACAAAATTATGACATAATACTTTCCCAAGTAATTGGCAATATTTTCTACACCAGACGCTTAGCGGTATGCTGACATAACGCATAGCGGTTACAGTAACTGCAAAAGTGGTAGAACCTTCAAATCGGGTTCCATTACATAAAAATCATAATTTTTTATGATTTTTAAGTTGATCGATATGCTAGAAACAGATAAGCTTATGTGCTATACTTTAAACTAGATGCTGTGTAAGGATTCAAACAATAATGAGCTCTATAGCCTTTCAATTATGGCTTTACCAATATTAAGTTAAAAAAAACACTCATCACATTAAATTTGAAAGAAAGAGCAAGGGAAGAAAAGAACATTCCACTTACAAAACCAATTACTGCGAAGTGCACATAGAATAATAAAAAAGTCACCAACAACTATAATAATATGATTGACATTTAAACACCTTCGTTGCTACGGAAGCTATTTTTGCAATAATTTCATAGAACATCAGTATAACGAGCGTTTTCCATGTAAAACAAACGAGTGTTTAGTAGCTGGACAGTCACTAAGGCTAGTGAGAAGGCAGTCACACACTACTTTAGCTTATTCCATGCAATTAGAGGCGTGGGTCACTGACCGAAAGAATTGTAGATGTAAGTGGGTGAGATAAAGATGCTACGGATTTATACGCCTAAGTTCTCAGCTGGTTCGATATACACTAGTCTCGGAATAATGGTCTGTAGATCAAGTTATACCTTTATTCACGTTCACCGTTGGTCCCAAAATGTTTCCCTGAAGCATACCAACTGTTGAACGTCATTATTAGCATTTTCGTTACCGAAATGCACATAATCTAGGTTTACAGAGGTGTCTTTGGTGAGATGAATGGCGGGGTAAGACCTAATTAAAAATAATAAAAGTGAAATATGGACGGAAATTATAAAATATCAATCGAACAGTGTCGTAAGCCTCATTCAAAGCAAAACTTTCCTTCGTCAACTTTTATTACATTGATCACTGTTTTGATTATTTTATATCTTATCCTTATTACTTGCGATTGCATTATGACTTATTGTCTGTCAATGTATTACAATTTTAATATGTATAGGTATTGACCTGACTTTATTATTGGTTTTTACCTACAGGCTACAGGGTATAAACGGACCCTTCACGAGGTCGTCAACCAAGCATTATGTACCTAGATCAAACTAAGTACGAGAGTCGTGGAGGTGTTAAAAAATCATACATTAAAAACGTGTATTTAAAAAAAAATTGTGAATAAGTTGGAACTTTGACCCCCCATATCTCCGTAACTAGAAGGTTCCTACAAACTACCAGGTATGGTCTAGAACAAAAAAATGATCACAATGACGGGGAGATCAAGTGCCTTTCGGCTTCGTTAAGGCTCTTCTTACACCCCATAAAGTATGCTAATAACATTCCATAACAAAAACAACTAACTTCTTACTATTAATATCTATTTTCTATTATTTTCTTATTTCTTATTATTTTTTCTTCTCATTTTTCTCATTTCTTAATTCTTCATATTAATTATCGAAGGTGATCTTTATATTTTTGCGCCTGTTTTCTTTAACAGTTATTTAATTATGACCACTGCAAACAATCATTCTTTTAATTTAACGACCAGTACACATAATACGACAAGCTATTCAGATAAAATAAGGGCAGTATTATAAATGCGATATATTGGGAAACATCGCAAGATAGCTCATGAATAACCTATTTGGGTACAAACTAACAACTTATTTATTTATTTATTTATTTTGGATTACCAACAAGTCGCATTACAATAATATCTTTTACAAAATAAAACTATTACAAATACATGGTCTTGTAACGCACACTCAATTACAGGTAACCACAGCTTACACATTTTCGAGTAAACATGCTCTTAATACATAACTTAATAGAAATTTAAATTTGGAATACGTACAATTAAACAATCATGCTATTTTCAATATCAAAATACAGTCAAATTAAATCAAATTTAAATTTAATTACATAGTAGTGTGATGAATTAGTAATGGCTGGAATGAGATTAAAGAATAGAATAGAAATACAAATCGATATTAAAATACAATCAAATTAAAATACAAATCAAATCAAAATACAAATTAAATCAAAATATAAATTAAATTAAAATACAAATTAAATAAAAATTAGAATTAAATTAAAATACAAGTTAAATTAAAATACAAATTACTCACATTAAAATTGTGATGATAATATATTATTCGGTTAATAAATTAATTATATTAATTATAGGAATGATAATTCAAATGTCCTCTAACTGAAAGTGGTTAAATAATTTCCTTTTAAATACATTAAGACTATCGTGATTGATGTCGAGTTCAGCTTTGCGCCATATAGCATTATACAATTTGGTTGCTCTCGTAAGGGGAGAGTTGTCACCTAAGTTGGTTTTGCGCATAAATTGTCTGAACAGATTATAGGTATGTGACCGGGGTAGCCTGCTAGGAACATTGATCGATATTTTTGACAGGAGGTCAGTATTTATTTTAGATGTCATTAATTTGTGAAGGAAGCATAAATCCAATACTTTTCTGCGATTGTTTAGACTTTGAAGTTTAAAGTGAAGAGCACGGTCCTTATAAGATTTTAATTGTTGCGCGGTTTTGTTTTTTAAAGATAAATGATACAAAAATCTCCTTTGGACTCTCTCAATACGCTGCTTATGAACATTGTAATGAGGTGACCATACCTGTGAACAGTACTCCAGATTACTGCGAACCAACGTCTCATAAAGAATAATTTTAGTCTGAGAGTTGTTGAACGGTTTGGAGGTCCTTAATACAAAACCTAGCATTTTGTTTGCATTTGATATAATCTTATCAATATGGTTATTGTACGTCAATTTGCTGTCTATCACTATTCCCAGGTCCCGGATATTATTCACTTCCTTGAGAGTGCTGCCCAAAATTGAGTACTTCGTGCTATAAACGTTTTTATTGCGACAAAATTTTATATGCAAACATTTGTCAATGTTTAAACTCATCCTATTTTCTTCACACCACTCAACTAATCTGTCTAAGTCAGCCTGTAGTAAATAATAATCTTGCATAGATTTTATGGGCAGAGTCAATTTGAGGTCGTCTGCAAATAAATAAGATGCTGCGTGATGGAAGCAGTGGATAATGGAATTTATGAAAATATTGAAAAGCAAGGGCCCTAGGTGGGAGCCTTGTGGTACCCCAGACGTCACAAGAAATTCGTCAGATCGGGTGCCATTCAAAACAACGTACGACATACGATCACTAAGGTATGACTGAAACCATTGCAATAGAGGACCGTGGATTCCGAAGTTCTCAAGTTTTTGAATTAACAGTTGATGGTCTACTTTGTCAAACGCTTTACTAAAATCAGTGTACACTGCGTCAACCTGAATCCGTTGGTCCACATACTCTATCACATTTTCTGCGAAAGTTACCAGATTAGAATGAGTTGATCTTCCTTGAAAGAAGCCATGCTGATTGCTTACTATATGATTTTTCAAGTGGCTGTACAGATTGGGATAAATTAACAACTCAAAAACTTTAGGGATAATGGAAATTATCGATATCGGTCTGTAATTTTGAATATCATTTTTGCGCCCATTTTTAAAAATAGGGACTATTTTAACCCTTTTCCACGCGGTGGGAAAATGACCTGATTGAAGTGAGCGGTTAAAAAGATAGGTTAAAGGAGTAGCGAATGACTTTGCACACCTCGCAAGAAGAATTGGGGGAAGCTCATCAGGACCTGGTCCTTTGTATACGTCCAGACATTTCAGTTTGCTAGCAACCATATCCTCTGTAAGTGTAATGTGACTCAAAACATTCATGCTTCCACAATGCAATAAACTGTTCGATGCATTAGTTTGCTGCCTGGGGTGGTTCTGATTATACACCGATGAAAAGTTCTTTGCATATAGTTGACAGATATCGGCACTGTTGTCAGCTACTTCATTGTTTAAAATCATTTTTTCCGGGATTGTACTTTTATTTTTACGCTTATGTTTAATGTAAGTCCAAAAGTATTTAGAATTAGTTCTTATTCTAGCCTCTATTGTTTTAGTATAATTCATGTAAGTTGATTTGTTTAATAACCGGCACCTCTCCTTCAACAACCCTAAACTAATCTTATCCATAGCGTTATTATATTTTTTAACTCGTATTCTCAAATTGTATGTTTGCTTGAGTAGTTTAATGAGATCTTTCGTAAACCACGGTGGATGTTTATTGTTGTTTAGTTTATATGAAAAAGGAACGTGGTTGCATATAGCACTCATGACCTTTTCGTAAAATGTATCAACCATATCGTCCATAGTCTTACAGCTTTCTAATGTTGTAGTCCAGTTAATAGAATCGAGACTTTGTGTTATGGCTTCGTAATCAGCCTTGTGGTAGTTACGGGTAGGCAACATATTGCAGTTCAGAGTTCTCTCAGGTTGTATATCTAAGTTGATCATTAGAGGAGGGTGATGTATGTCTAACTTAGATAGAGGATCATTGCATTCGTTCACCTTAACATTTGCCATATTGGCTAAAACTAGGTCTAAGACCCTTGATTTATCATTCCTGACACAATTAAATTGTTCTAAACCATTCAACGCAACGAACTCAGTAAAAAGGTGGTTGATTAAACAATTAGTGGTTTCAGGGACTAGGTAGCTACTGTCATCGCTATTGAGCCAGTTGATGTTAGTCAGGTTAAAGTCTCCAGCAATGAAAGTATTACCTTCTGTACTAATGACTTTACCTGCATTCTCAAGGTAATGCTCCAGAACATTGATATTAACTGGCGATGGGATATAGACCGCGCAAAAACAAAGACTGATTGTTTTGTGTTTAGTTTTAACTTGAACTTTAACCCACAGATCTTCACACAAGCTATCCGGCTGTTTGACGCAACTGTTCTGTATTTAATGAGTCGATATTTGGGGCCTTCAGGTATTTTAACGATCGATCTATCAAATAGCAGATGAGATGTTGTATCAATCATCCACCACCATATAGAAAATATTAGTAGCTATTTTCAATCAACCAGCTTCCAATCAACAAAGAGCTAACAAAATATGAGATTCGATCACAGGTAACAGTACAAAAACTAGGATAGCGAGAACCTCTGCAATGGAAACCGCAGTTGTTGGCCAACGTAATGCTGTGGTTTTGAAAATATCATACATCTACATTTCCTATTAGACGTCGTTAAGGCAACACATTGATAACAATGTAACACACTGAAAATTATTTAGTTGAAAATTCTGTATAATCCTGTTGCTTCAATCTCGAGGTTTAAGGCATGCGGTATTCAGATTTATATTTGATAAACCTTATCCAAAGAGTCGATTGATAATTTTATTGCAAATTTCAAACGTTTATTAACATAATCGCCGCTTTTTTATCTATTTGATAACTTATTTCAACAACAAAAAACCTAGCGGATATAGTAATAAAAATAGTGAAGTTTAAAACAAACAAGACACCCAGACGGCATTATCAATTATCTTTCAGCGCATACGCAAGGTGTGCAGAAATCCACGCACGACACACCTATAAATGTAAGTAACAAGCTGGTGACGGTTAATTCATTCTATCGCACATCTTAAAAGACCATAATTATTAGCATGGCTGTAATTAATATCCATTGTGAGCGTTGCATCATGCATGGCTGCAAAACTTGCAAATAATAGTCATCTTAAGTGTTACTTGTTCTGTTAACATCACTCGAAGAATTGTGTTCTTTGAGTTTTTGCACAAACAAAAAAGGGGGACAAAAGACATTCCACCTGTAAACACTAAACCAACATGGTCAGCCATTATTCCAACCATTTATTATATTTAACAAAACATGTTAAAAGCCGTGAGCGTTTACATGCGAAAAAAGTAGTGAAGAACCTACAAAAAATAGAAAAGTGGCCAATATATCCTCGAGTTTTTACAAGCAGTGCACTGCCACCAGTGGTGTGCGCAAGTGTTTGGTGTTTTGTACCATTAACCCTGTGAACGGTCACACAAATGGGGGCCGATGTTTTATGGAGGAGGTGCGAGGCGACACTGTTGTGTTGATTTATATTCAGTTAACACGCGACGCTGCAAGTGTTAAAATTCGGATCGCAAGTGTTATTGCGAACTGTAAACGTAGGTGTATTTGTTTACGGTAGTCTACACGAATGTACCTCTTTTTTATTGAGTTTTTTATCAATTGAGTCAAATGGGGCATCGCTAGTCACGAACTCAGGATACGTTCAGAAATACGGTGGTCATTCTTATTATTAAAATTGGCAAGATGCTATCACTGCAATGCCTATCACGTATCAGCAATTTGTGGCATGACTAATTCTAGAAATGATTGCACTAGTTCGGTATTTGGTCTTATTAAAATTATAGATAAATTAACACTCAATTACGGCGGTTAGAGAAATTTTAGTTTTATATTATAACAACCAATCGACAATATATAAGAAATGAAGTACTTCACGTTATCTACAAGTGCCTATGTACTTCATGTACGTATTAAGATACACTATCACGTAGAATAGAAATATCTTGCGCTGACATATTCGCCGCACCTATATTTTAATCACCGCGAAGGGAGAGGCAGATGTGTAACTATCACCTACAGTTCAATAAAATAGCTATTTGATCTACAAACATGTGAGGAGGCTAATCAGCCAATCAGAAAAACACAAACATTTTTTCATTTTAATTTCAATAAAATATTCTAGACCCGTTTTAAAAAGCTATAAGACTGCTAATTTGAATATGATTGCTGAAAACCCGTTTGGCGAAACAAAAAGCTTTCACGAGACACGTTAGAATGAAGAACGGTTAAGCGAAATGGCTTTTAAAGTCTAAGCGAGTCTAGCTGATTGGACTTTCGTTCTACATTTTGTGTTCAAATATAAAAGTGGTACCTGACACCTGAGATATTTTAATCTAGACGTACCGTTATCAATATTTTTGGCTCGTTCCGAAACAACGCATAGTTGCAATGATGACATGTTTCGTACTACCTACCAGAAAATTAGTTGGAACGCTTATCAAGCTAGCATATGCTATTCAAGGTAAAAGGTACGTTAAAGTTTTCAAAATGTGACAAATAAAATAAAAGTATGTACCTATGAGTAAGCACATAACATAAGCGACCATACAGGTAAGAACACAAGCCGTGCGATGTGTCGAAGTAGTCCTGGTTGTAGGACTATTGCATACATATTGAAGTTTAGCCAGACTGCAGTGAAAGGGTTAGAAAGGCGAAGAAATTGTGTTCCAATAATACTCATAATACCTATGATGATGCTACAATAAATGATAAGAGTAAATACAATATTGGATATGATTCATAATCTATAGGTTATCTTTGTTTTTCTCGTAAAATGCGACAAGAGAATCGTTGCTACGTGACTTTCAGTTCCACTAAATTGAGTAGAATAGTAAAACATAAGAATAATTACGTAGAAAGTATTGGAAAAAAATCGTAAACTTCGTTCAAAACGATCAAAAACAGCTTTCGAAACATTTCTAATAGAAACTATGAACTAAGCTATGAATATTGTCAAGTGTATTTGCAATAACTTTTGTAAGCAACTTCTCATTATCTTCTAAATATTATCTAAATTCTATATGAGAATTTAGATAATATTCGTTGATTAGTTTCAAAGTTGGCGGAGAAAACGTGTACAAGTATATTATTACGGCCTGGATGTCTACCACACACCACTAGAAACAACGACAATTCAAAGGGGTCACGGATGAATTATGTTTTTTGGCGAGAATTTCAGTAAAAAAACTTTGATCTTCTCTCCAGAGTTGAGCAGCAGAGTTACTGCCTGTCATGGATTTAGGGGCTTTCAAACTTCTCTTAAACCTTCCAGAGCTTCTTGTTTCGAAGGACCATTAGGTGCCATTACATCGCTAATTGTTCAAGAAAACCACAGAACTAATTTTAGTGACGAATGTAAATGTTACCAGAAAAATGTGTAATTACAATTAGTCCGTAGTTCGGTACGCACATCCATGTTATACACGTATTACAAAACATGATGGTAGTTGTTTTAGCTGAGGATCGTAGCTATAAGTTTGCCGGTACAGATCCGGTTTTGAAGTGAGTCACGCGACCTCCCGCCGACCTCTCCGGGGCTATCCGAATGTCCTCTCCGACATAAGGTGTAAGCTCACGTTGTGTTCTTATAGAATCTGTGTATTTCCCATGTTTTTCATAACCGGTAGTTTTTTTAAAGTAAAAAAAAAAAAAGTTTTACTTTTGCATGCCAACAATCCTCATCAACCGTGCCGATGTAACAGGAGATCATCCAAATATACCAATATTAAACATCAAATAATTCTACGCTTCGTTATATTTATTATAGAAAGTCGACAACGACAAACATGATAAGGATACAAATACTTATAAAGTTTAATTGAAATACCTACCACGAAACAAACAAATAAATCACGATGATTTATTCGAACATAAGTAAGGAAAGAAGAAGAAGTAATCGAGTAAGGAAAATATAATTGTGAAACCTCTGGGTATAAATTCTCATAAATATATCCAATAGCGGCAACGGCAACATCTAGTTACGTGTTGGGTTAAAGATCAAGATTGTAAAGAAGCAAGGGGCCTGCCAGTGGCATAGAATTCATATCTAATCTCAAATGATTATTTAAAGACAATAGAAACTTTTCCAACTCCAACCATTTGCTTTGCACCTGCAAATATTTCACTGGTTTCCTTTAAATTTGCAATTTGTCTGTCCTCAATGTCAGGTACTCTGACAATGGTGGTTACCGGACAAAAACGAGTGTTATTTTAAATAAAGTACGCCTCAGAATGTCTTAGCTGCTAATTTTGAAAGTCAACGTAGAGTAATGGTTACGCATGCACGATGCAAGTACTTAATAACCTTGCAGCTCTATTGAAATTTCTAGACCTAAAATAATAAGAGCTACGGTAAGGCCGAGAAAGTATGTTTTAGAAATTAATTTTGGAATGTTTGATGTTTTTCATCGGTATTTCTCAGGTGAAGAATCGTAAACAAGACATTAGCAGGTAATTTACATTACTGGACTCTACTAAATACCCAGTAGTATGTTTTCAATAATAATATTACTATGCCTGACGAGCCAGTAGCTCGAAGGCAATATTTACTCATCGCGGGACCGATGAATGCCGATGATCTAAGCATATCGTCCCTTGTGCGAATACCGATGTTGGTTGTGTCAACAAGGCGAACTAGTGATAGTTTGGCTTCGCATAACTGAACGGCATGCCTTGGATTATCTGAGTACGTTTCGGTGTTTGTTCTCAGAGTAGTCAGGTAGGAATTTAGGAAACTCAGATGTCATCCAGTTTAGAAAAAAATATTTTGACGTGTGTTTGAAGTTGAACAACCTCCATATAGAACATAAAACCGACTCCAAAAACACAAAAAAAGTGAAAAATAATTTTAGCTTCAGAAGTCGGTGACTTTTGTTTATTTAATTCAGTTTTTTGTCACCGACTTCTGAAGCTAAAATTATTTTTCACTTTTTTTGTGTTTTTGGAGTCGGTTTTATTTTTTGCAAAAAAGTTCTTTTATTTTTTTATTTTTAGTTGCAATATTCCATAGAAATATTTTTCATCATCAGACCTGTAATGGCCCTTGTAACCCAGATGGGTGCAAAGTTTTGATCAATATACATGAATTAAGTCCAAACGCAAAGTAGCTACTGTAAACAGTTGAGGAGTTCCCTTAACTATCCTTCGTCTTCATCATCAGACCCCTTATGACAGTCACAACCCATCTAGGTGTAAATTTCTCATCAATACAAATTAATCAAACCCAAACATAAGGTGACTGCTGTAAACCGTTGAGGAGTTCCCTCGACTGTCTTTCGGTTCCATCATCAGAGCGACTCTAGACCTTCTTTAAATTGTAGTGCTTTAAAATACTTAATCAAAAAATTTACAAACGCACTAGTCGCCACTACAATTTTTGAAAGCTCCCCTCAATTTCTCTTGGATGCCATCATCAGATCCCGGTTTCCTTATCATGGGACCACCCTTGAAGTATCTCCTTTCCAACAAAAAAAAAATATCAAAATCGGTTCATAAACGACGAAGTTATCCGCGAACACACATAAAAAAAAAAAAACATATATACGGTCGAATTGAGAAACCTCCTCCTTTTTTGAAGTCGGTTTAAAAATATCATTTTATTTCATCATTTCGATAAGCCAGCCCATCACCCATGTCGTTCAGTTACGTAGTCCCCCAATGCGTAACAATTTCGACCTTGAAGAAATTTAAATAACCAGTTATAAATCGTTGAGTTCAACTATTACTTTTACTCTGTCTTCTGACGAATCAACTACCATGGTTGTCTTTTCTGGTTCTTGGTTCCAAATTACTATCTTCATAAACATATAAACATCTGAAATACAGATCCTTTCGTATGCTTCTGCTAGCTGTTTCTTGGTGCATTCGGAGAGTCTTGAATCTTTGGTGTTTTTATTATTAAAGTTCATATTCTTTTTAACAGCGTAATAGTAAATTTTGATTTATTCTAAATTGAACTAGCTGCCCCCGTCTACGTTGTTGAATTTGCAGCATTCTATAATTGGATATATTTAACTTTACCAATTTCATTGCTTGTGTTGATTGCTGTTGTAGAATTCTCCGGTTTAGCCAAGAACAACAAACTACGTTTATGGCCGCGATTTATTTCGGATGCTTCTTCTAAGTCTGTACCAACTTATACTTAAGTGATTAGCACTGTTCATTCAGTTTTTGGTCCTCTGATTTCGTTCCTGGATATCTATTAGCTCTTTTAAATAAATGTCTACCACCTGCATAGAATTAAATCTTAAATCTGTTGTTGCTGGTAAAATAACTACATTTTCACAATTTGCGATTTAAAAATCGCCTTTACTAACTGCAATTCAATTACGGTTGCGGCGTATTCGTGGTCGTGAAAAACCATCGCAGTGTGCCTGACTGTGGAGGGCGTGGCACAACTATCACGCTATATACCGCTGTCTTATTAAAACGTAGCGTCACGCAAAAAATAAAAGCCAACGGGTGTTGCCAAGACCTAAACGCCAATTAATAAAGCTAAATATTCCATATCATGAGTTGATAAAGATAATTGCTTCATTATTATAAATCTGCACGAAAGTGAAACAGCTGCCACTGCATCTTCGGTATCTAGGGTTGCAAACATTAAAAATACTGTTCATTCAAATTCATTTTTTAAAGGCAATAAGTCCTTAATCTTGCAAGGTGAATACGAGGCATAGGAAGTATTAATTATGCAGCATTTCAAGTAAAAATACAAATGAGCAGGAGATAAATACTGCATACACATTGGCTGAAATGATGTTTGAATTATAATAATTCATTCACACGTAAAAGGCAAGTGCCAGCCTTTGCACACGTCGGAAACGATTAGTCTTTAGTTACTAATTTAGGAATGCATGTAATTAGCATTAGTCATTCATTCAATCAATAGTATATTCAGACAATGATTTCTATTTGCTCTAAAAAAATCTAGTCTTATTTTTTTTTTCGATTTAGAATTAACCTGAAATCTAAGGCTATATGAAAAGGTAAGGAGGTGAGGGGTAAGGTAGGAAACTCTCGTAAGATAGTTTTATTTTCAGTTTCTGAGTTGACAACTTAATGATGAGAACCTGTCAAGCTTTACTTGAGCCGAACATACCTACTACACCACACGATTCCTTCGAAATTAAAAAAAAAAATGTTTCTCACCTTCCAATTTTAAAATGAGATATCGAGTCTACATGAAGCACTTTTGCTGCAACTTGATAGATTATCATCATTAATTAAATTTTATTTTTTATTATGGCCACAGAATAGAATCGTTACGTCAAATTTGAATGTCCAACGGTTAGTCGTAACGGTTGACAGCTGCGTATCCGCCGGGCATGCCATATGTGGCACCACCCTCGTTGTTATACAGTATGTGTAATTACTAATTATACACTACATTATGTAGATAGTCATGTTCTTAGTAAGATATCAACTTGTTTTCTAAAGTAAACAGACCTATTACGTTTTGTTGGACTGTTGGTGTAAAATATCGATAAATAATTGATTTCCTTACTTGATGAATACTATCTGGACAAGTGGGTTAATTGTTTATCCTTTTATCTCACACTATAATTAAACTTATGTTAACTTAATTATTTTATTCGTTCATTACCAATCTAGAATTCCATGGTGTGGCAAATATACGTTAATAAAACTTGTATATTACTAGGTATTGCCTTCGACTACAATTTTAGCATCTGCACTTATATTAAGTATATATTTTTATTATAGTGTTCAAGTTGAGTTTTAGTCGTAAAGTAATCCAATCTTGGAAAATATTAAAAGAGTTGATACGAGCTATATCCATTACACTGCTTATTCGCTTCACATGCTGTCGTAATCGTGTTGCAAGGTGTAACCTAAATGGTTGAACGAAATTTAGTTACATGGTCTAAGAATTAGCAATAAAATTATTAAAAGGAAAACATTGAAAAAAATAACTACAGTAAAAAAGGCGCGCGTGCGCGGACCCCACCCTCTTTGCAGCGCACGAGCCGACCGACTGGCCACACCTGTCATAGAAAAAACCATAGAGCAAAAAAGGAGACGAGAATGGCCCAGTACTAAGAAAACTTAAGGTGGGAATACACGTCGATTGTCGATTTTAAGATTACGATTTCTGTTAAGTCCAGTCAGTGATCAAGTAAAATGTAAGTCTGCCACAATGTTAGCAGATGCAAACATAGTCGCTATTAGAAGCGCATTAACATTCAATTATAGAGCAAAATTATCAATAAAATCCTTCTTCCTTTGTACCTATTTTTTCTGTTCCTTTCTTCTTTTCTGTATGTACATAAACTGTTAAATAAATAAATAAATAAAATCCATTAATACCAAAATTAAAGATTAAACGAAATGCCAAAACCAATCGTAAGTTTCGTGTTTTAATTAAAAACGTACTTAATTGAACAGCATTAAATTGAAGTTAATTAATTATGTCGAAGACCCGGGGCATTCTTGAGCGATAACTTAGTTGGTACTATGTTTTTATTAACAGGACATGGCAACACTGAGGTAATGTTGCCAGGACAAAGGTGGGAAATTCCTGCCCGACATGAGTTTACTATCATCTCCTGGAGATTTATAGTTTTTTAATGTAGAGGGTAGCTATAAAAGTTCTCGACAGTTATAATAGATTTTTAATCAATATTTATGGTATTACTTCCATTTAATATTTTTTAAATTTTATTCAATCCAAGTGGCTATATTATCTTCATGATTTCTGGTAAATAATGGTAGTGTTGTATACTAGATGTATCGAAATGATCGATTGATTTAATTATCTGTCTACCGACATTCTTTAATGGTCCGCCGCAAAGACAAAATATATGGACGTGTTGATATTTCGTAATTGTAAATAATGTGATTTTAATTTTGAGGAGGAATTGTTTGCTAGCCAATTATCATTGGTATAAATAGTCCCGATGACAGTTTAGTGTAAAAACTTTGACCACACAATACTTCGCAGCTGGTTACAAGTCGGAGCGCAATTGCGATAACTAATGTTTGCGGATTCCAATTATTTTCTACAAACGATCTTTAAGATAAATAGCGTCTATGTTTAACCGCCGCGATAATTGTATTAAAGTACTTAACCTTTTAAGGTTTTTAATGTAATTATGTCACGCTTTTCGTACTGGAAAAACTCAATACGGCAACTTATGGAATACCGAATAATTCAAGACAGAGTAACAGGTGGATTTTGTTACCAATTCTTAAAAGCATCCAAATAAGGTTTTGGTAATTATTCGAGTGCAATTAGACTAAGAATTGGAATAAATTTTAAGTCACTTCACTCGTAAAAGCGATTTTCTTGAATATTTTAACGCCCAGTTATCTGTGAAAAAGCATCAGTTACTAATAATAAAATTTGAGAAATAATTGAAAAAAATAGGAAATTTTCAAAAATATACTTGAAATATGCATTACATCGACAACAATGAACAAAGAAACAGACCAACTTGGCGTTTAATGGTTGCACGCAGGTCATACTATTACGCCACAATATGAATTCGTCGAATTTGAAGGCATTCATGAACGAAAACAAAAATTCCAAAGGAAATTAAAAAAAATACGTCGCGTACAGCGAAATTTTTTTTTACTTTCTTCTCCACTCCTCTAGGAACTCAATAAAAGAAGTCCCATGAAAATAAGAGCACTGTAAACTTCGTTCCACCTTTTGAGTATTTTTTGTCTAATTGCACTCGGCTAAATATTCTTATGGCATTTCATGTCTTTAATGATTTTAATATTATATGGTTTGTATTATTACAAGGCCAAGAGCCTCTCTAGTCTAGAACCGCCGCGTTATAGGCTAATTTTAAATTTCGAAACATAGAATACAGCCGACAACGCAACCGCCCCCGATCCGACACGATTCGATTCATCGATGACCGTGAACATCGATTCGACATTCACGTGTATTGTAATCGGATGAACATCCCTCTCACTTTTCTTGTTAACAGTTTATTACAATTTGTAGTCGATAAAGTAACTCTTATCGATTACAAATTGAAGAGTACGACAATCTTGAGATTTACTGTAAAACCGACAATGGGAAATAAATATAAACTTTTAATTATCATTTTGAGAAAAAAGTTGCGCTCAATTACTCAATACAAACATTATTATTTACTAATTAGCGAAATAGACGAGTATAATTTACACAATACGAAAAAAATACAAGTAGATACTGTTACAAAATTTATGAAACAGCTGTGTTTTAATGTTAATAAATAATTTATTAGTATTTGGTAATACTGTCTGGCATTTTTAGCTACGGATCAGTGTTGCGTTTGCGACTGGCGGAGTGACGGCTGAATGCCGATGTTCCATTGCTGAAGAATGTATTTTTTTTTACGTAATTGACAAGTTAGACTTGACACTCAGTCTAAATGTGCAAGGTATAAGTAACAGAATGGGCCAAGACAGACACCCTTGTTAGTATTCATGTTAAAAGCTGATTACTTATTTTCCAAACTAAATATTTTGAGTTAAAGCCATTTTATGTATACTCTGAAGTTGAAGTAAATTATTCAATTGTGAATTCTGAATAAATAACTTTCAGGACGTCTGTTACAAGTTGTGTCTATCCATCTTTACACAAATTAATCGATGTCACTTTCCAATGACGTCATTTATTAGTAATACATTTTGCCACGTTGGTCTAGTGGTTGCAAGCGCGACTGCTCAGCATGAGGTCCTGGGTTCGATTCCCAGGTCGGGCGAAATGTTATTGGGTTTTTTCAACAGGTATTTCTCCGTAGCAGCCACGGAGTCTGGATTTGCGCCAGGTTGATGGCAATAGGCTCGCCCCCTATTATATGGGACTTAAAGATAACTAGCGAAATGTGGGTGTACTATTAAGTACCCTCGTGGATTACAGGTGTGATGTTACATTATGTAATACATTTCAGAAAGTTAAAACATTACGATATTACACGATACACGTCATTTAATAATAAGAACTTCGGGAAAATGGTGACTGCTATGAGTTTATGAGGAAAAACGTGTAATTTATAATTGTAAAGGTTTTACTGTTTCGGCTTTGCCTGGTTCCTGTAAATTGTGTCGAAATATTAGTTTATTTATATAAATTTACAATTTATGTGCTCATTTGAAACCTCCTGTTTCATTAAAGGTCGAAAACAAGGAATTACTATCAATAATGGTGTCTATAATTTTGTATAGATGTAATCGCTGCAATATACATATAATGAGATGGAACAAAATAAGACCATTTTATATACTTAAACGTTGATGGTTCAACCTTTAGAACACAATGCATAGATTAGCGTCTAATAAAGAAACTGCTAAATTGCTGCAATCATTGTGCGTTGCTAAGCCTTCTGTAATTTTTACCCGACTGCCAAGGAAGGGTTATGTTTTACGCGCGTATCTTGTCTTGTATGTTTCTTTATAACTTTTTTTTTTTTATTTATTTATTATAACCAACTTATACTGACAGATTACACCACACATACAAGTTATTGGTTGAACATAAAAATCAAGTAAAATCACATAAAATTTAACAAATTAGAATTAAAAATTAGAATTAAAACCTCATATCTTCCTATCGGCTGAATTGATTTAGACAGTTAAGGTATCGTTATATTAATCTTTAAAACCCAAGTGTCCTTAGATAGGATAGGTGTTTGGAAAAAAAACACAACATGCCGGATTTTTGGCACGTAATAGTAATACGTTAATAAAAAAAACTAAACCTATCGATCGATTAGGGTATCAAAACTATAACCCAAAAGGGCAGGATCATTAGCGAGCGAAGCCTGCCTGAAAATTAAGGGGTTTAACGATAAGCAGGAAGTTAATCATTAATATCCGAATAAAGGTATTTTATGAAGGTTTGTCAATTTGGTATGTATGTATGTGGGGGTTGGGGGGGGTCATGACCCCTGTGACCGCACCAGCCTACCTCGTTTACTTCATCTTATCACAAATTATGTTACTACTTGAGCGAAAATTTACCGAGATGTAACATCGCGATCGGCAAATAATTCTCCAACAATGCAATTTCATAATTGGACTTAATAACGATATGATGTCGTCTAAATCGAGACACTAATTACTAATTAGAGAGAAATTAATGCGCATTAAATGGCCTGCCATACTGCATTATGAACTAATCATATCGACATTAAATTAATTACAACATCCATTGAAGCACATTGGCTAATATAAAAGAGCAATAGAAGCTGAAATAGTGCAATGATTCATACGTAAATTGAATTTAAAATTAACGTTTTGATACAAAACTAGGCACAGTTCGATAGAAAATAACTTTCGAACAATTAACATGCAAAACGCATTCGAATGTGTCCCGACACGCAGATTATCATAAAATAACAGTTAGATATTTTGAAAGAATCAAGTTTTTTTTCTCAGCGGTAAACTGCGATATAGCGGTATTGTGTTTATATGACACATCGCACACTATCAGATAGACAGTTTAGCAAATTTAGTGGAAACCAATAGCGGTGCGTACAGACGGATCCATCAGGAATCTTGTCAAAAATGTTACGTCGATGGACGCTAAAACTTAAAAGCCTCTCGAAGACTCGGTATACCCACTCGATTGCGCAAACGCATGGCGTGTAGGAGTGTCCTTCACCGACAGGACGTGGTGTGACGGTAAGCAAACGTTAGAGTGCACATACAATATTGACTCTTCATGACATAGTAAAGAAACAGGACCCATTGTTTATCGATATTCTTTTGGCGCCCAACGTGGAGGTATGTACATAGAGGATAGATTACGTTAAGCCACCCTTCCGAGGTTCAGTGGGGTAGACAGGGAGAAGGCCTTGTCTGCGGTCTGCCCCCACTAGCTGGGTCATTGAACTTTTTGGTACAACAGCACGACAACAAAACATGGGTCCGGGAAAAAACTGTTTTAGCGACTCACTGTGCTTGTTCGTTACTTTTTATGATCTTCTGAAGGCATTGCTTCATTTTCGTGTATTTTAGTGTACATGCAGTATACAATAAACAAATAAAGAAACCGCTATGATTGGCACACTTGAACACCCTTTTCATTTACAGATCCACGTAAGGAGTTGGCACACGTTAAGACATTAAGGAGTCAACAGGTGTCATTAAAATGATGTCAATACCAAAACACAAAATCCAATTAACTCAATATGGTATTAACTTAACGAGTGCAGGGTCAGTTGTTATTTAACGCCATTATTTGGAACAACTGTGTGCATCACTGCATAATTTGTACAAGTTATGTGTTACGAGTCCGGCTGTGCATCCAGTTGCGAGCCAGTCATCCGAACAGTCAGTTTCGAGTCCAATGTCAAGGATACGCTCCATCGGCGAATATTCGCCGATCGATAATAAACCGTTTCTTTACATTTTGAAAGTATATTTTGGCTCAAATTCGCGCGCATCGCAAAAACTGTCTGAAGCGTAGGCGGACGAGTCGTGACAAAGGCTATGTTTGCGTCACTTTTTGTGTTCACACTGTTCACTTTATGATCGATTGTTGCTAAGTACACGGTAAATATTGAGTATTCGTAAAGTTATTACTACACTGTCATGAGACACCTTGCGAATACATATTGACTAACAAAACTTATGTAACTCATTGTATAATTTGGGTTAGTATCGATAGAGTTTACTTTATTATCATCAATTCATCATATCAATCATATTGATTAGGTCTTCGCCTTTTCATACCCAAAGGCACATAAATTTATGTTTAACATTTTAATAACCACGATAAAATACACCGACAAAAGCGAGTGATCATATTTTGATTAATGAACGCGTTCAAATCAGTGTTGCAATAAAATGAATATATTTCAAGAATCGAATTGAACGTTAAATACATCTATCAAGCGTGATCCTACACTAATTTCACCTTTTTCCATCGAAGTTTAGAAAAAAACCGTTCGCGCTTGAATAAATAATTCAACTGTAACTGTAGCTCTGCATAGCAAATGTTATTTATTTTCTTTTGAATATTAATGGGGTAAAATCCGATCGTCATTTTACATTCACCAGATTCTTCTTTGTAAATTGGCTACATCAAAGTTCACAGCTTGCGTTATCGAATCTTCGAAATGCCAAACAATGGCTCTCGAAGGATTTCAGAAATGCATTTTGCTGTGCTATTTAGAGATCCAAAAGATCACGAGCACGTTTGTTCCCCCTCTTATAAAACAGGAGATTAAAACGATAGATTTGTTTTTAATCTCCTGTTTTTTGTGGGAGAGTTTGTTATGACTTTTCCCGACTCAATATTATTTATTTAAACTTCATGTTCTTCATAGGCGGACTTAATGTCACAAGGCATTCTCTACTAGTCAACCTTTGGGTTAAACAAGAAAACATTGCATTGCGTTTTTTTCATTTCATTATTAATGTTTTTTCAGCCCATGCTCTTTCTTAATTTGGTGAAAGCCTTCCTTCATTATTTCAACCTCTCGCAGATGTCGGATGCCGCGGTTCAGCGGTCTAATAATGAATCCCGGCTTCATCTTCACTCGGGTCTTCCACGCCTTGAATATGAACCAAATATGGAAGACATTATTTCTCCAAGATGCACAACGTAATTAGCCATACTGACGAGCGAAAATGATATATTTCCATCACCGTCACGAATGCTGGGTGAGCATGCTAATCGTTCATGTCACTCGGTTCCCCGGACGCACGAGCAGTCGCGTGCGCAGTGTCACTTTCCCCTGGATGGCGCCCGCGCAGCCGCGCAGGTTTCTGTTTCGAAGGCGCGCATGCGCTCTCTCGCGTGGAATGCCCGCCGCACTAGGAGATGCATTCAATGCAGGTACTTCGAAACTTCTAGAAATACTGTATAATTACTTGATCGTGTTACAAAACATAACTGGTCTTTGACATGATTACCAATTTATAAAGCGAGACAAATCTTTCGGTTTAGCAGGAGCGTTTGCCTTCTTCTTTGAGGGTTCAAGAGGTTGAATGTGTTTTGGGTATAAAATAACTGCTAATCCAGTACGGAGAAAAAAAAATGAAATTTTAAATTCAATCAGAAATGCAACACTCCATTTGGTGAAGTCTACAATTTTTCTAGGCCAAACTGCAACTATCGTTTTTGCGGGCCGCTGACTTCCTAGTAGACATTCGTTCTGCTCGCTCATAATCTGTGCGATGCCAATTAAAGTTATATAATTCAAGCCAACGCATCCGAACGCAGTTGATGAACGACCAAAACAAGGACGGTGTTTTACGATCAGTGAACACGAACCGTGGTGGATGCGTTGCAAGATTGCACTCGTAAGCTGAACTACTTTACTGTGATCTTTTTAGTAGGCAGGCTCTGTTTGTAACGTTATAAAACATTGTAAAATTAAAAATACATTGCTAGTAGGTCAACTGATGACTTTTTGTCCTTTTCTTATATCATACATTGTATTCCCACTTATAAAAAGTATTCTCAAAGCGCAGGTGCACTCGAATGCAGCCGGAGTGGGTCGGACTAATCGTCGCACCGGTATAGGGTAGCGCTAATTGAGCTGATCTCATCAAATGACCAGCCCCTTTAGGCAAAGCATTTATGAACTACCTAATGAGGGATATTACATGAGTGGTCAATTAGGTTTTTGCTTTCGGTATTAGATAGTAATAAAAATACGACTTAAAGCAATTATGCATTGAAAACACCTGAATATTGTTACATTAAAATGATTAATGTACAGACGCCAGCAGGTCAACCTACCCGAAACTGTCAGATTTTCCCAACCAGCTTTGAACCTACTGCTTTAGAGATAAAGTTGAAAATCTATTAAAGAAATATGACAGATTGTAGTAGCTTGATGTGCTGGCGTCTGTACCTTTAACTAGTTATTAAACCCACTTCATAATCTGAAGTGCACTTATGGGGCAGCCCTATTGACATTTGAACTTGAAATGTTTGTACCTAGGCCTAGGTAGATATTAAGAAAAGCAACAGAAGGAAATATTGCAAGTTTGGACGACTGGGAAATTTCGTGTTTTCCAAGGATTATTCGTAACAGTTTATTTGCATATTCGTAGCAATTTTTACGCAAGAACGTAATAAAAGATTGAAACCTTTAAGACTTTATGTAACCAATTTTGTTACCTAGAAATACCTAGGTATATTAGCTAATCTCTGGCACTATGAAGTAGGTGACGTAAATATTAACAACCATGATAATCTATATAGAACATATATTTATTATACAGTTGAATAGTTAATGTAATATTTCAACACAGCAGATCTCACCACGCCATTGACTTAGTGACATAGTTCCTATAAATACATTACTGAAGCAAACATTTGTTTATATACTTTTTGCACATATTGGCAGCATTTCAAACACATTACTATGTAATGTATCCCAAATAGTAAATGTATAAGTTTTATACATTCAGTTTGCTCCAATTAAATTGTTTTGATACAACAGCAATAAGGAGTGAGTGTTATATAGAATATTTGGAGTGCTATAATATAGTACTGCAGTAAGCCAATTCCTATAATGCATTGTTGCATTATCTTGTTGCATATCTGTATATCCAAGTAATTGATGTTTACAGTAGGCCAGCTATAAACATAGCTGAAATTCGACACATAATTATTTTATCAAATGTACAGTCATTGAATATTCCATCCCTCCCTCTCTAATTCATCAAAATCAAAATAATTTATTTCACATAGACATGGGCAGTTATAAAACGTTGACAAAAAGGTGCACGGTTCGGGTTGGTCATTTCCTATGGAGAAGAACCAGAAAGAAACTCCATGGTCTTTTAAATTGATTTGGTTTTACAATAGTATCATGTTACAGCATTAGTACTTAAGTATGGGGGGACAGCATAGACCTGGCAGTAAGTCGTTGCTTACTATACAAAAAACGTAAAACAAGATAAGAGGTTAACAAAAGTTTCCTATTCCCAAAGTGAAAAATTTCCCAAAGTGTCCTATTGCAATACTAAGCAATAATAATTAACCTATGTCTATTTATGGTATGAATACCCTATAGCACAACCTATTTCCCTCATTAGACTATTACAATCAGTCATAGACAATACACAGACAGATCAATTTCTTTTTTTTTCCTCCATTCCCATAATTAAGAGCAAATAAACACTCTCGCAGTCTTTGTAGTCTGCTTTTGCAAGAAATTGCTGATATTAACTAGTACAAGCAATAAACACATTATTAAAAATGATAGCTTTATCTACAGGGTGGCAGTGTTATTCCATTTGTTTTACACTTGATCATGAAATAATTAACTGCTTTGCCTTGGAAATACAGATGGTATTTTAGTTTTTTATTAGATTTTTGTCGATGTTTTATAAGTGCCCATCGAGGCCTATGTGAAATAAAATATTTTGATTTTGCTTGCCCCTACATAACTGGTGTAATGTGGGTGTACTATTAGGTACACCTCTGCCTAACCCTTCAGGAATTACAGGTGGAATTTATATTAATGATATTTTTGGTTGGAATTTCTGTTAACTATATTAGTTACCAACTTGATGCAGCAGACAATGTCAATTAGACAGGCTGCACATTTTATACACTTTTAAAAAAATACTTTATTTCACCGCACATGCAATTATTACTCTTTATTGTACGTTTTACTACTATTATAAATGTAAATGTTTGTGAGCATGGATGGATGTTTATTACTCATTCAAGCAAAAATTACTGAACGGATTTGGATAACACACAGATAGTTTATAATCTAGATTGACACATAGGCTACTTTTTATCCCAGTAGTGTGATCCTGTGGAACAATAAAACGTGGGCGAAGCTTCGATCACAACCTAGTACTTCCAATAGTACTCAAATGCAAAAAATTCAATAATAAATATGATATCATTAGCATTGATAAGAATCTAGTTATACAATTACATTGGCATTTGATATCTGCAGTTATTTGATAGTCTAGTTATTGAGAAACCCTGATAATGTTATTCTCCTTAGCTAATCTACTGATATGAACATTTAATTATTGAATGATAATAGAAAAATGTAATTTTTTATTATCATTGTTATGCAGTGAAATGTGTTTAGAGTTTTAGAAGTTATGCTCCTCAATGGTATTTTTAGAAAATACAGACCTAGGTATTTGTAATGAAAATTTCTACCTTCAGACTATAAAAGAATTTGTTTATTCTGTTGCTGATGTTTTATTTGAGTTTCTTTTTTGTGTATTATTTTCCTCTGATTTTATTTACTTTGTTAAGTAGATAGCGTATGCAAACCGTCTTAGCATTATGAGTAATGTTAAGAATCATCTAGAATTTTTATAGCCATGGTTTGAATAATTGAATATTATACACCATGTAAGGTTGTGACTCATTTGTTACTAATTGTGTGAACAGGACAAGCACGATTCTGTTACATGACTAAACAGTAGAACTAATAAATCTTGTCCTTTGCCAAACTATGACATCATAACCAAAGATTCCAACTTGCTTCTCTACTTTCAAATGGTAGGGCATTTACAGGAACTATCATATTGCAGCCTGTTTATACCTAAATTATATAACTAGCGCC
This sequence comes from Eurois occulta, assembly GCA_950022335.1. Taxonomy (NCBI): domain Eukaryota; kingdom Metazoa; phylum Arthropoda; class Insecta; order Lepidoptera; family Noctuidae; genus Eurois; species Eurois occulta. The sequence goes on along the minus strand of OX465495.1, from coordinate 15,798,593 downwards.
AACTAGGTACAGCTGATGACGTCCGCTGCACTCAAACATGCAACCGATGTATATAAGTGTAGGTACATAACATTGCTACAAGATGAAATTACCATGGACGATAAAAATACGCGACAAACACAACGAGACCAACAAAACAGTTGCTAGTGACCTAAATAACGCGCATTATAAGAGCAGTAATAATATACTTTCATGCATAGGATGCAGCACGACAATATCATGCGATTTACAGTGCATGTTCTGCATACACACGGTTTGTTCGACTTAGTGTAGAAAGAACGAGCTTTGCCACATAGGACTGCGTTTATCACGTTTGCTACCTCTTCACAATCTTCTTATATCTCCGAAGGCCAACTATTATACAGTACAGTAAGCGTGTCGTGTTGACCGATGTAAGCAGCTAATCTTGTGCATAACACGTGCAAAAACTATAGCTACCTTAATGATCAGCTCGATCTCTGGCACGTCTCCGTTCGCTGTTCCATTCTCCGCAATTTCATCCGACATCGTGAACTCAGAAACACTACAATTATCCAGAGAAATATACTTTTCAACACACTATCACACAACCGTCACTGTTCCAAAACACCGACAGACTGCCTCACTTCAGTTTAATTGGTTCATCGAAGTTGTTTGTTGTGTTTCTAACTTCATGCCTATTAGATGCACAACGTCAAACTGAACGAAATCTTCTGAAGTTTTAATTTCTAATTTCTAATTACTATTTCTTCTTTCGAATATTTGAAAAAAAATAGGATGCAATTAAAACTAATATTTAGGTAGTAACTAACTAAGCTACAATACATAAAATTTCAATCAAAACATGAATAAAATTATTAATGTTAACTCTAGCTCTACTAAATAAATGGCAATATTAAATGAGAATAGGGTTGTCCTTAAGCCAATTGATTTACTCATAATCGACTAAAGTGAAATTAGTTGTTATAAAGAGATGGTAGTGGATAGATATAAGAAAAATAGGAGTAATCGAGCAGAAAAATTTTTTTTCTCTGTGATTTGTTTTTTTTTTGTGAGAGCATGATATATTTAAGGTTGATGTTCCAGGGTAGCCCGCGAAATTCAAATTTTCTTAAGTTTTTTGCAATTTGCAGGCCAGTGATAGGTTGTATGTTGATGAACATTTGATTCGCGGCTGTAAGACGTATGTAGTTACAGAATTATAATCATCAAAATCATTAATACAACCCTCCGAGCTCATAAAGGATCCGGAATGACTTTGACCTTGTAAAAAGTCATTTTTACACCTTTATGAGCTCGGAGGGTTGTATTAATGATTTTGATGATTATAATTCTGTAACTACATACGTCTTACAGCCGCGAATCAAATGTTCATCAACATACAACCTATCACTGGCCTGCAAATTGCAAAAAACTTAAGAAAATTTGAATTTCGCGGGCTGGTTGGAGGATTCACCTTAAGTCAATGTTATTCAAGCGCTAAAAGATGTAGCTTTATACAACGGCCGGTAGCCATTTTTCTGCCAAATTAAAATTATGCACATGCACAATAAAAAGTTTTTAATATTCGATAAAATCAAATTAACACCTAAACTAATAACCTATTTTTAAAATATTTAGAGCACAACACTTGACGATTTGACAGTGACAGACTTGCATGGCATTTCGATGTCATTGTCTATGCTTGACGTCATAATTTATTTTGTCAAAAAGTGGACAGACATTTTCAACAACACGCATTATTATATATTTTGGGTGAATGAAAGCGTTTCCAATCTTTAATTTACTAAACAAGTGTTCCTTTTAAAACAACAACAATGAGTGCAACGGCAGAAGCGTCAACATCAGCACCTAAAGAGATGTCGTTTGCTGACAAACAAGCTGAACGCATGAAGAGGCTGCGATCACTTCACTCAGCCAGAAACGAAGCAAGGACACACAATCATCAAGAAGTGGTCGCGGAAGAGGCAAGGAATAAACTACCACCGAATTACGAGGCAAAACGACGACAGGCAGAATGGTTGCTCGATGACCAAGCTAAGCGTGAGGAGGCAGAAAAAGCAGGTAAAGATTACGACAGAGTCAAACTCCTAAACATATCCGCAACAGAAGCTGAACGACTTGAACGTAAAAAGAAGAAAAAGAATCCCGACGAAGGCTTTTCTACATATGAGCAAGCTACCATCAGACAGTACAATAGATTGGTTAAAAACATGCCAACTACAGACATGGAACAATATGAGAAACAAAAACAAAAATACGGTGATGCCTTCTATGGTGGTCCTAATGTTATTATTCATGGGATGCATGCAGATCGTAGGGAAGCTGTTGACAAGATGGTGGATGATTTGGAAGGGCAGATTGCCAAGAGAGCCCGCTACTCAAGAAGACGTACACACAATGACGATGCAGACATTGATTACATCAATGAAAGGAATGCTAAGTTCAACAAGAAACTTGAGAGGTTCTATGGAGAACACACTGCTGAGATCAAGCAGAATTTGGAGCGTGGTACTGCTATTTAATAACCACTAAAATTGCAAGATCTAATTTGAATGCAAAGTTATTGTAAATAGCTAATAACAGAATTGTGTACTGGCTAGATTGCAGCCCCAAGACTACCCCCCCCCCTTGATAGACTGCATTTAATTTTAAGGACATATTACTTACCATAATATCAAATGAAAAATGGAATTGTACTGAAAATAAGTTTTAGTTGGAGCACATTGCACTGATTGCAACACCCTGAAAGCATTGAAATGAATTTCTCATTGGTGCCTGTATGATACCTTGCAAATATTGTTATAACTATAGCAAAACAACTTTAAATTCAGCCCTATCGAGATTAACAATTGATCCTTTGGCTCCTTTAGAAACTAGCTATTACTAAGTTCTTTACCATCTGTAGTACACACATATCTTGTGATCAATTATTTTTCCTGCCACAAGGACAAAGTGGACTGTCATCCATAGGGATTATGGATATCGGGGGTCTACTTTAAAGTTGTTTAGCTATAATCCGGACAGCCAGACTCGTTAATAAAATTATGCGTAAAAGTAATAAATTGAAATGAAAGCATAGTTAGTAGCTTTAGAATGTAAAAATTTTATATCTAATTTATAAATATTATACATTACGGACTAGAAATGTTTAAAATTAGATGTTACTGATGAAATTAAAAATGGTTTACAGTGCTGTTATAAGGATCTATTGGAAATAATGTTGGCAGGGGGCGCTATTGGTAAACATTTGTGCAATTATTGTTTTGTGAAATGTAAAGATTAAACGTACCAAAAGATTCTTGAACAGTTATAGATGACCACATCTACGAGGTTAATTTCACCATATTAACCACCATTTGGTAATCACGGTCAATATGACGAAATTTGCCTCCTAGATCATCCTCCATTAAATTCAAGTCCAAAATTGTGATAGATTTTGTTCTGTCAAACGTGCCTATGTATTTGTAAAAGTAAAACAAATAAAGTAAACAAATTTCAATAACAAGTTTATTTTGATAAATGTGCCGATTAAATAAAAATATTAAGTATATATCATAGATATTTTACAGTAAGTAAATATACTATAAAAGCGCTAAATATGTTTTATTTTATCAGTGAAACCTCATGTGCAAGTACTTCTATGTGTGTCAGCAAAGGCAAAACTGCAGATTTTTTTAAGAGGTTTTAAAAACTAAAAACGCATCATTCATCAGTTTAAAATGAAATTACAAAACCAAAAATTTGCGAGCTATAAATACTATTTGCATTTAATTGGTTTGGTCATAAACAGTATAGCTTCTGAAAAAAGCTGAAATGAGATAAGGAAGTGAACCACTGCCTGTATCCTTTGACATTTTATTTTTTATTTATTACTTTGATTTTTTCTCTCTTTTTATTGACATTGATTTCTATTGTTAGGTATTATTAATTAATTTGTAGTATGCAATTCTTTATAATTTAAATTTTATTTTTTTATTTTACAAACATTTGTACGCCCTCTGGCATAACATAGCGCACTCTTTATTTCTTTGATATACCATTATTATTTTACCTATGTTAAACAAATGAATAAATGACTTATGACTTATGACTTCAAAAGTCGGTCAAAGCTCATTGTAGATGACGTGTCCTTAGCTAGATCTCAATCTGACCAATGAGGTCAAGCTACTTTAAAATATAAAATGACTTTACAAATTTTCAACCAATGACGATGTTTGGAACTAGGGCAGCGCCATTGCCGCCATTAGTATCACAGTTCACAGAGTGAGTTCCTAGATGTTACTGCAGCTTGCAAAGCAATACTCGAAGCCGTGGAACAGAAAAGTTGTCAGAGGACCTGAAATCACCTAGGAATCCAGCTGCTCGGCCAAAAAGAACTTTAAAAATAAGTATTAAAGTTGTTATTCGTATAAGGGTACTTTAATACATTTTTGCCTAAGAGAGTAACCACACAATCATGACGATGTAGATGATTGGGTTGATTTTGTTAGGCGCAGTATCGCGTCATCCCGGGTCTCAAACCGTTGGTCCCGGCTGTCATTATGTAGATCTTTGACAGTCGTTACAGGTAGTGGCCCGAAAGTCGGACAACCAGTGTTGGGTATCGTAATAATTACCCAGTAAGTACTAACTGGGCTGTGGCGGTCAGATAGGCAGTCGCTCCATGTAAAATACTAGTATTCAGCTGCTTCCGGTTAAATTGGAAGAAGACCGCAACACTGTTGAGAAAAAGGTTATACAGATGATGAATGTCGGGTCGTCAGAGTCGAAACAAGGCGAATGACGTCTTTTTTACTTTCATTGGATGGGAATAAAGCTCTTTCTCATCGGCTGAAGCCGATTGGGCGTCGATAAGTGTGGTCATCATCATTTGCCTGCCTTTCCCAACTATATTGGGGTCGACCCAGTTAGTACTGGGTAATACGATACCCTTGGCAAGGCCACTGACTACCTGTAACGACTGTCAAGGTCTTCGAATGATAGCCGGGACCGGCGGCTTAATGTGCTTTGCATCCATAGACCGACCTTCGCAAGCGCGGCTTAACCTCGAAGATCGACTCGTGCGGCTATTATTTAGTCACTCCCTAAAAAGTTAGTATAGGTATCAAGTCCACCTATCTATTTTCAATTAGGACATACTTGCACATAGGTACATGGTTCTTATTTAACTTACAACAGAAAACAAATAAGATAGCATTGCCATACATACGGGGTGGAAAAGACCCTGACGCGAAAACGGTTACCACGTATTCAGTACATCATTCCGAGTCTGAAAAAAATCAGCTGTTTCCTACAAAAGTGCAATACCTACACTATGGAACAGCAGTTTTTTTTTTTAATAACCGATGAAAATTTTCAATGAGGCTCAGAATGATGTACTGAATACGTGGTAACCGTTTTCGCGTCGGTGTCTCTTCCACCCCGTATAAATATGTACATTAAAATGAGCACAAGTTTATTTTTATACAGAAAGAAATGCTTATTGCTTAATACATACATAATATAATGAAAAGTTCGGAGTTTCGACTAGAAATCACAGTGATTGTTTCATTAATTCAATAATTAGAACTTTATTGCTTTTCATATTAAAAAAAACGTTACCCCTTGTTGGGTTTCGCGACAGTCGGTTAAACATCAAGAAGATCAACTTTTATGATGTTTTAAAATATTTTGTTAATTTTCCCTTTTCTAATGACTAATCTATGATTTCTTTTTCTAATTATGTCCAGCAATTAAAGTATAACTTATTTCATGAATCAGTTCGAAATTATATCCGCGAGGATATGGTACAAAAAGCTTATCATGTGTCATTAAATTGATAAATTTCATGTTTTCTTGAAAATGCGTTTTAATTTGGTTGCTATTATGATGAGTTTTTTGTAGGCACTCTATGGTGGCCTCGAGTGGTCCTTCACAGTCATTGACCTCTGACTTTTCGTCACTGTCAAATCATAGTGATATTTATTTTCTAAGCATTAAGGTTGATGTTGGGAGGCAGCCCTCAGAGGTTAAATAACTGTCAAAGAACTGAATACTTTACAGTACAACCGTATTGTAGGCACGTACTCCCTTAAGACCACAGCAGACATAACTAAAATCATAACAAAGCTCCGTACAGATTATAGGGTTTTATACTTTATACGATGAATAGATTATACAGAAAGGAATTCACAAGTCAGCCATGTTGAAAGAGGACTGAGGCGCCTGCCCCACTGCCAGCGATTAGCGAGAAGCGAATACAGCTAGTAACTAAAAACCACCGTTTTTCCTTTCGCAGGCCTGCAAAATTATTTTATAATGAGCTGTGCTTAAGTTATGATGTTTCCGTATTTTTCTCTTGTGTGTACATAAATTCATACAAATAAATAAAATTTAAACGTCTGTTTGTAATTTCAAAATAATAACTTTTTACTGAATGCATTTAAAAGTATTTAAATACGGTACCTACTTATAACTTTAATTGTTGTCCGTCTCGTTGTACCGGTTAATCTCTGATACGGCTGGACAGATTTTGACGGGACTTTGAGTAACTTAGGTTCCTTTTATTTTAGAAAAAGAATTAAGGTTCCGTGCAAAAAAATAAAACCCTTGAAACTGTTAACAAAATCCGATTCAAATAGGGAAATAATATTTTTACAATAATTTCACGCGAACGATGATCGCCGGCAACAGCTAGTGATAAAATAAACGAATAAAAACCAGTTGTTTGTATAGAACAGTTTGCTATATCTATTATTATTGTTTCTTTTACTGACTCGAGCCCTACAATTTTATACATTTTTTGAGCGGGAGTACATCTAGTCGCTTCCTCGTTGACGGCGGGACAGTTGCCTGACTACTCAGGGCAGCGTTGGAAGTATTTAGTACAGTATCGTTAAAACTTAAGTTCAAAATGACATTGGTAATCTCCAGAATTCAATCAAGCCTTATTCGACAAACCAGAAACCGCATCAACTTAAAATTTATCACCTATTTCGCTTGTTCTCGTGTTACAAGCGAAAATATGTATAAAAGCGAGCAGACAGTCATCTTTATTCTTTATCGTACACACCTTAAACTCTGGAAAACTTTTTTTATAGTAATATACCACGTACCCACTGCTGGGACACTAATCTCTGTGAGCGGGAGCTGATTATGTTGTTATCAAGAGGGACGCAGATGAAAATATTTTCTGATCACATTCGACCACACACTTTATTGTAAGCGTTATACAGTGCAAAGTCGTACAAACATCAAAACACCAAACGGCTCTTCTAGCTGACTCGGCAGTATCCTCGTTAGACTTGTAACTCATTGACTATAAAGTCCATTATTCCATGTCATCAGAAAATCGTTTTTTCTGCGCTTATGTCTTCTGGGCCTTAAGCTGTTTGAGCAATACATTTAAATGTTTACTAATTAAGATTTCAACTTAAAAAATGTCACTGTTAAAGGCTACCATTAGGACATATTGATAAGTACCGTCAATGATATTAATAAATGTAGTAATGTGGCTAGTTGTGCATGATTGTTTTCAGATATAATTCTCACATTATTGAATATAGCACTCATAGATCTATAACAGCACTTCAGTATATTTTACTACGGCAATGTTTATGGCTAATGATGATACTTGGTGTCGGAAGTATATTCATTTTAAACAAAACTGACCTTTAAAGTGAAAGTGGGAAGCTACATAATTAACTTCAAATTACCAAAGCAAGGCATTTTTTGGAGTATAAAGTTCTTCAACTTCCCATTTAATAATTTAGCTAATAGAAATCACATTTGCGGTATAAATGCGATGTAAAAGTTCTAGTGGCATTAAAAATATTATACTTCTTCAAATCACAGGACTTTGATTTACCATTCCTACTTCAACATAAAATTTTATCTGTACCACTTTAATGAAAGCTTGTAATTCTTCTATAATATATAAATACCTAGTTTTGTGTTTGCTATACAAAACTAAATTACATTGCTAAAACAAATAGTTTCAGCAACGCCATGTAGACTGCATTCAATTAATCTTGATACTTGTTTCTCAGAACGACACATTTTATTTTCACCATTTTAATAATTATAAATATAAAGTTAATACTTCCCTATCCACCTTAAGTGCAGCAGTGTTTAAAATGTAAATAACTTTCGAGTTATCCGCATTTGGTACAACAGAGCACTCAATGAGAACAGGAAAGAACAAAACAATGTGATCGAATAACTGGGTCTTTGGAATGTGTTAAATCAAAAAATAAAATTACTTTTTTAAAACTATAACAGTAAAAATCAGACTTTCTAATTACCAAATGCGAATATCACAGACAGGGTTTGTACTACTGCACTTAAGGGTCGATCGCGTTAAACTCCATTAAAATTAAGAAAATAAACCCCTACAGATCTATAACGTTGAACATAAGTTAATACGTATCTGTAGAAGTGTATTGAACGATGGTAGAAGATGAGCAGTGTGGAAGAATGTTTGTTTTGAGAAGTCCAACGCGATCAAGCCTCAAAACGTACGACCACGCGCACCTCGACCGCTTCTCATAAGACCCACGAGCGTGTTATTTCTGGAAACGAAAACGTTTATTATGTATAGCAACATTGTAAAAAAATGGGAAAACCGTAATAGGAAACGGTAAACAAGTTATATAATTTAATAATTAATGTCAGTCTATTCTAGTTATCGTGGGATATTCTTTGACTTTAAATAATTTGAACATACTTACTCCGCCGACCAGGCATTAGGCGAACAGTAATTCCATCAGGTGCCCGAACTGCATGGAAAACAAGTAAAAATATAATACAAAATAAACAGATTATTGTTTATTAAATCTTAATTTAAAAAAAAAAAAAGTAAAACACCACATTCCACTGCACGACATTCTTGTTAAAATATTATTGAGAGCGAAAACACAACTTACCTTTAAATTTTTTATGTATTATTAATATCTTGAAATAAAAAAGAAACAGGTTTAAATTACGTGTTCTTTGCTTATTAAATATTCATAATTGTGCGCATGAGGCAACATTGTTATGCTATATTCTAGAAAAATCTATAGGTATCTGTAATCTTTTAGCATCTAGACAATTTAATTAGTCGGCAAAGTACACGTAAAGGTCGTGTGAAAGTATTTAATAGGATTATCTAGCATCACAAAGAAAAATCAACATCTGATAATAAACATCTTATTTATTCTCTCATATACAATAAAAAATGGATCACAATTGAATTACACCTAAATAATAACAAAGTACGCCTAAAATTCAAGTCACAATATATATTTCAAATATCTAAGTTTAAAACTAGTGCAGCACAAACATTTAAATGTACTTTTTCTAAAAACTCGATCTTTTTTTTATTATAATTAATAAGGCCGATCATTTATCACAATAATTGGAAACGCTCAAATGAATAATTGGAAAGTTGATCAATAACATTATTAAAATTTGCATTCAATAAAACATGAAATGGTAAGTAAAAGTAGTATAACAAGTCTTGATCATTTAAAACGAATATTATTAATACTAAAAATTCGTGATTCGACTATAAACCTGACTTAGGTGCAAAAGTGACTTGAATCATCATCTAAGCATAGTGAAGTGAAATACTTACTGTTATTTTATTCAATAATGGAAAGACCCTACGCCTATCACAGTTAAATTCGAATATACACAACAAATATACCTGTCCGATTTATTAATATTAACCATTAGTCCACTATGTTATTGCTTGAATATTCAAAAGGGCCTGTGCACATTGGCGCATGTTAGCCACACTTCTACCTTACATTCTGGCTTTCGGCCATTCTGCCTAGAAGACAACAAATACCTATTTAAGTAGTGAATTCGTTATGATGAATACTGAGCAAGATAATTTGAGCAAAATCGAAGAAAACGGCGAATGTTTTTTCTAAAGGCAATAAATAATTTTTATGATATATTTTTGGCAAGGCGCAATAAAATAGTCTTTTAACGAGATCCTGTGATGTCCCACCGTTTGACCAGTCAACAAGTGATGTTTAGTCTGCCTAATAAAATTTAATTAAGTAAAACAATAAATACATCTCATCTAATAAAATCTAATAATTTCTTTGTACCTAAACGCTAGATAAACATATTTTTACAAAATCTCTGTAAAGACGGTTATCAAACAATACACACGAGGTATGGTCAGTATTTGACCAGAGAAATCACTTCTTCCTAGTAGATACCATTATTAGATTTAAGACATTTTATTTATTTATTAACTATGGGAGACTTACAGCTAAACAAAACAGAATAAAAAATTGTGAGTGAAACCACAGGTGAAACAGAGCCAGTGCCTATACCTGAATACAAGACTAAGGCCCCTCGCACATGGCGACTTTTTGTAGCGATGCTTTCGCGCGTTTTGTAAACGCGCGAAAGCATCGCTACTAATTGGGCGAAGGTACAGACGCAATGCACACCAAGCTACTACAATCTGCCAAATTTCTTTAAAAGATTTTCAACTTTATTTCTAAAGTATTAGGTTCAAGGTTGGTTGAGAAAATCTGATAGTTTCGGGTAGGTTGACCTGGTGGCGTCTGTACATAGCCAGCGACAGCATCGCGGCTGTGTCGATACACATGTGCGACAGCATCGCTACAAAAATTCGCCGTGGGCGAGGCCTATAATCTATCAAAAAGGTTATTTATTATAAAATTTTATTTCTGTATTATTTTCGAAGAGCAAATCATAATACTTTATTCGACTGCTCATCTAATAAAAAACTTAAACAAAGCAATTGTCATGGGAAAAAACTTGAATTTGTTAAACAAAAGTAGGTAAATACACGACCAAGTACGATCCCCACGATTCATAACTATTGCCATAATGTGGTTACCCAACTGGCGAAGGATAACGACATATACTTAATTCAACATTCAATGAGTCACAAGGTAAGAAAAGAAATCGTGGCTGCGTTAGGAAACAATTCGACATTATGTACATACGGAAAGCACGTACGACGGAACGTCAGAAGCTTGGAGCTACGAAAACAACCCTTAAAGCAAAGAAATAAAGACGCCGACAAAGTAAAGTCAACGTGTAGTTGTGATCGAGAAATATTCAAAGATTTCCGGTTCTTTATCTAAACTAGCGATATCTTTTACACAAGGATTCGGAAAGATAAGTTATGTATATGTTACATCGGTTGATTCCATTCAGTATGATAAGAATGTAGACAGTTAGGTAATCCGTTGTTTGTCTGGTTGTGTGAGAAAAGGTGCAGCTTTTGTGAGGCGAAGAAAAGGGGTAATTTTTAAGGTTTTTGATGCCAAAGAGGAAATCGTCTCTCATCATCATCTGCCTAGCCTTTTCCCAACTATGACTATATTGGGATCGGCTTCCAGTCAAACCGGATGCAGCTGAATACCAATATTTGACATGGGGCCTATCTGACCTCCACCAGTTAGTACTGGGTAATACGATGCCCCTTGATAAGACTGGTTTTCAGACTTCCGGGCCACTGACTAGGTACATGTAACGACTGGCAACAAATGACAGCCGGGACCAACGTCTTAACGTGCTTTAACAGGCACGGAGGAAACTCGGCATGTAATGGGTGGTCACCCATCCACGGACCAACATAGGTAAGCACGGCTTAAGCTAAAGATGGACCCGAGCGGCTGTTATTATTTAGCCACGAGCTCTCGTCTCTCATCTCGTTGAGGAAATAAATAAATATAAATATCCCTGGACATTTCACACAGCACCATCTAGTCCCAAGCTAAGCAACCTAATGCTTGTGTTATGGTAACTAGATGGCTGATAATCTACAAAAATTAATAGACTATAGAACTTAAGTATAGAACTGAAGACAGAAATGCCTGACGATGGGGTTGACGAATGACATGCGTATGGAAAAATCATCATAACGCAGGCAGAAATCACAAGAAAGAAGAATCGAAAACTGATAGTGAGTCACTTTCTCGAAGTCACTATTGTTTATTATGTGTGTGCAAGCATGCGATCTGTTTATTATTGTAAGTAGCTTTGTTGAATCGAATCCACTAATACCGCGAACTAGTATTAATCACAGTCTATCAAGTAGGTTCACGTGTGTAGCTGTTGGATAACCGTCCACATTTGTTTATTAGATTTCTCAGTATTTTACACGAGAATAAGTCGTATATTAATCCAGTCACATATAAAAAATAGACGAACACACATGCGAGGATCATATTTGCTCACTTATACTTAGAACAGAAAACATACAAAAATGTCCATAATTTACACTGCTGCCAATCACTACAGTTTCTGTTCTACGCATAAATGAATAACGAAGAATAAGACAAATATGATTCTTTAATAATAAAAGGAAAAATATAAATCGAGATTGGAAATTACCAACAGAGGGTATAAGTTCATCACATCGTTGGTATTTTCAATGTTAATAATAAAGTTTGCATTCCAACAGTAACATGCTGGGTGAGTCTTAAGCACAACACTGTTCATATTAGCCTCAAGTCTGGACACTTCAAACGCACACGAGTTTATAAAGTTTTAAACACTGATACACTCAAGCACTGTTTTAACACTATAGGCACTGAATAAGGCATAATGAGGAACTAGGTAGCGTCCTGCGCAGTCGCCATGACGGCGGGGAGGACTAGCACTAGGCTGATTGAGTCTGTGTTAGTGAGTGGGGGAGGTCGTCGAGCGAGCCCGAGCCGGGGGCGGCGCCTCGTCGGGTTCTGTCCCGGAAAGAGCCGAAGCCCGAGTCGTGTGTCCTAGGGGGGGACGTACCTACGAATATCCGCGGCATGTCGCACTCCTCGCACTTGTCGAGGAGCGGGTGGTTCCTGAACGTGCACATGTGGCACTGCCAGGAGGACGAGGGTCGCTGCCCCGTGTAGATGTTGCTGTAGAAATTCCCGGCGTCGTCCGGCTCTGGAATTTGTTAAGGGTAAAGATGTGAGATCGTTAGCCCTTATGTGGTGTTAATTGCGGCTTCAGTCTCCCATCCCGATTCATTTTGCTACTCGCCCGTGGAGCTTTGAGTATTAGCTGAAAGTAGGCAAGATAATCGTTCAATTAGCCCAATACCCAAGCCTTGTTACGAACCACCATCCACCAACCAAACCACCAACCGTCTTAGCTTACGTGATGCCTATGGGAATGTAGTCGTTGCGTCCAGCTGCGAAAGACAAAGAAAGTAAGGAAAGGTCCCGCTTTCAGGCTCTATTCGATCGAGATGAAAAAGTTCAATAAGGTTTTAAAAATATCTTCCGTGATAAGACTTCACGGAATTGCGGCGAATAAATTGCGATAGGCTCGCCCCCTATTGCATAACAAACAACCGTTATCGGTAAAGCGATAGTTTACTACGTTCATTTTTCCTGCCTGCTTTATTTGTCAAATATATTTTGTGTTGCGGTTCGATTTTATTGACAAAAATACAATTTCCCAATTACGATTCTAGCCTGTAAGCGGTGCATCCTATCGAGCAAAATCTTGAAGATAGCAATTCGTGGTGTGATCTCCAATTAAAACTTCTCTACTTCAATATTTTTTTACCGCTTTCGGAAGACGAAAATGAGAAAGCCGTTGATGTTATAATGTAAGCCCTTCTTTTAGGAGAAGACGGAAGCAGACAACAATAAGATATTGATTCATACCATGTCCAGACATCTCCAGTCGTTTCGCAAGGGTTCCACACTGGTTCCGCAGTCGCTCCACCTCGTCGCGTAGCCGCTGCGTCGCCGACACGGTGGGTGCCGGCCCTGACAGGATCCGCGTTTCCATCGTCAGCTGCGTAAGACGGCCCTTCTCCTGTGCTAACGCCATGGCAAGGCGCTCCAGCCTTTCTTTCTGACGCTCGATTAAGGCACGATCTAGAAAGAATAGGGCAAGATTGGGAGTGATGTTCTACCTAATCATTGAAAGCTATACAACTTGTATCAGGCCTAGTTAGCCAATGAAGAATTGCCGTTCAGTCTGTAGGCTTTAGCGAAAACCTAGGCCTCCTAACTGGGAAATAAAAGCAAGTTTAATCCATCCGACGGTTATTGAAAGTAGTATGACCGTATGATGTATATATTCCACATTTTAAATGCATGATTTGTACAATTCGCAATTCATGACACGCCGAGAATTCGTTCCATTACGTAAATACACAGATTTCCAACGTAGAATGAAAAAAAAACAGGAGTTATCTATGATACTGTCCAAACAAACTTGAAAACTTTTCACCTGCCGACGAATTGCGTGCACAATAAGAGCATATAAATTATGCACCTACGCTTTTTGTACCAGTGCAAACTGTCGCAAGTAAATAATGTTTTTAGAGCTTTCGTGCCACAACAACGGATAAACGGCGTGTTTATTTCATAATAAAAAGATTTTCTATTGTAGCTACGATTAGATCTTCATTCACCTGCTCCAATTTGTTTTGTTTTCAATATGGAGGATATACTTAGATGTGACACTTACTTTAAAAACACATTTCATTGAAAAGGTGCAGTGAAAAGAGGTGACAATATGTACACCAGATGTATTACTGCATTGTTTTGTCTTGTATGCCTTAGTCAAATCAACACAGGTACAAAAAAACCCCAAGAGTAGTGTGCTAGCGGTTCATGGTTTGAATTAGTAATTAGCAACTTGTCTTGAAGCAGGTCACCACACTACAGAATACTTTTATACTTTTTCCTCCAATGACTACAATTTGCTTTATGTACTTAGTTATTTTTTACTAATATACAGCATTTACGGTAGTTAGGTAATAATGACTACTTGATGTAGGAAAAATTAATACTTTTATGGTATTATCTATCAAAATAGGCATTAAATTATCTCCTATTATTAGACTATTTTTGACTCATGTATTACAGCTTAGTGCAGTTATCAATTTCTTTTGTGATTCATATATTATGTTTGGTTGTAAATAAAAACTGGATAAAACCAGACCTAATAATAATAATCTGGATATAATGCAAAGTTAATTCTAATGGAGTTTGTTCTGAGTCAGATAAAGGATAACACAAAAAAATTGTTCCTATCTAAACATACATAACTAAGAAATTCTGGTTTTCATTTGGGAAGCAATTTTTAATCCAGCTTTAGCTGTCAATTCCACTTTTGGGAGACTTCAATGACGTGTAACACAATAGTAGCAGTAGCTGTTTATAAAAAAGTCAAAGCTTTTCTACCTATTTCATTGTCACATGATCATTTCTTAGGTCTTCCCCTACTCTTATAGCCAGCCATTCATATTTTCCTAACAATATTTTCCTCAAGTGAATTATGGTATAATAAAAAAAAATGTAATTAGAACTCACCAATGGTAATTGATCCAGGAGGTTCCGGAGCGGTTCTGCTGGGTCTAGGCGACTCGATGCGGCAGGACTGCTGGGGTGGGGGCGGGGGCGGAGCTTTACGCCTCACGCCGGGCGGTCGCGCCGTGCTGGGGCTCACCGTCACCGTCACGTGGCCCTCAAAACCCCCGTCCTCTTCCCTTGTGTCTCTTACAGGACTAGCCATATTCGAAGTTGGGGTACAAACAGTTAAATTCACAGACGTAATAGCTCTAGGACTATCATAATCTTCTAACCAAGGATCACAATAAGCACGGCTCAAGTCCATATGACAATTGACATTAACTGACAAATTCAAGGGATAACCCCTTCCTGGCTGGAAAGGATTATTTGTTTTGGACTCTTTTATAGGCTCTTTCAACACAGATGGTGCTGGCGACACAGTCCTACAAGTATCAGCCTCTGGTTCCTTTAATGTCTGTTTAAATGCAATATCTGGATTTGGTTTAATGAAATCTAATGTGTTTGGCCGTTTTGGCTTCTCTTGTGGGCTCACTGGTTTGGGTTGTGGTTGTGGCTCCTCCTTTTTAATAGTTTTTTTCTTTTCTTTCCCTTTTTCTAATCTTTCAGGTAAGTTGTTTTGAATTTTATGACTCTTTGAAATCCTGTAGTTGGTACTCTCTGGTTGTTCAAGTTCCTTTAGTTCAAGTTGTGGAGAAACTACTTTATCCTCTTGTGATGGTTCAACTTTTTCTTCCCTCAAGTTCTCATTAGTTAATTCCAAGTCACTGGGAGACTCAGCACTGTACTTTGCAAAGCAGTTATCAATGTTTATTACAGTGACTGGTGACACATTGTTGTTTCTTCTTATTAATTCCTCATTTTTGGTGTCAACAATATTTTGATTGGCATCAGTGTTCAATTTGATTGGTTCTTCAGGTTCATCAGTAACAGAGCTCAGTATTGCCTTCTGTGGCTCATCGCAAGTGATAGATTTGAGTGCTGTGGACTTGACAGCTTCATGCTTCACTATGGGCTGGTTGCGGCACTTGATGGGCAGGTTGAGCCTGAGTTCATTGAGCTGGCGCGCGGCTGCGGACGAGGAGGCATGGTAGGCGTGCGTTAGGGAGGCCTTGACTTCACTGTGGAGGTGCTTCTCGCAGGCTTGTTTATCGTGACAGTACAGTTCGATCGTGTTTGACACAACATGATCAGGTACTCCGGGAAACTTCTGTTTGAGCTCATGAAACAATTGCATAAGCGATATATTGGTGCATGCGCACGGTGCAGGGCTCGCAGCGCTCTCAGAGGGGGCAGACATCGCCGCCCATCCTAGCGCAAGCCCACCGCTTCGCCGCGAATTCTCTCCTTACGGGAGCGCCACAGATCTTTTGCCACTCACCGGTGAAAACAATAAAACATTTTATTACCTAATTTGCACTGTAAATAACGTCTTGTCTATTTTGTGACGTCACAATCCCAAAAATCACGATTCTGGACAGTTACGTATACATACCCGAGTCTTCGCGTCAGTGACCATTCATGCTATGTTAATCCCGACGGCACACACATGACGAAAAAGAACACATACCGAGACAAGGCTGAATTTTTATATCTTTTGTTATCATACCAAAGCTTGATATTTTGTGAAATTGCAACATACGGGTGAGATGATGGTAAGCACAATTATTTTAACACAATACAACATATATGTTTTATGCCTTTTACAGTGAGACGAAAAACACCTAAGAAGTACAAAGGCAATAATTATTGCACCCAAAAATAAATTACGAAAATTGCACGACTTGTCAATCCGATTCTGCCATTTTGGCTATAGATAGACAAATGAAAGTATTTTTCTGTCTGCTGGCTGCATAGAGGAATAAGCTCTAAAGTTGACATAGCTGGATTTACCGCTCTGCCAAAGTAACAGCATATCAAGCAACACAAAACTGTCAAAATTTTCCAATCAACCTTGAACCTAATCGTTGAGAGATAAAGTTTGAAATCTATTAAAGAAAGAACATGTTATGAAATGGGCTTAAAATATGTTATTTCTTTTTGAACAGCTACCATGTGTGAAAGTTATTAAGGATGACCTTACAAACCAAAAAAAATATTAAAAACACCATTATTTAATAAATAAGCATTTAAATCCAGATATTTTTTGTATTGTAATAATAATATTATGTTTGCACACAGAAAAAGGGTTAAATATCATTTATTAAAGCAAATTATACACCTTATTGTTATTTAAAATATTTTAAAACAATTAATGGCTTTAAAATAAAACCAACGAATCTCCATGATATCTATGTATGGCATTGATTCCTTTGCCTCCTAATGGAATCTATGAAAACATAACCTGGACTGTCACAATTGTCAGTTCATGTCACTTTTACTCTTGTCAGTGTATTATTAAACTGCCGAGTGTTTATCAAAGTGTATAGTTTTAGTTTTGGATATGCAGATTTTTAGCTTTATTCTTCTAATACAGAGATAATCTCAAGATCCATATGTGTTGCATTGTACCGATATTGTTGTATAATTGGAATAGCAATCCAGCAATTAATGCAGCGAGGCATGATGGTGAGGATTACCAGGCTACGATAAATGGATGTATTCTATTCTATTTTTATTTAATGGCAAGCAGAGCCAAATGAGCCAATGGATGTATAAATTGCGTAGACAGAGTATCCTATAGACACCGGCACAGCGTGTCGCAAAAAGAGACAAAAAATAAATACGTCACGAATTTAGGGTTACCGGGTGAGGAAAAATTTACCCCACAATTTATGAGAATTGGAAATTAGTACGTAAGACAAAGCCTGAATATGCCAATGACATATCCGTTACCATCGGTACGCAAAGGCATGCGATGCGGAGAAGACATGCTGCCGAACTCAAATTAATTGCGATGAGGGCAGGAGTGACGATGGATGATGATGATGTGGTTCTAAATTACTGCCATTTCTGATGTGATAGTAGGTTCTGGGTTTGTGGGTAAATAATAGAACATGTTTATTTTTAATTAGCTTTTATTGATTTAACACATTATTGTCCTTTAAATAAAACAAGCTTCGTATGTTTCTAATTTTTTGCTTAGGTTCAAATCCTTTTGTTGCGTGATGTATACGCAGTTCAAAATAGTGCATGGCAATTGCCTTAATAAGTAAAACTTTGTGGTTTCCAATAAAAGGTTGACTTTCAAAATGATTATTTATGAATTCTTCTTTCTAATTAACTTATATTCTTCTTTTTAATTCTCAAAATATTTGCTGCCAATTTTTGATGACGGTTTTGGTGTCCAATCTGTTCGTCCTGTAGCTACAATCCAATTCTGACGTAAATTATCAGGTTCAGGGAAACTGCAAAAAGTCATTAAATATTTCAAATATTTAATTAATACTCACTGCAGAAGCCATCATATTATTATTTCCCATAATAGTGGGTAATAATTTATAGAAAAGTTGGCAACACCAACGTTTTTAGGTTAGAATTTATAATTGAATAATAATTGTTATTTTTGTGCTTTTTAAGGATGAATCGTACGTCTAGCGTACATTATACACAATATATGAACATAATAAAATGTTACTGAATGCCTAGAACCGATAAAGAGTGGCATACTTACGAATGAAAAGACAATCCTGGGATTTTCGTTCCACTATCACTTTTACACCCTTTAACGCTACACCACACCATTTTTTTGTATAAATGGTTGAAATAGTAAGTCTAAATTGTTCAAAACAAAATATAACATAAATTACTTAACATATAACACGTAAAAACTGTATTTTAAAGGTATACGATGGCTAGCTGCACGTCAGCTGTCAAACTTTGTTTAGCAAACTAGTGTGCTGACCTTGAAAAAACGTGGCACGCTCGATGAAACAAAAAATTTTATCGTTCTGTTTCATTTGTTTACACGACATCGGCATAAGTTGTTCTTTTTCTTGTGTGAATGCGACAAAACATATCAATTAGTCTATAGCATTCTCTGTCTACGATAAATTGTGTGCAAAATCCAAGTCCGTTGACATTTTGACACTTGATTGACGTTTACACTTATCACTATGACAATAATGACATCCAACTGAAAAGTGTTGCCAAATCAATAATTACTGTGGGTTGCAATTTATTTTTTAAACTATAATTATTTTAAACTTAGGAAGAGCTTTAAAAAAAAAACTCCTTAATTTATGTATTTTCATCAAAATATAATCTCTTGCGTGTTTACAGCAGCTTCGAATAAAAGCCGAGCCTCCATACGAAAACCTAACATGTCCTATTATACGGGCCATTTGACCATAGACGTAATGTATAACTAGTTTATTCGCCGACAGATGCCATTGGGTTTCGTTTTATGTTGCAAACGAATGTTCTCTAAAAATGTGTGTAAACAACAATATGCCACTTGAAATCTGCAAAACCATGGTGTTTCATATCACATGTAAATATCTGTCTTACATCAAGCTACTACAATCTGTCAAATTTATTTAATAGATTTTCAACTTTATCTCCGAAAAGACATTAGGTTCAAGGTTGATTAAGAAAATTTGTCAGTTTCAGGTAGCTTGATGTGTTTGCGTCTGTACTTATACTTGACAAATTTCACAAATAAATACATTCACATTATGATAAGTGACCAACGAAACTACATAGGTTAGTAATAACGGCAACATGTACGATAACGATTTTGTTTATTAACCGACTTCAAAAAAAAGGAGGAGGTTCTCAATTCGGCCGGTATATATATATATATATTTTTTTTTATGTATTTTTATACAACAAGCTACCACAATCTGTAAAATTTCTCTAATAGATTTTCAACTTTATCGCTAAACAGTAGGTTCAAGGCTGATTGCGAAATTTTACAGTTTCGGGTAGCTTGATGTGCTGGCGTCTGTACAAAAAAAATATATTTTACCTCACCTCCCTCAAAAAGTGGCAGAAAATGTTCGGCTATTCGCTCCTTGGTGTATCCGTAGCTTATTACTCTCTGGCTGGATGCCATTTAATTGCGAAACTAAATCCACCCATTTTTATTGCTAAACAATGGAATTAATAAGTACTAACTAGCCAAATTCATATCGCATCATGAACTCGTTATTATGGATAAGAACTAGTGAAAGGAGTTTGTTTCCTACCCAAAACTGAAAGGTGTTTTTTCTTTTAAAGTACACTAGCACACTGTTGCGCGCGACCTTCGTCCGCGTGAAATTGGTTGGAGTGTAGCCTTAGGGGCGCTATGGCGCGGGACTTAGAAAATTTTTCGTTTTTTTTTTCAAATTGGTACCATACGCTTATAGGCACCATGAGCCGTGCAGAAAACAAAAAAAAAAATTTAGGTCAAAAAAATTTTTGGGACAGAAAATTTTTCCTTACTTTTCACCTTGAGTACGTACGGTTAGGGGCAAACACTTAAAAATTTTTTCGGAAGTTGATGCCATACGCTTATAGGCACCATGAGCCGTGCAGAAAACAAATAAAAAACTTTTTTTGAAAAAATTTCTACTAGGAAATGTTTTCTATTCTATTCTATTTAAAGCCGACGTCGACTGTTCTGCCATGTCCAGTGAATTGGAAAAACAACTAGGTAATGTTTTGTTTGTCTGCCAAAATCATGACAGATGTCAGATTGTCAGTTGTCACTTGTCACTAACTATTCAATCAGATTATCAGACTAAAATTCGGGTTGTTTTGGTGCAATCAGATAATTAAATTAATCCAATAAAATGGTCGACGACCTAAGGAAATATCTTAACCATCTACTGGAGAAGTAAGTATTCTATTCAAAGTTTCATGAAAAATGATAAAATATGATTGAAACATTGTATGTCATTGTTTTTAGAGTGAACGGGCTCCACTGTATACTAATAACTGATCGTGATGGCGTGCCTTTAGTTAGGGCAGTCACGGAGAGGGCTCCACAGTTAGCCCTGAGGCCTAACTTCATATCCACATTCGGCATGGCTACGGATCAAGCAAGCAAACTCGGCCTAGGCAGGAACAAAACAATAATATCTATGTACTCTAGTTATCAGGTAAGTGCATACGCAATGACTTCTCAATCTAGATATAATGTTTATTTATCCGTGGGGGTCTATACAACGATCTTTAGGCTTCTTACTATAGCTCTACTGGCAAACTAGACTTCAGAACATAATTTCAAAGACAATGTGCCCATTCTACAATGATAAAACAACAAATTCTTAGCTATGTGTATATTATTAAAAGTTTAATCTTATTCTTTACTGCACACAAAATAAAAAAATATACATCCAAATTGGAATAATATAGCTTTTATGTACAATGGCAAGTTACAACAGACCTAATTTCGATTGCGAGATTTGCAGAAGAGGATATACTTATGTGCATTAAAATAAATTACATTCGCAACTATTTAATAGAATTAGAGGCTTGCGTTAGGCTGCAACGCGCCTGATGTGAAGTGATGATGCCGGCTAGGGTGGAGCACGCTTGCCTAGAAGAAACCAATTAACTGGAACTTTGAATAGATCCAATTAGTAAACTCCACAGACTGACTTTTCCCACTTGTAATCACCGGAGGGTTAGGTATAGGTGTGTCTAAATAGTACACCCACATTTCATTATTTCCTACCCTAAAATCAAGTAGTAAATCTACTGAAATGAAAGAGACTGCTGCAGTTAGATTTTGTATTTTAATATAAATTAACAAATTTTGACCTGTTTTGTTTCTTCTAATGTAAACCAACTATTTATGTTCTTTCTATTACAGGTAATACAAATGAACAAACTACCTTTAGTAGTCACATTTATAGGTAGCGACAACTGCAATACTGGCCACATATTATCTTTGGAAAGCCAAATAGAGCCATTCCTAAAGGATTTAGCAGCTGTTGTGGCTGATGCACCATAAGTTAGTCAGTTTTAACTTTGATTTAATCCTCTTTGTTATAAAACATGGTTTAACAATTGTAGTGGTTTAAGGGTTGTCTGTCTTTCAACAGCTGAATAATAATCTGCCAAATCTCGTGTGATTGGTTGACTGTATGTCTCATAACAACAAACAATCAAAACAAGGATTTTGTATAGATTTGCAAAAAAATATTATGTTGATTACTTTCTCAGAAGTTAAAACATGTTTTGTAATCAGGGCGAACATTATTTAAGTTTTCTTTATCTTTTTCTAATAAGAGTCATTAAAAATTGTTATATTATTTGATGATTTTTTAATTGAAATTCAAAAAATATTTATTTGTTAATGAAAGGTAATGTTGGAATAGTAAAATGCCTCTAACAAACATTCTAAATAACTTTATTCACTTTTATTAAAAGAGACATTTATTTACTTTTTATAAATAAACCCAGGTTAAAAAATATATTTATAGTATTATGTATTACTTAAGTAATTTGTATATACCTAAATATTAATACTTTTATATTATTACAATTAGCATTAAAAATAAGCAGAAATAAAAGCCAAATTTGTATTTCTATGCACATTTTATTTACACTTTTTGATCCATAAAACAATGCGTTTATTCATAGGCTGGTAATAATACGAAAGAAAATAATATTATCCCTGGCTACACAGCTAGACGTAGTAATGTAGTATAGTCCATGTTTTGCATTGGCAACTATAGACATTTTAGTATTTGTAGGGTATAACAACTTTACCACTGAGTTTATCAGACTTTTATAATATTCGAAATTAACAGAACATTCTTGATTAAGTCATACGTAATATTCTTAGCAAAAATGTTTATTTTCTGCATTACACTATGCTTGAGAAGTACACAACCTCTCTGAGCTTTTAAATTATGTTGAAGTAATAGTGTTGTAAGGATTTTTGACATTTGCATAACATTGTTTGGCTGACTTGGTAAAGATTTCTGAAATTAACAATTGTATTGAAAAAACAAGATGGCCGCGCGATAGTACCGATTAAGGCCGTGCGCCAAAAGTTCCAAGTGTATGATGATCACAGGTTGACGGGAGTGACGAGTGCCTTGCCGGTGAGTGCGTTGACCACGTTGTTGGCGGCGAGCACGGCCATGTCGCTGCGTGTGCGCACCGTGGCGCTGCCGATGTGCGGGAGAACGACTGTTCAAAGAGAAATCGAGTATTAGTCAGCCTCAGCCATAAGGTAATAAAAATAAGGTGCTCTTAAAAATTATGCATTAGTTTTTCCGGCAGATTAAATTGAAGGCGGGAAAATTACCTACACCTAATCTAGAGCTTCTATTCATAAGACTATGAAAAACATCATGTTATTATTTGTCGTCGATTGACCGCGGTCTGGTTATACACTACAAAACTTTAATATCATAAGGTTCTTCGGTTTTTCTTTTATCTTGTGTTTGAGATTTTTTATTCTAGTAGGTAACTGTATGGTCAGTGGGTTGTCTTGTCTTAGGGGCTTTTTAAAAGTCTTACTTACTTACGAATGCCTTTTTGTTATTATTGCATTGTTAGCATTTAAGCTCATTCAATAGTGTGGTGTTGCCTAGTGTGAGTGAATAACCCGTCCTTTTGGGTTTGCCGCAGTCGGGTAAAAAGGGCATACTAACATAAGTTGGGCAACGTGAGCAGTTTGTGGTCCTTGGGTAAGGGCTCCGGTGTGGTGACATCGAGGCCGGCGGCGTAGATCTGCTTGTTCTTCAAGGCATCGTACAAGGCTTCTTGGTCGACTAGGTCTGTGGAAGATTTAAGAAGACTTAGTCAAGTAGAGCTACCTAGATGGGGAGAGAAAATCTGTAAAATCGACTAAGTACTTAAGTGTGTGTGTAATGATCGTAGCACGTGACGTTCTGTAGTTTATGCCTGATGAAAAAGGCTTTAGCCCGTGAGCGTACTCGTTATTCAGAATAAAGACTTCAGCCACTGACTTCAGACACTGGACATAGATTTCCATCTCAGTCATGTGTCATAGCCCATGTTGTGTCTTCTGGTACGAAGTCAACAATCCAGAACATTACGGGCCCCGTCAGCTATCCATCCATTCTGCAGGCGATCCTTCCCGTCCTTGTGCCACTTTGGCCAATACAGCTTAACTAGTAGAAGTGACAAGATATACCTACTGCGTGTACCCGTCGTGCGAAACTACCTACATAACTACCTGCATTTCAATGAGGCCAGGACAGGAATGAGGACTTGCATTTAAATGCAAAAAACAACTGTTCAGATCACTGCGTATCTACTGGTCGGACGAAAATTGCGTCATCGACATGTGAAGTTAAACTGGTCATTTTCTGTTACCATTGTGACATAACCTGCGTCAACCCAGTGCTGGGCAAAGGCCTCTCCCCATGATTTCCAGTATTTTCGATCCAGGGCTAGTGTGGACCACTGGTCGTTGGTTTATTATAACTCGTCCCGTCATCTTCTACGAGATATGCCACGACGCGTTCTGGTCTCAGGGTCTTTACTCACCTCCACGTCCAACATTGATGACGATGGCGTTGCTCTTCATCTTCCCGAGGGTATCCTTGTTGATCAAGTGTTTAGTCTCGTTGGTTAGCGGCACAGCCAACACTATGAAGTCGCTTTGGGCCAACAGCTGGTCTTGGGTGACAAATTCGGCTCCTAAAGCTTTGGCTGAAGAGGACAGGGATTAGTTTTTAGAAAATCTAGGTTTTCGTGTATTCAAAGGTTATTTAGTACTGGTACTGAATTTGCTAAAAGTAAAATTATATCTAAGAGCACGTCCATTGCGTTTACTTAGCGTCTGTTAAGGCGTTATCTGATTAATGGACGCTTGTATAGGATTTCTTTAATGAGAATTTGTAATAGGTACGGCGTTATAGTTTGTTGTGCGTACTGCGTGTTTAAAGATGATAAGAGTCAATATTGCCTCTCGTGACGAGTAGTAGGTACCTAGTATACCTACGTTAAGTATCGCCATATCATATCTTGTTACATTATCGGCATATTGTGTTACATCGCAATGTCTTCTCAAATTAGAGGCACTGTCAATATCATTATTCTCCTGCCTAAATCCCAATTTATTTGAGGTCGGCTAGCATGTCTTCTTCCATAGGTACGTCTCTTCATGCACTGTCTATCGTTTTCTTTAAAAAATAATCAGCATTTTGTATGATTCATGTCTATAATAAAAAGGAAATCTTTGCCATACCTTCAGGCTTCTCCCTATGTCCGGAGTACACGAACTTCTCGACTTCGAAGCCTGCCAGCCGCTTGACTACTGCCTGTCCGATTCCTCCTAAGCCAACGATGCCCACAGTACTGCCGCGAATATCCTGGCCGAGCACCTTGTCGAAACCGATCTCCCATTCGCCCCTGTAATTGCAACAGTGATTAAATGTCACGCAAGAAGATCTTATGATGGAATTGGAAGTGAAACATAATTCCGTTACAGAACTAGTCAAATTGTGGCGAATCCTGCGAAAGCGAAGGCATCTTTTTCATCAGAAATGTGCAAAGATGTCCAGCGCGCACTACCCTAGAACTATAGCCTGATATTATTGAACATACTTCACTAGTTACGCACCCTCGAACATCTCTGGTGGAAACGTAGCCTTACCCTGGGATCAGTGCCGGCGTTAGGGGGGGGGGCGCGATGGGGCGACGGCCCAGGGCGACAAATTCTGGGGGGCCCCAAGGTCTGGAGTTGGAGTCTCTGGCAATTTTACTTGGGATCAGCAAAAAACTAACACTTGATATTGCTTCCCTCAAGTGGACGCCACAATATTTTCGCCCGGGGTGTCAGTGGCCTGCCACTGGCCACTGCCTGGGATCGATCCCAAGATCATTCCGATCTTTCGATAATCCGTTGCAGTTAGGTAGTAAAAACGTTTACCAATCGCAAAGATTCACACGAGCGTCTCTATCATCGTTTAGCTATCACAGATGCTATCGCGATTCAATCAACGTTGAGATTACTATTAGGTAACATCATAATCTTAGGCTGAACATTCAGCAAAGTGGTGTTATCGTCTCGCTCGCAACTCGGAAACTGCACCTTAGTACACTGCTAGACTAGGGTCCTATTTTCCACGATTGTAGTTTTATATGCTGTT
Organism: Eurois occulta; assembly: GCA_950022335.1. Lineage (NCBI taxonomy): Eukaryota > Metazoa > Arthropoda > Insecta > Lepidoptera > Noctuidae > Eurois > Eurois occulta. Next base: position 15,772,324 of record OX465495.1, on the reverse strand, counting down.
CCCTTATTTCATCAACACAAGTTTCCGTAAACCTCTCACACCGCCAACGAGAATGCGAATAAGTATCGACTATTGTCTCGTTCTGAGACGTACAAAAGATGGTCCCCTGTAAGAAAAGAGATACATTAATATCAATAGTTGCTTGCTGACTGTTTACATTTACACTGCCGCCGACGTTGAGTACTCTGTCAAAGAACACGTTTATAGTTGCTAACTCTACTCGCTTCTTGCTTATCAACAGCGGTGAGCCAGGTGCTGTCATGAGAGATATAATAGCAAACTATATTACTTGTGAACCTGCTCCAGGTTTTCAGTGAACCGCCTAGCAGTTCCCAGCATGAGAGCCACGGCAATTTCTGCCACCGCTGACGCCAACACAGCAGGCGTGTTGGAAAGCTTGATGCCTCTTGCTCTCAGTTCGTCTACGTTGCAGTGGTTGTAGCCAGCGGAGACCGTCGCCACCAGCTTCAGTTGTGGACCTGGAACATTATAATAGCAGGTCTGTATTCGCCGAAGAAGATGGGCTATACTATAGCTATAGGTGTCATGTAAATGATCGGTTAAAAAACGTAGGCTTGCCCCCTAAGCCTACGTTTTTTAACCGATCATTTATTTAGACTTGCGGCTGCAATTTCTTTGTAAAATTCTAATAAAAAAAACTACCCCAGCCTATTACGTTTCGTAATCAACGAGTAGGATTATTGTCGGTAAACTCTTGCCTTTCAATATTTGTTCTCTCGTAGATTTAAAAACGTCAAAGATTTAATGCTTTTCTATATCGGAGATAGGAATGCATCCAAAGTCCAGATAACCGCGGTCAAAAATAAAATTCGCCGACATTGAGAGATAGGTGGTTGGTGGTTCTATTGACAGCGCGAAAAAGATATGACAATTTTATAAAAGAAGCGATACTGGGTGTTACATATGCCTGAAAAGTGAGAGTTACGATCTACCAGTCAGGGTTGTATCCGGTTAAATGTTTATACGAGTTTGATGCCTTCTGTACATACCGTGTAGACGACAGGACACAAATTAAGTGTACTGTCGCTGGTGGATCAGCACCATATCTACACTCCAGGACGATACTGAAGGTGCCAAATTCTGGGCTGTCTCAATTTAGATTGCCATCATCACTAAGGTGAAGAACGTTTCAAGCGTCCGCGCTTTGTCTGAAAAGGTTAATTAAAATTAGGCGAGTGTCTAATTACCAGCCTTATCCAGCAGTTCCTTGGTAATAGGAAGGTTGGAGCTCCACACAAGGGCTGAACATCCTGGGATGAGCTTCAAGAGGTCCTCTTTAGCCAGAGTCCGGCCTTCCTCGCCGAAGTTCAGGTACTTCGATTGGAGGACTGTGAAACTGATAGCTTTATTAGTTTTATGGTAGAAAGAGGTGTAAGTACACCGAGTGTCCATACATTTTTGAGGAACTCATGACTGCCGCTGAGACTTTGATTGACGGGGGCACCTTTTGGGCCCGAGCAGTAAACTAATTTAAAAGTAGAGTTAGAAGGATACTAATGCTTGATTTATTCTTAGTTAGCTTTAGCCCGCGGCTTCGCACGCGTGCAGTTCGGAAATTATGACACGGGAACGTAGAAACTACCGGGATAAATAGTATCCTATATCCTAATCTCCATAGGCACGTATGTATTCGAATGCTAATTTAATCCAAATCGTTCAGCAGTTGAGGCCTTAGAAGGTAACGTAGACATACAGAGTTATTTTCGTATTTTTTTTAATAATATTGGTATGGGCTTGTCATTATTTATCCCATTGGTTATGAACTTTGGCCCCTGAAATCAGTGGTTTCTGTTTTAAAACTGTGAAAGGTTATCGATCATCGCAAATCGTTTAATTTTTCATTGACAATCATGATTAGGCACTTGGTTTGCTTACTGCCTTGACATATAGGTAGGTATAGGCTTACTACTTATAATATGATTAGAAAATGTATTTATTTAAAGTACTTATCTTGTTAATTACTGTAATGTAATATAGGGTAACACTTATGTTCTCGCCTAAGTTTTAGAAAATCTGAACAATGTTGAAGTCTTTTGAGTGGCATCAATTCATGAGTAATGAACTAATGATAGATAATAATTGTTTTTCTAATTTAGTTTCCTTGTAAAATTGAATTAACATGTTCCATGTGTTCTTTAAATATACAAGGATAAATAGATCATTATGGTCCAGTAGGTAGGTATATGTATACCAATTATATTAATTGCTAGTCTTATTTATGTAGATGCGAGTGAATAACTTGAAATGGCCTTGTCCAAAACTCATTAATAGGTCATTACCATTGCCAGCGAGCGCAAGCTATTTTTGAGCGACCATTGCAAGCAGAGAAGCATTTAACTGGCTTCAGAAAACTGTTTTATTACTAACCTATGTATTTTAAAATTTAGTGAATGTAACATAATGGCCCATTGCTCTGTTTAAAAGATGATAAACTACTTGATATTGTCGCGTTCAGTAATGTTTTGCTGATTATTTTCTTGTAAATAACCAATATAATTATGTATTAATTCTTAAAATTAGGGTATGTTATGATGTTATGTTATCAACGTGCATTTTGTGTTAAAATATAAATACTGGTACTTACTGTTCTTCTAAAACTTTCAGTCCACTGGCTGGAAAATCATTGGAAGACACTAAAACCTTAAGATTTTTCGTCATTGTGCTATGCGCAGCGCAACTTGCCGGTAACGCGACTCCAACTAACAGCACCACAGCTACATAATGTACAATCATTGTATATATAACTTAGTTTCAAAGATATCGTATCTCGAAATCAAAAGATAAATACGTATTGCTATGGAGCGGGCCGGAGAGGTTGTGTGACCGGCTGTATACACTCAAGGTCTTGGCTCCAGAAAAAAATGGAGCGGTTTGTCTACGATTGGCGGGAATATTGATTAGCTATGCTCCATGTTTATGTTTTGTTAAAGTTACGTGCGGCTGATAAACTCAACGGAACATAATTATATTTTGTTTATATTTAATCATAGTATGTATCTCAATAAATTCATAATATTATACCTACCTACTTTCATAGGCATGCTTTTGTAACATTTTCGGAAGAATATTGTCCCCATAACAAGTTGTCATAATTATACTAAATTTTCAGTTGTCCTTATCCTTACTGCTTACCCGTAGGAAATCTTGTGTTGAACTAAGTGTGCGTTGTTTGAAGAGAAAACAGAATAATTTGCCAGATCTTTATATTACTATACCTGCAGCAGCTGACAACTTCAAAACATTGCATTGCTGGCAATACCACAGATTACCACCTTAAATATGTCGGACAAAACTTAGCAAAAAGGTAACATTCATTAGAACCTTTGATCATTATTAATTAACATTAGATCATTTGTTGTAAAAGCTCAAGTTAGTTTTAATAGGCGAATAACCTTTTGCTCTTCGATTGTGACGATTATCGATTTGCCTTGGTTTATTAGCCAACATAGGTACAATTAGGTACCACCGCCTTTGCTTTGCAAATACAATGCTTTATAAATTACATGCTTTCAACTCATCTAACCAAACCATCTAGCCATTTCTATGGCACATCTGTGTTTCTCCACAGTTGTTCGTTTTCAGAGGTGTAATGAAGCACTCCATTGATAAGATACACCTCCAATTGATAGGCAAGTGCAGGTGGAAAATTCCTGCATAACGAATAATGCCAAATCTTAACAAAAATGGGAATTAGCACAACTGGCGAAATGTGGGTATAGGTAGGTACCTACTTTATGCCTGCCTTACCTTTTCAGGCGTGGCCTAATCTTGTCTTCGAGTTCTTGGACATGCCTCTTCCTTAAGATTACGATTACGATTTCCCCCATTATTTTTGAAGCAGTGGAGATAAAACAAATTCCTCCACTGTGTTTAGAGCAGTTATCAAGCGCATTGGGCCACTACTTACTGCTCAAACAAAAAAAAAAACAACAAGAAAAATATAATACGATTTTATTTAGATGTTATTCAACCTTAAACAATAATTATTCAACGTTTTAAGTAGGATAAATGCGATGCTAATGCATCCAATACAGTTTCGTAACTCGACAAGCCTGTCAGACTCAGTCCTCAGTGGATAAAAGTACTTTGGTATTTTTTACCTAGGTATGTGAAAGTAGGTAAACTTGGCATATCAACAGGGAAAAAGCATGGGCTTGCCTTGTAAGGCCAACAATATATTCTGAGCTGATATTGTCGCCATCTTGTGTCTTGTGTTGATTGTTGCACTGCCCAAATGAGGAACTATGTCTGAAAAAGAAACAAGTTGTTATTCAACATTGTTGAAATAAACTTTTTTTATTAAATACCTTATTGTACAGACGCGAGCACATCAAGCTTCCCGAAACTGTCAAATTTTCCCAGTCAACCTTGAACCTAAAACTTTGGCTATAAAGTTTAAAATCGATTAAAGAAAGGAGACAATTATATCACGTATAATCACGCGTATAATCTTCATATTACACCAGAAAAAAGTAACCATTTATTATAGTAATCAACGAAAGATTACATAGAAATCTAACCGGAATCTTGAAATCATAATAAATAAGTTATGTTAGTTTAATATTTCTTTGCGAGTCAAATTATTCCTGTTATGGTCAATGTATTGGCGGCGGCGACCTCTCGCGTCCGGCCCTGGTTCAAGCCATGGTCCGGGGCGAGAGGGAATGGGAAGCCGTCGCCTCCTTCTGCGAAGCAGTCATGCTAGCGAAGGAGGCGGCGGAACGTGAGAGGGAGAGAACCTCCTCACGTTCCAGCCGCCGCGGGAGAAGCACCGGGCGTCGGGGGCGCGGGCCTGTGGACGGCGAGTAATGGGCTAGCTCGCCGTCCGTCCGTCGTATGACGACGGGCTGGCCGTGTCGACGGCGCGTTCGTGTTCCACGCGCGCCTCAAAGAGTTGTCAGCAACGGGAGGGGCCCGCAAGGGCCGGTGCCTGCCAGGGCTGCGGGACTGTTCGAAAGAGATACCGCGGCCCTGGAACATAAAGGGCCAATGAAGGAACATGGGTGGTTTTTAGTCAGTAAGAGTCTGACACTCCCTTCCGCTCCGCCCAGGGCGGGGGGGGGGGGGTCATTTGATGATTTCCCACCCTCCAAAAAAAAAAAAAAAATGGTCAATGTTTTTTTACAGAAAATACTTACGTAAATAGGGGCGTTTTTTTACGTTTACAAAAAAAAAAGTACAGTACCCAGTGGTGACAATATCTGCTTTAATTATAATAGAAATAGTATAGAATATAAAAATAAACATTATTAAGCTGTGAACTTTTTTTAATGCTATTTTTAAAAGTTTTCGGTCAAATCGAGTAGATGTGGTTGAATACAATCATCGTGGCACGGAACGTAAATCCGCCTTTTCGTTGGCTGGCAGACAACTTCATTTGACGTTTGCGTTTACTATTTCTGTTTATTTTGATTTGCGTGAAAGGTTTTCTGCATATTTTCGCATTTATTATTTTTTTTTTCATAAAAATGGCATCTGCAAGTACAGCGCATACTCCACAAAGCAGTTGGGTTAAACTTTCCTTTATGGGCCGTCGATTTAAGGGTCGTGGTGGGGGGGGGGGAGGGGGGGGACAACCCCCATTTTCAACCCCACACTGCGGAAACCCATAGTTATGGAGATATTCATGGTTAAAGTTTTGAGGTTATGTTAGGTCAAAACACTAATTTCCATCAATTTGAACTCTAATTTCCAAAGATTTATGGGGTGGGAAGCGTGCTTAGCGTTTCCGTCAGCAGGTCGACGGATCCCCGCTGCGCGGGGCTCCTATTTCTGTCCTGCAGGGTTTACAGGAACCTAACTAACCGAACCTCGGGGTGCCCCTGACGTCGACCTGTCAAATCGCGTCGCGCGTTCCGTTCCAGTGTAAAAAAAATTCGTTATTTTGTATGTAAAAAAGTCAATCTAATTGCATAGTACAGCGCGTTTTTAGTGCACATTAATTACGTATCAAATTTACATTTGTTTTTTCAATTTAATTTTAATTTACTATGTGAAAATATAATTATATTTAAAGACATAATGTGATAAAATTGAAAGAAAGACACCTCCAACGTCAACGGAACGTAAAACGTCAAATTTGACATCTACTATAACAATATATCTGTCAAATTGGCGTGTTTTCTTTCAATTTATTGGAAAGTTTAAAAAATTATATCTCGTAAACCGTGAGTTTCCGCAACTTAGGAATTTGTAAAAAGCTTTCTGTTTATGAGTACTATCTACAAAAAAAAAAATGAACTTCCAACTCGACGGCCCATAAAGGAAAGTCTATCCACACTATAAGGAGGGTAGTGGAAAAAAATGGAGTGTGTTATGTTTCTTGACTTATTTTATTTCTTTTCAGTTACACCCACTTGATGCAGTTTGTGGAAATTGTCTTATATTATTAAGTGATAGTGTTCATACTGCTCATTTAGTTAGAAGATTTGGATATAGGAATATTTGCATTCCATGCGAGTCTACAATTTTAAAACCACACCAAACATAAGCTATGCTTGTTGACTCCGCGGAAAGGAATATTATTTAACAGTGGATACCATTGCACCAGGTAATAATGTATGCATATTAAAATAAACATAAAATAATAACAAGTTATATTTTCTATAAGGGTCCACTTGCCCTGGCGGCATCAGCCATCTCAGCCAGAAACGTTGAGTACCATTCAATTTGTATACTTTCAAACAGCATGGCCGTACTGCTAGCATTAAACAACCACACAGTCAACTCTGGGTTAATACACTAGTGTCATCAACGTCTGAATCAGGTTGGTAATTTCAACAATGTAACCATTCAATGGATAAAAGAACACAGCGAGTCCCGAGGCAACGATGCAGCGGACGAACTCGCTAGAAGGGTATCGAGCATGGCAGCAGTGGGACCCGAACCCATAGTGCCACTCCCTTTCGGGTACCTACACACACTGGTAAGGCAATGGACCAGTGAACAATACCACAAACTGTGGCTAAACCATGGTGAGTGCAGGCAGGCCAAGGATGCACTTCCTACTATCGACAACCGCTTCACAAAACGGGCGCTTCGGCTGACCAAACTAAAGCTGCGCACAGTTACAGCCGCCATCACTGAACACGGCTCTTTAAACAAACAACTTTTCTCCATAGGAGTCACAGACAGCCTGTGCCGAGCCTGCATGAAGGAAGATGAGACAGCAGCCCACGTGCTTCTGCACTGCCCAGAGGTTGCATCATACAGGGCAAAGTACTTCGGTAACCCAGGTACTCTCTGCGAAATTGTCAGCGACATCAAGGCGCTGCTGGCTTTTCTCGGGGAGCTGGGGTGGATCGAATAAATTTGAAACCACCTGCATCTTTTTTGGATGAAATCCTACTACTAATTGATGATGATGATTAAAAGCAATAAATATATTTTTGAAGTAAGTATATAATGTGTTTTTTCTTACTTGCCCAATATTTATCAGTGTATAATATTATACCTAAATAAATATATTTGATGATCTTCTAGTCATTGTGACTTTAATGGTGTTTGGGATGACCCTATGTTTACTTATCAATCAATAAATATTAAATAAAGTTCTACACTGTGTCTGTCAGTCCGTGATTTTCTTTGGAACTTCTTACTGAAAGTATTTTGATGCCAGACAGCATCTCTAAAAATAAACACTTAATTTTAGACCTGAAAACGCGATTAGTTTTCAGTTAATTGCTAAATTAGATTTTTAGTTTCTTTGAAATCAAAAAATAATTGAGTCATTGAGTCGACTAAATAGTGACGTCACTGAGAGCCATACAAAATGTAAGGGGAAATCGCGTTTTGACAGATCATAACAAGTATGTCAATTGATTGGTGTGTCAACTACCCGATTGTCACGATTAAATAAATTGATTCACGAGGAACGTTTCAATGTAAATGCTAGGAATGCCGCGCTGTTTGAAATGAATATTATAAATCCTCTCTCGTAAATCAGTCTATCAAATCGTGAAAATCGTATCAAAATCTTTCAAGTAGTAAGAACATGAGTGACTATTAATGTTATTGAACAGTGCACTGCTTTAACTTAAAATACCGGTGAAACCTATTCAATTTGACAATATTGCTCATTTTGAGGTTATTGTTAGATTTCACATTTTCATTTTCAAATTTCTCAATATTCCCGTTTGACAAAGCTTAGCTAATATTACCACTGTAATCTAGAGATTATAAGGAAGAAATCCATATACGTTTCATCATTATACGCAACAATTTATGTGGTGGGCCTATTCTCCAAAGAAAAAAATGGTCTCCTTTGACAGATTGTAGTAGCTTGATTTGCTGACGTCTGTACGTATTTTACTTGTGACACTCCGTCATTTTCAAAATCATAGTGATCTTTATTCTCGTTACAATAACCCTCCTTTTGGGCTTCGTCAGTGATAAAATAATCAAATCTGAAGCCAGCAACACCGTTAGCTTATTGCTGACTAATATTTATATAATATTTTTTTACATGCAATATGAACTTTATAACTAATTAACTGTTAATTCAATGCGGGAGAAGTCAAGGAAATTGAGCAAAGAATCTGCTCTTTGTATTGTGTATTAGGAATCTTGGTAGATAAGTCTCAAATAGTTAGACAACATAAAAAGGTTAACGTCAAAAGTTACATGATATTCCTCCAAAACTCCCGTCCTTCACAACTTCCTAGTGTTTTGGTTGGGGAGACCAAGTGGAACAAACAACCCAGCGACACATGTTTCTGTTTAGTCAGAAGAACCAGATTTTAAACGGTCCAAGGCCATGTTTTTACTTTACTCTTTACGCCAGGCTTCCCTTCAACATCTGAAAACTTACAGCAGTTGGGCAGCGAAACGAGCGGATGGTCTTTACTCAAGGGTTCCGGAGTGACCACGTCCAGTCCTGCCGCGAAGATCTGCTTCTCCACCAGTGCGGTGTACAGGGCGTCTTGGTCTATAATCTCTGAAAAACCAAACATAAGCCATTAATTAATTTAGAAGTGCGATTGCTGAGGAATTGGTTCAGGGTTCGATCGGGTCAGCAAAAGTAGAAAATTCACATCTGCACCTTTTCCTATATGGGTCGGTTTCTAGTCTAAACAGATGCCACTGGATACCAGTGTTTTACATGGAGCGACTACAAAGATCTACAAATGACAGTCGGGATCAATGGCTTAACGTGTCTTCCGAGGCACGTAGGAGTCTGGGTATGCAATGGATGGTCTACTAACCACGGACCGACTTCAAGCCTCGAATATCGACCCATGTGGCTGTTATTATTAAGCCAGGGTCCCCTTTTTCGTCTTCCTGATAATCAGTCAAGAGACAAAAACAACATAAACTATTCTCCTATCAAAACAACACCTGGTTATTTTCTTACCTCCCCTAGCAATATTGATCACTACAGCTGTGTTCTTCATAGTCTTGAGAGAGTCAGCGTTGATCAGATGTTTGGTTTCTTTCGTTAGAGGACACGCGAGGATGACGAAGTCACTCTCTTTCAGCAGTTGATCAATTGGCACTCGTTCTGCTCCTAGCGTCTTTGCTGTTATGGTAAATAAGGACTGTTTTATTTAAATGTAACAGATACACAGACGAGGGCCGACAATCTAGTTAGACTGACACGCAAAAATTGGATGCATGATGCGGGGGCCTTGGATCGGTTAAAGTGGTGTGCAATGGAGCAATGGAGGAGACCTCACTCAGCATTGAGTAGATACGGATTGAAGAAAACAACAACATTATTTATTTCAGGCTACAAATGCTCATACATATAGACCTTATAAACTAACATATATAGTAAATACAAAACTTGTATTAACAATAAGACTTAAAACTATGTTAGTAGCACTTCACTTCAGAAAAAGTGTATGCCTTCACACACGCCTATAGGTTGCCAAACAGGTACGCAGGGGCGAATAGGACCAAAACTCTCATTTCGCAATTTAAGCAAGGGTAAGTGGGGCTAGCCTGTTGTTTGGGAAAAGCCCGCCACACTATTCCCAAACCACTGCAACTCCTGAAAGCCAGAATCAACAGTGGCGACCGCCAACAAAGCGCCGACACAATGAAGCTCAAAGGAGTGACGGTGAAAAAATGTGTCTGTCTTGGATCGCAACGAAATGAATCGGAAAAGAATAGCGGAGGAGTAGGAAAGGGCGAGCCTTGTTGCCTTTGACTGAGCACAAACCTATGGTTGCTAATGAGAATTTCTTTCCGGAGCAGCCCAAAATTAGTTTAGTGAACGTGGTGATCGAACCCAGGACTGACCAACTTCATCACAATTGTCTGTTTAGAACATAGTTACGGTATTCGTCAGCAAATTTTGGACACTGCTCTAAAACAAACGTGATTATTTTGCAGTTTTTTATCAAACATTTTTATATCCCTAATATGTTCCGAATGACATCATTTTGGTTCTATCAAACGTTATCATTCTCGTAATGCTTGATATCGGGGGGCGTACTATCTAAGTCCGTCAACGAAGATACGGGCCCGTCCGAAAGTAGCTCGAAACTTCGAACCGTACCATAGGTACCTACTCCTTATTATTTTCAGATTTAAGAGTTTTGAAAACATCGGGCGTAAGGACAGCTGTCCAATCGTTTGAACATTCATGTTTGGTTCGACCCCATGACTACTTAAGATCTTATGTCTGTACGTGATACGGAGTCGGAAACGCTCGTAACTTTGGCCGAAATTACAGATTTCGTGCTTAGAGTGACCCCCTGAGCCGATAGAATCAATACAACCCAGTTGCTCCTAAATTTAGGCTTAGTGGGATGTTATCTGGTATTGTAGGGTATAATGTAGGGCTCTGATGGCCCTTGGTCATGGATCCCACACAGCGGGAGAAGGGTCATTAACCACTTTTCACCACAGCATTATAATGGATATGCTTATAACAGTAAACCAGACGGAGACAATTCATGATGATTTTCGTGTCAAACAAGAAAGCATCTCAATAATTTAGTCTAGGTTTGTAAGCATATACTTTTAAAATTTTGCAAAAATTAGTCTAATTAACTAGTTAATTCAATTGTTAACACAGAAGCGGGTCGGGCGTAACTCTGTTAACAAAGTATGATAAGTCTGACTGTATCTTATCAGCAAAACACAATGTAGAAACACATAATAACTATCAACCTCAATAGTGCGTAGTCATTATATTATGCTTAGTAAGTAGCCAAATCTCTGATGTATTTTACATAAAATTGATGGTAATGATAATATTTTTGGCCAACTACGTTATCAACTTATCATAGTTAGCATAGACATTTTACAACTACTTATCCCTTACGTGGCCACTTACTGAGCAAAAATAATTTGATAAGACATACTATCGATTCGAAAGAAGAAGAATATGTCTCTTGCCGACAGTAATCTTAATCTATTCCATACCCACCTTCAGGTTTGTCTGATCGTCCGCTGTACAAGAACCGGGCGACATCGAAACCCCTCAGTCTTCGGAGCACGGCCTGCCCAATTCCGCCGAAGCCGACGATGCCGACGGTACTGCCAGCGATGTCCTGTCCTACCATCCATTGGACACCGTACTTCCACTCGCCTCTGAAATGACGAGATGTATTTTTTTTTCATTTATAGCTGATAAACGTGGACACGTAGCAAAAAGTGTAAGTATAATAACGATCGTAGAAGGCAGCGTTCAGTAGTTTCTGCTGCCCCCATTGAACAAAGGAGTGGTTTAAGTATGAATGTGAAATCTCAGCGACAAGTGTAGATTTTTCTTATAAAGGTCATTTCACCCTTACGAGAGATTAAGCTGGAAGGTGCTGCAACGACAAGAGCGAATATTACAAGGAAAAGAAGAAGTTGCTCAAAGACGTCTGTCTGATTACTAGGTATTAGGTACTGAAAGACTAATGTTAGGTAACATCTTTTGCATATATTCATCTCTCTATAATAAATTGAGGTTAAAATAGAAATGACTTGCAGGTTATCAACATTCAAATACGTTTCCGTAGTTGGTAACAGGCTAATCAGTTGATTGATAGCAAGGACGAATTTATTGCATGAGGCCGCCAAATTGGCTCTAGGTATCTAACAAATTGTTTTAGTCTGCTGATAATCCATCTCCAATACCATGGACCTTCATGAGAACTAATGGCACTAATGGATCTCGTATTGGAAGATCACATCACCAAGCGGCTATCTGCAATAAATAAGCCGACCACCGAGCAGTCCACTGCTGGACATACATAGGCCTCCTCAATCGCACGCCATTTAACTCGATTCTCAGCAACTCTCATCCAGTTGCTACCAGCCACCCTGCGAAGATCTTCACTCCACCTCTGAGGATTTCCACCATTTGGTCGAGCGCCTGGTCAAAGTCATTTGTGGTTTCCACGGCCGTGAATCGGTTCTCCAGATCTGACTGGAACGCTTCAGACCCTAGCATGGTTTGGGGCATATTTGGACTGAGCCTAGACTTCATCAAACGGGTTCGCCCCAGCTTGATATATTCAGAGTGCCTCGAACAAGTCTGTGATCACCGCCAAAAGCGTCATCAGCTTATTACCCGACTGACCCAGACGGAGGGTGATGTTTTTCGTGCGTGCGTATGTATGTCCATTCCAATGACCTCGTAACTCCTAAACGGATGAACCGATTTGGATAAATTTTTTCGTCGTTAAAAAGTCATCGAGATAAAGTCAGACATTTTGGACTCACGCTTCCAATTCTCGTACTCCTTCCTTGAACCTCCTTGCAGCTGCGATCACTAGCCCCAGAGTGATATCTGCGACGGCATCATCCAGCACTTGTGGAGTGTTGCCCAGGAGTATACCACGTTTCTTCACCTCAGGAATGTCGATGTGGTCGGTGCCTGAAGACATTGTCGTTACCGCCTTTAGTTGAGGACCTTGAAGAAGAGAACTTTATGGATTAGATGGAACTGTCAGTTGAATTATTTAGCTGTACGGGTGGAAGGGTCTGGCTGCGGGTCTGTTCGAAAGAGATACCGCGGCCCTGGAACATAAAGGGCAAAAGAAGGAATATGGATGGTTTTTAGTCAGTAAAAGTCTGACACTCCCTTCCGCTCCGCCCAGAGCGGGAGGAGTAATATTTTGATGATTTCCCATCCAAAAAAAAAGGGTGGAAGGGTCGACATATTGAGTAGGTGTAGCTTAATTTGATTTTCACAAGTGAAAGTTCGAATTCGTGCCTAGTTGACGAATTTGTCATGCACCAAAATTATCTTCCTGTTGTAGAAAATGGAGAAAATATTTTTCCTTAAGATAAAATATTTAAAAAAACCTGCTGTTCCATATAAGCATGTCCAAATGGTGGGAAAAGCTGATTTAAAAATATAATAATTTGAAAAATCAAAAATTAAATTCCACTGCTGGTGGTTTACAATCATATAGGTACTGAATCCATGACAAAAGCTTATGTCACGTATTTCCCCGTGTATTCTATGAAATTATAACGCACCTGCCAAGTCCAATATTTCTCCAGTGAGTTTGTGTTTCGTGTTCCATATAATGGCATCATAACCACCGATGCTCTCCTTAATGTCTGGTAAACTCTGTGGCTCATGGTCCAGGTGCAATAACACTGTGGCTTCGACCCTGCAAATTATAGATATTATTGCCTAATGTTCAGTGTATAAGAAAATATCGTGAGGACACAAGCATCGCCTAGAATCTAGAAGGAAGGTTAAGTCCAGTGTCCAATCCAATCCTCACTGTGCCCGCAACGTGCATCATGCCATCATGTCCGAAGCTCTATCTCGTAGAGGGCCTGAGCGCCTGTCACCAAAGTAAAAATATACAGATTCCAACACTGGGAACTTGTTTCTATAAAAAATAGAGGGATATTAAAACAGATTTTTATTTACTCACTTGTCTTTTAGTAACTCTAAACCAACGGCTGGGAAACTACTGTGAATAACAAGAACCTTTTCCAGCGACATCTTTCGGATAATTGAACACAACAAATTAAATAATATTAATGGTCACTTTATTCCGCCAACTTATGCCTCCGATAGATGAGTAGATTATCAGTATGTCTTCAGGTTTGTTATTATAATACAATGTGGCTTTGTTTTAAAAATTAGCTCTTTATAGTAAATTATCTTGTTGTATTATCGATATCAGATAAAATAAATTACGACATTATATTATATTGTTACGTCATAAATTATATAAAAGATAAACAACACACCCTAGACTTGTATCTACGAGTAATGAATGATGAATGATAGGTAATAATTAAAACGTTGAAGTTTTGTGTCGTCAGTTTGTAACCTTGACTGTATTGAAAGCGCCATCTAGTGTTGACTAGTAAGATTTTGATTATAGGAAAATAGTAGTGTTGTTTACCTGCTTAAATCATTAGTTACTCACTTGTTTTTTAATAATTTCAAACCGGCGACTGGAAAACTATTGTTGGCAATAAAAACTCTGTGTAGCGACATCTTATAACTAGCGACAATTTTGATGAATGCAAATAAATCACAAAAATACTACGATTTGAATACTAGCCAACACTGACTGCACAGAACATATTATTATATACTCTAGCGAGACTGACTGACAGTAATCATTGTGTAACACAACAAACAATTGTGACGTAACATTTGCCAAAGCGCCATCTAGTGTCGAGTAGCCGAAGTTTGGTGGCACAGCCGTCTTCTAATAGAACTAATAGATAGCACTAGTTGTGTTATGTAACAGTAATAATTGAAAAATGTTATTTGATTTATTTATTTATCTAAGTACACACAAAAGACTTAACGGGTCATAGCATTAAGATAGAAGAGCACAAAGGTACTGCTTATTTCATAAGAAATTTCTTACAGCAGACCTGCGAGAGGAAAGTTGGATTAGGATTAATATAGTCACTATGTAGAAAAGATAAATGTGACAAAAAAGGAACATTTTAATTAGAACTTAAAACAAAAACAATTATATATATAAAAAATACAATAATATACGTATAAATAAACATACGTACAAATTTATCGTAAAAGTTAAACCTATAAATACAGAATATTACAGTACCTATACAGGACAAAACTGGGACAAAATAAAGTTTTACAGTTTCGAATGTTTAATACATGATGTGTCAATATCATGTATTTTTTTATTAAGCATTTTATGCATAATTATTAAGTACCGACTTCCCCAAAGATGCGAGTGAAATCGTTTCCAGCAGGTATTATACATTCACCGCCATGAAGTCGGTTGGCCAATCATGTTGGGGTTGGCTCTCAGTCTGACCAGATGCAGCCAGCTAAGGTTGGGTACCTTACTCAAAATTAAAAAAAAAACAGAATTTGTACAAAACATCCCGACATTTTACTTTTTTATCTTTCTTTTTTCTGTACCTACTTACTTAAGTATAGTTAGGTACTGGCTACTCAGTGATCTCTTTTTATTTTCTAAATTATCCTTTCAAATAGAAAAATTCCGACAAATGCCAAAGCTGCCCTAAAGCTGTAGCATTACAATTTTAGATTTTTTTATCCAAATCAATGTCTTTATTAAATATACGTAGATATCATTAAGCTATCGTTGATGGTGATAAAACTGAACAAAAATATAGGTACTTATGGAGCTTCAAAATATCAGGCACTTACTATTCATAATCCACCATCCATGTAAGGATTTGGAACTATTATAAATTCATGTAAGTAGTAAAACTACATTTTATTTTATTGAAAAAATGTTCCATACTTGTAAAAGAGTTATAATGTAAAGCTGTAAACATCACTTAATTACTACAATACACGATCTGCCACTAGTAGTGGCTACTAAAGATGGGCGGCCATAATTCGACGATACATTTACAATATTTTCAGAGAGTCGTTTTAATAAAACTATCTAGGGACGTTTTATACGGGACCGCGCTGTTAGAATTATTATTGCGTTCGACAACTTGGAAGTATTCTGACATGTGTGGTATTGTGATAGCAGATGTACAGACTACGAAGCTGGCAGGCTGACAACAGGCGGCATATTATTTGTACTTACAGATACAAAACACGCCATTGTCCCATCGTAAACTCCATGTAACTGCTCTTTATCTCACCCACTAGATGGTAAATGTTAGCTTCTTATTTGGGATAAATAGTTGGTAGTTAGCAGAATTAACGCTTATGGACGCTGTAAAAGACAAAGTATGAAGATTTAATAGAGTTCCATTCTTTGTTAATAGCCAACAAATAAGTAAAGGTGTTTGGATCGCTTACGCTGTTTGCATTTTACAGTGTAGGCTAGTCAACAAGTTCAAAAACGTGTTAATTCTTGATAAAGCTCCTAAAAATATGAGCGGCTCATTTGATTCGGCATGACGTCTAGAAAAATGCATCGAAAGTATGTAAATTCCTTAAATATTAATAGTTTTTTGAGTTATTAACGAAAAACTATATGCCATCTTTTTTCATCTTAATTTGTTAATAACAATTGCAATTGTTTATGTGCTAATACATACTTTCGATATATTTTTCTAGACATCATTCCGAATCGAATGAGCCATCGCTCATATTTTTAGGACCTTTATCAAGAATTAACACGTTTTTGAACTTGTTGACTAGCCTAGTGTACGCGAAGCCTAATATAAAGAGTCATTTTTAGAAAAGGTTCTATCGTGATCATTACTCTTCGCTCCTTTTTGTTTTTGGTGTGCAATAGAAAGGGATAGTATGCACAGATGCATTTTGTGTTAGTAGTCCTAAAGGTGCTAGTCGTAGAGGACGATATTTATTACGGCTAAGATAGCTTTAAGTCGATAAAGTTTAGCTTCTTGCCTAGTAACACGATTCCGGAGGTCTTAAATATCTGGAACAATATAAAGAGTTGAAAGTTGAAAGTTTTCAGCATTAATTACAACAGCCTATACCTACTATAAAATATTGCATCGTAATTAATGCTGAAGACTGTTGTATATGGGTAGACTATTCGAATACAATCGTGTACTGCCTCATTGCCTTAATATGGCCGCCAAACCTGAATTAAATGTAGCAGGACAAACTATGTCGTCGATTTCTGAAACCTTGTTTCATTGTGATTAGTTTTCAAGACTCTTAAATTTTTTGTCTTTCAATGACGATCTCCGAAATAGTATGAAAGCACTTTTATTTTCAGAAACTTAAAAACAATAATCCTGGTCACATCATTGACACTGACATACTCCACAAACTCTATTCTTTTTCAGTGTTCCTTATTTAAAATAGGGAGTCAAACAGCTGAGCATCGACAACCTAGAATTTAAGATGTTATTGGGTCAACTTCAAACTTGCGTTGTCAAGTTAAAAGATGGATCGCGGTACTGTCCTATAAGTATAGTTTGGCAAATGAATATTAGTTTTAGGTCAAGGCTGCTATTTTTTGGTTATTGGCTGGAGACAGTTCTGGTAGATGTTATGAGTTAGGTACCAATGACATTTAAAAAGCCCCTTTGAATGCCACGTTAGTTACCAAACCTTCAGACTATAAACTTGTGCCTGAAGAAGCTAAACAAAAAATATTTGTAAGTAACTAATAAGTTACATACTCAATGGAAAGGACCATTTAATATTTTAAATGATTTAGGTGTTGTAGAAATATAAAAAAATAATAAAACCTATTTAATCCATATAAATAGAACCAAATCATTGGTAACTTAAGCTGTACGGGGTGGGAGGGACACCGACGCGAAAACTGAAAAAAAAAAAAAAAACTAGCACTCCGGGAGTGCCGGCAGAAGTGAAAACTTGATTATTAACGTTGAGCATGTTTGATATTTTGGAATGGTTAGGGAATAATTTTGCACCAATTGCTTTATCAGTATAAAAGTACTATCATTTATGGAAGTGCCCTTAGACTGCCTTAGTACGGGAACCAGTGTCGCCAAACTCATACACTTGCAAATTAAAATGAACATTCCAATACACAGAAAACGATAAAACATAGCAATGATGCAACTGTAATATTTTATTTATAAACAAATTACTGTCCTTGAAAAAGCACTAACTTATTATGTATAATTCTTATTTTCGATTGTGGTTCAAAACATTGTTTGGTACTATGGTGAATACGGGTTTCGAAGTAATGCATTGCGATTGATTTAATGAGGAGAGTTCTGTGATTCCCTATAAAAGGCTGACTGTCGAAATGGTCATTAATAAATATATTAATATTGGTACGTGTGCATTCCTTGTAACACGATAATATAAGTGTTGACATCACATTTTTCTCATTAAAAAATGAATTTCCTTTATGTGAACGCGCTCGAAATATCTTTTCTGCCAATTCACAGACTTTATTTAAGTCAGTAGAAGGATAAATAAGGCCTCCTTTGTCTCTTCTAGCAATGATTCCGTGATTTTTTTTTTTAATTTATTCATGACCATGGATACATGTCCTTCAGTCGTAATGATTCCGTGATACTTATCTGTGATCAAAGCCAAAAGACAATCCTCACATTTAATAACTTTCCTCAACTTTCTTGCAATAAAACCAGCAATATAGGTTATTATTTCTTTAGAATAAAGAGTAAGCCTAGAAGGATCTGTTAAATAATCATGATCTAGGTTGATCATAGGATCACATCCTAAAGATTCATGCGGTAGCAGCAATCCACAAGTTTCTTATTTCGGGTTTATTCGGAAATCTGAAAATTTAATAAGATTTTTTATTATCTTTCATTTTTTGCGTCAGGTGAGTGCAGTTATACGAATTAAAATCGTATAATACGTGTGTTACTAACATAGATTTTAAGTAGTGCGTATTACTAATATCATATGAATCAAGATCGGAAGAGTATTTTTTTATAGACATTGCATTATTCGGTATTACCCATATTAAAGGGTAAATTCCCCGTCAAAAAGTGGCAACACTGAATTTTGAGGTAAGATAATAAAATTATTGCAAAAATCACGATTATACGAGATTTATCCATTAAACGAATTAGTTGGTACATTACTGCGACAATTTTATGAGAAATAATAGGACACAAAGCGATTGAATACTTAAAAAGATCTAATACTTACGAGTGAAAGGACAGTCCAGCAATCTTCATCAAACTATCACTTTTACAGTTTATTACACTGCACCTTACCATTTTGCACAGTTGCACAAATGTACTGTTGTCGAATTAAGCTCGAAAAGATCATATAATGTGTATAATTTCGATGCAATTGTTAATAAACAAATTGGATGTCAATCTGGCACCGCCACAAACGTCAAACTTGTTGTGCACTGACAATGATGTGCTCAGCCGACACGCGATAAGGGACAGAAATATTTATACTCTGTCTCTTTTCTTTGCTAGTGACGTTTATATGTTCTTCTTTTTCTTGTGCGAATGCAAAGGAAGATATCCAGCAGTCTATAGAATACTCTGTCTACGGTTTTTTCTATTCCGTGTTTATCCCTAAAGCATTAGGTTCAAAGTTGATTGGAAACATTTAAAAATTTCTTTAAATGATTTTAAACCATAAAATGTTGAAGGTTAAGTTCAAAATCGTCTACTCTCCATCCGTCTTACGCTTTTTCCAAATTTCTTTAAATGATTTTAAACCATAAAATGTTGAAGGTTAAGTTCAAAATCGTCTACTCTCCATCCGTCTTACGCTTTTTCCAAATTTCTTTAAATAATTTTAAACCATAAAATGTTGAAGGTTAAGTTCAAAATCGTCTACTCTCCATCCGTCTTACGCTTTGTCACGTGTCCTGACGCGAGTGTCCTGACGCGAGTTTAAGATTTTATACCCATTACAGAACAATTTTTTTAAAGTGCTCAACGCCGCTAAAGAAGTTTTCACTTCAAAAACAGCTGTTGCACACATTTTGACCGTGTAGGTATTGCACTTTTGTAGGAAACAAATGATTTTTTTGTTAATAACCGATGAAAAATTTCAATGCAGAGGGGCTCAGAATGATGTACTGACTACGTGGTAACCGTTTTCGCGTCGGTGTCCCTTCCACCCCGTGTAATTAAGTTATTTTTCTGTCTCACCCCCGAGGTGAGGTGTAGTAAGTACTAAGGTAAAGGGCCTAGTAACCGTGAAGTTTTGAACTTCACTGACTTTGCAGGTCTGCTATGCTAAAACTAGAAGACTTACAAAAAAAATAATTACATGACTAGAGAGATAATTTAAACTAGTTTTAGTGTATTATTCTTTTTTTTTATTAGTCTATATTTTCTTTAACAATAATACAAAAAAATAAAACAAAGGGCTAATTGTACCAGTACCCGGTAGATTTGTACTAGTAAACGTTAAATTGTCCCTGAATCCGGTAATTTTCACCGCGAATTTGAACTCTATTGCTTTACGTTAAAGTTCACAGAAATGCTATATTTCTGTGAACTGTGTAAAATAAATAAAAAACGACTTATCCAAAGAAGAGACATTTTTTGTTCTCCTAAGCGCATGCTTGGAGAGAGGCCAGTTCTCGCTTCGTTGGAAGACGGGGAAGCTGGTCCTCATTCGGAAGCCGGGGCGCCCTGCGAACTCTCCGTCCGCATACTGGCCCATTGTGTACCTCGACGAGGTGAGCAAGCTCTTTGAAATAGTCATTGCAAACCGCCTCGCTGGGCACCTTGCGGGGATGGGGCTGGATCTTGCGAACCACCAGTTTGGTTTCCGCAAGGGGCGCTCGACGGTGGACGCCATCATGCGCGTGAGAGCCCTCACGACGCCGACGGGGGATGCGGTGTCCCGGGGTGGGGTCGTCTTGGCGGTGTCTCTTGACATTGCCAACGCCTTCAACACCATGCCCTGGAGCTGCATTAGGGAGGCACTCCTGACGAAACGCTGATGCTGGCACAAGGGAGGTTGCACGAGGTGGCGGCCGAAATTATGACACGCGGGGTTGCGATAGTCATAAAAAGAATCCGGCAATTGGGTCTCGAGGTGGCATTGCACAAGTCCGAGGCCATGTGCTTACATGGACCTTGGAATGCGCCACCGTCATGATCCATGCTGACGGTAGGAGGGGTTCCCATCGGCGTCGAGTCGACGTTGAAGTACCTTGGACTCGTCCTCGACAGCCGGTGGAACTTCGTGGAGCATTTCCGACGTTTGGCTCCCAAAGTGGAACGGGCCGGGGTTGTCTTCAAGCGGCTCTTGCCCAACCTCCAAACTCCTCCTGCCGGAGGCTCTACGCGGGTGTCGTGCGGTCCATGGCCCTTTACGGGGCCCCGGTGCGGGCGCGATCCTTGAGGCGGCGAGCCGACCACTACCTGAACGTGCCCCAAAAGGTGGTAGCCGTAAGGCTGTACGATCTCCAACGAGGCGGCGAGCCTCCTTGCCGGATTGCCACCATGGGATCTGGAGGCGATAGTCCTCGCGCGCCTGCACGAGGGGCGCGCGGAGGCACTACGTCGCAGGGAAACTCAGCTGCCGCGGCAAATTGTCGCTCAGCGGACAGACCTCCGGCGCTACGTATCTCATGGCGACATGGAGAGAGCGACTGTCGCAACCCTGTGCAGGGCACGCCACAATAATGGCGGTAAGTTCCCTCTTTGAGGAGTGGCTAGAGAGGCGCCACGACGCCCTCACATTCCGCCTGACGCAGGTCTTCACCGGACACGGTTGTTTCGGGAGGTACCGGCACCGAATCGGGCGGGAGGAAACGCCCGGGTGTTATTATTGTGAGGATCGCCCGGAGAACACGGTGGAGCACACCGTGAAGGTCTGCTCCGCTTGGGCGGAGCACCGCCGTGTCCTCGTAGCGGCGATTGGCGGCTCGCGTCCGGCCCTGGTTCAAGCCATGGTCCCGGGCGAGGGAATGGGAAGCCGTCACCTCCTTCTGCTAAGCAGTCATGCTAACGAAGGAGGTAGCAGAACGTGAGAGGTAGATAACCTCACGTCCCAGTCGCCGCGGGAGACGCCCCGGGCGTCGGGGGCCACATGGTGGCTCTCGACCACCGTAGGGGCGGGCCTGTGGGCGGTGAGGAATGGGCTAGCTCGCCGTCCGTCCGTCTTATGACGACAGGCCGTGTCGTCGGCGCGTTCGTGTTCCACGCGCGCCTCAAAGAGATGTTAGCAAACAGGACGGGCCTGCAAGGACCGATGCCTGCCAGGGCTGCGGGACTGTTCGAAAGAGTTACCGCAACCCTGGAACACAAAGGGCAAAAGAAAGAACATGGATGGGTTTTAGTCAGTAAAAGTCTGACACTCTCTTCCGCTCCGCCCAGAGCGGGAGGAGTCATTTGATGATTTCCCATCCCAAAAAAAAGAACAACGAAAAAAATTAGTCGGGTATCCACAGAGCGAGTCATGTAAGTTTACCTGTCTGAACTTTGCTTCTTCAAAGTACTGCTTGGTTATCAATATCCATACTAAAAAAGCAGCGCGCCACACGATGCGCATCGAAAAACCTGGTTTCAGAACAGCAGAGCAGTAACGCGAAACATGCAAAAATTTGAAAATCATAAAAAAATACTAAAGAGGAAATCGAATCCAAGTGATTACAACACAAACAAGGAGCATAGAAACTACATTCTATTGATTCGAAAGAAAAGAGGACTTAACACAAGGCAATAAGGACGCTGTCGGGTTTAAATGCAACTGTTATTTGAAGTCCCAATATCAGGCAAAAATGTATTCTACAGTTTTAAAGGAAAATAACACTCCTTTTTTTGGGCAGTCGTGTAATGAGACGTATTTCAAGGCAATAAGTACACAATAACGGGTTTCGGTACAACGTGTATTACCGGGTTGATCGTGTACCAATATCCGGTAAAAAAAATACGATTTTAACGGGTACTAGGTCAAGTAGGGGTTTGTTAGTACCAGTAGATGTGAACGGCAAAAATATTTATTTCCCAATTAGATTCACCTCGATTTATAAGTTATATCGCAAAATAATATACTTAAATATCTTAGAAAATTAACACTCTTACTTTAATGTTATCCGTCGCAGTATGGCTAGCTCACAATGATGCCATTACAATTGTACAAAATATTACCGAGAAGGTATTGCCCTTCACAAACTTTAATTTTTTATTGGTAGAAAAGTGCAATAATAAAAAAACTGACTTGTTAACGGGTACTGGTACACTAACGGGAATACGTACTTTTACCTTACCTATAGTATAATATCTATGACCCTATTATATCCATATAAATATATATGTGTCTTCTATTAATACAAAACACATTTTGCACTCTTTTCTATTACGCAACATCCCCACATTCGTAAATGTACATAAAGGAGCCAGAAGCCAAATAAAATCTTATTTTCTGACTTAAGGAAAACTAAAAGAAAAACTTGCAAAATAAAGTAAACAAATGAACATCTGGCATCGAGCTCAACCTAACAATACAATACGATAAAATTGGAAATGCTTTTCCATGCCTACACCCAAAATGTGAACTGTCAACTCCTTCCTTTCTTCGAATTGCTTTCAATATAACCCGACCAGTTTTAAGAGGCAATTAGATTCGGTGAATGGTAATGCAGATGAGGTAGTTTTAATTTGGCAGTGTTATACGAGGGTTGAGGTTCTATCGACCGTTATTGGCGCCAAACTGTCGGCGATGGCTTGAGGAAACGCTATAGGGTATTTCCTATACTTCTTGTAGTTTCTGTGCAGATTTATGTTTGGCAATAAGTAAAAATAGGTAGGACGGATTTGTCAGGAGACAATCTGTTTCTGGTTCTTTGCTGTGCGATGTCTGTCAAAAATGATTGGAAATTAGTAAGTAATTGCTATTCCTACTCCGCCAATGAATGCTGGAAGCACTCATCATCATCTGCCTATCCCAACTATGTTGGGGTCGGCTTCCAGTCTAACTGGATGCAGCTGAATACCCAGTATTTCAATCCAGTGAGTACTGGGTAATACGATACCCCTTGGTAAGACTGGTTGTCAGAAACTCGGTATGTAATGGGTGATCACCTATCCTCAAACCAACCTAGGTAAGCACGGCTTAACCTAAAGATCGACCCGAGCGGCTGTTATTATTTAGCCACGAGCTCCTCGAGTGTGTGTGCGAGCTCGACTGTGCTGGAAGCACTAAGAGGAAGAAAGAGAAAGATAATGGAACTATTATAATCATAATTTGACTGCCTCGTGGGTCTAATGGTTGCAAGCACGCACGACTGCTGAGCATGAGGTCCTGAGTTCGATTCTCGGGTCGAGCAAATTGTTATTGGGTTTTTCCATCAGGAATTTCTCAGTAGCAGCCACGGAGTCTGGATTTGCGCCTGGTTGATGGTAATAGGCTCTCCCCTATTACACCCATGTAATAGGTGCGCCTATTATACAATACGTATACTTAAACATAAAACTGGCGAAATGTGGGTGTACTGTACTGTACTACTAGGTATACTAAATGGTATGGTACTAATGGTATGGTAATGGTATGGTGGTGGTGGTATGGTATATTTTCGAAATCAAGAAGTTATTTTTTAGATATTTATTGTACCTATCACAATGTTTCCTATTTAACCCAAAGGTTGACTGGTAGAGAATGCCTTGTGGCATTAAGTCCGCCTATGTACCAATATTGTACATGAAGTTTAAATAAATAAATAAATATACTTCTGCCTAACCCTTCGGGGATTACAGGCGTGATGTTATATTATGTTAATTTGACAACCCAACAAAGCCCACAAGTGTACCCACGAAAGATTTAAAATATGTAAGTAGATGCTTCCTAAATCATCGTAAGAAACCAATCTATAAATCAATCATCTTACTGACAGTGACGTCACAACCTTAAGCCACGATGACAACAAACGCAATTTCCGTTTTCCGAACAATTCCCGCGATCACCTGTCGCGTCTCCGCAAGGTGGTTGGCGCGGTGCGGCGCGTGCTTTCGCGACCCCTGGCCCTAAACAATGGCACCTGTGCCGTATCAGGTGTTAGAACTTGTTACCGTTCTTGAACGCCTGGTACTTTCGTTTTTCTACGCGTTTTAAAAATAGGATTTTTATTTTAGTTTTAGATCTAGAATCTTCAGGGACGCATGCGGGTTTTTTCCCTTTATATGACGTTATAGACAAATGGACATTGGACGAATTCCTGAATGACAATTTTTAATTATCCCAAATTGTAAAATTTATATTTAATTTATATACCTGTAATCTAAAATTGTGACCCTAACTCTCTATTGTAAATCTAACATTGACTGTACAAATTATTCCATAAGTGACATTTAAATTTTTGACATACTAATTTAGCTTTTGCATAATAAATATATCCTTTTTCTTTTCTTGCCACAATTCGCATGCTACCATATTTGTACGCCTCTTGGCATAACATAGCGCCCTAAGAACTGTAAAGAACTATATTTACTACCTATGTTACACAAATAAAATGATTTGATTTGATTTGATTTGATTTGGTTATTTTTTTAATTATTTGCTTTTTTTTTTCAATACATTATATGGATAAAACTAATTATTATTATAGTCGTTGTAACGTTGACATATCCATAAGTTAAAAAAAATATCGACTTCCAAAAAAAACACAAAAAAAGTTTATCTAGAAGTTATTAGCACATCATCCACATAAACGAAGAAGAAAAAATGCATATTATAGAGGATAATTCATAAAGTACCAGAGTAAAGTTAATATAATTAATATAGGACCGCCGTGCAAACTTCCTCTACCTTAATGAAAGAATCAATTAAATCAGATCAGTAATCACGGTGTACATGAAAAGAAAGATGCTGGCTGAATACATAACCACTTCTTTTATTAGAAGTCGGATAATAAATGTCAAAAAACGGAATCATGTAAAAACGTGCTAATGCTTATTGACAAAATGGTTCGCTGCCAAATTGGCCAAGTTACTTACGATAATTATGGCACAGGAAAATTAATGAATACAGCCTAATTTAAGGTTTGCACATCTGCTCCTCAATAATACTTCCCAAAAGTAATTATTTATAGTTAACACGTCAATGAATAGTTTCCAAAGAAACAGAAATGTTGACGTTTCACCAAATAAAACTGTAGACAAATAGTCATAGGGGGAAAGGTCGCGAATCGTTCTGCCAACTTATATTTTACTGTTCGACAGCTGGAGCATAAACTTTAAACCTCTGAATATAGGGTTTAAAATAAAACTCCATAATTTTAACTAAAAGAAAAACATAGTTTAACTAATGACACAAAATATTTAAGTAAAAATTTACAGTTAACTATTTAGTAAAAATAGTAAGAAATGTCATTTTCAAATTTCAACTTTATACCATAGATATTGAATCTGGAATTCCGGGATGGAGTTGTTTATTTTTTCTTTGTCAATTTTTGAGGCAAAGGGAACCCACATGTGCAGCCTGCTGTAAGTCGTTAGTTTTATTTTTTATTGTTAGCTTCTTGGCAGACACAAATTCGTGTCAACACAAATTGACACAGATGTTCCAGTAAATTATTATGAATTTGAGGAAAAAACTTTTGAAGGCAGCCTGAGAATTTATTGTACATTACTACCGTATGTTTAATTTCTATTGCAGGTTCAGAAAAAGGGAGCATTTTAGATTCCACTCGTTTTATTACTATCGTTTTATTTGGTCATCAACAAATTAAGAATATCAAAGAGGTATTTTTATGAGCTTTACGTGACAGTGTTTTGGCTACGCCTGTAAAAAGTAAAAGTCGACGTTTGTTTGAGTAGTAATTAATGTAATTAGTTGTAATTAACTCTCCAGGGGCGACCTTGGAAGATACCTGAATACGGTGGGCAGTTCTTATAAATATTCACAAAATTGTGTCTTGCAATATAAAACAGCCTCTTAACAGAGTATTGAAGATACGCGATTATGCCTTGGCAGGTGAATGGTAGACTCCAGACTGGTGCTGTCACTGAACAGTACCACCTGACGAGATAAAGAGACCTTGTAAACCAAAAGCTGACTATCAGGGTCAACCACTGAAAATTATCCTCCGCCAAGAAATTAAAATCATCGAGGCCTAAAGCACTAGATCACGAAAAGTGGAAGGAAGGAAGGGAGGGCTTTACCCTGCAGTGGGACAATATCATGGACAATACAATACAAGCTTTAAAAAAAAAACAAATTCACAAATTATCGTTTTACTAATGTTTACAAACAGCATCCTAGTAAAGACATTCTAGCGCCGAAAAATAACCATGCCGTTTAAGATATCAAAAGCTGGCTTGCCCATCAACTAATTTCCCTGGCTGTAAGTATACTGAATTCGTGTGAGGTGTGGAATCGATAAACCAGTGCAGTAGTAGTGTAAGGGTTGTAGCTATCGACAACGTCCGGCGCCCGACGACGGTTGTGCGGCAATAATACGCGCGTGTAATGTGCAAGATGCGGTGCCCGACGGGCGTGTAAGTCATGAGCGGGGAGCGGTGGTGGTAGCGGAACGGGCTACGTGGCATAAAAAAAAATGATGGAAATTTTAATTGTAGTAACTTTTCCAATATACCTTAATAGTTTCGGACACAATAAGCGTAAGAATTATGTTAAATAGGATTCTGAAAGAAAATCAAAGTCATTTACAAATGGGGCTGAGATTCAGCACTTTTCGATTACCAAAATTACATATAACAATCTCTAAAAACGCCCACCCTAAAATTATTCGAATAAATTAGATAAATCGAAAAAAAATCTTGCTGATATTTATATTGTGTTCAAAACCAATTAACTGAAAACCTGGGTTTGTCTTGTTTTAAATGGATTTTACCTACATTGAATAAGGCGTTTCTTGAATGGTTGATTACTAATTCCTTAGTTGGTAGCTAAGATAAATCTTTTATCTGAATAGTTTCTAAAGCAATAAAACGTGTATCTAATACAGACGTGAGATACGGAAGCTGGTGGAAGCCCACGACAAAAGCGATAGCGGCTACAAAGATGTTCTCACTGCTTCTAACTTGTTTTGAGAAACTGTTTAATTTTGACTTTTGTCTAAAAAAAAGTGGTATTTTTTTTTAGTGCAGATTAATTTGAATTGGTTGATTTCATTCCATTTAAAAACCTACCTACAACTAAAATATTTACATAGAATTTGAGGCTTGATTAATTGTAGACACGCCTTCCTTAGGTAGGATTGGGCAAAACACAATCAGGACGAAATTAGATGATGGATGGAGGTTGATCTACTGATAACCTGTGTTAATCGACAGGACAAAATTTTTCTTTGTGTGCGAGACTTTTTCAATATGGATTATGTCAAAAGTAAGACGAAATATTTTATTTTGACAGACTATTCAAACTCTCACGTCGATTTAAGTTAAAAGACAGCAAACTTGTTTAAATTAAGCGTTGAGCAGACGATGAACTTTTTGTCCACCGAACATACGCGGGCAATTTGCAACAGCTAAGCCTGTATAGTAGAACACTATTTTAAATATTTTTATTTTGTAATGTAATAACTTTATTTGTGTACCTAAATGTACGCGCCCCACGTGGCTGAATGTGATGAGTGATGACACAAATTATTAATTTAAGACCATTTATTGTACAATATTCGTACAAATAAATGAATTTGAAAACAGAAATAAATCCTGTTCATGGTTTGCCGCGCGGCAAACCATGAACAGGATTTATTTCTGTGGTTAATTCTTATGATTTTTTACGATTTTCCTTAGCCCATTTTCTTAATCCCCGCTTATAGCGTAAGGCTTGCGCCACACCGAGCTTCGGAGGTGTATCTAGCGAGATGGAGCGGCGCAGGCGGCCGCGACGAGCCAATTTCACAGATTCGTCACCGATTAGCACGCGCCGGACACTGCGCTTCACGAGTAATGCCCACTGACTTTAATTGCAGCTAGTGCTTTTTAGTTTCAGAAGTTACGATGTAGCTACTTTCATCAATAGAATTATAGAAACTAGCTAATGCCAGCGGGTTTGCCCGCGTGGAGTTCGGTAACTGTGTGCCAAATTTCATCCCAATCCGATCACATGCATACATCCTTACAAACTTTCGCAGATTAGGACTATCGAAATACTTTCTTAGTACTGACGCGTCGACTGCGTCTGTGGCATATTTCAATAATTTCACATGAAGCAATTTTGATGGGGTCGGCCAATTTATGAGGATCATGTTACTATTGTCATTGATGTAGCCTCATTTTGAAGAGCACAACCAGTCTTCTTGACAACTTAAGGAGACTGTGATAGACAAAGTAGAACTTCCACGAAAATTCAAGCGCCATTTCCCACAGTCGTGACTACAGTAATGCCAAAAGGCGCCACGACGGCGCCGTGCGCTTCTGCCGACAGAATGCACTTGTGACATGCGTCGTGTGGTGTGCAACTAGCCTAACGCACTTTTAAATAGCCGCGTGATTTATTTGCAACAATTGACGTTATGTCGCAGACGCAAAGTACGACGAAAGAAAGACGCAGGTACCTATTGTATTTGTCTTCTCTGATTAATTATTTGATTTATTGAGCTGTACTACGAAGTGGGTACAGAATACTGGGCAAGAAACGCTTATGGGCTTCCCATTTTGTATTAGGACTATAAGTACTCTGTAATATATTGGGATAAATTTGTAAGTAAGAATAGATGTGTATTTTCGAGTGTGAGGTAGCATATGCTGTAATTATGTTATTCAATTACTACAGCTACGAGGACCTATATACCACTGTTTTTGATCCTCTACACTAGGCTTAAGGCACTTGCCGCTTAGGCACTTCATGCATAGTGAAATGGGTTAGCCTATTATTTGCGAAGGCCAAAAAGCAAAACTTTCTTTTGTTACCCGCTATGGCGAAATGCTGAAACAATCAATAAGTAAGAGCCACCTTGGTGTCGCTGACAGCTGGTGCTGTCAGCTTTCTAAGCCCCCATGAACATAAAACTATGTTATTCTTTTTACTTTCCATCTTTACGACTGCACGGGACCGGACAGGACTGACTTCTACAATTTGTTTTGTAGAGAATTTAAAAAAAACTTAGAGAAAAATAGATTAGTTGACATTTAAAATTCCTTGATTAACTGCTTATTTTTCATTATATTACAAACTAATTTATCTCCCACACCATGTTATTCTTTAATAATGTGAAATATCCATCGACATTTTATTTTATAATTTATTTTGCCCAAAAGAACGAATGAATGACAAATAGCTGGCTTTACACGCGTTCCAAAATTAAAAAGATCTACGCAGATCGAACGCACCTTTTAAGTTTATCAACTTATAGGGGTCCGCAATAATTTCAGGCTGAAAATAACAATTGTAATTACGTTTAAGAATTTATTTTAGTTTTATTTGAACAATAAAACTAAAATTAAGTCTTTTTGTTATCATTTTAATTAATTTAACTTCGAGTGGCGAATGCTGGATACCAGCAGGCCAGACAACCGACGGCGACGCTCACAGTTTAAAAAGTGCTCAGTTGCTCACTGACATCCATGGTTTAACTTCTGGTGAAAATGAACATGATGTTAAATCCAACAATTCAAGTAGTTTGACGGAACCCACACGCAGCCAAAACGAAAAAGAATGACTTTTTTATATTTGGAACGAATGGCACAAGGTCACAAAAAATGGCGGAAGCGGGCAGCTGTAAGCTGTATCGCGATACTAGCCGATATCTTTTACACGTAAAAAAAACTCATTCATACGTCGCCGACATGATTATCGTAGAATTTGAATATTCAAAATACTGCGATAAGTGTCGCAATTTGTTTGGTAATGAATGCAATATTTTATGTTATTAAATTGGTATCAATATTGTGAATACAAACGTTAAATTCCACATTTCTCTTTTATAAGTACCAAGTTTTTTTTTAGTCTTGACAAATGGCAGTAAATATGCTGTTGGCTGGCCACAGTAGGCCCATACCCGCAGCATTTTTCTAAAATGGCGCGCCATTTCTCAATTTTGAATGATGATGTTGTAAGAAATTATTATTCTCTACTTTTTTCAACGTTGCATTTTATGCATATTAGTTACTATTATAAAAAAAAATAAACTGGACATCTAACTAAGCTTGTACAAGAACAATACTCATTAATAACAGTTACTGTGTTCAACAAGGTTCAAGTTCGACATAATAATTTCTTGAGAAATGGAAATGTGGCTTTCGCGTCCTTACATCTTTAACTTCGATTTCTTTATTTTCCTCTTTGCACCTATTAAGTAATAGATCAAGAGATTCTTATTTTACAAAATACTTATTCTTAATGTTTTGCTATATTTTTCTTCAAGTTAATGAAATTATTAAAGTAAGTACACGGGGCAAACTTAATCGGTTTGCAGGGCACACCACAAAGATGTTGGTGTGCGTAAAATCAACTGGTGTATTACTTCGCCTATTTATTAGTGTTTGCTACCCGTTGTCCACGCACACACAATAAAATTTCTTGTCACTAATGTTGCAGGGAATATGACGCATAAAGGAGAATGCTCGTGGATATATGGAATCCCGTACCATGCTGCATTAAAATCAAACTTTGTTTTTTATAGACTACACTGATCGTATTAACTCCTACAAAAGTTATTTTTGAAAAAAAAACCCGCGTTTCAGAGTTATTTTATAAAATCGAAACTAACCTAAAAAGTAGGTCTATTTTTTCGACGCTACCAACGACGTATTTTAACACACATACATTACATTATTGCTCTAAAAACAGCGTAATACACTAATATTAGTAAGAATTACGAGTTAAAGTAACATCCACAGTATGCTTGACTGAAACTCGATTTTATTTTAGACCTTTATATTATATATTGCCAATACTGTCAGTCAGTACAGTACAAATGTCAGATGCCACAGATAAGATAACTATAAACCATAGAGTATAGTAAGTGCTATAAACTAGTCGGGATTTAGGGATGTAATCGATAAATCAAAATCTTTAGGCTGAGAAAATCTATTTTGTGGCAAATAGCAATAAACCAAACTAAATCGATTTGGTGTACTGATCTTACTTAATTGTTGCTGTTATTCAAAGAAAGCAAAGCAAATACAGCTTGGCAAAAAAGAGTCTGACGCGGTGACAGTTGGAACTAATATCGATGATTGTGGTTACTTGTCAACTGCTAGTACATTCTGTGTCAACAGTGTGTATATCCTAGTGGCTTTTCATAGATTTTTAAAAATTATCAACTTTCCTTGCGTAATTAACTATTTAAAATGAATAAAACTAGGTATTCGAAGCAGTGGCAGTGGTGACCTCATTTATTCCACACTCTTTTTTGCCAAGCTGTACATATTTGTAATTCTTGAAATGTTTTTCAAGCAAACGTTATAGTTGTATATGTATAATAAACAAAAGAAACGATTACTGGTTAATCGATTCATCAAAAAATCGATTCCATTGCATTCTACATCAATAAGACTATCTGTGAACGGCCAATTAACCATAGACAAAATAACTATAATCTTCTCATTTTTATTGTATGCCCTACACGTTGGAGTAATTTGAAGCGAGGCAGGTATAGTTTTTCACATAAAATAACCGTCAAAAACAAAAGCGGCCGAATGCATTTTTTCACAGGACTTTTAGAGTCCGCTCGACAGACAAGGGTTTGTTCAATTGAAACGGAACGTCATTTATATTCAGTTGAAACGGAACGTCACGGAAAGGGAGTAAAACAATATCCATACTTTTAAACTCAAAATTATATTTCCAGTTCAAAAATCAAATCCCCGACGCGTAATGCCATAAAAAAATATGAAACTAATTACTATAAAATTTTGGTTTTGAGGCGCGAGACTTTTTGGTACCAATTTTGGTCATTGTCCTTTAGCTTATCATACAATCGTCTCCGTGGCGCATTAGTCGAGCGTGCGATAAATAATTACTTACTGCGCCGGCGCCGTAGGATCGAATCCGACTGCCAACAGCATAATGTTTTTGTATGTTTTAATAAAATATTTTACATTTGTTTGTTCAATTCATTGCTTAACTATTAGCAAGTCTCTTTATATTTGGGTTAGAATGTATTAGTTGTCTACCCTCTAAAAATGACAAATCATGTTTAAGTTAGTAGTTTAAGTTCATCGTCATAATGCTATTGACTATTGGGGTTTCGTTACGTTTTTAGACATTATACCCTGCGTTTTTTGAGAAGTGCTTTTATTTGTGAATCAATATGAATCATTGAACCACACTTTTATGAGCTGAAATAATTCTTTTGCATGAGCAAAATGTTTCAATTAGTGAAATTGCGAGACGTTTAAAGATATCGGTGAGTAACAAAATGTTATTATGATGTTTAGAAGTTTAATATGTTTAAATAATCCACATGTTATTGATTGTTGTTTTTTGTAACAATATTTTATTATTGTTCACAGAGAAGGACTGTGCAATTGTGGGTCCATCGTTATGCAGATTCGGGAAGCATTGATCCTTGCCGACCGGGACCAAAGGCTGGATTTGCATTCACAGATTGGCATCTGATATAGTTGCTACGCATACCGCTGAGCCCTTCCTCACTACTCGTTCCACGGCAACTAAACATGACGTGACATTACAAACTGTACGAAACCACTTGCGAGCAGCTGGTGTGAAATGTTGTAGGCCAGCCAAGAAAATTTGAATGTCAGATATTCACAGGCAAAACCGGGTACCTACGCTTCGCAAGAGAATATTTAGATTTTGATTGGTGCAATAATATAGTTATATTTAGAGATGAAAAATGTTTTAAATCAGACAAGGACGGTCGCAAAATATTGTGGCGAAAAGATGGTGAGCGCTATCATAAAAAAAAATATTCTTCCATGCAGGTCTAGTGGAGACATTTACTTCGTGCATGAATAAGTCATAGATAGCGAAGGCGCACCAATAGGATATTAATAAAAATATCAGGGGGTAATTCGATTTGTTTTATGTGAGTGATGTTATTGTTAGTGAGATAACAATTTAGGATACCTGTATCTTAATATCTATCTTATTAACATGTTTATTCATTTCACTAATAAATAAATTACCCACTTGAATAAGAAAAGTAACGTTATTTCTTGTCCGACTTAGAATATTTGTCATGCACAAAACTTTATTTGTGATTATAATATAAAAAAAAACCTAGTCAATAAATGTTGTTGATTTCTTAATACAAATTGTTTAATTTTTACTTCCATATTTTTTTTCGAATAATGTTCTTATTATCAGGTAAATTACAATAAAAATTCAACAAAATGAAAATAAAAGTTTTTTAATAATGCAAAAAGTTGACGCCAGCGGCGCAGATTCGATCCTACGACACTTGATTTACCAGCCGAATGATTACACATCTATGCCACGACACCGGTTAGTCATAGGGTTAAATTGATGCTTCATATTCTTTACCTCATATTATACATATACTATAGTGAAGCAAACACTAACAAATAGGCGAAGTAATACACCAGTTGATTTTACGCACACCAACATCTTTGTGGTGTGCCCTGCAAACCGATTAAGTTTGCTTTGTGTACCTTAGTATTTCAAAGGACTGCAAAAAAATAATAAAAATACTCATACGAATACAGATACACCCCACGTCAAGTAGGGTGACTGGTTACTAAATTGCCCTAGTTCGTTTATTCTGAAACCATGGCATGTAATAAACACCTTAAAAAAGGTCTGCCTTACCTTCGGAAGACCTTAAATTAATTTGGCATGCGCCCATGCAATCTGCAACTTATCCTTCCATCTTTGTATCAATAAAAAAATCGATCACTAATGCTTCCCTTAATTCGGTTTTTACGATCAGCTGTCTTTTCGCCTGACCACGTTCGGACAAGCACCTGCACAGATTTTTTAGCCAAATAATCTTTTTGACGTTTTTTTACCTTTTTCGTGAAACACTCGCCTTTGACACCTGGCCAATCTGGCCATACAGCCTGCCTAGCCGCCATTATCGAGAGAGCCCGACAACGCGCCACCCGGCAGAAGAGCATGCGGCCTTTGTGGTGGGTAATTAAAAAAAGACAGAATGAATATTGATATACAACCTTCTTCGACGATTGTAGTGTAATTTTAAAGGCTTGTGTAAGACATTTCCTGAATTTATTTAATTAAGGATCAGATGTTTTTTTAAGTGCCGATGTAGCAAAGGTGTAGTAGGGTGGTATTATTGTTCACATACTTTCGAAGCTTCTTCTCAGTATTTTAGTGACACTCCCATAAATAGAGCGAGCAATAAAAAGTTGACTGCGCGAATAAAATACAATGTAGTTTGAAACAAATATACCGCATCCGTATATATTTTATCTAGAGTTACGTGTGTGATAAAACACATATAGGCACACAAGAATTATTTTACTTACCCACTGACTTAATTCGACATTATTTACGATTATTCTGCTTTAAACGCGTTCCAAACGTCCAGTGGCTATTGTTTATCTGTTTTAGTTTTGCAGGTGACGAATTAACGGGAACATCGCGAAGGACGTTCTGCTGTTGGTAAAAAAACTACCGGTCAATTTATTGGCGGGCAGTATTAACACATTTTGAGTGACAGTGATCGATACCGTGCGAATGCGCGAGAGGCGCGCGGTACATCGTCGTCGTAAATTAAATACAATCGTTACTTATAATTTTAATTACAAATTTATTGTCACGTGACCTTAATATGTGGCAAATGTTCTTAAAAGGTGCTTTCTTTAACAAAGGCAACATTACAAATGTGTATTTGCTGTTGTGTTTAAGTCTGCGAGTGTCGGCGTTGCGGTGAACATTTTTCCCGAGGTGCAATGGTATATTTGCGTTCGTTTAGGGGTGGGTTACACCTGACGGGGCCACCTGTAACTGAACGACAGTTGCGTCACACCTTGATCGCGTACATTTGTCTAAGGTCCCATTACAATAATAACGGGCATTAATAGGTCAGCCTTTTTGTCATGATGTGTATCGTGTAAATGGTACTTCCAGGTCGCTAATTATTGTCCGGTGAATTCTTCAAATGTGGTGAAATGTCAGTGCATGTTACAATTATTGCAGTTTTGTTCTAATTTCTTGCGTAAGTTGAATTATCTACACACCATCTAATGATGTTAGAATGAATAAAATACAACTAACGTATATGTATATGATAACGAATTATTAGGAAGGGTGGTGTGGGAGTGGGCTTTAGTTTGCACACGCAACTAGACTCTTTGTTACTATCGATGGGAAGTTATGAATGTTATGAAGGGATAAACTGCAACCAAATTAAATTGCTTTGATTATGCAGTTTTTTAAAATGTATCTAAACAATTTACAATGTTGGTCTAGCTGAATAATGTGTAAGTACACAGATTTGAATGATAACAAAATGAATGAATGAACGAACGAACATTATTTTATAAGCCAAAATGAATGCGATGGCTGCTAAAATGCTAACGAGTGTACCTAACGCGTATAGTTAAGTAAGAGGACAACCATAGAAATAGATAAAAAAAAACAGGAGCATTATATCTATGAGGACAACGAAAATTATCGGAACATTTTTTATATTGTTTTTCGAAATCAATATGCCTAGAAGGAAGCATCCTCTTTTATCGCACTTACACCAAAACCGATGTAGTATCACCTATTCCAGTGTTCCGCAAACTTTTTGTGTTTAAGGTACATTATAGAAAATCGGAAAATTCTGGAGGTAATACCATACATAAAAAATTACCTTTAAAAGATAATCTTATTTTTCCAAGGCACACCATCTAATGACCACGGTACACCAGTGTGCCGCGGTACACACTGCGGAACACTGAAATATTCTACTCTTTTTTCTATAGGTACTTACGATAAAGGACCATTTATTTTTGCTTGAGTGATCTTAACCAAGAAAATAGGAGGCGCATAGTGTTATAGCTGCTCCATTGATTCAATACAACTCTACTAGTCTAGCTACTAGCTAATTAAATAACGAAAACGGCGTGAAAAAACCTATCATATAAGTATGTAGGTACATAATTACAATTTTGTTATAATTATCTGAAGGCGAGATAACATTTTACACACACAATATAAAAGTTCTTAGTAAACCTTCGAGAATACCAGCTTCTTTAAAAATAATAAAAAAAAAACAAAAAAGCAGCATGGAAATAAAAAAATAATGTATTAAAAAAAAACCGTAGCATTTTTGCATCTTAACGAGAATGCCAGCGTCGAATTTATAATAAATCATGTGAAATAAAAAAGTGCTAGGCTATGGCTGGGCAGTGGGCTCTTTTAAGCCCTATTTCACCAGATCTGTATCTGCCGACCTTGCAATCGCACATTGCGGCTAATTTAACGCGACATAGAGACAGTGCGTGCTCTTGTTAGGGTTGCCACACTGACCATTTATCAATTTTTCGGCTTTCCTGTGTAGGTACCCCCGTTTGTTAGATTTGTTGTGAGTTTAGGCTTGGCGTCGGAGGGGATGCCGATGCGTTTTACGCTCTGGCGTTTAAAAGGTTAATAATATCGGGCAACATTTTTGGTAGAGCCGAGCCGTGGGTTATGCAAATACGAAATTGATTTGACAGTAACAGACGTCGGAAGCCATTTTGGTTAGTCAGCAGCTTCGTTATTATCATCACCAAGCATTTAAGAGTGTTTGGCATAGCTGGACATCATTATTGTCGGATTTTCGAGTTCAAGAGCAGACGTTATTATAATTGCCATAGAATAATGACACTGACAACTCTTGAACGCCGTTCAAATGAGCTGATCTCGTTCAATGTCATTTTTGAAATTTATCTTTAACCATCATCATCATCACCTGCCTAGCCTTTTGACAACTATGTTGAGCTTCCAGTCTAACAGGATGCAGCTGAATACCAGTATTTTACATGGAGCGACTGTCTAACTGACCTCCACGACCCAGTTAGTACTGGGTAGTACGAAACACTGTGGTAAGATTGGTTTTCAGACTTTCGGACCACTACATGTAACGACTGTTAAAGATCTACAAATGACAGTCAGGTCCAACGGCTTAACGTACTTTCCGAGACACAGAGAAAACTCGGTATGTAATATAATGTAATAGGCAGTTGCCCATCCACGGACAAACCTAGGCAAGCGTGGCTTAACCTGAAAATCGAAATTTCTTTAATTTATTCTTAATTTAAATGATTTCGAATGCCCTGCGGCCCTATTCCTAGCGTGTGTCGCGCATCGATTTGGCAGTTGGCCGCACATGCCGCGCGCGCGCACCTTGCGCCAGCTGCACCAACTGACATACTTACACTAGACCCGTTTATATATATAGGTTATAAAGAAAGTTATTCTACCCTAGAATCAATGGCGGTCCTAGCATAGCTCGTTAATGGATCTAACACTGCACAATGGTAAGGCATTTTTTACATAGCTCTCGGGCGAGTGGTTGCTAGTGCGTAAGCGGGATTGTTCGTCCGATTAAATAGCTGTGAAAAGTTTTGTTCAGAAGAAATTCCGGTTATATGCGAATAGAGGCGGCTTCAGTCTATAATTAAACGAAAAAAAATATAAGGTGTCTATTAAAGCATTCTACCGAAAAGAGGAAAATTATCCGAGAAAATCAATGCATGTTCACAAATCTCGAGTACTCAGTAAGCCACAATTATTATTCAAAATTATTTTACCCCTAACTAGGTGTCTATGAGAGTTTATTTGTTTTCCAAAATTACTACATCGATTATAAGTAATATGACATAACATTGAGAACGGAAAACCCGGGAAAACTCATCGCAAACTTATCTCACTGAAAAATAAAAAAATAAAACTGACAAAATACGGAGATATTTTTTTTTGAAATGTTTCTTTTCTGTAAAAAACGAAAATGAGTCTTTTAAAGTCTGCAGCTGCTGCTGTACATGACGTCAAATTAAAAAGACAGTTTGTCTGCTTATCGCCATTTTACGCAAAAGTCACCGGAAATGTGTAAATGGCTGTAAGTAATTGAAAGGCTTATCTTGATGTATTTTTCATTTTTCACGATAAGTGAGATCTGCTAATGGTTGGTATTCCGTAATTCAGAAAGGGTGTCTGATAAGAAGAAATATTCTTGATTCAGATCTTTGTTTCCTCGTAATTAAATGTTTCAGTAAGTTTCTTGAGGTCATTTAGGTAAAGTGACAGTTGGGTGAAAAATTTATCAACAGGTGTGCCGTTAAACCACTCTGTCAAAAATAAATGCATGATTATCTCCGCCTTGGCTTTTATTACTCTCATTTATCTTTATAAACATCTCTCAGATATTCGTAAGGACTTCATTAAACCTACTTATTTTGAGCGTAAACCCTACAAATTCCTCATAAACGAACTGGATAACCATATTTAGTGGTCCAGGGTTGGCACTTCACGCCTGACGTATGACAAATAGGCGAACAATGACAATTTTCTGCCAATATGTCATTAATTCACGAACGCGTTGACTCTTTTTGCCAATCAGGCTATTTTTGGCGCGATGTCTTCTCAAATTGAGGTGGACAGTGGTCGTAATAAATGATGCTCGATATGGGAGACGGAATGCGCCGCATTTTGTATTTATATTTTGTTCCCTATTATATTTTATTCAACACTCAGCTTCGGTGTTTTGTTCTAGGTTGAGTTAATGGTCGTCAGCTGATAAATGATTTCATTTAATATTTTCAAACCGGGTGAAACTTTTTGTTCCTTCGAGGAAATAGTATGCAGTGTTTGTATGCAATTAGTTGTTAATATTTTGTCTCTTTACTGTTTTAAATGAGCCATGTTGGCAGTGCTGCATGTTGCTTGATCTCACTTATGCGATCGAACGTGGGGAATGCAATGCATTAAACACTAAAAAACGGATACGTAAAAAACTGATTTCGTGTAAGCATGGAAATCAAAGTTAGGTTGGCAAACAATGAACACATAAAAAAAACATAATTCAAAATACAGATTCTAACAAACGAGATTTGACGAAGGTTTTATCGTTACAAATTGTTTAGGGACTCTAAAAAGCAATTTGTAACGAACGATAATAGCAGCCGTGTCAAAATATCAATGAATGGGAGCGACAGCCACTCGTGTGGAACTTGGGAAAAGTTATCATGCCTCGCCGTGCATTGCCGCTTTAGTTCAGCACACACTTTTAATATTCAAACATAACAGTCAATGGATGGTCTGCTTGTCGTTGACGCTGACTTTTTTATTGTGAGGGTGTTTCGAACACCTGATCGTGTAAACAGGTGCTATGTTGGTGGATAGAATACACAAGGGATAAAAATGTCGGCCGATTTGTCTGAGGATATGAATATTTATATGCTGTATTTGTCTTTATTTATAAATCTTTGTGAGGGCTCTATTCGGAAGTTTCTTTATGTGTTGACTGAAGTCAGAAGAGTCGCCGAAAGAGACTTACTTATGTGAATATTGTGTTACTGTTAATACAAAATTATATGCAGACTTAAGAATAAGAGGTATTAAATAAGTAAAGTTTCGAACCGAAACTTTGATAACATGTGTGGTTTGAATATTGGAGTGTTATTTCATTTACTAGGAATGAATCAAGTCTTTATTTG
This sequence comes from Eurois occulta, assembly GCA_950022335.1. Taxonomy (NCBI): domain Eukaryota; kingdom Metazoa; phylum Arthropoda; class Insecta; order Lepidoptera; family Noctuidae; genus Eurois; species Eurois occulta. The sequence continues at coordinate 15,732,019 of OX465495.1, read as the reverse complement.
TGTAAGAATCACCCATCAACCGTATCTTAGGACTTATCCCGCCCATAAAATCGCATGTGCATCCGCAAGCTTCCTAACATTCGGCGGAGACGGTTGCACGGCATGTGCGTTTTGTGTTTTTTTCAATAATTATTAATTCATTACACAACTCAATTATTAATTATAACGAAGTAATTTGAAGGCATGTTAACGTTAACTGCTTGTAAATAGTGTAAGTCGTACATAATTTTGCATTTTTATTCAAAAGGCTTACGCACTTTTCGGCTTTCGGCTAAATCGTTGGCAGTCAGTTGTCATTCATTTCTCGTTAGGATAGCTCGTTTTTCGTACAGCCCTATTTAATGTTTGCCTTAATACTTCTTATGTACTGAGGTATAAAGCAGCACTATTCTTTTATTATTATTATTATTATTTTTAAATTCAGTAATGTTTTTTGCGCGGGTGAAAAGTTCATAGAAAAGTTCGAGAGACAGTTTAAACAGTACTTATTACGCAGCGGTTTCAGAGACTGCTTTTAATTTGGCCTAATTTCAAGCTAATCTAGTCATCTTCTCATTATGAATTTAGCTCGTGATCGGTGATCCTATATCGGCAGTGAAAAAATTTTTTGTCGGTTATATAAAAAAAAAACCTCTGTTCATACGAAAGTGCAGTAATAGGTAGTACCTTAAACACGGCCAAAATCTGTGGAATATTTTTTTTTTAAAGTACCGGTGAAGGATTAGATTCACTTTTCATGACTGTGTTGAATTCATGGCGTCGATGTCCATTAATTACACTGCGTACATGTATATTTACCATTGCAGAACATAAGGTCCTGCGAATGACTCCCGGGTTAGGCAAACTGTTGTTGGGATTTTCTATCAGGAATTACTCAGTATTGGATTCGTGCCCGTTTGATGGCAATAGGCTCGTGCTTTATCATATCGAAATGTGGCTGAACCATTATGTACATCTCTGCCTAACCCTCCGGGTAAGTTACGTTATGAATGTATCGATATGAAATTTTACTTTTATATATTATGTTGTGTACTAATAACAAGGAATTCTAGTTTTAGATAAACATCAATACTGATAGTACGCTATCGCAGTCTAAAGACAAAAAAAACTAAAAAAAAAAGCGTAAGTAGGTACACGTTACATTTGACAGGATTTCTCCATCTGCATACTAACGCACCGTTATCTTAATAAAGATGCGGTGCTTTGTAGATACATTGTCACCTGTCCGCCGCACGTGGCACAGACACCAGTCATAGGTGCTTGTGTCGACAGAATTATGAGCAGAAGGACCACTCTATAGCACTGCATCAAGTTTAATAATAAATAATAATAATATCCCTGGACATTTCACACAGCACTATCTAGTCCCAAGCTAAGCAACCTAATGCTTGTGTTATGGCGGCTAGATGGCGGTTGGCTGGATGGCATATACTTATACAGTTTTTTTTTTGTAAATACATACATATTATAGATAGAAAAACACCCAGACCCGGAACAACTACTTGTAGGTCATACAAATATTTGTTCCGTACGGGAATCGAACCCGCGACATGCAGCGCAGCAGTCAATCGCTTGACCACTGCGCCAACCGTGTCGTCAAAGTTTACCAATGCAATTTCATTATTTCGCAGACTGTTATTAAAGTTATATAGGGTGGAAGGGGACATCGATACACACCGTTACCATGTGATCATTCTATTTTTAAATTTTTCTATTCACTGAAATTCATGGGTAATTAAAAAAAAAACTGCAGTGTCCTACTAAGCGTATGAAACAGCTCATTTTAAAAAAAAGACAGTCAATAATTTATCTGTGGCCGCACTAAGTGGAGAACAGGCTGAGAAGATGGTGATGACTATTTATATTTCCTGAGATAAAATAAACTATCTTAAGACACCCAGAACTCAGCGTCTCTTGAAACTAAAACACGATTACTAAGCTTGTTAGCTAGCTAGATTGCTGAACGCGGTAGTTATACTGCAAGCATAAGAAAGTTTCAGTATTGCTATTGACGTAAGAAATGCCTTCTCTGCCGAAAACCGCACGAAATGGATCTTCTGTCCCTTTCTGCTTGATACAGAATGAAGGGGAGATTGTAAGCAAAAAGTATCGATGGTCATTATAATTACTGGAACAGTTATACCATATGTCTTGTTGGACGTACACTGGCTAAGCACGCGCTAAAGGTGACATGTGACAAAAGTAACGTAGGGGTGGACCAGTATCACGTCAAACATAATAGTAATAAATTATTCAAAACAAAATTGGGTATTTAGTGGTCACAATATATAATTGGATGTTAGCGTACTTAGGCAAAGAGTGCCGTGGTGCTAAAACTGTTGAGTATCAATATTGTATTGTCTGATGATCAAATTCAAGATGATAATTTGACATTTATATTCAGTTTAATTTGATCATCGATGTAGTGCCTCAAAATGTTGGGATTTCAATATGAATTCAAAGACTTAAATCAGTTTTCGTCAAGGGTTTACAAGGTACAGCATCACTATTTATGCCATTCTACAATGACAAATAGCTAAACTATTTATGTTTTTTGGAAAATTCACCGGCGTTTGGACGCTTGGAGTCTTTTACGATGAATGGAGACACTATTCTTCCTTTCACTTACTCCAACGTTGTCATCGGTGAAATATGTGTGCATGAGCATGCACCTTGTGCTGACCTTCCAATCGGTTAACGGTCCATTTTACAAGTACCATTTGTTGAAGTCATATTACCAATGCACCTCATCTGCTCTTATGACAACCAACATAAAACGGAGAGAACTATTCTTAGAAAGGCCAACATAAATAGGTACCAAACATGTATTTAAGAAAAATAACGCATTACTATTCACAAGGATTTATGAGCCGAACTATTAAATGAATGCAATAAAACATGACAGACAATCGGCAAACATCGGCGATCTTCGTTAGTACTCGTGGCAGATGCGCGTGCGCCTCTTTGTGCCTTTGTTTAAATTATGTATAAATAATGGACAGTTTATTAAAATGTTAATCAAACGCAATGTGGAACTATTCTGGAAGGGTATAAAAGTGAATTTCTTTTTCGCATCGATTGTAAATGCGATAATTTCTTTTTCTTTTTTTTGTGTATTAAACGGCATTTGTTTTTAGCCATTTAGACGGTTGATGTATTAAATGGTTAAGTTGGCTGCCTATTTAAAAAAGGGAGGATACTTGATTAAGATCCTGAACAAAAGCGTGCTAGTTTTAATGAGGCTTAAGCCAAACTGGTAAACTACCCTCTTCAAAGTTGTACACCGATATCATTATTTTTGTTGTAACTTAGCAATAAAATATAACAAATTAACAATAGACATAGACAAGTAAGTACCTAGGTATAGTAAGATTTAAACTAGAATAGACGTATGAAATGACCAGAAGCAGACTGAATTGATGTACGTAGAGTCAATTAAAAAAATTGTTGCTTTACAAATTAATTAATATGTCAAGCCATTTGAATCCTCAGACTGCTTTAAAAGCGAATGTATAGGGTAATAGTAAACAGGTGTGTCAGTGCGTGATCTTAAAATTACAAAAACATAAGATCAGCGGTGCGCAGTAAAACATAACGTCAAAGTAGCGGCGCCGGCGCAGGGTGGGGCCAAAGGAGGCTGTGGATACGATGGTAATTTTTATACTGCCATATCATTGTGAGGAATAAATTGAATGTCTTATGTGTGTATGTATACATGTATTTCAAAGAGGAAAATGAAGCGGGAGTGAAGGACAGTTGGAAGTAGTAAAAACTGATAGGTTGTGTGACGGATGATATTATATGAACGACTGTTTTGCCACGATCACGACTAACTAGGAGCTCGTGGCTAAAAAGAACAGCCACTCGGGTCGATCTTTAGGTTAAACCGTGCTTACCTAGGTTGGACCGTGGATGGGGCTCGCTTGCCAAGGTCGGTCAGTGGGTGGGTGATCACCCATTACATACCGAGTTTCCTCCGTGCCTCGGAAAGCACGTTAAGGTAATAACCTAGCGCTAACGGGTTGTGGAGGTCAGATAGGCAGTCGCTCCATGTAAAATACTGGTATTTAGCTGCATCCGGTTAGACTGGAAGCCGACCCCAACATAGTTGGGAAAAGGCTAGGCAGATGGTGATACTAACAAAAATTATATTTTAACATATTTTGTTAGTTTGTAAGGTATATCTATTGGCCAAAGTTGCTTGAGTATAAATGGATGTTATGATATTTAAGCTGTTGAATCTATAATAAATCGCTAAAAAAATCTGTCAAAGTCCTAATGCACCGATAAGGTTAAACACGCCACAGGCAACACCCTATTCCGAGTAAGATTTACTTCCAAAAAAACCTTCAGATGGGCAATAAATAAAGAATGACAGCGGTCGGTCTGCGGTAGAATCAATCCCTCGCTGGTCGGCGAGAGCGCTTGGTCCTTTCTAATTAGAGGGCGCAGGTTCGGTCCCAGGCCAGGCCGTGTTATTATGTGTTTAGTGCACTTCTTATAACATGGCCTTGTTACTGACGAAGTTTCGTAGTGATTGTTAAATGTTTGTGATTGGTCGTGTTTTTGTGTTGATTATGGTGGAAGGTTTTTTTTGTTTTTGAATTATTGATAATTACGAAAAAGCATGGGCTATCCTCGATTTATCAGTATTAGTTAGCTTATTTTTGACTATGCAAAAGTGTCTGTCACGGGTCTATTTGAAATAAATGCTTTGAATTTGAGTTTGAATGAGTTGGTTTTCAAAGTTCCCGTTACTATTGTTATATTCGACTACCGATTCCCAAGTCTGGCAAACTGTTATTGGATTTTAACATCAGGATTTTCAGTAGCAAGCACGAAGTCTGGCTTTGCGCCCGGTTGATGGCAATAGGCTCACCCTCTATTGGGAAACTTATCAGGCGAAATGTCGGTGTCCTATTAGGTACCTACACCTCTGCCTAACCCGTTGGGGATTACAGGCGTGATGTTATGTTGGTATTCCATCGTTCGTTTGAAATGTGCTAAACAGGTCTAGATCTGAACCTTCCTCTTCGGAATTTCTTATGATCAATTTCCTCATCTCCAAAGCCTCCATGTAAAAGGAAATCACGGTAAAAAGCCGTTTCCTGTTGACAGGTTGGAGGTAAAGGTCTGTTCCCACCGGACGGCGGTGGTGTTCTCACGAGCGAGGGAACACCCACTCGTGTGTACTACTGTTTGTCTTGACACTGCGGGACGGCCGGCAGTGAACGTGGCATATGTATGAAATGTTCAATTTTGAGTTTGTCATTTGTGAGCGATGTTAGTGTAATGTTTCTTTCATTTTTTTTTGAAGTGAAAACTTCTTTAGCGGTGTTGTGCACTTTTTTTGTGATGGCTAAAAACTGTTAAGCTCGCGTCAGGACACGTGACCTGATCGAACATTCGTAAGACGGAGGGAGTTCTGAAGTGTTAAAATTCTAATGTAATATAAATTGTCATGTTTGTTTACGATAGCGCAATAAATGAATATTGTATTTTACCACATAAATGATAGTACTTTTATACTGATAATTAAAGCAATTCGTGAAAAATTATTCCCTAACCATTCCAAAATATCAAAAATGCACAACATTAATATTCAAGTTTTCACTTCTGCCGGCACTCCCGGAGTGCAACCCGTTGATTTTTCATTTTCAGTTGGATTAAATACTTGCCTTACAAGTAAACATTGTACTCAACTGGTATTTTTATAAAGGAAATCAATAGGACGAAAACCAGAAATCTTTCTCATAAAAACGTGCCTTTAAAACACTTGTTAAAAAAATAAAAAAAATCTCGCTCTATACAGAAAAAAATCCGTGGTCGTCATATTTTGGGAAACGTAGTTATACCACTTGTCTAATGACCGGGTCCCATAAAAGACTCGTCACTTAAAAATGTAGCAGTATACAACCTATTCTCAAATAGGATCCATTTCCCACTGTTTATGAGTCTTTCCATGCATCCATCTTGATACTTGCTTGCATCAGTCTAAAGAGAGAAAATATAAATTTATTTCTTCATAACATGACGCATAACGAAAAAATAAGCACAAAAAGAATAAGTATGGGGAAAATATGCGTTACATTCACGCAAAATGGCAATCGTTCAGCATAATGCTGTGTCACAAATCACAATACGAGAAACGACAATCAAGTTGAAACTTATTGATGCCAAGAGAGTGTTTCGACGATTTTTGGTTTTCATTTGCTGTATTCATCGGTATTACGATTTTCTTGCTATAAAAAACAAAGGAACAACGCGGTAAAGACACATTTTTGAAATGATACAACCAATCAGTCATTCATTATTACATTAGTTTTTTTGTAGTAACACAAAAGAGTTTAAAAAACCGGACATAGCGAGTTCGACTCGCGTGGATAGGGTTCCGTACGTTAAAGGACATGGCCAATTTCTGTATGGGCGTTTGCATAGTTATCAAATTTAATGTACAACGATAATTTTTGGTGTTTCATATTCGTGAATATTGCCATATTAAATTGCAAAAAATAAAAAGCTCAAAGAACTTCTCATTACAAATAACTAGACGTAAACAGTTTCATGTTACCTTCTATCAGATTGCTGGCAAAGCGTATGATATAATGATTTTGCTATTAAAAACCTCAAGGCGTTTTAAAATAACGAAGTGCTGTGAATTATTAGGCATTTCAACAAGATCCAAAATCCTTATTTCAGGTGGTCATTCTACCTGAACTAAGATTTTTTAACCATATACTGATTAACATTTACTGAACTGAGAAAGTCTGATAGAAAACTGAGACAAAGTATATGTTATTATTGTCACATTTATTGAGACTCCGAAAGTGACGTTTTTCTTCAACAGTTTAACTACTAATTAATAAGGGAAATACGAAATAAAACAAAAGATTATAAATAATTACTCATTTCTTGGTAAAAATAAGTAAAAATATTTTTTTCCGTAGAGATAAGCAGGAGTCAAAAATATTAGAAGATAATCGCAAAAAAAACAAACAGTTCGTACGCAACGGAGGATCTGTGCAATCGCAGTACCGCCATTTTGACATAAACAATGACATTCTAAAACGCGTTCCGTTTTATGGTACGGTTACGTTATTACTATAATTGTGTGAAATAAATATATCTTACGTATCAACACTTCAAAATATAATTTAATTACATGTAACAAATACCAATGAAAACAGTTTTGTTTAAATCAAATGTTTCAGGTAAGAGCATTTGTCGTTCATTTCACATACATATCTACAAGTAGTATGCGTGGTGTAGAACGTGTTCGTCTACGTACGGTCCATAGTGGCGAAAGTTGACAAATGAGACTTTGAATTCAACTTGCATTACTTATTATATTGTAATCAATACTGATAAGTGCAGAGAGGTTAAAAACTACGCAACAATTCACTTCTCTATTTTTCTTAATATAATATATTTACTATGTAAGTGTATATGGAATGTACTTTTTTGGCCATGTCCTTTAATTTCCGTAAGTTGTTTTAAATCTAAGATTTCATATAGGTTTTCCTGTAATCAATAGGCAAATAACTATATTTTTACAAATTTTTCGGCCCTATAGTTTCGGAGTTAAGGGGGGAATGGTCAATTTTAGCCTATTTTCTTAAATAACTTCAAAACTATTTATCTTAAAATTATAAAAATATATTTGAGATGCTCACAATGAGCTTTCATTCGTAACACGACTTGGTTTGCAAAAATTGTTTTCATGTTCTAATTTTGCCCACAAAAGTGGCCTTCATGTTTAAAATTCACTATTTACGTTACACGTCCGTATTAGGGTCACCGACTTACATTATGTGTACCAAATTTCAACTCCATCGGTCCAGTAGTTTCGGAGTAACTTGGCTGTGACATACGGACATACAGACAGACAGATAGACACGCGAGTGGTTCAATAAGTAGTTCCGTTGTTTCGTTTTAAGGTACGGAACCCTAAAAATAACCTTCGACCAGTTTTGGTTGATAGAAAACTTCTATGTAATACGAAGTAAAAACATTAATACGGGGGATTTGTTTGTTCGTAGCACTCTGCACGCGTAGCATGACCACCGTAGAAACGGGTTTTGTCGTCGGAAGAATCAAAAAAGTGACAGATTTATTTTGTTGATCTGTCATTTTGTCGATTCTGCAGTCGACAAAACCCATTTCTACGGTGGTCATGCTACGCGTGCTGGACTTGAAAATGCTACGAAAAATCACAAGTATCAAAACGTTTGAACCGTGTAGCATGCGCCTACGCAAGTATCAGTATCTCTTACTTTATTGTGTCAACGATGGCGTATTATAGCGACACGCAATGCGTGACCCGTGTTTTGAGGACCCCACTTATTTTTAACGCTTGTTAAACTTTAGTGGTAAGCAGAACCCCTCTCTTTTGAACTACTGAGTGCCTACTTACGTGGAATTTATGTTATTTAGAGTTGATTAACGATTAATATTTATAAAAGCTTAAAATATCCGCATTACTTTTGGCATCAAATATCATGAAAGATACGTATATGGTTCCAAACTGATGGAAGACAGAAGCCATCAGTAACAGGACTACCTACGCTTCTTCGGGATCTCACTAAAGCGATACAATTAAAGTTCAAACCATTTATACCACTACAAAAATCTACCTTAAACTAACACCTTAAAGAACAAAATTGGAAAAGGTTCAACTCCACACAGAAATCCTGGGAAAATTTCGAGAGGTCAACTTGCCCAATATTTATTATTTACCCGACCAAACAAAATAGGTGTCGATGTAGCCCATTCGTTTCATACAATGTTTGCTTAATAATGTTGGCTCAACTGTTTGACCAATTTGGTTAGGGAACTGTCAATAGAAGGACTGTAGGTGAAGGGACAGGGGTCATGGTTTACTGAGGTACAAGTAGTGTGGGAAGCCGTGTTTTGTATTGTGTGCCTGTCATTCATTGGCTGTGTAGCGCTTGCGCCACGGTTGAGGACCTTTTAGCTTTTGGTTAGCAAACAGGACGATGGCCCACCAGATGGAAAGTGAATAGCTTAATTTGGACTTGAGGAATTGTCGATGCGTACAACAAAAGATTAAAGTTACATAAACCCCGTAATTTCAAAAACCTGCATATTTTCAGTCGGGTTCGGGAGTCAGTTTTGAGGGCAAGAATTGTTCGGCTATTAATTTTATTCTTTCAAGCAAAAGGAGTACGTAAGGAACGTAGCAGGTGGCACTAGCAAGCAAGGGCAGCTGTACTATTACACACGTTTATTTTTGCCGTGAAAAATTACGGTTTATTCGCCGTGTGTATGTGGAAGAAGAAGACATGCTGCGCCAACCCCAAATGAATTGGGATAAGGGCAAGAGAATGATGATGATTCGCCGTGTGTATGTATGCCGCAATTTTGTTTGGCTCACTATGGAAGCTGAAGCACATACGGCAGATAAAGTGTGTACAAAGGGCCGAAAGTAAGAAAAAAAATCGTAAACAGTATCTTCCTCACAATTGAAATATAAGTGAGCTCTCGTTCATGATTGAGTCGTTAACGAAGACGTGTTCTAGTAATTTTGACATCCGCCGCCATTATAAGGAAGTAGCAAGTGAAAGATACGGATCGCTGTATGCGAGAGTGCAGCGAGATGTTTTCATTTCATTGTATTCATTTTTCCTAGTAGTTTATTTGAAAATAGAATGTTTAGAATATAATATTATAATAATTTTAACATTCTATTCAATTGACATTAGGAAAAAAAAGACCGTAGAGACAGACAGAGACAACGACATTATAAAAGTACCGTTCATTTAGCTACGGAACCTTGAAAAAGGCCCAAAACTTTTTCGTTCCTTCAATTATGTAACTAACTTAGGAGAGTAGTTTAATTCAAATTCTAGTTTATTTGAGACAGTGATGGTTATCGTATTCTTAAAAGAATCTAGAATTTCAACAAAATTGATCTTCTTTGTTTTAGAAATGTCTCATTAGGATAAAACATAAACAAGTCGGGAGGGATCACCAATCACTAGGTGTGAATTAAATGCAAACAGACAATTAAAATGTTTGACTGTAATTACGACCCTGACTCACCACGGCTCTACTACAGAATCCTAGGTGACAAATATTCCAAATACATGCTCATAAAATCTGATGACTCTCTTCAATATAACTGGGACGTTGATGACTTGAAGCAGGAAGCGGCGACGTACATACAAACATTGTAATTAATGCTAATAGCTTGATGACTGCCCTACAAAACTACGATGCTATACGTAATACGTTGCATATATAATATGGACATTTTAAGGACAATGAAACTTTTAAGGATGAATGTGGGTGGCTGCAAGAGTGAGATAGTAAGTTAATATCTCTTGCAATGTTGAGTGGGAGAAAGAACAAGAGAGATATACTGCCTCTGTCCAAGTTATTGAAAAGCGCGCGAAAATCCGGCAAAGTACCCCACAAATAAAGGGATATAGAGAGGAAGACCAAAGAAACGATGTATGGACTGTGTGAAGGATGATATGGCTAGAAAGGAGTTACCTACTGAGATGACGAGTAATGGAAAAGTATGGAAGAAGGAGACATGCTGCGCTGACCCCTAATAAATTGGGGTTGATGATAAAGATTTTTATAAATTTGATGAAATTTTGATTTGGGTTTAAAACTTTGAATTTGGAAATCAGACGCTCCAATTGAGTGAACTGGTGACTGTAGATTTTTTTTCATTTTTTGTTTATTTTGTGTTCACACGTTTCAGTTTGAGTGATAGAATGAATAATGAACAGAAGTGAAGCGCCAGATTTTAATTGAACTATTTTATTTATGAATTGTTAGAAAAACGGTTAGTTAGTCAGAAACTTGAAACTAGTGGCCGGTTATATGGTTATATGGTAAATCTATTCAGAAAGGGGCAAGAACCATAACCAAAAATAAAACTCTACAAAACCGAACTTCTTCTAAAACTGTTGAAATGATTTTTCGTCTTGTAAGAACCAAACCTACCCAAGGTTTGACGGCACTGCAGTTGGCGCAGTGGCTGAACGATTGACTGCTGCGCTGCGTGTCGCGGGTTCGATCCCCGCACGGAACAAATATTTGTATGGTGGCCTGGCTACAGATAGTTGTTCTGGGTCTGGCTGTTTGTGTATGTGAGTTTAAATGTTTTTCCCACGATACAGGAGAAATTCCTCCAAATGAATTGGGACCACGCCAAGAGAATGATGACAGGAGAAATTCCTAATGTGGGGATGAGGAAATGTTTAAAAAAATCTGTTCCCAGCTTTTCCTCGGAGCACGTCAATCGGATAATACGAATGAAACCGACGACAAACCCTATTAAACAATATTTATTTTAATCAACTTAGCCTGTCGTAACACCATTCAATGCGCGGCAATGTGCAGCAAATGTTTACAGTTAGAAAATAAATAATTTTCAATTTCCCACGCAAATGCTATCATCCTGAGAAAGTAATAGCTTTACTTGATAAACTATTTATTATGAATTATAAATATATGGTTTTAACGCCAGATGATATAATGGTGTGAATTTCCGACCATAAACATAGAACGATTCCCGTACATTTCCCATACTAATGTTGTAAATAATGCAATGTCTAATTGTGCGAAAATACTTTGCAAAGTCGTGGACAAAGTTATCACAAAGGGGCAATTTTTGTGTGTAGTAATCTCCGAAACTACTCATCCGATTCCGAAAATCCTTTCACTAATAGAAAGCCACGTTATTTAAGACATACGGTTACACGGAGTGCAGAGGCAGATATAGGTGGACCACGGAGCCACATCTTCAGTAACTACGAAAGAAGTTTTCCATGTAATCGTGACAGCAAAAAATGGGAAGTACAATGAGCTTGCTAAATAGCCATACCACTTAACCACAAAAAATCTTGCCAAAAACAAGACAGTAGAAAATAAAAGCACTTATGACATACAGTTGCCGTAAATGTCCGTGTCAATTTCCCCAGAAAATAATGGGTTTACCGTACTAATGACCGGACGAAAGTTCAAAAGGTCTTAACCAGGCGTTCGGTTAAAAACATCACTTTTATGTCTATAACCCGTGCATTGTGAGAAAGCACGAGAAATGCTAATTTAGAAAAGATTAGCGATGTAGAAGCCATTTTCTTTTTTTTGTGAAAAATCGGTTTTTAAACGATATTGTTTGTGTGACTGCTGCTACGGTTTCTGTGTAGATACGTCATCGAGAAGACCATAATAATTGTACTTTGTGCTATGGTTTCAAACGGACTTACTGCCACGACTATCAGGCTTCACAACTTTCGGTAAATAAATAAATCTTTATTTAGAATCAAAACTGGCCAAGTGCGTGTCCGGCCACGCACAATGTAGGGTTCCGTAGTCTTACTACGTTAATTTAATCCACTTACTACGGTCCGATTTGCCTCCGAACGATGAGTTTTATTGTAATAATAAAAAACAAACTTACATTTGCAGTTGAAAAACCTGTGAGCTTTAAAGCTTAAAATTACACAAACGACTCCCATAATCAAAACAATATTTCAACATACTCGCAATATTTTTAAAGACCTATCCAACGACATCCCACACTATGGAGTACGCGGGGAAAAAAAATACCCCACTTTACGTGTAGGCACTGGAGATACCCTTAAAAAAAATACTTTTCGAGATTTAATTTTATCACTTTGTCGGCGTAATTTGTATATTCATGCCAAATTACAGCTTTCTAGTACTAAGAATCTTTGAGCTAAGCTGCGGACATACAGACAGACAGACAGACGGACATGGCGAAACTATAAGGGTTTCTTGTTTGTCGTAATCAACGAACATGGAACCCTTATAGTTAGAATCCTAAAAAGGGTAAAATCGCAGATCTCCCCAAAATAATACAATATTATGAATCTCTAATAAACAGTAAAGGTCTTTCAGTGTTAGATAGTCATAGGAATAATCCTGTACCAAGCAGCAGGCTCTAACAATATGCGACTTGTAGGACAACAGATTTTTTGTAAAACTTGAACGATTTTTTTTTTTTTATTGTAAACAAAGACACTGCTCCGTACGGGCCCGTAAAATACTCTGCTGCACACCACCTGTTTCTGCCTCTAAGCAACATTGCCGATTCTACAACAAAAGTCTCCTAAAATTCGAACAGGCTTGTCAAGCAAACCCGTTACAATTCAGCAATCATATATTTTTTTCATTTAAATGAATTATTTCTATAACACTATTAACATTTTTTTTATTATGTAACCTGAATTGGGTCCAGAAGGTGGGCACGCGGCATTAGTGGCGTTTTTTAGTTCCGGAGTGCAGGTGTATGGGCAGTTCGGACCAGGGTTGTTGCTGATGCATATTTTTTTTCACATCAGCGGATGCTGATGCTGTTGCTGATCTTTTATCATTGACATCAGCGGATGCTGATGCTGATGCTGATTCTAATTATTTTCGTAAAAAAAACAGCGAAAGAGTATTTACCATTGCAAAATACATCTAAAAATTGCTTAATTTTCCTTGGTGCTGAAATAAAAGATTGTTTCAATAATTTTGGGAATTTTAATAAAAATATAATCAAACATAGTACTTAGTTTAGTAATAATTAGTACTACTAGACTAGTAGACGAATTATAACGTAATGAGACTTTGTGTTTGTTTGCAATCGCAATCCCCCCGCGGTAGACCCTTTGATTGGTCAAAACTCGCAAGCACAAACTACACGTGATATAAGCCCCGCCACCTCTGCGGTCATGTCAGAACTCGAACTTCAGCATGAATTATCAGCATCGATCAATGCGGATGCTGATGCTGAAGCTGATGTTGAAAATGATGCTGAAGTTCAGAGGATGCTGATGCTGATGCTGATGTTCGCAACAACCCTGGTTCGGACCAACCAACATATTATGGGACAAGGTTTGGTCAGAAGCACCGCATTCGCATCATCATAGGTAGTCACATAACTATTCTGCACCTTAACATCTTTCGAAAAATGATAAGTTTCCAAACGAGAATAGTTCCCGTAGCAGCCGACAGATGTCTACACTTCATCAGATACAGATTTGTTGTTGTCGGATAAACCCTATGTGGAGCGCTGGTTTCGGTCACGGCTCACGTACAGACAGCAGAAATAAAGTTTTTTTTTACAATATTTCGTGAAAATAACGTTTGTGTTTTCGTTGGCCAATCAATCAATCAAGTTTTAGTCGCAGACGTCTGAACAACCAGTAATCGTAGCGGGCGTGTTGTGGTTATGTTTTTAAATATAATTAACCACTTGTCAAGTGTTTAATGACAAAAATGAAAATGGCTGTTAATAATTTGGTTAGCTGATCACAGCACAGTAGCTAAGGCCGCGTTTGACAATTTGATACTAAATTGCGTTTATTTTCGTTCCAGTGGTTGACTGTAAACAAGGTTTTATCAATACTTAAACACATTTCAGTGACGTATGTTTTCACAAAAAGTTTCTCTTATGATTACCTACCAGACGATTCATCTATTTACCTAATCGGATGTGGTTTAGAATGCATTAAAGGAATTCCAATTATTAAAAAAAAACACCTCCATGAGACGGAGGTTTAGAAAGTAAATACCACAATTACCACAAGACCAGAGAAATCCTTAGGATTACCAAACGTCATGAACTAATCCTGTGATATTGTCTTAGTTGCTGACGGTGCCGGCGTGTCGGCCCACTGTGGGAATGTCTGCTCGTGAATCGCCCGTGGCTTATGACAATTTGCATTTTTTTGCTGTCCGTACCGACAGAATCGCTTAGATTTAGGTCTAAGTATAAAGCGATATTACCTGATATGACGTTTTCATTTTAACATTTTCGTTTTGTGTTTTTTCGTTCCAGTCGAGTATGGTGAACTGTACCTATTCTTATATTATACACAGCTATGCCATACTTTTACGGAAATCCACATAACAGGAGCAGTAGTAATTAATCTAAATATAATTTACGCAATAATATTCTCAAAAATACAGTGTAAACGAACCCTTCACAAAGTCGTCAACCAAGCATTCTGTACATCAAACTAAGTAACTATACGCAAAAATTATTGCTGGGAAACGACTTTTTTTTGGGGTTTAAAAATCACGTTTTACGGTAGGACTCCGCCCTCAAAAAACTGTGCTGATAGATTGATCGAATAGTACGGGTCGTGGAGGTGTTTAAAGTAAAAAAAAATAACTTAAAAACATCTATTAAAAAAAAGTTGGAACTTTGACCCCTAATATCTCCGTAACTAGAAGGTAGGTATAGTCTAGAACAAAAAAATGATCGCAATGACAGGGTAGGGAGAGGAGGGGGGGGGGGAGAACAAGAGCCTTCCGGCTTCGTTAAGGGTCTTGTTACTCCCTTCACAGGGAAAGAACGCTTGCTCGGAGCGGATTGACAGACATCATCATCAGCCTAGCCTTTTCCCAACTATGTTGGAGTCGGTTACCAGTCAACCAGACGCAGTTGAACACCAGTATTTTACGCGGAGCGACTACCTATCTGATCACAACCCAGTTATCGGTAGGTAATACGAAACCCCTTGGTAAGACGGGTTTTCGGTATGGTTATACCGAAGACCCGTTTAGCTGGTATTATTTAGCCACGAGCCCCAGGTTTCTTCAAACTCTTTTCCTTCACTGATGTCAGTAATGTCATAGATAAACTTGGAACCTTAAGGGTGAAATCACTTTTACAGATCAGCATTAATTTGCATCTTTTTTCCATTTCTGTCGGAATCGGAAGTCACTAAAGTTAGCTTCTGCTGCGAGTGAATGCGGATGCTTGCGACCAGACTTCTCGCTCTACCAAATGACGCCTTTACGTGCTGAAATGAGATAGAAATACTCGAAAACGCTGAGCGTGCAAATGTAATTTCACCCTGGGCTGCCCAATAGTGACTATTTCCTTATTCCGAGTCGCTGTGACGCTATCTGCTCATATCTTGCGCCGCTGAACTGTCCCGCGGCGGTGGCCGTGCTCCGAAACCTTTCTTTTCTCGTCGACCATCGACCACGCTTCTATATTCGCTAATTGGTCACAAAAACATCGCGTGTAACGCTATGACCTGTAACGGTTGGTGATCTACCGTTCGAGTTCTACTGGCCAGTTGTAGTGCATCTATATAAATACTTAAACATTATCTGTGGACTATTGCTCGAATAATTACAGCCGTACGGTTCGATATAGTTAAACTACGCAATACAACCTTCTAAGTTCATTTAATCTCATTAAATGACTATTTCGTGAAAAAGTCATTCAATGGGATTCAATGGCACTTGGTTTGGTGGTTACTTTTGAACCACACAATCAGGGGCCCAATTCTGCTATTACAATAGACGACAATAGTGTCAGAATGGTCTGTCATTGATTTCATAATTGTTGATTTTGACAAGTTTTGACAAGTCAAAATCAACAATTATGATATCAATGACAGACCATTCTAATGGTAATTCCAATGGTCTGTCATTGATTTCATAATTGTTGATTTTGACAAGTTTTGACAAGTCAAAATCAACCATTATGAAATCAATGACAGACCATTCTGACACTATAGTAATAACAGAATTGGGCCCCAGACCATTTTTCAGTAATAGTACGTACAAGCTAGTTAAAAATGAACCAGTCTGAATATGGTCAATTTCTAATTGGCGACGTTGAACCGTTAACTTTTCATTTGCACCTTTTGCGCTTAATAGTACGCTTTCAAACTCTTAAACATACCCTTAGGGTACAGTCACGTTGTAAATTAACTTTGGGAGAAATCAATATCGTAATAGCTAAAATATTGTCCAACGTAACCTGTAATCATTTGGTGCTAGTGACCTATCAGTGGTTACATCGCTGCATCATTTATTAACACGTCCATTGCTGGCTTTCTTAATTTTTTTTCCAATACTTGTTGATTTCAAGCCAGTCATGTGTGGGTTACAGAGTGAAGGTGTACCATAATTTTCTTTTTGTTTGGTAGTGAAGGGTACAGTACGTTTCTCGTTCGTGAGAAAACCCCTATGGCGACAAACGAGGTACATTATGAACTGTGTAGTTAGTTTTTTTCTTAATTTTAGTACTGAATCGTCACGTATTACATGCGTGTGCGCACGTGGGTAAGAAAGGGCAGACAAGGTATGGAAAGGTCGCAATTATAGTGCTATTGGAAAAGTTTTTGTTATTGTTTGAGAATTAATCTTTGCGCAGCTCAGGTAGGTAAAATATAATTATTGTTTTGGTGTTTTATACTTAAAAACTTTTTATCATGGATACCTATTAAAAATAATAATCTTGTCGTCCTCGGTCCAAAAGATCAAATGGTACTTACAGGATAACAATTTGATGTTACCTAAAACACGAAATATCTACATAATTATTATGTACATTCCTACAGCTTTGATCATTACAAAATCATTATAAAAGCAAAAAAAAAAGAACGTAACTTACAAGTTCCAAGTTTGAAACCATCGGTCCATAGACAAGATTCTCTAGCCACGCCCCTCGTACCGAGTTACGCAGCACGTCGTCATCAATCGATAACGACCAAATGATTTGATATCGATAAAGAATCGATACTTTATCGATTCAAAGTGATTTGTGTTTCCGCTACCGGTGTTCACTTGCTTATTACTGGGCTAGCGATGTGTTATTACGACATTTTGGTCACTTTACACCCCAGGCAGGGTTTGTAAGTGTAATTAAATGTTTAATATAAACTTGGAAATGGAAGATTTATTAAATAATTAGCCTAATTTGTAATAACTGAAGGTTTTTAAAAGTATTGTTATGCCCCGAAGTTACAAAGATACTTGAGTTTCTCTGTGTCTTTGTGGTCCTTGACCATGCCTATTCTTAAAAAGATGTGATTTCCCTACATTATTTCTAAAATCAATATATTTAATCATCTTTCAGTAAATTATGCTGATGAAATGTGGGTGTACTACAGACGGGACATCTTTGCCTAGCCTTTAGGGGATTACAAGCGTGTCGTTAATGATTGGTAATAAAATCTTTCTAGGATTAATGATGTTGAAAAATCCTGTCATACCCACTTGATTCAAATTAAGTCATAAAATCTGGCAGCGTCCAGGCGCTGTTGGAATGCTCGTGTGGTGAGTTGGACGCCTAAGGGGGTTCCCACCGCCGCTGCCGCCCGCACCGCCGCCGCCGCGTGCGCATCTGAACGAGGACAAATTAGTAATAGGACTATTTGCACGACACCTGAAGTGATTTTACTAGTTGGGAATTTCAAGATAAGATTTGACGAAGTCTGGCCACTAGACTTACAATTGGAAACTGGGTAACAACCCAGCAACTGATTTGTGGAGTTCAGACAGGCAGTCGCTCAATGGAAAATTCTGGTAATCAGCTGCATTTGGTTGAACTGGAAGCGGATGCCAACATAGTCAGAAAAAGGCTACGCATTTGATGGAGTGGCGGCTAAGACATTCTCACAACAGAGTTCTGAAGACAGCTTCTGATTGCAGCTTTACCCGCTTCGATATCGGACATACCCAAGGGTACGCACGCACTACCCGGGATAATAAGTAAACGTATCCTATTCAACCTAACCTAACCCGATTCATGGTCAACCTATATTGGTGCAAATATTCTGATCGAGCCGTCAGGGCGTGTAAAGGTAACTAATAGACAGTTACTTTTAATGTATTATTAGCTTTCTTTTTCCCTGCACCTCGTCCGGGAGTGCGGAGCGCGAGGACAATTTAAGTATTTTATTTTTATTTTAGTAGCTGGTTCTGTCCCACTGCTGGGCCAAGGCCTCCCCCTTTCCTAACTCTCCCGGTGTTTTGCCTTCTCTGGCCAATCAGTCAGGAACAACTACAAATCGTCACGCCAGCGTTTCTTGGGCCTGCCTCGGTGACGATTCTGGCCCATCTGTCTCGACCCCTCCTGGATTGAAGTATTATAAATTCATAATTAATATAGAATAGGTTTTTGTTATAATAAATCTCCCATTAGTTTTGGCACAAATTAATAACTGTAGTGATCAGAATTATATCTACCTCATCAAAGATCGTTTGTCACAACATTTTCTCTTTGCCAACAAGACGTGTATTACTATCTACTGTAAAACAGTTGACACTTGATGATATACGATAATGGTAATGAGAATCAGTACTAAGCTTCGATCAACAATAGCAACGTACTAAGCCATTTTCTCGACACGTTCCATTTAATTTGGACGCTGAATTAACTTGAGTTATCGAGTCTGGCTCTACCCGAGGCACACCCAAGACATGCATTGTGGTGATTAAGAGGATAGCAGAAAGTTTGTAATGTGTTCTCTTTTGTGGGTAATGGATGATGGTGGACTTCATGGAAAAGTGTTTAAAATATGATAATTGAAGATATGTTTAGATATTCAGCTTCAATCTCGGGATCCATGGGTCTATTAGTGTGGCTTTTGTACAGGGTTATTTGTAAAACATCAACAACCTCTTAAGAGGTCATTGTACTCATCATTATGAACAACTTTTCCTATGGGACCAAACCTGAAATCGCGAAAAAAAAACAGCTGTTCCCTACATTTTGACGAATTAATCGATCAGCTGAGGGAGAGCAGCTGAGTTTTTTTTACAAATAACCCTGTATAATACAGAGTTAATTGATAATAATTTAAAAAAATGTTATAAATCTGTTAGTTCCTGCTTACAGTTCCAGAAAATGAGGCAAAAACCTGAAAGGTAAGACTGACTTTTGACGATATTCAAATTATTAGATAAGTACCTAGTTCATTGAATCGGCATTGTAGTGTCAGCAAAATTAAAGGTTTACGCATTTGAGTACCAACTTAAATCATCCGTATTTTCAAATCAGAATAATTGGCATGCATCGGTAAGTGAATGAATTATGAAATGGCTATAACACGACAAATTGGCGTCGTGCGTCGTGTACCTGCATATTATGGTTCTTTACTTATTATAATATCTTTTTAACCTTAGGCATTTCCTATTGAATTAGGCTCTATTATTTCGTCAGACTGACTTTCAATTTCAGAAGCACATAAGCTACCATCCAAAACCTTTAAAACATTTAATCTACCAGCGAACGGAGGTAGATCATTTCAAATTATCCTATTAATCTGTCAAGTTGGCCCAATTATTGAGATTGGTTAGGACCCCGAATAACAGGTGGCGACGCCTAAAGACAAAATATATGGTAATGAAGGAACCTGTAGTCACGGCATTTAGGATGCCGGGATCCAATGCAACAAGTGGGTTGACTTGACACGTCGAGCCGTGTGTCCCTGTGAAACACCATTTTCACGGTTCGATCCAACTGGTACGGGCTACAGGGTGTAAACTATGTGAGTAAAATTATATTTAAATGACATTTCTTTTCTGTAAATTGGTTTAAAAAACACTTTTACATGTCACAATAAGTTAATGTTTTAAAGCTAGATGTAGCCGGTGTTTCGTACTTGACTTAGGCTGCATTTCCACTAGAGAAGAGCAAGGATGCGTAGCGCGGGATTTGTGGAACTAACCAATAGTAAAGCTTCTTTTTCACATTTTGACCTAACCTAGCTATGTGATTGGTTACTTTTATGCATATCTCTCGCTGCACATTCTCGCACATCTCTTGTGGAAACGCAGCATTACTCTAAGAAGAAACAGCTGAAACAAACTCAGAGGCCATGTTGTGTTGTAACTTGTAACATTTGCCCTCAGCTTGTGATTTGGGCCTAACTGTAAATAAATTACTTTAGTTGGATTTGCACTTTCTAAAATATCATTGAAATCTACAATAATTGTCGAAATCCCAACAAATAATTTATTTTGATTACCTTCCTTTTGTGCGCAATAATGCCCATCGGCCATCTTTGCCCAACAGAAGTCAATAAAAAAGAATACAAAAGAAAAATAATGTGTATTATTGATTGACTCTACAAATCTGCTTCATGAATAAAATTAATTAAATTTTTCCTAACTTAATTAAGTTTTCATTCATCTTCGATTAAGCTATTGGATTTATTAAGTTTGACAAAAGGAATGATTTCATTTGTAATAAATATATTCATGAATGCAACAAAAATGAATTATATTAGATAGATTATATCGAATCGTTGAGATATGTTAGTCCATCGAAGACAATTTTTGAAAAGGTTTTAAGGCCACGGAATCTTTGCTAACAGAAATGATTGATTGAATAGCAATGATTCTAGTAATTTAGTATAGATCATCGCGTAGATGGAATAGTACGAATACGATACAAATCATATAACGAAGATAGGCAATCAAAAACTTCGGGTTGAAACAATTATCTGGCGGAACGATTCAAGCTCGTTAATTAAATAACTCATATGCCGTAGATGGATTCCCATAAAGGTAGCAAGGTCAACGTACGGTAGGCACGTCGACTACTGACCGGCGGCAGCCGACCTCCAATCATATCGAAAAACGAATATTACAGTCCCAAGGATCTTCGCGTGCCGCCAAATGCTACCGATTACCAGATTCCTTGGCACTGACCAATTATGAAGAGCTACCCCGCCCTCTTTACTTCTCATATCTGAGACGATTGAGGGAGACATGGATTATTTTCGAGAGGTCTTAAAATATTGGCCACACCATTTGAATTTTTGGGATAATCGTTCCGAATTTGAAGCAGGACTGTCTGGTGTCACTTACGGATTCCATTCTCACGAATGAAGTGAATGTAGTAGAAATTAGTCATTCGTTCCCAAAGTTGAGCATTGCGTTGAGCACGACTGGCCCGGGGCGTTGATCAGAATGCGTTCCTTTTTGAAAAATGGATGGTCGTGCATAATTCAGTAGGCTGCTATGTAATTTAGATTGTCTATTCTGCAGTTGCTGGGCAATTTTTCAGTTTGTTGGCTGGGAATAATATTGAATCAATGAAATTCGTTGTATTTTTTTGTTGTTTCTGGATCGGTTATGGCCAGCAGGAAGTTATTCTGTGATTGCAGCTGGACTTTTCACTAGTAAAGAAGAACATCTTATGTAATCGTCTTTGTATGTGTGCCTGACATAATTATATTTTGAGAAATTGTTTAAAGTCATCCTTATTACCACCACGTTAAAATTGCGGATCACAATTTATTCTACACTAGCTTTTGTCCGCGACTTAGCTCGCCTTATTGCCGGAAATTATCCTACGGGAACGTCGTAAATATACTTATACATAATTTTATAGCTTTCCATTAGTGAAAAAAATGGGATCACCAGTTCCAAAGATTACAACTTACATCCAAACTTATAAACTTTACCTCTTTATGATATTAAATAGAATAGATTTAGAAAATCTTATCGCACAATAATCTGCAGTGAAAGTGTTCAATCTATATTCATATCGGTCGTGATATACGACGGTATAATTTGGCTGATTGCAGCCCAGCAGCCTATTGTTGAACATAGTGCAGACCACGGTTTTTGTGAAATTCCAAACGCTTTAGAAAAGAAATAAAAGTACGTAATGATGTGTATGGGAATGTATTTCGACGCTTTCTTTGTTGGATTAGAATATTAGATCTATCATTAATGTGGACTATTGAGATTATTACAGTTTTGTTAAACAAGTGTTATTGGGTTTTTCCATCAGGAATTTTCTAATACGTACTCTGAGCCTGTTGATAGGAATTGGCTCGCCGAGTCGCCACCACATAGGACTTAAACCAAACTGGGGAATACATCGTACTTCGGGGATTACAGGCGTGAAGATATGTTATATTTTAAAAACCTGTTAAAAAAATAGAACTGATTCTGATCAGTGTTGCGATTTTTGTAGTGAGTGTATGATTAGGAATCCGTTCATCCATCCAACATCTTTTACCTTTCATTGAGTACCTATCCTATATTAGGTCACAGCCCTCTAAGTCGGGTCTAATTTTAGGTCGAGTTCGAGTGTGATGACGATAAGCGTAATCGTTTACTCAGTACATAATTCTGAATAAAGAAAATTTTCGTTCGTTTTTTTTTTTAAAAACAGCCGTTTCCTACAAATCTGCAATTACTGATTTAAAAAAAAAATGTCGATGAAAAATTTATAGGTGGGGGCGGGGGGGGGGGGGGGGACGGTCAGAATCATGCAGGTACTGAATACGTGGTAACCGTTTTAGCGTAGGTGGTCCACATTGTATAGGTGTCCTACAGCGTATAGGTGTCCTACAGTAACAACAAAAATTATAATACACCGATCATCCATACAAAAGTAGGTCACAGACAAACAAAAATATATCACTAACCAAAAACAATTAGCAAAGGTGCCGTTTCGCGGTAATTCACCTTCGATTGCTCGCAAAGTGCATAAAGGGTGCCGCTGTCAAAACATGAGCATTCACAGGTTTCGAAACTCTTTTTTCCGTTTTTTTTTCTTTTTGCAGGTGCGGAATGTTTGTGGAAAAAAAAAAGATTTTATGATGGCGCTTGAGCTTACCTGACGGCGCTATGCGAGAGGCACTCGAGAAATAAAAGTGTTTACGAAATAAAATGCTGTTGTATTTATTACGGCGCTAAGGGTACGTTCGGACCTACCAGGATAATTAGTAATGGTGATACGGTGCAATGTTGCCAAGTTGAAAATGTTTTATTATTTTGTGCAGTTATTTTTTTGTGCCACCCAAAACTATAATTCAGTATTATTTACTTGATATATATATTTTAACAAAGGGTTTTGTTATTTTACAGAGATGCGTGGAATTGATCACTCTGGATTATTTCAAAATAATATAATTACACACGTTTTTCTCATTTATAAAAATAGTAATTGCCATTGTTGCAAGCACAACAAAAAGCACTTCATACTGATGACACGTAGGTATATTTTATTGGTTTCATCTTACATTACCATCACGACGACCTATTCCTTTTTTCTACCTGTCAATTTCGGGTCCCACCCAATTCAAATGATGCGAAACGAATACGCGTTACTAGTAAACCGTTAGTAAGATTACATACTATTGTACTTTTTTTTTACATTTTGGTGAGCGCAAATAAGCACCATTCAGCCTCTCTGGGCCATTCGATTTAACCCGTCGGTGGTCCTGGCAATAATATTGTTAATGATCTGTAAAGTTGCCATTGAAAAAATAAATTAAAAATTGAGTCTGCACTTTGTGCTTTTAAAATCGTTGATTTTATAGGTATGAGATAGAGAATACCAGCTGTAAGATTTTCTTAAAAAGATTAAAGACTTAGTTTTTTTTTTATTGTTAAAAATATTTATTATGTTATGTACATTATATAGGTACAGACTACAAATAGAACTAAAATAAATATGAATGAAGACTAAAAGTTGATTAGTTGACTATAGGATTATGTTATTTTTTTAACCGGTGGTTTTAAAATTAGGAAATAAACCAATAAGTCCTAAGTTTCTGATATAACATCTACCAGAGTCAAAGTCGCTAGCTTAGGTTAGGTTCTGCGACACGAATTCACAACAGTTTCGTTGTTCTTATTCATAGGGAAGAAAAAAAACTGTTATTGTTTTTAAAGGTCCGCGACAATACGCGTCAATGGTTGGCCTCGTGTGAAGTCGAAAATCGATGGTAAATCAACAAAGCGCCGCGCGCCACTCTTGCGCACAAGATCATCAGACGTCTACTGCGACTGAGCGAATTTGGCACTTACTTTACTGATTAGAATACAATGAAAGGTTTCCTAATTTGAAATTTTTGGTGATTTTAAGGGGTAAAGAATCGTTGTGAAGCTGTACTTATGTATAAATAGGTACAGTTTGTAAGTTTGGATGTCGGAGGTATGCTCTGAAACAACTCAACCGATTTCTAATATTCTTTTATTGGTATAAAGTTACAGTTACAAGAAGTCGCGGGCATCTAGTAAGAAGCTCTACTTACTGCGTTTTGCTAATTTTAAATAAGGTTTCTTTGACTTAATGGGCTACATTTATACATACGTAATTTTAAAAAAAACTATTTAAATATTAACTTTATACAAACTTAAATAAATAATAAAATATGTACAAGTAAGAAGAGGAAAAAATTACAGGGCGTAATTATTTTTTAAAGAAGTTCTATGAGAGGCTATGGCACGTCTATGGCTACTGTTTCCTTAGATTTCCACGTACTAAACGATAGGCATTTTAAATAATTATGCAAATAAGTGGAGGTCATGGGGCCTTTACCCAGCAGTGGGATGGCACAGGCTATCAGTATCAGTATGCAAACAAATATTTGAATTACACAAAAATAATCATCACACTTTCAAGTACCAAAACTGCTTTTCCACCTACAACCACGAGGCGGTCAGTATGCAGGGCTTAGGGTTGTCACACCTAAACAAACAACAGATCATTGTATAACCGAACTGCACAATAGGATTATGTGTTATGCAAAAAAACTTGAGCCGCTAGCCGTGCCGAATTGTAAGGCCCTTAATGCACTTATAATCAGTATTGAAAAGCGCGAATATGATACTATTTCTTAAAGCGATTATGCGTGAAAACTTTTGTTGCAGATCTACCTTTTTTGTTCGATTTTTTGCATATGGATTACACATAAATATGCATTCAATAACGGTCTCGTTATTTTTTGTTTTTTTGCGCAATTTACACCTCATCAGTTAAAGTAGGGTCGTTTTTTTTGTGTGAAAGCTTTTGTTAGTCTTAGATCCATCGATCTGTGTAATCCTTGTGGTCAAAAGTACCTTCCTGTTTTCAAGTGTTCAAGTATCAAGAATTCAAGATTTTGTTTTGATGACCAAATAGGTATCTTGATAAATCTATTCTGATCTACCAATATGTGAAGTGAAGCACTAATAATTAGGACTTTTTTCAATGTAATCATTTTTTAATTTACCAAAAGGTGCAAACGAAACACCTAAAATAGCACAAATCGGGGATCCCCTGCCGGACAGCCCTAGCCGACAGGCCAGGTAGGCGCCGGGCGTCGCAGGCGCATCTCGCAGTGCTATTGTTTTCAAAACGTGCGCGCTACCTGCGCTTTGTGCGATTATACACTTTTTCATTTTTACGTTTTTTTTTGTTTTCTGGAGACTTATGAAGAATTGGCGTTATGATGCGACTGATTTTTGTTTTGGCTGCAGAAATAAAATAATTTGTTGCTTGATTTTTGTTCGTAATTCATTGTGGTTACTTTGTTAATTAAGTTTCAAGAGAGAATGAAATTTTCAGATTGCGCCAGAAGCGCCAGGGAGGGAGAGAAAGATTTTATTGATGATTTTAATGATTAGGTATCATTTTGTAAAATCTTTGTAACCAAAACGCGATTCAAAAACGTCGCGGTCGCAAATCCAGGAACCTGACACTGACCTGAAGCAAACACAAAAATAACTTAAGAAATTATAAATTTCGCGGGTCGCCTTTAAACATTTTAGGTCGGTCGACTACGGACCTAGGTCTAAAACTAAGAATGAAGCTGGTTGAAAACCACAGATACATACTTAAGTCGACTGTATATATATATATATATATTATTTTCTATTGTTATAGCAGATTCTTGTTTACAAAAGTGAAAACAGTCCAGGAAATAAGGTAAGCTCACTATTTACTTGTGATTTTTTAAACACCGTAATTTAATAATATTTTGATTTCGGTCTATTTAAGTTTATTTGAACCTTGTTATGTATAGTAGTTAAGGATGTACTTATTTGCATTTAAAATACAGGAAATAATACGAATGTCTAAATAAAAATGTTTTTGTTTTGATTGCTCAATCAATTGCCATGTAGTTTGTCTAATATGGGTTCGTCAATACAACGTTTTACCGGGTTTCATAAGTACTTATATATATTGTTAATGTAGTTTCACACTATTTGTTTAGTTTGTTCATTTTTTGAATCAGGAAGAGCGACATATCAAAAGAGTTTTTAACGTACTTTACTAGTCCTTGTCTTATTTTCAGCAGTTTAAAAGTTTTCGTATGGTTTTCGTACAGTATTTCAGATTTAGAATCGGTACTGAGTCCAAAAACTACTGAACCTATTATGATTTACGTTTAAATTCTTAAAATGGTCATAGACGTACTTAATATTATGAATTGTCACCTTGTGACCATTTTACGAATTTAAACGTAATTCATATTATCATCCTATTATGATTCTGCTGAAGCGGCCATTTTAGACCCCCAGTTATTGGTACGATACTCTTAAGAGAAACTGGTTATCCGACTTTCGGGCTCCCGTGACTTTGGGTCAGTTAAGGCTTTACGATATTTTTGTACTGCCTCGACTGACTGCCTCGTTGATCTAGTGAAAGCAATCGCGACTGCTGAGCATGAGGTCCTGGGTTCGATTCCCGGTTCGGCCAAATTATTATTGGATTTTTCCATCAGGAATTTCTAAGTTGCAGCCACGGAGGGTTTGGGCGGCAATAGCCACGCCCCGTATTACATGAGACTTAAATATAACTGGCGAAATGTAGGTGTACTATTAGGTATACCTCTGCCTAACCTTTCAGGGATTACAGGCGTGATGTTATGTTATTTTATTTTTATTCAGTTCTAAACTGCGCTTGCTTGTATGAACATTGGGAAGTTCACGTTCACATCCACTTTGTACCGAAAAATGTCGTGTAGGACAGCGCCGTGTGAACCGCTGGTTAACATAAACAAAACAAACGTCTGATGCATGAAAAACGTCCATTGCACATCAAGTTTTAACCGACATCCATCGCAAGACAATGTCGGACACAAACACAGGGGATCAACACAGGAAATGATTAATTAGATGCACAGCTTCCGCTATAAAAGTCGGTCGGTTGGGCTGCGCTTGCGCTAAACAGCCGGGCAAACTTGAAACAATAGGTGCGTTCATTTTGAAAGGCATGTATGTAGAGTCACAGTACTAAGATAACCAAAAAGGTTGGTTAACCCAACCTTTTTGTGACATCTGACGCGGATGTAAGTGTTGTCAACTAAACTTTTTGTGACATCAGACGCGGGTGTTAGTGTTGTCAACTAAACTTTTTGTGACATCAGACGCGGGTGTAAGTGTTCTCAACTAAACTTTTTGTGACATCAGACGCGGGTGTTAGTGTTGTCAACTAAACTTTTTGTGACATCAGACGCGGGTGTTAGTGTTGTCGACTAAACTTTTTGTGACATCAGACGCGGGTGTTAGTGTTGTCAACTAAACTTTTTGTGACATCAGACGCGGGTGTTAGTGTTGTCAAATAAACTTTTTGTGACATCAGACGCGGGTGTAAGTGTTGTCAACTAAACTTTTTGTGACATCAGATGCGGGTGTTAGTGTTGTCAAGTAAACTTTTTGTTAGTACCTAAGTGGGTAGGTATATTTATTTGCATAAAATGTGGTATATACAGGATGTTATGATATTTTATGTTCATGGTCCTTACTACACACATAAAATGAAATTACTTATGTTGATGTGACAGCCACAGCTTTTACCTGAAATCATGTGTAATGAATTAATGATTGATGTTCTTCAGAAACAGGTACTGTATAGTTACTACTAATACTAAGTCTACTGTGGTAGTCTGATCCTTAATGATAATTCGAAACTGTTCATTATATGTACAAAAAACTAGTAGTAAACGATATTGATCATTAATCTTCATTACTTCACTAGCATTGCAAATCTTTCGACAACACGTAACAGCTTGTCAGCAAAGTCATTAAAATCGTAAATAATGACAATACAATTAAAAGTAAATATCTTTAAAAATAATTACCATGTCAGTAGCAAAGTACTTACTTAAGCCGATATCATACAATTCACTTCTTGTTCATTTTCGGCATACTTCACTCGGAGCTAAACGTCTGAGTGAGTATAAAATGTGGAAAATGAATCCATTATTGAACTAATTCAACTATGTTGGATTGCAGCATTAGTCAACTTTCAGTCGTCTATCGAATTATCAAAAAGTAGATGAACTTTCGTACTACATAGTTGTTGTACATTTGTTGTTGTTGTCATTGTATTGTTGATGTTGTGTGTGTCGTATGAAAATGGAATAAAAAAAAAGTACAGTCACTCGAGTGAAGCGTCTGATATTGGTTCAACTACAAATTGATTGATTCAAATAGCCAGTGGCAAGACTCCTATACTAGTAGTATTATGATCTATCACTGTCCAAATCTGGACAGGAGTTAGGAATGTTCAAGAACCTATCGCTACCTATGCAGTAGAAAACTATTTTAATTTGAATAAAATATAAGTAGACACTTTTTAGCCCGAGGCTTCTTTCGCGTAGAGGTCGGAAATTATCCCATGGGAACGTCCTACCGGGATAAAAAATATCCTATGTCCTGACCCAATGGTCTATTCATATGCCCCCAACCAGTGAATGATTTAGTCAGAAACTCAACCTAAATGATTAGAATTTAATTCGATTTGTCCCTTAATGATGTGGTCGACTGATGTTCTTTTTTTACGAACCTGAAGAATTTAATCAGGTGAATCTTAATTATTGAATTGTGTGAATACAACGTATGACTCATAGAGTCATAGGCAAAGGAAACCGTGTAAAGCCAACACGAACTCAGAAATAACTGTTCAAAAGAGGGTCAATCAAACCTCACCTCATTGCAGGAGTACCAACATCATAATTTCGTTAATTGGCAACACCAATAGTGCGCAAAGCTTACGTAAGTGCGACAAGTAAGTTCCGAGAATATCTGGAATTCGATATTTTTGGACATAATCGCTTTAATTAGCAGTTTTGCGTATTTGTGATGTCCATACACGGATAGTAAACAAACTGTATTGAATTGTTGGTAATTCGTCACCTAAATTAGCTAGCCTTTAGACTTTAGTCTTAATTTTTTGCTATCCCAAGATAGTGAAGTCTTTTAATGTCAATAAAGTTTTGTTACTTTTATAGTCCATCTAAATACGTCACATTAGTCCCGCACTTATAAAAAACTTTACCTCATGTTTTCTATAATTGTTTTCATCATTGTTGTTTTGTTTTTATTAAATAACTTCCAGAGCATTGGAAAATTCAAGCAAGTTTTTTATCCATTCCTGGAACAGGCGCTGAAGCCTTGATGTAGTCGAAAAAGTTCCTGAAATACTTAGGTATTTATTCGACACGACGTCTTCTTCTACAAAAAAGGTCTTCTAGCGAGTCCCCTACAACAACTTCAACATGAAAATCATCTGGAGGCTATCACAATAATCACAATTAGACACGCGTGTCTGCGGTCGCAATATGTTATTGGATCACAGGTGGACGCTACTGCCCACCCCCTGTGCGTAATCCCTTAGTCTCCTCACATGACACCCAGGGGAACCGAGGGTGGTTCAATTCATAATAGGAAACCACTGCGAAAGACAAGCGGAAGATTGATATTTATAAAAAAATGTCGTAAATACATGATTTTATCTAGGGTAGATCTAGGATTTTACTGTCATGAAATAATCTTTAGATGGTTAATTAATTTTATTTTCGCATGATACGTGGCTTTCGTGGCATCATTTCAAGCCTAACGACCTGGTGACCATTAAACCTTTATTTTTCTCTGGTGATATGGAACATCTTCAGTATCATCCCATCACCTACTTACTACGTAGACACTATCAACAGCTGATGGACCTACAATTCGTTTGCAAGCAATTCACCGAAGTATTTTCCGGAACACCAAGTTTTACCAGATGCTGTTGAATACCTCTAATGTGGATTAAGACCAGCCTTTTTATTCAAGGATCAGCATATTCAAATAACTGTGCTCACTGCTCACCCATTTCTTACTCAGAGCACCTTTAAACTTCGCGTTTGAATGTAAGTAATTGCTCCAATACAAATTGATAATGTGCAAAAACCTCATACTTGTCACGTGTCGTGTCTGCGGCATCGGATGACACTTCCCCGCTAGGGTTGGTGAAACATCGTCCCAGCCTTCGTAATCTCTGGAAAACAAAAGAAGCCATTCAACAATCTCTTATATTACGACACGATGACGTCTTTAAGTAACACCCTCCCTAATTGCGTATCAAGAAATACAATACATTTTGTAACATTATTCAAAACTTTGAAATATTACCTCTCTGAGGCAATTCATGACGTCAATCAAAGTTTCTTTATGACGCAAACCTTTCTTTCTTAATCAACTTGGGAACAAAGCATTTTGCTCCACGGCTGTTTAAAATAAATGGTCATGTAATCGCTGACGCAAATAAAGTTAGAAAAGTTCCTTTCCGAAATTTCGCAACCCTAAAATAAGAGCGACCCCTGTGTGTCAGGGGCAGTCGTCGTTATGCGTACTACGTAATCCGCATTATATCCAAATAGCCGATGGCGTTCAGCTGCTAACGACACAGATGTCCCGCGTAAATTAATTGGAAATGTCAAGTGCACGAGAGCCGCAGCCATCTTGTCCCCCCTCATTCTTTTTATTTTTTCGTCGCGCACGTGGCTTTATTGCGAACGAAACAGCTGGGCGAGAGTGCGTTCACGCACTTGACGTTAGCAACAGTCGCGGAATTGTCCCATCGAAAATATTTTGGCAATTTCCGAACACCTTAAATAAAAGTGTATAAATTCGAAAATTATTGCTCTGTTAGATATTAAACTTAAAAGCCGTTCAAGTACTTACAGTCAACTGCACATTAGTGGTAACAATTGATATTGACAGCGCCATAAGTTGTAGCAGCAAGGGCTGTTGGTGCAAGTGCAAGTGTGGCTGCTGATGTGCGGGTGACTGTACGTTTTGTTCATGAATTTTATTGTAATTTAAAGGGCGTTTATTTTCTTTTTTTAAAACGGTTAATAACACTGCAATGACATTTGACATTTACGCGGGAAGGTGCATTCGCGAGTTAGACTTGCGTTTGGTTAACACAAAGATAATGGTCTGACCTATTTAATGGTATAATTAAATATCGCCGTCTGTTTCCGGCAATTAGATTGAAAGCGATCACTGTTGAATTCCTTTGTTACATTAAAAATATACTTTGCTCCTTGCGAACACCTTTCCTCACGAATTTGAGCACCTGATGCGTTTCGTTCGCAGCTGATGATCCTTAAGCCACGATATTACAACACCTTGACTTTTCGTTACGGAATTTCCTCCCCTTAATTACATTTTATATGTTTTGGCCAGTTGACTACGAATATCTGCGGTGCCCGTATCAATTTCGTCTTTTTTATTGTGAGTTATGTAGCGATAGCACGCGACTCGAGTCTAGACATTTGTGAACAAAGAGCACACTAGACCTGTTACATGTTTGGAGAATGGAAACTTTTAATAGAATTGCAATAAGCTATTAAGCCCAGATATACATATATGTATATTTATTTATTGTCTTTCGTGTTGATTGACTTAATTTTTAAATTAAAGCAGGTTTTTTAGTAGGTAAAGCATGATTTCAAACTAAACTTGAAACAAGCTATAAACGCTCCTTGTGAAACATTGTGCAATTTAAGAAACACGACTAATTATAATTGTCCTGTCCAAGTTATAGAAGTTTATTTTGCGATGAATGAAAAACAAGAAACCTTAAAAAATTACGTGACCATTTATACAATTGAAGCACTGATTTATTTTGAGACAGTTATGTAAATAAACCCGCCCTTAGGTTTCACTCACATCCTTCTACTTCATCGTGCCGATGAATCTTTTATTTGAGTTGGTTAGCTTTATTCTTATTCTTATTCTTTATTGCACACAAAATTAAAAGATATACACAACATTACAATATATAGCTTATGTACAACGGCGAGCTTAACCCAAAATTGGGTTTTCTTACAGCAAACCTTACTTCGATTGCGAGATTAACGGTAGAGGATAACCTACGTGCACAACAAGTACATTTAAAAAAAAAAACTTATACTAACTTATTTTATAAACTAAACTAATACATACAATATAATATACGTAACGCATACAATACCTATATATAATACTATACACTATTACATCATATATATATTTATATACTACTACTATTACATATACTATATAATGTATACATAGTATCATCATGTTGACAGGAAATGTTCTCTTATTCCCCTCTTGAACACATCTAACGAAGGGCTATCCCGCAAGGACTTTCATCAGAACTCTGCCACATCGATAGCGCGTTAGCAGTAGCTTCACACAGGAATTGCACAAAGAACAAGACAGGAGGTGGGACTGTTCGAAAGAGATACCGCGGCCCTGGAACACAAAGGGCAAAGAAGGAAAATGGATGGGTTTTAGTCAGTAAAAGTCTGATACTCCCTTCCACTCCGCCCAGAGCGGGGGGGTCATTTGAAGATATCCCATAAAAAAAAGGAGGTGGGACACAGTAGCGAATGGTCAATTGTTGTAAGAGGTAAGCCGAGTGATTAAAGATATTATGTACTCCACATATCTTTAATGTGATTATATTATTTGTCTATAGAATACTGACTGTGCCATTTTTCAAAGGGAAGCCGGTAGGAATCGAGTTGTATGGAACCTTCGCCTCTGATGGGACATCGTTTGTGTGGCTGCGCAGTCAAACTTTGTCGGGCTAAGTTGTACCTGTGGCGGCAGAACTAGTTTCATAGTCTGGTTAGAATTTTCCAGGTGAAAAATGGCAGTTGAAGAAGCTGCAGGCTTAACATAGTCAGTTGGAGGAGGATTTTTGAGACGCCAATTTTAGGCCCAGACTCCACCAAAGCAGAGATGAGCGTTGAAATTCACATCGCGCTATGACATCTCATCTCTCGTCTCTCTTGTGATAGGTAGAATCCTACTCTACTTTATTATTTATTATTTATTTATTTATTTATTTATTAAAATCTCCCTTACAACTATCATTACAGGAATACCTAATGCGATAGCGCGGTCTTAAAATTAACTTATTACAATATAAAACAATGAAGTAAAAATAAAACTAGTAGTACTTATCTAAATCAGCAGCATCTAATAAAGCTTAGCTTAGCTTAGCTTATGTAAAGACCAACTGACCCGACAGACGCTGTCCTGCCTTTTTCTGAATATCGAAAACAGTGCTGCTCTCTCTTGTTCTAGACCATACTTTCTAGTGACGCAGATACTGGGGGGTTAAAGTTCTAACTCGTTCACAAGTTTTTTTAAAATACTAATTTATAATGTAACGTTTTGTATAACTTTACTTTAAATACCTTCACGACTCCCGTACTTATTCATTGCATCCATCAGCACAATGTTATGAGTGCGTCACATTGAATCCTATAGTAAAACGTGATTTCGCACCCCAGAAAAAAAAGTCGGTAGCAGCCCAGCAATAATTTTTGCGTAGGGTTATATAATATGTTCTATGTTAGGGATTTTGGTTTCCGCACTTAGTCCCGAAAGTGGACCATTGTGCGTGAGCCATGGTGGCCGTTACTCCAACCAGCCCACCTCCCTCCAGAAGCAGATCAGACTTCCCGGTCTTCTCAGGGCATCCGCAAGAGATCTTGGTGTTCCAAGTCTCCTCGCGGATCTGGGTGACGCCAGTACACTCGAGGAGTACGTGCACGCCCTGCACAGGGGACTGGCAGTGATAAGTACCTAGGGTGTGGAAGTGTTTGCGTAGGGTTCAGAATGCTTTGTTGGCTTCGTGACCGTCCGTTAACGCCTTATATGTATAACGATGCGACCACAAAAGTATAAAAATACCTCAACTAATGTGGTTGGAGCTTATGATAGATACATGACTGGTTAAGTCATATCACACATCCATTTTTAAGTGTGAATTTAATAGAAATAGAATGATTAAGTTAACAATACATAAGTACAATTTATCGTAGAACAAACATAATTTCATGACGAATGATTGTTTTGCGCATCACAAACAGACGTCGTGTTGGGAAAATGAAAACAGTCTCGTGTGAAGTGTACTTAATCAATATATTATTTCTAGCAACATCCAAAGATTTTGAATTCATATTCGCACATTGCCGCGGCAGGCTGCGGTCATGTTGTGGATATGCAGCGGATTGCGATTTAAGTTCTTATGCCAAAGAAAGAAAAGAAAAGAAAAAGAAAGAAAGTTTACTTCTAGGTAAACTTTTTCAGAAGTCTACTTTACTTTACTGAAATGATGTGAATGTCAGGTCAAAATTAAGAATTCAGTGAAATACAGTTCTCTCACTGTTAGTTTACCTCTGGCTTTGTATCACTGCACAATGATCTTTATCGCCGTTGTAATAAGGTTGCTGTTATATTGAAGCTGTCCGAGCTTTGGCTGCTGGTAAACATTTGAGAAAATTGGCCTTGGAAATTGCGTTGACAGAACATGAATGCGACGTTAGGTCCGACTATGGGCACGTGACGAAAGAACCATGCAGGACCATAGAATTAACCACAGCCGTCGCACGCAAAGTCAAGTCATTTCTAGTTAGCCTTTAAGGCTTCATAATTACTCGTGGCGTACTCGTGGGCTTGTCTGCGAACGATATTAGGCGGTGCGTATGCAAACATCCATTGTGTTGTTTCTTTAACTTTGAACAGAGTTTTAAATGAAAAAACTATCACTCTGAGTCTATTTTACTCTTACTCTTAGCGCAGCACTATACCCGCTCCGCTCTCCACCATGTCCCAAGCCAGCAGTCCGTTGGCCCGCGTTCTAAACAAGAAACAAACACGTTTGTTAGCCGAGTGATATCATCGCATTCAGCGCCATATGCGGACGATTGTCCGTGCCGATTGTAAACACTATCGGACTCCGTACGCACCTGTATTGTGCAGGCTACGATTGTGATGACTATGGCATGTGTTGAGAACTTAGATGCCGTGTTATCGTTATCGTTAATGGTTGATGGAATGGTAAGGTAAACAGGTAGAATAGTGAGAAGATAGATGATAGGAAACAGAATAAAGTAGATCATTATTTATATAGATCAATGAAATTATAATTGATTGACTACAAACCACATACGCGAAATCCTGTTACGGAACTCAAATGGATTGGGTAGGACTCCTAGCAAGGTGCAGTGCTGACAGGTGGACTAAGACTCTCACTGACTGGCGTCCAAGAACAGGGAAAAGAAATGTAGGTCGTCCGGCGGCTAGATGTCGGGGGAAAAACCTGGATGAGGCTGGCACAGGAACGTGGAGATAGGCACAAAAAAAGAGACGCCCATACCCAGCAGTGGATGAATTCAGGCTGTGGATGATGATGATGCGCCACATACGCCTACTCCTTGGAAGAGTCCTGGCTGGGCCTTAAATTCACTTGAGGTCACCACAGGATAGACCGGTTGAGCAGTATTGCAACCGTGTCGAGTAGAACTGCGAGAGGCCACGTAAAAAAAAACTCCTTTGAAGCAAACATAAGAATATCTCATATCTGTGTAGTTGAACCGCTTACCAAAATACTCGTATGTGAGAAGGTATTGCGTTACTTAGGCCACTTATAATCTTTTATCTCAAGCGTGAGGATTCCGTTATAGTAAAATTCAACTTTGAACTTAATGTATATTTATTTATTTAAACTTCATGTCTGCACTAAAAGTATCGGGAATGGAATATTTCCACTGTTCCTGTCATATTAAAATCTTTTTAATTGAAAACTCCTTGGTTTTAAAAATCGAATAACATTTATTTATTTAAAAAAGATTCTCGGTCTTGTCACAAGGTTTTGTCAAACTTGTTTAGTCGTTGAGAAAATGGAATTGACTCGAGAAAATTCAAGAGTGATGATTTATTATGACTTTGGAAGTGGTTTAACACAAAAACAGTAGGTTCACCGGATGATTTCTGCATTTGGTGATGAAACCCCATCCAAAACCACAATTTATCGCTGGTTTGCTGAATTTCAACGTGGACGTGTCAAGCTCAGTGATGATCCCCGTCAAGGTCGTCCAAAAACTGCAGTCACCCAAGAAAACGTTGATGTTGTGCGTAAGCTGATTGAGGAAGATCGACATGTGACATACCGCGAAAGGTATAACTTTAGAATAGTAGAGCAGGAGGGGGGGTGACCCCCCTAACCCCCCGGTACCACTCCCGTGAAAAGGTAACTCACCGTTTTTGAGAAAAACAGATTACCTGTTCAATTTTGGAAACAATTGTTTCCAAAAGCAAGTGACCGGTTATACATTACGAATTTGAGGTTAGAAACAATTTTTGTAAATTTCTGGAAAAATACCCATTGCCTTGTAATAAGAGTGGTAGCGTTATAATCGGGGACCCAAGCCCTATCAGATTTGGCCCTTTTTAATCCCCATATCCTGCTCTACCAAACTAAAGTCAAGCCAAAAAAGTTGTTTTCCCGATGGATACCGCATTCGCTCTGTGAAGAGCAAAAAGCGGCTCGCGTTACTTGGTGCGTCAGAACTCTCGAAAGATTCCACGCAGGATCCTCAAATGCTGTATACAACATCGTATCAGGTGATGAATCCTGAATATACGTGTACGAACCCGAAACAAAAAACCAGTCACGAGTTTGGGTGTTCGAAAATGAGTTAAAGCCAACAAAAATTGTTCGTTCACGGAGTTTTGCAAAAAAAATGGTGGCCACGTTTGTCTCCAAAACCGGCCATGTTGCGACGACAAGAGGAATCTCTTGAGGGAAAAAGAACGGTTAATGCAGAATGGTATGCTAGCATTTGTTTGCCACAGGTCGTTTCTGAACTCCGTAAAGAGAACTGCAACCGCCGCATCATCCTCCATCACGACAATGCGACTCACACCGCGCACAGAACAAAAGAGTTTTTAGAGCAAGAAAACATAGAATTATTAGACCATAATATCCGCCGTACAGCCCCGACCTAAGCCCTAATGATTTCTATACTTTCCCTAAAATAAAGAATAAATTGCGTGGTCAGAGATTTTCATCACCTGAAGAAGCTGTGAACGCCTACAAAACGGCCATTTTGGAGACCCCAACTTCCGAATGGAATGGTTGCTTCAATGATTGGTTCCATCGTATGGAAAAATGTGTCAAATTTCGCGGAGAATATTTCGAAAAGCAATAAATACATTTTTAAATAGTAATGTTGTGTCACTTCCTTGATTCCCGAAATTTTCAGTGCCGCCCTCGTACAATAGTGGTACATAAGCACCAGAAAATAGACAATAGTGGTAGTGGTAATAGTGGTGGTGGTAGTAGTAGTGGAAATAGGCAATAGTGGTGTATCCAGAGAAGGTAGCAGATCATGGTACAGAAAGGCAAGAAGCAGACATTATAAACACAGTAGAAACTAAACTAAAGAACCTACAGCCGTTCTAAAATACAAACTACTCAATACGTTTATTTTAATTAAAGCTTTTAAAGGTACCTACTATCGAATTGTCAAAGTAGGTTTCAGTAAAAAAACCAAAAAATGAAGCTACGGTCCCAGTCACAAGGAATAATAACTGTGAAAGTACTGTAGTTACCCATTCTAAAGCGGAGATCTCTACAGAGAAGGATGCACACAAAACTAAATAAGAACTCAGTCAGTCAGACAGTTGACGCTATGAATGGGACTAACGAATGAACAATGATAAATACGCATGAAAAATTGTATCGAACAGCCCACAAATCTTATAATTAAAGATAAACCATCATTGCCAGATCATAAATTCAAATCAGCAAATGGTCAATGTATCAAGCCTTACCTACGAGTACATTGCAGTTTGAAGCACATCTGGTCATGATGCGACTCGTGCGTCACCTGATATTTATCTTGGCTTGTGCCGGTGGCCATCAAAACACAGACTTATCGTATCCATCCGAGAGATTTCCTCTCGTAAATGTATGTGTTAAATTGATTGCAGATTTCTTTGACAGACGATACTACTACTGTGAAAAAAGATTTACCATTCTTTTCTTTCTCTATGCTCTCTAAAACTTCTTCTTAGACCATTTTCCATTACCAGATAATTAAAATATGAAATAGTGTGTGTGTATGGGTGGTCTTTAAACAAGTCAAGAATAATATTTTTCTGCGTGAAAAGGGTAATTAAATTCAAAATTTAACGCAAGAAAACAGAAACAAAATCCTACCTTCAGGACTTACTTCACTTGAATAGAATTTCTCGCGATTCCATCACTACGATCGGACCATGGATTTTTGATTTTGTAGATTTTATATTTGTACATAGAATATCATCATCATCACCATCAGCCTACAGCAGTCCACTGCTGGACATAGGCCTCCTTCTTGTCTATACAAACATACTGAAATAATAGTTATAATAGGTACTACAAATGACATACATTGCTTTTGTTAAAACCCTAATTGATTTAATGATCTGAGAACTATTTCAATGCAGTATTAAGTTCCTAAAGCCCCTAATACTTAAAAAACAAACCATCCAAGCGAAAGAAATGTGTACCCTTCCGTTTTTAAAGTGCGTAAGCGCGTGTAGGGCATAATAGATGCTACCCCGCCGGCAGTCGGGTCGAGACTGACGCGTGTCGGTCACGTGACGCCCACGTGACGCCATCTATTGTGTTACGCACTTATTATTATGTGTGGAGGAGGGGGTCTGGCCACAGTGGCTTCTGTTGAAGCTGTGTGGTACAGGGAATCAATACTCGGTTTAAAAGGGAGAAAATCAATGTTATCATCATAGCTTCGTAAAAATGCATAAAATTGAACTTTACTACATCATCATATATTTAAAAATGTGACACCTGTTTTTCCAATTCCACAGTCCAATCTATTGCTAATGAATACTAATCCAGCGCTATCGCTGTTATCAATTTGAGTAGTAGAATTAAACTTTACAACGTCAATATTCATAGGATCTAGATATTGAATACCGGTTTGAATCAGTTCTTAATTTTGAGACAGCTGACTGCGTGTTTGTGGATTCTAAGTTCTGATTGGCTTATTATGACGCTGTGGCAGACAATGCGAGCCAATAGTAGCTTTGTAATGTGTGTGATGCAGATGACATTGCTTAAAAACTAGGTGCTCTTATTTTATTATATATATTATATGTATATACTAGCTGATGACTGCTGTGGGGTTCGGTAATTGTCCCTTGGCATCGTACTTCCGGGATAAAGATTAACCTATGTTTTAATCTAGGTCATAAACTATCTGTGTGGCAAATTTCATCCAAATCCGTCCAGTAGTTTCTTCGTAAAAGAGTAACAAACACACATAAATTCATTCTCACAAACTTTTGCATTTATAATACAAGTGAGATGAAGCTGAAACAGATGAACCCCAAAACAGCTTAAATAGGAAATGCTGTTGGACTTTGTCATTAGGAATTTTGTGGTTGCTCGGTTTTGTGACCAACCAAAATCAGAATCAAAATATTTTGTTACACATAAATTTAAATGGGCAAATTTAAATACGAAACGTCAAAGATTCAAGATTCTTTATTTGCATGAAATATGGTGGTTACAATCATGGTCTTACAAATAAAAAAGTTTCTCATATTTCGCTTACTTCCTCCAGCACGTACTTACTTATACTTAAAATTAAAATAGGCTAACGGTTCGGGTTGGTTGTTTCATAAGGAGAATAACCGGCAAGTACTTAGTTTAACTTGGACTCTGTTGCAAAATTATAACGTTCGAGAGCCAGTAATTTTAGTTTATTTTGCTTTTAGCTTATTTTTGTTTCAAAGTCTTTTCAGGAAAAGAAAGGACTTTGCTCCTGATTCATATAATCAGTTTACCTTCAGCTAAAATTGGTCTTTAGACTTTGCACTTGCAATTGCCAAAACACCTGTTAATGATTTGTTATCAGCATACTTTCCGGTGAATCGATTTTGATAAAGAATTTTTATGATGTGCTGATAAGAACCATAATATTTTCGTACGATCGCAATCGGCTAAGTAGTAAGCTATGTAGGTATATTGTTGCTATTAAGGGCTAATAAGCCAATCAGATTCGGCTATTACAATCCTTTTGTTGTTCATGAAGCCCTAGAACGATTAGTAACTTACGATAATCTTTTTAAGCAGATTTCGAAAACCATCGACAACGACACAGCCTTCAAAGAGTTTCTATTACCCTTTTTAAACCGACTTCAAAAAAAGGAGGAGGTTTCTCAATTCGACCGTATACCTATATATATATATTTTTTTTTTTATGTGTGTTCGCGGATAACTTCGTCGTTTATGAACCGATTTTGTTTTTTTTTTTTTTGTTGGAAAGGAGATACTTCAATGGTGGTACCATGATAAGGAAACCGGGATCTGATGATGGCATCCTAGAGAAATTGAGGGGAGCTTTCAAAAATTGTAGTGGCGACTAGTGCGTTTGTAAATTTTTTGATTAAGTATTTTAAAGCACTACAATTTAAAGAAGGTCTGGAGTCGTTCTGATGATGGAACCAAAAGACAGTCGAGGGAACTCCTCAACGGTTTACAGCAGTCACCTTGTGTTTGGGTTTGATTAATTTGTATTGATGAGAAATTTACACCTAGATGGGTTGTGACTGTCATAAGGGGTCTGATGATGAAGACGATGGACAGTTAGGGAACTCCTCAACTGTTTACAGTAGCTAGCTTGCGTTTGGACTTAATTCATGTATATTGATCAAAACTTTGTTCCCATCTGGGTTACAAGTGCCATTACAGGTCTGATGATGAAAAATATTTCTATGGAATATTGCAACTAAAAATAAATAAAATAAAAAAACTTTTTTTGCAAAAAATAAAACCGACTCCAAAATCACAAAAAAAAAGTGAAAAATAATTTTAGCTTCAGAAGTCGGTGACAAAAAACTGAATCAAATAAACAAAAGTCACCGACTTCTGAAGCTAAAATTATTTTTCACTTTTTTTTGTGATTTTGGAGTCGGTTTTATTTTTTGCAAAAAAGTTTTTTTACGTATCAACTGTATCCCTGAAAAAATCACAAGCACTTCCTATAAACATCACTGGTACTTAAATATATTTTAGATGAGTTCTAATTTGAAATTTCCTATGGGAGAAGTAACTACTTAGGTACAGTGTAGAGGAAGTATCCTGACACTACCAAAAAAAAGCCAAAACCGTAAACCGCCCAAGACAATAAGCATCTATAAATAGACAACGGATCGATATCCAAATAGACATATCGGCCAGATGGCCGAGGATATCCTGTTGGAACAGATTGCCCGCGATAATTATAGTTTGTAAGTGGCGCATGCGCGGGCAGACACTTGCGCGCGCGCCGGTCGGTGTAGCGAGCCTTGTCACGCGACGCTGTAGTCTTTGTCCTCAGAAACATTTTCTCCGTCGTGTCGATGAATCCTAAAAGTATTAAGTTGATTACAGAATACTAACTGTCTCCGTAAAATTCCCGAAGTGTTTTGCAAAAGTGTAGCTAATTGTACCTACACCCACATTTCGCCAGTTATGTTCAGTCCCATGTAATAGGAGCTGAGCCTAATACCATCAACCGGGCATAAATCCAGACTCCGTATTTACTACAGCGAAATGCCTCGTGGAAAAACTCAATAACCCTTTGCCCGACCATAAAATCGAACCCAGGACCTCATGGTGGTGTGGTCGTGGTCACAATTGCGACCACGGCCAATGAGCCCCCGTAAAATTACCGTAATATTGAAGTTAAATGAGCTTCCACCATATGACCATACGCTTGCGTTCTCGACAGGCAGTAGTACCTAGTGGCTTCAAACTGGTCCCTCAAGGACCAGGGGTTGTGGTGAAGCTGCACAAGGAGCAGGACCGGAGGTGGGATATCATTTGTGTTGTGGTTCCTTTTTTTTTTGGTAGGGCATCACGCAGTTCAACCTCTGAGGTTGGCTACTGCTTAACCGGGCAAGTCCTGTGGATGCCTTGAATGTAAGGCCTCCAGCCAGTTGGTGATGTGGTTCCGGAGTCACACTTTATTTTATAGGTTCCACTCCATCGCCTCCAGATCCCAGCTGTCATTTGTAGATCATTGACAGTCGTTACGGGTAGTTAGTGACGTAAAAGTCTGACAACCAGCCTTACCAAGGGGTATCGTATTACCCAGTCATTAGTTTCTGGAGGTCAGACATGCAGTGGCTTGATGTAAAATACTGTTATTCAGCTGCATCCGGTTAGACTGGAAGCCGATCCCAGAATATTCGGAAAAAGGCTAGGCAGATGATGATTATGGCCCACCCGGCTACGTATTCGACTTCGAAATTCTTCCGAAACTGAGCACACATCTATTGGATAGTCTAGACACGGGAGAGGGAGGGGGAGTATGAAACACTTAGGGCGAATTTCACCATTGAAACGACGCGTACATTGTTGTGGAATACTGGCAATAACAGCTTTAGAACGCGCTTTCGTTTTACTGAACTGCTGATCACGATCAATTTCATTGGTTTAATCATAATTTGAGGTCCTTTTTAGTGGTTTTAAAAAAAAATTGAATGAAAAGAACTGTGCATTTTTCATAATAACTTATTCCATATGAATTCCCATGTTGAGCTGATATTTATAATTAATAAGAGCATTAATGAGTTAGGTTTTATGACAGTAAAGCTGAGAACAGGCTGGTATCGGAAGCGATTCATTAGAGCAAGTCATTAGACATACGAATCTCGACAAAAAGTATCGACCAGCCGGTTGGTTAACCAGTCAGGCATTTCCCTGTACAAGGTTTTATTTTAGTTCCCTGACAGTTTTTAGATATAAATATGTATTAAGAAGTCGAAGTCGTACCCATAATTTTAAAGTAGAACATTTAGAACTGGCAATGTTCAAAAAAATTCCCTACAAAAGTGCAATACCTACAAGGTCAAAAAGTATGGAACAGCTGTTTTTTTTAATAACCGATGAAAAATTTCTATGTGGCTCAGAATGATGTACTGAATACGTGGTAACCATTTTCGCAACGGTGTCCCTTCCACCCCGTATATGTATATAGATTGCAGGTGTCACTGCTTAGGTGATTTAAGTAACTTGTAACTAATTATAACTTGGTCCCCTAAAGTTATAATTTGTACACAAATAAAAGTTATCAAGCTTCTCCGTAGCGTGTCGATGACAATTCAAATGGAGTCAGCCCAAAATTTGGCGACGAGTGTGGCACTTTCAGTAGCGTCCATCGGCTCCTGTGAT
Source organism: Eurois occulta (assembly GCA_950022335.1). Classification (NCBI taxonomy): domain Eukaryota; kingdom Metazoa; phylum Arthropoda; class Insecta; order Lepidoptera; family Noctuidae; genus Eurois; species Eurois occulta. Next base: position 15,688,203 of record OX465495.1, on the reverse strand, counting down.
GTGCAAACAACAGGACAAGCAGGACACGATATATACGTTATCAAGCTGAAACATAAGCTAGTAAGATTAGGACTCTTTCTAGTTGCGAACTGTTCATCCGATATCATAATAAGAAATTGGATGTGTACTTAGTTTCGGTGAAAACCTCCTACAGCCACAAACTTTACCTCTGGGTCTTCATATTAGTATAGATTAATCAATAATTTATTTTCCAAGCTAGCACCACGTGAAGTGCACCCGAAGAGTGACTACAGGCTTAACATCAACACGAACCAATTTGGATCGTGCATGCCGCTTCCGTCCTGCGCCATTGAGGCATAGACAGATGTCGTCAACATTTATAATTTATGGTTGTTCATGCTAAAGAGGCGTAATGAATTTAATTACATGCTAAATAAACACTCAATTTGTATGCTATTAATAAAGTTGTAGCTACACGATTTTTTGTTGACAGTTTTTTTTAAAGATGCTAATGTAGGTAACGTATTAACTCTTGCTATACTTCCTCCGGTACATATCTTTTCCTTTGCTTTTTCTTACTGCACGAGAATTAAGACCTGGTTGCTGATTTGAGAAATAAAAGTTGAGAAAGTGTCAAAATCTTCGTTTTGAATTTCGAAGGATACACCTTCATCATCTTCTGCCTAACCTTTTCCCAACTATGTTGGGGTTGGCTTCCCGTCTAATGATGCAGCTGAATACTACTATTTTACATGGAGTAACTGCCTATCTGACCTCCACAACCCATTCAGTACTGGGTAATACGATACCCCTTGGTAATACGATAACCACACTTTTTGGGAAGGATTCACCAGTAGAGTTTGACAGATTCTAGACTTCAAATTCTCATTGCAGAGTCCGACAACTACCCTGCAGAAGGCAGGCAGTTCGACTTGTACAAAATGTTGGCAACCCCTGAGTTCGTCAGGATGTCGGACTTCCGAAACAACTGCTACAGTTTACACGACAATGAGTGATGGCGCATCTATATTTATTTATTTTAAAATAAACGCTTTAACGCGTAAATAAATCGGAGTTAGCGTGTGTCAAGTTTTATTTGAAGGGCTATAAAATATTGCCCCTGTGTTCTGTGATACTCACGTAAAACTATCGAGATTGTGAAACTACGACAGGAGTAGCTCAAGTTAAGAATAATTTTATAAATAAGTACGAAACAGGGCTTGTTTTCAGTATCGAAAAATCATGATAAGGGGCTGCATGGATCTTTTGGCTTGTGGCGTTGATCGGAATGATTTTGGCACCTTGTTAACACCATTGAACGACAATTTCATGTCATATAACTGCCAGAAAACCCGGTGGTACTGTAATACTCAATGGAGATTGTTTTTGTCCTGTTTATTACGTTATTTATAAGAATATTAGATACTTATTAATTAGATTTAAGAATTAATCTTCATACGCTGCTCTAAAGTATAGATGTAGAAGACAGGCTCCGTCGACCCCAAATGAGGGGATTGGGAAAAGATGATGGTAATGAATAATGTTGCTCTCATTTTCAAGCTTTTAACCAATTTTTTTTCTTTGTCATTATTGTCTGTTATTGCTCATAGAAGCCTCATGTGAGTGAGGCATTTGGTAGAGACTATACTGGCTAGGCTCATCAACATCTGCATATCCCTTTCCCAACTGTATTGGGGCCGGCTTCCGGTCCATCCGTATGAAGCTGGATACCATTTTTTCTAAAAGGAGAGGAGCCACTGCTTATCTGACCTCTACAGCCCAGTTCCTGTGTAACACGATATCCCTTGTCTGGTTGTCAGACTATCGGTCATCTAACTGCCTTACTGCTAACTGATCAATTGTTAGAAGTGTTGTCTTAGGCATGGAGGTGTTTCGAATGAATGAATGGTCACCCATCCACGAATCGACCTTGGTAACCGTTGTTTACGTCGCCATGAGCCCCTCGCCTTATGAATAGGCTATTTTTGTAAAATCAATGTTAGGAACGGTCAAAATAGAACTAGTTGAAGACTGAAAGACGAAGGACACTTGCCCAAGAGTGTTGTCCGCAAAATTTCGAAACGATAGGCAGGCAACCTGCAATGACGTTTTTCTTCCTCGAGGTAGAAATCTTCGATGCGTCACTCAGGAGAGACCGGAGGAGTCTGCCAGACTTAATATGACTTACGCTGCCCCGGACTGGTGCTGGTGCCGGTCCGTTTATCCTGCGCGCCCCGTCCCGTAGTGAGGTGTAAACTGCGGCTAACTGCCCCCGGCCATGAGAGCGCCTCGAGAGTCCCAATCACTATGACATGTGGTCTTCTTATTGATAGTTGGGTGGTTTTATTTTTAACAAAATTGTATTGATCAAAAAATACACAGTTCAGCTTCGAGAGTTCGTTGGTCTACTCGTGACTGCTGAGCATGAGGTCCTGAGTTCGATTTGCAGGTCGGGCAAAATACTATTGGGTTTCAGTTAGTGGGAATCAGGATCTTTGCCTGATTGATCGCAATAGCTCTTATTACGTGGAACTTATAAACATATCTGGCGAAAATGTGGGTGTATTAAAAGGTACACCTCTGCCTAACCCTTCGGGGATTACACGCGTGATATTATGTATGTAGAGCATGGTCTTTTTCTCTCAAACCTGTGTCCCGTTCAAAACTTCGATCTGCAACTGATAACTACAGTACCCATCTAATGCTGAAGTGATCAAAGTCACATAACGTCTGAAGATCCAGACTATTAGATAGATAAATTATGATAATAAGTACGATATCTTTAATTACTGACCAAAATACGTTTTTTTCATACCACAAGTACAATTGATCACAAGAGTAGATAGGTACGCAGTTTCAATAGAATACGTTCTCGGACAACAATTAATGCAAAATAGTTTATTGTCACAATTAGCATAATTATTACATTAAGACTGTTGGAGCCTTTATTTAAGCAAACAGTGCCTGTATTAGGAAACTCCGCGCTTCAATAATTATTTATCATTGCTGTATACTAATTGATAATTCATCATTCATTCATCAGGGGTAAATATACAATGTGAGTACAAGTTTTATTTCTTAACTAGCTGTTGCCCGTGGCCTTCTTTCGAGTGAAATAAGAAAAAAAAAATTACTTCCTTTTTAATCAGATTTTGTTAACAATTTCAAGTTTTTTTTTTTTTTTGTATGGAACCCAATATTTTTTTTATTAATAAAAGTAGCCTAATTTAGACCTTATATCACCAGCTAGCTGCTAGACAGCCAGACCAACCGACAGACAGACTTTCATAATTATGCATTCAGTAAAAAGCTGTTATTTTGATATTACAAACAGACACTTTTTTTTTTTTTTTTGGTGGGTGGGATATCATCAAATTACCCCTCCCGCTCTGGGCGGAGCGGAAGGGAGTGTCAGACTCTTACTGACTAAAAACCACCCATGTTCCTTCTTTGGCCCTTTATGTTCCAGGGCCGCGGTATCTCTTTCGAACAGTCCCGCAGCCCTGGCAGGCATCGGCCCTTGCGGGCCCCTCCCGTTTGCTGACATCTCTTTGAGGCGCGCGTGGAACACGAACGCGCCGTCGACACGGCCTGCCCGTCGTCATACGACGGACGGACGGCGAGCTAGCCCATTACTCACCGTCCACAGGCCCGCGCCTACGGTGGCCGAGAGCCATCACGGCGTGGCCCCCGACGCCCGGTGCTTCTCCTCCCGCGGCGGCTGGGACGTGAGGCTCTCTCCCTCTCACGTTCCGCCGCCTCCTTCGCTAGCATGACGGCTTCGCAGAAGGAGGCGACGGCTTCCCATTCCCGCTCGCCCCGGACCATGGCCCATGGCTTGAACCAGGGCCGGGCGCGAGAGGTCGCCGCCGCCAATCGCCGCTACGAGGACACGGCGGTGCTCCTCCCAAGCGGAGCAGACCTCGACGGTGTGTTCCATCGTGTCCTCCGGGCGATCCTCGCAATAATAGCACCCGGGCACAAACAGACACTTTTATTTATTTTTATATATGAGAAGATGCATAAATATAGTTTAGAACTTTAGATAGATATTTATATACCGGAAATTTTTTATTCTTAGTTCCAGTATTCCTGTATTTTTCTCCTTTCTTTTTGTTTTTCTTTTTCAGTTTTTCTCTTTTTTTGTTCTTAGTTTTTCTCTTATTCTATCTACACTAACGTTATATTAATGCAGCTTTCCAATAGTGAAAGAATTTGTATTTTTGTGTATGTGTATGTTTGTAATGAATAAACTCAAAAACTACTGTGATTTCAAAATTTCTTTCACTATTGGAAAGCTGCATTCACCCTGAGTAACATAGGCACCCGTGCAAAGCCGGGACGAGCCGCTAGTCCAAAATAAGAGACCAGCTTGTACTGGCTTTGTTACCATCAACGTCCCGCCCACTTTGCCTACCAACAAGGTGCATGCTCTAAAAGTAGACTAAACTAATTGGCAATACCAGTGACAAGAAGATCCAGCCCTACTTCAGACAAAAACAAAAATAATTGGTTCATTCAAATGTTCATTTTTCTCTTGATCACCAATTAACATTCATCAATTAGCATAAACTTAAATTAAAACGGACTTTAACGTGTATTTAAGATAAGATAAGGAGATTTGAGAGAGATAATCTTGTTTGCGATCGTGGAAAGAAACGTATAGTTGCACAGTTGCTTTGCTTGCACAGTTGCACAGTTGCCAGGATTAAAAAAAATACAAGGTCTGAAGGTTGAAAATCTGTTTAATATTGACATTCATCTGATCAAATATTTAAACCGTTAGAATTACCCTAACCGTACTTAAATCACGCGAAAAACTGTCCCCATTGAGAAGAGTGAAACCACTAGACATAAAATGCAACCACTTGTTGTACCGTACAGACACTTTTGAAAGTCAAAAACAAAAAAGCTAAGCTACAGTCACAGTCACAAGGCATAATAACTTGCGAAAGTACTGTAGTTGCACATTCCAAATCGTAGATCTCTATGGAGAAGAATGGGCAAGAAACTCTATGGACACTCTTTTAAATCAAAATATTGTTACAAAATCTTGGTTACATCATTCATGTTGAAATGATGTGAGAAATGCAAGTCTGAACATCCAAGATGCGTTTCTCGCAAGCGTCGTTATTTTGCGACAATGTCGGTATCTATGTAGGAGGTATTTTAAAGAAAGTTATAACATTTTAAACTGTTTTTATTTTTATTTTGCCCTTCAATTTCTTCGTAACTAGAAGGTCCTCCCAGGACAGAAGAATGATCGCAATAACGGGAAGAACAAGCGCCACTCGGCTTCATTAAGGGTGTTTTAACACCCTTTATGTCTAGATGCTGATGGCCTACAAGACGTCTTAAAGCAGGAGTAATTCCAGTGTGGGAAGTAGATGGCGCAAGACGACCTGTATAGCTCTGCCTCTTTCCCACACTTGAATTACTCCAGCATTAAGACGTCATAGTAGCCCCCCTGTAACGGTGACTCCTTCCATGTGCGGATTTTGATCACCGAGGTGGTTTTATTGAGGTAAAAATCCCACACTCCCGGATCTTATTCCTATAGACTGACGTCTATTGAAGGTTTCCCTCTGAAAAAAGAAATACGGTACTGTGTCTTTGGGGGATTGGGTATATCTTATTAGGGGTATTAGTCTTAAACTAAGGGTATTATGTTAATGTAGGTGTCATGTTCCGGTATCAAGGAACAAGGGGAGACAGTTTATGGCCGTATGTCACAGATGTGACAAAAAGCATGTTAAACGTTTGTGAGGGGAAGTCAAGACAAGACACTTGTCGCGTTTGGCATTTTGAGAATTTTTTGCGTTTACTTCATAGTTTCTTTCGATGGACCGATTGCTGATGGAGCGGACCAGTCCCCTGAAGTGGAGACAGCATACCGGCAAGCGTAGTCAAGGACGGCCCATAACTAGATGGACATACCTTAAAAAAGTGGCTTGGGCAGACTAGGTGCGAGGCGGAGAGGGTATTCTGGCGCAGTTTGGGAGAGGCCATATGTCCAGTTGTGGAGTGCTATGAGCTGAGTTGATTCAATTCAAATTGATGTAGGTATGTAATTTCAGGATAACGAAGACAGGTTTTCAATTCTGATACTGTTATCTTTGTTTTGCAAGATGGTATGGATGCAAATTTTACTTTCGTATAGCCATACGAAAGTAAAATTTATATTTTTTTTTTTTAAGTTTCTCAAATAGTTATGTTAAAGCCAAAACCATTAAGTTCTTTTGATTTATGAGAGCTGACCATGTTCTTCCAGTCACTGAAATTTATAAAAAAAAAAAATATCAATATTTATACTCTTGAACTTAATCCTTAGGTTTTAAACATTTTGATTCGAGCTTTTCAGGCTCTCTTCAAAGGACCTGAACTCTTTATTTCGTGTAATTTTATTTAAGTAAGTACCTACAATATTAATACTATTTTTAATTATTATTTCTAATTTTGCAATAATGACAAATCAACATTCATAAATCGAAAACTCGTAAACAAATTAAACAGTAATTATGTCGCCGGAAATTATGAACAACAAAAAAAGGCTGCTAAACACAGTGGTATACCTACCTATACCTACCAATAAAGTTAAACGTGGTACCAATTTGGCACTAATTAAACAGGCATCCGGCTCATTGGCTGTCAAATCGTCGGAACCTAACGTTTTTGCTGCGCGTACGCAGAATGACGTGTTACACTTCAGTCGAATGATCTCGGTTGCCTTTTGGTTGCTAAGCGTTGATTTTGTATGGATGCGACTACGGTCATACGTGTGTGACCAGAATGATGTATGAATGACATGAGGACGAAGCGAAAGAAGTTGGTGAGGATTATAACATATGGCGTTCTGTAGTGACTGCCTACCCCCTTGTGAACAGGCATGTATGTAGGATCTGGACTATAACATAGTCTTAAGCGAGTCTTAGCGAGCGAGCGAGCAAGCCGGGCAAGCATCCTTTCACCTCTTTTCATACTTCGGTTCACACCGCGAACTACCGAAAGTGACGAACCGAAGTATGAAAGAGGAGGAACGATGCTCGCTTGCTCGCTCGCTAGCTAGAGGAGTGTATCAGAGGCTTGGACAAACTGACATTATATCAGTGACAACGATGATGGGAATGACAAGAAAGAATGTTTGACATAAGCCACTGAAAAGTTTTTTTTCTACCCTTGCCCTACACTATTTCTCCTGTACCGAGGATGCTTTTACAAAAATTTAAACGCACATACAACAACAACCATAAGTACCCGCAAAAACAACCTGTCGGCCATACAAATATTTGTTCTCCGTAATCCGCGACACGTAGCGCCACTGCGCCAACCGTGCCGTCAGTTTAGAAAAATGAAACGCCTTGAAAGCGATTGTCAATCATGTCAAGAAAAAAAAAACAGGCCAGAAAAATATTGATATTGAAAAATAATTCTGAGATATTTTCAGATGTCCACAGCGCTCTTTTTCTAATCTCGGTCTAAAATATGATTTCAATTGTTTTGTTACAAAAACAAAAGAAAAAAAAACAAGTGTAAGTATTCGTTTATCTGTATTTAGGTACAGTCCCCCCCAACATGTTGTATTAACCGCCTCAAGCATTACAAATCCATACTAAGTCACCGGTAGCACCATTTTCGCACCGGAAATGCGAGTCGTTATTCCATTCGCCGATGACATGTGTCGCGGCGCGCGCGCATGTGTCGGGGGCCGCCGCGAAATTGATGACGTCATTAGTCTTATGAAGTGGCCAGTTTTTACACCGGACCTCACAGGAGTGGTAGGCTTCCGCAAATGTTGCTTTGATGTGGTCAGTATGATTGACATCACCGTTCGGAAGTTTGAACAGGTGTTCTTAAAAAAACCATTTTTGGTTATTTATCCACCCGAGACTGGGACCGCGATGTATAGCCCACTTCCAATCGTAGAAAAGAAGCCTGTTTCCCAGTAGGGGGGCATTATAGGTATCATATTATGTTCAATCTCACTTAACCGTGCCTTCATGTGCCCTGCCTGATGGGAGCATTGAATAGTGTGAATAGTGTTTTGAGTGCTTTACATTGAGCGCTGCCGTAAGTCGTGAGCCGTACGTAAGCCTACTTAGTTTGATGTACAGAAAGCTTGGTTGGAATGTTGGTTGCTTGGTTTGTGGTGAGTGATTGGTTGGTTGGTTGGTGGAATGGTTGGTTTGGCTTCGTGAAGGGTCCGTTTACACCCTGTATAATGTCTCCCGCGTCGCGCTTCGTTGGCTAGTCTTCGTAGTGACACAAGTCGCCTTGGCCGAGATTCGGATAGGACTTTACCGGCCGGCTTTATCAACTCGTTTAAAGGAAAATACATGTGATAAAGTAATCTAAAAATAGTTTCGGATCTCTGATTGTAGCTAGTGATGGGATTTCCCGTTAGTACAAAAAGAAAAGGTAATTAAATCTTTCTTTTACCTTCTTCATAATCAGATTGCCAGTTTTCAAATCACCCTGAAACAGCAAAAAACGATTTTTACTATATGTATAATATAGATACATCTCATTCTCAACATATAAAAATCACGTGTCACTGTGTTCGTAAACGCTAATCTCCGACACCACCCATCGGATTTCAATGAAGTTTCGGGAATGTGTATGGATACAGCTTGAAAGATAGGATAGTTCTGGCGCCGCAGCCAGGCGGGTTGCTAGTAATAGTATAAATTAAAATTGCTTTTCGTTTCGGTCTATGTCCGCTTAGATCTTCTGAACTCCACAATGGAGTTCAATTTAGTTTTCACCATTATTTAAGCAATATTCTGATTTATCTCAAGAAATACACAGCGCCATTGCACCCGTGCGAAACACGGGCTGGTCGCTGGTTACAAATAATTTACAATCATTATAAGAATAAATTCCAAATTTATCAACAGGCTCGTTTTATCAAAAATACCCCCAACAATTATTTAATTGATACATAAGTATATGATTACCTGTGGGCCCAATTTGGATGTAAAAAAAGCTTAGTTAATCGGCTTTGGAATCACACCTTTAATGTAAAAAATTAAAATATCGTCCTTCACACACTAGGAGGATGAGACGTTGTAAAACAAGAAAAAGAATAGAGAGGGCAACGATACATAAAATATTAGAACCGAAAATTTTGTAGGTAGTATTTATATTTTACCCTAATCGAAATCATTGAGTTTGAGTCATCGTGGTGATAGGATTCAGTCAGCTAAACACTACGATACTGATTGCAAGGTTCAGGGTGCGCCGGGCGTCTGGAACCGCCTAGAGGCCTCTCCCAAACTGTCGTCTCATTGATCGGTGCTTTTCGCATTCAGCAGACTCCCGCCATAATCCACTTCATCATCATCGCTCATTGATGCATTTTGTAAGACATTAAAAAAAGTAACAATGGAGTTACTCTCGCATTCTTCTACATACGGAACTATTTTTGCGAATGGGCAACTAAAATCAATTCTATTTCCGTGCAAAGTTTGACGTTTAAAACGTTCAAACCCATTATTTTACGCCTGCTTTCCTCAATTGGGCACACCTTCAAATCTACCCTCTACTTTTTTATTAGCATGACAATTTTAGTTTATCTATGTTATTGTCGAGGTTATTAATGCGTCACACGTTTTAATTATCAAATATTTTTATAAGAATGTGCCGTGCTCAAATGGGGACACCCATTTCAACTACTTAAATAAAAATACTGTTTTCCTTTTGTTTTGTTTTCTAACTCGCTATTCTCCACCAAGTTATTTCATTTCCCGGCCTTTCTGCGGCTACTTTTGCCATGTCCACGCTGCACCTTTCGATATCCCAGAAGCTCAAGCCTTCTCCATCCCTTTCTCCGTCCTCCATTGCACAATAGCACAGGGCCGCATTGCTCGCAGGTGGGTGCACAAAAAAACGAAAGGATTCGCCGCAAGCGCAGGTGCGTTCTCAGGTGCCGCCGGGATTTAGGTTACAGCTTAGAATATTTGTTCTTGTATCCATTTTGATTTGGCGACAGTAAATTGGGAACCAATTATTTAAATTAATTTGATGTTTGTGTTTAAGTCATTATGTGTTAGGAGCACTAAAAATCGTTTATGTAGCTTAATTAAAGTGAAATACTTCTTTAAAATTAAGATTTAAAGAGCACCCCAGTAGTGTAACATACTTTTCTATAGCATTCCGACGGAATTTGAAGAAGTAATACCATTGACTTCATATGTTTGGAAAAAGTCGTCGTTGATAACGCAATTAATGTTGTTGAATAGTAATAATTACCCCGCAGGTTAATCGAAGGGTTGTCATAGAAATATTTACGGTTTTAATTGTTCGATACAGTTACTGGTATCAGCGCTAACTTTATCTACTAAACTACTTAGGTACTAGAGCTTCCATATTACCAAAAAGTAAAACAACTGCTCTATCATCTATTCCATGGCTTGGTAGTTAAGCTAAAATTAATTACAAATTAGAGGTCCTACGGTAACAAAAAAAAAAACCTAGGCAAAGTAAAAAAGTACTTAAGTAATTGGAGACTTTAGCTCTAAATAAAATAGCTAAATGCAAAATTAACCTCCATACATGACAATTTAATACAAAATGTTGAACCTGTAAACCAAATACACAACAGCGTGCAAAAAGATCGAACCACAAGAATGAACGAAATAAAAACAGAGTTGCCCTAATTCCGACAGGGGTGTAATCAGGTGGGTTACAAAAACGTTCCGTGTGTGATTGTGCATTGTATGAGAACAAAGGACTACCTGTCACCGTCGCTGACTGTACACTTGTCTTATTTGACAGGGCGATGTGCGCCGGCGCTGCGGGCCGGCCTTTGTGTGAAATCCGTTTTTCTACACTATTTTGTTTTGTTTAGATTTTAATTGGATAAGGGTCGATCTCCAGAGGCCTTTTTTTTCGTGTCGGGCTGGATAAACCCATGTTAAAATCGAAAAACGTTTTCAAAATATTTTTTTACATACAGTTCGGTGTCTAATCTACATGATACAAGGCTAATATTATGAATAAGTTTATTTTAAATATTGAAAAAAAAATCTTAAACCCTAAAATCCTGATCGCTCTGGGTTGACCCAACTCCCGATTGAATGAATAAAATATTCTTTAACTTTTTATTGAGAAGGTTCATATGAAACAACTTATTTAGATTACATAACAAATAGTTAATCTACATGGTAATAAAATATTTTTAGTAATATTAACAATACTTTTGCCTCAATTTGAATTTAAAATCGTGACCGGGCATTTCATCTCATCGCTCTGCGCTGAGGTAAAACATCGCGCTCATCCCTAGTTACGCGTTATAGACACTCTATTCCCCTCCCGCGGGGCAACGCCCGTAGTGGTCTAACCGCCGAGGAGGATACATGTGTGCCACGTTCCCGCACTCCAACATTACGAAGGTAAGTTTATGATTGCTCTGGATTTGGTTCTCGAATTTTATGATTGCTATGGCACGTTATTTAAATTAAATAGTAAGCTTGTGAATGTGTTTTTTATGTGAATTAAGTGATCGTTATGATGTTTTTTATGAGACGTAATCACAACTTTCTGCTGCTTTTAAATTCGGCTATATTTATGATTTTGTGACTTTTTCTGATCGCTATGGCTGTGATTGCTCTGTCCAAAAAGACCAGAGCGATGATATTTTGCAATTATTGTACGTTATAAAACTATTTTAAGTAGTAGTACCGGACGGTAACAATGACCAACGATGAACTATGCATATAACCTTTAATTTAAAACCATTCCTGGGTTTCTTTGGGTAACCTAAACCCATAAACAGATTTTGACGTATTTTACCTTGATGATATTATTATATTGGCATTTAGCTAACCACAACTGTAACCCTTTCTTCTCTAAAATTTAATGGCAACTATTGTTGCAGATTGAAATCATGCCTCGAAATTAATTATCTATTGAAGAAAAACGTCTTAGGAAGAAATTGGCTGAGCGTCGTAGAATGGCCAAGATAAAAAATGATCCAGATCTATACGCACAATGGCTTGTAAAGTCAAGAGAGAGTTACCAAAGGAAAAAAGCTCCGGGCACAGAACTACCAATGAGTGATTTGACTCCAAGCCAGCAAAGGTTCGTAGGAAGAAAAGTAGGCAGTGTTCTCGACGATATTATTTAAAGAAAGAAGTGGATAAGTTACCAGCAACTGATGAGCTCCCTATACATTAAGAACCTATCTATATGTCTAAGAACCGTGATCCTCTTACAAATGTTCCTCAATCATCTCCAACCTTAAGCACCAACAATGTAAAAAAACACAGAGAGATACTGCAAACTGTAACACAAGATGTTGAAAATGAGTTTAACATTATTAATCGTGTAAAAGTTCATTCTCAGACAAGTTCCTGTCTTCCAGAGACCTTCAAAGAATACGAAAATTTGTCTTATTTTGATTCACCCGCGTCACTGGTTAGTAGACTAAGAAGAATAACAAGATCTTAACGGCTATCGCAAGATACTGAACGAACAAACGAACTAACATGCATTGGCGGTGCTTCCTCCAGCATCTGTCCCGGTAGTCCACAAAGCTCAATTAGCAACATATCACATAGGTCTCAAAAAAGTCTAGATATATTTGAAACCCTAAACATAAAATGTCGTCAGTTACAAAAAAAACCTCTCCATGGAAAGCCTTATTAAGAAAGATGAAATATAGAGCTAATAGGGGATCTCTACCCTACTCCTCACTACTCCTACCCTACTCCTTACCTACTCCTACACTACTCCTATCCTACTCCTTACCTGCTCCTGCACTACTCCTACTCTACTCCTTACCTGCTCCTGCACTACTCCTACTCTACTCCTAACCTACTCCTACCCTACTCCTACCCTACTCCTACCCTACTCCTAACCTACTCCTACCCTACTCCTACACTACTCTTACCCTACTCCTACACTACTCCTACCCTAATCCTACCAAAAACAAAAGCATCCTAGTGTTGTTTTTAGACTTCTACAGGCAATTTTTAAAATTTTTCTCCGTAAAAACCATCCTTGAACTTCAACGAACATTAAAAAAAAAGAATTGGCCAAATTGGTCCAGGCGTTGTTGAGTTATGCGCTTACCAACACATTTTGCGATTCATTTTTATATTATAGATTCTCTATGATTTTTTTATACTATAGATATTCCGTGTTTTTGATATGTATGACTGATATATGCCTTGACCTTTTTCTAAAATAATACATTTCTCGTACATATAATTTTGTTACACGTACACTGAATATGACTGAAAACGGCTAAATAAATAATATTTTATCAATCTAAATTTTTTTGTTTCACTGATTTCACCATTTATGATCGCTCTGGCACCAATTATGATTGCTCTGGTCGCGAAATTTTTTGAACTTAAATATTTCCATAACTGTTTGTGTAAATTGAAGGCCAATAGTAAAAATGTACTATTTGAATATCATTCTTTTTAATGAGATACATAATTACCATTAAATATCAACATCTGAAAAGCACCAGAGCGATCAAACGAATACGCCCGTTTTGGAGATTGACCCATAAGAATTATTTATACGATTTTTTAGCAAAGTTATTGTGAAGGTGATGTGGAGTTTGCAGTCTAAAGTTGTAGTGGCGGGTTCCTAATAGTTACAGAAATATAACATCTTACTTAAAATAACATCGCGCCTGTAATCCCCAAAGGTTAAGCAGAGCTGTATCTATTAGTGCCTAAACCCACATTTCGCTAGATATGTTTACGTTCCATGTGATAGGGGGCGAGCGTATTGCCATCCACCGAGCACAAACCAGATTTGGCTGCTACTGAGAAATTCCTGATCGAAAAACCCAATAACAATTTGCCTGACCCGGGAATCGAACCCGGGACCTCATGCTCAGCAGTCGCGTTTGCGATCACTGGACCAGTGACGCAGACTTACAACAGTTATTAAAAGTGTATTAAAACGTAAATTAAATTCTATTCATTTATTGCATCAAAATTATTAATATGGTAGGTACATACAGTTCTTATATAAAATATTTAGTAACACACATTTGGTCAATATATAACTTGTAATAGTACAAGTTTTTACACTTAAGATATTAATTATTAGGTAACTATATTTTGTCGATTTATGTATCTACTTAACAGTTAAATATTATGTTTGTGCTTTAATGTATAAAATGTACAGGGACACTTTTGAATGAACTCATCTGTATAATAAAAACACTCTTGTAACAAGCACTTCCGCAACGCAACACATAACTTATTGAAGGGTAGTTGAGTAATTGACCTAGACAACAGTGGCGAAGGTTCCAAATAACTCGATTCCTACCGGATTCCCTTTGAAAAATGACACAGTCAGTATTCTATAGACAAATAATACAATCACATTAAAGATATGTACTCCAGCTTACCTCTTACAGAAATTGACCCTTCGCTACTGCTAGACCAAGCATTGTAAATTAGGGGAGCCATATAAACGCAGCTTTTTTTTCAGCACGCTTAGCTCACAGTATGACTAATTACTATAACTTGCATAACTTATTGTCATGGAAGAAGATTGATTGTTTTTGGATGATTTAATAAATAGGTAAATCTTAATAATAAATTTGGGATTGCTGAATTGTACAGGCATCAGACTTTAGGTAGTAGCTCCCATACCTACGTTTTTAGTTTCCGGACCCGGAGTTTAGATTCTTTAATTTGTTTCATCCCGGAAAAAGAATTATGAGCAATAACAACTTTTCAGCAGGAGGAGCTCGTGGCTAAATAAGAACAGCCTTTCTGGTCGATCTTTAGGTTAAGCCGTGCTTACCTAGGTCGGTCCGTGGATGGGCATTCACCCATTACATAATGAGTTTCCTCCGTGCCTCGGGAAGCACGTTAAGCCGTTGGTCCCGGCTGTAATTTGTAGATCTTTGACAGTCGTTACAGGTAGTCAGTGACCCGAACACCTGACAACCAGTCTTACCAAGGGATATTGTATTACCTAGCGCTAACTAGGTTGTGGAGGTCAGATAGGCAGCCGCTCCATGTAAAATACTGGTATTCAGCTGCATCCTGTTAGACTGGAAGCCGACCCCAACATAGTTGGGAAAAGGCTAGGCTTAGCAATTACTAAAAACTGAAGCTTCCTTTGTACTCCTAAAATGACTCAAAAATTAATCATCTCTTACTTAAATGAACTTCTGTTATGTTCTTCCTAATTGGCCGATGAGCAAATACGGCGGAACGTTTAGCTCTAAAATACAGCAATACAAAGATTTTTTGTAAAGACCCGTTAATTGGCGTCGTCGCGTCCCCATTACGCAGCCTCCGAGCCACTGATACGCCTTTGCGCACACAGAATGCACATCTGGGAGCAATGAAGGACTTGGAAATCTCGAAAAGAACTCATACATACCACAAAAATGGCCAAACTAAACCTTATGCAGGAGAAAATAAAGCTGAATCCAAAGAATTTCCGTCTCCGACACCCATTGCTGCGAACACCTGTTTCAACCACAGCGTTTATTCGTACTATTGCCACAGAAAAATAAGTTTAAATTGTAATAAAGTAAGGTTGATTTTCAAATGTAGTACAGTGGACTTTGCATTCCTGTTTCGTAGGGATGTTCGCATAAATTATCGATGTTTCTCTCCGCGTGAGCGTTGAGGATATGTCTGTCCCTTTCCGTTGCTTGTTTTTGTTTCACCGCAGCTATGTAGAATGTGTGGACGTGAGACAAGTGCCGGCTCCGAGATGTGCGAGGCGAGCCCTCATACATGTTTATGTTTGTACGTGTTGTTGATTAAATACATTGTTGCATTTAATTAGATCACAGATTTTTTTTAAATCACTATCGGTTATAAAATTAAAATTATTACATTTATTTCTAGCTCATCGATAACGTCATACAAATGTAACTTACATATTTAATCAATGAATTAAACATTCTTTGCAAGCAATTTGCTTAGAAATGAGTTACTGGTATCGGTTGGTTTGTTAAGTCAAATACCACTTGATCGACGCCGGGTCACGAGGCTAGTTCATAATACACGAGGTGTCGGCGGCCAGCCGGCGCCACGGCGGCAAACGCGGCGCCTACAATCCTGTCAGCCATATTACCATATCCACCGACCCAAAAGAGACCTTAGCTCAGTCCTTACAAAGTTTAATCTCTTTTAACTTTTGTGGAATCAGCTGTGATTTCCTCGCCATTTGAATTCTCGCTCTACTACTTTAATAATAATGTTCGTTTTACATTAAAGTCTGATTTGATATTGAATCCGTTCCTCGATTTTGAATTCCGAGCAACGACTAAAAGAAAGCAATTTTTTTAAGGAAGTGTTTGGTGTTTAGTGTTACATTAATTTAGTTCTTATGCAATGACACCTATAATGTAATGTTCGGAACACTTAAGTCTTCGGTACATTACGGATGTGTGGCATATTTACCTTTTATGGAGACCAAATACCCGTGAGCACCGTGACTAATTGTCACTTGAGCAAACAGAAGGTTCAGTACAAGTAGTACAGGCGACATAGAGGTCAGTTATATTTGGCGCCACTTGTACGCCAGGTGGGCGCTAGTACTCGAGTCATTTCACCGGTAAATCTTATTTAACAACGATCCGCGGCCGAAGTAAGGGCAAGTCAATTAAACTCAGACACGTTGATTGACAGGTCATTGAGTGAGACCACTTAGTTTTTTTAACTTTTTCTGAAACGTACGAACGAGTTTTTTGTCCGAATACTCCAGCTTTATTACTTAGTAGATAATATTGATACTCACAAATTGTATGGCATGCCTGTTTATTCATTGTGGAAGGCGCGAACTCACGGCAAACAACATTTCATTCAACATCACACTCGGCAGGTCAAAGTTTTTCAAAGACCTCATCAAACACCCAAAAAAATTAAGACGTTAAATAAAACGCGACGAGATTCACGCCGTTTCCTTACGGTCATGGCTAGGTGTCAAAAGCTTTACCTGACCGCTAACACCTACACAGTCCAGCGCTATACTGGACCGATATTTACTATCTTAGCTGCATCATGTTTGTTCGGGAGTTATCCCTTCACACCTCCACGCCGCTGCATCAGAGCCGCTACTCAAATTATAATACAAACATTATGAGCCAAAGTTTTAGGAATTACACGTATTGTTAATTAGCTTGCGCTTTCGGGAAACGTGATTATACTTAAACAACAAAGACGGCAAAATTCACAAATGAAAATTTAGAGTGACATTACACAGAATGTTTTAATGATGCATTCAGCAATTGTGACGTTGAACAAAATGAGAGCAATTCAAATTTGATGACGGTGGACTCCGTCGGCAATGTAGAGACAATTATTTTCGATCCCTTATGACTTGAATTAATGTGGTAACCCCTGTTTGAGCCCATAAAAATTCACGACAAAACCTGTATAAACGGCTGGAGGCAAAACTTGGTTGTTTTGCGACGCGTTCCCAGAAATCGAGGAAACGTTCGAGCAAAAAGCCGAAGGAACAGGATTTTGTATCGACATCGCCAAATCTGGACGCGTTAAGAAATGATAAAGAGGACGCCGCCACAGCAGCCGAGTGCAAACTGCACCGCAGCCGAAAGAATCACAACAAGACCAAACAACGAGTACATACTTCCTTACGAGAATACATTTTGATATATTACTAACATTTAGGAGGAGATGGCTATCCAGGAGTTTTATGTCTGGACGTTATAATGATAGTACAAAAAGTTACATCAGAGTGATCGAGCATAATTTCCTATGTTATCTTACCGGGCATCATTACACAGTGATGACTTGCATAATATCTTCATCTGGCAAGATGATAAATATTATGTTTTATACTGTATCGGGCTATTTAGCATGCGACAGCTGGCTGCGAATAAAACGTCCAGTAATAGACCACGATTGTAATATCGATTATCCAATACGAATTTTGATGGGTGTCTTCAAAATGCGGCGTCTGTGCACGGTGCGAATAAGTGTACGTAAATGATGGTATAATGCGTATGCGTGCGTGAGTCACGGATGTTCACATGTGCATGTGGAAATAGCCTGTAAGTTTGTACAAATGTTGAGATACACGGCCGTATAGTGCGGTGTTGTGTGGCGATCTTCACGACAAGTCGCCGCCGACGGCCAGGGAATGCGACCGGCTGGCGCAACAGTGCGTACCGATGTATCGATAATTATTTAATTCATTTTTGCTTTCCATTATTATTTTAGTATCAAGAATAAGTTTTGAACTTTTCCATTTCGCGTATTTTCAGTAGATTTAATAGAAACAACTATACATGGAATTGGTGAAGCTGATCCAGAATATACCAGTAAGTACTAAAATGCTGTCAAATTCATTACGGGGCAGGGCATTAACCAACAGGAACAGAACTTCATTGAAAAAATTGCGGCTAACATTTTTAATAATAAAATAAAATTAAATGAAAAATTGATAAGAGAGATTGACACTATGTAATAAAAGATTTCAATATAGAGAAGCGAGAGTGTGGAAAATAGAGATTTTGTCACACATTTTGTAATGAATGTTTCACCAGTGGGAAATGCTCAGTAAATTCAATCCAGCTACAAATTTAAGGAACCATTAAAAATTTCGACGAGGTTCTTTCGAAAAATGTTTTGCCGTACGATAAAATGCTTCACATAACACGCGGAGCGCATCTCTAAGGGCGAGACTGGGCTGGCGCCGTGCTTTTTTACCCCGGCTGACTCCGGCCAACTTTATACCACGCTTCGTTCGCCAGTCGAGCGCAACCAGTCAGACGGGAGGGATGTGCGCGCCGTCGCATTCAAACACTTCCGAACGTGCGCGTTCGTAACAAAAATGACAGTATAGTGCTTTCGTTTTTTTGTTGCTTGAAACAAAAACTGTGT
Organism: Eurois occulta; assembly: GCA_950022335.1. Taxonomy (NCBI): domain Eukaryota; kingdom Metazoa; phylum Arthropoda; class Insecta; order Lepidoptera; family Noctuidae; genus Eurois; species Eurois occulta. The sequence goes on along the minus strand of OX465495.1, from coordinate 15,669,400 downwards.
CTTATAATATTATAAAGTGCCGATAAGAGTTGCCCTCAAGTGTTCTCAAAGGATTGTTTTACTGAAGTTTTGAATTGGATTTGACTTAAGGATATAGAGATGTCGAGTTTCACGACTACGGGAGATGCGACGCAGGCTGCTGTTAAAGGTTTGTGTCTTTTGTTTTGATTGACAAATTATTATTTATTAAAAAATATATCGATACTTTTGTAAATTAAGGTCACGCACTGGTTACATAAGTGTCCTTGCAGCTGATGCTGCTGCACAGGGTGCTATTATTTTGTACTTTTGTGACAACTTAATTAGATTACTACATTTAATTTTCTCTGTGGGATATGAAAATAAAGTTATCGAAAATATACAATTGTAGACCCAAAACTTCGTCCATTTTAACTTATTATGTGCAGCTCTTCCATTTAACTTCAATTATTTTTATTCATGGATGGTCAGTTGAAGTTTGTTGAATTGAAGTTTTGGCAAAACATCATGTCATCATGATCAGCAGGAATGATCACTGTTTTTGCCCAAACGTCGCTAATAGCTAAAATATCAAAATAATATAACAAAAATCTGCTGTTCCCTTCAAAAGTGCAATACACCGTCAAAGTGTATGGAACTGCAGTTTTTTTTTTTAATTACCAGTGATAAATGTCTATGTAGGGGGTTCGATATGATGTACCAAATACGTTCCACCCTGTATACGCCACCTATGACATAATCAGACAGTTTTGAAATTCTCTAAAATTGAACATTCCGGAAGTAGGTAGGTATATCAATTCCATATTAGTCGGCGCTTAAACTGTCATTAGATGACCATATTTGTTACATTTGCGATGTAAGTAACGCGGTTTTGTATTTTGGTCTAATTATGACAGTTTTTTAATCGAAGTTGCATTCTTTTAAAAATATAGATCTTCGTCTTCATCTCGAATCGATTACTCAGATTTTGTCTAATCAGTAGGTACGCAGCGACCTGGACAGCCCAGTCGCTTGCCTTATTCAAGGCAGACCTGGGGGTCTAAAATTGCCGCTTTAGCAGAATCATAATAGGATAATAATATGAATTACATTTCATCATCATCATCATCAGCCTGTAGCAATCCACTGCTGGACATCACGGCATTCAACTCGATTCTCAGCAACTCTCATCCAGTTGCTACTAGCCACCCCGCGAAGATCGTCACTCCACCGAGCCTGAGGGCTTAATAACGTTTAAATTCTTAAAATGGTCATAGACGTGCCTACATTATGAATTGTCACTTTGTGGCCATTTTACGAATTTAAACGTAATTCATATTATTATCCTATTATGATTCTGCTAAAGCGGCCATTTTAGCCCCCTGGAGGCTGCAAAATTAAAATCTCGATTTGATTTTAAGGTCTTTTAGTTATTAGCTTCTCTTTTTACTCTTTTGGTCCTTTGCTAAAGAATCTTCATTGTAGAGGATCATCTTATCATTGCCAGATTTTTATTTTGCGTATCTAAACAATATTTTTCGTGTTCCCGAAGCTCTATCTGTTTTGTTGCATTTAGTTGAATTCTCAGTGTTAAAATTTTTGCGAAAACCTTATATTTAAAATTATATTGTTCTGAGATATGGCAAATTTTAATTTTGGTGATGTTGAAATATCTGTGGGACCAGGAATCTGTCCTAGGGGTAGCCCTGTCATGAAGCTAGTTATAACTGGCTTATTGACATATTAGGCCTATTAATTCTTATTATTATTATTATAAGCCTGTATTGTCCCACTGCAGGGCAAAGGCCTCCCTTCCCTCTTTCCACATTTCGCGATCTAGAGCGATTGTAGGCCAATCCCTAGGCCTATTAATACGACCAGCAAATTGACAGTAACTGTAATGTTCCAGATACGCACTAGTGTAAAAATCTTATTTGTAGCGTTTATACATGGGTTCCCATCATTCCATAAAGCATTCATAATTACTCTTAGGGAAGCGTAGATAGGCTATTAGAAAAAGATCTTATGAGCTTATGACAGTAACAATTAATTCTTACAATCCGAAACCGAAGTTCTCATCATAAAATCTATCAATACTAATTATGGAATATATTCCAACGCAAAACAAACGGTTCAGTGGCACAAAAACATGCACATGTTAAGGGTGAAAACCCTAACAAGTGAATAACATTACAAATAACATCTTGCCGTCGGGTTCTTCGAATATAACTCTTATAGTATAGACATAGGGGTCGTAGGACACATATGGATGTCTTCTATGTGTTTGTATGTTTGTACACATGTTGCTATACGGGGGTCGGGAGGTTCGAATAGACTGTTTTTTTAAGAATCGCCCAAATCCCAACCCTGTTACGACAAGTGTTATTCTATTACTGTGAATAGTAGCATAGTTTAACATTTGAGTTAATTATAACTATTTGAGATATTTTTTTTTTTGTAAAAAATATACAAGACGGAATATGCCATTATTTTAAATGATCACATTTGACTTTGTTATCATATCATACATATATTTAATATTCTGTATTTCCAATTCAACGTTGAACATTGCTTACGCAGCATGACATTGGATGACAGTTCCGCTTAACATTGAAACAAGATAAAATAAAAAAAATTCTTCATGTCATGAAATTATGATACAGCTAATCAACATAGCAAAAGTTGTACAACTTTACCGAAAACGTCACCTTATTTACATGTATTATAAAACAATAAACCTCACGCCTGAAATCCCTGAAGGGTTAGTGTGGTGTACCTAGAGTAAACCCCCATTTCGCCAGTAACGTTTTAAGTCCCATGTTATAGGGAGCGAGCCTATTGCCAGCAACCGGGCTCAAATCTATGGCTGCTGGTGAGAAATTTCTGATGTAATAACTCAATAACACATTGCTCGAGCTGTGAATCGAACGCAGGACCTCATTCTAAACATTCGCGCTTCAACTACGACACCAACAAAGCAATAACCCAAGTTATTCACTAAACCCATTACAAAATGTAACTCTCAATTACTAAAAACTGACGTCATATAAATAAAAAAGTACAATCGAGCATTAAAGGGACTGTTTGTCGCCACATGACAAATTACGTCACACCGTTTGGAGACCAGATGCGGCACCCCATTACCAGATGTTGCTGGCTGCGTGACATATGTATCTCTAGTGATTAGTTTAGTAAAGGGTGACCAGTTTGCACTGCTACTGTTATTGATGAAACCGTTAATAATACGGATAATCATTGTGTAGATTATTGATTGGTGTATTAGGGTTTCAGTTTTTGTAAGTAGTTTAATTTTAATGGTTTAACAAAAGGAAAGAAAAGAAAAAGTTATTTTAAGATTTCCAATGGATATTTTTTTTAAATCTTGAGAAATATTTAGCGATAATTATCATCATATTATTCTAATAACTCAATTGTCTTTCAATCGTCCATTTAAGATTTGATTAGTTAGTACTCGTAGCATTGCTACCATCAAATAATAAATAACAACAAATTCATAGTCAAATCATTTCATTTTCATTCAATTCTGTATTCTTATATTTCCTTTTTTGTAACGACATTAATAGATTTAACAACACCCACGTAAGTAGGACGCAGTTGTTAGCTAAAGCAAGTCATCAAAAGTTGCTAAAACCAATTTCACAAGTAACTTCGGCTTGCAAATTATTTTGATATGAATATTTCCAGGTGTTCACAATGTTATCTCTATATTGTCCTATCTTACGGCTAATTGAACGCTGTATCAACCTATAGGATTTCGGTTGTATCGATCCATGCATTATTATCTGATTATTAAGTACCCCTTCCTTGTACTTTGCACTTCACGAAGTTTCGCCGATACGATTGATATGAAGATTAATGAGAGTTCAAAAATTGGCTAAGAAACAGAACATTAGCTGTAAAATCATTTTTTTTTCATTTTTTTTTTGATCTCGTCCTTTTGTCAAATATTACCTGTTTAGCAAATGATCCTGCCAACTGCATCAACTGACAAGAGCACCTTATCTGTTTTCAACGATATCATCGATATTATAACATGATAATAATACCTCCTATCTGCTCAGTACTGTGTTAGTGCGGTTGCCAGCCCCGGATCTAGGGGGGGGCAAGCCGGGGCCTATGCCCCGGGCGGCAAGTTCAGAGGGCGGCCAAATTCACACTTTACAGTCGAATGGACAACTCATCATTTACTTAACTTTGACCACGGAATAAATAATAGTATATACAAGTACAGTTTCATGGCCATATCAACTCGACCGATACCCAAAGCGCGGAGTGAGACGTGCTGCACGAAAATTTATTATTCGCGAGGCGCGTAGGCATAGTTCAAAATACGCGCCCGCTCGCCCGCAGGAATCGCAGATCGCGGCAGCACGCGCCTGGTTACTGTGCGTGCGAAAGAGATGAAAACTCCCTCGTCGATCTCTCTCCACGACAGTGTTTGGTTTTAAAAATGTGTGTTGTTTATGTTTACTATTTAGTACTTGTCGATCAACCGAAGGTAAAATACTGATTGTATTAGTGTCGCATCAATAAATCTATCACAGCTCATCGATCGCTTTTCTAGGTAGTATTTTATCATAACCATCTTCGAAGAAACATGTTGCTGTGAATGCCCTATTAAATAATTTGCCAGAAATAGCGGAAGCCTTAGAAGAAGTTAAGCAAACGTTATTCTGTCTTTTCTACCAAAAACGTAGATCACAGTTGTATTAAATAAGTTCTATTAATGTTCCATGAATGTTGTATTATACTAATGACCTTTATTTTTGTAAATCCAATCAAGATATACTTTAACTGATTTTAAGTTTCTCAACTGCAGAAAATTTTAAAACACAATACATTTGCAATATCTGCTCATACTTTTTAGCAGTGCTATAGGAGTGTAGTATATGTTGGTAGTACACAAGGATCAAGGAAGTTTGAAGGGATTTGGCAATTTTTAAAGTGCACAAATGCATTAAATCGTTTTGAGATATATTCCGATTTATACAAGTGCCATCATCATTCTCTTGCCCTTGTCCCAATTCATTTGGGGTCGGCGCAGCATGTCTTCTTCTTCCTTACTTGTCTATTACTCGTCATCTCATCAGACATCTCTTTTCGTGCCATACCATTCTTCACACAGTCCATCTATTGTTTCTTTGGTCTTCCTCTACTTTTATACACGGTCATACTCAAAACTTTCCTCACGACATTTTCCGCATTCCTCCGCAGCACATGCCCATACCACGAGATCCGATTACCACACAAATTTTCAGTCACCGGCGCCACTTTCAGACTTCCTCTTATGTACTCATTTCTTCTTTTATCCATTCGCGTAACACCACACATCCCCCTTAGCATTCTCATCTCAGCCACATGCAAATGCCTTTCATTCATCCCTTTTATGGCCCAACATTCTGATCCATACAAGACAACAGGTCTAACCATTGTTTTATAAATCTTCCCCTTAAGGTTAAGGGGAAAGCGGGAGTCGCAGATTGTTCCCGTGACCTGCCGCCATTTCATCCATCCTGTCATTATTATGTGCTTTACACTACGATCTATTTCGCCATCGCTTTGCACGAGTGAACCAGGGTACTGAAAGTCGGAGCAGACAGAAAGAAACGCGCCACCTGGCACTATGACTTCAGGATTGGAGATCCGATTTGTATCTGAGTACAACGTGTACGTGTATTAAAGTACTTTTACTTGAAGAGGTTTGGCAATTTTATGGGGGGTTTGTATGTTTATTTAGCCAATTTGAAAAGGTTACGTATATACTAATATTACAATATTGAGATATGATGGAGTTACAGGACTAGTCTTATGAATAGATGCATATTTGTTTTGTTATTTTACTTTGTTTTTGTACTGTTCTAGTATAAACTTTAAAAAACTTTAAAGGTCTCTCCTCAAAATTGTTAATTTTGTAGTTAGTGCAATTGTGAACTAAGGCATCGATATTATCCTTGCCCGTTCCGTCGCACTAATGGATGGTCTGCTCAAAACTTTGCAAAAAATGAGATAAAATCCAATGGAATATTGGATAAAAGAGGCTGGAGAAGTTGCTGAAAAAAGTGGTGTTGACCCTATTTTGCAAAACAAACGAATTCCGAAACGTAAAAAACATTTCGATGAGATGTGTGAAGACGAATTACAAACACTCCAACCTGTTCAACTATTTTCTAAAGAAATAATGATGGTATTTGATCGAATCATATCAGAAATTAAAAAGAGGTTTGATTGACTGAGAAAAGCAAAATTCAAATTCAGCATGGTAGCACACCATGCTGAATTTGAATTTTGCTTTTCTTAATGGTACTAATATTTTGAAAATGTCAATTGTAGAACTGCAAAAGTATGGAGCAGATCTGGCTCGAAAATACGAGCGAGATTGAAGCGCCGTTGAATTCTGCCAGGAACTTTACGTTTTTAAAGAGCAAGCTCCGCTTTTATTTGGTGATATAGAAAAGGCTAACAATAAATATAAGTGGGCGGGGGCGGCATTTTTCAGTTTTTGCCCCGCCTAAAAAAAATTGAAGATCCGGGGCTGGCGGTTGCCACAAGTTTTGAGTACTTTAAGTACGTTATTTTGTTTATCACAATTTTTCGATAAGATTACTTTATTTTGTTTGGTGGAATAACCAAAATACATTAGGTGGTTCCACTTATCCCTTTAGTCATAAGTACGAATTAAATGAATACCTACTAAATAATTTTAGCATGTTCTTGTTCATAGTGTATAGACTCCTGGTTTTTTTTCTGAATGTAATCTTCTTAGTGACTAAACTGGTCAAATTACAATTTTACTGCAAGCACCTGAACTGGTCTACGCTCCTGCGTATATTAGCTAGTATCCAACCGTTTCCTTCATTCATATCATGGCCTGTGTCTATTTTTAAATACCCAGTCTTAGAAACCAGATTACTTCAGTATATCATCCATATACACACGTCACCACAGTCTGCGGTTCAAAAGTTAATGTGATAAAAGTTTGCAGAAATCAATGCAATACCATACAAGCTAAAGCTTAGGCAGCCTTAGCTAATATGGTGATTATTTAGTACCAGTCGAAAATTTAGGAAAAATAAATACTTTGGTAAAAGGCCGGTCGTAATTCCTGCTGACAGTTTTTGTAAGGTTCCGTTTTGTTACAGCCCACTAGAATTTTTACGACTAGCAATATTTTGAAACGGCGTTTATACACGTGGTTGGGAGCACGTGCTTTCCCGCACCGGATGCCTTGCAGTTTGTTTGGGCAACAGCTAGTGCCGTAGATAAGGCCTCGGAATGGTAACACACTGAGTTTGTACCTCAGCGTACTTCAAAAGTGAAACCAATTGTTTATTGATTTGCGCCGTACCGGATTAAACAATTTCGGTGCGATGGTTCTTTAGGTTCTGTTTTACATAACTCTAATGCTGAAACCCTTTCTTTGACCACATTTTTACAACCTGCAACGTGATTTTACATTCTGTTTAGTTTCAATATGTCAATTATCCGTGAAACACTTGTGTTAGGATTCAATCGCGCTTCAACAACTATTGCATACCTACTTTAAATAAATACAATAAATGATTAATTATACAGGTATACCACATTCATAATAGCTTACAATACATTTATCTTGAACAAACAATGATGAATTAATTAAAACAAATATTGTGACGTAAAGAATAAAAATATAACAATAGTTACATCATTACACAATTAAGATGGAACCTGAAGAATTAAAAATATGTTTGATTTCTTTGAGATAACACTCACAACGCAATGAAATATCCTGTTTGATCATGTTTGATAACAGGCTATCAAGTTCAGTGATAATTATGATGAAAGACCGGTAAGTTAGACATACAGTCTACAAGTGTGAGAAAAGCGGTCCAGGCTGCTATTGATCCCGGTAAATTTGACAGAACAATTGACTCGAAGCGAACAGCATCTATAAAAAGGTAGATAGATAGGATAAATAAATATAATGTCCCACTGTCGGGCACGGACTCCCCACTATCCTTCCAAACGTCTCCTAAAAATTCTTGTTCTCTATGTTCTTAAACCTAAAATAATACATAATCATTGCACGATTCACCCTGTAATTGGAAAAACCTGTATACATTTGATAATAATCAAGTATACTTACATCGTATTGTATAATAAAGCGTGTGTAATTAACCATACGTAGGTAAGTCCACGCAAGCGAGTGTCGTCGTAGAATTATATTTTATTTTTTGTCACCACGCGAACGATGCTGAGGCAGTATGACGACATTTGGAATTCCCACAGCCGTGATATTCGGAATTCTTAGCGTCTTGACGAAGAATCCTAAATGAGTGAATAACACAGCACAACTAACAACTGATCAATTGTTTTGAATACTCGTATCTTCCACTTGGTGCCGATTGTTTAGAATGTTTCAGTTCTTTACAAGACAAGAGATTCACTCAAATTGAGTTTTTTTTTGGCAACAAAATCTGGCATTCCATAACCTTTTAAAACAATTTATCTGTACAAAAGACAGTAATTTTCTTACGAAACTGAACATCTGCAATGTTGACCTTGCAGCCTTGCAAACTTTTATTGTCAGTCCGACCCCATCTGTCAATTTGGTACACACATGGACGTACAATTGTTTTATAAGGTCTCTTTAAACGTGGAACACTTTTTCACATCTGTTCTCTGGAAGCCAAATGTTTTATATTCAGCTATTACCGGAGTACCAGCTAGTGGTAAAATGTCTAAGTATATAATATGCTACAATCCTTTTTAAAATACGATGTTCGACTTCAATTGTTACAAAAATATTCTTTCCAGATGTTTCTTTAAGTAGGTTGTGGTTGTGGTATTATTATATGTATATGGTAATATTTTTGCATATAAAATGCATTAATATTAAAGGGCTGACGTGGGGAAGCCAAAAATTCTTCGTAGAGGACAAAGAGAGGAAGCGAACGGGTGGGCAAAGAGACAAAAACAAGGCTCGGCCACACTTCCCTTGTGTTGCGGATATAAAAAAAAATGTGATAAAAAGTTGCCGTTTAGAAAGAAGACTTAAAAATATTACGTATCTATAATTTTAGAAATAGCAAGACTGAAAATGACGTTTTAACACTTATTTTTAAACCATGGCTTTAGTCGCTTGTGCAAACCAGACCTAAAATTTAAATTAAGTTAGTAATGTTCCTTCAGGCGCCACAAGGCTGAACGTTTAAAGGCCTTTGCACAAATGAAACTCGTAAAACACGCTCGGAGCATGCGTGGGCGCAACCACGATCTATAAATCGTATAGATTTCTTTAGCGCTTTCATATCGGCGTTTCCGCAGGATACGGCTTTTTTATGGTGTTGTGTAAAATTGTTTGATAAGGATTTGTTAGATTTTTTTACAACAGTTATTCCATTTCATTTGTTGTACAAAATATTTAATTTATTAGATGCGAAAACGAATCGCATAGACTAGAACGAAAAAAAGGATGATACTAAAAATTGTGATACATAATTTAAAAAAAACGAATGGCGAAAGCTTTTTTAAATTTAGAAACAAGTATTTCTCGTGGGTCCATAATTCTGTTAGTTCAATTGGTTGCGCACGAGTCTCTCCTATTGGCGGATGGTTCGTTACGTTTAGTTATTGCTCTCGGGCGGCGCTAAAAGCTACTCTTACGCAGCTTCACGCCTATCTTCTTTATAATTACTTGGGAATTAACTGAGTGAAGTAAAATGGTTCCGAAGTATTTTCGTTTAACTTTTGATCAAGTCGAGTCGAATCTTACAAGATATGCACTTAATTAACGAAAGGTGATGAAGTGAGACCACGAGACCAGGGGGTCTAAAATGGCCGCTTTAGCAGAATCATAACCCATGATCACTGTTTGTAATATAGATCAAATAGGGTTAATAGATAATATCTTTTCCTATGCCTTCCCATTTCTATCCACATTTGTCTAGGTCCCCTCTCTATATCTTTTAACTTTAGAATCTTGACAAAAAATTTTGCTTCATATAAAATGTTATACATAAGCCGGAGAGGTGATCTGTAACTCAGGACCTTCCTACTTCAGACACCTTTCTCTATATAAGATTGTGCATATACCAGCGCCTGTACATTCTGATGTCGAGATAAAATAAAAATAAAGATTTATCTTTGGGTATCAGCCATGCGGAATCATACTCGAATCTTCATCAATAACTGGGCATAGGTTTCCAAATGACATCATCATTATCTTACACTAGTATGTTTACACATAATTAATAAATATTTAAACCTTGACCACATATAACAATCAACATTTTATAAATGACGATGGAAACCTGCAGCCTAGCCGGTGCGTAACATACTGGTATTGCGTTATTTACGTTGTCGAGTATAATATTTTAAAGCATAAGAAGCAATGGATTATAAAGTAATTAAGTGTGTAGAGCTAGAGGCGCTCCCTCAGTGAAACAATCCAAGATTCGATCCTGTACAGTAACAAGAGCATCTGAACTGTTATATTACAGGCGAATGCTCCCGTTGAGGAATTCACGCATTTCAGGTGCTGGCTAACATTACCTTTAATGATTGTCAGATCTCATTGATTCTTTTTCATATGTAAATCTCCATGTCTGTTGTTTTCAACAGTTGATGATAGTATGGCAGTAAGTTAACAAGTTGCCGGTAGAGTTTCTAATTCATTTGAAGTGATATAATTCGGAAGCATATAACAATTACAACATCTCAATAAAACGTACCTACTCATAGGAAAAGAAACTTGAGCCATGCTGATGTTTTTGTTTATACATTATGTTTATCCGAGGACCGCACGTCACCGCATTCCTCAAGCGCCAATCGGAACATTTACATTAATTCGCTAACGAGAACCGACTGAATTCGAGATTACTTTAAGATAAATGGCTGCCTAATTTAGACGGCGCTTAGCAGTAACTTGTTTCTAAGCGACGAATCCGGGAGATGGCGCCTTTCATTATGCAAACCGATTACACCTACTGCTGAGTGTGACGTAATGCGATATACAGATAGTGCTTTGTTTTTCATATGGTGTTCGGTGTAAAATGGGATATTCTACTTTCCAGGGCCCGTACCATCACCCATACCAATGTCACTTTTGTGTGGGCAAGTGATGAAGCTATAGAGGAAGATTAAAACAATACTGTCGACTGTCGAGTAGTCGCAAGTGCGACTGCTGCAAATGAGGTCCTGGGTTCGATTCCTGGGCCGGGCAAAGTGATACTGGGTTTTTCCATCAGAAACTAAGTAGCAGCCACGGAGTATGGATTTGTGCTCAGTTGATGGCAATAAGCTCGCCCCCTATTACATGGGACTTAAACATGAACTTGGCAAAATGAGGGTGTACTATAACGTACCTCTGGCTAACCCTTCGGTGATTCCAGCCGTGGTAATATGCTAAAAGAGGTCATGGTAGACCATCGGAGGTGTGAATAAAAAGGGATGAACGACAAACTGCTAAAAGACGCTCATTACTGGAAGTGGACACAGGTCTCTACCAAGTGTCGTAATTTTAACCGGACCTGCGCTTCTTACATCCAGCGGATTCCCACGACCATCACCAGAGAGGCCTCGGTCATCATTAAGCTATCATCAAAATCATCATTACAGCCGAAAGACGTCCACTGCTGGACAAAGGCCTCCCCCAAGTGTCGCCACATTGACCGGTCCCGTGCGTCTCGCATCCAGCGGATCCCCGCAAACTTCAGGTCATCGGTCTCCCTAGTGGTTAGGTTTCCATTAAAGGTATAGATTACTACAATTTTAAAGACTACAAAATAAACTTTACCATGTAGAAGTGCAGATTGAAATATGTCTTTGAATAATTTATCCAGATACAACTTAAAACTAACTTATGAGTATCTGGAATCCTAGAAGAATTTTGTTGGTCATCTGCGAAATTGTCGTCTTATACGTGATTTATTTATCGTCAGTGCGGCGCCTGTACGAGGTCACGTCTTGCGGAACAGTTTGCGTCGAATATGCACATTTGACGCCACTCCAACGTTGACTAATGTCACTGAATAAAATAAATTTAAAGCTAAGTATATTTAGAAAAATAATCGTAAGTACCTTCAAGATTCTTCTGCTACCGGCAATTAAAACTCGTGTGTCGAGTGGTCGCAAGCGACTGCTGAGCATGAGGTCTTGGATTCGATTCCCGGGTCGTTCAAAGAGTTATTGGGTTTTTCTATCAGGAATTTCGGCCTACTAATATGTACACCTCTGCTTTGGGGCCACCGGCGTGATGTTACCTATGTAAAAGTAAACAATTTCCGTTTATTTTTTAACCGACTTCGAAAAAAGAAGGAGGTTATGTATTCGGCGTGTAATTTATAATTTCAAAGTAAAGCAGTAAAATGTAATAACTTAAAACATGTTATTTGATTTTAATTTCATAAATATGTCCCCGCCGGACCGTCGCCGTCGGTAATTAAATTAAAATGTACAAAAATGTACTTGATACGGAAATCATTGACTATGCATACCTTCTAGTTTTAGCATGACGACGAGACTTTTGTATTTGAATAATATGATTTCTAACACACGACTAACAATATAGACTAGGCTAGGATAGACTAGTAAATCATTTAGGTAAAAAGCATTCATATGGATACATGCTAATATTACATGCGTGTACACTCGGCGACACATCTAGCTAAACATATCCCGTGGAACCTGACCTTGCTTTGTATGAGCTTCCCGTACAATGAGAGATCAGCGTATACTGGGTATGCATATCTGAATTGCTTGTCGTGCGAAAAGAGTGATAGGTTAAACAAGGACATACTTAGTACCTACTTCATCAAAATTACCAACTTTTACGCACTATGTGACCAACTCTGGTATAAAAACAAACAACTGTTCTCAATTTCATAACATACTGTCTGTCCATATGTGAACGTAAATGTTTGGAGCAGCTAATTTCATATTTCTTAGTAAAAGTTTTTCATTTTCATGAGTAACTTAGTCCACTACCTCTACTTGCCCCTTAACGTAAGGGGTGATTAAGTAACACAAGACCCTTTATGAAGGTACCGATAGGTACGAAGTTCGTGCTAAAAATAATGTAGGTCCAAACAGAAACAAAGAATGAAGGAAAATGTTGGCACAATGTCTTGTAACGGTTTTCTTCAATTTTTTCTCCGTTTTGTTCCCTTTTTTTCTAAATATGTTCACAAAAAACATCTGCACTTAATTTCACATAAGTTTATGCACATAACATGCTAAGTATGATACTGAAAGCAAAACAAGTAGTAGGTTGATTAATGACACTTTTTTAAAATCTTCACATTTTTGTAACATTAACATCGCATTAACCCGGCAGCCTGCATAAATAGGTTAGTACAATCACCCCCGAAAATACCTAACAGATACATCTGTTCCGATCCGACCACAAAGCATTTCCTGATAAAAATAAGTAATTTATCAAAAAAACGTGTAATTTAAAGTTTTATACCGCTGCCATAAAAAGTTGTTTTTGAAGTTTGAAAAATGACCTCGGTGAGTCGGTGCATATTTTTCACTCTAACTGTACCACCTTTGCTCCCCTCCAAAGTATAATGTGGCACTTTTTTAGACAAAATCCTATGCGCAAGTCTAGGTTTTATTCAAATCCAGGCCATCGGAGTTGAGAAACAAATGACTTCTGCCAAAATGTCACGGCGATGCAATTTTTCTAATACCAACCAGGTGGTTTTATCCATTAAACATCGTATAGAAAATGACAAAAAAAGTGTTGCCAAGTTACTTTGAAATTGAAATATTTTTTTACTGCTGCCTTCGACGCATTGTTTTAGATTTACTTATTTTAAAAACCAATACATTTTAAATAAATAGCGATTTAAATTATACGAAAGCCAGACAGTATTTAAATGCAAGCGATTTTCAGTGACGATGCGAGGCTACTTGATTTAGTTTGGCCTTTGATAGTGTGCTTCAAACAAAAAAAAATGATTCAACCTACAGCACTAATGCGGGTTAGTAATAAATGCTTAGGTATATCAAAAACAAGTGCAAAAAATAATAATTTCTTCATGAAAACGCATTCATACCACTTACAGTGGTATTAAGCTGGAAACGGCCTAACGGCAAGCTCAGAAAAAAAACTTTAAATTAAGTAGGTAATTAATTAAATCTAATTAAGTTCCGATGCATATTATTATATAACATTTAATTAATAAAAAAAAATATAATATTTGTCCAAGTACTTGACGCGGGATCCATACAACATTTTGCCAAACTGCTTAGAATCGTTTTTTTTAATTAAAAATCCACTGCAGCAAAAACTAGGGTTCCTACCTAGTAAAAAGTTCATACTACTTTTTTATAGACACGTGGATACCAGGTGCGGTCCACAGACACAGTGTTGTGTCTACATTGAACAAAACAATGGGTATTTTGACTCCAGCGGACACTACAGTTGCAATGTTTGAACAGTTGGTAACAATGGTCCCACTATTTTTCAACACGAGGGGCGCTTGCCGACGTTATAACATAAATGCTGTAGTAATACGGACGTTTGGTATCGGAAAAAAATGGTTTCAGTTGTACCGGCTGTTCTGTTATACAATTTTTTTTTAATTTTTATTATTTAGGTAATATATTTTTGCCTGCTAATAAAGAGTTCGTTATTTCGACAATACTTATGTATTGCAAGCTCCAAACCAACGTTTAAAATACCTAATTAAAATAAAGGCAATACAAATAGCGTAGTGAACAAGAAAATTCGAAAATTTGGAATATTCCAGCCCGCCAAACTGGTCCTACCAGAGTGGGACAAAGTGGTGTTTCAATTTTTTTTTTCATTTCTCTCTCCGACGGAACTTGGTGAAACCGAGTGGAATAGTTGTGAAATTCATGCTACGTTTGTCTTATTGATTCACATCTTTTTTATAACATAAATAGATCAAAATCAATTGCCGCATATAATAATCGTAATTCATATTATTATCCTATTATGATTCTGCTAAAGCGGCCATTTTAGACCTCCAGGACTCATGACACGGTTTGTCAGAAAGAAAATGTTGATAATATTTATTTTTTTTGCTAATCGCTCTTCTAATTTGCTTCATTAGTAAATTGCACACGTGCGTAGCCAGGGCGGGTCGCTAGTACAATATATTATGCAAAAAAGTAGACCGAATACATAACCTCCTTTTTTTAGAAATCGGTTATAAACATAATAACGTAGGTATACCTACTTCATAAGTGCATTTGTAACAAACAGTTAAAACATATCATTACGCTAAATAGGAGTAGTAGCATGCAAGTCAATTGAAAGATGCATTTCAGGATCAAATATCCGGATCGATTGCACGTTTCTTCGAAGCGCAACCCCCCGTGTGAATATGTAACCGAATCACAATCGGCGGCCACGCCATCTTACTTATACTGCCTTATAGTTATTTGGTTATCCATTACTGATACTGGTTCTGTTAGCCTGCGACATCCCACTGCTGGGCAAAGGTCCTGTTCTTTCGAGGGCCAATGTGGTCGTTAGTTTTATCCAGCTGGTCCTATCCTGCTGCCAAGCCTTCTGTCAATGTCCAGGCTCCACATATTGGCTACTTAGCCCCACATTTAACCGATCATCCTGAAATTTCGCATATACGTTGTCAGGTGTACAGAAACGGACAAAGGTACCTTACATCCCGAAAAAATAAAATAAAAAACTGTTCCCGGGAAAAACAACAAAAGCGTTCTTATGATAATAGATGGCGCCACGTGTCTTTTGAATTATGATTGAATTATATTATTACAAGCAGAGTACAAACCGAATTGATTGTCAAATTCTAAATAAACGCGAGCGAAGCCGCGAGCAAAAGCTAGTTAAGTTATAAACAAGTTATTTTCCTTAAAAAATACATCGTGTCAATAATGTCTGATTTTGGATAAAATAAAATAAGTAATCGACTAAACGATAACTGTAATCGATTATTTTTCGGGAGGACAGTAACGATTTATTGTTTATAGACATGAAATGAAATAAATTCCTTCCTTTCATGCTGCTACCAATGTTTATATAGTGCGCGTAATGATGTTGATTGTGTCTAAGTAGGCTAAACCCCTCCGCTATAAAATTCACGGTGTCCGCGGGAATTCCGTCACCTGAGACCATTGATATTTGAGACATTCCCAGAACTTAGGACCGATTGCGAATGTATCTAATATAGCATAGGTAATACTTAATGTATTGTAATTAGCTACTCATGGTTAAAGAAGCGGTATTTAATAGTACTTCATAGGTAACGGCGACTGAATGGCGCCAAGCGCCGCCGTCGAGGCGCGTCGCATACGTGACTAATGTAACGATCCCGCTGGGATTGCGGGATCCGATCCCGGGACTAGAACTGTAAAACCTCTCTGATTTGACTGAAATTCAGAAACTATACATTTCATCGGTGAGGAGAACTGGCTTTTTTGACAACTTCGATTTTGTTTGTCTTCTAGTAAAAGTAGAGCATTCTTTTCTACTTTCCACTATCTCATACTAAAAAAGGGGTAAAAATAAAGCTATGACAGTTACGTAAACCTATGTCATTCGCAGCTAAAAATTACATCTCTCAAATCATTGGGTAATTTATTAAAAATAAATAGTTTAGAAATCTAATGGATTAATCGTAGCACAGTATTGCACAGGCGCTAGGCGTGCCCACGGCGCGGCGCCATTCGTAATGTTTGTTCGGTGAAAGTCGTACATCACGACTTCTCATACATTAAGCTTAGAGCACCGTGCGAATGCCAGTGCGGACACGACAAATTAGTCTGATTTTTTTATCAAGTGACCGCTCATCAATTTCTCATTTCGTCTGGTACAGTCACGTAAACAAAATCCCCCGTGATTATACACTGACAAATGTAGGCACATTCACAACACTACTTTGTGGTCTGATTTTATCGTTTTGATTGCATTACGTCGTACATCTTTTTTTTAAGTCTTCATATTCTGTTACAACTTACAAATTGTACACACTTCACGTAATCAAGATCTCTGTCGACTATCACGTTAGAGAAACATTCTTAAATCTGTATTCCAGGCTATCATAACGTTCACCTAATGTTGCCCTCAAATGTAATAAAAAAGTCTGGCTGTGTTCGAAAAACAAGCACTTTTTCCCCGGGCGCGATCGGTTTCTGTGAAATTTGGCGCCAGATCGGTATCTAAACGCATGGTGGAGGTTTATCTGATGAGATCGACACCCATTCAAAGGCAAGAGGTCCTCGGCGCGGCGCGGGCGCTCTGAGGGTGCCACAACTCTTTGTTTTAACACCGCGCCGTGGAGCGACGTAATGAGCTGTTCAGAGTCTCAGACCCTTACGGCCCAAAACCTTATTTTATTGTTGAACCTCAATGATATATTGTCGGCGTCCCGAAAATTTACATACGCGCTATTAATCACAACGAATTTGAATTTTATCGTTTGTTCAAGCATTTCTCTGAACACGGGTTACGTATTAAACTTACATCCGGCTAAAGAAATAAAAATGAAAATATTTATAGATGTTAACAAAGCTTAATCTGCAAACGACTGACTTTCGATAAAAATTGTTTCCAATCACGAAAATTTCGACTTCTCATTTAAATATTCTTCGGCCCACCTAACTATACATTTTTCATTAGAGAGACACAAAGAAATTCTCTATAACGATTAAAACCTCGATCAAACGTAGGCGGTGCTGTCTAAGTTCTATCCAATCTTTTTTTATCTGTATAAAAACACCTGTAGTGTGAGAAGCTTCGTGAGCGCGACTTAGTCGAGTTACAACGTTTGTTTACAATCGATTACAGTTGTGGCATCTGTAACGCGTAACGATAGAGTTTAGATTGGCGTGATTTTCTTGAATTGAATGGTAAAATATTTTGTTAAGTTGGAACGCCTCTCCGGCGCCGCGACCACCCGATTATGAGCAATAAACTAATTCCGGTAGCGCGACCATTAAGAATGTACGATTATACGTATTAGTAAGTGTTCGCTTCACTAGCGCCACGGCATGTAAGGGTTACGGATGTCATTACTATTGTATTTCCTAAAAAGTATATCTGTGACGTGACACGCATTTGACAGATTCGATTGGCGCCATTATGACATTAATAAACTTCAGTACATTTTTAAATGGTCGCGTAACTAATTTAGTATTTAACGTATTTCCTTATTTTATAGCTATAATAAATTAGCCGTAGATGTACCTATCAGATTTAAGGATGTCAGTTTGTTAATCTAATTAACCTTTGTCGCTTTTTTTAAGCCAAAGTTTTAAACGGAAGGTCTTTCATAGTGACTATTAATTTTGAACTTTAAGAACTTGATAGATCAAATTACTTCTAAGACAGGTTAAAAAAAAAGTGTTATTTAGTACCTACCCAGTATTTATTACAATGGACGAATCGATTCCAAAATTTCCAAATTTTACCTATTTAATATTTCCCTAGGTCTGTCTAATAAACAAGCACATAAAATAATTGCCATGACAAAAAACACATTGTGTTGTTATTATTTTTCTAATTTCGCCTGCTAATAACTTATTATATTTGGAAAAACCATGATCAATAAAAAAAGTTAATCGTTCGAATGGATATAAATACGAATATTTAAGTTTGGAATGCGGACCATGTAAAATAATATGATAAAATAACAATCGCTCCGCGCCTGCCCATATGGACTCAAAACCTGTTTTATGTATGTAGTTAATAAATACATGCATACCAACACAATATTCTTAGACACACATGAGATTGTTCTCAGTGGTATTTGAAAAGATATAAAGATTTTTGCATAAGGACGAAAACCAGTGAACATGTCCTCCCAAAACACTTTCTCTGAACATGTCCAATTTCAAATTGCTTATTGCCAACTGGACAACTGGTTGAACGATCATCGAGAGATAAATAATTCTACCTTTTGTAAATTTTAATTGTCATGTAAACTACGTAGCCAATGTAAGAGTCAACACTAGAATAATACATGGTATAAAGTTAAACACATAGGAGACAGATGGTATAAAATAACCAGAAGAAATCCCCGTTACAGGATAAGTTTCGGGAAACTCCAAGGCATCCTTCAAGGCATCGTTCTTTTTTTGACTTTCAAGATGTATTTTGCAGGACCCAAACATCCATCTTGTAATTTATCCGAGATTTGTGCTCTCATGTGCAGCGGTGTCACTTGATGACGTCACGTGCGCAGGCGCCGGCGCCAAGCGACTAGCTCGACGCACACAACCTTGTCCTATCCACAAACGATTTTATTAGAAAAAAAGTCGATATCCACATATAAAATATTTGGTAACGATTAAAAATTCAGTGATTTGGAATGGGTTTTTCCAATGAAACCGATCGGTAACAGAACAATAAAATTCTATTTCTGGTTGTAGACGCTGTAATTCTATACGAGCAGCCGTCAGGTGTCTAAATGAAATACACACGATTATTATGAGTTACAATAAAAATAATCTATAGGTACGTATAAAATCTTTTGTCCTGACTGCCTATAAACGCACAGACAGATATCAAACCACTGGACAGATCGGACTAAAATGGCATACAGATAGCTATTAAAATGTAGGCATCCGCTATGAAAGGATTTTAGAGAATTCAACCCCTATCCGGGTGAAATAGGGGTGAAATTTGTATGGAAATCCGTCACCTGGCGAAGCTATTGGGGGTTGCCTAGTATTTACTAAATGCGAAAGTATAGTGTGCTAAGCTACTAATTCAACATAGTTCATCTGTCGTATAAAAACATACATTTCCTAGAAGTTCAAGTTTTCCTAGAAGGGACAAGTATCTAGCTGGGTATTTTTTTGCATATTAAAATATATTAGAACCTAATATCTGTATCGAGAGGATTATCAATGCTTTGTCTTTGTTGACAGGTAGGTCCCTCATCATGTATGACAAAGTAACTTTATAAAGTAAACTTTGAATAATCACATTAAATAACGCATCTGAGGTCTAAATAATACCAGATACGTTATTTTGTTAGTGATTAATTTTTAAATCAATTAACAATACGTTGAACAACCTGTATACACTTTGTACTGAGTAAGTACGATATACAGGTTGTTTTAATATTGTTTATTAATATTCAAAGTCGGCCAAGTTCGATGGGCAAGTGACGACTAGGCGAGTTGTGAACCGTCTCCGTGTAATATAGGATGGGGCTATAACATTAGCGAATTTGAAGATCCTCTCCTCAATTTCCTGGAGAGGAAGTTTTTGTCTTACATTTTTACATCAATCTAAGGTGGATTTTGAGTAGAACCTAGAAGCATTCCACTAGGAAACTGGACTGGAAGAATAAAAACAAATCTTACGTATCTTCGTGATGCTGTGTTAAAGAAATGCTAACTTTAAGCACATTACATTGGTAGAAGGCGTATATTTACTACACATATTATCTTCTACATCTACATACGTATAACTTTATATCAAAGTTGAATCAGCTATGGTTTAAGTTTTTATTCTTAAAACAACGGTACATCGATGTAAACCATAAAGCTGTTAGCACATCTCACTTCATAGCTCCATGCTGCTTATGGCTCAAGTTAGTCAAGTCACATCGTAGCTCTATAACGAGTGTCGGTCGGCGCCGTTTGTGCGCCCGCGCAGCTCCCGCCGCGATCATAACTTGCACTAATAGGATAAGTTCCAAAATAACGCTTTACCTAATTCGGTAACAAATGGGCGTCTTTGTTGCGAATTATGAATAGAAGACTAAAAATGTTATATTTTACTACTGAAGACGTCTACGATTTGATTGAAAACTTTGCATCTCTTTGTATGACAATTTTTAATTCCCAAAAATTACTGGAATTTAGAGTATCAAAAATTATTGGAATTTAGAGTATCAAAAAATGTTAACAGTTATTTCTATTTGTTTCAGATCGCATATTAGAGCGAGATGCTGGCTTCGTATCGGGCGGCGACGACGACGACTCGTGCTCGGGCCCGGCGCACTCAGACGACTCCGGAGTCCGGCTCGTGGAGACCGACTCGCGGGGCAAGCGACCGCGCACGCCCACCCGGTCACAACCACCCAAGAAACGCATCCGGCTCAACTCCACAGAAGACCTGACGAGCCCCGAAAGCGACACATCAGCCAGCCCTTTCAGGCCCTGGTCTTTTACCGAGGAACCACAGAGGGAGCCCCTGTCTTTAGTCAAAAATGAGCCTAACCCTTTGAGGCAAAGGCGGAGGCCGCTGGAGCCACCTCCGCCACCTATTCCCCCACCACCACCACCGCCTGGACCACCGAGGGTCCCTCCACACCCTGGAGTCGTAGAACCTTACCAAGACAAATCGAAGCCTAGGGAACAGAGGAACTACAAGAACATGACCAGAGAGAGGAGAATCGAAGCGAATGCGAGGGAAAGGACAAGAGTACACACGATAAGCGCCGCCTTCGACACGCTGCGGCGGTCAGTTCCTGCGTACAGCCACAACCAGAAACTGTCCAAGTTATCGGTTCTACGGATAGCGTGCGCGTACATTGCGGCGTTGTCGGCAGCAATAGACCCCGAAGCTGACCTGACGACGGCAGTGGATCAAGTGACGCATACGATACACACCGAGGGGAAGTTGAGGAAGAAGAAGGATGACGCGTGAAACGATTGGGACTGAAGTGATCGAATTAACTTTTTGTTAAATCGTAATCGGTTTCTGGATCTTTCACTCAACACGGTACGCAAGACGACCAATCATGCTATACAAAACCAGTTTATGCGGATCTCTCATTGTACGGGGAATCTATATAAAGCGAGGCCATGCTATACTGAAACTGTATAGCTTGAAATGTAGCCGTGTGTACGACTTAATGTGGTGGTATTCACTTAAAATTAGTACTTAGATACATCTTTAATACTTTTGGTAGGTATCCATATTTTCAGATAAAGGACAGCATAGAGCACCAGAATCGTAGAAGTTTAATTTTTAAAATTAGAAGTAAACATCAGAGACCGATTATGGTTGCCGCGTTTCAATTAAAACCGTCCTGCGAAGCCTCTTTGCGCTAAGTTAGTACAAAAACGACAATAATATTGGAAAATAATAACTATGTATTTCTATTGGAATGTTTTTAAAAGACACTGTCTGTCAAATTCCTAAGGTTTAAGAGATAAGTAATACAGACTAAGGACGCGAATTATGAAAGTCAAGACCATTTATATATAGTTACAAATTTTCTAGATACATAGCAAAGCTTAGATCTAAAAATATTCAATAATATGAATCTCAAACTGCCTGGCGTACTACGGTTGATAACTGTAAACAATACTGTTGGAAAGTATTAATAGCTAGATAAACGTACCTTGTAGATATTTTCATGAATTTAATTAAAAATACGCAGTCGATTCTCTAATAAAGTATTCATTGAAGTCGGAAAACGCCATTCGACTTTTCATCACTTTCAGAAAATCGGCCTAATACAAATGACCAAGTTCCTAATTCATCTCCGTTCATGCTTGACAGATCTCGGGTTTTAACGATTCCTACTTGTAAGTAGTTAAACTAAATTAAAGATAAAGACAGGACTGGCAATGTGGAATAAGATTGTCATGTGCTCAGAAACCAGGAAATTATGGTTTTCCTACTCCTCCGCTATACTTTTCTGATTAATTTCGTTGCGGGATCCAAGACAGTTAAATTGTTTCTGTGGGACTTCGTCGAGCTTCATTGTCTCGGCGCTTTTCTGGTGGTCGCCACTGTTGATTCTGGCTTTCAGGAGTTACAGTGGTTTGGGAATAGTGTGGGGAGCTTGTCCCATATGAAAAAAATCAGCTTAAGAATAATTTTATCCTCATCCACAAGTTTTTGGAACATAAATGCGTTTCGTAATGTTTACCATTCCTCAGTCCAGTATTAAATAAGGCGAGAAAAATATAAAAATTGTTTAAAATTTATGTATTTATGGCTTTAATAAGATATATTTATTACAATCGAGTCAGTAATTTAAGTGAGAACTGTATAATTTTTATTTAGTTTAAGAAAAATGTTGCATTTTGTAAATAGTAGTTTTAAAATGTAAATACTAAGTAGAGGTCGTAGCAATTCTGTTTTTCTGACTTAAAATTAGTCAAGGCTTAGGTACATTTTATAACTGAGTATATTTGTGTATTCTTCAACGGACATGTTTTACTAAATTATGAGTTTATATTGATTGATTTTTCATTGAGTTCAGCCTCTTTTTATGTTTCGTTTTTGTGGGGAAGTTGAAATGCCTTGAACGAATCCTGTATTGTGATACAACAATTATTGTAAATAAAGTAATTATAAGGTAGAAACATCACATTTGTTAAGTCGACGTGAAAATTGTAACCTAAAACAGTTTTTTTTTTTAATTGCTTAACTTGTTAAATTATCTGGCATTGTTTACTTTGAACCTTTCATTTTATTTAAAATTGTCGAAAAAGGATCTTTTTCTATTATCTATTCTGAGATAAAATGCTTTGAATTATGGACAAGATACTTATTTTTCGGAATTTCAATGATATGAAAGGTAGGTAACAAAAAATTAGTATGTATACAGTTTCCTATGGTGCATTAAAAATATTTGAAATTATATAATTAGAGATAAAACAGAAAAATAAAAGAAGTGAAGTACACAATTAAATGATTATAATGTTTTATTTACCTTTATAATCACAGTAGGCCAAAGAATACCGGACGAAAAAAAGTTTGACATACTTTTGACAAATAACTAGTTAAGCTGTCAAATAAACGGCAGTCATATCAGACAGATTCTTCATGATCATCTAACCTAAGTTCAGACGCCAGCATAGCAAGCTACCCAAAACTGTTAAATTTTCCCAATCAACCTTGACCCTAATGCTTTAGCGATAAAGTTGAAAATCTATTAAAGATATTTGATAGATTGTAGTGGCTACTTAATAATAATGTAAGGTTAAGTTCAAAATCAAATAAGAAAATTTCATCGCCTTCGAGGCCAATGGAGATCAGCCACAATTTTTGCGAAATGGAGTTATGTGCAATAACGTACTGACAAAGAGCATCATCATCTGCCTAGCCTTTTCCCAACTATGTTGGGGTCGGCTTCCAGTCTAACCGGATGCAGCTGAATACCAGTATTTTACATGGAGCGACTGCCTATCTGACATCCACAACCCAGTTAGTGCTAGGTAAGACGATACCCCTTGGTAAGACTGGTTGTCATACTTTCGGGTCACTGACTACTAGTCCTTTAACGACTGTCAAATATCTACTAATGATGGCCGAAATCAACAGCTAAACGTGCTTTTCGAGGCACGGAGGAAACTCCCTATGTAATGGATGGTCACCAACCCACAGACCGACCTTGGCAAGCGAGGCTTGACCTTGAAGATCGACCTGTGCGGCTGTAATTATTTAGCCACGAGCTCCTCAGCCATACAACAGTATTCCAAAAATAACAATTTAATGCCACCTTCCTGTTGTAACAGTAAGGTGATTTTCTTGAGCTAGAGAAACCACTGATGTGCGGCTATACTCTTTTCAAAATTATTTTACCTCTCACTTGTCATCACCGGCAAATCACTATGACCTTAACAGTCATTACTATAAGGTTGTGCTTCCAATGACCAGTCTGCCATGATGACGGTGATCTTTATTTTTGTTGCCAACTGCGAAACTTTTTTTGGGGTGAAAAACGTTTTTTACGGTAGGACTCAATGTAACGCACTCAAAACATTGTGCTGATGGATGCATTGAATAGTACGGGAGTCGTCGAGGTACTAATTTAAAGTAAAGTTATAACATTAATAACTTATACTCGTATTAACAAAAAAAAAAACACTTTGAAAAATTTGGAAGAATCTCCGTAAGTAGAAGATTCCCAGGTATGGTCTAGAATGAAAACATGATCGCAATGACAGCTGGAACAAGTGCCTATTGGCTTCGTTAAAGGTGCTTTTATTTCCATAATTAGAGTTGCTGTAGCCATGGTTCCCCATTCCCCTCCATGTAGACTTTGTGGCACGTGTTCCGTTATCTACCCCCCTCCCCCACTTGGATGATAATAGCCTTGTTGTACAACTGACAGATGCTCCAATACCACCCTACTTCCTTTTTCACATGCAATTGTAGATAATAATACAAATATCAATACGGCAATAGCAACGGTCTCTTGTCGAAATAGCTAACAATTGCACAGTTGTTAGTACAGTCTGCCAGGTTAAGCTGCGGTCAGTCAATAGATGGGTGATCATTGTACAAATCGTGACCATTACTAATAGATATATGCTTTGCTCTAGCTGGAATGTATTCTCTCTCTCGTATTAGTTAGTAATTCTATTATTGTAAAAAAATGAGTTAAGTATTGTTAATTTTTATAATTTTATTTTTTTAATATTTTTTATTTTGTCGTTTATTTACTATCTTTACATACTAATTACATTTTTAAATATTTTTATTAACAAAAAATATATCAAAACTATTATTCCGCCGGTGTCGGGACCGGTGTTTAGGGCTCCAGAGACAGGAACCTCCTCACAATGCGAGCCGTATCGAGGAGTACTGCCTTCTGAATCAGGCCCTTGATCCAGCCGCCTAAGGAGAGCTTCGATAGATGGTCTATACTATTACTAATCCTATTAATCTAATTTTAAGTTTCTACATAATGTATTTTGTTATGAAATAAATGACTTATGATTTAATGTCTTTTCCCCTTGGAGGGTTCCAGAAGGGAAAGTCTTTTGCATGCATGATGATGATGCAAAACTGTTTTCATTCCGGACTAGTCTATGGCCGCGGCTTTGCCTGCTTGGAGTTCGGTAACTTTCCCACGGAATCGTACTACCGGGATAAAAACTATCCTATGCGTTACTCCAGGTTATAAACTATACTTATCTCTTTGCAAAATTTAATCCAAATCTGTTCAGTGGTTTTTTGCTTGAAAGAGTAACAATCATCTATTCATCCCCACAAACTTTCGCATTTATGTAGTACTAGCGACCCGCCCCGGCTTCGCACGGGTGTATGTATTATACACATAAACCTTCCTCTTGAATCACTCTATCTATTAAAAAAACCGCATCAAAATCCGTTGCGTAGTTTTAAAGATTCAAGCATACATAGGGATGTAGGGACAGAGAAAGCGACGTTGTTTTATATTATACTATGTAGTGAAGAAGAAAGATTACAGGCATTAAAACGTTGTAGGTAGTTTTGGCCTTCCGTTAGGCCCAGTTTACTCCAAAGCGGAGGAGAGACGTGTGGAGAAGACCGACCAATCACTTTGAGCTCCTTATGTTTTGAGTTGAGCTACACGATTACAAATACACACTGATACAGGTCCACTTTAATCTGTGTGGTTCTTTCGTCAGAAAACGATCTCAGACATTAATTTGCATGGTTCTCAATTTACCAAGATTAAGTATAAATATAATTACGTGGACTTAAAAGAGACTGTGACCTCTGAGCTTGTTTCGGATGTTTCATCTCAGAGTATTTGGAGAGGAAACGCCGGAGCCCCTTTAGTTTAAAAACATAACTTTTTATGACGTGTAAAAGTATTTTACAACAAATAAAAAAAAAACTTTTATCATTGTTTTTTTCCACGTTGCGTCTCTAGTCTCTCTTGTGAATCTTGAAAGTCTCCTTTCCGCTCCGTCAAACTCCCGTCACCAGTATATCATGACGTATTCCCATTCCTTGGGTATATTTTTTCGGGAACCACCATCTTCATTATTTTTTACAAAGAATGTATGTACAAAGTTGAAAAGTAGTGAGAATTTATTTTGTCGTGCACTGCCATCTTGTAGTGAGTAGCAGCACTTCTTGCTAAAACGACTGGACCAACTTGTCAACACTATCACTATTCCCTAATAGATGGCGCTAAAGCCAAGTTTTGCTTACTGAAGAAAGTAAAATGTTAATTTCTTGTTCTTTCTGTATTATTAAAAAAGATCTACACATAATTAGTTAAATTACTATGATAAGTTTTCCTCTATTTTCGCTTTAAGAAAAACAGTTCTTTATGGTAAAAAGAATGAGCGGAAAACATTTTAAATTTGGAACATATGATTTTCATTTGTCACTTGACAATTTAGTGTTTTAGGGGGAAACCAGTTTGAGAGAGCAAATTGAAAAAGTTTGATAAAATCAGACAATTTTAATTCTGAATCTTAATACTATAGAACTAAGCAGTCCATTTGAGGCATCTCGTGTCTAAGTGTGTTCCCAAGCAGCGGACGCAGCAGTAACGTGCACCACAAGGTATGCAAGTATAGTTCGATGGAAAACCACAAACAGCACAGAAATGACGATCGGGAAATCTGTAAAACACGAAATAAAAAAATTAGAGCGATTTATTCCACAAGCATCTTAGTACCTAAGTGTACCTAGTATTATAATGTAGTTACCTACTAAATGAATCTGATTGTAACATCAAGCTACCCGAAACTGTCAAATTTTTCCAATCAATTTTGAACCTATGTGTTAGCGATGAAGTTGAAAATCTATTAAAGAAATATGACAGATTGTAGTAGCTTGATGTGCTGGCATGTGTCTGTACATGTACATTTGTAGCATTGTTTTTGTTTTAACTTATTATTAGTTCAATGAAAAAAATACGAAGGCTAGGCAGAGCTTTGTACAAACTAATAAAATATTGTTTTTTTTAAAGTTCATTTAGGTAGGTACCAGACAATACTTACGTTAAGTGTACCTATATTTATTTACCTGATAAGTCCCGAATAAGTAACTTTTATTTTCTGTTCTATTAGAATAGCTACTTACACAAAATTATTTTTCGACATTTCTCTATGTCTATGTTTACTTTGAAAATGTTTAAGGACCTATATTGACCCTTACCTTATCACGGCACAAAGTTCTTATAACAGTATTTTTAGGTATAAGTGCAAAATTGAAGTCAGCTTCCAGATTTAGATGTTTAATCACAGGCTGAGAATTTCAATCAATTTTGAATAGTCGGAGAATCATTTAGTCAGATCAAAAATATCAAATACGACTTGGCAAAATTGTGGATTATCAGCTTGTCCTATACAAAATGTGAGTGCAGTGCTAGTGCCACCCACTTGCGGGAATGACCCGAGAGCTCATATGGCATATACCTCCACTTTTGGGCATCTAAGTAATGTATACCACTGATGCTGCTATTAACGTGGTCACCTAATGGACCCAGCTGATCTAAAAACGAGATCCCATCAACTAGAAAAAAAGTCCGAAGGTTGAACTAAGTAGCAGCTAAATTAAATTGGTCATTAGTACTTACTTAGAAGGTGGAACTTGCGCAGATAGATAATTCGGCGGGTCAGGTCTAAAACTCGCATCTTCCTCAACTAACTGCGCGAAAGTCTTACGAAATCGCATCTTATAATATTCTGCGCTCTTGGTCTTTTTCTTTCTTGTTGGCTTTTCATTGGAATCTGCAAACTTTGGCACCTTCTTAGACATAACCAGGTCAGCATGTGGGTCTTCATGGAAATTGTCTTGCTCAAGTGCCTCAACTGCTTTTCTAGCTCTGCGCTTCCTCGCAGCATCATCGAGAATTTTTCTCCTCTCCGTATCTCTGTTCCCTCTTAAACCTGAAGCCATTTTTACATTCCTTTGTCGTGTACTGGTATACTAAGTTGGTCCATCAAATCATCTACACGAGCTTGCAGTGTCTCCACTATATCTGCAGATATAAACAGATGTGTCTCGTCCAGGTCTTGAAGAATAAACTTCCTGCCAAGTGCTAATGTCTCATCGAGGTGAAGAAGGAATTGTTTCATAGCCGGGTCACTGTAATCAAAATGTCCAAGAAACGAGGTTTAAGTGCTGAAGAAAAGAAGATAAGGATGTTGGAGATATTCCATAACAGTAAAGATTTCTTTCAGTTGAAGGTGATTATGTCATTTTCCTTAATTACATTAGTATTTGTGTATAACAATTATTCTGTATCACAAGCCTGAATTAATCATTGTGATGCCTAGAAGTCATAAATGATGAGCATTCATGATCTGCTATGGCTATAGTCATGCTACACTTGACATATATCTACCTTGACTTAAACTTTTGTTTGTAAAAACTAATCATATACATTCTAAAACTAGGAATTAGAGAAGATAGCACCAAAAGAGAAGGGTATCACAATGCAATCAGTCAAAGAGGTAGTTCAGAACCTAGTGGATGATCATCTTGTGGATTCTGAGAAAATTGGAACTTCTATATACTTTTGGTCATTTCCTAGGTAATTTGAGACATACTTTTATTAAATCACATCACACTGCATTCTCTGTATCCTCCAATATAGTTTGTGTGGTAGTGTTTTAGGCTGGTTTTATAGTCACGCCGCTAGACGCGCCGTTGGGCAGCGCGCTGTTGAACAGGAACACCGAACGGCGCTGCTCAAGCGCGCGAATTTGAAACGCTACTACTACCCCAATACATATCCGAGCGCGCGCGCTTCCGACGGCGCTGCTGAAACGCGTGACTATAAAATCAGCCTTATGCTTACAGATATTATGTTATTAGTATATTACATAGTAACAATTGATTTGAATGATTATTGATTAGTCAACATTTCTGGTATATTACAGCAAAGCAAAGAACGCAAAGAAAAGAAAACTGTGTGAGTTACAAAATGAAGTAGAGGATTGCTCAAAGAAATTGAAAAAAACTGAGGATTCAATTGCAACTGAATCTGTTTGTACTTAATTACTTATTATAAATAGTAGTCACAATATATTTACACAATTAGTATCAAAATGAAATTTAGAATTACAAGGCATCAAAAAATTTACTTAGTATAAACAACTACAACTAGAATCACTGAGTAGTTTTCTTGATATTTTTTAATTAACATTCAATGTTATGTGATTAAACAACATGAGGTTGCTTCAATGCGGAGACTATGGTGGCCCACTCCCTCTCATAGTGAGGAGGTGTGTCCCACCCGTGAGCATGTAACAGGCACACTGATTATGCTAAGATTGCTTTTAAAATCACAGAATTTTTATTAGGTGCCCAAATTCAAATATCTTGTGGGTTCTAACTTGAACTTTTTATCAACAGATTGGTAGAGAAAAATGTGAGGAAAGAACTCAAGTGCTAGCAATGTTAGAAAGTTTTGAGAAACAAGAAGCAAAACTGAAGAAGGAACTGCAGAGATACAGGGACTCGGATCCTGAATACATAGCACAATTGAAGACAGAGACTCAGGTATCTATCCATGTTTAAGTTTTAGGTTCATTGCAACCACCAATACAAGGATTGTGGTCAGCGCATTGACTGCCAACATATTTGCTAATCAAATCCAATCACTTACCTATGCAAATGATTTTGTTTTCAATAAAAACTAAAAACATTGAATTGATACTAAGACAGTGTTTTGGTTAATTGAATAAAGAGTAAAATATCATCTTCTGCCCTTATCCCAATTTAGACCCGCCTTGAGGTTGGTGCATGTGTTCTTCTAAACTTCTCCGTCACTCGTCATCTCATCAAACACCTCCTTTCTAGCCATATTATCCTTCACAATATAAAGAATCTCAAAGAAATTTCTTTTTAAAACCAGTCCAATTTTGTTTTCATTTGCATAGTGGAGCAAACATTTTTATTTCTATCTAAGCTTACAGTTCTTGAATTGTGTTTTTTTTAAGCTTTTATGGCTATTCCTCTCGAATAATTATTTACAAAACTTAGCCAAACCAATAAAATTAGAAGATTGCTAACTCAAATAAAAAAGAAAAACATTATTTCAGGACTTAAAAACAGCAGTCAACAGATGGACAGAAAACATTTATATACTGAAGTCCTATATAAAAAATACCTTTCAGACGCAAAACGATGTGATAGACCAAAGTTTCAACATTCCAGCAGACTTGGATTACATAGAAATGTAGAGGAGTATCTAAGAGCATAACCTCTTTATATGATTCTAATAGGTCCATCATTCCCAATGAAGTGTCTTGGCACGTAAATGTTTATTATAATAAAATTTAACGTATAGAATGAAATATTTGATTTGTTTACATACCACTCAACGAGAACACCCTTCATAACATTCACCATGGTTCATTTTTATTTATCAGCGACGGTTAGCCTTGATTAATATATTTAGATAGAAATTCAGACTAATGACGACTACCCTAAGGTTACCGGCTGTATTTCAAAGCAATAATTCAATTCAATATTGAATAATCAGGAATGAACGCGATTACTTTCCTAACGACAAGCGTGCGAGATGCGAGATGACAGTTCAGGGATATGACAGATATGATTAACACTTGACAGTGACAGCATGTGATAGAAAAGTGCAGTATTGCCACACCAATTATTACCAGCAGATATTGCCGATGCCGATAAGGGCAATTTTTTATTTCATTGTCAATATGTTTTTTGGGCATGTCCTACCAAGTTCATAAAGTGTTTCTGTAACGTTTGATGCTTTTCTTTTGTAAGCTTTCATTGTTTTTGTAAAGGACTTTATAAGCTTTAAGAATATGTATAAATTTCAGTGTGAAAGTATTTTTTTCAAATAAAATTATTTTATTTAAGATTACAAAATCGTTATTTTCCTATGTCCCACCACAGAATGGTCATAATGTTTCATCTTAAACTGTTTTGTTTTTCAATTTATGGTGGAGTACTATATCTCCAAAAAAAGGAATTACTATTTCAAAACTATTTTAATAACACACATTCCTTTAATTTAATATTAAACAAAATGAATTATAATTAATTTCTAGGACACAAAACATGATCAGGTGGAAATTCCTATTGAGTTACGTTATTTTCTTACGATCTCACTTCGAAAATTACCAAACGATTTTTTTTTTTCAAATGCAACACTAAAACAGTCTCGACTTGTCAGCCATTTTGAAATCAGAGCGTCAGTGGCAAAACCTAACGGCCGGGCGAGGAGACGTGTTGCAGCGTCACATTTTTTGTTCCGTTTAAAAACGGAGTTTTCTAAGGTAATTTGCATGAATTTATCTACTTGCTTGAAAGCAATTAGTGTTTTAGTATGTTTAGTCCCGAAATAACATTAAATAAGTTGAATTATAAGTTTTACATCGATTATTTAGTTATGTTTTTGTATACTCAAGCAAGACGTTACGTTCCATTGAGAAATTTCGTAACTCAGTGGAACAAATTGTAACTCAGTGTAAGGGTAAAGACGCGATACAGTAACGTAAAATTTGTACTAAAACATTTTTCACTAAGGTCATAAAATATTACGACTTTCTGTCCGCGCTATTAAATAATTAACATACATAAACTTTTACCTAACTATCTTAGGCCTTTTCTGCTCAGAAACCTTGCTACAACCACCAGTGCAGTTATAGCATACCTAAATAATAATAATTCATACATAATCATTTTGTTGTAGATAATAATACGAAAAACTATAGAAATGGCTCTGACACCAGCAGAAAGAATGAAGAGGTATCGCGAACGACTTAAACAAAATCCAGAAATTTATCTTTTTTATAATTGCATGACAAAATGTTCCATATGTGAACTATTCTACTGTAAAAAGTGCATTTCAAGTTCAAAATTAGAAAGTGATAATGTTTATGTCTGTGATGCATGTATGCAAATGTGATACAATATTTTTCGTTATGCCTTTTAGGTGTAGTTTAGGACCTAAGATTGAATATTTAATGATAATAAGAATAAAGATTCGACTGTTTAGTTGATCTCAACATTTTCTCTTAAGATGACTGATAGAATAAGTAAAAATAAGAAATTTTTGATTTGTTATTAATAAAATAGTTCTCTAGTTTATTTGTTGTATAGTAAGTAAAGGAATATAATTTACTTTAAATAGTTTTCAGAATTTGATTAGTTTATAGATTGATAAAAATGAGGAGCAAAGGCTATCTCATTTTTAATTGTTTAGATTTTCCATTTTACATATTTTATGAGAAGAATTGTTTTTGTTAATTTTAAAGTTGACTTTTGTTTTGGTCATTTTGGTTGTCAAAGTGAACACTGCCTTACAATTTTGTTACGTTCCACTGAGAAATCGTCCTCTATTTTTGTAAGTATAAAATAATAATTTAATGTCCTTTCTATGTAAAATTACGATATGTTACGATTGTTATTAAATGTTAGAATATGTCGGTTTACGGATAATTACAATGTTTGACATTGAACTTTTGTAGTTTAACAGTAATGCGAATTAAAATGGTTAGGCTGTAACAGTAATGTAACTCAAAGGAATTACTGATATGAATACTCAGCTATATTTCTTTCTTTTCTGATTTTTTTTGTGGTAATTAATGAAAAGTACCTTATTATTTTTCAAATAAAATATTAAATGCAAGTGCACTGAGTTTTATTAAAGGGTTTACAGTAGTGAACATTTCGTAACTCAATGGAAAGATTATTTTCGCCAAACCAACAAAAAAATCAATTATTTCATAAATTATTAAGTATTTTATGCATTTCCTTGCCTTTTTACGTACTTTAGTTGTCAACACACCAAACTTAGTCGTTTTATCCTCAAAAATACGATCTTTTTTTTATATGAACTTTTTTCTAACATGGACAAAAAAATAAAAATTTGCCCATAAATTGCCGTGATTGTGTTACATTTTTTTTATGAACGATTTATTTTAATTTAAAATGGCTGTTCGGATGGCTGTGTTTTTTCTTTTTAAACATTTTTTTAAATAAAATTGTATTTGCTGGTAACTCCTCCGTTCGGATGGATCTATCCTGTATTACACAGAGTACTTTTATATATATATATCTGTATTATCTATCCTGTCCAGCAGCCCCAGAAGGGTCTTGTTGACTTTGTTTTTGAATCGTAAAGACGTGAAGTTGTGATTGTTTGCTGTTGACGTGGAGTGGCCGCCACAATTGCAATAAACAAAATAAGCAATTTTTGATTTGTCGAGGACTAAAGGTCAGTATTTTGTTTATTTATCAAGTAAGAAATACTTTTCTTTTATGATGAGAAAATAAGACATCCATCCATCAAAAAATCATCACAACTGTAATTATTTAATAAACCAACAATAAATGAATTTGAATTATACCAAATACCTAACTAATATAAAAGTAGTAATATTAAAGATAACACATTTGTTTAGCTTGTAAAGAGGAACTCGCCCGCCAAGGTCGTCAATTTAAACATATAGTACCTATAATACATTGTAAT
The DNA here is from genome assembly GCA_950022335.1 of Eurois occulta. Taxonomy (NCBI): domain Eukaryota; kingdom Metazoa; phylum Arthropoda; class Insecta; order Lepidoptera; family Noctuidae; genus Eurois; species Eurois occulta. The sequence goes on along the minus strand of OX465495.1, from coordinate 15,635,324 downwards.
ACCTATTAATAGATATCTTGTTTAAGATTTCGAAACACTGTTAGACAAAATAATCGACGGAATATCCAGATGTTTTTAAGAGAGATTAATGTTCTAGGAAAATCTCTAAATCTGCAGGCCAACTTTTATTCCGCGTGTTTTGAGTTTTGAAGTGATACTTTCCACTGTAGTTCACCCTTTAAAATCCAGACCTATTAGGTAGGTACTAGTCTTGTCTGACTGAGGATAGAGCACATAAACGTACAATGTTGTAAGATGGCGCCGCCGACACCCTTGCCTGGTTCACAAACTAAGTCCCTAAACTAAAATGAATCACATTAACATCTCTTACTGATAAAAAGGTCGAGATAAGGACCGAAACTGACGGTCACGGATAAGAACTAGCTTTGCTTGTGTCGATGACATTAATTCTAAACACATCGAGTTCTGTATTAATGTCATAATCAGTGATCGGAGTAGGAAGATTGATTTACGGTCAACGACCCGAGACACATGTTTACCTTATGTTACTTATTATGCACATGTTTCCGCAATTAGATACATAAATAATATTTCTTTCTTCTTCTTTATTTTGCCTCGTCCACGTTCATACATCTGGTTATACACGTACAGCTTGGCAAAAAAGAGTGTGGAATAAATGAGGTCGCCACTGCCACTGCTTCGAATAGTTTTATTCATTTTAAATAGTTAATTACGCAAGGAAAGTTGATAATTTTTAAAAATCTATGAAAAACCACTTGGATATACGTACTGTTGACACAGAATGTAGGTACTAGCAGTTGACAAGTAACCACAATCATCGATATTAGTTCCAACTGTCACCGCGTCAGACTCTTTTTTGCCAAGCTGTACGCCGGTTGCGAGTACTACGCACGACTACGCACCTGATCTTTCTGCCTCCGGGATTTTAAAATGATAGACTTTACTGTTATTCTAGTCATCGCAGTAGGTTACAGCAACGTTTTTACTGGCCAGTTACCTGGTAGGTTAACTTTATTACAGGGAACCTGCTTTCGTTTTCCCCGCATTGTTAATATTAGACACCTAAATAACTCGGAAAAGAGGGTCTTTTGTCTTAATTAAAAGGATTTCTCAATAAAAATTTTGTACGAAAGGTATGTCCGTGTTATGGTCGCATGATGCCGTAACAAAAATTAATCTACCTACTGTCACTGCTGGGGTAGAAGCTTCTCTATGAATGGAATATGTGGGTTGTAATTAGGGTTCCCAGATCCATAAAAAGTTTTCTGGAGAAAATTCCAGACATTTGAAGAAAATTCCAGACATTTGAAGAAAATTACAGACATTTGAAGAAAATTCCAGACATTTATAGAACGTTCCGGACATTTGAAGAAAGTTCCAAACATTTGAAGAAAATTCCGGACTTTCTTTCTTTTGTTTTGTGAACTTTTGTGCTGTATTACATAATTTTAACAGCGATTTTTTTGCAAAGGTACAAGTTAAAATTTAAATCATAAAATAAACTACTCACATTATAAATTATAATTATGGAAACATACAGGGTTTAACAATAACAAGACACTTAGCGAAGCCATCAACCAAGCATTATTATTTTCATAATTTTACGCAAAAATTATTACTGGGCAACGACTTTTTTTTTTGGGGTGAATCACGTTTTCCGGCAGGACTCAGGCAGTCGCTGTAAAATACTGGTATTTAGCTGCATTCGGTAAGACTGGAAGCCGGCGGAAAAGGCTAGGCAGATGATGATGCTGATGATCTAGCTTTAAAATATTAACCAAAAATTTTCTCTGAAAATTTAGAAATAAGTAAGTACCTAGCTACCGTCTTCTTAACATATTTAGTTTAATTGTTGACCTTAAAACGCTAGTTAATATCGCGGCGCGCGGCGTAGGTACCAATTGTAGGCCAAATAATAGTCTAACCATTTATTTCAATAGGGCCATCAAAAGGCACTGTTGTAACGTCTAATACGGAAATGAATTGAATCTATTCTTTCGATATTTTATTGCAATCAACTATCTGGCTGCGTGGAGAAGAAAACCAACAAATAGACTGGAACCTCGTGTTCCTGCTCCAGTCAAAACTTGTATTCAAGTTGTGTGCCGGTCATCGTTATTGAAACTGATAAGAAGGGCTATTTTTAATTGATATTCAATTTAAATGAATTTTGATGTTAAGAAACGATTATGTAGGTCAGGAAGATAAGCTTTCATAAGTGGGTAGGTATATTATTTAATACTTTTATAAAATGCTCGTAGCTAAATTAATATAAACACCCGCTGGGATCGATCTTCAGGATAATATCGGCCGAGCTATGGAACGGGCTATGCTTGGAGTTTCTCGGAGGGATCGCATCCGGAACGAGGTGATTCGACAGAGAACTAGAGTTGTCGACATAGCCTACAGAATAAGTAAGCTGAAGTGGCAATGGGCCGGTCATATTAGCCGCCGTAGGACCGATGACCGTTGGGGTAGGCGTGTTCTTGAGTGGAGACCGCGAATAGGCAAACGTAAGGTGGGACGCCCTCAGGCTCGGTGGAGTGACGATCTTCGCGGTGTGGCTGGTAGCAACTGGATGAGAGTTGCTGAGAATCGAGTTGAATGGCTTGCGTTTGAGGAGGCCTATGTCCAGCAGTGGACTGCTATAGGCTGGTGATGATGATGATGATGGTCAACCATTATCTGCCTAGCCATTTTCCGAACTATGTTGGGGTAGGCTTTCAGTCTAACCGGAGGCAGCTGAATACCAGTGTTTTGCATGGAATGACTCCACATCCACATGCAGCCCAGTTACCTACTTACTCGAAAACATGATAGCCCTTGGTGGTTTCCAACATTACAGTGTTAGTCTTTATTTAAGGGCAAAGCACCAGGGTAGCCCGCGAAATTCCAATTTTCTTACATTTTTTGCAATTTGCAGGACAGTGTCAGGTTGTTGATTAAAATATGATTCGCGAATCGCGACTGCAACTTTAATATGGCTTTACTGAGTTATACCTAATCACTAAATCATCAATACAACCCTCTAAGTTCATTTAAGTACCTACGTCTTAGCTATTGAAATACTATTTCATGAATATTTTTTATTTATTTATTTTGCAAACATGTAAAACACTGGATAATAGGCATGCATTAAAATTTCATGACACAGTATTAACACATGCAACCCGGTAAGGGCACTGCAATTATTACACTTTTAAATTAAGTAATTATATTAAACATCAATAACTACCCACCACTAACCTACCGTAGCGCTTCCATTTAAAAAGCCATACCTACCTAATAATGTAAATAGGTAGGCACTAGGCAATTAGGCATTAATTGAATTTTCACAAACATAGGTACTTACTCATAAATATTTTTTTATAACCTAGACTCCGTGAGTCAGTCTGTGAGTTACCGACATAACAGGAAAGTTAAGTATTATTTAATAAGTAGTCATAGTTATTTTCCTTGAATTTGCGGTTGATTTAACTCATTTATGTGGCTGAGGATCATGGCTTAGGTACATAGGCATGAAAAACAATTTAAATTGTTGCGTTAATTTAAAAAGAGAAATGAATTAACTCCATATTAGGAATCCTGGCTGTGACAGCTTTCCGAGTTGAATATGCGCCACAAAAGTATCAGAAGTCTTCAATTTCGTGGCGGCGGTCATTCACTAGCTGGTAGGTACTGTCTACCACATCTTTGCAGACATTTGCTACCACAAAAACATGATTACGGTCGCCAACACTTCATCTACTTATATTTTACCTTTACTTCTTAACGGCTGAACGAATTTTGACGATATTTAGCACAAAGATAGACCATGTCCTGATTTAAAAAAAATATCCTGGTAGTGGATCGTTTCCAATCTGCACATGGGCGAAGCCGCGGGCAGAAGCTAGTTGGTACTGAATATTATAAATCCATCGAGAACCACTGCCAAGACTGGCTGGAGTACTTGTGCAATATTCATCATGCGCCCCGGGCCAGATATTGGACCCCATGACCATGCGGGCCCCTATGCCGTCCGCGGTGTACACGTAACGTAGACCGTGTTTCGCTTGAGAGGCGCCCGACCTATACGGCACAAGTAATTTCCGAAGCAACCATGTCCGGAGAGCACCTGTGCCAGCCGGAAAGTGAGGGTGACATGACATGCCACTTGCCGCCTTTCCAGCCACTCCTTCATCACGGGTCACCGCCGCAGTAACCGCCCTACACCTAAAGGCTTGTCGCACACCACGACAAAAGTCGCAATACATGTAGATAGCGACTTTAATCGGGTACACTGAAACCGATTTTTTGTTAGTTGATAATTATGTTATCATAATTCGCTACTTTTCACAAAGAAAAGTGCGAAGAGTTTATACAAATTGTGTGCTTACTCTGATGTAGGTAATATTATACACTTATTATGACGTAGGGTAGGTTAGGTATCGGCCGCCGGATGTTTTCCATCCGTTCTTTGTTGGATAAATTGACTCACGTTTACATTAGGTACAGAAAACAAGAAATCAGTAAACACATTAGTCAATACCTATCTTTAAACACTACATTTTTAAACTGTTACAACTTTCAACACTTAAATGGACATATTTTCCATTAGCAAAAAAATAATATGTTTTTGTAAAAACAGAACACAAATTAATTATTCTCTTTTAGTTAAAATAGAAACGGAACGTCGTGCATTACGTCGCATTTTCGCTTGGTCATTTAATTCTAACACAAATGAGACTTTCATTTATGTACGACTAAATTCAAAAACTGTCGATGGTACAGAGTAAATAACGTGTTGATTTTCTTATCGCAGTGTTATCTATTGATAGAGCGCCAGGAGGTACCTTCGCAACTTGTCGATGCATATCACTCACTACAGTGTTATAATTATAACGTTATTATAAAGTTTCTTTATTTATAAGTGTATAATAAAATTGTGTGTGTTTGAACAAAGGAGTGCTCTTGCTGAACAACGTATTAATGTGAGTTTAATACTTAGTACATAAGCACAATGTGCATTGCACATAAATGCAGTGCCCCTTGCTGGCTGCCTGATATAAATGATCCGATTCCGTTATTAAAGAAACAATAATGGTCCATAAAATTAATTAAAACCTAGAGGTAAAATTGGTTTTTCAATATATATTTTTTTTTAATTTTGAATCCGTCAGTATTTAATAACGACAATGCAGCACCATAGATAAATACGTATTGACAATTTCTGTGTAGGTATGTAGGGTTGAGTATTTTAAACATTTTAGGTAAATCATTTTATCATTAGTGCTTCTCGTGGGTAGATAACTATACTATAAAGAAATAGTCGTTATCTACCAAATAAACAAAACAAATAGGTAAATAAATAAAATTAAAGACTTTGTTTGTAAATTCAAAATAACATATGAAAGTATACCTATGTCGCCGCGAGAGTGTCTATCTGCTAAGGATATTAGTTAATCTAATTAATAACCAAGTTATGTCTCATCTCATCCATCATAATATTGATCCTGCCATCTGTGGGTTGGCAGTACAATTATTACAATGATCCGTATCGATTGACAGAAGAGATAAGCGCCATCTATTGGCCTCTGTATTAACTAGTACTGAGATCATGATTAAATCTTCTGAAGATGAATTTATTAAACACAAACACAAGTCTTTAGCTAGAACGATAGTTAAAATTAAGATAAGCAAATATTTTGTGACAATTGGGATATAACAACTGCTCATTTGACACTAAGTTAATGAGGCAACATTCCACAATAGGTATTGTGGAAGGTGGCGCCGAATACGGTTTTGATGATCAATGTTTGCAATTTATAATTTGAAATTACAACTAAATCAGTTTCTGTAACTAATTACAAACTAAAAAGTAACAAGATTATTTTACAGAGCAATTTATTTGGATTCGTGAAAATTGGTATTGTTTAATTGTTAAAATAATTAATTGTGAAGTATTCTAGTATTGTTTGTAAGTTTTATTGTACTTACTATGTAATGAATTACTGTACTGAGTTTGTGGTGTTTCTGCCACACAGAGAACTCGCATAAGTGCAACGTGAAGTCTTGTTAGCTCGCGATTAGAAAACAATTTAAGTATTAAACAATTAAAAGTGGTTTTTGAAGTGAACAATATTGAGTTGTGTAAATGAGTACTGTAATACTTAAAAAGAGTGTGTAAGGAGTTTCTTCGGTCCCGTACTGCACCTGACATAAAACCAACCATGTTTGCGAACGGACGGCTCAACTCTAGAAAGTTTATTCGTGCCTGTAAATGGTTTATTAGAAATAAATGTTTGGAGGTTGAGTCGTAAGAAGAATCGTGTCGCATGGTTAGAGACTCGAAGACAATATGGCGGATGGCGTCGATATTTGAGGATAGTGTTACTCCTACTGCTTTCCCTGCCTAAACATATATAATAATCGTCTTCTACGATATCCTACTCACGGCTCTGGTTTTCGTAAATCTTGTTTTCTTGTCCAGGTGGTTTTCCTTTGGAATGCGCTAATTCTGAATATCAGGACGGCAACCAGTCGGTACATATTTAAATTAAAAGCTCGTGAACACTTACATAAGAAGTTGGCAGACTCGTCCCACGATTAATTTGTTGTATTTCTCCATCTATGTATTGTTATCTGTTATCTGTTATTCTTGGGGATTTTCTGTACTATTGCACCTACTGTATTGTCTCTGCATCACCCTAAGGTAGACTGGTAGAAAATGCCCAAGGCATTAAGTCCGCCTTTGTACATTTTGTGCATAAAGTTTTAATAAATAAATAAATATATACGAGACTTTTTTTTTTAATTTGTGCTTCTGTCTGTCTGTGGGTCTGTCTGTCTGTTTCTTTGTTCTGGCTAATCTTCGAAACGGCTGGACCGATGACTGACTGACTTTTACTGGCAGATAGCTGATGTTATAAGGAATAACCTGAGTGAGTGGTTAGGGTTCCGTGCAAAAAAATGAAAACCTTGAAATTGTTAGCAAAGTTCGATTAAAATAGAAAAGTAATATTTTTATAACAATTTAACGCGGATGAAGGCCGCGAGTCACTGTTAGTTACAAATAAAATAACTAGTTAAATAACTTAGATGTTATCGAATAAAATCTAAGTGTAATTTTATGAATCGTACTTCATTTGCAATATTGTTTCAGAAACTTCAATTGAATCTATAAAAATATTGGAATGCAAAGCAACTACAATGATTCAGAAATTGAAGACAAGCTACTTAACAACAGTTTGCTGTTTAGTAGTATTCGTAAAAACAAAACCTCGGAAAAAACAATTGAGAAGATTAAAAAATATTTAAATCGAGGGGCTGACATTAATGCAACAGATGCAAACAACAAGAACAATACACCGTTGCATGTCGCTGTCATAAAAGGAGAACCAGAAGTTGTCAGATTTCTCTTGGAACGAGGAGCTCTCGCTAACAATACAAACAGTGATAATCAAACGGCTTTAGACATTGCTCGTTTATCAGACAAATCTGATGACAAAATAGACAACATTGTAAATGTATTGGAGGCATTTAAGAATAATAAACTGAAACGACCTAGCCAGCAGAAACTTGATAGTAATTTAACAAGCAAGAGTGATCTTAAGAGCTCAAATGTAAGAGAAGATCCGAAATACCTCCAACCTGTTGCATGTGATACTGAAAATCCAACCCAATCTTCTAAAGTAAACAATGGGGGTGAAGTGAAAAGTAGAATAGCTGTACAAAATAAGTCAAACCAGCAGCAACTTAATAAACAGATAAAAACAGCAACAGAAAAGAAAATATTTTGCTATCAAAAACGGACTGGAACATCGGGACTTAGTGGACAATTGTATGAAACTAAGCTGTTGAGCCTGATTTTGTACAGAGCTTTATATGTTTATGAAATTAAAACATTCTTAATTGCAACGAACGTTGACTGCATGGGTGCTTTTGACGATATTGTCTTTAGGTTCCCTTCTAATAAAGGTAATAAATCAAGAATTATATTCATACAAGCTAAGCACAGAGACAATCCAGCAAAAGACAAATTTACGGTAGAAGAAATAATGAAATTAAACGGGGACTTCAGTCTAGATAAGTACTTGGAGAGTTATATAAAAATAAGTCAAATGTTCGTACCTGAAAATAACGATGATATGTTCAGGGGTGAGTTTAAAAACATGGACTGTGAATTTATTATTTATACCTCTGCCCATGAGAAATTTTCTAAAAAGAATTTCGTGGAAAAAACGGAAGTTCAACTTCTTATAGCGACAAGTAAAGACGAGAGCGAACTTTATCATTACAATCAAACTAAAGTAGATCACGTATTTCAGTTTAATTATGATGATCAAGATGTAGACATTCTAGTGCAAACTGTAGCCAAATCACGTGCAGTGCAATTAGCAAAACGATTATCAAAGTTTATTTTCAAAGACAATTATAGTAATATGATGATGGATGATTTAATAAAAACATATCATGTTTTTCTTGCACGACACATTCTGGAAGAATATAAAGACGGCGAATCGCAAAGTAATTTCCGTAAAGTAAAATTCCGAGAATCATTTTTTTCAAGCAATGACAGTTTGTTATTAGCATTTAAAGCTACGATTTGTAAAGAAGCATTACTCATAAAGAAAATTATATCCCCGGAAAAACAGGACCTAGTAGAGAGCACCTTAATGTCATTGAGTTTTAAAGTACCAGTTATTTTTGGCAACCTTAATTTTAGTTTTGGTGGAAGCGAGCCAAAAAAGGCAAAGAAACTTGAGTACCTTTGTTCAAAATTTCAACAAATTTTTGCGAAAGCTAATGTCTCAGCAAATATTGTAATGAAAGTGGACGACACTATGGTTGGGCCAAATGAAATTTTACAAAGTACGGATTTGGAATCCTATAGACTGGGTGGTTTAGTTGGTAACCTGCTAATTTTCGATGACGTGACTAAAACTTTAAAATTTAATTTTGATGTTGATACTTTATCCGAAGATAACTTGAAACTGTTAGAAAAATTGAAAAGCGACGTTTTTAAAGGAATTGATCTAAGCAGGTGCAGATTTGACATAAACGTAAATCGTTTCCCTCGACTTTCATTAATTCATGATGAATATGACAAAAAATTGATTCAAGACTTTTTAAGTAAAGTATTTTTTTATACGAATCAGGCTACAGAGGACAATGTAGAAAAGATTTTAAAGGAAGAGATAGATAAATATTTTGTTGGTAGTATACCAAGACAAAATGACGCTCTCTTTAGAGTAAAAGGAGATGCAATTTTTTTAAAAGTACACGATCTTGTACAAAAGTGGTGGAAACAACCAAATAATGCTCCATACTTGACAGAATCTTGCAAATATTTTATCAAAGCTGAACAAGATATTCTAAATAGTCCATTATTGAGCATTCTTAACTTCAATTACAATGAAACAATTAAGAATTCGTTGCCTGCATTAAAATTCAAAGATTCTGCAGTCAAATTACTACATCTAGATGATTTTCTAGACGGGAAAGCAAAAATATTGAGCATAATTACTGAGGAGAATGCACTATCAAGTATTAAATTAATCCAATATTTTAAAGAACGAAATTTAAACGATTATACCTTTATTGATTTGGATTATGTTGGAATCGGAAATTACTTTGTTGATGTCAAGACAGAGATACAAAATCCAAAATCTAAAATTAATACTCTCATTGTTGTTTGTAAAAGTAAATATGTCATTGCAGAAATCCAAATGCTGATTAGGCATTTTGCTGGAAAAATAATTGTAATTTCTAACCGGGATTTGGTTAACCAGATCAACGGAATAGCATCTGGGGACGTTGTTGAAAGAGTTGACAGTCAAACTGGTTTTAAAGATCTAGCAGATACAATGCGAACCATGTTACTACAAGAGAGATATATTTTGTTCCAGGGAAAAGAAGTACCACTTGGCATTTTATTTGAAGATGAATCGTATGATCTTATAAATTCAAAAGTATTGTACATGATTATAAACAATGAAAAAATTACTTTAGGCAATTCTTTTAATAATCCAGCATATGATGAAATTTTGGAATTTTATATTAACGAACTAGTATGTCGATATGTCACGTTAGATCCTAATTTTCGAGCAATCGATGAGTTAAATGTTTTAAAATATTACGAAATGGGAGATGATTTTACGCCTGATACGAGGGACATCGTTTTAATTGCTGATGAGCTAGCAGAGTTTGTAGAATTTGCGAATAAGTATGTGAACTGTAATTTGCATTGGTTTCGCTATAGCGATGACAAATGTCTTGTTTGGCAAAAATCCCGAGGCTGTTTACTGAATATATTGAAACATATCCGCAGAAGTTCGCACGATTCATATACATTTCAACCCAAGACTTTAAAAGATTTAAAAGAAAAAGTGGTTATAGTAAGTGCTGAACCGGGCATGGGCAAATCTTCTTTGCTTACTCATTTAGCAATTAATACAAAACATGAGTACCCGACGCTGTGGATTTCCAAAATCAATTTGCTAGAGAATAGCAAGGAGTTAAGAAGAATAAAAGAAAACAATGTTAATATTGACATAAAAGAAGCTGTTCAATATTTGTTTCGAGTAATCGGATTCGAAGCTTATAAAAAGGGAAAAGCCAATTTTGAGATCATTATAGATCAAGTTTCTGTCATAGGTAATGAGATTCGTTTTAACAAAAACGAGGTGGAATTGAATTTATCAGGTTTAAACTTATTTGAAATAGTGTTTTTTATTCATTGTTATAATAACAATCGGGTGGTCTTGTTATTCGATGGTTTTGATGAAATTTGTCCTGATTACGCGAATGAGTTTTTGCAAATAGTAAATATACTTAAAAAGTCAAAAGTTGTGCATTTGTGGATAACTAGTCGCCTGTACAACGTTCTTCATCAGTTAGAAAATACTTTGGAAACTTTCTCTTTCACAATACTACCCTTGTCTTATGACAATCAGTTGGAGTTTCTAGAGAAAATTTGGTTGAGTAAAGGAACAAACACAATGTTAAGCTACTTTCCATTTAATACAAAGTGGGGTTTGCAAAATGCGGCTAAAGGATTTTTGACGGTTCTTTCTGCCGTGTTATGTGACACAAATAATAAGTTTATCAGCATGCCATTACACTTGTATATGATATCGGAGATATTTCAAGATTCATTTCACAACTTTCCTCTTCACGCAGAAAGTATGAAAAAAATTATAAGTTCACAGAATACTATGAATTTGGTAAATTTGAATCAGCTTTATGAGCGATTTGTAGATGTCAAATTTTTCAGAATACGTTTTGGGGAAAAAAAACCTCTTTTGTGCATCAATGATCCTGACATAAGAAAATTGATAGATAATGAGCGTACATCATTTTATAATAGTCATAAAATTATTGCTGCTTCTGTTACATTTGGAAAAACGGCTGAAGTAGAGTTATTTACTAGTCACGATATTAGCGAAATACGCGATTTTGTAGAAAGGATAAAACTAGGAGAGGAGAAAACGGGTATTATAGAACAAATTTGTGAGAACGAACCTAAGTTTGTTCATTATACATTTGCTGAATATTTTGCTACCGAGTTTCTATGCGATAGATTAAAATCATTCCAAAGTGAAACTTCTTTGTGGACGTATTTTATTGACACGTTTCTTCAATCTGAGGAAGGGGGCCCTCGAAGGTTTTTCAATGCTAAATTGGGAAACCACCCACTTATGCTGAATGAAATGCATAGTGCTCGTGTAGACAAATTGTTTGAAAACTTGCTAACGCAGCATCTTAAATTGGCGAAGTTGATATTCATGGCAGTTGATGAATATTTGGAAAATAGTGCAATGTTTTTACTTAAATCTTTAAAGACTGTGCTTAATAAGAATAATCTTGACGATTTTATAGATGTTGTTAGTAAGAATTATAATGAGAGTTGTATTCTATGCATTGCTACCGAGAGAAGTGCAAAGAATGTTGTTACCTATATAATTAACTTTATTAAAGATATTGACGTTGAAAGATTAATTGATTTGTATAAATGCTCTGATCTTCCAAAATATAATTCAGTAACTGTTGCGTATGGAGCTGTAAAAGGGCTGTTACCTAATCTAGTGTTATTAGACATTCTTTTGTCAGATTTACCTTCTCCTGCAATTGTGGAATTGTTTTGTATCCAGTTTGATTTTTATTGGTTCAATAGGATTAAGTCGAAGAAATTAATACATATAATATCGTGTTCTATAGGCAATGACTTTAAATGCTTTGATAAAGCTTTGGAAAAACTAAATAAAGAGGAACTCTTAACCATTTTTACCGTGAGAGATTCTGATAAGAAGCTAGCAGCCCATAGAGCAGCATGCGAACAATCTTACACGTTTTTCGACAAATTAGATTCACTTTTAGATAGAAGTAAATTTATGGAAATTTGTATGACTCGAGACAAATCAGGGCTGACACCAATTCATTATTTTAAATACACTAAAAAAGACAGCGGAAACCTAAAAAATCTTCTTGACAAGGTCTATGAGGGCAATACTAATGAAAAATTAACAATGAATTATTTTATTGATCAAAAACATTAAAGCTTGTATTTTTACTCAAATTATTGCAATGAAGTCTGCAGTGAAAACAGAAACTTGGCAACGAACTGATCTTATAAATTTTACAAGACAGTGATCTGGGTTTGAAATATTATTATGAATGTATCTGTGACGGATCAAGTGATTCAAGTGTGAAGTAAGTGATGTATTTTTTTCTCAAGTAAAGCACCTGCCATTAGGTAGTAAGTAAACATCCCCAGGGATGTGCCTAAACAGGACAGGTCTTTTAAGAGGAAACGGTGCCTTCTCTCATGTGCGGATGGTGACTCTCATGTGCAAAGGCGACCGGTCTTTTCCCCAAAGACCGGTCGCCTTTTGAAGGTTTCCCCGCGAAAACAAAAAAAAAAGGTAGTAAGTAAAATTTATTCTTGACATTAAAGAATACATTTTACTTTACTTTTCTTTCCGCTACCGTTGACTAGAAGAGAATGCCTAGGGCCGCCTTTGTATCTTTTTGTATGCGAAACGGTTAAATAAATATATTAACGACACTATTAATGTTGGGTTGTGTTATATACATCTATATTGTACATAGGTAATACTTAGAAATTAGACTTGTATAAATGTATGTTTTCAAAAATTGAATGGTTGTTGTTATTTTTTTATGAAATACTTAATAATATTGTTGTTCCCTAACAGGGTCCGCAATTGTTCTTATCTTTAAGTCTTTTATAACACCTACATTGTGAAACGCAAATATATCAATGTTATTAAATTAGAATCGTTTATTTGCTCCAATTATGTCCCACTGCTAGGCAAGTGCCCCTTATTCTATTCAGAAATTAAGGTCATGGTTCTTTTGACCACTTCGTTCTAATACCCATACTTTTGTATTTAGCTCTAATGAGCTAACGTATAATATTAAACTCAGTCCGGACTGAGTTCCGAGCTTTACCGCCATACTAAATTCTGTTTGTGATGGTAGTGTCGAAAAAAAACTGAAAAAGTTGCGGATAATCTTCTAAGACCGTTTCCTATCGCTACAACGGTTAAGGTGCCTATACTGCCCCATGGATATGTTTGAATCTAATATTTGTTATTCCTGTTGCATATGAAAAAATTCTTCATGTTATTGTTTCAGAAACTTCAGTTAATTTGTTTGACTAAATTGAAATGCAAAATAAAAACAATGATTTGGAACTCGAGGACAAGCTACTCAACAACAGTTTATTGTTCAGTAGTATTCGTAAAAACAAAACCGTCGAAGATAAAATTATGAAGATTAAAAAATATTTAGATCGAGGGGCTGACATAAATGCTACAGATGCTAACTACAAAAACAATACACCGTTGCATGTCGCTGTGATGAAAGAGGAACCGGAAGTTGTCTGCTTTCTATTGGAACGAGGAGCTCTCGCTAACATAAAAAACGGTGATAATCAAACGGCCTTAGATATTGCTCGTTTATCCATTTGCAAAAGAAAAAATACTAAAACTGTATTGGAAGCGTTTTATAACCTAAAAATAAAACAACCTTCCAGTCAACGGGATAAGGATACTACTTCAACAACGAAGACCATAAAAATACCAGCGGATCCGAAAAACCTTGGCAGTTTTGTTACACGTGATATTGATAATGAATCCCGACCTAACGATGTTAAGTATAATAGTTCAATAAAGAATAAAAAACAAGTACTGAGTAAGTCAAAACAGCAGCAAGTTGGTAAACAATTTAAAAAAACAAAAAGGAATAACATTTTGCATTATCAAAAAAGAACCGGAACGTCGGGACTTAGTGGACAACTGTACGAAACTAAACTGTTGAGTCTAATTTTGTTTAGAGCTTTATATGTTCACAAGGTCAAACCATTCTCATTAGCAACGAACGTCAAAAACATGGGAGCTTTTGATGACATCGTCTTTAAGTTCTATTCAAACAAAACTAATAAAGCAAAAATAATGTTTGTGCAAGCAAAACATAGAGATAATCCCGCAAAAGACAAATTTACTGTCGAGGAAATTATGAAATTAAACGGTGACTTTAGTGTGCATAAGTATTTAGAGAGTTATGTACAAATAAGTCAGATGTTTAACCCTGAAAATAGTGATGATATGTTTAGGGGGGAGTTTAAAACTATAGACTGTGAATTTATTATTTATACCCCTGCAATTGAGAAATTTTCTAAAATGAAAGCCATGGAACAAAGTGAAAACAAATGTTTTCTAAACACAAGCAAAGGCGAGATATTTCAGTATGATTATGATGACCAAGATTTAGAACTCTTAATGCAAACTGTGGCCAAATCACGCGCAGTGTTTTTAGCAAAGCGACTTTCAAAATTTATTTTCAGTGATAATCACAATGATATGATGAAGGATGAAATGATAAAAATATTTCATGTTTTTCTCGCGAGACACATTCTGGCAATTCAACTTCAAGAGGGTGAATGGCAAAATAATTTCCAGTATTCTAAATTTCAAGAATCATTTTTTACAAGCAATGACAGTTTATTATTGGCATTTAAAGCCACCATTTGTAAAGAAGTGTTACTTATAAAGAAAATTATATCCGTTGAAAAACTGGCAGATGTAGAGAGCCTCTTAATGTCGTTGACTTTTAAAGTGCCAGTAAATTTTGGAAATCTTCACTTTTGTTTTGGTGGGAGCGAGCAAAAAAAGGAGAAGAAACTTAGATGCTTGTGTTCAAAATTTAAATTTCTTTTTGAGCACGCTTATGTCTCAGAAAATATTGTGATGAAAGTGGACGAAGATACGGTTGGAACAAATGAAATATTACAAAGCACAAATTTAGAATCCGATAGACTAGAAGATTTAGTTGGAAACTTACTAGTATTTGATAACGTAACTAAGGCTTTAAAATTTAATTCTGATGTTCGATCCTTATCCGAGGACAACTTGAAACTCTTGGAAAGATTGAAAAGTGACGTTTTTATAGGAATTGATCTAAGCAAGTGCAGATTTGACATACACGTAAATAGCTTCCCCCGACTTTCTTTGGTGCATGAAGAATATGACAAAAAAATGATCAAAGAGTTTTTATGTAAACTTGTATTTTACACGAATCAAGCAACAGAGGATGAAGTAGAAAAGATTTTAAAGGAAGAGATAGATAAATACTTTGTTGGTAGTATACCAAGGCAAAATGACGCTCTCTTTAGAGTAAAAGGCGATGCAATTTTCTTAAAAGTACATGATCGTATTCAAAACTGGTGGAAACAGCCAACTAATGCTCCATACTTGACAGAATCTTGTGAATATTACTTCGAAGCTGAACAAGATATTCTGAATAGTCCGTTATTGAGCGTTATTAATTTTACGTATACCGAAACAATAAAGAACGCCTTGCCTACATTAAAATTCAAAGATGCTGCACTTGGATTACAACATTTAGATGATTTTTTAGTCGGGAAAGCAAAAATATTGAGCATAATTACTGAAGAGAATGCACTTTCTAGTAGCAAATTGATCCAATATTTTAAAGAACGGAATTATACAGATTATACCTTTATCGAGTTGGACTATGTTGGAATGGGAAATTATTTTGTTGACGTAAAGACAGAGATAAAGAAATCCAAAATTAAAACTCTCATTGTTGTTTGCAAAAGTAAAGTTGTTATTGCAGAAATCTATTTGTTGATAAAACATTTTGATGGAAAAATAATCATTATCTCTAATCAGGATTTGGTTAACCAGATCAGTGGACTAGCATCTGTGGATATTGTTGAAAGAGTTGACAGTCAAATTGGTTTTAAAGATCTAACAGATACAATCCGTACGATGTTGCTAGAAGAGAGGTATATTGTGTTCCAGGGAGAAAAAGTCCCACTTGGCATCTTATTTGAAGATGAATCGTATCATCTTATTAATTCAAAAGTTTTGTACATGATTATAAACAATGACAGAACTGCAGTTGGCAATTTTTTAAATAACCCATCTTATGATGAATTATTAGATTTTTATATAAATGAACAAGTGTGCCGTTATATTACGTTAGATCCTCATGTTCGAGCGACCGATAAGTTAAGGGTTCTGAAATATAGCGAATTGGAAGATGACTTTATGCCTGATACGAGGGATATCATTTTGATAACTGAAAAGGACGAAGAATTCGCAGAATTCATTCATATGTATGATAATTGTAATGTACATTGGTTTAGCGGTGACGAATGTTTAATTTGGAAAAAATCACGGGGCAAATTACAAAAAATATTGAAACACATTCACAGGGGTGCACACGATGCATATACATTACAACCCGTAACTTTGAAAGATGTGCGTGAAAAAGTAGTTATAATAAGTGGTGAACCGGGCATGGGCAAATCTTCGTTTCTTACTCATTTAGCAATTAATACAAAACATGACAACCCAGCGCTGTGGATTACAAAAATCAATTTGCTGGAATATACCAATGAATTCAGAAAAATAAAAGAAAATAAAGTTAACATTGATCTCAAAGAAACTGTGAATTTTTTGTTTAAGGTTATTGGGTTTGAGGCATTTAAAGAGAATAAGGCTGATATCAGGATTTTAATTAATCAAGTTTCAGTTGTAGGAGATGAAATAAACTTTAACAAAAACGATGAGGAATTGAACTTAACAGGAACAAATTTATTCGAAATAGAGTTATTTATTCATTGTTTTAATAACAATCGGGTTGTCTTACTATTCGATGGTTTTGATGAAATATGTCCTGATTTCGCGAATGAGTTTATGCAATTAGTAAATATTCTTAAAAAGTCGAAAGTTGTGCATTTATGGATAACTAGTCGTGTATACAACGTTCTTCATCAGTTAGAAAATACTTTGGAAACTTTCTCTTTTACAATACAACCCTTGTCTTATGACAATCAGTTGGAGTTTTTAGAGAAAATTTGGTCTAGAAAATTAGGACCAAATAAACTAGACTATTATCCTGTCAATAAACCGAAAATGCATGATTTGATAAAAGTGTTTTTGTGGGGTCTTTCAGATACATTACGTGACACGACAAATAAGTTTATTAGTATACCATTACATTTGTATATGATATCAGAGGTTTTTCAAGATTCATTTCACAATTTTCTTCCCGTTTCAGAAAGCTTAACAGCAAATTCAGGAGAACAAAATACTAAGAATGAAATAAATTTGAATAAAATTTATATGCGATTTGTGGATATAAAGTTCTTCAAGATACGTTTTGGTGAAAAAAAGCCTCTTTTGTGTATCAATGATCCAGATATGAGGAAATTGATAGATAACGAGCGCACATCATTTTTTTATGTTCACAAAATAATTGCTGCTTATTTGATATTTGGTAAATCAAATGAAATAGAGTTATTTGACACACACGATATTAACGAAATACGCGATTTTTTCGAAAGGATTAAAGTAGGAGAGGAGAAAACGGGCATTATACAACAGATAATTCATAACGAACCTAAGTTTGTTCATTACACATTTGCTGAATATTTTGCCACAGAGTTTCTTTGCGATAGATTAAAATCATTCCACTGTAGAACTTCTCCGTGGATGTATTTAATTAACACGTTTCTTCAATGTGAAGAAGTGGGCCTACGAAGATTTTTTAATGCCAAACTAGAAAACCAACCAAACATGTTCAATGAAGTGTATAACGAAGATTTAAACGAAATGTTTGAGATTTGGCTTCTACAGCATAAAACAATGTCTAAAGTGCTATTTATGGCTATTGACGAGTCTTTGGAACACACTGCTGTATTTTTATTGAAATGCCTGAAAACCGTGCTCAAGCAGAAAAACATAAAGGATTTTATACAAGTCGTCACCAAGAGTTTAAATGAAAGTTGCATTGTGTGTACTGCCGTCGAGAGAAGTGCAAAGAAATTTATAATCCTTTTAATTGATCTGATTAAAGATGTTGACGCTAACAGATTAATTGACTTATTTAATTGCTCAGATCTTCCGAATTTTAATCCATTGGTGCTCGCGACTGGAGTTCGATATAGTTTGTGTTGGAATATAGATTTATTAAATGTTCTTTTATCAGATTTAAGTCCTTCTGCGCTTGTCGATTTGTTTTGTCAGAAAATTGAGCAGGAAAACTTGAACACAATGGCTTCAAAGAAAATAATTCATATTTTCATAAAGTCGTGGTTGCAAGGCGATTTAGATAGTGAATATTTTGATAAAATTTTAGGAAAATTAAATAGTGAACAATTGATGATCATCTTTTGTGCAAGAGATTCGGAGAACAAGCTGGCAGCTCATAGAGCAGCGGCAACACAACATTTTTCGTTTTTCGACAAACTTGACAATATTTTGGACAGGCGGCAATTTGTAGAAGTTTGCATGACTGTTGACGATTCAGGACTAACACCAATCCATTACTTTGAATACACTGAAAGATACAGTGATAACCTTAAAATTCTTCTAGATAAAGTGTATAACGGAAATACGAAAGAAAAATTGTCATTAAATTATTTCATTGAAAAAAAAAACAAAGAGCAATTAAGCATTAAAACATAACGAAACTTTGGTACAGAACCGACATAGTACCTACAAAATCTTATGAATATATTATAATACTCGTATTGTGTTTTAAATGTGGGTGTTACTAATTCCTCAAAGGGGCAGGAAAACCGCCTACCCCGTTGGGGAATGCAGGAGGTGCTTGGGCTTGAGAGGGAGCGGAGGACGCTGTCTATGAGAGCTAACATGATTGCCTGCAGATTCAGGCGTGCCTCTCAGGAGGTCAAGCGCACTATATTTAGTGCGTACTGCACTTCTTTTTACACTTGTAGTCTGTGAGCTCATTATACTCAAAAATCATACGGCGCCCTTCTCGTCCAGTATAATAACGCATTCAGGGTGCTGATGGGGTTGCCCCGATACTGCAGCGCATCAGGGATTTTTGCTGAAGCTCACGTGGACTGTTCTTACACGGTGATGCGGAAACGGTGCGCATCCTTAGTCCGTAGGGAGCGGGGCAGCGACATCGGCATCCTGTCTATGGTAGCAAGTAGGCTTGACTGTGAGTTTGTGAACCACTGCTGCAAGGTTTCAGCTGGGCCTGTCACCTTGCGGCAACGATGTCAGAATCTGTTTCTGTGTTTGGTTTTGTTTTTGTCTTGTGTGTATTACTAACATAGTATGTAAGTACTTTGTTACTAACACTATGAGTCTGGTTGCTCGAAATAAATGATTATTATTATTATACATAAGAACAAGACATAAGATTTATTACAAATATTGTTGTTTTTCATAACAAAGCTATTCGGAAATAGTACATTATGCACCAAGGGGCTTAAACAGTGTGTTACGTCACGTGGGCTTTTTTGATCCCCAAACGCAGCGAGAATTTTTAGGGCTGCTTTTAGGTTTTAGTAGACTAGAATCCTGAGAACAGTGAGAAATTTAAGCAATCCTCAAGGGATGTTCTCTACTTTCCACACCTACTGCGAAGAAATAAAAAAAACAATTCGAAATATGGCGTCTCGGCCTTGCGTAGTGGTGCGCCAGTGTTGGTGGATTGAGGATTATTTTCCCTTTTTTAGAAAAAAACATATCGTTCTACAAATACACAAAAACTGTTAGTAAGTACCTATTATGTACCAAATAAATGAACCTTTTATTTTATTTTAAAGTAAGAGATTTTTGATTATGATTTTCTTCAATGGGCGTGTCATTATGTATGTTGAAAATAACACATACTTACTCCAAAATGCAATCATAACAGAAACTAGTACACTAGATTAATGCCAATTCCTTTTATTTAAGAATCATGCAACCTCAAAGCGATAAAAAAGGGACACCTAACAGTTGTTCCTTTTACATTGAGTAATAATAACAATCCAATCGTTTTTCTTTTAAACTTAAAGTTCGCGAGTACATTCGGAAGAAGCTGGCAGTTTCGTCACAACGGTAATGTTTTCCCCATTGTTTGTCTTTTTATTTTAGTGTATCCATTTAAATGTCTATTTAAATTATTATATTTTCTTAATATATATTTATAGTATTTTAAATATATTTATAGTATTTTATATGTTTCTAGTTTATAGTAGTATAAATAAAATTATTTTTAGTATACACCTACCACTGCTTGTCTCTGCATCACCCAAAGGTTGACTGGTAGAACATGCCTATGGCATTAAGTCTGCCTCTGTACTCTGTGCTTGAAGTGTTAAATAAATAAATAACAACGTTGTGTAAAGTGGGCCTATCGGTTCATAAAAGCAAACTTTGTATTGTAAAATTTGTAAACCGCAATGATTATGTTTAACCTTTTGAACGGCAGACCATAAACGCACGCGCGTGACCGCCACGCCAAACCACAATTTGTCTAGCTACCATTTTGTCACATATTTGTGTCGTTTGTCCCGTATATTATGTGACTATAGCGGTCAAAAGGTTAACTTGTGAACTATCACTAGTCTGCGAAGGCAAACTGTCAATTTTAGCAGAAATAAGTGTGTATAATAGTAGAAAGGTTTATTCTGGTGTCTGTAATTTTTTTTTCCGTTCATTTGCTGGTTATAACTATGCGTGCTGCACCTGAAATGAATCCTGTAAGGTTACAGTAGTTTTCGAAGATATTACAATAAAATGAAAATGTTGTTAAGATATCGTCGATTTTTTTAATTTTTCTGTGACTAGTGAGAGAGATAAATGGCTTTAAATTTTTAAATTAATTAATTACCTATGTAGATAGTTATTTTCGTACATTATAATACATTGTATTTTATTAGCATTAAATATCTAAAATAGTTCTAAACAAAATGTTAAGTAATAGGTTCTATGTTTTGCTTTAATGGTTTTTTGTTCGTAAGTAAAGAGTATTATATTTTTAGGGGAGGAGCTAATTTCATGGATATGAAACTCATTTTTATGTGTTTTATTTCAATTATTTTATTTGCCTTTAAAACACCCTACTTATATATGACTATGACATTGTCAGAGAGGTACTATTGGTAAACATTTGTGAAATGTCACTGAAATGTTTTGTAAAAACGAGTTACATAGTCACTTTTGTTCCAGAATGAGAAAGGGATGAAGCTATACATGACGTCTAGCCCCATCTCATTCCCACTCTGGAACAAGATCAAAACAATACTGCCTTAAGACTTCATGGTGGGTCACCTGTTCCTAAAGTAAGTAGGAATTAGATATTCAGATTTATATTTCCTATCACCCGTGTCTGAATATAAAATCATTACGTGCGTAAATAAAATGAGTACTTAAACCATTTTCGTAGTTTTTTTTTACCTATAAATATGTATATTTTTTTCATTCAATATAGTTATTAGGCTAGATTGTAACATAACAAACAAATAAAAACAAAAACAAAATAGCAATGCAATGTTTGCCCGCTTGCTGTTGTTGTGGGTAGATGGTCTTAAATTGCATGCTTAAACCGCTCCGTGACTCGCTGCACATTTTTAGGGCTCTTTGTCACGACCGGTGATTACCCGGTCCCGGTAGACAGTCATGTATTGAGCACCGCCGGCGCTAACGCCGGTATTTTTCTTCCCGCCGTGCCCGGTTTAGCCGTGGCTACGCCCGGCCCACGGTCACTTATGACAGTCTATGAGCGCTTTTTCACGCCGGATGTACGCACGGCGCATGCAAACAAAATTACATCTCTTAGCGGGTAGAAACCGGGTACGTATATAAGGTTACTAGTAACCCGGCGCGGCGAAAACAAGTGTAAAAACTGGTCGATATAAACAAAATGTTGACATTATGTCTCTTGAAAGACGTAGCTCTTCTGAGACTACAGTGCTCAGGTGTTCGGAGGCTCAAAACTTGATGGCGTTTTAATACTATTGGTGAGGGCCCCCTCATATGCATAGTTACCACGAGCTCCTCAAATACACAAGCTGTTCAATTAAACTATTGTATTCAAATAAAATTCCCAAAAAGGACCCTTGCGCGGGCAAATGCTCCAAGCTTATGCTAACTTTAATAAAAAAAATAACAAGTTAAACGTTAAGGTAAACGTAAGCCTTATGTTTATAGATATTATCTATGTTCAAATGTTCGTACATTATTGTTTCAGAAACTCCAGATAAAATACTAAAATGGAAAATAGTAACAATGACTTGGATTTTGAAGAAACGCTACTAAACAACAGTTTACTATTTTGTAGCATTCGAAAAAACAATACCCCAGATTATAAAATAGAGAAGATTAAAAAATATTTAGATCGAGGGGCTGACATTAATGCAATAGATGCAAATAATAAAAACAATACACCGTTGCATGTCGCTGTCATGAATGCAGAACCAGAAGTTGTCAGATTTCTCTTGGAACGAGGAGCTCTCGCTAACAATAAAAACAGTGATAATCAAACGGCTTTAGACATTGCTCGTTTATCAGATAAATCCGCTGACAAAACAGAAAACATTGTTAATGTATTGGAGGCATTCAAGAATAGTTAACTGCAACGACCTAGCCAGCAGAAACTTGATACTAATTTAACAAGCAAGAGTGATCTTAAGAGCTCAAATGTAAGAGAAGATCCGAAATACCTCCAACCTGTTGCATGTGATACTGAAAATCCAACCCAATCTTCTAAAGTAAACAATAGGGGTGCAGTGAAAAGTACAATAGCTGTACAACATAAGTCAAACCAGCAGCAACTTAATAAACAGCTAAAAACAGCAGCAGAAAAGAAAATATTTTGCTATCAAAAACGGTTTGGAACATCGGGACTTAGTGGACAATTGTATGTAACTAAGCTGTTGACCCTGATTTTGTACAGAGCTTTATATGTTTGTAAAATAAAAACATTCTTACTTGCAACGGACGTTGAGTGCATGGGTGCTTTTGATGATATTGTCTTAAGGTTCTGTTCAAATAAAGGTAATAAACTAAGAATTATATTCGTGCAAGCTACGCACAGAGATAATCCAGCAAAAGCCAAATTTACGGTCGAAGAAATTATGAATTTAAACGGGGACTTCAGTCTACATAAGTACTTGGAGAGTTATATAAAAATAAGTCAAATGTTCGTACCTGAAAATAACGATGATATGTTCAGGGGTGAGTTTAAAAATATGGATTGTGAATTTATTATTTATACCTCTGCCCATGAAAATTTTTCTAAAAAGAAATGCGTGGAAAAATCTGAAGTTCAACTTCTTATAGCGACCAGTAAAGACGAGAGCGAACTTGATCATCAAAATCAAACCAAAGCAGATCACGTATTTCAGTTTGATTATGATGATCAAGATGTAGAACTTCTAGTGCAAACTGTAGCCAAATCACGTGCAGTACAATTAGCAAAACGATTATCAAAGTTTATTTTCAAAGACAGTTACAGTATACATATCATTTTTTTCAAGCAATGACAGTTTGTTATTAGCATTTAAAGCTACGATTTGTAAAGAAGTATTACTCATAAAGAAAATTATATGGGTCAGGCCGTATATTTTGCCACAAATGGCGCAAAGGTGTCACAAAAATTTCTACGAGTCGGTCGCGCAGAGTGACGCAATATAGTAACGCAAAATAGTTAAGGAGCGCATACATGATGTGTGTTTTTCACATAACTTATATTTTTAACCAACTTTAAAAAAAAAGGAGGAGGGAAGTTTTTATCTTTTATTTATGTTCACCGATGTCTCGAAGACGCCGGGACCAATTTGGAAAATTCTTCTTTTGTTTGAAAGGGTTTGTTTCCCAGATGGTCCCATGGTAATCAGGTCTGGATGATGGGATCCGGGAGAAATCGAGGAAACTCTTCAATAAATGACAGCAAATCAACCGCGATTGCTGCTATCGCCTATTTAAGCTAATTAATTTTATTTAAGGTCGAAGCGTCAGAGTAGCCCGCGAAATTCAAATATTATATGTTTTTTGCAATTTGCCGGTCAGTGTGAAGCTGTATGTTGAAAAAAATACGAAAATGTAGGTACTGAACAGCTGACTTTTTTTTCGCGGTTTCAGTGTTGGTCCCATAGTAAAAGTTGTTTATTATTGAGTACCCTTAAGCGGATTAAAACGACTTCTTATCATTTTAAAAGACGTTTATTACTTTTAACACAAATACTTATAAGTATTAAAATATTAATCACCAAGAAACTCTGGACAGAAACATTATATCAAAACTTTGGTTTATTATCACAACCGCAGTAAGTGAAAAAATAAAAATGATTGTTTACTGAACTTAATTCTTCAACTGTAGAACCTACCTACATAAAAATATAGTTTTTACTGTATGTTGTAACAACGTAGGTCGAAATCAAACATTATTTGACCCCGTCGGGAAATATTAGGTTGGGGTAACACTTTAATCACGTCATCTAACTGCATCTCACATACATCCTCAACGTTTGGATACGTAAAGACTAATCCTTTACTACCTCTCGAATTTTTCACTTTCCTAACAAATTTCACAGTAGGGATTTTATCTTTTATACTTAAAACATGTCCTACAAAATGCTTTAAACTTTTTTTTGTAGCAAATTTTGCCACAATCCAGTCATCTTTTTTACAAATATCGTCATCGCCAGTGAAGTATTCAACATCGCTAACCCCAAACGGTAGAGCTGGCTCGAAGTTTTCTTTTTCTACTTGTTCTTCTAAACACGTCGTTATGAAATCATCAAATGTTTCACATTCAGAATTATCTGTGTCGGCTAGACTCAGAATATCGGAATTTTCAGAGCTTGATTCAATATATGTTCTTAACTTCTTCTTCTTTACAGTTTTCTTATTAACTTTTGACTTTTCTTTATTATTAATATTCATTTTCCTTTTTTTTCCACAACTTATTAATTTTTCAGTAGTTATAGCTTTACGTTTTCTTTTACTGTCTGCTTTATTTGACGTACCTTCGTGTTCATTTGATGTATATGTCTCTCTTAAAACGTTATTTTGTTTAACATTTCTTTCTCTTTTTTTCGGAACTATTTTCATCTTTAGTGCCGATTCTGTAATAAGTTCAGCATCTTTAAGATTTGTCTTCATTACATCTTTCTTTATTTCAGAGACTTCTTTAGCGGTTAGCATCACATCAGAGGTTATCATCAGTTTAGAGCAGTTCGTTGGAAATGTTAATTCATTTAAAGATAGCTTGGAAGGTGGTTTCTCTGCTTGTAAACATGTCGGCAAATCATTGAAATTCATCGCTATGAACGACACATTTTGATTGTCACTCTTTGAAATTTTATTCAATACGCAAACATCCGATGATTGTGCTGAATTACTTTGGTCTGATAAAAACAAGTGAATGTTGATAACTTTGATACAAAACATATTAAGACTGTCTGGGTTATGGATCATCATTTCATTGTCCTTTTCAACGTGACTTTCCGTTTCAGCTGCATCACATTTTTCACATTCAATTGCATTTAACACACCAGAATCATTTAGTACATCGATACTAAGGTTGGTTTCATCTATGTCCAAATCCGATAAATAACTGTCCTGGGCCCAGTCAAACAGTTCTTCAGAGTACCTTTCATTTCCATGTATCTCTACGCTATTGTTTCTCTTCTCTCTCTCTTGTTTTAGTTCTCCAGTGGTTTCGTCGAGCACTAATCTTGTACAGTTTTCATGTTTTCCATTTCCGTCTAGTGTAGATTCAGTGTCAAATTTAAAACTGTGTATTTCCGGACCAAAACATTCACATTTTCCTTTCAGATTTTGGCAAAAGCAAGAGAGAATGCGATATTTAAGTATGAATTTGGCATGACTTACAATTTGATGAATTTTTAATGTATTACGAATAGGGGTCAGTTTACTTGCAATACTTGTGTCTAATGATTGAATGCTTCCAGATCTTATGAAAAATATTTTTACAGATGTTTCCGTTTTTTGCAAAACATCGAACGCTGTTTGTGCGTCTGGTATATCGGTCCCATGGGAAACTTTGAAGTCTAGAGATCTTTTTATAGTACCCCCGATGCCATCTGCGGCTCCTTTTCCATGGGATGCCTCAAAATAAGACCAAGTAAAATATTTAAATCCATGCTCGTACGTGTTGCGAGTCATTAAAAAAAAATTTTTTTTTTGACGATACTGGCTTGTGGGTCCATCTGAGAAAAAATGAACTGTATCTATGTTTGGATATATTAGCCTGATATGCTTTAATATGGGATCTAAGTGCGCCCAAATTGCTTCTGGGTTGTGTAAATTTTCAGCAGAAATTGAACAAAATGATAATGGTTTTTCATTTTTAATGTACAACATGCCAGTATGTAGGGTGATTTGATTTTTCGAAGCCCCGAAATGCATAGCTTGCACTTCCTCGTGATATTTACAGACCCAATTTTCTGAAAAGTCAATATGTATTGCGCATTCATTGTGTTCTAAATTATCTATACAGTACTTATACTGTTGGTATTGATGGCGCATATTGTAATGATGTATCTGAATATTTTTTATTTCCTTGTTAAACAAATCAACCAGATTTTTTATTGTTCCCTTGTTTTCAGTTTTTACCATTCTTTTAGTCCTTTTTTTCTCTCCTTTTTCATCATATTCGTGTTCTCTGGCATTCCATGAAAACCACTTTAATCCAAAATTTTCGTCTCCCTTTACTTGTATAGCATTATCTTTACAAACACTGCATTCGCCGTACATACATTGTCTAAAATTAGGATCGCAGACGAGATTGTTCAGAATTGTGTTAAAATCACTAGACTCAAAAATGCCCGCTGATTTCAAAGCATTTACAACAAACTGCATGTTGCAATGCTTCAAGCAAGCACAAGTTTCCAAATCTTTCAAATTTGGAGAAATTATGTAAAATGGTCGATATTTTTTAAAGGTACTAAAACTTATTAAACCTACTTCAGAAATGTATTTTTTATACAAGTTTTTTAATTTGTCAAGAAGATATCTTACTTGCATTTTGCATTTTTTGAATGTCCGGCACTCTTTTTTACCTGCGCTTGCACGGCTCACGTCATCTCTCTCATAAAATATCCTTATTCTCTCTCTCAGATCTTGCGTTTTTGTCTTTAATTCTCTGTGTCTTTTTAAACTGTTTTTAAGTCCAAGACTCCTTGTAAGGCAGGTTTTTAATTTATATTTTTTTACTATAGGGTTATCCACAACATCTTTAAATGTATTTTTATCTTGGTTTTGACAAGTTTGAAATTTTGATTTAATAGAGTCGGTAAGAACATTGTATTCCAAAATCTTTCTTTTAATAGGTTCTTTTTCCGGAGTTGCGACATTAATTAGGTGCTCATTAACGAAGTTTTCTGATCTCTTATAGGGAGTATTTTCTAGTTCTTGTCCGATGGCATGGGTTTCAGTTTCAGCATCCTTCTCCTGAAGTTTCTTCGCTAAATCTCGGTAGTCATTCTTCAATTTACGCATTTCTCTTTGAAGAGAATTATAACCTCTCATCAATTTTTGAACTTGTTCACGAAGTTCATTATTTTCACGTCGCAGTTTTTTCTCAATATTTCTCTGAATATTTCTTATCGCGGTCCTATTCAAATACATATTGCTTCTAGTATCTGCCTTAGTTTCGTTAAGTTGCTCTAGAGCTTGTGCAGCCACAATGTTTTGAAATGCCAGTGTATTTTCACTTGAACGGTCTTCTGTACTATCCTGGTGCTGCGTATTGGCACATTGTACACTCGATGTGGACTGGAATGTGTGGACAGTCTGCTGATTGCTTTTCTTTTTCTGTCGTAATTTTAACCTATTTTCTTCTTTTTGTGCATCAGTCAAAATTTGTTTTTTATTTTGGTAAGCTTTAATTGCTCTTAACTTATTTTTCTTTTTCATTTCTAAATATTTTTCTGGATTTGTTATTTTTAGTTTTTCTCTATATCTTCTTGATTTTTCCGACTGCGTCAAAGGCATCTGAAATATCAAAATTAATATTATATGCCTACCAACATCATGTTGGTCCCACACAAAAAGTTATTGTGTTTGGTAAATATTAGTAAATAGTGTTGTATATGTCGCAGTAAGATGCTTAAAGCCGTGATATTTAATTATATCATTAGGGAGATATATAATTATCTTAAGATACTGATATGAAAATAACATAGGCTATATCACCCGTGCAAAGCGACGGATGGCTAGTATAATATAAAAGTGGAAAGCTGAATGATAGAACGCTTATAGCTTGGGAACGGCTGTACCGATCCCGATGGGATTCCGACCAATCGAAAGAGGAGATTACTGACCAGATTAAAGGGTAGGTACTATATTTATTTTAATAATATTAAAAATGCGAAAGGTAAAAGGTATAGAGATAGATTAGACCTTGGAGAAGAACATTGGTTACTTTTTACCAAAGAAAAGTAGGTACATATCCACAGTAATTATACATTTCACTGCGACATAATAAATTAAATTGAATTGATGAACTTAGTATATAGCATTAAGACACAAGGCAAACACAAGAGCTTTTCATAATAATAATGTTGTCCTGGCCGATTTCGACCACGCCGGCCAGTCTCAATTGCGACCAGCCAGTTGCGCAGGAAATATTATAGTGCACAAGTGTGTGCGCAGACACAGATGCACTCTCTATTCGTTCACTCTCATATTCTGATGGGACGGCAATTCGACACGACCGGTGAGAGATCAGGCGCAGGACCGACAGCTTTACGTGCTCTCCGAGGCACGGGGGTGTAACACCTTCAACTTCCTGACTCCGGGCTGCTATTGTGATGTTTTTAACAGCAAACCCAATAGCACTTATTCGAACCCCAGACTTCATGCACAGCAGTCGCGCTTGCGACCACTACGCTATTGAGAAAGTCAAGAAGAGAGAAGTGAGTACAAAACATTCATACCCCAAGCTTCGCAGGCATGCACACTACGAGCTAGGCCGCGAAACCGCATTAGTTTCTTTTTTATAAGTTTTATTATTTTCAATTTTAAGTTTTCAGTAGGTATCTGTCCTAATAGAGAGTGCAAAACTGAGAGTTTTCAAGATGGGGCAAAAACGAGTTTAGGTTATTCCAAAACCAAGTGCAATGCAAGCAAAAAAACACTTGCAAACCTATGTGTGCAAGCTCCTTTATTTGGTAGCGTAAAATTAGTGGCGCAATTTCTACGCCCCTGGTATCGCAAAGTGGCATAAAGTAATTTTTGCGCAACTGTCGCGCAAACAAAATCCATTATTACTTGATAAATAAGCTGTTTTTTAATGTTAATTAAGCCTTGAAAGTTAACACACAGTTCATTAAATCGTGCGCAATAACAACTATAGATATAAATCAAAAACTTACCTTGAAATCATAAAAAACACACTCCGCATAAAATGTGACACTTCTATTTTCTAACGATGTTGATGTCGGACTGACAAAAATATAGCCGCTAACACCGTATTGACCATAGACAAAGTTAGTTAGGTGTTGCCACTACTCAGACTCGAATACTACTATTATTCAAATAACAAAATGGGCAGTTAATGGTTGCGCAATAAAAGTAGCGTAAAGGAATGGATTTTTACGATTTTTGAAAATGTGTAAGAATTAATGAACTTTCTTACGGTATACGAAACGATATTTAAAATGCGGGTAGCTAACTATTATTGTAAAGCGTCAAATCAAACAGACTATCAAAAAGATTTTTATTTTTGATTTTACTGATGCTCAAAGTGCACCCTTATCGGAACGGATTAGGGTATTTTACGAAAAATTCATCGTTGTTTGTAGCAAAATGTTATATAAATTTCCAAGGCTAGGAACTTATTAAAATATATTTATTGATCGCCATTCAGCATTTCTCAGGCTATACGATGCTGTTATTAAAAAAAAAATATGTATTATACTTTAGACAAAAATTATAGCGGAGAGTTATATTATACTTAATGTGGCAAAATATACGGCCTGACCCATATCCCCGGAAAAACAGGACCAAGTAGAGAGCATCTTAATGTCATTGATTTTTAAAGTTCCAGTTATTTTTGGCAACCTTAATTTTAGTTTTGGTGGAAGCGAGCCTAAAAAGGCAAAGAAACTTGAGTACCTTTGTTCAAAATTTCAACAAATTTTTGCGAAAGCTAATGTCTCAGAAAATATTGTAATGAAAGTGGACGACACTATGGTTGGGCCAAATGAAATTTTACAAAGTACGGATTTAGAATCCTATAGACTGGGTGGTTTAGTTGGTAACCTGCTAGTTTTCGATGACGTGACTAAAACTTTAAAATTTAATTTTGATGTTGATACTTTATCCGAAGATAACTTGAAACTGTTAGAAAAATTGAAAAGCGACGTTTTTATAGGAATTGATCTAAGCAGGTGCAGATTTGACATAAACGTAAATCGCTTCCCCCGATTTTCATTAATTCATGATGATTATGACAAAAAATTGATTCAAGACTTTTTAAGTAAAGTATTTTTTTATACGAATCAGGCTACAGAGAACAATGTAGAAAAGATTTTAACGGAAGAGATAGATAAATACTATGTTAGTAGTATACCACGAGAAAATGATGCTCTCTTTAGAGTAAAAGGAGATACAATTTTCTTAAAAGTACACGATCTTGTACAAAAGTGGTGGAAACAAGCAAATAATGCTCCATACTTGACAGAATCTTGCAAATATTTCTCAGATGCTGAACAAGATATTTTTAAATAGTCATTTATTGAGCAATCTTAGCTACAATTATAACAAAATATTTAAGAATTCGTTGTCTGCATTAAAATTCAAAGACGCTGCACTCGAATTATATCTGAATGTTTTTCAGACGGGGAAGCAAAAATATTGAGCGTTCTGAAGAGAATGCACTATGTAGTATCAAATTAATCCAATATTTTAAAGAAGTTCGTATACGTTTCTCGTATTTCGGACTATTTGTATTTAAGTTATTATAATATATGTATATTAGTTTACTAGCTTTTGCCCGCGGCTTGCCCCGCGTGGATGTCGAAAAATATCCTATTTTATCCGATTAAGAAGTACGAGTAACCTATAGGTTAATCCAGATACCTTCATCCCCCTTTTTAACCCTTCTGGGGTAGAATTATCATAAACGCTGAGACTATAGTGGTGCTAATTATAGTGGAGTACTCTATACTAGAATAACTTGAGGGTAGTTAGAAATATAGATACGAGGGCTGGCTGACTGGGGACTGAGGGTAGCAGTAACTGTAGTCAACAGGAAATAAAAAATACTCTTTTACGAAACCATCACCCCCAATTATTATTCCATGTATTGCATCCTCCACGAGCGTGATGCATTGCACTGCATCACGCAAAAACACGACGACAACGGTTTTTTCCACAAAAAAAAAATCAGACAAAAGTTTTTAAAAACTATAATTTATTTTATGTTTATTTTAAACCTTTTAATTACATGTCTAGATGTTATGTACAATCATTAGTATAAAAGAGTGGCAAGTAATGACTAGAAAAAAATACAGTTGAGGCATCGTTTCATGAAAATCTAATTTGCTTTTGTTTCGTTATCCTGCAGTTATTGGTTGACTGAAACGATAAGAACCAAATAAATCATGAAACGTGAGTTATATGAAATAGTTCAGTAGATTTTCACAAACCGGATGCTTTGTTCAAATAGCTGTAAGTTTACAAGTTGTATCCTGCATGTTTTCATTTTGACAGTTTTGTTTGGTAAAACTTACAATAATATCGGCAGGTACCTAGCCGTGGTTTTTTGCAAAGTGCAAGTCAGTTGCAGAATATGTAATATTCTATATTATACCTTCTTCTGAGTAATTTATACCTTCGCGATTACAACAAGGCTTTTTCAATACACTTTCTCGAAAACTGGTACTTATCGCATTACGATTAGGATTTTTAATATTTTTCCACACACGTGCGGAAATAAAAAATTACCTCAGATAATAAGATTGTTTTGTTTTAAATCTCGGCGTAAATATTTTTTGAGTATTTAAATTGTGTTTATAAATAGAATATCATAGATAGACATGATTTTAACAAATGTGTACTTTTATGAACATTTACATTTATTTGTGTTCTAAATTCAAAAATATTTTAATTTTCAATTTTCCATATTAGATCTTTGTTTCTTCTTCAACCCGGCGAAACAAAAGCGCGGAAAAAAAGCAAATTAAATCATAGTTTCATAATAAATTCCTGACAAAAATACTTTCCGTTCTAATGTTTTGTTTTATTTCTTCGAAAGTGTATTGAAAAACGTATAAACGAATATTAGCTCAAATCTTTGGCAAAATACAGAAACAGGCAACATATTTTAAATTGCTCTTTTTTAATTTTCTGTGAAGTCCTATTTATAAGTTACTATTTGAGATAAAATTCATTTCTGTTGGTCTTACGCCCAGATTTCTTAGAAAACTGTCCATGGTCCTTTATGTTACATTTATAAATAAAGGCGTATTGTTATTTTTATTATTTCATTTCAGCATCTATTGGTTAGTATTAATTTGGTATCATGTTACTTAGTTTAAGTCTGACTATTATTAAATTAATGACAGTGTACGCGTGTATGCACGGTACCCTTTAAGATAATGCAATTAGTTCATTATATTGGCCATTATAAACAGTATTTTAATTTATTTATGACGTAATGTATGTACATAGTAAAATTGTATTGTACAACAGAAACAAAAATATATTTTAAAATAAATAATTTGAATCAACATTGTAAACTGTGTGATGGGTTAAAAACTTAAAGCTCACTTGCAATAGTCTACATAGTTTTAAGAAACTGGTTGAAATGCTAGTTTTTATAGTAAGTAATCATGTACTTAGGTATTTACAAATAAATTATTAACATAAGACATATAGTAACTTTCAAACAATGTGTGAGAAAAATAAATTAAATCTTATAACTTAAAATAATCCAAGATTACTTTTTATTTCCCTACCCTGATCTTACGTTTCCAGGAAAACTATGCATGTGCACTAAACATAGTTAGTCGCCCAAAGAGATAAGTAAGTTCCAATATAAGCGGAATATTATACAGGTTGGCGATTTAGTCAACTGCAACCAACGAAGAAGTGGAGACTATCCGTCATATTAAACAAAGAAATTAGATTTGATTCGTAAAAAAAAATTAAGCATATCATAGATGCATCGAAACAGACCGTCTACTAAACTTACACTAGCACTAACTTACGGGATCCCGCGATAATGGCGCTTGCAACATCGTCGAAACATCGGGAGCTCACAATAATTGAAAATCACGGAAGATATCCCCTAACTGACAGTGTAAGTTTAGTTAAAGTGTGAAAACTGTCAATTGTTGCCTAAGAAATTGTATTTTCCTCAAGAATCGTATTATGTGTTTTCTTTGGGAAAGTAGTTTATTATGACGGGCAGATTCACCTTGAAGGATGAAGGTGACTGAAACACCACCCTGTATAAAACTAAAACGTCAAATTACAGAAAGATTTGTATGAGGAGCGTGCGTTCGTCCTTGCCAACTTTTAGTACCAACATGTGTCACTTTCAGCGAACTGTAAATTCCAAGTCTGCTGGGGTCAGTCAGGTCACAAGCATAGGTACAACTGACGCGCCCAGACGCCGCTTCTACAGCCAAGTTAACAGATTTTGCTTATCTCTTCCCTCTATATTCCTTAAACCTAAAAACCTTTACAAAATAGGTCAACAGGAGCGAAAATTATCTACAGGGAGGAAAAAGCTCTCAGTGCTGCTAGCATCCTTGACATCAAAACTAGTTTCTAGAAGTTTCACTCCATTTTCGTTCTCACAACACTTGGGAAAAGGCGCTAAACAGTCAGTTTTGTAGACAAACGATTTGCTATAGTTCTCTTTGGACCGCTCTTGGTTGTTGTTAGCCGTGGACCTGAGGCCACGACTCCTGCCTCAGAGCTTCGAGGAACCGTTGTTGAGCAGCCTGATGCTGCTCTCGCGCCCCACGCTGGTCCTGTAAATAGACACAATACTCTTTATTCTTCTGTAAATACTCTTTCTTCTCCAAAGTGTAATTTTTCTATCAGGAATTTCTCAGTAGCAGCCACGGAGTCTGGATTTGCGCCCGTTTGATGGCAATATGCTCGCCCCCTATTACATGGGATTTAAACATAACTGGGTAAATATGGGTGTACTATTAGGTACACCTCTGCCTAACCCGTCGGGAATTACAGGCGTGATGTTATGTTTTCTTCTGAATTCCATACAAAAAGTAGACATTTTACATAAAATGACACAATGGGTGGTCTTATCGCTATATTATAAATGGATTTTTTACTCATCTGAAAAATATTTAATACTTTGTTTCTAGCATTTCATGCACAGCTCTTCTTGTATAGATTCTTTTGCTATTTTTATTTTAGTGCTGATTTTATAAATCTGTTTAATGTTTGGACGGCATGGTTGGCACAGTGGCCGACCGATTGGCTGCTGCGCTGCGTGTCGAGGGTTCGATTCCCACACGGAACAAATATTAGAATAGCTTATTGTTAGTTGTTCCAGGTCTGGCTGTTTTTGTGTGTGAGTTTAAATGTTTGTAAACGCAACCACAGGAGACAGCACATACTGGAGAAATTCCGAGTGTTAGCCAAAGATTAAAAAAAAAAGTTTATCGACTTATGTCACTGATGGCTTCTATTAGTTTGCTTCCTAATGACATGAAGACTCACGTTCTAGGCACCATGCTGATGTTAGTTTTCCTGCTGGAGTGCAGTCTTCTCGATGTGGACAAGGAGAGAGATCCTCGTGGACCGTGCGTTGAACTGCTGCGACATAACAGGTATCTGGAAGCAAAGTCAAAGATATGAAGAAGTTATTTAAAAGACTAAGTTTATGTAATAATTGTTTATGCAGGAGGTCAACGTACTATAATATTAAGCTACTGAAAAACTCATTCTCCACTTTTACTTTTGCGAACTTTTACGTTAAAGATAACTTAATGTCAGTAGGTACTTTGCGGAAGAAAAGTACTGACATTAAGTTATCTTTACTAATATTAGATAGTGTTTGTAAGTTGTATGTAGGGGGTAATCTTCGCAGGGCTGCGGGACTGTTCGAAAGAGATACCGCGGCCCTGGAACATAAAGGGCAAAAGAAGGAATATGGGTGGTTTTTAGTCAGTAAAAGTATGACTCTCCCGTCCGCTCCGCCCAGAGCGGGAGGAGTCATTTGATGATTTCCCATCCGAAAAAAAGGGGGTAATCTTCTGAACTAATGATCCAATTCTAAAATTTTTTTCACAGATAGAAAGATGCATTATTCGTGGGTGGTAAAAGCTATAAATTATATTTATATCATGCATATTAGCCGAGCTATCACATTTTTTGCGGAAGAGGTCACGGGTGTAGTGCTAATGCCAATATGTAGTGTTGATGCTGGAAAAAAGAGCCAGGCTTGGATGCAGGATGCAGCATCATTCTCAAGCCCGCACAAATATTCACATGTAGAAAAAGCGAAAATTAGCAAGCCCAAACCAATACTCAGGGTGTCTGGGTGTTTTGTGTATTGTTTACCTATTAAAGTGTTTCCTGAAAATGCCGCTAGTGCAGTACAGCGCTATAGGATTCACGCAGCTGTTGAGGAACGACAGGCAGAAGCCGATGATCCGCAGGGCGTGCCACCAGCCATTGTAGTCCTCTTGCGCCGTTGGACTACGGAAATAAAGGAATAACGAAGTTTACAAAAGATCTGTGTTTCATTGCATATGCAATCATTTGCAGTCAAAATTCTTACTTAGCCAAAACCAGTTTTTTGCATTTTAATAAAACCATTATAAGATAAAACTCGTAATCTTTAAATTTCGTTCCAAAAACACAGATTTTTAACAAATTTGTGAGCTCGCGATATTTCGTTTTCGACGCTCTGTAGCAAGCGCCATGATCGCGGAATGACTCAATATCGAATATCGGGAGCTCACAATAGTTGAAAATCATGGAAGAAATATCCCGTTAGTGAACAGTAAACTTATAGGTACTAAGTTTAGTTACATACCGTGAATTAAAAATTGGATAAAAAAGATTACTCCCGTTTAGACAGGTGCTATGCTCCATCTCTTTCTTACACTAAAGTGGAAAAACTGTGAGCCGTGAAGCTACCTTTCATAAAATAAATAAACATCCTTATAAGGTTAACTTATTGTGAAAAGTATCTCTGGAGTCTTATGACGTCAGCCCACCGTCACGTCACACGCAATAGATCACGCAATCGTATAACTTTCGAACTATACACGTGAGCGTGAGTGAGTACCCACGTTACATGTACGTGACTACTTGGAAAACCTTTGTGTCGTCGTAGAATAAGGACGTGCATAGATAACTCTGGTTTCGAATGAAGCTTGATGCCCGTTTTTGCTGACATTATGTGAAATCTAAGGGTTGAAACTTATCTATCAGCACGAAATCGCGTTATTCTATGTTCCTTCCTATGCTTTCAAGCGTCGTTTGCTTTGCTGCCGAGCGCATCTTCATCCTGTATCGTGGCTGCGTGGATGGGTGCTGTCCTCAGACACATGTGGACAGGTGTTGTGGGTTATAATATAACCAAAATTAATTTGATTTTTGTTAAAGTAGTTATAAGTTCTTAAAATGTAACTGTAATGTAACTGTTTCCTTTCCCTTTGAATACAAATAAAAAGCACTCGGAGCTTACCAGTAATAAAACCACATCATAAAGACGTGGGAGGGAAGGAAGCACGCAGCGAATACTAAAACGAACGCCAACACCGTCACTGCAACCTTTCGTCTTGCTCGCATCTGAAAACATAGTACAGAACAATAGCGAAGGGTCAATTTTTGTAAGAGATAAGCTGGAGTACATATCTTTAATGTGATTATATTATTTGCTATAGAATACTGACTGTGCCATTTTCCAAAGGGAAGCCGGTAGGAATCGATTTGTATGGAACCTTCGCCACTAGTACAGAATAAATACTGAATTAAAATATATGTATGTTCAATCGCCTGAAACACAGGATTACCTAGTTCAGGCACAAATCATGGGTGAACTTGACATAGATTTAAGAGAAACTGTAAACGTTAAATCTTATATTTTTGAATTTTTATATATTTATAGAAAATGTATTGTTACCTGTCTCTGCGTTCCTTGCATTTCTCCTGGCACATTCTGCGTGCTGAGGACGAGATGCCGTGCCATCAGGATGTAGAAAAGAGCTATGACTGCCAGAGGCAAGGAGTAGTAGACCAGGAACCTCATCAGCACGATGCCTCGAGGGTATCCTTCGCCCCACTCCACTGGATATGGATAACATACTAGGAACTGGAAAAAGAATGAAAAATACGGTATTAGTGAAAAAATAATCTTGAACAGTTTTAAGAACCGCGTTCATCAAGTAGGCAATAAGTTACTTTATGACAAGCAATAAATTTCCCAAAGGTGCCAGATGCCATAACGCCCATTTTAGTGACATGTCGGATTCCGTATAAAAATCAACTGGCTAACTATCAGGATTATAAAGAAACAATCGTGTGACAGACTGATGAACAGAGACACGATCTGTAAAGGTTTGTATATGAGTCTTGTTACTTGAAATAAACTATATTTTTTTAGCTTTGGGTCCCTGTTAAACCATTTAGTTTATAGAACCCAAAAATACTATACCTTCAACCAGACCGCTTTCACACTTGATTTCCCAATCCCAACTTGGAAAGTACAACACAGTCTTGAAAAAGATCTATTCTTTTCACTACAGAAGCAAATATAATATTTTCTTTGTGTAAGCATTTCATAATTCCCTACGGATGTTCTCTAATTTCCCGTGAGAGTTGCCTTGTATTCCCGATGAGAGACGTTTCCGTCCTAGCCTACTAATACTTGTTGGCAAGACTTTTAGTTGTTCGCTTAAGAAATGATTGATTAACAAAGTGATATGATAAGATAGTCTTAGATAGTTCGACCGACAAAGATGAGATTTCATTTAACCACTCTCTGGGATTTGAGAGGACTTTCTTGTGTGAGATGTGGTGGAAACCGCGATCACCCGAATTTCGGTTGCTTTAACTTACGGTTTTTATAAATATAACATAACATCACGCCTGTAATCTCCGAAGAGTTAGGCAGAGGTGTACCTAATAGTACACCCACAGTTCGTTGTTATTTTTTAGATAGTTATGTTTTAAGTACCCTGTTATAGAGGGTGAGCCTATTGCCATCAGCCAGGCAGAAATCCAGATTCCGTGACTGCTACTGAGAAATTCCATATAGAAATTGATAAAATATGTGAAAAAACCGGCCTGCGCTTATATCCTAGGAGGCAGGAACAAACTTTTGCTATTCAAGTATAATTACTTAAAGAGCAGAAGTTTGTTAACAACTACAACAACAACCAACCAACAAACAACAACCAACCAACCAACTCAAACCAACCAGCAACTCCAGCTTATACCTATGTATAATTACAAATAAGTTGGTCGACTATTACTCGTACACTTGTAAACCATACTTAACTGTGATAGTTTTTCTTTAAACTTATACTTACGACTGCCTTTTTTTCTTTCACATTTCCAAAAAAAAACCATAAAGTGCAGTCTACACCGCCAGCTAGGGAGCGAGCGAGCGAGCCGGGCGAGGCATCGTTCTACCTTGTTCTTTTCATACTTTGGTTCACACCGCAAACCACCAAAAGAGCCGAAACGAAGTATGAAAAGAGGCTCGCCCGGCTCGCTCGCTCGCTCGCTAGCTGGCGGTGTGGCCTGAAACTATAAGGGTTCCTTGTTAACTACGGAACTCCATAAACATCTACAAGACAATATTGATTTCGGTTTCATATTTAATCAAATGTGAAAATTCGTTTCAGTTATCTTTTCTTAGAATATAACGAGTTTCATTTACGGAATCCAATAGAGCCGTTATGTAAATATTATGTATAAATTTTGGTCCCACCCGTTACGATATAAATGTGCTATTTCGATGCAATGTAAGTACGTGAATGAAAAGGATCAAAAACACATTATTGTAATACAATCTTATCTTTTTGGGTCTCTTTCAGAACTCGCTTGTTATACGTATATCTTTTTTTTTAAAGTTATTGTATACCTAGGAGTAAAACAATCATCCAAATTGTTTACCTACTATGCTACTAAATTGGACAGCACACAGCAGACGAACCTACGTACTATACCACTACACCATTTTGTTTTCACTGACTATGTAGTCATTAGAATGACAAAATGTGCCAGTGAATATTGAAACTCTGATTTTTAATTTCTGCGTGCAGGTAAATACTGGATCAAAAACATTTCGCCTTTAAACCTCGTATTAAGGGACTAACACGTCCCAATTACTATATAAACCAATAAAAACATAGTATTATTTAGTTTTCCAATTATTCGTGGTGTTGTAACACGAGTTTTAACCCAATTTGAAGCCCAAACTAACCCTAACTGGGATTGGTTGGCTTCACAAAACTATTTAAATCCGACGATTTATAATTTATTACTATACCTCTACAGAAAAGTTGGCATATTACTCTAACTTTCATCGTTAAAACTGGTTGATTGGCAGAGTATAAAATAATTAGTGGCTGATTATATATATCAGATAGGTACGTACTCGTACCTATCTGATATATATAATCAGCCATTGATAGGATATGACCATTTTCGTTGTGTGTTCGAATACAAATAAAAGGCATTAAGAGGATTAAATTGAGATCATTGTTGGAACATAATTATATTGTTCACACTTTGACGGACGCCTAACTCTACCCAAACTTTTCTTATTCTGAGTACACAGCAGCAAAGTTATTGTTTATTTGTATTCCTTTGCGAGTCACTATTAATAATAATCGTACGCCTCTTCAGTACTTAAGTAGGTTAATATAGGGATTTCATCGTCGTCTTCTTTGTGGGAGCGGTACCTATGGAGAACGTTATACAGTGTGTCGGGGGGGAGGGGGGTCGAGGGTCGTAGGATGCCCAAAATAAATAAAACTTTTTTATAAAAACGTACTGTAGGTGGCATTTATTAATGATCCAGAAATAGTTATTAAAAGAAAACATTACACTTTTCTACGCTTATCGATACTTTGCGCTAAATTATATAAAGTTAAATAATAATTATTCTACTCTCTGACCAGGAACAAGGGCATAAAGATGATGATTTGACATGATGTCGACGAGAAAAAAGGTCGAGAGATTCAAGTAAGTAAAAAAAAATACAGCGGCTTAAAAGAGGTTTGGCTTTAGTTTCTTCTGCGCATGCCGGCTTCCCTGGTAGCTCATGAATGGCACAAATATGTGGATGTCTCGAACTATTCTCAATCTCATTCTTTATTTTTTTTTCCTTGTAATTTACAATGGTTAACATTTTTTTGTGTAGTAAGCAACGACTTATTGTCGGGCCTATGCTGTCCCCCCATACTTGAGTACTAATGCTGTAACATGATAATATTGTAAAATCTAATCATTTTAAAAGAGTAACTATGGAGTTTCTTGCCGGTTCTTCTCCATAGGAAACGACCAACCCGAACCGTGCACCTTTTTGTCGACGTTTCATACTTAAGTGCCCATGTAGGCCTATGTGAAATAAAAATATTTTGATTTGATTTGATTTGAGCGTGACTTGAACTGTAAGTAAGTACTTACAGGTTAGTTCTGAGTTCACCGCCTGTAGCTGCTAAACCAAGCCAAGCGCTAATTTGCAAAGTAGCTTGATTAACTTGATTTGCTAAAATCGCAGAAAGTTGGGATCAGGCCAAAGTTGGTCTTGGCTCAGCAGTAGAACATTTAACTTCTGTGTTTTGAACACGTTTTAAGCAAGTGTTGGGTTCGACAAACATGTTTTCTGGTTCAGCATTTTCTGACTGCGGATAGCAACTGCTGGACTGCTAAAGTTCATAAGGTGACCAGAGTCCCGTTAGAGCGATTAGTAAGCTTTGCTACTATTTACGGTTCCGTACAAAAAGGTGTCAACAGAGCCTTCTTCGTCCCCCATCCGTTTGTTGAATGCTCAATCCTCGCTCTTGCTCATGCCTCATTGGTCTAGGTGGTCGTCAGCGCTACTGGTAAACATGAGGTCTTGGGTTCCATTCCATGGGCGGGCTGTGTTATTGGGATTTTTCATGAATCCACAGAGATTTGATTTGTGCCCGGTTGATGGTAATATGTTCGCCCCTATTACATAGGGCTTAAATATAACTGGTAAAATGTGGGTGTGTATACAGGATGGAATTTTGAGTAGGCAGTAAGGGCCGGTTACCTGTGTAGTGGGGTTGACAACGAATGCTCGCACGTATGACCCGACATACGCCGGCGTGGCGAACAAGGCTGCCAATATCCAAATGCCGATGGCAGTCGCAACCGTCAGCCGGGTAGCACGTCTACTCCCTCCTGAAGAGAAGAAAAAAAAAATATCATTAGGTACCGACCATATACGCAACTCCTCACTGCGCCACAAAATACAAATGACTGACGTTGTACAAGTCGCTAAACTGAAGTGGGACCGGGCTGGCCACGTATGCCGTATGCTCAACGAGCTGTGGGAAAAAATAACCTCTATGTGGAGCCCTGATACAGCCAGAAGGCGATGCGGTAGACCTCGCAGGAGATGGTGGGACGAGCTGGACAGATCCAACGACCAGTGGTCCACATTATATCACAGCGATCAAGGGGAGAGGCATTTTCCCAGCAGTGGGATGACACAGGATAACAGTAACAGATACCGCCAAGGGAAGGTAAGTTTACATTTATTTATTTTATGAAAGGTAGCTTCACAGCTGACAGTACATTATTAATTCATTTAGGTACATTACGTAAAATTTTTATACCAAACATTACGCCAATTACAAAGTACACAAAAATAAAATCGAGAGGTGTCAAGGGACACCCGGATGGAACGAAGTTCATTTCGATTAATTAGTGAAAAAAAAAAAAAACAAAACCTTGGCAGTCGTTGCTTAACCTTGATCACCCATCCACAGACCAAAGACGATACGAAAAGATCTGGCTTGCTTTCTATAAGAGAGAGACAGACAGAGAAACATGCGCACGCCGCACGACATACAAAGCTTACCAAGAACACATTACCGTCCTTTGCGTTGCGCAGTCGGGTAAAAAGTGTCGTTACAACTTTTCGTCTGAATTTTTTCCGTCTAGCCCCCTTTCGCAACGCGCGATAAGGAGCTTCGTTGTAAAATCAGATAGCCGAGAGCGATCCGAATTAATTGGCTTTATTTATTGTGTGTGCTTGTGTGCGTGTGGGTATCTGTACGGTGTGGGTGTCTGTGAATGTGTGTGATGATGTGTGTGAATGTCTAAGTACTTATGACTAACTGTCTCTAGTGGTGTTACTGAGTATCCCGCTTTTGATTCAGGATTGTAATTATCTCTTTTTTAAGACGGTTCCGTGTGGTATTAAAGTGGTCGAGTGTTGGGAACTTGTCATTATATAATGCGGGTAGACGCAAAAAAGGCGACATCTTCATATAATTGGTGGAGGCCGAAGGAACTGCTAACAGAGAGGTATGTCATATGTATACTTTAACATCAGACATACCTCTCTTTGCCAAGCAATTGTGGACAGTCTCATTATTCAGTAGGTCGTACAATAACACCATGTCATTTAGCTGCCGTCTCTCTTTCAGCGACAGGAGTTATAATTTATGTGCTTAATAAATTTACGTTGGATGGATTCGATTATGTCAATATTTTTTCTTATAAAAAGGTTATGTCAAATAAATAAATATTATAAAGTGAGGGAGATACAAGTGAGCCCTGGGGCACCCCGGAAATAACGTCCACATAATCATATCGGTAACTACCGATAACTACAGCTTGCCGGCGATTTCTCAAGTAAGATTCTATCCATCTTAGCAAGTTCCCCTTACTATCTACGGCTTCTATTTTTTCGGTCAGCATGCAGAAATCTACCCGGTCAAACGCTTTCTCGAAATCTGTGTATTACGTCCACTTGGGCACCGTCGTTCGTACCAGTAACAACATAGTTGGTAAGCCAAGGAGGTTGATATTGACGGTGCGAGATTTTACGAAGCCGTGTTGGGTAGTGGGTATACAATGCTTAGTTGCAGCGTAGATATGGTCGTATACACTCCAGCATCTTCCCAAAGTTGTTCAACAGCGATTTACCTCGGTAATTAGTTACATCCCGCTTGGAACCTGTCTTGTGGATTAGTACAATTGTCGAAACGTGGTAGCTGTTTAAATTGCTTTTTTGTATGGGTCATATTGTATTTCTCATAGTTAGGTTGAAATTGTTAGTTTGTGTAGACTATCGCCTTCT
Source organism: Eurois occulta (assembly GCA_950022335.1). NCBI lineage: Eukaryota > Metazoa > Arthropoda > Insecta > Lepidoptera > Noctuidae > Eurois > Eurois occulta. The sequence goes on along the minus strand of OX465495.1, from coordinate 15,591,752 downwards.
AAAGCACGATGTCCTGTGCATCTATTTTATTTAAGATTTACCTTCGTAATCACGTGGTTCATAAAGTATAACATTTTGTTACACAAAAATATAATCGGCAAGTTTTGATTTATACTTAGACTGACATTTTTCATACTTGCGTATGAAAAACCACCTATTTCGTATTCCACCGTTCCACCATGAATACAATATTTAAAACAAATGGTCAGCAGGCGGCTCTGCGGTCGGCCCTACGTCAGCGTGGCATTCGTTTTCAGAATACGTTAGGACTACCTACCGTTTCCCTTTTCCTCAAAATGCTTCGTTTTGCCCGACGCCCACACTAGAGGGCTATGTTTGCATCCATGACGTACATAATGTTTGCGTCATCGTGAAATGGGATTATACGCATGACATTAATGTTAACGTCTATAGGGTACACGGCCGTAGCTAGGGGGGGGCATTGTGGGGCAATGCCCTACCTTGAAATCACAATGCCCTACCTTAAAAATACCAAAAACTAAGATACATTATTATAATTAAATTGTTTGTTCATAGTTAGAGATAAAAAAATGTAGCGATACCTATGTATCTCAACTTTTCCGAACATACCAGTTTGTGACATTCATTTCATATTATAATAATTCTATGTTCTGTGTATAGATGGCATTTGAAGCGCCATCACATGAAGCGATGGGTCTATTTAATTAAGGAAATAATAAAATGGAAAATACATTGTAAGTTTTGTACCTGCAGGCAACGAGAGGCTTTCAAAGATACATATGAACTTTTTGCATTCGTGGCGACAATAGGATGTAGCACTGCAGTGTGCGAATCTAAGTACGTTTTCAACTTTAACTGCAATCAATAGGCCTCAAAGGCTGTCAATGCTTCACGAAGGAATGGTATTTCTAGCCTTTGAAAAAAAAAAACAAAACCAGTTGATCTGAACGACGTTCTTCGCATTTTTAATAACATGGCTAATCGTAGAATTCAGCTGTTTTAAATATTTTTATTATTATGTTAATTATTGTAATAAGTTTGCAGAAACAATATGATCTAAATGGTATTTTTGGTTGTATACTCGTATCACCCCACCCAACAATTAATTATTACCTCACTCTCACTCAGACGTGGATCTCTACATCCAAATCTGGAAGTTCAACCATCTTGTTCGCCTGTTCTTCATCATTGAGGATTTAATAGTTCTTAGATCCATGCTCATGTTCTGTCCCAGAAATTATTTGTCTACGAATATCTATTGAATGTTCATCACTGACCTAGAGGTCAGTGATAAACATGGTGATAAGGTGATTGATTAGGAGCCCGTGCTTCAAGCGTAGATGAATTATGATAAATATTTTACTTCCGCCCTACCTGTTACCAATGCTGCCCTACCTCAAATTCGACTCTAGCTACAGCCCTGATAGGGTATAAGTACAATGGATGTTACATACGGATAGATATTTCTGTTTCTGATAGATAATTCTGTGCTAAAAAATAATTATGTTAAAATTTTCACTTACATAGGATGAGTGTTAAAAATCCTCCAAATGATGACGCCGCCGTGACATAAATTTTAATTTTAATTTGGAAATAAATTTCATACAACTGTCAAAGAACTACAGTTATAAAATTGCAAACCATCACGCCTGAATGCCCCGAAGGGTTTGGCAGAGGTGTAATAGTACACCTACATTTCGCCAGTTGTGTTTTAAATTCCAAGTCATAGGAAACAAGCCTATTGACGCCGTGGCTGACTGAGAAATTCCTGATGGAAAAACGCAATAACACTGCCCGACACCCATTTGGGAATCCAACCCAGGACCTCATGCATAGGAGTTGCACTCGTGACCACTAGACTAACGACAGTTATGTTGTGAATTTACGAACAATTTAAGTTGGTACAAATATTTATATTGGGATACACATCAATTGGATAAATCAATATCAGAAATCTGAAATTCTGAACAACGGATAACTTAAATATGTAAGTCTTTGGGTTTAGGAACTCGATTACATTGTAATTGCAAACTCCTTAAGCCAGGTCAGGTAAAATTAGGTAACCAGGGCACAGCTTGCTTTTAATCAGAAATATAAAAAAAAACATTTTGACAGTTAACTGCGTGACGTTAGAAGGCTTGCCATGATTTTGAAAAAAGATCCATGCAATAAAAGTTGTGGAGCTGACAAAATGAAAGCCATTGTGATTGGTAATATATTTACGTTTAGGTAGACCACAGGAACGTAGCTGTATTGTTGGCGAAATTGAATTTGTCAGAGTTCTAACGCAAAAGTACAGACGTGTTTGCTGCAACGTCACATACAGTTTTGGAAAGGTCGACTTTTCAGTTTTTTTTCTTAGCAAAAACGGTGCTCCATACTAGAAATTTCTCTTGTATCGTGCAAGTATTCTGTAATCAAACTTAGTAAGACTGCAAAATTATTGCTGGGAAACGACTTTTTTTAGTGTAAATATCACGGTAGCTGCGTTTACATACATTTAAACCGTCACACAAACAGCCAGCCCCATAACAACTACCTGTAGGCCATACAAATATTTGTTCCGTGCGAGATTCGAACCCGCAACACGCAGCACAGCAGTCAATCGCGCAGCCGTATTCGGACTGAAAAAATGTTTTAAGTATAAAAATATTTAGGTACTAACTTTTATTAAATTGATTTTTATAAGGACTTGCGTTTAAATACTGATACTGATAGCCTGTGCGATCCCACTGCTGGGCAAAGGGTTCTCCCCATGACTTCCAGGTGTTTCGATCCAGGGCTAGTCTGGGCCACTGGTCGTTGGTTTTGTCCAGCTCGTCCGTTAAAAAACAAACATTATAAATAAAATCAATTAAATAAACTGAAATAATATCGTAAAATTATAAACAATAAACTGATTCAAGTATTACCTTCGTACCAGCACATCGACTGGACTACATTATTCCAGCTTTGTTAGAAAAAAAATTGAGATTGTCGAATTTGCACCCGTCTACCTCTATACCTACCCCAAAGGTCATACGCGTGAAATTATGTTACCGAACAAAACATAAAACAATCTCTAGTAGAAGTGTGAGTTTCCCAGCCCCTTAATACTAACAAAAACTCAATAAAACAGCGCCCTGTCACAATTAACGATTGGCGTTATTATTGTCATTGTTTAGTGTTGCCATAAACCAGACATAGCAAACAGTTGCCAGTAAATACCAGAGGTCGTAAATCAAGGAGATTTATTTCTTTTAGGAGGCAGGTATAAGGAAATATTATCTGGCATTTTTCTTGGTTTATGTACCCATAGTTTCCATAAAGAATTATGCTTTTATTTTAGCCTTTCCAATGGGGAAACGTGTTGTAATTCAATGTTGGGTTATTCGCAACAAAATCATTGTATCTTGAGAATTTCATGAGTTTGACATACCTATGTTTAAATACCTAAACTATTATAACACCACGCCTATTTCTTCGAGCGGCAAGGCAGAGGTGTTCTTATAATAGGTACCTATACCCACATTTTACCGCAAGTTTCGATTACCCCTGCACAAATACAGACTCTAGACTGCTATTGCGAAATTCCAGATGGAATAAATTCTTTTTGCTTGTTTTAAAGTTTGACGTTCAAAAGTGCCTTTTAATGGCCTATTTCCCTAAGCGTTAATTCATTTTAAAATTGTATCACACTCGGCATTAGCTTGGGAATAGATCAACGAGGTAGTGTTTTCAAATACCTATCAAATAAACAGGGTGGAAGGGAGATCGACGCTCAATCGATTGGCCTGTTGGTCTAGTGGTTAGTGACCCTGACTGCTAGGACGGAGGTCGTGAGTTCGATTCCCACACAGGACAAATCTTTGTGCGATGAGTACGATTATTTGTTTTGTATCTGGGTGTGTAATTTATCTATAATATGTATGTATTTAGAAATATATAAGTATGTTTATCAGTTGTCTGGTTGCCATAGTACAGGCTCTGCCTAGTTTGGGATCAGATGGCGGTGTGTTGGTTGTCCCAAGATATTATTATATTATTATTATTACAAACGGTTACCACGAATTCAGCACAAACACCCTACATACAAAGGATGTACTTACAAACTGTGTGTTCTTTTTGTATGGACAAACCATCGAACGCTGTCGATCAATGTGTCGTGACCCTAAGTACCTGTCACCCATAATAAACGAATTTTTAAAATTAAGTAAAACTGTATATTATTTGAAACGAGTATAGTAATAGATTTACCTTTAAGGCTTTGGTTGCTGATAAAACAGTAATATAGCTGGTAGGTACATATTAATACAAAACGACAATTGAAAATTATTATACTGCGTATGACAGGGGTCCAATCGAATTGAAAAGCGTTTTTCTTGTGTCATTTACATGTTGCCACAAAGCCCTTTGAAAAGGCTGTTAGACTTCTCAGTGAAGAAAACTGGTTCAGAAAATATGAATAGAATAGAACAGAATAGAATAGAATAGTATAGAATAGAATAGAGTAGAATAGAATATTTATTTATTGTAAAACATGAGTATACATCAAATGATATGTGCAAGGTCTTAAAATAACAGGTAGATCTACATGTTTTGCCATTTCAAGCGTACAAAATAACATTATTTTGGCTTAGTATTAACCATAAAAAATAATTATAATTAATGTATAATGCGTATTATGTATAATGATTATGTATAATGCGAGAAACGACTGTCAAAGATCTTCAAATGACAGCCGGATCCAATTAAGGCATGGAGAAAACTCGCTATAACAGATGGACGGGTGACCACCCATCTACAGACCAACCTCGGTAAGCGCAGCTTAACCTTGAAAATCAACCTGTGCGTCTCTTATTATTTAGCCACGAGCTCCTCCAACTGTCTTAAAGCGAAATTAATCAGAAAAGAACAGCCAGTGCTGTCAGTGTCAGTATTGTTCCGAACACTGGCAGCTGTTTCAGTTAATTCTGACATAAGCCTTATGTCAATGACAATAAACGTCACTGTACTGTAAAATCGGAGGGTAAATGGCAATGAATGGACAGTAAATCATAGTATCTGTCTGTCAAATCACGTGATGCTCAAATCGGAAGCTCTGTTACGCTTCCTAATTAATTCCTGAAGCGTAGCTGAGTGACGTAAGCATAGAATAATAAGGCCGACTTATAACTCCAGTACAACGTTCGTTGAATATGTATGGATGGCGGAATGTTAGGCTGTGTTTACACTTTGTTTCTCGAATTACAAGAAAATAAATCGGACGGATACAATTGGACGGCCTAGTTGGTCTAGTGGCTGCGAGTGCGACTGCTGAGCCTAGGTTTGATTCCCGGTTTGGGCAAAGTGTTATTGGGTTTTTCCATCAGGATTTTCTAGATTTGCGCTCGGTCGACGGCAATAGGCTCGCCCCCTATTACATTGGACTTATACATAACTGGCGAAATGTGGGTGTACTATTAGGTACACCTCTGCCTAACCCTTCGGGGTTTACTGGCGTGATGTTGTGCTATGAATGTAAATAAATCTCGAATTCTAAGAGCGAGAAAATACCTTCATTAAAGTGAAGACAAAAGCTTGCATAAAAATTGTTTAAAAAAAAAGGGCCAAGACTCGGACTCGCACACGAAGGGTTCCGTAACATTATCTATAAAAACAGCAAAAAGTCATGTCTGTTGTATGGGAGCCCCATTTAAATATTTTTTTATTCTGTTTTTTAGTATTTGTTGTTATTGTAGTATTTGGGTACGGAACCCTAAAAACGAGAGTCGCGACGAGAAGAATTTAGAAAGGAAGGAAAACGAATGTTTCAACAGGGTATAGACATGAGAAACAGGGTATAAAGTTCCTCATCCTCTATTGAAAAGCGGATATCCTCCGACCAGATGGGAGTTGAGTCTGGCGGGTCATTGCCCGACGCAGCGACGGTTGTTGTCGAGTTAAAGTCAAGTAAAATATAATTATCAATCAATCAATCAAATAGTTTATTTCGAACAAGAGTCCATATGGTATGTAGAGAGAGACTCGTGGTTAAATAAGAACAGCCGCTCGGATCGATCTTTAGGTTAAGCCGTGCTTACCTAGGTTGGTCCGTGGAGGGGTGACCACCCATTACATACCGAGTTTCCTCCGTGCCTCGGAAAGCACGTTAAGCCGTTGGTCCCGGCTGTCATTTGTAGATCTTTGACAGTCGTTACAGGTAGTCAGTGGCCCGAAAGTCTGACAACCAGTCTTACCAAGGGGTATCGTATTACCTAGCGGTAACTGGGTTGAGGAGGTCAGATAGGCATTCGCTCCATGTAAAATACTGGTATTCAGCCGCATCCGGTTAGACTGGAAGTCGACCCCAACATAGTTGGGAAAAGGCTAGGCAGATGATGAGTCCATATGGTATGTGGTGGGTGTGGTGGTGTGTGTGGTGGGTATTATGTTCTTATCTCGCGGACAACTTTACTTGTGCGATGTAATTTATATTATGTGGTATAGTAGATCCCGAGTTCCCGACTCAAAGATATCTTTGTACTTAACCATGTAAATCTGGATCTTAGCTCAAAAACTACTGATCGGTTTTTTACATACACTGGTGTCAATTGTCTCTTAATCGTTATAATTAGTTACCTATGTTATCTAGGAAGGATCTGCAGCACGCGTTCTAAAAAATAGTCCCAGTATAAACGAGTCTTTACTGAAGATTTCAGCACATAACAAGTAAATTCGGTAGGATTTCCAGTGTTATTTCATACCACTAGGTTACTCGTTTTGAATATGTCGTATGCATTACCAGAAACTACCTGAATATTTCATGAGTAGGGTTAAAACATTAAGATGTAGGTCCCAATCGTTCGTAAATTACGGTTAATAAGCCCCAGGTTTCACATACATCAAACCTCTCGTAATTGGAGGCAATGACCACTCACATAACCACAAAACCCCAACATTCTTAAAAGCGGAAGCGCCAGGGTAGCCCGCGAAATTCAAAATTTCTTAATTTTGAATTTTGCGGGCTTTTTTTTCAATTAGCTGGTCTGAATGACTATGTATTTAATGAAAAGGCTATTCAATGGCATTAAATGAACTTAGAGGGTTGTATTGATGATTTTAATGATTATAACTCAGTCAACATGCAACCTGATACTGACCTGCAAATTGCAAAAAACGTAATAAAATTTGAATTTCGCGGGCTACCTTGGCGCTATTCCCTTACAGGGCAGCAATGTGATTGACCATAGAGTATTGTATTTCTTATGTTGATTGTCTTCTGCGTCATGTTTTTTTTATTTATTTTTTTCTTTCTTTCTATCAATGCGGTTTAGTGACTACTAACCTAAGTACATAAATAAACCAACATAGATGTTGCCCTTAACTGTTGGGGCAACTAGTGGTGACATAAGATCATTTTTTGGTAAAGTCAGAGAGATTCACTTTTGAGTTTAATATTAATAAACTATTGTCAAAATGGAATCATTCTAACCTCAGATTAGCAAACTGAAGAACTAGCGGACTGAAAGTAAGCCCTTACTCCAATCGGCGTTGGTGAGGAGCTCGTGGCTAAATAAGAACAGCTGCTCGGTCACAGGTTAAGCAGCGCTTGCCTGGGTTGGTCCATGGATGGGTGACCATACATACCGAGTTTCTTCCATGCCTCGGAAAGCACGTTAAGCCGTTGGTCGCGCATATCAATTGTAGATCTTTGACAGTCGTTACAGGTGGTCCGAAAGTCTGAAAACCAGTCTTATCAAGGGGTATCGTATTACCCAGTACTAACTGTGTTGTGGCGATAGGCAGTCGCTTCATGTAAAATACTGAACTAAATAATTAGCTGTATCCGATTAAACTGGAAGCCACGCCAACGTAGTTAGGAAAAGGATAGGACCATGTTGACTCCGATCGGCGGCGCGGCGTTGAAAAAATATGTAAAATCAAAACATGCTATAAAAAAGCAAATCTATGTGCTCATTACGTGAACGGAAGGAAACTCGATTGCTAATGTTGATAGCAATAAGATAAAACTGCTTGAAATGTTTGAAAGTCCGAATTACGTGTCTAAACAAGATGTCATGGAGACTGTTGAAAAAGTCTATGTTCTGTAAGTGAAGGAGAAGAATGGTCGTTTTTGTTTGTTTTTGCGTTTTCTGTGAGAACAGACATACGAAAAGAACGTGCTATGCTCAAACTTGAATGAATATCGTAAAACGTAAATTATAGTGGCTTCATTGATGTTTTCAGCATGAAGGAATGTATTTTTTTTACAAGTTTTATTTAACTTTCACGCTGGCGAAGGTCACGGGCAAAGCTAGTCAGTAAATAAAGCCGGTGTAACCGAGACGAGATTTAATCTCTTTGAACATGGCAGCCTGACCTAGTCTTGACTAAAACTAATTTCTTGGGGACAGAGATGTCCCCAAGAAATTATCATGGCTGATAAGATGACGTCAAAAATACTGTAATTAAATAGCTATCTGTGGTTAATCAAAGATGTTTTAATGAACGGTTAAAAGAAGCGAAAAGCGAAGAGGGTTGTTGTCTGCTCATAAACACCCACCCGCAATAACTTCAGTTTATCCGTGATCATGGTGCTTGCAACAGCGCCGAAATATCGGGAACTCAAAACAAACAGTGGACATGGTAAATATCCCGTTTCTAGTGTTAATTATAAGGTTAAAAGAAGATTTAAGTGAATATTAACGAGTTTTGTAATTTAGATCTTGAGTTAACTAGAATAAAATCAACTAGTACTGAACAGTATTTATTAACTATTTATGCTAAAAAAGAGGTTATAAAATACCAACAGTATTATTAAGTATAGGCTAACACGTGATTGCCAATTGTAAATGGGTTTTGACAGGAGTTGAACGAGTGCCCAAAGTTAATGGAGTACTCGTAAGCAAACAAGTTTAAATTAAACAAATGGTAGATACTATTGTTTCTGTGAGTTCATTGAAAACTTCTAATAAATAAAATCATTTACACTCGTAACTCTAAACATTAAATAATAAAACCAATCTAAACTAACAACAAAGTAAAATTAATGGTTAATCAAAGACGTTTTAATGAACGGTTAAAAGAAGATTTAAGTAAATATTAACGAGTTTTGTAATTTAGATCTTGAGTTAACTAGAATAAAATCTACTAGTACTCAACAGTATTTATTAACTATTTATGCTAAAAAAGAGGTTATAAAATACCAACAGTATTATTAAGTATAGGCTAACACAGTGATTGCCAATTGTAAATGGGTTTTGACAGGCGTTGAACGAGTGCCCAAAGTTAATGGAGTACTCGTAAGCAAACAAATTTAAATTAAACAAATGGTAGATACTATTGTTTCTGTAAGTTCATTGAAAACTTCTAATAAATAAAATCATTTACACTCTTAACTCTAAACATTAAATAATAAAACCAATCTAAACTAACAACAAAGTAAAATTAAGCATCAATAATTTTCTTCTCGTCGCTGTCAAGTGTTAATATGCCCAAGAGACTGGCAGCATTGCCACGTTGTATAGCAATGCTTAGCCTCTGGCCAAAGTACAAACCCACCTCAGTGTGTCAAAAGAATATTGCGAGTTGATTTTCTGAGAAACTTTTACACGTCAATTTTTGGTCATCCTCATATCAGCCCGGAATCACCCACTGCTGGGTATAGGTATCTCCTTTCTTCTGCCACACTTTTCTGTTCTGTGCGTCCCATACCCAGGTGTTTCCCGCGATTTTGACGATGTAGTCGTTGTTTTAAAATTAGATGGCGCCACCGGCGTTTCCTAGTCAATAGTGAATCTGAGGAAGACGAACTCCGTCGTTATTTTCTTGGCACTACATACACTTGTTCTACAATCTCGTTTCGGAAATTTATGAGTTTAGGAAATTTCGCTCGTTCCCGATGTTTCACAAGTGGTTGAAACTGCATGTTTGTGTTTACGAAACGACTTGTTTATTTCGTTGATGCCTAATATTGTCGTAAGTTCGAAACATTGTATGCACTGTCGACTGTGTAGGTAATATACAATACGTAGGTATGGCGAAGCGACGGCGAAAAGGAAAGAACTCTAAATATAGCTTAATAAAACTAATTGGTGTGAAAGCTATAGCGGAGCCGCGCTTGCCTAGGTTGGTCCGTGGATTGGTGACCACCTATTAAATACCGAGATTCATCCGTGCCTCGGAAAGCACTTTAAAAGCCGTTGGTCCCGGCTGCCAATAGTAGATCTTTGACAGTCGTTACAGATAGTCAGTGTCCCGAAAGTCTGACAACCAGTTTTACCAAGGGGTACCGTATTTCCCAGTATTAACTGGGTTGTGGAGATAGGCAGCGCTTCATGTAAAATACTGGTATTGAGCTGCATATGGTTAGACTGGAAGCCGACCCCAACACGGCCTTTGGTTACGCTGGTTGACAGAGTTTCAGGCCTGTAATGACTGTCAAAGATCTACAAATGATGGCCGAGACAAACGGCTTAACGTGCTTTCATTGCATTACATTTTTAAATACCTATCCACCCGAAAATTAAGATTGCAATCACGTTTGTAAGTTTGTCAGCATATATCTGCTCTTGGCCCATGTTTCATGGGGTCGGTCAATACGTTTTTTTCTTCCATTCTTATCAGCAGTCACGGTATCGTTTACTCCTTTTTCTTATGTCTTAGGGCACGTTCCCACAATGTCGTGACGATTAATTTATCGTTGGTTTTTAGTTGGCAAAAGTCGTGGACGACAGTTAATCGTGTCGTCCTATATGTGAACACCTCCACTCTATAAGTTCCACACAGCAAGGTTTACCAGTGTTTTGTCATCTTAACTCGTCTTAGGGGCCGTCTTTACGAGCGAGAGAATCGCGGCGATATTACGTATTTGTATGGGATAATATCGCCGCGATTCTCTCGCTCGTGGAGACGGACTCTAAGAGAGTGTATAGAAATACGTGGCACCGACGGTAATATCGTCGCGATTTTCTCGCTCGTGGAGACAGCCCCTTGTAGAGTTAACAGACGCTAGTGAATATTACAGCTTGTATTTTTTTTTAAAGTAGAATAACAAAAATGTCTGTTCCATGCCTCCTCCTATTTGGCTGCGCTTCGCTTTGCCACTAAAATGAGGTGTAAGGCTCAATACATTGCCGCATAATAAATAGAATGGGAGCGACGTTTTATACCGATATTTTACAAAGCATAATGAACTTTATGTTAATGTAACGTACAGACGAGCATATTCTTGGGAATTCCTGCAGTTAGCAGCTGTTATCGCGGCAGTATACTTTGAGCCTTATTCCAACCGGAATTTAACGCGAGCAAATCAACGTCCATGAGATATTTCTTCATTAAATAGCTCATAAGCACAACAGTGATATTTTGTTGTTTAGTATTTTTAATTTTCTTTTTAACAAGTATTTTAATGCGCGTACGTAGTTGCCCCGAGGTATTTAGTAATTACCTATTTGCAGTTTTTATGGTTCAAATGCAAATAAAATCCTTAACGCAGTTTAAAAAAAAACTTTATAAAATAACGTTATGATAAGTAAAATTGTAAATATTTATAGATTTAATTTACGTACTATGCGGAGTTCAGTACGGGTCCATGATCTGGTCAGGAAATAAAAACCATTTCGAGCTTCATAATACACAACCAGACGCATTGTATTTAAGGTAAACACTCACACAATTGACAGTTTACGAGTTACAAATTTTCCGAAATAATTATTTAACTGGACAATTAAAATCGATTCGAAATTTTATAACTATAAACAGTTCAATTAAATCTGGCCGCGCATTGCCTATATAAATACATCCATTAAAACTTGACCTCGGACAGACACAATAAACAGAGCACTGCGCAAATATGTGGGCGCTCATAAAACTGAACAACTCGATTACTTGGAATAGATTCAATGCACTCGGAGTTGAAATCGATATTCGGTAGCGAGTCGGAATTCGGTATCCACTTTCTATTCGGCACGGATTTCGATTTTAGAATAATGAAATAGGATTTTATCAAGTGCCGTTGGTTTTCAATTAAAAAGGTAGAGCGGTGAAGTGCCAGTCTGACTCGCTAACCTATTTCAAATGAATAACTGTGAAGTGTTATTAATTTGGGTCCGTTGAATACTAGTTATTAAGGTGCTTTTTAGTGTCCGTACTCAGAAATTACCTTATCCATTAATTTGGTTTAATGGAATATTTCACTGAGCTTAAATTTCAAATTTTTCATTTAACTCAAATCGTATTCTCCCTTTCTGAAGTATTTAGAATCATAATTCAATGATTGAAAGCAGTAAAGTGTTATATTTTACATAATTTATTCATTTAAAATCGGCTCGTTGGTTTGATAAGATGCGTGTGTGTGTTAAAGTTCCATGTTTCGATTTATTAAGCATTTAGAATGGAAAAGGTTTATTGTCTATGTACGGCCAGAAGTACGTTTTCAGATATTTATACGCAAAGTAATATATTTATAACGCAGTTTTAAATCGCTTAAACCTTAAAACAGTGGTTTTAAGCTTTCACGATTTAAAACTAAACTTACACTGTCACTTACGGGATATCTTCAGTGATTGTTTGATTGGTTTGTTTCTTTTGCGTGATTGCTTTTTATCTACCATGCACGCATTCTCCAGTCATCCAGCAATCAGGGCGCTTGCAACAGCGTCGAAATATCGGAGGCAATATGAATGCTTAATATCTAGGAAAGTCCACAATTAGTTAAGGCGTACAAAAGCTGAAACCCTGACTCCTAAACTAGGGAAACCTGTGACTTAGGAGTCAGTGTTCTACTGCCACTTGGACACTTTATACCTTATGGAAATTGAGAGCTGGTAAGCTGATATTATTCGTAAGAGTATATTATTATACTTATAGTGTTTTAGAAGAAAAATATATTTAAAAAATGAACAATCACAGATGATATTCCGTAAGTGACAGTATAAATTTATTTATACGCAGTTAATCATAATGAATCTCCTTTTGGGCTTCGCCGCAGTCAAGGTCAAGCATAGACTTATGTTGAAGGAAAAAATGTGAGGAAAGGTGTCGTTGGTATTCCTGGTTTTTTCAGACTGCTTTAAGGATTGCTCAATTTACTACTAGGCCGACCTCTTATTCTATTGAAACTCTTTAACTTCCTAGGCTAGCTCAAGATCAAAGTGTGGCTGCTGACGTCCCAGTGAACAACCGAATTAAAGGCCTTTACCCTGCTGTTGGACAGCGGTTAGGCTGCAAGGGGTACATATACAAGGTGTAAATGGACCCTTCATGGCATTCTGTACATCTAACTAAGTAACTCTAAGCAAAAATGATTGCTGTGAAACGGCTTTTTTTGGAGTGAAAAATCATGTTAGTAGTGTAGTGCGTTACATTGGTCCTACAGGAAGGACTCAATGTAACGCACTCAAAACATAGTGCTGATGGATGCATTGAATAGTACGGGGGTCGTGAAGGTACTTCAAGTAAAGTAATAACCATAAAAGTAGTTTTTAAAAAAACTTGTGAAAAAGTCCATAAACTTTAGTGATGTCACTTATTTACTATGTAGATACATCAAAGCTCTCGATAACCACCGGCACCTATAACAAAACTCTTTTTTTTTCAATTTTAGTCTGTCCGTCTGTTTGTTCTGGCTAATCTCCGAAACGGCTGGATCGATCTTTACTGGCAGATAGCTTATATTATAAGGTCTAACTTAGGCTACTTTTATTTTAGAAAAATAATTAGGTTTCTGTGCAAAAAAAATTAAAGATTCAAACGGCAATTCTCACAAAATCGGTCAGATTTTGACAGGACTTTTACTGGCAGATAGGTGATGTTGTAAGAAGTAACTAAGGCCACTTTTATTTTAGAATAAGAATTTTAAGGAAAAAAAAAATGGAAGTACTATTTGTTTATAATAATTTCACGCGAACGTAGGTTGCAGGTAACAGCTAGTGATTAATTAATATAAAGCAGGTACTAGCTCGCGTGGATATCTTAACTTACCTATCCCTCATCAAAATCTGTTCAGCCGTTAAGGTGTGGCAAATATTAGCTAAGAACTTTTTTACTCGACTTTACGAACTTTTTTTACTTGATTACTCGACTAACTTAAGAGATTATTGAAACCAAAACGTTACAAATAACAACAAGAGGTGAACAACCTAGACACATCACTTTCTACCAAAAACAAGACATTGCCATAACACAAAAATAGATTGCCGTATTAGCACAAACATTGAACAACGATTCGCAGAGTTTTGATCCCACGCCAAGGAAAACAGACTGGTCAGTGTTTATGGACAGTTCTGTTCTTATGGTATCCGATCAAAAAGAACATGCTTATTGATCTGTGTTCGTTGTTACGTCTGTTTCGAACATCTGGACCGGGGAACGGGAAATTGTGATGTTATAAAGAGTTATGTATGGTACCTACGTGGTCAGCAAGTAAATAAAAGTAAATCTGAAATAGCTCGAGTTTGTAGTACATTCTGGTAGCCAATCAATAATCATTTATTTGCAGAAAATACAGGTATTACCAGTAGGAAAAGTTGGTGACCATTAGGTCATTCATTTTGCCTGTATCAGTAATCAATTCCTGTAGAAATACTGCTTTTAAAAGCAGCTGCTGCTTTTTAAAGACCTCAAAAACACGAAAATAATGTTGTATTTATATACAAAGCTATTTTGATGTTTTTAAGGGCTATTTTGTAATAAAACTAGCGACCCGCCTCTGCTTCGCCCAGTTGTCACGAGTTACGACTTATGAATTTAAAGTTATAACCTACAAAAATCAAAAGATTGTTATTTTTTTTTTTAACTTGTGAAGTATAAGTTTTTAAACTGTCATGGTCACTAACATTTTTTTTTTTATAAAAACCTTGCCCCACACTAGGAATTTCTCTTGTGTCGTGGGTGAGTTTACTAACATTTAAACTCACATATACAAACAGCCAGACCCGGAACAACTATCTGTAGGCCAAACAAATATTTGTTCCGTGCGGGGATCGAACCCGCGGCACGCAACGCAGCAGTCAATCGCTCAGCCACTGCGCCAACCGTGTCGTCCACACATCATTAACACTAGAAACGGTATTGTAACCATGTCCACTGTATGTTTAGTGGACATGATAAATATCCTGTTCCTAGTGTTAATGATACTTTTGAAATACTTGGAATTTTGACCTTCAGTATCTCCGTAACTAGAAGTTTCCCAGGTATGATCCAGAACAAAAAAAATCGGAATGACGGGGAGAACAAGTGCCTCTGCTTCGTGAAGGGTCTTTTTTACCCCCATTAGGTAAGTAATTCAGAACTATACCAAAGCAAATATATCGTTCTATCAATAGTTAACCTTCATTACGAATATTATTTGATTTGGAAACTAACTAACATTAAACTAACTACGGCTGGGTTTCGCGACAGCGTCTACTTTATTGTTTGGATTGGTTACGAGATTTACTAGTTCATTAGTTTTAGTTTACTTAAAACACGGCGTGCCTAATTGATATAATTGAATATCTCTGAAGCGGTCATTGCACTAAAACGTAATAAATAGGAACTTTTCCCGATGTCGAATTATGCGAAAATGTTTGGAGCAGCTGATGTATTCAGTTATTTAAAAAAAAAAAAATGTGTTTTATTTCAGGCAATTTTTTTTATTTTTTTGTTGTCTATGGGTATAGACAACAAAAAAATAAAAAAACGTATCATTAAAAAAAAAAATCGTCTTGACCATCATCTTCTGCCTTTGTCCCATGTTACTTGGTCGGCGCAACACGTTTTTTTCTTCCATTCTCCTCTGTCAACCGTCACGCTATCATTTACTCCTTTTTCTTTCATATCATTCCTCAATGCATGCATCGTTTCATTGGTCTTCCTCTCCCTGGCCATCCATCAACATTTATATTCATACGATACAGTACCTATCTATAGAATAGTATTATTACTGGCGTCTTTAGACGCTGACGGACGGCGTGGTAGGCGCCTCCTATCTGTTGGCTATACAGGGTGGGTAAAAATCGTAAATCAAACGAAACAGGGCGATAGTTGGGGTTATTTGGAGTAAAAAATATCTCTGTGGCAGAGCCCTAACTTGATCTCTGCCCAAAATTTTTAATAAATAGGCAATTAGAGTAAAATGGGTACCTATATTAAAACAATAAATGGTTTTTAGTTGCTTCTAGGAATAGTATCATCACTACAAAAGCGCTTTTATGACAGTGGATACCTGATTTATGAGTATTGGCACTTTTTTCAAAATCTTACGAAAAATTATTTGTTACTTTAGAACATTACAGGGCCGGTAGTATCTATGTCGAGACTACCGGCCCTATAAAAAAATGTACTATCCTAAAAATACCCTGATAACCCCAACTATCGCGATCGCTATGTTTCGTTTGATCCACTATTTTTTACACACCCTTTAGAATCGTTTTTCTTTCATTACGCCCTGAATAATGAAAGACACTCCAAAATACATTTTAATTACCTATACGTTAGTGTAAGAAACATTTGTGTTTTCATTACTTTTTACGAGTACCAATTGAATTTTATCGCTACATTAATGTCTTATTTAGATGTTACTGCACTTTTATGCCGCGGCACTAAACGTTCATTTATATTTTATGTCCATCTAGGAATACAACGTATGAAATGCATCAACATTATTCAGACTCCTAGTAATAACATAAGCCCTGAAGGGTTAAATATGAAGATACCCACATTTCGCCTACGTGTTAAAGGTTTTGTTTCCGCACTTAGTCCTTAAAGTGGACCATTGTGCGTGTATTTCGCCTATATAATACTCCTATTATCGAGTTTTGTCACCAATCAGCATCACAAGGGCGGTATACACACGTTCACGGAACCGGCTGACCGTAGGCTTGTTCAAAGTGACTTTAAAAACATTGAAAACTGGTGCATATCAAACAATATGGCCCTAAATATCAATGCTTTATCCGTTTTTCCAGAAAAAAGTCATCTTTCCCCACCTTTTACATACTGTACAATTCTACATTGTCAATGGTTCGTCAAATACGTGAC
Organism: Eurois occulta; assembly: GCA_950022335.1. Lineage (NCBI taxonomy): Eukaryota > Metazoa > Arthropoda > Insecta > Lepidoptera > Noctuidae > Eurois > Eurois occulta. The sequence goes on along the minus strand of OX465495.1, from coordinate 15,574,787 downwards.
CTCGGGGTTCTAGTCGACGATGAGCTGAATTTTAAACCACACATCAGCGACGTGGTCAAGAAGTCAGCACAGATGCTGGGTTTCGTTAAACGCAATACTCGGGGCTTTCAATTTCCAAAGACCAGAATAGTTTTGTTTAACACTCTTGTGCGTAGTCGATTACAATATGCTAGCGTTGCATGGAATCCGTTCTACGCAGTTTATTCGCAGGGTTGAGAGAATTCAACGAGCATTCACAAAGCATCTTGCCTTTTTATTTAGGAAAATAAGCCATCTTATCTTTCTGTACAAAATTGTCAACGGAATCGTAAAATGCAGCGATTTAGTTGAACGTATTCCGTATTCAGTCCCTTCAAAACCTCCCAGATATCCCATCACCAGACTTCCATATTTCTTTCCGAAAATCAAACAAAGCAAGGGGCTACGAACGTGTAGAAGTTACAATAGCTCCTGAAAATCACCGGAAACGATTTATTCGGTGTTTCCCTCAACAAGTTCAAAAGATTCGTTTCTGAGGTACGGGAGTGCACCAATTTGCCTTTAAACAGCTAATTTCTGTCAATTCAATACTTTCAATATTTGCAACTAGTTAACAAAAATGTAAATACAAATTCAGATATCAGACTCATAACACATAATATCTTCATAATTCATTTCATCTCATTTAGTTGTAAGTAAATTTTATAAACAATATTCAAAAGAGAATGCTCATGGAAGTATGGAATCCCGTACCATGCTGCATCAAAATCAAACCTTGTTTTTTATAGACTACACTGATCGTATTAACTCCTACAAAAATTATTTTTGAAAAAAAAACCCGCATTTCAGAGTTATTTTATAAAATCGAAACTAACCTAAAAAGTAGGTCTATTTTTTCGACGCTACCAACGACGTATTTTAACACACATACATTACATTATTGCTCTAAAAACAGCGTAATACACTAATATTAGTAAGAATTACGAGTTAAAGTAACATCCACAGTATGCTTGACTGAAACTCGATTTTATTTTAGACCTTTACATTGCCAATAGTCAGTCAGTACAGTACAAATGTCAGATGCCACAGATAAGATAACTATAAACCATAGAGTATAGTAAGTGGCTAAGTGCTATAAACTAGTCGGGATTTAGGGATGTAATAGATAAATCAAAATCTTTAGGCTGAGAAAATCTATTTTGTTGCAAATAGCAATAAACCAAACTAAATCGATTTGGTGTACTGATCTTACTTAATTGTAATTAATTTTAGAGTCCGCTCGACAGACAAGGGTTTGTTCAATTGAAACGGAACGTCATTTATATTCAGTTGAAACGGAACGTCATATAAAGGGAGTAAAACAATATTCGTACTTTTAAACTCGAAAAGTATATTTCCAGTTCAAAAATCAAATCTCCGACGCGTAATGCCGTAAAAAATATGAAACTAATTACTATAATATTTTGGTTTTGAGGCGCGAGACTTTTTGGTACCAACTTTGGTCATTCTCTTTTCCATAGCAGACACAAATCTAGATCAGATGCTGTTACTGGATATTTTCTGCACAGGTAGGTACCTATATCAATTTAAAACACACAATTACACTTGAACGGGTTATTGAACCCAAGACGGTTAGAAGTACCACTACTCTTAACGACCACTACCCAATCGAACAGCCAACATAAGATATTGTATATGTAGATTTGTTACCAAACAATAATTTCTTGTCAAAAACAGATTTGAAAGCAATTCTCTATCTTTGCGGATGAACTGAAGATAAATCGAGTGCCAATCATTGTGGCGAATATATGGAACCTAAAAGCCTACGTGGCTCCAATATCTCGTGCGCAAAATGACTGTTGAAACTACCAACTAGATTTCAAATGGGTCAACGTTGTGTTCGTAGTGTGTGTTTATTCAAAGAATGGTTACCGCCCGCGGCTTTGCCGGAGTAAATTATTTTTTTACACAATGTCTTTATGAAATTATAAGCTTAATTGTTATTTTGATGTACAACCTTATTACTGTAAAGCTTCGTTAACATCGGTTCAGTAGTTTTTGCGTGAAAGAGTAACAAACATTCGACCATAATTACGTCCACCTGTCCTCACAAACTTTTGCGTTCATAATTTCTATAATAAGTAAGAAAGATGTACATTGAATATGTAGAGACACTTAATCAATAAAGTGTTGAAAATGAGCACCTCATAGATTTGTGAAACATAACATCACACCAGTATTTCCTGATCGGGTAGTCGGAGATAGTGTAGGTAAGTACCAACGCCCACATTCCAGTAACGGTAAGTGACTGAAATGTGGATGTGGTTCTAATTCAGTACTTGCCTATATTTATCATGGCTCTGTAACCATGGTAGGTACCCAGGTGCCTAGGTAGGCACTGAATTAATACTAATATTCGGCGCAGACTTTTTGAAAGTACTCAATAAGACTGCTAGTTATACTTTCGTTAATTAGGCGGATTCCTAGAAATGGGTAAATCTTACATCGTAGCGATCCGAAAAAGTGATTGCGCAATAGTAATATTTTAAAATCGAAGATATTTGTCATTTGATAAAAATGAAATGTCCATGAATATTTATTTCTTTGTGAAAATAAATTTGAAGCACACCATTATTAGAACTGTACCAAGAATAACTCATAAACGCTCCTTTGAGAAAAATCTCTGCATTCTGAGCAAATTAATAATGAAAATAATGCCAGGGACTCACTTGTTTTGCAATTCTTTATCAGTTCTCAGGACAAAAAACGAGTAGGTACATTCAGACCCAAAAAGATGTAAACACGGACTAGGAACCATTTCATTGTCTACAACCATTATTCCACAATTATGTCTACAATGTAAAGCTACAAAACATAGTAACAATTCATGTCACCAAAACCTCCTACACAGATAGATTGTACATAGGTACCTCTTCTACAGGGAGGAGGAATGAAAGACATATTGTGTAAAAGAGTGATGAATGTAAATATTACTGGATGGAGAGGGACACCAATAAAACATGTATTGAATTTGCAAGAAATGATAGTGAAGGATAAAGCGAATGATAGCGTGACGGAAGACAGACGAAAAGGAGGAAGAAAACGTGTTTAGGCGATTCCAAGAAACATGAGACAAGGACAGGAAGCTGACGATTTCAGTTACCTTCAAACAAACAACCTAAGGTACATACACAGTAGGCACATTTTATTTTAAACCAACAAGAAACAACCACAACCACATAAAACATTTTAGTGTAAGTAAGACGATCCGTTATTTATTTACTTCTACCTCGGTCCGTCGTAGTTACAAACCACAGATATATTTATATTTTTATTACGGCTCACAGCCTTGTTTAAATCACTTTTAATAGCATGTTAAACGTAGCTAATAAAATGGTAGTTACTGTGAAAACCATGTTATTGTTACCGGTATTAGTCAATGTAATTTTGTAGTTCGGTGGTTGTTTGTCAGGGCAACGTGAATAAAATTATATTAGGTGTGCGTTATTTGGACTTGTTGAATTTTTAGTGCGAGCTCAGTCGGGACTTTAAAACATTTTAGTGTTGAGGTTACTGTGTAACACTAAAATGCAAATAAAAACAACAAAAAGTAGTTGTTTGTTTGACTGAAATATTCTCATCGGCGGCGCGCGTGGCGGCGGGCGTCGCGGTGGTGTAAACCAGTCAGCGAGCAACTACATATTACATAATACATGTATGTCTTTAAATTACTGACACGGGCCTTATAATCCTTTTTTTTACGTTTCTTGGTCGAGAAAATACTCGATGGATGAGGTCGCTAGGTGTTTAATCATGTATGGTTCGGATCTGAGAAACAGCAACAGCAGCACACAGCTATGAAATTTATTGATACTTACCTAAGTAAACATATTTTGGGACTGCATAAAAATACAATATTATTGTAATGCCTTCAAACGATTATTTAAAACATTTTGTTCTCCTATTCCCATGAGCAGTATTTTAACATATTTATCTTTCACTAATTCTAAAGTTTACAGTTTCTATTATTTTTCATTCTGAACAAACTATTTCAGTATTCACTTGAGAATGTATAATGTCTATATTTTACAAGCATTCGTGTCTGATGCATCGAGATAATGGAGCCTTTTAGTTGTGGCAGCAATAAAATAAATCCAGAATATCCATTGCTTCGTCTATAAAAGCACCTACATGAAAAACAACTTTAGATTTGTACTTTGCCCGCGGCTTCACTTGCGTTAATTTAGAATTTGACAATCAATTCGGGTTGTACTCGATTATTGGAAAGACTCGTGGCGCCACCTACTATCATAAGAACGTTATTGTTGTTTTACTCGGGAACAGTACTTTTTTTCGGAATGAAAGGTATCCTATGTCCGTTTCCGTACACCTGACAACGTATACGCAAATTTTCAGGATGATCTGTTCAGTCGTTTAGGCGTGAAAAGGTAACAAACAAACTTACTTTCGCATTTATAATATTAGTTAGTATTACTTCAGACGAAAAAAGGAAATTCAGTACTGCTATTAAAATAATAGTGCTTAAACACGGATTATTAGAATGTCATTTTTCAATTTCTAAAGAATTTTGATATTGGCCGCCAATATGGTCGTCCCAACTCGGCTCTTTCTTGAACCCTGAGTTTCATTATTTTTCTTTGGATTGTGTTTAATTTTTTTTTTGGACTGCCTCTTTGGTTTAGTGGTCGTAATGGCGACTGCTGAGCATGAGGTTCGATTTCTCAGTAGCAGTCACGGAGTCTACATTCGTGCCCGGTTGATGGCAATCGGCTCGCCACCTGTTACATGGTACACCACTGCGTAAACCTTCGGAAATTACAGGCGTGATCTTATGTTATGTGTTTAATAATTTAAATAAAAACAACCAAATATTTGAAAAAAAATCATTAAAATATCTCTAGAAATGAAAAAGTTATGAGACTTTAAACGCTTGCAATGGGGTAAAAGTGACGTCACTTTACCTCATTACCTTATTTATTCTTGATGTGTAGCTAATGAAACAAACCTTATAGAAAGTGGAACTTATTTGAAAAGTTAAACTCATTTATTTCAGCATTAACACTAGACGGATTAAAAAAGTCCAATATCCCTTTAAGTCAATATCCCCTTAAGTTTTCTTTGTTTTTTCGACTTTAATAATCATATTATATTTCTCAGTCATGAATTTAGCGAATTATTTTATTAGAGAATTAAAAAAAAAGTCACCTGTTTTCTAGTGTTGATCTTATTTTATTTCCATTTAGTTTAATATAGTGTTAACAACATCATGAAACTTCTCCATTGTGACATTGTTCTCAAAATAGAGAAGGATAACATCGTGAGGAAATTGACATAACACACACACTTGGTCTGAGTGGTGTATTATAACCTTTTCGCTCTCAAAATGAGGCCTGTGACGCAGAGTTAGAAATCTTATAGTTTTTATACGCTTAGAACCTTTCACAGACACGTTTTCGTAAAAATATACTTGTGATTCACCGATGAAAAACGTATAAAAGATGGAGGGCGGGTAAAGCCTCAATTTTTTTTTCCAAAATAGAAAATATTTGTTAGAGATGGAACTTCTGAATACTTTTTTGTGATCTTAACCTTTTACGTTCGCATTTATGGCCTGGACACCGAAGTTTTATTTGAAAATATGATACTGAAGTATAGAGTGGTTTGCGGTACTACCAAGTTTATGATTTAAACTAGCCGTGGCTGCGACTCCATCTGAAAAAAACCGGCCAAGTGAGAGTCGGACTCGCCACGAAGGGTTCCGTACCATTATCTATAAAAACGGCAAAAAAATCATATCTGTTGTATGGGAGCCCCTCTTAATATTTAATTATTTTTAATTTTTTGTATTTGTTGTTATAGCGGCAATAGTAATACATCATTTGTGAAAATTTCAGCTTTCTAGCTATCACGGTTTATGAGATACAGCCTGGAGACAGACAGACAGACAGACAGCGAAGTCTTAGTAATAGGGTCCCGTTTTACCCTTTGGGTACGGAACCCTAAAAATCAAGTAAATTAGAACGATTCAAAAAGTACAGCCATTATTATGTGACACAGAGGCCGAAGGCACGGCGGTGGCTGTAATCTTAGTAAGATAATACTACCTTTGATGGAACTCTAAAAAGTAGCTAAATATTGGACTAAAATATTCCTATTGATAAAACAAACATGTGCCAGGAAAAGTGGATCAAGTTGTAAAGTACTTACAAGCTAAGTTGAAATGAAAATGTTTTTTAGAAAAATTGGAATGAAGCAAACAATAGTCAAATGCTCTTCATAAAATACACGTTTTGGTTCTAAAAGTGAGCGGTGTGGGTGTGTCAATATTAGGAATTTTGTTTTGAAGTTTTTTCATACGGTTAAAATTGCCAATATAAACACTACACTATTTATACGATTGGTACTTACTGCATTAAACTGCACTACAATATCTTCTAATGAACAAATCCTATCTACATAATAAAAATCTTTAAGTCAGTATCAGACATCGCACTGCTTATACTGCTATGTGTAGCTAAACACATGAACTTTCTGCAAAAGAGTTCCATAAATCAGAAAGGCGAGGGTAACGTTAAATTCACCCCCCAAAAGGTGTTAAATAGGGGGAGTTTTTAAGTACTTTATAAGGACGGTAGTTATTTTTGAGTTATTACTAAATCAATTTTAATTAAAAGATCTTTAACAGGGTATATTTTCAGTTCTATACATTGTCTAAATAATTATTAAAGTAAATATAATCACTTGCGAAAATTAATGTTCAATTTGTATTAGTGTGAACGAATGCCGTTAAAAATAGAAAAGAGAAAGCTTCAAATTTACCGCTTTGATAAACTACTTATAATTTTAATTCAGTAATTAAATTTAAATACCTACCGTCAATCTTAAGTTTAGTACAAGAAAGCCCGGTAGTCTGACGAACAGTCTTACCGGCGGGTGTCATATGTCAGAGGTTACTGGGTCGTGGAAGTCAGACATTGCTCCATATATTAAAGTATAAATAGTATTAGTATAGTGTTATAAATGTCATGTATTCAGCTGCACCCGTGAGAAAAGTTTTGAGTATGAATGTAGATGGCTGTAAAATTAGAGGAAGACCAAAGAAATCACGTATGGACCGGGTGAAAGATGATATGTCTAGAAACCCATGCTGCCGTCTTAACGAAAAGTGCAATAACTAGGTTAAACCTGATTTCGAGAAAAACGCGGTTAAAGATATTTTTTTTTATTTTGTTTGTATCTCCATCACTATACATGGTATCGAGTTGAAACTTTTACTACATGATATATAACAATGTAGAGAATATTACGTGATACTTAATATTTATTCCCGCTATAAAAAACAATAAATACTATAATGTTAAGTACTATTACTATTTAGAAAGAATGGTTACTATTCATAACCGCAATAAGTTACCTATTTATTGCACTAATGGTTAGGAAACCAACATGATGCATTTTTAAGTAGCAATGATATTTTTTTTATGAACTGTTTCCTAACCAAAACTGCATTAAGTTTCTTATTTATTGCGGTTTTCATTAGTAAGAGACAAGTTTAAAATGACAAAGTTGTAATTTGTTACTAGGTATTAGAAAAACAGAGGTGTTACATTTTGTGTCAAATATGAATTAATAGAAGCTTTCAAAACTTTATTTTTCTTCCTCTCACCGAAACTGTGTTTGGTAAAGCCAAGTCTACTCATTATATCTGTGTTCAGATGTGTTTAAAAATGTGAAATCAGTTATAATTTTACATATATAAAAAAAACATTAATATTAAATCAATTTATTTCAAACTAAAAAAGTACAATTATAATTAGGAGGAATCACTTTGCTATCTTACTTATTAATTCCGGTCTATTACCCATCATGTAAAATCAACGGTTAGGTACTACCTACACTTAAAAACACACACATTTCAAAATTAAATTCATTTGTTAAATATCTTAATAGTCGTTAAAGTACATATTTGTAAATATTAGAAATAAATTTAAAAAAAAGTTATCTACTTCTTATTTTAAGGAACAATTTTATCAATGTTTTAATCAGTCTGATATAACACTTAAAAGTAATTAAATATTTTTAGTCTAGGCGGCGTAAGGGCAAGAAGTCCAAACTTTCGGACGAGACTCTGGAGCTTATGACGGAACGACGTGAAAACCTACCCGTCACTTCTTCAGAACTACAGGCACTCAATAAAAGAATTAGAAAATTGGTACGACGCGACCTTCGATGCTCCAACACACGCTCAATAGAAAAAGCGATTGAGCAAAATCGGGAGTCGAAAGTGTTCGTCCAATCACTTGGAGGAGGTTGACCAAATATAGTGGGGATATCGTCGTTTCGAAGCCGGAGAATCTTTCGGAAGTCGAAAACTTCTACGGCCAATTGTACGCATCGCATGCATCTCGACCTGGTCCCAAATATGAGGTTTCCAGAGCCACCTTAACCCGCCATTTCACAGAAGACCTGCAAGAAGTCAGCCAAGACGAAATCGAGGCGGCTCTTAGACAGCTTAAGAATGGAAAAGCCCCTGGCGAGGATGGGATAACGACTGAGCACCTGAAAGCGGGAGGACGTCCTGTATTAAGGGAGCTTCGGGAGCTTTTCAACTCGGTCCTGTTCTCTGGGAGAACTCCAGAAGCGTGGAGGAGTGTGGTCGTTCTTTTCTTTAAAAAGGGGAACAAGACCCCACTAAAGAATTACAGACCCATTTCGCGCCTTAGCCACGTGTATAAGCTGTTCTCAAGAGTCGATCGTCTAGCGCGAAGGCTCGACGACTTCCAGCCACCGGAGCAGGCCGGGTTTCGAGGAGGATATAGCACCATAGACCACATCCACACAGTGCGGCAGATCATACAGAAGTCCGAAGAGTATAATCGGCCGCTGTGTCTTGCATTTCTTGACTATGAGAAGCCTTTTGACTATGTCGAGACCTGGTCAGTTCTGGAGTCTCTGCAGCGAAGCCAAGTCGACTGGCGATACATACAAGTGTTGAGAAATCTTTATGAGAACGCCACAATGACCTTCCAAAAATCCTCAATTCCTTCTCAAAACCGCGTTGCGCGAAGCGTTTGGGAAGCTTCGCCGGGTCTTCTCGTCGCGTATTCCACAGAGCCTAAAGACTAAGGTTTTCAATCAGTGCGTCCTGCCTGTTATGACTTACGGAGCCGAAACGTGGGCACTGTCGGTACGGCTAGTCCATAAATTTAAGGTCGCTCAGCGAGCTATGGGACGGGCTATGCTTGGAGTTTCTCTGAGGGATCGCATTCGGAACGAGGTGATTCGACAGAGAACCAGAGTTGCCGACATAGCCCACAGAATAAGTAAGCTGAAGTGGCAATGGGCCGGTCATATTAGCCGTAGGACCGATGACCGCTGGGGTAGACGTGTTCTTGAGTGGAGACCGCGAATCAGCAAACGTAAGGTGGGACGCCCTCAGGCTCGGTGGAGTGACGATCTTCGCGGGGTGGCTCGTAGCAACTGGATGAGAGTTGCTAAGAATCGAGTTGAATGGCGTGCGATTGAGGAGGCCTATGTCCAGCAGTGGACTGCTATAGGCTGATGATGATGAGTCTAGGTTCGAAGCTTGGGACGTTTCAGTAACCGGGCGTTTACGTGTTTTGTTTTGGGCCGCGCAATTGTCATAAAATAAGTATAGACTTAAAATAAGTAATATTAAATACGTTAGGTACTTGCCATCGAAAATGCCTCGCACGTGCCATCGTGCATCGTTCGACTCGAATCGATGCCTAGCCGCGACTTGCGTTTAGACGAAATATTTTACTACCCTCGTACCTCCAGGAGCTAGTTATAAACGCAATAAATGGTGAATTTATTGCAGTTTATTTCGCGTAGGTATACTGTATTCGTTTAATCTTCCTACAAATAAATGCAATAAATCTACTTACTACATCAATTTTAGTATTCTTCCCATAATAAGTAATACAACCCCTTAACATAACTGCAATAATTCAAGCTTATTGTACTTTTAACTTGTAAATGAGAATCACAGTAACGAAATATGGTAATTATAAATGCAATAACTCTATTTATTGCAGAATTAGTTAGTAACTACCTAATAGTGTAAGTAAGTTATTCATATCTATAGTTTTTTCGGTCTTGATATGTAAATCTTAAAGCACCGACCTAGATATTGCAGTTATGCTTAGTATTAAAACCGGCTACGTCATAGATACGTAAAAAGTGTCTAAAAAGAATATATAGATCTCATTCTGCAGATTCCAAATATGTACTTAACTCAATTTGGGGCAAAACTCGAGTTATTGCACTTTTCGTAAGGACGGCAGCATGAGATTACGAGTAATAGAGATGTATGGAAGAAGAAGACATGTAGCGCCGACCCCAAATAAATTGGGATAAGGGCAGGAGAATGATGACGTTGATTCAGCTCCGCCTATCCTTCTCTGAAATACAGACGTTATGCTATGTTACAATCTATAAATAAATTCTATAATTCAATACAGTGTTAACATTGTTACAGACATCTTACAGTACAACATACGGACATTATGTTCCACAGACAGGTCCCTTCATCCCTTGGCTCTCAAACTATGTTTTCACCTGTAACTGGAGAGACAGTGTTTCTCCCTTAAAAAATTATTATGTCATAGCCTCATAGGTAACCAAAAATGTAGCAAAAAAGAAAAAAATCTTAACGTTATCTTAACTAATTTTATAAATGCGAAAGTGAGTTTGATTGTTATCATTTCACGTCTAAACCACTGAACCGATCACCTTTCTTATGATAACAGATGGCGCCACGTGTCTTTCGAATCATGATTAAATTGTATTATTATACTAGCTGCCCAGCGCTACTTCGTTCGCGTGGTGTCCTACCCCGTACCCTACCCTACTCATACACTACTCCTACACTACTCCTACCCTACTCCTACCCTACTCCTACACTACTTCTACACTACTCCTACTCTACTCCTACACTACTCCTACCCTACTCCTACACTACTCCTACACTACTCCTACACTACTCCTACCCTACTCCTAACCTACTCCTGCACTACTCCTACCCTACTCCTAACCTACTCCTACACTACTCCTACCCTACTCCTAACCTACTCCTACAATGCTCCTACACTACTCCTACCCTACTCCTACACTACTCCTACCCTAATCCTACACTACTCCTAATCGACTCCTACACTACTCCTACCCTAATCCTACCAAAAAAACAGTATCCTAGTGTTGTTTTTAGACTTATACAGGCAATTTTTTAAATTTTTCTCGCCGTAAAAACCATCCTTGAACTTCAACGAACATTAAAAAAAAAGAATTGGCCAAATTGGTCCAGGCGTTGTTGAGTTATGCGCTTACCAACACATTTTGCGATTCATTTTTATATTATAGATAACCCTAATTGACTGTCAAATTCTAAATTAACGCGAGCGAAGCCGCGGGCAAAAGCTAGTTGTTTCCATAAAATGTAAAGAAAACAATGAACAAGTACTCTACATATTTTATTTGTTCAGAAGCTTCTCTGAAACTATCTTTATTTTCATTTCACTTGAACCGTGGTAGTTCCCGAAACCAGCTAGACTGTAGTGCACAATAAGGGGAACAAATTGAAAAAGTTTGAGATCATCTTTATTGTACAGCCGACCTCGCAACTGCTTTCCACTTCCGACAACAATTCCCGGCAAATTGAAACTTCACTAACTGTCTCGTAGCCAAATAGACCTTGTCGTTTCATGACGTGCAAGTGATATTCAACGTTAGGCCCTATTCTGATTTGTCGGTATCTACGTCAGCGGTGCAGGATCAGCATGCTTGGGATATCCTGTACCGAAAGCTCACCGAACGGCTATTTCAATGAGTGTTTCCTGATTGCCGGGATATGCGCGGGAGTGGGCGGTTTACCGCATTTCGGTAGATATATCCAGTGTGTATTCGATGTTTACAACCACAAACCTTGAAGACGACATTTTCTCGCGAGCATAATTATGATGCCAAAAACAAAACGTCAGATCCGCAAATGAAAGTGGTGCAGTATACAGTCGGTATACAGTGCATAACCCCCGCTGATGTCTCACCGACAAATCCAGAAAGGAATTACGAGGGCGACATTGTCTGTATACTGCAGCCGTAGTAGTTTTATATTATTCGTGTGAACATATGGTTTCATGTTTAAAAGTCATAGGAGTAAGCTGTACAGTTTCGCTTGCGTGTAGATACTGTTACTACTATCTGCAGTGCCCCGCGGTTATTTTCACTGTTTCAGATTTTTTTTCTTTTCGTCCGGCTCCTAAGGGTCTTAACGTGATCTAATACGAGTATGGGTCAATGACCTGAAATAAATGAATTATATTTATTTTTGTAAATAATTAGGCAATAAGATTTGTTCAACTCCGGGTTGGTAGTTCCTGTAGTTAGCGAATTCTATCAAAAAGACACTCTTGAGCTGTACTACAATAGTATAGATATCACAATAGAGTGTTTTTGTTAGGAATCTTATTACATTAGTAGTATGTAGGTAACTGACCTGCCCTTACTATAATACCCAGTTGCAGTATAGTTTAATACATTCACTTAAAATTTCTTGATAGCATCAGACCTTCCGTTCAAGCAATTATGAGCTGTATTTCAAGAGATTGTGGGTGAAATTTCTGTAGAAATATGTACAGTGCGTGCAAGACACTAGTTAACATTATATTTCTTCCGGAACTCGTAAAAATAGAGTCGTTTATGAATTAAAAGTGATGATTGCTGGTAAAATTACAGGGTCTGTTTTTGTGTTCTATAATTTAGGTTCAAGACGTGTCGACAAAACGATTATCTTTTTGGATCTTGATCACGAAATATTTTGCGTTTTAGGTAAATGTACACATGCAACATGATTCATGTAGCTGGGGGGCGTCCCGAACTACGCTTAACAATACGCCACTCTAAGATGTCCTTCGGAAAACCGGGCAAACTCACCACTGCAGTTTGCCTACAATGCAAGCTATGTCTATATCTCAAGTTATTTTCCGGAAATTACTAATCGGATCTTACTCTCCAAAGAAAGTCCGAGCAAAACCCGCTCCATAGCGCATTGAGCTTGAATTCGAAGACCAGTCAGTATACACGAAAGTTATATAACAGTCAGGATGCACTGGTTGAAGACCTTAGTCTTCAAACATTGCGGGATAACCGCCGAGAAGACATACATGCATATCCATGCATGCCTTTTTCCTATGGGGTAGGTAGAAACCACAGAACGCCACCTACTACCTTCCTTACATACTCCGTTTGCTCGTCCACGTTCATACATCACGAATTCTGGTTGCGAGTACTATGATCCTGAACTACCGCCGAGAAGAGTCGAAGATTATGAGGATATTTTGATAGGAAAGCCTACAAATACTTTCATTTCTCATATTTTTATCTACAAAGCTAATCTGGGACAATCCTGTGAACTTTGAAAAGTAATCCGGAAATTAGATTCCAGTGGAGAAATTATCACTTTCAGTTTACAAGGCGAATTTTCATTAAAATACCGAATCTGATTAAACTCCTTCCAAAAACTCTGTAAATAGGTGCCTGCTTACTCAATGTTTATAGAGCGTTGAAACTTGTCAAGATGGTAGTACAATTAAAAAGGAAACTAAGAAGAGAAAAATTACTTTAGTTTCGGAAGTCGATTTTACTTTTACCGACTATTTTGTGAAATTCTCACTATAGCTTTCTGATGCCATAATATAGAAGTCTTCAAGTTTCACGTGAATCTATGTTACTTTTAGAGAAATGTGTGCTAATCATCAAGTCATCAAGTCGTAGTGGTCGTATGCAAAAATATCAGTATTTTAAAAATACCCACCCACTTAATATGAGTACGCAACTGCTGAAGACTTTTAATTAAAAATGCAAAAATGTGTATCATATTTTTGAAACTGCATCCCCTTGTCTGTGAGAAAAAAACTCTTTGCACTTTTCTAAAACTCTTTGTACTTTTTTTTTGCGAATTCTGCTTTGAAAATTTTTGTTGGTATTCTATAATCTCCCAATTCGTTCATTCGTTCGTTCGTTCGTTTATCTAGTTTATCGTAAGTTTCGTGCTGAGTGAATTTAGTGTGGATCGTTCCTTTTAAAATATCTAGGTGATAATAGAGCATTTTATGCACTTGGTTCACCAAAATGTTGAAATGATTTGATGAGTCAAATCATTCATTAGTTCGGTCGTATTGTATTGACTTGATATTACGTTTAACATACCTACCTATTAAAAGATGAGACTGCTGAATTTTGCTGAAATCCAGAAGTCGATGTGACGCCAATGATGAAATCCGGTTTAACGACTGTCAAAATATATTATGCAGTAGGTAGGTACTAGATAGTCAACGAATATTTATCACTGAAATCTAGAGATGGTCTATCTAAGCTTGCTGAACCATTTGCCTAGGTTTACCAGGTCCAGAAGTGAACTACATTTTTTTCAAAATTTATAGTGTCCATTAGTATTGTTTAATGTAAATGTGTATACAGGGTGGAAACTTTCAGCGGGGCAGTAAGGGGAACTACCTAAATCGTTGTAGCTGCACGTAAATGGTTTTAGGAGCCTATCTATAATTCTTCGTGAAATTTTGATCCACATCCACAGATTTTCAAAAAAGAAATACAGTGGCCATTTCACACAATTTTTTTTATTGATGCCAATCGATCTTGTTTCTAATACATAAGATCAACAACTTCTTTAAGACCAACCCAGGTTGGAGAACTAAAAACGTCAGAAAATTTTGTATAAAAATTTTACACAAACATTTTTTTGATGTCAATGAATCCTGTTTGAAGTATTGGTCAAAAACTTCTAGTGGTCCAACTATCGTTAGAGTACTAAAAAGTCAGAATCGTAATCGAATGAGAACATCGTAACATCATCATCTGCCTAGCCTTTTCCCAACTATGTTGGGGTCGGCTTCCAGTCTAACCGGATGCAGCTGAATACCAGTATTTTACATGGAGCGACTGCCTGTCGGACCTCCACAACCCAGTTAGTGCTAGGTAATACGATACCCCTTGGTAAGACTGGTTGTTAGACTTTCGGGCCACTGACTACCTGTAACGACTGTCAAAGATCTACAAATGACAGCCGGGACCAACGGCTTAACGTGCTTTCCGAGGCACGAAGGAAACTCGGTATGTAATGGGTGGTCACCCATCCACGGACCAACCTAGGTAAGCACGGCTTAACCTAAAGATCGACTCGAGCGACTGTTCTTATTGAGAACATCGTAACGTTAGATAATTAAAAAAAATTAAAATTAACATGATTTCTAGATTTTTTTGATATGACGTGTAAAATTACATACCGTTTATGTGATCGTTTGTATTTTATTTTATTGTTTGTATTTCAGTTTCATAAATTCTTTTTTAGGACCTGCAATGATTTCCTACGAAATGTATGAGTAAAGTTTGCGATTTCTGACTTTTTTAGTAGTTACTCTATGATGGTTGGTCTCATAGAAGTTTTTTTATCACTGAATGAAACAGGATATATTGGCATCAATAAAAAATAGGAGATTGTCAACTTCGGTCCAAGTGTGTTGCAGAAGTACGTTGTACCTTAAATGACAGGTGTCACCGAGTACAACATTTTTTACTATGGCTAAAAATATCCCAAAGGATTATAACTACTATTCTTCATCGATGACGTTATCTAAAAACTCTGCTGGGCGATTAATCCTCGTGCCTGGCCCACCCCAAAAACAATACTTCTCACATTATATGGGTGCAGTAGCCAAGTGTGCGTTTCCCTGCATGTGCAGTAATAATGTTTATTACGATTTCTGTATTGAGTAAAGAGTAGGTAGGTTAGCGGAGCAAACGTATCGCGCGCCGTTATAGGTCTGCAAAATCAATTAATAACATAACGTAATTATCGAATAGTAATTATCGCACTTATCATGAGACCTTTTACCCTTTTTTAAAAGTTAATACACATATAAAAATGTCTATACGTCCAGGATATTTTTTCTTGCTACCGTAATAAAAATGTTGTACTGGATGAGACCTGTCATTTAAGATACAATTCATATCTGCAACACACATGGACCAGCACCCCTTGTAAAACTGACATTCTCCTTTGCCAACTGTAATTTTTTTTGAAAATCAGTGATGGGGATCAACATTTCACGTAAAATTATGGATAGACTCCTTAGACCCTTTACTGCCCCGCTGAAAGTTTCCACCCTGTATGGACATAGTAATATGATTTAATGTTATCAGATTCTATAAAATAACGTAACTGTATCCAAACTCGTGTAAAATTGCTCACACAATGTGTTGTACGGCACAAACCACAGAGGAGCATGAAATTAATGGAGTAACATAAATAATGGACGGGAGCCGCGCGAATGGGCTGTTAAAATGACGCTCTCGCAATTGCCAAGCTTACTCCACAGCCAGATGGCAGCACTTCCACTAAGAATTTATTTTTAATTGCACATCGATTGAACATTTAATGTTGTTGTTTTTTATATGTAAAAGTGTTTAAATATATGCATAGGCAGCTCGGACGGCCTCCGAGCTGCTACTGACACCCAGGACAGGAGCCCGCTTGATTCCAACAGGCTTGCTCCCTAAAACAAAAATCACAACTGGTGGAATATGTGTGTACCTACTATAAGCAACTATAGGTATACGTACGAGTATACATACATTTGACTACCCCTTCGGAGATTAAAACTTTGTAACTTCAACTTAATATTTATACATCTACTCGTTCCTCTGAAAAGGGTCCTAACTGACAGACACACAAAAAGTAATCCAAAATGGGATTCGTTTGAGGTTTCGAAACACGCAATAAATTATCATGTAATATGCGTTAAAATTCTTGCATTGTTTTTACCATCCCATTGTAACCTTTTCAGTAGACAGGTACACATGGTTGTAATATATCAGCATATAAACGCGAGTTCGGCAGCTGCAGCGTGTAGAACAGTTCGGAAATTATCAAACGGGAACGTATTAAGTGTCCTAAGCATAACCCCACAATCATGAGTTCATCATTAAAAGCGATTAGCCAAAATACCGTGCCGCTAAGTGTAGGTATATAGGGTGACTGGTAATTAGTGACCGATACTTAAACACGTGATTGTACTCATGATAACAAACAACTTTCCGAAAGAAACATTTTTTAATACTTATTCACTTTTATCATTATGTAAACCACAACACAACAGCCGCATGAAACTTCGCACGCGCGCCTGTCACCTATCAGCTGTTAGCCACGTGACGCTGTTCTGTCTCATTACTATCGTACCGTGCAACAGTGGGTAGGCAAAGCACCCTCGCGGTTCGAAAGCCCGCTCCGTAAGCGGCGCCCGCGCCACAGGCCGGTCACCAATCGGAAGCAGTAAAAAAAAAATGTTTCTTTGGGAAAATTGTTTGTTATCATGAGTACAATCAGGTGTTTAAGTATCGTTCACTAATTACCAGTCACCCTATAATAGAAATGTGCCAAACTCTTCCTAATAGGCGTGATGTTATGAGAGTCTATGAAAGTAGAAGTAAGTATATATGGAACAAGGAGGTCTTTGCTGAGCGGTCAGACAATTTTGGCTGGATATAATATTTTATTCATTCGGTGTATTGAGTAACCCAATAGTTGGTTACAAGGTTTGTGATGAAGAGTAGATTTTCTCTCTTTTAAATAAATTTTCCAATCATCATCATTTTCCTGCCCCTATCCCAATTAATTTGGGGTCGGCGCAGCATGTCTTCTTCTTCCAAACTTCTCTATTACTCGTCATCTCCTCAGGCTCCTCCTTTCTAGCCATATCATCCTTCACAAGTTAACACAGTACATTTATCGTTTCTTTGGTCTTCCTTCTACTCTTGTAGCCATTCGCATTCGTACGCAAAACATTCCTCATAATATAAAATATTTATCCAGCCTAGAGGTCTCACCAGTACCTTTTAAAGATTACTTTCTGTGTTGTATTATGATTCTGCTAAAGCGACGATTTTCGACCCCCTGAAATAACGGCCAAACAACTTAAGGTCTACCTGTGCGATAAATTTCGTCGAAATACATTCAGCTGTAAACGTGTGAAAGGTAACAGACATACTTTCATATAAGTAATTATTTCGCATACCTATTATTTTTGGGTGGAGAAACTGTACAAGGGTATCATAATTAAACTCGCTTTACGTGTACATCGGTGTAAACGCGTTCATCATCATCTCATCATTTGCCTTTTCCCAACTCTGTTGGGGTCGGCTTCCAGTCTAACCGGATGCAGCTGAGTACTAGTATTTTACATGGAGCGAGTGCCTATCTGACCTCCACAACCCAGTTAGTTCTGTGTTATACTAAACACACCGCACTAGGTGTAAACGCGTTATTCTTATGAAATACTCAATTTGATTTTGATGACCTTCTTTTGGAAAAGTTATTCCGGAGTAGCGGCAGGTGCGGGTTGCTATTAATTATAAACCATGTCATGATCTGCCTAACCTATTCCCAATTACGATGGGGACGGCTTCCAGTCTTACCGGATTCAGCTGAATACCAGTACTTTACATGGAGCGACTGTCTATCTGACGTCCACAACTCAGTTAGTACTAGGTACTACGAAACGTCATGGTAACACTGGTTTTCAGAATTTCGGACCACTGAACGACTGTCAAAGATCTATAAATTACAGCCGGGACTAACGGCTTGAAGGTAATTTCTGATGATCGGAGGAAACTCAGTATGAAATGGCTGGTCACCCATCCAAGGACCAACCTAGGCATGCACGGCTAAACCTGAAGATCGACCCGAGCGGCTGTTGTTATTTAGCCACAAGCTCCTCTTAATTACAAACCAAATGCTACTAAGTAATTTCGAAATGTAGATATCAGTCTGTGAAACAGACTTAAAACCGAATAAAAAGTTGGGCACAATTCTATCGATATTATTTTCTGAACATGTTATTCGAGAGATCCCAATATTTCATCTCAACTTGCCTGAGGCTGGTCATAAAACATAATATAAAGAACCGTAGCCCTTTCAAGCAAAAAAATCTAAGACATAACTACGTCAGGGACTCAGAAAAATAAAAGTATCTCGATTTTGGGGCAAACTCTTCGGGTTCCGTAACGAATATAATTTAAAACACTGTTTTTAATTTACTTATTTTTTATAAAAACTATAAATAGACTTAAAATACAGGGTGTAAACGGACCCTTCACGAAGCTACTAACTAACTACACGCAAAAATTCTTGCTGGGAAACGAATTTTTTTTTTTGGGGTGAAAAATCGCGTTTTACGGTAGGACTCAAAATATCGTGCTGATGGATGCATTGAATAGTACGAGTGTCGCGGAGGTGTTTAAAGTAAAAAAAATATATTAAACTTGTGAAAAAGTTTTAAATTTGACCCCCAAAATATCCGTAACTAGAAGGTTCCCACCCAGGTATGGTCCAGAACAAAAAATAATCGCATTGACGGGGAGAACAAGTGCCTCTCGGATTCGTTAAGGGTCTTGTTACACCCTTTATGTATAAGTGTCAAAAGCGGAAAACAGTTACAGGATTACGTCTGGCTTGCAGCGTTGGGATGTTGGTTGGTAAATGCTGATTCTTTGGCCAAAACAGGTCATCCCTTTGGTCACGTGAAGAGTCAAACTGTACTCTGCCTTTCCACTGCTGCACGGTACGTTAGTAATGAGACAGAGCGGCGTCACGCATCTACCATCTGATAGGTCAAAACGCGCGCGCGCGAATTTCATACGGCTGTTGTATTATTGTGATAAAAGTGTTTGTTTTTGAAATTTGTTTGTTATCATGAGGACAATCATGTGTATAAGTATCGGTCACTAATTACCAGTCACCCTATATAAGCGTCGACTTAAGAAGGATACTAAGTAGGGTATCTTTAGTGCTTGAGCCTCAATAAAAAATAAGCCTTAAAAACAAAAAGGTGCCGAAAGGCTCATTTTTCCCAATGCCTTTTCAGATCTGTCATTTTTTTACGGTGGTAGAACGGTTAGAAATGTTAACTATGGATTACCAGAAAACCGAACTCACAGATTGCAATGTCTTCATCATCATCTGCCTAGCCCTTTCTCAAATATGACTGGAAGATAGACTGGTATGCGATCCCATCGGCTTCCATTCCAGTCTACTCATAGACCTTTGACAGTCGTTATAGTGGCCCGAAAGTCTGACAACCAGTCTTACCAAGGGGTATTTTATTACCCAGTACTAACTGGGTTGTGAAGGTCATATAGGCAGTCGCTCCCTCTAAAATACTGGTATTCAGCTGCATCCGGTGAGACTGGAAGTCGATCCCAACATAGATGGGAAAAGGCTTGACAGATGATGATGATGACAGGGAGCGACCCATTTGACTTCCAGATTGAAACGTCATAAGTCCCAAATCAGTTTGCATTAATCCAAGACTGCGAGTGAAGTATGAGCTATTGTATTGCGTACTAGTCGGCACAATATTAGACAGCTTCTATTCCAGATGAGCTATTTACGACTGAAGAGCATAGCTGCTAGCCAGCTTTCGTTTTAATGCAACACTATTGAACCAACACGTACCAGATTTTGTGTCTGTTTTAGTATATTAAGGCAGAAATTTCCATGAAAACTGTAAATTTTACGGTGAAATCAAATTTACACGCTCAGCATTTTCGAGTATCTCTATCTCATTCAGTAACGGAAAGGCTTCATTTGGTGGAGCGAGAAGTTTGGTCGCAAGCATCCGCATTCATTCGCGTTGGAAACACTTTTACGTGTGATTGGACCTCTCACTTTAGTGAGTTGTAATTCTACGAGACAGAAAGGGAAAAAGACACAATAAAATGCTGATCTGTGGGTGTAAATGTAATTTCACTCTTAATAAAATTAATGTAAATAAGTACCTAAGCATTCGTCTCTCCTGATGGTAAGTGGGCGCCGAGAAGAGTGAGCTCGCACACAGAGCATGAAAATATGAATAATTAGATACCTATGATTTCCGATACGAGTCAGCGGGACAACACTATTCATATGTCACTGTCAACGGAACGGAAACTTAATAAGTTATTGACGCCGTAGGTCATCTAATGATCTAAATCTGCATCAATCATCAAATAAGTTACATCGTTTTGATTTTTTGAATGATCGCGAGCAAGCGTCTGATCAAAAACAAAATAAAAAGAGATTGCCTAAGAATATAAATATCGACGTATTGATTTCAATACAGTACCTATCCTATACATAGGTACTAAAACTCATGTAAAGGAGTTTGTTTCAGATACTAAATACATTT
Organism: Eurois occulta; assembly: GCA_950022335.1. NCBI lineage: Eukaryota > Metazoa > Arthropoda > Insecta > Lepidoptera > Noctuidae > Eurois > Eurois occulta. The sequence goes on along the minus strand of OX465495.1, from coordinate 15,553,530 downwards.
ACAATTTAACTTCTTAGTGACAGAAATAGGTTTCTATTTCAAGAATTTCAGTGCTTCAACCCCCACTCAGCTCAGTACTGAAACGCGACAATAGGAAAATATCTACAGATAACGTCCCATTTTAGTAAAATGTGACTTTTAGAATTTAGAATTTTATATTAAAAGTTGAAAAGGTTTATTTTCGTACATTATTAAATTTTTAAAAGCCACCCAGCAACTTCCATAAATTGCTCATAAAATTAAATGCCTATGTTAAGAGCGTTTATTAAAGTTATATATATTGAAGTAAAACTACCCGATATAAATGCTGGTAGAGGGATTTTTTTTATTCTAAAATAGTCTTTTAATTAAAACTATTAAGTGATTATTTTATTAATAATAGTCTTAAAATAAGCGGGATATAATTAAATTACTTTTGCCAACAACTGTAGCCAGCCTTTGAAAACAAACAATGGAAACCTATTCTATTTCTAAATAAGTTTGAATCTGATATTTTGATGTTTAAGAAGAGGCATATCCATATTAAACAAACTATCTTTCATTTAAATTATTGTTACTCCGATCATATTACTTTGAAATAATAAATTGAAAGGATATTGTTATAAATGAAGGTTTTCGATGAAACGATCATAAATGAACCTTTGAACCATTCATAGTATTATTATTTAATCATTTATTTAAGCAGAAATACTTTTGTCATTTTCCTATAATATAACATTTATATTATAGGAAATTACATTTAAAATTACAAATTAAACAAACAAAGTTAACATTTAAAATTTCAGTTGCATTAACGTCCGCGATCTTTGCCAGGCCATTACTGAATGGTTCATCAGCTGATCAGGCTACGTCAAAAGTGCCTGTCGGCCTGTCTACTTGTTGGAACTTTGTTCTTGCCAATCAATCACAAAGTATTAACGTTCTTCTCCGATCGATGACTCATTTGTCCGAACAGCTAACGGTATGTAGCTACCTGAATAGACGGGCAGGAGAGATGGTGTGGGACTCCACACTCGCATTGTGTTCGAGATAATAACTCAATCGAATATCGAACGTGCCGCCATTGAAGTACTTGTGTTGTGACATTCTGGCTACGCTTTGGTGATTTCAGTTTGTAGCAAGTTACTTTTGAGCAGTGTCTGACTTCAGTTTCGGCTGCTACCGTGTATTCAAAATGCGAACTTAGATACTGTACATTGTCATGTTGCTTTGGGGCTATCCCCACGAGCGAGCGAATCGCGGCGATATTATCGTCGTCCCACGTATTTGTATGCGAAAATATCGTCGCGATTCTCTCGCTCGTAGAGACGGCCTCTAAGAGAGTATAGAAATACGTAGCACGACGATAATATCGTCGCGATTCTCTCGTTCGTGGAGACAGCCCCTTTGTGTCGTCAAAATGGCACACAATAATGGGCGGAGAAAGACACTGCTCTGCGTCAAATATTGCACTGTTCTAAAAGTACAGTTTATACCGACAATGCAGTGCCAGATATGTCGGACTCGGTACTTATCGAAAGTAGAAGTAGAAAGCTTAATTTCTTGAAACGCATAATTATTAGCTATACGGTCAACCTACTTACTCAATGTTGTTCAAACCACACCACAACATTCATTGCTCTACTTGTACACAAATAATAAATCAATACAGCAGGCAATGCATCAACTGACTATGTTGTAAGGCCAATATCCGTCATTGTGTGGTACCATTATTGTTTAGCCTGAGATTGGAAGCTTGCCCGAGGAAATGCCTTGTGATTTGTTGCCAAACGCAGTTCTGTACGCTTGTAAGATTTATTTGATGATCTGTGGATTATTTTAATGTGTGAGATTGTGCCTATTTATCGAATCTGCTGTTTGGAATTTGGGATTGTTGAAACATAAGATCAGTTCATCACGCCGATAATCTTTGATAGGTTAGGCAGTGGTGTACCTAATAAAATAGTACACCCACATTTCGTTATGTTTTTATTTGGCTTCAAAACGAAATAAAGGCAAGTAAAACTTGTGTACATTCAAGCCTTGTATGTCAATAAAAAAATATTGAAGAACATTGAGTCACACACTTGTGTGTACAATTTAAGAAACATAGATTCACAGAAATCACATTGTGCAAAGTTCAGAGAACAATTTAATTAGTAGTAGCCGTGGGGCCCTAAAGTAGACACGGCCTGTATCTTGGTGGCCCAATTAGTGTTCTAATAAACTAGCTCCCACTAAATCTCCCACCTGGACACGAGTTGCCATGGCTGACCTGGAAGTCTTTAAATAGACTCCGGATACAGGTTGGCCGAAGCAAGGACAACCTGGGGCCCTACCAAGACGTCTGAAAGCAAGAGTAATTCCAGTGTGGGAAAGAGATGGCGCTAGACGACTTGTATAGCTCTGTCTCTTTCCCTCACTGGAATTACTCCTTTTCGTCTTTCGTTCAGGTGGAGATTCGTAGATCACTCAAAAAAGTTGTAAGTTGCACACAAGTGACATTCGCGCAGCTCGTGTCGTATGTCGCATCAGTGACGCCCTTTTTTTTTTGGAGGGTGGGAAATCATCAAATGACACTCCTCCCGCTCTGGGCGGAGCGGAAGGGAGTGTCAGACTCTTACTGACTAAAAACCACCCATGTTCCTTCATTGGCCCTTTATGTTCCAGGGCCGCGGTATCTCTTTCGAACAGTCCTGCAGCATCAGTGATGCCCTTAAATCCCCCTACCGGTATTTCCACTCACAATAGAGTAATCTATCCTTTTAGCTAATCGCCTTTCGCTAAGCCTGTCCCCTACGTTCGGGTCAGCAAATCATATTATCTTTCTGTTGGCCCACGCGGTCTCACCTATTTTTCTATATTCTATTATCTTTATCTAACCTAAAGATATCTAAACACTAAAACTAAGGACGAGACTCAAAAACCTCGCAAATTAGGTAGTGTTTCATACTTGGAATACCGTATAGCTCGTGTCTAAAAAATAACAGGTACGGGTCGATCTTCAGGTTAAGCCGCGCTTGCCAAGGTCGGTCAGTGGATGGGAGACCATCCCTTACAAATTGAGTTTACTCCGTGCCTCGGAAAGCACGTTAAGCCGTTGGTCCCGGTTGTCATTTGTAGATCATCGATAGACAGTGACTTTGGAAGTCAGTGGCCCGACAGTTTCACCACCAGTCTTATTTACTAGGGGGTATCAGATAGGCAGTCACTCTATGTAAAATACTGGTATTCACCTGCATCTGGTTCGAAGTGGAAGTCGCCCCCAAAATCGGTGAAATGATGACTTGGAATACCTTATTTGTAAGAGAATATGGCTGATCACGATATCCCTTTGTAAGATTGGTTGTCCGAGTTTCTGGCTTCTTCAAATGACAACCGGAGCAAAGGTTAAATATACTAGCTTTCCGAGGCACTAAAGGGTCTCGTCTTATAACGAACAGTCAACCATCTACGGAACGACCTGGGTAAACGTTGCTTTACCTTGATGGTTGACTCGTACGGCCGTTACTACATAGCCACCTAATTTCACAATGCAAGTCACTCAAATGATCATTTCTATTTTTGAAATGGCAGGCATTTAAAAAAAAGAAGAAAACAGAAACGAAAGATAATAGTGACAAGCCAGTTTTATTTTTACAAACGAATAAGGAAACGTTCATTCTTACAAACAACCTACACAGATGTTTATGCCGCGAAAATGAATTATGTTAGTTAGACCTCTTTAGACAAAGCTGAGCCGTTTGTTTTCCTTGTCGCGAAAACAATTTTGGAGTTTTTCGTTGACTTGAATTTAGAATGAGGAAGTCTCCAACTTTGGTTAGGGATTGTTTCTTTTTTTTACACGCTTTGATAAGCTTAATCTGTAACTCTGTAAGTATGTAAAAAAATCTTAGAAGTTAAATTTGACCCACTTTCCGGTTTCCGATTGAGCTGAAATTTTGCACACATGTTTGGTTTGGATGACAATGCATAGTAAGTTAAGTGACGTCATTCTAAATGCGGAAGTAGGCGGAATAGTAGCTTTTTATGCATTCCCATGATTATTTATTATTTATTTAATTTCAACGATTGTGTTACAAATTAAAAATAGTCTTAAAATAATAGATCTAGCGGCATTAAGGTCGTGTCTAGTAGGCCTTGTCGTTCTCATTCAATTCACAAAACAATTAGGAAGAATTGAACCAGAATGGCTGATCATAGCGCGTAAAGTCAGCCGGTTGGAAAATGACATAGCATCACGCCTGTACTACCGTGCCCTACGGTGAGGCAGAGGTGTAGGTACCACTGCCCTCACATTTCACCAGACATGTATAACTTTAATTTTCCACTAATGTAGACTCTATGCTACTGGTAAATTTCCTGAATTTCCGGTTTGAAGATATTCGCAATAAATAATTTAAAACGTGATATTATCGTGAAAACTAAAGAGTATGAGATAAGAAAGGATCACGAATTTATTTCAGGTCCAGTGCATCCAGTCACCCTTGACAGCTTGCCTTAATAAAATCTGTTCTCTCTCGAGATACGAAGATCTGATTTCAGCCTCATAAATTATAGTTGGAGTTCCCCATTCATAGTTTTCGTGGAAATTATATTAATTATGTAGGCGGATGGTTGGGTCCTTTCTTGTGCGTTTTAATACCGATTACTAGCGAACCGAAATCCTGAAACTATTAAGACATACTTCAAATACTTTTCTACATGTTTTAGATGTACTATTTAGTCTTCGTGAGAGACATTTGGAACTTACAGTACTCAAACTCAAAGTTTAAAATTGTGTGACAAGCATAATTACTACCTTACCGTACCAGCTATGTTTGGAGTCTCTCTGAGAGATCGAATCCGAATCAAGGTGATCTGTTAGAGAACCAAAATTATCGACATAGCTCATAGAATAAGTAAGTTGAAGTGGCACTGGGCCGGCCAAATTAGCCGTAGAACTGATGGCCGTTGAGGTAGACTTGTTCTTGAGTAGACCGCGAATCGGAAGGCGTAAGGTGGGACGCCGCGCGCCGTCAGGCTAGGTGGAGCCAAGATCTCCGCAGGGTGGCTGGTAGCAACTGGATGAGAGTTCCCGAAAATCAAGCTAAGTGGCGTGCAGTTGAAGAGACTTAGGCTGATTTTATAGTCACGCGTTTCAGCAGCGCCGTCGGAGCGCGCGCGCTCGGATATATGTATATTGGGGTAGTAGTAGCGTTTCAAATTCGCGCGCTAGAGCAGCGCCGTTCGGTGTTCCTGTTCAACAGCGCGCTGCCCAACGGCGCGTCTAGCGGCGTGACTATAAAACCAGCCTAATAGGCTGATTTTATAGTCACGCGTTTCAGCAGCGCCGTTCGGAGCGCGCGCGCTCGGATATGTATTGGGGTAGTAGTAGCGTTTCAAATTCGCGCGCTTGAGCAGCGCCGCTCGGTGTTCCTGTTCAACAGCGCGCTGCCCAACGGCGCGTCTAGCGGCGTGACTATAAAACCAGCCATAGTAGTGGACTGTTGTAGGCTGATGATGATGATGACCCATATCCTACTAATATTATAAATGCGAAAGTTTGTGAGTATGGATGGATGGATGTTTGTTACTCTTTCACGCAAAAACTACTGACCGGGGATGAAATTTGGCACACAGATAGTTTATAACCTGGATCAACACAAAGGATACTTTTTATCCTGGTAGTACGATCCCGTGGGACAATTACCGAACTTACGCGGGTGAAGTCGCGGGCATGAGCTAGTATATTATAAATAACATCAAAAACCAGGTAAATATAATGTGCTAAATTGTTGCATGTGTGCATTGTTGAGTTTAGGTACACCATGCTTTGTAATTACGGAGTTGGTTTAATTTAGAAAGGTGTTCGAATTTTTCGAACATTTCTGGAATACGCTGGATACATGAAATAGCAACCTTTGCTGCGGTTTGGGTGGTAAGTTAATTGGTTAGAGGGGCGGTAAAGTGATTAGTCGACGACTGCACAGTGCACGGCCGCTGACGAGTCGAGTAATTACGACCGTATCGTCAACGTGTTGTAAGATTTAATGCGACAGTTTTATTGGATTGTTACCACGACGATTTATATAACACGTGTGTACAGACAAGTCGCTTACATCTTCGCCAGCTTTTGTTTCCTTTATTTAAACAATTATTATTACAAAAAAAAATATTAGTGTAGTAAGTACTTAAGTAACAGTAAGTAATTTTTGCCTATCCTATGTATGAAATATAAATCAAAGTGGTTTTATTTTATGGTCAGCGTCTCATTTTGCATAAAATCTGCTCGGGTCTGAACGAAACTCGACTTTTTATCATGAGTTTGATTCCCAGGTCGGGCATAGTATTATTGGGTTTAACCATAAAGAATTTCTCGGTAGTAGTCACGGAGTTTTATTTTGAGCCCGGTTGATAGCAATAGGCTCGCCTCCTATTACATAGGCCATAACATGTGGGTGTTCTATTAGGTACACTTCTGCCTTACCTGTCAGGGATTACAAAGTGTGATGTTGGTTGCAAGAAACGAACAAATTGTGAAGCATTTAATAAGAACTTCTCTATAAAACCATCTCTTAATACAAAAAACAAAAGAACTCAAAAATATAATGAAAAGCCGATATCAGAAACATTTTATCCTGGCCTTACGAAATAAATTATTATTCCGAGAATTCTCGGCTCATTTCGATAAAGAACGAAATAGAACATATCAATCAAAATTTGTAACTTGTTCAATCAATCATGTCTATTGGAAAGCACTCACACCCGGCCTCTTTATTGAGTACCTATTGGCTGTAGATGTTCAACCTTAAGTTGTGGAGTTATAAGTAACTTTTTTTACAGTAGTGTACCTTTAGGCCTTAGATACGACTTCAGTTTCTGTTTGCGTTCTCTGCAAATCACGTCGAAGGTAAGGTGATTCTGGCTTGCTACGAGTCTCAGGTATATTTTGCGAGTCACCATCCCTTCGAGATTAATAAAACCACTTCTTTCATTTGTTTTCTTGTAGCGGCTGTGTGTGGCAAAACACGTAAAATAATTAAGCTGCATCTACGCTAGGCGAGCCGAACACGATCGAAGCACGAATTCGCTTAGCGTAGACGGACTTAGAAACCTCGACCGAGTACTCCTGCCAAGGGGATTTGTGCTCCGCTTGTGCTCTACTCGTGTTCGGCTTGCCTAGCATAGACGCAGCTTATATAACATACAGCCGGGCGGTGCGAACTCACGCGATAGGGCTGCCGGGCCTAAAGTACCTACTTTAATTTCATCTATATAGTTGAATATCTTTCTAGTTTTGTGATTGTAAATATTATATTTTTCATACTTAGATAAAAATGAAATTTGTTGTGAATGAAATAGGAAGGTTCAATAAAAATACAAGTAGTGTCTTTTGATTAGTAGATCTAGAGATATCTTCGCCTCGACTGAGACCGTACGGAGAGCTTTATATATTATTAAATTTAATTGTACAAAAAAGCCACATTCGGATAAAAAGTTTAATTACAAATACTTTTGGAAACATCGACAAGGAGGAGAAAAGGGAATATCTTTAACTTGGTTAATATATTTTAACTTGGTTAACATAATTATTTCGTAAATTCTTGTTCTTATTTCAATCCAAATATTCACAAATCGCATGCTTACTGCATACTAAACCATCACTACGTTCATTCGTCAGTGCGGCGCATTCGCGACTGGTTGTGAGCTTTGTGCATGCCTAAAGGTAACAGCACATAATATATCAACTCGAAAAGGGATCGACACCGTATCAACTCGAGCCGTTCAGTATTCTTTGTATGAAACTCCCTACTGCAACGCACACTAATCGGAATCGTAACGTAATCGCCTCGCCTCTGGATTGGCTCACGAACCGCGGTGCGGTGCGTGGTCAACTCGCTTACGGCTCGTCGTCCCCGCGCTTACGTCCCTTAGGCCTCGGCCTCGAATTTTGCGGGCAGCGGGGCGGCGGCGGCGGCGGCGCTCGTTGACTGGAGTGCACCGCTCGTTGCCCGCCCACGCGCCGTTGTTTTCGAGAACCGGTCCATTTGATTTTACGCATAAGATCCTGCCGGTCCCGCGCCGCCGCCGCCGCCGCCCCGCTGCCCGCAAAATTCGAGGCAGCGGCCTTACGCACACTACTGTTATCACACGTACTGTCATTCAAAGGGCAGCTTCCAGTCGTGTTGCCCGCGTGTTTTATTGAATTTGTAGGTTAGATTGTAGAAATATAAGTATCAAAATACTAACAAGTGCCATACACTTAAAAACTTGTCCTAAAAAGTTAATGATTATAAGTATTGGTAAAAATTTAATAATATTGTTTTTTTTTTAAATTTAAATTCATTTGTAAGAGCTACGAATATGTATAATTGTACACTTTGTTCTTCTCCTTTTCGAGTCAAAGACAAATACATAGAGTTGAGAATAGATACTTTGATTCCCTATACTAACTTTTAATTGCCCGTTTGATCTCGTGACTTGTTGAAGGATCCTGTCTATTTGATTGACACACACCTCATTCTTCCAAAGACTCACTGAAGTGCGTAACACTAGCCTTAGGGACTAGGGTTCGGTCTATTGTCTTTGGCGAGACTAGAAACCTGTCCATGACATACAAAACAATCGAATGCTAAGCCGACTGATCAATCGACTGATTCGTGATTACTCAAGTATGTTCCTTGTCACAAGCAAACAGGAGCAAACTGCTTAAGTGCCCACCCTCTAGAACATCGTCTATAATTTATCCCTCAGGTATATTTTGCTAATAATAAAGTTAAACTTAACAACAACTTGGGTGTAAAAATACTGTTAACGGAGTCGAAAGGCACTTGTTGTACCCACCATTACGACCATTTTTTGGTTCTAGACCATACCTGGGAATCTTCTAGTTACAGAGATATTGGAGGTCAACGTTCCATCTTTTTCGAAAGTTTTTTTTTTTTAAATGAATGTTTTAATGTTATAAAAAATAAATTGCTGTTTCTTTCTTTACAATTAATAAATGCCTACTTACTAAAAACTAAATCAATAATAACTTGAATTTAAATGATCGGCAACTGGATGTTCGTGTGGAACAGCTTGTCTGTCAACAAAGGCCTCCTCTAAAGATTTCCACGTATTCCTGTCTCTTGCTAAACGGGTCCATACCGGACCAGCTATTTCCTTGAGGTCATCTTCCCATCTTTTGGTTTGTCTGCCTCTATTTCTTTTGCTATCTCTTGGGTACCATTCTGTTACTAACTTAGTCCATTTCTCTTTACTTTCTCGTAACATATGTCCCGTCCAACGCCATTTTAGCTGTCTGTAGGCTGTGTGTGCATTTTTAAATTTTGTTTTCTTTTTAATTTCTTGTAGTTTCACTCTATCCCTTCTTTTTATACCTAAAATACTCCTTTCTATTGAATTTTGGCAGACTTTCATGTCTGGCACCCGTATAGTAAACATGGCATAATGCATAATTCGATTTAATGTTATAACTTTACTTTAAATACCTCCATTACACCCAAACTATGTACGGTGCATCCATTAGCACTATGTTTTGAGTGCGTTACATTGAGTCCTACCGTTAAAAGTGGTATTCGAATATTTCGCTAGTTATGTTTAAGTACCATGTAAAGGGGGCGAGCCTTTGGTCATCAACTATGCATAAATACACATTTCGGGCTGCTTCTGAAAAATTCCTGATGGGGACACCCAAAAACATTTTACCCGACCTGGGAATCACACCCATGTTCAGTAGCAGTGCATTGCGACCACTAGACATTTCCACTCTGGGCTGCTACAGAGAAATTGCTAGTGAAAATTCGCAATTTTTTATATTTTTTATTTCAATACTATGAAAATATTGTTACACATATTTTAGAGTACAAAATACAACAATTGTGTCCGGCAGATAGGTCCTGTGGTTTCCAAACTAAGTTTACACCAGAGACTTGGGAGACAGTGTTCCTCCATTAAAATGATTACGTAGGTACATACATAATGTCATAGCATTATTCGGAACCAAAAATGTAGTGAGAAAAAATAGTAAAAATTTCATCAATAGAATAATTAGTACTAAATCACAATCATTGGAAACATGAAGTGCATGATAGTATGTTGTGACTGTATCGTTAAAAGAGGGGGGCTATTATCATTAGAACGTTATTGTTGATTTCCTTGGGAACAGTACTTTTTTTCGAGATGAAAGTTATGTCCGTTTCAGTACACCTTTTTTTTTCGGATGGGAAATCATCAAATGACTCCTCCCGCTCTGGGCGGAGCGGAATGGAGTGTCAGACTTTTACTGAATAAAAACCACCCATGTTCCTTCTTTTGCCCTTTATGTACACGGAGCAAACTTAATCGGTTTGCAGGGCACACCACAAAGATGTTGGTGTGCGTAAAATCAACTGGTGTATTACTTCGCCTATTTATTAGTGTTTGCTACCCGTTGTCCACGCACACACAATAAAATTTCTTGTCACTAATGTTGCAGGGAATATGACGCATAAATTTAGCTTATCATACAATCGTCTCCGTGGCGCATTAGTCGAGCGTGCGATAAATAATTACTTACTGCGCCGGCGCCGTAGGATCGAATCCGACTGCCAACAGCATAATGTTTTTGTATGTTTTAATAAAATATTTTACATTTGTTTGTTCAATTTATTGCTTAACTATTAGCAAGTCTCTTTATATTTGGGTTAGAATGTATTAGTTGTCTACCCTCTAAAAATGACAAATCATGTTTAAGTTAGTAGTTTAAGTTCATCGTCTTAATGCTATTGACTATTGGGGTTTCGTTACGTTTTTAGACATTATACCCTGCGTTTTTTGAGAAGTGCTTTTATTTGTGAATCAATATGAATCATTGAACCACACTTTTATGAGCTGAAATAATTCTTTTGCATGAGCAAAATGTTTCAATTAGTGAAATTGCGAGACGTTTAAAGATATCGGTGAGTAACAAAATGTTATTATGATGTTTAGAAGTTTAATATGTTTAAATAATCCACATGTTATTGATTGTTGTTTTTTGTAACAATATTTTATTATTGTTCACAGAGAAGGACTGTGCAATTGTGGGTCCATCGTTATGCAGATTCGGGAAGCATTGATCCTTGCCGACCGGGACCAAAGGCTGGATTTGCATTCACAGATTGGCATCTGATATAGTTGCTACGCATACCGCTGAGCCCTTCCTCACTACTCGTTCCACGGCAACTAAACATGACGTGACATTACAAACTGTACGAAACCACTTGCGAGCAGCTGGTGTGAAATGTTGTAGGCCAGCCAAGAAAATTTGAATGTCAGATATTCACAGGCAAAACCGGGTACGCTTCGCAAGAGAATATTTAGATTTTGATTGGTGCAATAATATAGTTATATTTAGAGATGAAAAATGTTTTAAATCAGACAAGGACGGTCGCAAAATATTGTGGCGAAAAGATGGTGAGCGCTATCATAAAAAAAAATATTCTTCCATGCAGGTCTAGTGGAGACATTTACTTCGTGCATGAATAAGTCATAGATAGCGAAGGCGCACCAATAGGATATTAATAAAAATATCAGGGGGTAATTCGATTTGTTTTATGTGAGTGATGTTATTGTTAGTGAGATAACAATTTAGGATACCTGTATCTTAATATCTATCTTATTAACATGTTTATTCATTTCACTAATAAATAAATTACCCACTTGAATAAGAAAAGTAACGTTATTTCTTGTCCGACTTAGAATATTTGTCATGCACAAAACTTTTTAATTTGTGATTATAATATAAAAAAAAACCTAGTCAATAAATGTTGTTGATTTCTTAATACAAATTGTTTAATTTTTACTTCCATATTTTTTTTCGAATAATGTTCTTATTATCAGGTAAATTACAATAAAAATTCAACAAAATGAAAATAAAAGTTTTTTAATAATGCAAAAAGTTGACGCCAGCGGCGCAGATTCGATCCTACGACACTTGATTTACCAGCCGAATGATTACACATCTATGCCACGACACCGGTTAGTCATAGGGTTAAATTGATGCTTCATATTCTTTACCTCATATTATACATATACTATAGTGAAGCAAACACTAACAAATAGGCGAAGTAATACACCAGTTGATTTTACGCACACCAACATCTTTGTGGTGTGCCCTGCAAACCGATTAAGTTTGCTTTGTGTACCAGGGCCGCGGTATCTCTTTCGAACAGTCCCGCAGCCCTGGCAGGCATCGGCCCTTGCGGGCCCCTCATGATTGCTGACATCTCTTTGAGGCGCGCGTGTAACACGAACGCGCCGGCGACACGGCCTGTCGTCATAAGACGGACGGACGGCGAGCTAGCCCATTACTCACCGTCCACAGGCCCGCGCCTTCGGTGGCCAAGAGCCATCACGACGTGGCCCCCGACGCCCGGTGCTTCTCCCGCGGCGGCTGGGACGTGAGGTTCTCTCCCTCTCACGCTCCGCCACCTCCTTCGCTAGCATGACTGCTTCGCAGAAGGAGGTGATGGCTTCCCATTCCCTCTCGCCCCGGCGTTTCAGTACACCTCACAACGTACATATATGCAAAGCTTCAGGATGATCGGTTCAGTGGTGTAAGCGTGAAAAGGTAACAAACAAACTTACTTTCGCATTTATAATATTAGTATGGATGGGTGGAAGTATGTATTATATTCATATCCTGAACTCCTGTATAATGTTAGTATTGTTTAACTTCATAATAAGTTTGAAGACCCGAACGGTTTAGTGAGTTTAGGATTATTACTTTTGGGCATTTAAACGACTCATTACATCATACTAATCTGAAAATTCCACTTTCCTTGGAATTCGTAATGACCGCTTTAACTATCAAAGGAGAAATCCGATTTCATTTAATTACGAAATGAATAATGGTTGGGGATTTTGCTTTCGACCCGATAGTTTTAGTTAGTTGTAATAAATATGTCGTACCAAACAATCTTTAAAAAAAAAAGAGGTTATGGTTTAAATGTCTGAATATAAAAAAAAAATACGTGAAAATTTTTAAATGTCACAAAACTGTTGAGTGAGACAGCTAGCCGAGTGCAATTCGCCAAAAAATATCAAAAGGTGGAACGCAGTTTATAGTGGTCGGATTTCCATTAGACTTTTTTATTGAGTTCCTTGTGGCGTGGAGAAGAAAGTTAAAAAAAAATTCGCAACGCGCGACTTTTTTTTTAGAATTTCTTTTTGTTTTTTTTTTTCGTTTATGAATAACTTGAAATTAGACGAATTTGGAAAAATCGCGTGTGCTTCCATTAAATGCCAATTTGGTCTGTTTATTTGTTCATTCTCGTCTGTGAAATGCATACTTCAAGTTTTTTTTTATGTAATAAACTTCGTTCCACGTCTTCCTCTAAGTATCAAATTATGATTTTCTCGAATCACCGATGTTGACTGCCCTGAAAAATGCCTCAGGGGCACTACCATCACCTCAAAGCAGTATTACTGTAAGAAATGATACTTCAGTGTGGAAAAGGGATGGAGCTATACAACACAGCTAGCTCCATCCCTTTCCCTCATATTGAACATTCCCTGAACAAAACACAAATTATAGGTTCACTAACCTGTAGCATGCAGCTTCCTCAGCGGATCCACAATCGCGAAGTACCGATCAGCTGACAGTGCCGTCAGTGTGAACACCGACACACCAATACTGACGTCCTTAGCGGCTTCGGAAATCCGACACACCGTGGCGCCCCATGGCCACGACTCCACCGTGTACACAATGGATGTGAATGGGACGCATGTGATGATTACCAGGAGATCAGCAAGCGCGAGGGAGAGGATGTACCTGAAAGAAATGTGATGAGTAGTTTGTGTCTTTGTGTTTTTTTGTACCAATGGTCTTGAGGGCCTTAACGAAATTACAGAACTGTTAGAAATAGGTACTAAGTACCTTGAAATTATGCAAGCCTAATACTTTTTGTTACGGATTCAATAAAAATACGATTTTAACGCTCTTGCACTTCAGATCAATGATTAATAATAATAAACAAGTGTTTCAATCAATGTCTCTCTTTAACTACTACTGCAACCCTAGGTGCACAATGTGGAATACTCAAGGGCACACATCTTTGGTGCGCAGGACGGAATACCTCGGATTTACCACCGAAAATATTAAGTCAATCTTTGGTCAAAGAGAAATATGAATATCTTGTAGGCCCAAGATTGGCATCGCGGGTCAATTCTCAAACGAAACAACTATTTATATTGTCAATGATTTGTTTTGGGTCTAGCTGTTTGTGTACATGAGATTTGTGTATGTAACGCTCGATTCACCAGAAGAAGTCAATGCTTTAAAATGCGATGACAAGTTTAAAACATTAGATCTGCCCTCACCGTACATGCAGCGGTATCTCGTGTGAAAAATACTCACACTGATAATAGCGACCACACACATTCCGCATGAAACATGGAAAAAAAATCAATTCATGTCTTTGAATGGGAGTCATAAGTATGTATGTTTCATAAAGAACAGTTTACACGCAGCCTCGTACCTACATATTTTTATTCAAAGCAATTAAGCCAAGGCAGAAGCCTGGTGGCAGAAAAATTCCGACACCAAGTTAGGTTTTAACCACACGAAAAAGAAGAAGATCAAAGCAATCCGGGACGCTTTGTTTTAGTTATCAAAACTACTACCTAGTACTTCCTTCCACTTTTTTTAAATGTAAGAATTGGACAAACAGGTCATTGGTCTTATGGAAAGTAGTATCTTACTTATGAAATAATAACTATTTCACCGACCAAAGGATTTACCAAGTTATTCCCAAGCTTAGAGACAAAGTTCAATGCCTAAGGTGCTTATAGTTTCATCGGCAGCCATACTTGAATAAGTTGGTAAGTCTTATCAAACTCAAACATAGCTATTCTAAATTGTAGACAAAAGTAAATACTACAGTGGTTTTACTGAGAAGTTTTTTAGTAATAAAAGTAGGTACTGCCGTTTGATTATTAGATGTGTCAAAGAGCGGATCTAGACCTAGAAAACTTCTTTGTGGGAAAACTTGAACGACGGCCGTTCAAAAGGTAATCGCAAATAAATTCAAGTTCTATGAAAATAAAATATGATTTATTATTATTTCGCCTGTTTAGATCTTAGGCACAAATGCTGAGAAATTGAGACAGAGAGAGAGAGCAGCTATTAACAAATTCCCGGTGGAAAAACGTACCTAATAACATTTAGCGTAACCCAGGATCTCATGCTCAGCAGTCGCACTTTCGACCAGACCACTAGATCAACGAGGCAGTATTGAGTTTCTTCTACCAGAAAAAGCTTCCATCATGTAGTACCATAAATCTGCACTCCTGTGTTTATTCAGTGTCGCAGGGCACAAAGGTTATGTGAATTGCATGCGAGTTCTATTAATGTCAAGTGTCTCATTTCACGCCGGGCTGCAGTTTGACCTTTACAATGAGCTGGCCCACTAAGGGCGGTTTCAGATTAGCATATTTTCGGCGCGTATAAAATTGTTTTTGAAGCGTGTGTAGGAGCCTCGCCTTTTGGCACACGCGCAGCACATACGAGCGTTGATGCGCTTATAAGCTTAAGTGCGAGTCGTGAGAGATACTGAGATATTGCTAGTGTCAGAACCAACTGGTTTGGACTGAGCGCATGTACCTACGCGCATTAGCCGATTTGAGCTTATACGCGCTGCTAAACACGCTAGTCTGAAACCACTCTAAGACCTAACGTATGAATATAAAATACCGATCTAGCGAATGTTTTGATGCCCACAACAGAGTAATCACTAGTAACGTGCCAGTTAAATTTCATTTGTTTTTGCGTTATTTGGATCCCGCGGTAAGTAAAGTCTAGGATTTATTCTTATGGCACTTGAATGACACTTGCAAAAAGTTTTTGTGTATTAGAAAAATAAGATAAAGTCTGATTGTGTGCACGCGCCATTGGAACCAGCCACTAAAATACACTAGTTACTTTATAAGATAATTGTACGTTGGCCAAGGCTATTTAAGAGGGAACCATTGTTCCCTCATAAATGGATTTAAATTCATGGTTTTCCGGTTTAATTTAATTTGAGAGAAGAATCTATCCCTACTCAAAATAGATAAAAACTCTGCCTGTCTGTTTTTTTTTGTGGTGGAAAATCATCAAATGACCCCTCCCGCTCTGGGCGGAGCAGAAGGGGTCAGCCTTGTACTGACTAAAACCCATCCATGTTCCTTCCTAGCCCGTTGTGTTCCAGGGCCGCAGTATCTCTTTCGAACAGTTCCGCAGCCTCGGCAGGCATCGCCCCTTCCTACTTGCTGACATCTCCTTAAGGCGTGCGTGGAGCACGAACGCGTCATCGACACGTCCTGTCATCATATGACGACAGATGGCGAGCTAGTCCATTACTCACCGTCCACAGGCCCGCGAAGGCGCGAACTTTTCACGCCTTAGTTCTGGCTTTCACGCTGGCCAAGCCACGAGCATAATCTAGTTACGTATAGAAAATTCTATAGCAAAATAAACCTTTGTCAGTTCGATATTAGTGCTAGGCCGCCAGCCTTTCCTAGTTAAAACGTAATAAATTTGACCTAGTAAAGTGAAAAGTCTAATTGAAACGTCTGTATAGTTCATCACCTAATTGCGAACTTTTAGTTTTCACGAACAATTTTCGTTATTGAAATGAAAATGAAATGTTTATTTATTTGCTAGAATATAGGTATAGGTACTTAATAACAACATGGTAAAATAATTTAAGTCTCACTATATTCGACTTATCAGTCGTGCAAATATTTGTAGTACATGCATAATCAATAAAACAATCATAAGAACCATCATGAAATTACATCAATGTCATTAGTCATACATCACAGTCATAATAAAATTTACAGTCATGCTTTGTTAATATTAATGAGCGTTCAATCGTTTTCTTAATTGTCTTCGGGTGTTATTAATTGCTTTTATCATAATCGTGTTTGATGCCATCAACGTTTAATTGAAATATGATGAGAAATGCTAATCTAAGTTGGGAGTCCCATTTTTTCTTTGAGGTAACGTTTTTTTTCTATGTTACAGCGACTGCGGGGTAACCAAATGGGAGAATTTTATTTTATTTTCTTATGTATGTATTCCAAATATTTATGCTGTCTTGGTTGTGTTGTAGTTATAAATATTTGTTAAGCGTTGTATGTTAATCATTCTAAGAGTCAGGATCGATTGGCACCAAAAAATGTTTTGTGAGAATTGACGTTTCCTTGCTGACACACACACACACACACACACACATACACTTTTTTACACGCCACACCGGTACACGCTGTAGAAATTAGGTTTAATTAAAAGAAAAAAGTGAACTTACGTATTAGGCACATTCCTCATAGCTTTATGCCTCACAAACACGGCGACTAGCGTACCATTCCCTACCACCCCTATAACAAAGATAAGGGCAAAGATCAGCGGTACTATGTAAGTCTCCGGTCTCTCGTAGTACGGCTGGTAGCTCTCTGAGTGATTCATCAGCATATCGTCGTAAGTCTCGTTGTATTCTTCCATCGTGCATATTATCTGGAACAAGCGAAAATAGGCTTAAAATAAATGGGCTTGGAACAATTTTACGTGAATAAATTCCGAGAGCTTATGTAAATAAACTAAGTACCTACACTCTTTATTGTTAAAATGTAAAAACCTCTTGATATAAAAAAAAAATCGGACAGAGAACGCATAACCTTGGCTTAGAATATTGATTTTACCTAGTATCTTATCGAATATTCTAGTCTATCCTACTCCTTTACTGTACACGCTGTGCGGTTGTGGAATTCTCTTCCGCCTGATATTAGGGACTGCCAAACTGTTGCAGTTTTCAAAAGAAGAGTGAAAGAACATTATCTTTCCAATTCGTCATAGTTGCATAGGTATTTATTTATTATTATATAGTATATGATATGTATTATATTGTAGGTTATATTTGTGTTATATATTTTGTCTTTTTACTAGTAAATATGTACCTAAGTATATTCCTGTATTGTATGTTATATTTAAATTCGTTATTTGATTTGTTTTTGTGTATTCTATTTTCTCTTCTTCTTTTACACACTTTGTCTACATCTCTTTTTTTCTACTCTCCTTTCGCAGGTATGCTGGAAGAGATTTCTTTAGAAATAACCATCACCTTTGTACCTATTTTTTCTGTTCCTTTCTTCTTTTCTGTATGTTAGTGTGTACATAAACTGTTAAATAAATAAAAGAATAAATAAATAATTCGATTTTCATCCACAAAAGGAGTTTAATATAATATTAGATTTGTAATTAAAGTTTACATGGAATTCCTGCACTGGACCAATTGGAATGTCTGTCAGGCACACATCTTGAAATTTAATAACCCTTTGTTTGTGTCCGGATTAACTAGTGCTTTTCAAATAACTTGGACAGAGGCAGTATATCTCTCTTGATCTTTCTCCTAGACTTTGTGGAAAGTTTGAGCAAGATAGATGCAGTTTTTATAAGCAAGGGCCTTACAGGGGTGCATCAACAACGATCAAACATTTGAAAATGGGCCTTAGAGGCCCACTCACAAAAATATCTAAAATAGCAACACATCTTCGATTGCAAAAATGTCATGAATAATATCCCTCACTTCATTTGACACAGGAATACAATTTTAATGGTAGCTATGTTACGTGGCATAGCGTAATATCGTGCGTGACGTAAGGCCCGAATCGTCGGATTATTAGCTTTATCATTTCTATGGCCAGTTCCACCATCTCCGGAAAAATGTTCTTATATTTAAAAAATAATAGTATGGTAGATACTAGAAGATACATCATTGAAAAGAGGTACAACCGCCATAACTAGACCATAGTACCCCAAACAAAGTTATAGTGTTCCGAGGATATTTTTTTATCGTAATTAGCTTGCCTTTGGCCGCAACTTGCCTGTTGTGAGTACCGATTTAGTAGGATGCCGGTGTAATTGGCTCAACGAAGGCTACTGCTGGAAATAGGCCTCTCCCAAGTTGCGCCTCAGCACCCTTTCCACCGCCTTCCTTTGACTCCTGATTCCAGCCACCTTTTTAATTTAAATTAATTACCTGAAAGCCCGGGAGTGGGGCAGAGCAGATGTCTCTAGCATTTTCTCAAGGAGTGCAGGTGATGCTTCTCATATCGTAGATGTTCAGACGCCGAAGCCTGTTTATTATCTTATCTTACTACTATTACAAACGCGAAAGTTTGTCAGGATGGATATGATGATATGTATGGATGTTTGTTACTCTTTCACTCCAAAACTACTGAACAGTTGGATGAAATTTGGCACACGGATAGTTTAGCAACTGAATTAACTCATAGGATACTTTTTATCCCGATAGTACGATACTATGGGACGATAACCGATCCCCACGTTTTCCTCCACAGGTTTTCCATCTTCTATTAAAAAGGGAGGACTTCGGGCCACCGCCCAACGGTTGTAGTCAGTCGGATAAGGCCCGGCGCATCGGCACGGCTGAGGATTTTAGGTGATACAAAGCATTATACATTAACTTCATGGCAATAAAGTAGAAATTTCTATATAAGTTTTTAAACTGTCATGGTCACTAACATTATAATTAACACTAGAAACGGGATATTTACCATGTCCACTGTTTGTTTTGAGTTCCCGATTATAGTGTTAATCATAGAAATTTCTATGATATATGATCGTAGTAACAAAACTGCCGCTTCGGTATGCTTGAGGCTACTGCATCGGCAGCTTTGAGGCTGCTTCGCTGCGGTATGCTTAAGGACGCCTCGTCATCCCTAAGAACGTTGCAGTATGCCAAGACATAGTCTCCGACAGTGTGCGATTGCATGTAGGAATGCCGAAGGATCCCTTTTCTTGCCGATGCCGATAATGAGCGCCGGGGCCAACTCAATTTGCGCGATGTAAGATTTGGATGACGTGAGGTACGTGGTATGCTTAGTTTGTATATGGCGTTGGTAGATTTTACTACTCTTCTTCACAAGTATTATAAATCTATACGAATACCGAAACGATCCAATTTCAAAATTTCTTCCAAAAAGAAAGCTATACTATTGCCGAATGCCATTGGGATGTTTTATTATGAAAACAAGAAAATTCACGAGGGCGTAGTCACGGGCAGGAGCTAGTGTAAGTACTTTATAGTTCTTGATACTTAAAGAATTATATCTGAAAGGTCCTTAACATCTTGACTTGCGTAAGAGGGCAATTTTTATCTAAAAAACACGTGTTGTGTGACGTAACCGCCTACAGTCGTATAGAGAGACTTCATCGTTCATTGTTATTTCTTTACTTTACTTTAAGTTCTCAACGACTCTTTGCAACGTGACAAAATATACATAAAGTGCCCTTTAAATTTGCACGTGCCACGATAGCTATTATTTTTGTATTTTTGTAGATTTTTTTTTTGTATTTACCTTTTATTTGATTAACCTTTAAGTGGATACTGTTTCTTAATAATCTATTGAGAATATGGGAAAACTCGGTGAGAGAAATGTTGAGAGACAGGAAAAACAAAATATACCGTTTGTCATTGTTAGTAAAAAGGTACACCAAATTATTGAAAAACAGAAGGATAATAAGATTTTATTGCAGAACAGTAATACCTAAGTATATACAGTGTCATTTTATGAAAAAACACAAAAAGTGAAAAATAATTTTAGCTTCAGAAGTCGGTGACTTTTGTTTGTTTGATTCAATTTTTTGTCACCGACTTCTGAAGCTAAAATTATTTTTCACATTTTTGTGTTTTTGGAGTCGGTTTTATTTTTTGCAAAAAAGTTTATTTTTTTTTAGTTGCAATATTCCATACAAATATTTTTCATCATCAGACCTGTAATGGCACTTGTAACCCAGATGTGTGCAAAGTTTTAATCAATATACATGAATTAAGTCCAAACGCAAGGTAGCTACTGTAAACAGTTAAGGAGTTTCCTTAACTGTCCTTCATCTTCATCATCAGACACCTTATGAGAGTCGCAACCCATCTAGGTGTAAATTTCTCATCAATACAAATTAATCAAACCCAAACACAAGGTGACTGCTGTAAACCGTTGAGGAGTTCCCTCGACTGTCTTTCGGTTCCATCATCAGAGCGACTCCAGACCTTCTTTAAAAAGTAGTGCTTTAAAATATTTTATCAAAAAATTTACAAACGCACTAGTCACCACTACAATTTTTGAAAGCTCCCCTCAATTTCTCTAGGATGCCATCATCAGATCCCGGTTTCCTTATCATGGGACCACCCTTGAAGTATCTCCTTTTCAACAAAAAAAAAAAAACAAAATCGGTTCATAAACGACGAAGTTATCCGCGAACACACATGTCGAATTGAGAAACCTCCTCCTTTTTTGAAGTCGGTTAAAAACTAACTGTTGCTAGCGACTTTATTCCGCGTGAAGTTATAATAAAAACATTACTTCCCTATTTGAATCGAATTTTGTTAACAATTTCGAGGGTTTTATTTTTATTGCACGGAACCCTAATCTACTTCATAGGTTACTCCTTATAATATCAGCTATCTGCAGTAAAAGCCCCGCTAAAATAGGTCCCGCCGTTTTGGAGATTAGCCGGTGGTTCCGGCGACTCGTATGAATGTAAGTAAGTAATGTATAAAATATAAATCCCGTGTAATACAGTAAGTTGTTACGACACCAAAAATGTTTCATATTATTATAACGAGTCATTAGGTACATTGCAATAGAAACCATTCGGTCAATATGATACTGATAGCTTCTTAGCGATCAGACGTATAAGCGTGCTGCGTCGCTGCTGTAGAGGGTCCGGGGCAGCTCAAACAGTCTCCTGAATGTCATTGCGGGGTAATTTGATTGCCCGTTTATGCATTTCCTTTCAAACTTATATGTTTTACTAACATAGTTTTTAAAGTTCATGTTTACTAACAATTAATATGGATGTAAAACGAAATCTGAAATAAAAAAACATCAAAATATAAAAAAATAGTAGCCCACCGGCATCGGGAACAGTGTCCGAACTACCGGTGATCAGGGCTCTTGAGAGAGGAACCTCCTAACAATACGCGCCGTGTCCAAAAGAACTGTCTTCCGAATCAAGCGCTTGATCCAGCTGCCCAGCGAGAGCCTCCTCAGATGTTGGTCGAGGCTATTGGCTATTAAGCCATTGGCCGACACGACTATCGGCACAATGACTGCTGTACTCACGTCCCACATGTCGACGACCTCGAAATGATTATATTTTTTTTTTTATTAAACATCACAATCATTCTTCCTAGAAAAAGTCACTTATCACTATTTCCAGCCATCATTATCACAAAAGAAGGCGCCGTTTGCGAAGCGGGAGGGTACGGGGGAGTAATCTACCCTAACAATAGAAGATCAACATCGTAACGACATCATAAAAGTTCAATTCTTTTGGAAATCGAGTGATTTGCAATCGATTTGTATCGAATGACGTGGGACGATGATGGCCAGTTCTCGAATCGTCATTTATTCGAAAATGTCACCAATTCGGTTTTCGATTTAGATTGGTGATTTTGTCTTGAGAAACTTCGTCCATAATTTCATTTCAAATATAAATATTTGAAATGAAATTATGGACGAAGTTTCTTTGTATGACATTTATAAAATGGCTATAAAATAGTTAAATGTGGTATGTTATAACCTGAACAGGAACACTTGAACATATAATTTCAAATCAAATTACTATTTATTTGGAAATAAATGAGTAAAAAAACGAAAAGCATTTAAGCTAATAAGAAAATAGAAAAAGGATAATCTGCCTATAATGTCCCCACTGCTGGGACTGTTGGACATAGCCCTCCTCTCTATATGGGTGCGAGTGGGCTGTATACATCACGCGGGCCTAGTGGGTAGGTAGACCCCTCGAGTCTAGTCCCTAACACTAGTAATTAGGACCCATGTTGCTAACACTATGGGTGTTGCCCGAAATAAATACTATAGTAAATAATTGAGCCACCATTGCCTTAGTCGGGTAATTAACGTAGCATTAATTATTGTAATTCACGAAAGTTTATAGAGCGGACGGGCGTACTTTGTTACACGTAACTGTAACAGGGCAGTCCTCTTTGGGTAGTGATCATTAATTACTTAAGAGTGTTTACTGATTGCCAGTAACTTAAATCGCATTATTATACGGGGTGGAAGGGACACCGACGCGAAAACGGCTATCACGTATTCAGTACAGTCGGCGTCGGTGTCCCTTCGACCCCGTATAAATTGCATTGCCAGCCAAGTCCCTCTCTGACAAAAAAATGGGGACCTCTATGTTTCTACCGGCAATCGACAAATGACGATCGACAAATGACTTCAATTTATAAAGAAAGTTCAACCAATAATCGACAACAACTAGGTCATAATCATAATAACTATGTCTTGGTAAGACATATCGTTCTGGTGTTTTGAAGGAGATATGTCTGAACGTGCCTAACAATTATGTATTGAGGCGCCGGAAGCCATGGTGCCTAGCAGTGCCTCACGCACGAACCAACATGCTCAGCAAAACGCCACTGACGCGCGCCTTGCACGCACTCCATGACACTGCTGACAAAATTTATTTTCCTACTCTCTGAATGAATTCACAAAACAATATTGTGTGTGTTATGTTTTAGATAGTTTAGTTAAGGACCACGCTACCGCATTAGGAATTTCCTGTAATGCTAGCAGTGTTTGTGATAAATAAATAAGCGCTAGCATTGTCACTTCGTAAACTCGCAAATAGGTACTCTACTTATATAATAGGAAGGTAGGTACTCAAGAAGGTTCAGAAATTTTCAAGTGGCGTTGTGTGTTTAAATATGAACAACGAAAAGATCTTCCCGTATTACCCAATTACATGGATGTTGATGTTTTCCTGTCAGATTTAATACTTTTTTAAGTGTAGGTAATTTGTTTCGGGTGCTGGAGAAAATTGTGTTTTAAAAATATACTTCACATCAAAGCTAAAATGTTTCCTCCTCGCTGACGCTGTAACTTATTAGGTGTATGCAAGGATATTGTAAAGAAAGTACGCTACGTTCATACTGAGCGGCGTTCATATATTGTTGCGTTGCTTCGACCGCGATAGATAATACGGAACGCATGATACAGAAAGAGATAGCTATTGCGCTTGAAGTACTTAAATTACGACAATTGTTTGAATTTGTGTGCAACAATTTGCGCGCGCTAGTGCGATATCTATCTCTTTTTATTTATAATATCATTGGGTGTATGAGTGTATGGCTTCCAGAATTTTGTGTTATCGTAACTTTTTTTAGGATTTTTGCTTTGTGTGCTTTATAAATTACCTACCTTGGTTTTATGATTAGTACACGACTGCCCAAAAAAAGGAGTGTTATGTTTTTAAAAAATACAAATACACTTGCAATAATATTCTTCTAGTTTCTACCCGCGACTTCTCCCTCTTATGAAACACAACATTCTATGGTATTCGGCAATACTGTAGCTTTTTGAAAAAGTGAAAGATTTTTTAAATAGGATGTGTTGTTTTATAAATTACCTCCTGTTAGGTAAACTTTACCTATTAGTATAAAAGTAAAGATTAAACGTTATGTAAAATATTTAGTTTTAATTCCGCGAGATATATATTCGATAAGATTCAGGTTTGGATGCTGGATGCAACACCGCCCTCACGCCCGCTAAAATATTATGCACATGCAGGAAAAACACTATTCATTACCAATGTCATGCATCCAAACGTATACTCTGAGTAAATGTTTGGGCACAACTAAATATTTTGCATGCCATTTAATGTCATAGATTTCCGCAAAGTAAGGCCTGATTCTATAATTAAAAGTATTTATACATTTATACAAATAAATTAAATTAACTGTTTTTAATATCACAATAACAGTTATTAACTGAATTCATATGAAAATATATACGGCACCCCGCATCTGTTGAGCGGGCCGCTACGGCACGGTTTTAAATTTTCCCTGTCTGTTGATCGGGCCGCTAAGGCCCGGTTGTCATTGTTGATCAAGGGTTATAACAAAAACCCTAATTTTAATATTTTTTGTCTGTATGTCTGTCTGTTTTGTTCGTACTGTTCCTGCTAATCTCCGAAACTAACTATTTTAAATAAATTAATTACCTATTCTAACTTCACATACGCATTGAGTGAGCCCGCGTGACGTATATCAATTTTCGAAAATAAAACATAACAGCCTCTCAACAAGTAGAAACCTGTGTCCCAGCAGGAGGAACGGTAGAGGCTGATTATGTTTATTTTTAAAATAAGTTCGATATTTAGAAATTTAGCATAAATAATGTTGTTAACCGGCAGTCACTCCATGTTGGTGTTTTAAAAAATCTCTTTCAATGAAAGTCAAAAATATCCTATTCATATTTTTTGTTAACCGCATTATCATCATCAGCCTAACCGTGTCTCAACTATGTTGGGGTCTGCTTCCAGTCTAACCGGATGCAGCTGAATACCAGTATATTACATACTGGTATTCAGCTGCATCCGGACAACCCTTCAAACCGGGCAAACCTTCTAGTGACTTACCATCCTACGTGTCAAAAATCCGAATGTAAAGCTGCTAGTATTATATTATCTGTGGTAAAGCCTTTTGGCGAATGCCGCCTGAATATTTAACGAGCTCGTTGCCATTAACAATTCGACATTCCAAGTCTCTTCAATGTCAATCACTTAATGAGCCACGAATTTTAGTCTACTTCATTTTAGGGTTAAAGATTTTTTCTAAGTTGTTTTTTATGTGTGGAGTTAACTTCTTTGAGATTACTTCGAGCCCTGTCTTGTTAAGTTGTAAGGGGTTAAAATGAACAGAAAAGAAAGAACTTAAGCATTGATTTTGCTTTTTACAAAGAAAAACGTTAATACTAAAACTACTTAAAATAGGATGATTGAAAACAATAAATCAAAGTGTATTCGACTAAAAACAGGCTCCTATTTATAAAATATTATGACAAAAGTTTTGTACGAATCCAAACACTTCATAATTCATTTGGATTTCCTAGTAAACGTAGCGTTATAATAACGCAAAAGTTTGTTGGACTTTTTAAACTAAGGTGAAACCACTTTGTTTTATTCGGAAATATTATGTCCATCGCTCTATGGCAATCTGTAATATCAGCCAAATGAAAATAATTAAAATAAAATCGATATTCTGTCGGACACTTTTAAAAATAGAATCCGACCCGATTCGTAGATAAAGATTACGGCATCGCTTGGTAGTGTTCGAGAATATCCAGCTTTACATAAATGTTTAAATAAATGGTTTTACGAATGGGATAGGTAGACATAGATAAAATGTAGGTAGGCTGTGGTATTGTATCTATTGGGGGTACAAAAAGTACACTGATGTTTCAAACGATACAAAAACGATAATTTTAATGCCTTTTGCATTAAAACTGTCGTTTTTGTGAATTTTTGGGAATGAAGTGACTAGAGTTACTTACAAGTTACTTCCATTTCTGCTAAGGTCAGATTTTGTTCCACTTTTCCGTTTAATGAGTAAAATGAGAAAGTTAGAAGTCACCGTGAAATCCAGTTTCAATGTCAATTTTAGGATGTATAAGGTATTTTACAGAATTATAAACATTAAAATTAAAATATCAATCTAAGAATTTTGCCCGAAAATGCAACAAAAATAATTATTTACACATTCCAAAAGAAAAATATTTTAATTTTTTCTGCTAAATAAAACGGAATCTGCATATTAACATTTTTACTGTTGCTGGCACACATGAAAATGTGCGTTCCATTATCGAATCCTTTTTCATGTAACGGTAATGTTTTACAATGAATGTTCTAAATTCAAATCCACAAAACCCCAAACTTTTTTCGTTGTCGAATTTGTTTTTTCTGGTATGTACGAGTACGTACACGAGCACCAATATGTGTACACTTGCCTAAATCCGAAAGCAATTTTCTCGTGGAAAAACGATTGCAACTTTGAGGTAAGGCCTATTTCATAAATATATTATTATGGGTTCGTGACAACATCAAAATCGTAAAATTGCAATCGGTATCGATTTGATTTTGTATGAGAAAATATGTTCTAAACGTTGCTTAGGGATATCGGTGTTTGTGACTGTACCAAGCCTATAGGCGATACTTTGCGAGAGTGAGAAATCCCGGAGGCCCCAGGAGCTTACTATTTTAGTTCAGCCTGATTCATGCGTCTAGGGAGTCTCTTGTTTTCGCAAGGTCTGTTGTTATCGCACCTATTTTATAGGTATGTAAAATATCGGAGCCTTTTCAGTAAATAGAGTAAGTAGGGTTCACATTAGTCTCTGGTCAAGGTAAAAGCCGATGTCTATTGCGATGGCTAATCAGCCGATGACCCACCACATGTTAAGTTGTCACCGCGTCAAAAGTTGTAAGATAAAATCTGAATCACCAATGAAAGTGAACGCGATCAGTTCCTCTTAACGAAGCGTTCAATTATGAAACTGACTGCTTTTGATCCCGTTCAGTTTTATTAGTGAAGTAACAACGCCCCCAGAGCAAGATGAGATCTCTGGCGGGAGCAGTTTAAACCCTCTGACGGCTCCATCGAGCCATCTGAGAGCCTTCGTCCTGGGCACGCGTTACCGTGGTTGACTTTGAAATCTCTAAATAGACTTCGAACCCAAGTCGGCCGGAGTAAAGACAACCTTCACAGTTAGGGGATCACGGACAACTCAGATCTCAAGTGCGGTATCTCCCCACAGACAATGGCCTACCTTCCATCTTGTGCCGTATGCCCTAACACCTGCACACTTGATGGCCTTATGGTGTGTCAGTGAGCGTGATTTGCGTGGCTTAATTTTGGGCTAAGCTCATTTGAATTTTTTTTGGCCGTCGACAGAAGAGTTAGTGAAGTTCACCCCAAGATAAGTATTCTACGAAACTATAATTCAAAGATTAACACTACAGGTCGTGGTAACACGTTCTTAAACTTATCTTTTAGAGTAAATTAATAAGAAAATGAAAAGCTTAGTATATAGTAGTAGTAGAATTCTTTAGAAAAATTCGCGCCAGTAAAGTCTTGGAAAGCTTAAGGTTCGCCTTAAGCTTTCCAAGACTTTAGTGGCGCGAATTTTTGAATGGCGTCGACACTAAGAAGAGTTAGTAAATTCGCCCCAAGATAAGTATTCTACGAAACTATAATTCAAAGATTAACACTACAGGTCGTGGTAACACGTTCTTACACTTATCTTTTAGAGTAAATTAATAAAGAAAATAATAAGAAAATGAAAAGTATAGTATAGTAGTAATAGAATTCTTTAGAAAAATTCGCGCCAGTAAAGTCTTGGAAAGCTTAAGGCGAAGATAGTTTGTATGAAACAGTTTATTTTCAAAGTTCTAGGCGACGTTGGTAATTCTGCTTTGTCAGTGCAAGTGATATTTAAGAGGAACTTTTGCGAGCTATATACGTCTGTCTGAATACACGTTTGACAAGACTTAAGCCCGTTTACACCACAATTCATTAAATGCAGTAAATATTTTGTGCTAGCATTTTGATGCAATACAAATCAAATTTGTGGTGCAAATATGAGCCTTAGAACCTGATTCTTGAATTAATTTTAGGATTAAATTATAACTACTGTTTAATAAGGAATTTGGATGAGGCATTACCAGTCAATTTCTCAATCTCCAGATAGATTATCATCATTCATTCTCCTGCTTTTATGCTAATTTATTTGGGGTAGGCGCAGCATGTCTTCTTCCTTCATATTTCTGTATTACTTGTCACCTCATCAGACAAGTCCTTTCTTGCACATCCTTTTTTTTTCGGATGGGAAATCATCATAATTATGAGGGCTCCCGCTCTGGGCGGAGCGGAAGGGAGTGTCAGACTTTTACTGACTAAAATCCATCCATGTTGTGCCCTTTGTGTTCCAGGGCCGCGGTATCTCTTTCGAACAGTCCTGCAGCCCTTCTTGCTCATCCTTCACACAGATAGATAATATCTACAAATTAGTCAGCAAATGTAACAATAACTACTCACATAAAAAACCTTCTCCAGAGAAAATAGGTGTGATGTTGTTCACCAACATCACAAATATTAACCAACGTTTTAGAGAGACATATAAAAATTCGTTTGTACCGAATTGAAATATCGTTTTGTGACCGAATGAAATGAAACTTTTTGCAATGGTATTAGAGTTGTTTTCTAGTTGTTCAGTGTTTCGTGATTCTGTGTTTCGATTGTATTTCTACGCCACGTGCGGTTTCTGATCAGAAACAAAGTAAGGTGCTATTTCGTTTTACTTAAGGGGCAAGCGCCAGGGTCAGGCCAGCCAGGTACAGGCTGTATGTTAAATGGTTAATTTAATCCCAATTCCCAATTATTGCATGAAAAAGTGGGATTGGGACATGGGATTAAATTGGAAGGTTGTATTGATGATGAGTTAATGATTATAACTCAGTAAAGCCATATTTTAATAACATACAACCTGACACTGACCCGCAAATTGCAAAAAACCTAAGGAAATTATAATTTCGCGGGTTATCCTGGCGCTTTAACCTTAATATTTAAATTGAAAGTGTCAAATGAAACAAGTCCAGTGCGCTCTAAAACTCAAAATAGCAGTGAATATCTAGACAAAATCCAACTTTGTTTATCGGTAGATTGTAGATTTATAGTAATTATGAGTGGATGTCGTCACCATTGAAACTGAACGCGGTTAGCACATCTAAACGGCGTTCAATAGCTGTCAGTCTCAATGTTCCAATACAATTATGTCACTGATAGCTTTTGAATAGGGTTTTAGTAGCACAAAGAAATGGTTTATCTAATTCGTACCTAGTATTAAAGTATTTGTCGGATTGGGTCATTGGTA
Organism: Eurois occulta; assembly: GCA_950022335.1. Classification (NCBI taxonomy): domain Eukaryota; kingdom Metazoa; phylum Arthropoda; class Insecta; order Lepidoptera; family Noctuidae; genus Eurois; species Eurois occulta. The sequence continues at coordinate 15,523,809 of OX465495.1, read as the reverse complement.
CGGACATGAAATAAATCGAAAGTATGCAGTGGTGACATCACGCAACCTACTTACAAGTCTACCCACACCACAGTGTGCTTCTACAGAGCCGAGATGTTTTAAGTTCGTGGCGACGATGAAAGTTGAGTGTCTGATTGCAGCGGAGTTGAGACGTCCTGGAACTGTACCCGATTTATTGTGCCTCGTGTTATTGAGTTAAATATATAATGTCAAGTAATTTGTTAGTTTAATAGAAACAGTGTATCGCACCCAGTGTGTTTTCGCATCCAAACCAATCGTCTGCCCACATGATCTACGAGCTTAACGGAATAAATCCTGACAATCCGACATATTAATAACCCTAAAAACTTATTCTACCATGTCAAAATGTATACAAATATAGAAACGAACTAAAGCATAATTGCCGGGTTCGTAATTAACTTCAAGTTATTCATTTTATTAATTAACATCAAAATCAACTTCAGATACTTTGACTTCGTCGTCCACCTGATTGATTAGGTTATTTTAACTACCAAAACAGCATTAACCTATCAGTGGCCTTCAGGGTTTAAATCAAGCCCAGAATTCTAAGGGGGTTGTTTTTCGAGGAAACAACTCAAGCTAAGTACTTACAGACAGACAGTCTAGGATTCCTGTTTGTATAAGATAAAGCATATGCTCTATGGTTAGAGCCATATCCGAAACAGAGAGGGCGATTAAGAGAGGGCCATTATAACGACTGCCAAAGATCTACAAATGACAGCCGGGACCAACGGTGGAAATGTATGTATGTATGTGATGGGCGGTCACCCATCCACGGGCAAACCTAGGCAAGCGTGACTTAACCTGAAAATTGACGCGAGCGGCTGTTAATGTCGATACGATATTCGTAGGTGAGAATATGTCAGTCGATCCATAGTACAAAGAACGTATTTATTAAACGAAAAGGTATACAGGTAAAGGTATACATTTCAAGAAAAGTGCAGAAAGGAAATAAACACGTCATAATAAGTATGCATTTGTTTTCGTATTTTCACTAAAATGTCAGAATCTTGGAGAGAGTACGTATCACGAAGTACTCTGCAAAGATCCGCAAGACTCCAATATTTAAGGACAAAACACCGGAACAGTAGCAAAGGACATTAAATAAAATCGTATCATTATTTAAATTTGTAAATAAAGGGTTAAAAAAACCGGCCAAGTGCGAGTCGGACTCGCCCACAAAGAGTTCCGAAGCATTACACAATGTAATAACAATAACTTTAATGCTCATTTATTATAGGTTAATTAATATTCAACAGCAAAATTAAATTTGTTTTTCATAGTAGGTATGTTAATTAAAAACAAAGCTACTGCTGCAGTTTCACGCAAAAGTCCCAAAAAACCCACTATTTTCAGAATTAACGGAACCCTAAAAACACACGTGTACCCGTCATAATAAATTATGGTCCAAATCGAGATGTTTCAAAGCAAAGCTAAGAAAAAACACCGAAAAATTAGAAATTTATATAACGATGAATTAAAACAGACTTTTATTAAAAATACCGAATATTCGCTCCTACATTTCCCATTCGAACTTCAACGACACTTTTCGACAAAATTCTACGTTCTAAAGACACTTCACCAGTGTCGGTCATTGTGCAATGTTTGGCGCCTTGCCCGGCTGCCAAGAGCCCGCCATTTTGAACCAACACGATTTTGAATCGTGCTGCTCTGAAATTCAGCTTATTATTGGTGAAGGTCATTGCTGGAAAGGAAATTAAAACTTAAATGGAAAAGTCATACGTTAGGTACCATTTTGAGGTTATATTCGGGATGAAGAATACCAGAAAGACAATTTCCTTTTTTAAAAACTTTCGAAGTGTCACTGTCTCATATCATGACAATCAATGTCAAAACTTGGCAAAAATGTGGGTGAATTTCGGTGAATTTGGAACTAAATGTAAGTAGGTAGTTTTGACTGATGTTCAGTCGAACCGGTTCGTTAAAATACGGAATAGTGCCTCTGATGTCCGATCCTTGAGGAATCAAGGATCAAAATGAACAAAAGTCACGAGTTAAAGTTATCACTGGCTTAGATCTTCATCATCATCATATCAGCCCAGAAGATCTTAATAAAACATGTATCGAATAGTTTTTCAGAACATATTATTATAGAACAGCTTCCACAGTAGAAAAATGCAAAATTTTCATTTACTTTTCGTCGCATAATATTATACATTTCGTTGAATTTTTCTAACAAAGAAAAATCTCCTCCACCACCACCACTTATCAAAGAAAGTCACAAAAATGAAATCACAAAGGAGCCCCGTTTCGATGTTTTCATGAAATGTGTTGATTTTGCGTTAAAGGAAAACATATATCTCATGGATTTTCGGGTTTTTTCCCGAAAATAGAAATGTCAAAGAAGGGTCATGTGTTTGACATTAAGTGTGTTTGTTTGTTTCTGCCGGAAGCCTAAACAATTAAAAAAGTTTTGTCTTTTGTTTCGTGTGGTATGGCGCATGGCTAGCCTTTGCTTTTTTTTCTTATTTATGTAGCTTTTTTAATTTGTAGATGTCGCCCGACTCTTTGAATGTCCGAATGCAGACAGGTACTTAATTGGGACCTGATTGTAACAAATATAGTTCATTAATTGATACAGCATAGATTTTTAACAGTATAGTAGGTCTAGTCTAGTCTAGAAATTTAATGGGTTAATTTATATCGGATAGGAACGTAGGACTAGGACGTAGTACGTATTAGGACTTAAGTTATTTAATAAGAATTAGGAAAACTATGACAATTTTCATCGTACAGAACCCTTAAAGCGTATAGCGGCATTAATATGATAGTAAAAAATGTATAACAGCGCCGTCTATAACGGAAATGAAAACTAACATCAAAAGCCCTAATCACTATAAATAAAGTTATCCGCGAGTTAAGACTATACAAGGTGTAAACGGACCCTCGAAGCCGTCAACTATTCTGAACATTCTGTAGATCGAAACTAAACAAAAGTTGTAGTTGGAAAACGATTTTTTTTAAGGGTGAAATTCACCTTTTACGGTAAATCTCAATGTAACGCCCTCAAAACATTGTGCTGATGGACGCATAGAATACTAAACGAGTCATGGAGGTATTTAAAGTACCTAAAGCTATAACCATAAAAACTAGTATTAAATAAAAACTTGAGGTTACCAGGCATGGTCCAGAACAAAACGAAGATAGCAATGACGGGAAGAACAAGAGCCTTTCGGATTCGTTAAGCCACCAGAAAACACTCGTCTGGTCGTAGAAGCACAAGTACGATTTGTCAGCCAGTTTACCCAGTAATTTAACAAGGTCCTAGAGTAATTATCATACTTCGCAGTACGTCCGTCTCAGCTCTATTACTTTAATAGTTTCCAAGCACGAATCTCGACTTTAAAACCTCTACAGTCTTAATAACGAAAGTTTTCTCCATCCCTGTGGTAGTTAACAAGTTCCAGCAACTTCAGATTTACTTAATGCTTTTTGAAAGCGGAGTAATTAGGCCGAAGATAAAAGAAACATTTATTTGTGCTAAAGTAGCATCATCATCTGCCTAGCCTTTTCCCCACTATGTTGGGGTCGGCTTCCAGTCTAAGCAGATGCAGCTGAATATCAGTATTTCACAAGAAGCGGCTGCCTATATGACCTCCACAACCCAGTTAGTACAGGGTAATTCGATACCCCTTGCGAAGACTACTTGCCAGACTTTTAGGCCACTGACTTCCTATAACGACTGTCAAAGATCTACAAATGACAGCCGGGACCCAAACTCTGTATGTAATCGGTGGTAACCCATTTACAAACCAACCCAGGCAAGCGCGGCTTAACCTGAAGATTGATTCAAGAGACTGTTATTATCTATCCTAGCCATGTAGCATAACATAAAACATCTTTTAGAAATAGGTTAAATGGGGGGAATATATGCGTCACATATACAAACAAATCGGTCAGTGCTCAGCATAATGTCGTCGCACCATGCTGAGATAGGTGGAGAGGGGGCGTTTTAGTTGTTATGTTTTAGGAATTGAGTTTTAATGCTGTAAATGCCATGATACCGTCTGAGACAGAAGCATAGCGCTGGTTTTCACCGACCACGACAACCGTCGTTGACGCGATGACGTCAACCGGTGCATCGGTGACCGATAATAATCGGTGTAGGGTGACATAAGTGACCAGTTAAAATTGGTAGATATACTGCCGCCCGTAAGTGCGAATGTTGTGGGATGGCTATAAGAATAGGCGAAGATCAAAAAAACGAGGGATAGACTGTGTGAAAGATGATAATTATTTTGACCCCACGGGAACACGATAAAGGGTATTTTTTCTTTGTACTTCAGGTCATGGTCTACCATATTTCTGTGTGTCATATTTCATCGAAATCAGTTCAGCCATGAAGGCGTGACAAACAAACGAACTTAATTTCACATTTATTATACAGGGTATTTGGTAGACGGACCGAAACATTTTTTAGAACAAGAAAATAAAATTACAATTACTTACCGTGACACTTAAGAAATTGGTTCAGTAGTTGAAAAGTAGAATATTACGCCCCCTTTACATAAGTAAATTATATCGGTCCGTCTTCCAACCAGCCCGCGCGCAAAACTTAGATCAAACAAATTAGAAACTGTCTTATAACTATTACAACTTTGTTTAATTCCTCTTTTAATGGAGAAATTGAAGAACCTAGTATTCATTTTAAACAAAGTTCTTGTTAAAGTTAAGTTAGGATATGCAAAAGATCAAGTTTCAGATACTTTATGAAAGGTGAAGATTTAGTTGAGCTGATCTTAAAATAAAAAAAAAAAAACAAAAGTCAATTTATTCAAATTAGGGTAATATAATCAGCACTTTATGAAAATGTTGTGATATTTAGTATTTTATTTATAAAACTACAAAAAGGATACCTGTTTTTCAAGCAGGATTCTCGTAACTTCGGGTAATTTATCTAACATACAGAATGAACTAATTTAACAATTTATGTGGTTGAAATATTGTGTCAAATTATTCGGTGATAATCATGATCCAATCAACTCCTGATTCAACATAGTCCGACATTATTTGATTATTCGACAATTTGCACAACCTATAATATTCCCGGTATTTGTGGTTTACATAAACCACCCACCTACGTCACTATCCAATCATGTAGGATACTTGAATTGTTATATTCCTAGAAATTTCTAATTCGATCAGCGGGAACGAATATATTTGAGGAAGTTTAAAAGTTGCGCCAGTCACAGAAAAGTTGAAAGGGAATCGACTGTCTTGGTATGGACATGTGATGAGGAGGGACGAATCGCATGTGACTAAAAGAGTGATGAATATAAACGTTGATGGATGGAGAGGGAGAGGAAGACCAAAGAAACGATGGATGGATTGTGTGAGGAATGATATGAAAGATAAAGAAGTAAATGATAGCATGACGGTTGACAGAGGAGAATGGGAGAAAAAAACGTGTTGCGCCGACCCCAAATAACATGGGACAAGGGCAGGAAGATGATGATGATCAGCGGGATAGAATTATTAAGCGGAAATCTTTCTGTTTTTATTGCCTTTCCTTCGTGTGGGTCAAATTATTATAAAATATTACTTCAATAATCGGATTTCGTTAACAATTTCAAGGGTTTTTATCTAGGTTATAATCTATTCGTGTGTAAAAATTTCATCCATATCCGTTTAGTAATTTTTGCGTGGAAGAGAAACAAACATCCACATCGCAATTTCTAACAAAAGTAACAGGATTAGAACTTAGAATCAAATCTGTAAAGTTTTACGTTCAAAAATGTCTTATAATGCCTTTTTGAAAGAAATGGCTTGATTTTAACAAAGACATTTAAGCCGGAACCAACAGACAGAAAGACAGACAATAAATGAAATAAATATATTTTTGTTATATGTACCGTTTAAAATTATGTACTTTCAAACGCATTCAGTAAAAAAACAAATAATTAAAAAAATTAAAAAACACGCCTGCCATATCAAAAAGTGAACTAAAAAATTCAAAACAAGTTACATGATAGTGTTGAATGGCCAAAAGGTAGGTACTAAATAGATTATATTATTTACTGTGCAATTAAAACGCCATTGTGCCAAAAGTGGAAAACTGAAAACCAATCTTTTCATCGAAGTCGGGGGACGGTTCCTCGGAATAGTTCTTTACAGGTCCCCCGACTTCGATGAAAAGATTGGTTTTCAGTTTTCCACTTTTGGCACAATGGCGTTTTAATTGCACAGTAAATAATATAATCTATTTAGTACCTACCTTTTGGCCATTCAACACTATCATGTAACTTGTTTTGAATTTTTTAGTTCACTTTTTGATATGGCAGGCGTGTTTTTTAATTTTTTTAATTATTTGTTTTTATTTTAATCCTTTTAGTGATAAAACAATATTTTTGCAAACGCACAATGTACCACGAAAGGTAAATTTTATTTTTTACTGGCATATGCCCGCGGCTTCGCCCGCGTGGAGTTCGGGAATTGCCCACGGGATCTTACTTCTGGGATAATAAGTAATCTATGTGCTAAACCAGACTATAATCTATCTCTGTGCCACGTTTCATCAAAATCTGTTCAGCCGTTCTGGCGCCATTGAGTAACAAACATCTATCCATCCAAACTTTCGCATTTATAATAGTTTATTTAAGATGTAATGTATTGTGTAAAATTAGTTTTTACTTTTAAAGTTGATTAGGTAATAAAGAATAGTTAGTGTAAGTATTTAATTTTATTTGAATAATTCAGACACACCCGCATTATTTTACATGTACCTACTTATTACTTGCAAATATTAGTTCATAGTAATATTAAAATCAATTATATTACTTTAAGTGAAATATTGAAACCTTTTTTTTTGGGTTGGGAAATCATCAAATGGCCCCTCCCTCTATGGGCGGAGCGGAAGGGAGTGTCAGACTTTACTGACTAAAACCCATCCATGTTCCTTCTTTTGCCCTTTGTGTTCCAGAGCCGCGGTATCATTTCGAACAGTCTCGCAACCTTGGCAGGCATCGGCCCTGGCGGGCCCCTCCTGTTTGCTGACATCTTTTCGAGGCGCGCGTGGAACACCAACGCGCCGTCGACACGGCTTGTCGTCATAAGATGAACGGACGGCGAGCTAGCCCATTACTCACCGTCCACAGGCCCGCGCCTAACGGTGGCCGAGGGCCACCACGTGGCCCCTGACGCCCGGGGCCTCTACCTCTCTAACCACTCCTCGAAGAGGGGACTTATCGCCACTATTGTGGCGTGCCCTGGACGGGGTTGCGACAGTCGCTCTCTCCACGTCGCCATGAGATCGCGCCGGAGGTCTGTCCGCTGAGCGACAATTTGCCGTGGCAGCGGAATTCCCTCCCTCGTGCAGGTGCGCGAGGACTATCGCCTCCAGATCTCATGGCGGCACCGCACGATCTCCGGCGAGGAGGCGATCCTCCTTGCCGGAGATCGTGCGGTACCCACGGACCAGCCTTACGGCTACCACCTTTTGGGGCGGGTTCAGGTAGTGGGCGGCTCGCCACCTCAAGGAACGCGCCCCTACCGGAGCCCCGTAAAGGGCCATGGACCGCACGACCCCCGCATAGTGGGCAAGAGCCGCTTAAAAGCAGCAAATATTGATACCTTGGTTTGAGATTGGGCACCGGCGACGACAATCAAATGATTTATTAAGAATCTACTTATAGACATAATACGTTTACATAATATTTAATATCAATGTCGCGTATCACGAGCCAACTCGAAAATCGGGATTTCACATATATTTACAGACACGTCTACCTCAGAAAAATCCTACCTACTTACTAATAGGTAAATACTCCCGCGCCCTGCACGCCCTGTGCAACACTGCGCGCCATGCGCCTGTCTACGTGAGTTTGTAAGCCCTATTTGACAATGTTGGGGAACGATTTTGGAAATAAAACTCTGATACACGCGTCTCATAATTTTAATTGAAGAGTTTGTACACCAATTTTCGAGTCAACGGACATAAAGTATATAAAGGAATATAAAGTTTCATAGAAAATTTAACCCCCATTTCTTAGGGGTGGAATTTCGAAAAAACCCTTTCTTAGTGGACCTACTCTTCACAAAGAATACACCCCTCAAATTTCATGTCTTTAAGACCAGTGATTTAGGCTATGCATTGATATATCAGTCAGTCAGAACTTTGAATTTTATATTGCAGGATGATTTTGAAAAAACTGTGATACACGTTTCTCATAATTTTAACTGAAGAGTACGTACACAAAAATTTTCAAGTCAATCGACCCCGAGACTAAAAAGTTTCATAGAAAATTCAACACCCCATTTCACCCTCTTAGGGGTAGAATTTCGAAACACCCTTTCTTAGTGGATACCTACTCCTCACATAGAATACACCTTCCAAATTTCATGACTCTAGGACCAGCGGTTTGGGCTGTGCGTTGATATATCAGTCAGTAAGGACTTTGAATTGTATGTGTTAAAGATTTAATTTCTCTTTTTGTTTATTAGTGAACGAATGCATATTGAATACTACTGTTACATATTTTTGTTATGTACTAAGCAAGCTCTAGACGATGATAGTATTCGTAGTCAAATTTTCATGAAAAAACCAAAATATTTCAGTTTTTTTCAGGAACCATGGCTCCCCCTTTATATTTTTGAAAGTGTTCACTAGCCTATGTTACCCGGAATAACTCGACGCTTCTAATGATACCACATACATTGAAATCGGTTAAGCCGTTTAGAAGTTATGGTGGAATAAAGAAACTCACAAACATACATACATACATGAACCCTAAAAACATAACACTCCTTTTTTTGGGCAGTCGTGTAAAAAGCTGCAATTTTGATGTTACAAACTGACACTTCAATTTTATTTATTTGTTTAAATATTTATAGATGATGCTAAAGCTGCTCTACCTGACTAATAAACGACTTAAAGGAGGTTGTCAGTGCGATCCATATATTTATTCTTATTGCCAGGAACCACCATACAATGACGTAATAAAACTGATCTAGTGCTACGTCTTCTAGTGTTTTTAAACCTCTCGACTTTTCTCTCATCAGTCCGTGCCTAAACTGTTGGACCGCTTTAGTATGCATATTTTTATGTTCATTTTCGGCCGTGACCAGTATTAATAATATTCGCACGAAGGGTTCCGTACCATTATCTATAAAAACGGCAAAAAAATCATATCTGTTGTATGGGAACCCCCTTAATATATTTTTTTTTAATTTTTGTTGTTATATCGGCAATAGTAATACATCATTTGTGAAAATTTCAGCTTTCTAGCTATCACGGTTTATGAGATACAGCCTGGAGACAGACAGACAGACAGACAGACAGCGAAGTCTTAGTAATAGGGTCCCGTTTTACCTCTTAAAAAAATATATTGTGGAATTTAATATGGAAGAATTAATGTATGCAATACCTTCTACATGGCTGTACTGTAACTACAGATGGAATAAATATTATTTCACATTGTTATAATAGATTGTTAGAAGACATTGGGCAGGTGGTGCTTGCTAGTCTTGCCACCACAGCTCGCTTGTTTTGCCTAATTGACTTTTGCATCCTTGTGGTCTTTGTAAGAGTAACCCGACCTACATTTGATTACTCGCGGTAAACAAGGGTGTAAATTTATTAGATATTGGATTTTTTTTTAAGTATTTTTAAATGATTTCGCGAAACTTTGAGACATGAGTAGGTAGGCATTGGTATATTGAAGCCATTTTAGATTTACTGTCTACTTTATATACGGATGCTTTTTTTAATTTATTTATGAAAAAAAAACATACCTCTATCGCAATCAAGGTAAGGTTTGCTGTAAGAAAACCCAATACTGGGTTAAGCTCGCCGTTGTCTATACATATAGGTATAATAATAATGTAATAAGTACATAAGTACTTATTACATTATTATAGCTATAAACATTAAACATTATTGTTTACATAGTATACTCGTAAAACAAAGTCGCTCTCGCTGTTTGTACGCTTAGATCTTTTAAAGTACGGAACGGATTTTAATGCAGTTTTCAGCAATAGATAGAGTGATTCAAGAGGAAGTTTTATTATGTACTAGCTGCCCAGCGCAACTTCGTTCGCGTGGTGTCCTACCCCTTACCCTACCCTACTCCTACCCTACTCCTACACTACTCCTACTCAACTCCTACACTACTCCTACCCTACTCCTACCCTACTCCTACACTACTCCTACACTACTCCTACTCTACTCCTACTCTACTCCTACACTACTCCTAACCTACTCCTGCACTACTCCTACCCTACTCCTTCACTACTCCTACCCTACTCCTACCCTACTCCTACCCTACTCCTACCCTACTCCTACCCTACTCCTACCCTACTCCTACCCTACTCCTACCCTACTCCTACCCTACTCCTACCCTACTCCTACCCTACTCCTACCCTACTCCTACCCTACTCCTACCCTACTCCTACCCTACTCCTACCCTACTCCTACCCTACTCCTACCCTACTCCTACCCTACTCCTACCCTACTCCTACCCTACTCCTACCCTACTCCTACCCTACTCCTACCCTACTCCTACCCTACTCCTACCCTACTCCTACCCTACTCCTACCCTACTCCTACCCTACTCCTACCCTACTCCTACCCTACTCCTACCCTACTCCTACCCTACTCCTACCCTACTCCTACCCTACTCCTACCCTTGCTGTCGAACGGGATAAAAAGTATCCTATGTCCTTCTCCTGGCTCTAAACTACCTCCCTGCCAATTTTCAGCTAAATCGGTTCAGCCGTTCTTGAGTTATAAGTGAAGTAACTAACACGACTTTCTTTTATATATATAGATGTATTATGTATACACATTGAGGGGCTCATGGCAAAATAATAACAGCCGCTCAGATCGATCTTTAGGTTAAGCCGTGCCTGCCTAGGTTGGTCTGTGGATGGGTGACCACCCATTACATACCGAGTTTCCTCCGTGCCTCGGAAAGCACGTTAAGCCGTTGGTCCCGGCAGTCATTTGTAGATCTTTGACAGACGTTACAGGGAGTCAGTGCCCCAAAAAGTCTGACAACCAGTCTTACCAAGGGGTATCGTATTACCTAGTACTCACTGGGTTGTGGAGGTCAGATAGGCAGTCGCTCCATGTAAAATACTGGTATTCAGCTGCATCCGGTTAGACTGGAAGCCGACCCCAACAAGGTTGGGAAAAGGCTAGGCAGATGATGTATTATGTATACACATTGCACCCTTGCGAAGCCGGGGCGAGTCGCTAGTAAGCTATATTATAATTTTGTGTGGAATAAGAATACCCCAGAACTCATTAAAAATAATACTTAAACGATTGAAAGTACCCTTTTTTTTTTTTCTTTTTGGATGGGAAATCATCAAATGACCCTTCCGGAGCGGAAGGGAGTGTCAGACTTTTACTGACGAAAACCCATCCATGTTCCTTCTTTTGCCCTTTGTGTTCCAGGGCCGCGGTATCTCTATCGAACAGTCCCGCAGCCCAATTGAAAGTACTCTGTGTACAAGTCAAAACCAATGTTGTCGCTCAAACATTCGTATGAAACAGTGTGGCCCAGGTGTATGTTAACCAGTTTTAATGTATGTCCTACACGTGCACCAACTAATAGGACGCACGTGCCTTTAAGGGCTGTTTCTACTCTTTCATTAAAACTTCAGCCAGCCTCAACGATTATTTGAATTTGGGTTCTCACATATATGTATAATCTCCTGATGATGATGTAACCAAGATTTTGTAACAATATTTTTGATTTAAAAGAGTGTCCATGGAGTTTCTTGCCCATTCTTCTCCATAGAGATCTACGCCTTGGAATGTGCAACTGCAGTACTTTCTCAAGTTATTATGCCTTGTGACTGGGACTGTAGCTTCGCTTCATTAAGTGTTTTTTTTTGACATTCAAAAGTGCCGTAATGGTCTAATTGAAATAAATGCTTTTAATTGCACCAAACTCAAACTCAAACAGTTTGAGTTTGGTGTAATTACATATGTTTCTTGTAGCACGGAATATAAATATTTTAATTAAAGGTAAAATATTTCTGTGAGGAGCTTATTCCTGTTATATGAGTCGGTTCTAGTACATCATTATTTCTTCACCATTGTCCCAATTATTGACTACCTCGTTGATCTAGTGTCCGCGGCTGCTGAGCATTAAAGGTCCTGGATTCGATTCCCAGGTCGAGCAGTGTTGTTTATTGGGTTTCTATCAGGAATTCTTCTGAATTTGTGACCGATTGATGGCAATATGCTCGAACCTATTACATGGGACATAAACATAACTGGTGAAATGTGGGTGTACTATTAGGTACACCTCTGGTTAACCCTTCTGAGATTACAGGCGTGATGTTATGGTATTGTATCCCAATTCATTTGGGGTCAACGTGGCATGTCTTCCATTACTTCTGTATTAGTCGACATCTCATGACTGACTCTAGTATTTTTTTTTTCAGAATCGATGCAAATGTGGATTGCTACTGTTTTGATTTCTTCAATTACAGACAAACAACAGACCATGATCTCGCATCGAAGTCATCATCACCATCATCAATATAACACACACACACACATCACATCACAGTTATCTCTTTTGTTATTTTGTCTATAGCCGCGTTTGTCGCCTGCGTGCAGGGGTCGGGAATTATTCCACGGGAATGTACTAGACCATGCCGTGGACCTGTCATAATATACTTGTATGACATGTCTTCAAAATTCGTAGGTATAGACATACAGATACAGTTACTTTTACATTTATATAGGGTGACTTGTAATTAGTGACCGATACTTTAAGACGTGATTGCACTCATGATAACAAACAACTTTCCCAAAGAAACATTTTTTTCATATTCGTTCACTTTTATCACAATAACACAACAGCCGTATGAAATTCGCGCGCGCGTGACTGGGACATATCAGCTGTTAGCCGCGTGACGCCCGTTCTGTCTCATTACTATCGCGGCTAACAGTTGATACGTCACAGTCGCGCGCGCGCGAATTTCATACGGCCGTTGTGTTATTGTAATAAAAGTGAACGAGTTTAAAAAAAAAGTTTTATTTGGGAAATTTGTATAAGTACGTGTTTAAGTATCGGTCACTAATTACCAGTCACCCTATATACTGGCTGGTTCAAATAGTGACGTCATAAAAAAAAAAATTAGATTCCTCATGCCCGCCCAGTGGTATTCGAAATTTCCCCTTCCTCCTTCCCTGTTCCGTGATTCTTGACAGTTTTGAGTTATATTTTCTTAGAAAATTGTATTAAAAATTCCATCTTTATTTTTATACTGTTAGAACGACACCTAACTGTTCCAATGAAACCATTGGAAGTGGGACAGGCACAACTTGGGAAAGGCTTATGTACTTAACTGAGCGTAAGTTGGGCTTTACCTATGTGAGGACCGACTTACGTTCATTCATTCCTTTATTCATATAAACTAGTACGAATGTTAATAGAAAAGTGGCTTAACCACATTATACAGCGTGTAACGGAAGGGGGGTATCAACCCTGAAGGATGTGAATGTGCTCATGAAACTCAACAACTTTCCCCAAAGAACATAGGTCGAAATATGAAAAAAAAATTTGGCCCTCCCATAGTAAATAGCAGCGCAGCAGCTAGCGTGCGTGCTAGCGTGTAGCCGGTAGTCAATTTTGTAAGGGAGGGGGGGGGGTTATATTTTATAATACCTACAAAAAGAATGCCAAATCTCTGTCAACATAGCAACGCGTAACCAAATATCAAATAAAACGATTAATTAAAATTTAAACCCTTCCGGTATTCAGCAGATTGAAATCTTTGAAGTGTGCCACAGAAATTGAGATTATCTCAAAATTAGAAGGAAAATTAATAATTTCGTAATATGATAATAATATAAGGGTAACCCACGTAGCCTCTGAGATGACTTATAAAAGCCAATTGCGTCACAAATTGATGCTAAATGCTTAAATATTTTAATGCTATCTTTGAATCATTGAGGTCGTTGGTCGTTCTTTCGTGTCGTACGGTACGACTTGATTAAAATACTTGGGCCCAGTATGTGTTTTCTAAAGTGCAGGTGTTGGGACACTTGGGACACTCAAGCAAGTGGGACATCATCTGGTCGGGAGCACCGCATTCACACGGTCTCTCGGAAGGATTTTTAATTCCCCATTTGGTCAAATTGTGTTTACAGCGGTCTACTTAGGTTCACAATCCGATAATGTTTTCTTAATAGGCCACTGCAGATCATCTCATGGCGTTGGTTGACTGTACAAAAGAAGAAAATCTATTAACGTTTTCGCCAGACTGTGCATCATAAGCCTCTTGCCCTTTTATATCATTTTCTCAGCCTAGTGCCAATCTTGCCCAGTTCTGTCTAAAAATGTGAAAAACACATTTTTACCAACTCATCATATCTTTTATGTACTTAACTTATCTTTTACCAAAAAACAAGGAAAAAGACAAAAAAGTTTAGACGTAAACTAATTTAGGTACCTGTTTTTTAACGTGATTTTTTGAGGTTTCGACTAAATCGGCTTGAAAGTTTCAGGTTTAACCTCATTTGGGAGATCTATTTTTGTCACCTCATTTTTTTTCACAAAAGTGGGGATATATATCCACCCTGTAAGAGGAAGTTTGACTTAATTTGGCAAGATAATGGATGATGTTAATCGATGTTTGTGAGGTCTTAAGCTATTTTAAGATGTAAAAAAAAAAATATGCCAGACACACATTGTGCAAGGCTTTATAATATTCTTTAATTAATTTCAATTTAAGAAAATACGAGTAGAGTTGTTATTTAAGAATATTATTTCATTACGGGGAAATATTTGGTTGAGAATTTTCTCAACCCTTTCTAAATTGATGAGGCTGTTAATGAGAATTTTAGATAATTATCAAAGAAGTACTTGATTAAAGACTTATGAAGCTTAATATTATCGGAAATTAAACGTGATACAAGATATTTTATTGGGTAAAGATTTTTTTATCCTTATAATTAATTGGTCCAATTTAACTTTACTAAAATACCTTGTTCGATAAAATTGTTTGAGAGCAAATTGTTTGCTGTTTTTTTTATTTATCGTTCGGTACAATTTGGGAACTTCAGTATAAGTATCGTACTTCCTAAATAAACTTGATGAGCTCAACAATGTTTAGGAATTACGCAGTGTTTCTTGTTTTTCAAGTAAATATTATGAAACAATTTTTTACAAGGCTGTTGTTGGGAATAGGACTGTTGCCATAAGGATATAATGTTCCCACTGCTGGGGCAAAGGCTTCCTCTCTAGGTGAGGGAGTGGGCTGTAATTCACTACGCGAGCCCAGTACAGTGTTACAGGTCTTAAAATTGGTTCTAACAGTTTAATGGCTCCTCATGATGTTTTCCTGTACCATTTTAAAAGGAAATCTCTCGCTGACTGGTCCAGACTTCGCATGACCAGGGGGCTGGCTCTTTCTTTGGCCAAAGAATAAGCTTAGCCATTCAACGTGGCATGCTGCCAGTCTTCTGGTCACGTTCTCGGATGACAGCGATGCGGAGGAGTACATTGACGCCTACGCTTCGTTGTAGGTATGTACTTTACTCTCAATTTTTATTACTATTTTAGATCTATTTCTAGTTTTAGGGTGAATTTCAACAAATGCCATTTTTTTATCATATCGGTGAACTTTTTAATTTATACTTTTTTGTATATTTTTCAGGTTTTATGTAATCTTTAGGATATCAAATATCCCCAAATTTAATATCATCAACGTATCATTTAAGACTAAGGAGAAAATTCAGTTTGAATTCTGGTTTCCACCGATTTGACAAACCGGCACCGATTATTTTTTCTGTACACCGATATGATAAGTTTATCCACCGAAATGATGTACATATCTAGCGATATGATAATCTATCCACCTTTGTCGCGTGGAGTCACTGTGACCGACGCTAGGTGGTTAAGGGTTAAGAAGAGACTAATTATGAGAAACGTGTATCACAGTTTTTCCAAAATCATCCTCCAGTATGAAATTCAGTCCTGTTTTTTTTCGGTTTTTTCATCATGGGTGTCATTTTCGTGGTTTTTGGGGTCACCAATGACGAAAATGAGGTCAAAATATAAAAATTCAAGACAACGCCCATGAAAATTTTAGGTTTTTTCGTCATGGGTGTCATTTTCATGGCTTTTGGGGTCGCTGATAACGAAAATGTGGCCAAAATGTAAATCGATGATGGCGCCAGCAAAAAAATTCAGTTATTTCGTCATGAGTGTCATTTTCGTTGTTTTTGGGGTCGCTGATAACGAAAATTAGGTCAAAATGAAAATACAGGATGGCGCCGATGAAAATTTTCGGTTTTTCTTCATGAATGTCATTTTCGTGGTTTTTGGGGTCGCTGATAACGAAAATGTGGTCAAAATGAAAATCCAAGATGGTGCGGACGAAAATATTTGGTTTTTTCGTCATGGATGTCATTTTCATGGTTTTCAGGGTCGCTGATATCGAGAATTAGGTCAAAATGAAAATTCTAAATGGCACCAACCATTTTTTTTTGATTTTTCATCTGGGTTATCATTTTCATAGTTTTTGAGGTCACTGATAACGAAAATGAGGTCCAAAAAAACAGGAAAAAAAAACAATTCTCATTTTTTTTTTCACCCTTCGCCATTGGTACCTACCAGTGGCAAAGGGTCCACTTAGAAAGGGTTTTTCGAAATTCCACCCCTAAGAGGACAAAATGGGGTGCTGAGTTTTCTGTGAAACTTTCTATTCTAGGTGTCGATAGACTTGAAAGTCTACATACTCTACTTACAGTTTTTGCAAAATCATCCCGCAATATAAAATCAAAGTCCTGACTGACTGACTGATATATCAACCACTGGTCTTAATGACATGAAATTTGAAGGATGTATTCTTTGTTTTGAAATGGGGGTTGAATTTTCTGTGAAACTTAATATTCTCTGGGTCGGTTGACTCAAAACTTAATGTAAACATCACTCTCTTTAATTAAAATTATGAGACACGTGTATCACAGTTTTTGATATAACACGATATAGTTTAGAAATATTTTTATTTTCATTTTTTAATTTACGACCCAAAAGTGGCTCCCATGTTTAAAATTAATTTATACGTCCGTCTTTGAATTAATGACTTACATATATGTACCAAATTTCAACTCCATCGGTCCGGTAGTTTCAGAGTAAATTGGCTGTGACAGACGGACAGGCAGACAGACAGACACGCGAGTGATCCTATAAGGGTTCCGTTTGTCCCTTTGAGGTGCGGAACCCTAAATTCTTATATTACATATATATCTTACATAAACTATTTATTAATGCGAAAGTTTGGATGAATGGATGTTTGTTACTCAATCACGCCAGAACAGCTCATCAGATCTGGATGAAACTTGGCACAGAGATAGATTATAGTCTGATACTAATAGATATAGATTACTTATCTATTATCCCAGAAGTAGGCAAGATCCCGTGGGCAATTCCCGAACTGCACGCGGGCGAAGCCGCGGGCAAAAGCTAGTATTGTATAATACACAGGGTGTAAGGGACAGCCATCCGCAAACTGATAGGGTGAGTTCAGTACATCATACTAAGATGACCGGTACATGAAATTATTTCAGGAACGTCATGGGAATCCAATAAACCTGATTTGTTTATTACCTCGCACACACTGTATCGTTACCGTGACAAACCGCACGTAGCGAACGGCAGCAAGCCTTCGGCCGCCCTCCCCGGTGTTTTATTTACATAAACGGAGTGCTGCGTACAGAGAATGTAATTTTACATTGAAATAAAGAAATATTAGCCGAAGAAACGGTTTAAAAAATGAAAATTTTCCGGAGAAAATTTCCGGTGGAATATGATTCAGAATAAGGAGCTGAATGCACCCTGTTTGCGGAGGGCTGTCCCTTACAGCCTGTATATAACTCATAATTTGCTTATTTGAAGCATTGAACTGTAAAGTTAAACGCAATTTATCAGTCATGCATGAGTGACATGATATCGTCGACCGTAGGTTCAATTGGGGTAAGGGACAAAACACCTAAAATGAGTTGAGTATACAGTTTTGTTTAGAATTTTTCGCTCTTTCGAATGGTGTATAATTATGAAAAAATTCTAGCTTAAGAAAAATGTCCCTTACCCTACTGATTTTTTGGTTAAAAATTTCGAAACAGCACCATAATAACCATGTATCTGAAAAACTTTGCAATTGAAATGGTGTAATTACCGCCGCCAATCCACTTCGAATAAGGTAAGGGTCTTCCCAATCAACGAATTACCATTACATGGTTTAGTTTTGAAGAAACCATAATAAAAGTGGCCTTACACTAATGCCTTTGTTATCTCAAAAAATAAATATCTCCCATACTTTAAATGGATTGCACGAATTTAGAAATAGTTGTCCCTTACCCCAATTTGCATTGTCATGCTTTAAGCAGTGATAGCGCTACACCTATTTGAATCAAATTATATTTAGGTTCAGTGTCCGTTACATCAATTTGCTCGTGAGAAGTAATGAATATTTATCCCTGTTACCTTACCTCTAACTTCACAACACAAGCAAGCACGTGTTTGCACTGTTGCCATCCTTTTCTATCCTACAACGTCTTTCTGTGTGCAAAAGAGAGGATGATACCAATGCGAAAGCAGCGCGCGGGCATAAAAAAACAGTTGCTATCAGTACGAGTTCACCTGTCGTTTGGTCGGGATTGTGCACGGTTTTTGACAAAAAGAATGTGGTAAAAATACAAAAACAAAACCATTTCAACCGGTTGCTTAGTCGCAAACAGAAATGACTACAATTATAGTAAATAAGATAACACAGTAAGTATACGCAGTTACTGTAGGCATTCAAGTAGTAGACTGTATTTACCACAAGAATACAATACGTTGACTAACTTATACCGCCTATACCGAAAATCATGCAAACAGAAAAAGATAAATTACCAGGGGGTCTAAAATGGCCGCTTTAGCAGAATCATAATAGGATAATAATATGAATTACGTTTAAATTCGTAATATAGTCACAAGGTGACAATTCAAATTGTAGGTACGTCTATGACCATTTTAAGAATTTAAACGTAATTTATATTATTATCCTATTATGATTCTGCTAAAGCGGCCATTTTAGACCCCCTGAGCGAACGTGTTTTCATTAATCTGCTCCATAGGGATACAGCAAAATAACTATTCACGTTTCGAAGAAGGATAAGTCCAATATTTGCGCTTAGCATGAAAACAATTCAAAGGAGACAGAAAAGGACAAAGAAAAGATTAAAGCTCACATGGAAGAGATAGATGCTACTTATGAAAGATTCGCTAGTCATCAAAACTATTCTATAATTATGGACACTGTAGTTGCAAGCCTTGATTTACAAAAGATTTTAAATCCGCCTCATGGTGACAATATTTTGTTATTCTTTATCAGAAAATACACTGTGCATAACTTTACTATTAATAAAAGCTCTACTCAAAACGGGTTTTGGTATGTTTGGGGTGAATATGACGGAAAACGAGAGTCAAAAGAGATAGGGTCCTGCCTTTTCGAGTATCTGAAAGATGTCGACGATAGAGGAATAAGAAAAGTTATCCTGTATTACGATGCTTGCACTGGACAAAATCGTAATAGGAGGATGCTGGCAATATTGCATTATTTTTTGTCAAATTCCAAAATTGTCGAAATAATTCAGTTTAACTTCTTGTTGACCAGTCATAGTTACATGCTAATTGACAGCATGCACTAGGCTATTGCAGGAGAAGTGCGAAAATTGACTGCAATGGCCTAGTTACATGGAATATACTCGAAAGAATCCTCGTCGTAACCGTAACCATCGTAACCGTTATGGAGCGCAAGGATTTCATTGACTGGGACCCCTTATCAGAATAATTGTTTCCACAAAAGACAAATGGCTTGCTAGTTGCGAAAATTAGAATAGCTACGATAAAGAAAAAAGACCTCAAAACCATTTAGACTAAACACTCTATGAAGGAGGAAGCAATTATTTATGTCATCAAAATAAATGAAAAATTGGCAGCCAAAAAGATAATAGGAAGTAATACAGAACGTATAACGAAAAGTGGGAAGAGAAAAAGAAAAGGGACAGGGCCGGTAGTCTCGACATAGATACCGACGTTGTCGCAAACTTTCAATCGCTTAATAATAACAGAAAAAAATCGGTTGCAATAACGTTGCTTGCAAGAAATGCAAGTCTGAAAATCCAAGATGCGTTTCTCGCAAGCATCGTTATTCCAACCGAATTTTTTCTGTTATTATAACGTCGGTATCTACGATAAATCTATTTTTAGCTACCTAACTATTAATACACATCAACAAAACCACTAAAATATCCTAAAATAATTAACCTAAGAAAAACGAAAATATGGCATTAAAATCCTAAAATTATATCACATCGCTGTCAACTGGTAATATAACTCAGGAGACTAGGGGCTGTGCCACGCTTTCTATGGCAATAACGTACCTACATACTTACAACGCAAATTGATTTGTTTAGCAACGATGTGGTTTCGCGGGCGTCTATTTCCCCGCGATCCCGCCTCGTCACTGACGGGGATTCGTGTATGAATCGTGAACGCAGAATACACTGTATGGAGGGGGTAGATTTTACTAGACATAGCTACTACTATAGAATGAATTTTGCCTCGTTGGCGCAAGCGCTCTACTGAGCATGACGTTTTGATTCTCAAGTTGAGCAAGGGTGGATTGATGTCCGGTCAATAGGCTCTATTACATGAGACTTACCTTATCGGTTTAAAGAAATTTATTTCTCATAAGAACATAGTACAGGGCCGGTAGTCTCGACATAGATACCGACACTTTCGCAAACTTTCGATCGCTTAATAATAACAGAAAAAAATCGGTTGCAATAACGTTGCTTGCGAGAAACGCATCTTGGATGTTGAGACTTGCATTTCTCGCAAGCAACGTTATGTACGTTGTTTTTTTCTGTTATTATTAAGCGATCGAAAGTTTGCGACATTGTCGGTATCTATGTCGAGACTGCTGGCCCAGGAAAGGGTAAGGTTAAGGGTATAGCATTTGTTAGTGTGCCGTCACCACCAGCAGACTCGCCTGATATAACAGTGGAAAATAATTGCATAGAACTAAGAGTTTTATATAAATCGTGAATGCCTAAAGTGGACGAAAAAATTAATGTTTATGAAAACAACCGCAAATTCTGAAAAAACGTTTCAGAATTAGAGGTTGTTTTGATTAATCTCAATTTTATTAATTTATTTTTAAATGACTATAATGATTAAACATTCATCTCATGCCTGGAAGAGCTACTGGTCGATGAAACATTTAATGAAGGGATCTCTTCCCCTGTCACTTAAGCGAAAGCTCATGGACATGTGCATTCTACCCACCCTCACCTATGGAGCGCAAACGTGGGCGCTTACAAAACGTCAGAAGTCCGCACTTGGGGTCTGCCAACGAGCTATGGAGCGAAGTATACTGGGTGTCAAACTTACGGACCGCATCAGAAACTCCATACTTCGCTCCAAAACCCAAATAGCTGATGCTGGCCTTACAGCTGCTAAGTTGAAGTGGAACTGGGCTGGTCACATCTGCCGCATGTCGGAGGAGCAATGGGCAAAAATTACCACTCAGTGGATACCCAATAGCAGGAAACGACAACGCGGCAGGCCCAGAAGGAGATGGCGGGATGAGCTGGACTCTTACGCAAGGGATTGGGCTACAATCGCTCTAGATCGCGAAATGTGGAAAGAGGGAAGGGAGGCCTTTGCCCTGCAGTTGGACAATACAGGCTTATAATAATAATAATAATTGATCTCATTGATATTGAAGGCTGATTAAGCAGTAGAAGTAAGATTGTTTAATTTCATTTCATTAACAATGCCTTATAGGCTCTATTATGATTATTTGCAACTTCTCTTTTATTTGAATAAGAATTCAAAGTAAGTATTTGTAACCATGTTTTTATAATTTGATTATAATAAACAAATTAAATAGTATAAAAAATGTTTTATTGCAACTAATAGAAATTAGCTATTACCAACATTGCATGTAACCGACACACAAAAAAAACACACACACCCGGTTCTAATACATTTTCATGTCTCTTAAATGATTTTTTATAACGATTTCCAAATTTACGATATCCGTACGTCAAAAGTGTGTACTTCATTTTCTGTCAACAATATCTCTACACTGTATTTCTTTTCATACATTTTTTCAACAAGTCCTTTACACTATTTTTTCATTAATAGATTGGATCCAACGTAGAGGTCAATTTAATGTAAGGGACGGGACTACAAGATACTTGGTCAGTAAGGGACATTACTAGCAAAATACATTGGTGTAAGGGACGTCTATTTTCTTAAATAGCTAATTTATTTAAATAAATATTATACAGGTAGACAGAGCACTAAAATATAAGATTATGTTTAAAATCAGATCCAAAAAAGGTTAATAACAACAAAAGTTACGATCGATTTAGTCCGAAAACTTTGTCGGCCTCTCCTGAAAAATCGTATTTTGTCCCTTACCCTAATTGAACCTACGGTCGACGATATGTTATGCCGTCTTCGAGAATCAAACAGTTTCTTAAAAGGGAAAGTACCGCGCGATATTGTAAAAATTACAAGTGAGTGTCACATTCTTTGGTCTTTGATCAATGTCTAGCAGAGCCTGACACGACAGGACACGACTGAGTAATATCTGAGGAAACGACAGCAATACTTATGTAACTGACAACGTGACTTAACGTGAAAGAGCTGTCACGTTTTTGATTAGAAGGGTTTGGAAGAATAGAACTTTTCTTTTCCTTATATAATTGATATTGAAGATTTCCTGGCTAGATAATAACAGCCACTCGGGTCGATATTCAGGTTAAGCCGCGCTTGTCTAGGTTGGTCCGTGGATGTCCAGCCATTACATATCGAGTTTCCTCCGTGCCTCGGAAAGCATGTTAAGCCGTTGGACCTGGCTGTTAATTGTAGATCTTTGACAGTCGTTAAGTGGTCAGTGGCCCGAAAGTCTGACAACCAGTTTTACCAAGGGGTATCGTAATACCCAGTACTAACTGGGTTGTGGAGGTCAGATAGGCAGTCGCTCCGTGTAAAATACTGGTATTCAGCTGCATCCGGTAACCTCAACATAGTTGGGAAAAGGCTAGGCAGATGATGAATTGATATCGAAAACAAAAACATCATTTGAGGTTTTAAACTTAGATGAAAAACACTTCTGACGTAGTAATAGTCTTCTAGGTACCTAAAAGTGTCCTCATTCAAGTCAAGCTCGCAAACTTTCAAACGATTTTGCTTTTTTTTCAAACTCCCAGTTTGGGTAATACGATACTAGGGATTGCAATCCAGCGGCGTTTTCAATCCAGCTGGATTCTTGCTGGATTGACCTGAATCCAGCTGGGTCCAGCGCGGATCCAGCAAAATGTGAAACGAAAATAAAAAGACGACATTTTTAAGACTTTTTTTATTAATTTGTACTTCTTGCGATAATCTATGAAATCTTTCACTCATTTGGTAATATCTGATATTAATTTGCTTTGGTTTCTTAATCATTTGAGATTAAAAGAATAAACTTAAAATTAAATAACAAACATATAACCTCATATAACATTTTAGATAATGTTTCTAAGTAAGCAATACCTATCTTATTACGTTTATGTTTAATGGTAGGATAGGGTAGGACGGCTAATCAGTAGCAATCAGTCTTACAAATTCTTTTAAAATTAACTACAAAAAAAGACCGTATTAATAATACTATTTTAATCTTCAATAATTTTTTTGTATCAAAAGAAGCTCCGAAATAATCTTCTCTCCACTCGTTATTCGTTAATAATTAGGCAGTATAAAATCTGACGATAAGAGACTGACTATGTCTTTTTTGAATTCTCTGAAAGTAAGACCTTAGAAAACAAATTTTATCTATAGTCTTATCTCCCAACCTGCTTCGCACAGAACTGCATATTATGTAGCCGGCTGCTGAGAATGCCCTTTCGGCCTCTACACTGGTCGGTTTTAGGGTCATTAAATACTCATAAACCATAGATAAATGTTCACTTCGCACTCCTTCGGTCTCATGAACGCTCATTTCTTTTTTCAGGACCTTTTCGTAATTTAATGGACCACTTTTTTTTTTTTTTTTGGGGGTGGGAAATCATCAAATGACTCCTCCCGCTCTGGGCGGAGCGGAAGGGAGTGTCAGACTCTTACTGACTAAAAACCACCCATGTTCCTTCATTGGCCCTTTATGTTCCAGGGCCGCGGTATCTCTTTCGAACAGTCCCGCAGCCCTGGCAGGCACCGGCCCTTGCGGGCCCCTCCCGTTTGCTGACAACTCTTTGAGGCGCGCGTGGAACACGAACGCGCCGTCGACACGGCCTGCCCGTCGTCATACGACGGACGGACGGCGAGCTAGCCCATTACTCACCGTCCACAGGCCCGATTTAATGGACCACTTGGCTTTTGTTTATTAAAGTGCTCCTTCTCTCTTTTAAGTTCCATCTCAAGCTCTTGCTCTAAAGTCACTTTCACGGGTTCTGCGTCATCATCTAGTCCATTTTCTTCTAACTCCATGATATCTTCTCGCACCGGCTCTACAATATGTTGTTTATTTACTCGTTCTAACAAAGTTTTCATCCCCTGCTGCATCGCATTCTTTTTTGGCAAAGGAAAATAGCCAGGTTTTTTTACTGCTTCTTCATACTTTTTTAGATTTTTCAAGTACACTAACGTACCAGTAACTTCGGAGAGGCGCCGTTCTGCGATTCTGTTGCGTAGTGCTTCAGCTAGCTCGGCACTTAGGGAAGTGCCCTGGCTATATAGCTTGTCTAAGACAAATTTCAGGGTTGTGTCGGCAATTATCAATGTGGACTCTCTTCTGCAAAGAGCTTCTACAGCCAGTTTCAACGGTTGTAGACTGACGATCAACTCATTGATTATTATTGACCATTCATCGCCGGAAAATTTTATTTCGGAACCGACGTCTATCAATGCTTTATCGATGCAAACTTTTAGGTTGTAGAAACGTTCCAGCATACTGAGCAAACTGTTCCATCTCGTGCGGCAATCAAGAATCAGACTTAGTTCAGAATCAGACCTTTCTCTTCCTTAATATATTTTTGCAAATATAAATCATCTTTGATGGATAATTTTTTGAAATTCTTTACAACTTTGCGTACTTTCATGAGCAGTGCGCTGTATCGTAGGATTAATTCACCAGAGTCCACTAATGTTGTTTCGACTGTAACTGACAATGCCAATCCATCGTTCATCTCTGTCTCAAAGTCTTCATCGTCTTCGCATTCGTCACTTTCATCTGTTGCTGGTTATTCTACTTCCTTATGAGATTTCTTCTTGTATAGCACGTCCACCACAGCCAACTGGATACCATGAGCGTAGCACATTTGTTGATAACAAGGCAAAAGTTTTCCAACTTTTACCATTACGGACGCGACATCGGTAGTGATACCAATGGTATCGGTTTCCATCACTAAGTCGAAAATATTCAGCCTTTCTGACACTAATTCGATGCAGTGTTCGGCAGTGCAGGAGCCGTGAATTCTTATCAACCCTAAATTGAAAAACTAAACAATATAGAAATTGATACGTTTGCGGATCCGCATCGCTGGATTCAGCACTGTATGCTGGATCCAGCATGTTTAAAAAGGCGCTGGATCCAGCTGGATTGCTGTATGCTGGATCCAGCAATTGCAATCCCTATACGATACCCCTTGGTAAGACTGGTTGTCATACTTTCGGACCACTGACTGTACTGTAATGACTGACAAAGATCTAAAAATGATAGCTGGGACCAACGGCTTAAAGTGCTTTCCGAGGCATGGAGCAAACTTAGTATGTTATAGATGGTCCCACATTCACAGGCCGACTTTGGAAGCGCATCTTGAAGATCCAGACGTGCGGCTGTTATTATTTAGCCAAAAGCTCAAAACAATCCTGCAGCTCCACAATGACACACTATTTTCATTATTTTGGTATCGTCGAAAGCCACCGTCGCTCTCTGGTTACATCACTCGATCGCTAGAGGGAGACACAACCTAATTAACTGGTGACTTTGACCGATCGCACGAGCCAATAGTTTGTCTAATTATTGAAGTGTTTTCTTTGGATATAGTTTCGTAAGTTATTTAACTTGTGTAGGCATTTTAGCTTGGACAAAAAGATTGGAGATAGCTATAGAAGTTATCAGAAGAAATGTCACCATCATGACATGATATGTGACATGTCATGTGTCAGGTCGTCATGTGAGTGTGTACTGTAAATCTCGCAATCGAAGGTTTGCTGTAAGAAAACCCAATTTAATTTTGGGTTAAACTCGCCGTTGTACACAGCTATATATTGTAATTTTGTGTGTATATCTTTTAATTTTGTATGCAATAAGAAATAAGAATAAATGTCTGCTTAATAAATGTCTGCTTATGCTTATGCTCAGGGCACAAATTCTTTACAAGCAAAATATGTACAGATTACGATTTTATTCATGTTGTACCTTTGGATAGCACTGCAGTAGGGAATTATGTAATACTGCATCATGAATTACATATTATAAAAACAACAGGTGTTGAATTTATAAAAAACTATTATGTGTACATATATTTTACAACTATGTTGAGGTCAGCTTCCAGTCTAACCGGATGCAGCTGAATACTAGTAATTTACATGGAGCGACTGCCTATCTGACCTCCACAACCCAGTTAGCTCTGGGTAATACGATACCCTCTTTGGTAAGACAGGTTGTCAAACTTTCAGGCCACTGCCAACTTAACGACTGATATAGATCTACAATTGACAGCCAGTAACAACGGTTTAACATGCTTTCCGAGGCACGGAGGAAACTCGGTATGTAATGGTAGGTTACCCATCAACGGGCTAACCTAGGCCAGCGTGGCTTAACCTGAAGATTTACTCGAGCGGCTGTTATTATTTAGGCACGAATTCCTTCAAGATATTGTGGATAACAAAAAAGACATTACTTAATTTTTTTGTAATTTCGTAGGTCAGCGATGAATGTATTGAAAAGTTTGACACAAATGTGTATAAAAACCCGGTCGAAGAAATTTCCGTAACTTTTCGATCACAAATCTGACGATAAGTTATCACTAAACTAAGTTAATTAAATAAAGTAATCAAAAGTTTCAGTAAGTTAATGCTAAGTTAAATCTTTCTCTAAAGCGTTCCAAGCTTTTTAGGACTGACTGTGTACGATTGTAGATAGCCAATTAGTACTTTGGACCATTTTGAAGTCGAATTTAGTGATTCTTGTTGTTAACTTTATATTCAATGAGTACCTAAATACTATTTACTGTAACAGAGGCATCAAGTTTTTATGTATTAACCCTTTAGTTGTGACGTAAATATCTGACATCTGTCATAGTTGTGGGGCACTTCACGCGCGATTACGGCGCGTATTTTAAAAACGTTTTTCTCTTAAGTTACGATAGGTGACTCTCTACAAGTTTGTCGTTGGAATCGTTATTTAATTATACTCCGTGCTCTGTAGCATGGTGCGGGTGACAGTTTCAGTAACATTTCATTTCACTCTTGAAAGTTGCCGCGATTTACAAATTATGACTTAGTATTTCAGCTGTACCACATTCGTAATATATTAAATCATTAATAACTGTAGTAAATTAATTTAAACCTAACCAGAATGTTCTAGTCCACAAATAAAATCAAATTGAATGAAAAATTAAGCAAAGTGTTATTCGTATAACGTAACGCCATAGACGTATTTAGTGATGGGATGTACTGCTACGATGGATAGTCGATATTTTATATAATAAAAAACGTATATTGTGTGTAGGTCAATTTTTTATTGTTAAAAGCTATATATAGACCTTCCAGATATGAGTTTAGATGAATGCGCCATAGAGCAAAAATGTTGTCACAAAAAAAACATAAACCCGATTTTGATTATTTTATAAAGGTACAAAGATACTTATGTAGCCATAATACATTTATCTCGACAAGTTTATACACGTAATTACACTGCACAACTGAATAACACACTAATTTTCGTAACAATATTAAAGAGAACTAGATCTAAGCTGCGAGTATCGTTATCGAAAAAATGAATTGCATAATGTCACATCCCTAGTCATGTGGTACTGACAGATGTCAACGTCATACAGGCACCTGTCACCCGCACCATGCTACAGCGCACGGAGTATAGTTAACAGATTATATATGGACTAGAATAGTTAAAAACACCAAAAATAAAAAGCATAACAATAAAAATGACGTCACCTGACGTCACGTGAGCATGTGCCGCGTTCCGAATAAACGAAAGCTTAGACCTTGAGTTAGTTACATTATAATAATGTATAATCTACATACTTATCACAAACAGAGTCTCAGGTGTTAGAAGTGTTTAGTTTAAGAGTATCGGCTAACCAAAACGAACACTTGAAAACGGGCGCAAAATATAACTCAAACGGGTTTTGTTCGGTTCATTATGCGTCATCCTTTCGTTTCGAATAACTTGGACAGAGGCAGTATATCTCTTTTCTTCTTTCTCCTAGACTCTGTGCAAGTTTGAGCAAGATAGATACAGTTTTTATAAGCAAATTTACGTCAAAACCAATGACAGTGATAACTGGGCCTTACCGGCCCGATTATCATTTGGGTAAAATTTTAAATCGGGCCGTAGTGGCTTAACATTGCAAGAGTTATAAACAAACAAAAATAAAAAAGGTTTTTGAAAACCTTTTTTATGGTTTTACATGGTCAGGAAAGAGTAGTTTTTTTAAATTTTATGTTATCTAACAAAATTAAACACAAAAGAGGATAATAATATCTGGAGATTGAAGGCATTATAATTCCATAGGCGACAGTTTCAATGTACTCTATGAAACCGAAACCGACAACAAGCGCCATTGTTGCCATTTATAGATTGCGTAACTCTATGCATAGTTTATAATACTTTATAGTCCTATTGATATCTGTAGAATAGTATAGAATGGAATATATTGTACACCAAAATTGAAACATAATTACTGTTTTACAATATTTTTAATTCTAGGTTACAATGGTGGTTTTATCGCTGATAACGATATCGTCCCGACCACCTTTGGACGGACTGCACGAACATAAAATAAAAAGGGTACCTAAGCTGTAATTTGTATGCTGTACATTATTATGAGTATTCTATCCATGCTTATGAAACCAGTCGTGTTATTGCGGACTGACATTGCGATTTGGCGTGGCCGCTGCGGTCAAATTCGAAATTGATTCATAAAAGAGAGTTGACAAAGCATGGATGAACGTTAACAAACCGTCTACTATATAAATACTCAAAACGAAACTCTTAATCTTTGATCCAATTTGGCTAGATGGGGTATAATCAACCCATCTCGGACACAATGCGAGTGTGTAGCTCCAACACAGGATAGGTATGCCACACATTTTCTCTTGCCCCTCGTGCACAACTAATTGTACCCTCCAGAACTTGAATGAGGCAAACGACAAAGCTGTCGCGGTTGCTACGTACCTACTGGTCGGACAAAATCTGAGTCATCGGTTCGAGAAGAAGATAGAATTGCTTAAATATTTAAAAGATAAAATCCACTTCCAATGTTCCCAAACTATATACCAGCTACCCTTTTCAAGGAACCAAACTACAACACTTCAAACCTGATCGGATATCTCGAAACGAAATTGTCGTTTAACAGAACCTCGACCATAATTTTTTATAGCGGTCAGGACGTTCCTTTATTAAAGTTTTGCTATTCAACAGATTATCTTCTACATTAGACGCTTATAATGCTGTTTTTGGTTTAGCAGCGGAAACAAAACTCATCGTTTCTCGATTTAATGTCGGATTTATTGTGATAACGTTTCAAGAGTTTGTTTGAATTTAATGGAATTTTTGTAGGAATGTAAAATACAGGGTGGGACACCAACGAACATCGGCACACAAACGAATACCACGTATTCAATACATTCTGCATCACCCGGCCACATACGAAATTTCTATCAGTATTATTTTTATATCACTACATAGCATGTAACAAAGTCGCTTCCCGCTGTCTGTCTGTCCCTATATGTATGCTTAGATCTTTAAAACTACGCAACGGATTTTGATGCGGTTGGTTTATGGCGTCAACATGACGACTTAAGACGCTATAGTTTGAAGGAAAAACATTTTTTTTTGGATACTGTAATATGTAGTATCAAATTAAAGAGCTCATCATGACGATTTAAAATGGTATATTTTGACCATATTTTAATTTAAATAATCGTAACTTAAAAGTGTAAAATAAAAAACTAAATTTAAAAAATAAAAATAAACCGACTGCGTAAAAAAGTAACTAATAATAACTAACTAATAACTTTAAATAAAAACTAAATACACACAACTAACATTACACTAATAGACTGCAACAGTCGACGAAAGTTAACTGTTTTACATTCAACACCCTTCCTCCTATTTCTTACTACGAAACCGTCCGGTAGCAGATTGAAATTAGCGTTATTGTAATATCCAACATTTGTTTTTACTGTCTTAAGGCTAGGAAGTCTTAAGGAATAGCTATAGAAACTGGCACAAGTATCGCTTGTACCAAAATCATGGTTTGTAATTACAATAACAATATTTTTGTTGTGTAACTGAATACATTGTTATGTCTACTCCGTGCCGAAATTGGAATAAATAAAAGAGCGAGGTTTTTTTTTGTTTTTGCTTGGTACTGCCAATTTTCTTTTAAGCTTTTTGATGTTGGAATCTAGTTGTTTCAACTTGGAGAATCTTGTTACATCGAGGTTTGCTCAAAAAAGAAAAAAAAAGCCGTTTATAAAAACTATCACGATTTCTTTATGTAAGGTAGGTATTTATTTCATAAAAGAACCGGCCAATTGCGAGTTGGACTCGCGCACCAAGGGTTCCGTATAAACTTGTAGGTATTTTGTTATTGAACTACATATTTACGGTTTTTTCCTTTACATGTGCTGTAAGACATTGCTTCTTGCTAAATATCATGATTCTAGGTCAACGAGAAGCACCTTAAGCTGGAAGCGCCAGGGTAGCGCGTAGGGTCATTAATACAACCCTCTAAGTTGTAGACGGTTGTATTGATGATTTTAATGATTATAATTCTGTAACTACATACGTGTTACTGGTGCGACTCATTTTTCATCACTAACCTGACACTGACCTGCAAATTGCAAAAAAAAACCGGCCAAGTGCGAGTCGGACTCGCGCACGAAGGGTTCCGTACCATTATCTATAAAAACGGCAAAAAAACATATCTGTTGTATGGGAGCCACCCTTAATAATTTTTTTTTTTAATTTTTAGTATTTGTTGTTATAGCGGCAATAGTAATACATCATTTGTGAAAAGTTCAGCTTTCTAGCTATCACGGTTTATGAGATACAGCTTGGAGACAGACAAAGGAATCAAAACCCTAGCCACGAAATTCAAATTTTCTTACGTTTTTAGGGTTCCGTACCCAAAGGGTAAAACGGGGCCCTATTACTAAGACTTCGCTGTCTGTCTGTCTGTCTGTCGGTCTGTCTGTCTGTCTGTCTGTCTGTCTGTCTGTCTGTCTGTCTCCAGGCTGTATCTCATAAACCGTGATAGCTAGAAAGCTGAAATTTTCACAAATGATGTATTACTATTGCCGCTATAACAACAAATACTAAAAATTTAAAAAAATAAATATTAAGGGGGGCTCTCATACAACAGATATGATTTTTGCCGTTTTTATAGATAATGGTACGGAACCCTTCGTGCGCGAGTCCGACTCGCACTTAGCCAGTTTTTTTTTAAATCAAATTTTGTTACCAATTTAAAGGGTTTTAATTCTTTTGAACCCTAATATTTTTCTAAAATAAAAGTAGCCTATGTTAGACCTTATAACATCAGCTATCTGCCAGTAAAAGTCCCGTCAAAATCGCTCCAGCCGATTCGAAGATTATTTTTTTGCACGAAACTCTAATTATTTTTCTAAAATAAATGTGTCCTTTTAGCCTCATAACTTTAGCTATCTGCCAGTAAAAGTCCCGTCAATCATACAAACAAATCTAAAAATTTAAAAAGAAATGTGTTTTTGTATATGTGACGTATATATTTTCATATGCATTCATAAAAAAGTTATTATTTTGATATTACAAACAGACACTTCGATTTTATTTATTTGTATTGTATGTATACTTGTATAAATAGGTTTCCGCGGACAAATTCAAAAGCACGAACTGACCTCAAACGAGGGCACTTCAATGTGAATGTAGAAACTTATTCCACAATAAAATGGTCGAGATATAGAAGTTTGTCTGATCTGAGGCCACTTTCAAGTAGTCTACAAGAAATTTCATTTCCTTTTCATTTTCGTGAACTCAATTTATCTGGAAGATATCTATAATATTTCATTTGATTTTCCAAGTTTTGTTAAACTACGTATTTGTACTCACAAAATTCGCACTAGAAGGCCCTACACTGAGTTTATTGGTACCATGAAAGTAGCTAATCATCTAAAAGTTTTAATTCTAGTTTGTACAGCAATAATTATTGGTGCTGAAGTATACAAAGCTCAAGTATCAATAATATCTATTCCTACAGTTAATTTATGGTGAGCTCTTACAATAAATCGTAATAAAACAATTTACATTACTGCATAAATTATTCCTAAACAACCAAATGTTTCATTTTTTTCCTCAAAACCTGATAAAATTAAAATATAAACTTCTGGGTGACCAAACAATCAAAATAGCCTAATGAAATCTGCCTTCGTCGGTGTTCCCAAGTTCACATGACTCCAATCTATTTAAGTCGCGAGTTAATAGGCTTCTTTTGGGTTTGCTCGTTCCATCGTCGACCTCATCTCTGTCCTCAGGATGACTAGATTGAGGTCAAGAGTAGGCCCATTTAATATATTAAAAAAAAATAGATGTTGGTATAGATTAGGACCCCTTCCTCCTGTTGGGTCAAAGAAGGTCAGGTGCGTAGTACTCGCAACCGGCGTGCGTGTTTGAACGTGGTCGAAGCTGAATGAGCGAGTTGTGATGTCATTGTGGCAGAATTGACAGAACGCCAACTCATTTCGTAGTTTCTGGCTACACACACGGAAAAAAAAGTGAGACTATTTATGTTTGTACGCATTTCTTTCGTTGGATATTTGCACGTTCACTGCCAATCGGAACTACATCATGTGACAAGTCACCGGAATCTGACCAATCACCGACGTTTCCTTCCTCCGTGCATCACTATAATTGCTTTTTTATGATGTGAGAAATGGACAGTACCAGGATACTATTAATTTGACAAATTCGCGCAATTTTTATACCATTACTACTATTATAAATGCGAAAGTAACTCTTTCTGTCTGTCTGTCTGTTACGCTTTCACGTCTAAACCACTGAACTGATTTTAATGAAATTTGGTACAGAGATAGAGCTGACCTTGAGAAAGAACAGAGGATAGTTTTTATCACCAAACTTTTGAAGAGTTCTCTTGGAAACGCGATATAACCGAAGCCGCGGGCGGAAAACTAGTATTGTAATAAATAATGAAAATATGTGATTTCTTTTTCAAAATCTTGAATATTTCTTCCTTCATAATTAAATACAAAATGTATTTAATTTGATTCCGTACTACAAAGATGCTTAACACATTACACACACACACACATGGTACCCAGACACCACGACTGCTACAGAACCCAACCCCAATATAGTTAGATAAAGGCTAGTCAGATGATGTTGGCACGGATTAATAGAAATACTGGGCCCACGCAAACCACATTACGAGTAATAAAGAAAGACTCCACACTTTTACCGCTCTCTCTCATAACTTGGGTTTATCGTTTAATATCGCCACCTCATTTGACACATAGGGACGCTTTCGCGCCATACATTATGCATAGGTTGCTCCTAAATTAACACCAGCGCCAACCCAGTCGCAGTCAAAATGACTTCCTTTTCGGGACACGCTGTATAGGGAAATTGTAGAAGTCATAGTCGTTGTTGTTTTTGTAATGTTGCCCAGATATTTTGGCAAGATATCTTGTTTTTTTAGTATGGAAGACTGTTAACAAAATTATAAGTCGGTTAATAATTAGGACCTATATTTAGGGCGTTTTTAAGCACCGTACGTCGACGCGAATATTCGCGCTGCAAACACATCGAATTTGAAAATTGAAATTGAACGCGCGTCTTAAAAAACGTCGAGCGCATAGCCCTTATTTATACCATACATATCCAGGAGTTAATAAAACATGTCTATATTTTGGTTACTACAAAACCGTTCATTAACCTTTTATAAACACGTGTTCCTGTATTCCTATAGCGGTAAAATGAGTATAAAGTAAAACAGTTTCTATGGTTTTGTTTCTGAAAATAATATAATTAATTTTAATGTTGTGTTTAGAGATCAACGATTTTATCATCGGACAGTGTTTACTTAAGACAAAACAGAATTATAATGGAACCGTGGAAATTTCCATAATATTTATTTCTAAGGAAAAAGCTTTAACAATTTAAAGACTTTGAATGTCGAATCAGGGAATTACGCACAATATGAGTATTATTTATTTTTCCTGTTTTTAAGCGAAAAGGGGAAATACTACATAACATTTATTTATTTATTTATTACATTTAGTACAACATAAACCATGAACACTAATTTAAGTAATCCTTTTACTTGGTCTTAAGTAATTCAAATTATTTTATTAAATTCCCTTTGTCCCCTTTAACGGGGACATGGCCTACGGGGACAACGGGAATACACCTTCTCTCTGAACCACAAACATTCTAACATTATCGTCTTCCATTCATCAGAAAACAAGTCCAATCCAGGGTTGGTCTCCACGAGCGCGTTGAGCATCGTAAGCATACGCGGTATAGGGTGTGTGGAACATTGCGCCTGTAATCCGCGAAGAGTCAGCTAGAGGTGTATACGGCATCCATATTGTCCAGGTACGGCGAACACAAATCCAAAAGCAAAGCTCCGGGAAATTTTAAAAGGTAAATCTAAATGAACCTGCGTAACTTCACCTGTTTAATGTTAACAAGCGTTCAAAGTATAAAATCGGAAGCATCTAACGCAATTTAATACACTAGTTTATGACAATGGTGGGTACGAGTCTCAGCTGACCTCGAAGTCACAATAAAGCGCTCAGAAGGGACCCCTAAAGACTTAGTTTGGATGTTACGTCCCATATTGAGGGCCAGATATAGGACCCGAAAAAACTATTTCCCGTTCAAGAAATGTTTATGTTGTTTGGAATTTTCCTCAAAGGGGTTGTTGAAGTTTGGTTTCGGATACAAAGAAATATGACCTCTCTCGGGTGTCGTTTTGTGATAGAAAGATCATGTAGGAGAATGAGTTGAATCACCAGCATGTACTTTTTATTGTGTACGTTTGTTGAAAATTAATTCCTTTTTTTTTTCTTTTTTTTTTCTTTATTATTCTTACTTTATTATTACCTAGACATCGTTGAAGGAAAGGATAGTGAGGAAACCTGGACTTATCTATACATCTATAGATACAAACATCTAAATAAAATTTAATTGTTTGAAATATCAAAATAACAGCTTTTTACTGAATGCATATGAAAATAAATACGGAATTTTTAACAAAAACACATTTCTTTTTCAATTTTTTTATTTGTTTGTATGATTGACGGGACTTTTACAAGGCCACTTATATTTTAGAAAAAGAATTATGGTTCCGTGAAAAACAATTAAAACCATGTAATTGGTAACAAAATCGGATTAAAAAAGCGAAGTACTCGTAGTATTTTTTTAGGGTTCCGTACCCAAAGGGTAAAGCGGGACCCTATTACTAAGACTTCGCTGTCTGTCTGTCTGTCTCCAGGCTGTATCTCATAAACCGTGATAGCTAGAAAGCTGAAATTTTCACAAATGATGTATTACTATTGCCGCTATAACAAAATATACTAAAAATTTTAAAAAAATATATTAAGGGGGCTCCCATACAACAGATATGATTTTTTTTGCCGTTTTTATAGATAATGGTACGGAACCCTTCGTGCGCGAGTCCGACTCGCACTTGGCCGGTTTTTTTTTAATAATTTCATACGAACTAAGGTCGCGGGCAACAGCTACTAGTATTTAATATAAGTCTGAAATCGTCGACACGTCTTGAGTAAGCGATCAATGCTCATAACAGAAGAGGCCTTTGCCCAGGGGTAGGACATTCTGCCAGGACTGCGGGATTGTTCGAAAGAGATACCGCGGCCCTGGAACATAAAGGGCAAAAGAAGGAACATGGATGGTTTTTAGTCAGTAAAAGTCTGACACTCCCTTCCGCTCCGCTCAGAGCGGGAACAGTCATTTGATGATTTACCATCACAAAAAAAGGGGTAGGACATTAACAGGCTGGTAAAATTTACGATTATTTAAGGATGTAAGACGTGTTATTGAGTTCAGAAACAGCACGGAGTCTGAATTTGATGCCCTTTTAGTCCCTATTACATGGGACTTAAACATAAGTACGACTTAATATGGATATACAGTCACGAGCACCAATATGTAAACACTTGAAAACTTTTAAAAGTGTTTTTCTCCTACTGTTCTGAAAATGTCATATTGTTACGAACATAGAATTCTGGAACTCATATTTTTATGAAAAAGATCCTATCTCCAAGTTACAATCGTTATTTCTCGCGGAAATTACTTTTGAATTTAGGAAACTGTATACATATTGGTGCTCTTGACTGTACAATACTCTGGGATTACAGAGGAGTGATGTTATATTTTGATTTTTATGTTTATTATTTATTTATTTATTTATTTATTTATTTGGTTCACCAACGACTGTTTACACTAATAATAAACTTAATACTACTTTTAAACAAAGATAACAGTGTAACACTCACTTATAGGTAAACACCACAAGCGCAACATTAATATATTTTTAGTAATCTAACCATTATAATAACTTATCTAATGTTAGTGACAGAATAACATATTAACTATATTAGGTTAACAAAATTAAAAGAAAAAAAAAAACAACTAAAAACGAGAAAACTGGTAAGTTTAGTATCTTATTACAGAGCAAACAAGGATTTCATGAACTTAGACTTTAGCTTTGCTAGGGAGTCATGATGTAAGTCAACCAAATCACTACTACTGTTTATGACCTTGCAAAATCGGGCGTAGGGTGAGTTAGATCCTAAAACAGTTCGTCTAAGTGGAGGACAGAGTGGAGTGATGGAGTTGCGTGGGATTCTTGAAGGAGCACGTAAGTTACAAAGTCCTAGCAGCCTAGGGCACTGAATATTATTTTTAAAAATTTTGCACATGAATAAAGCGTCATTAAATTGCCTCCGCTTATCTAAACTGCACATGGCGAAGTGTTTCAGTCTCTCTCTGTAAGATGGCTTTTTTCTAGCTATACCGACCGAAAATGCTAAATGCCAAAGGAAGCGCTTTTGGACACGTTCAACGCGCAAGCTATGTATCGCGTAGTGTGGTCGCCAAACCACACTACAGTACTCTAATCTGCTCCTAACTAAACTGTTATATAAAATTATTTTTGTTTTAACTTTGCGGAATGTTCTACAATTTCTTATTACAAAGCCTAGCATTTTGGACGATGATTTTATAATGTTGTCCAAATGAGGAAGGAAAGTTAATTTTCTATCGAACAGGACTCCAAGATCTCGTATAGTATCCACTTCCTGTATTATTTCTTCATTGATTTGATACTTAGAATGTATTATGCTACTTTTTCTTGTGTATTTGACATGGTAACATTTCCCAGAATTTAAACACATTTCATTATTATTACACCATTGAATTAGCCTATTAAGATCCATCTGTAGGTACATTGCGTCTTGTTCACATTTCACTACTCTGACAAATTTTAAGTCATCCGCATACATAAAAATCTCGGAGTTCTGAAAGCACACAGGTATGTCATTTATAAAATAAATAAATAAAATAGGCCCAAGGTGCGAACCCTGGGGAACACCTGAAGAGATTTTATAAACAGAAGATTGAAAACCGTTAACCACTACGAAAAAAGTTCTATCTGTTAAGTACGAACTCAACCAATTCAGCAAAGTGCCAGTAAAGCCGTAAGCGCTCAACTTTTGTATTAATATTTTGTGACAAATTTTATCGAACGCTTTGCTAAAGTCGGTGTAAATAACGTCTGCTTGGTGACCTGAATCGATAGCTTTGATTAATACTTCAGTAAACGGCACTAGGTTTGTGCTCGTGGAGCGTGCGCCCACAAATCCGTGTTGATCATCGCTTAAATATAACTTTAGATGGTTTTGAATGTGTGGGCAGACAAGGGCCTCGAATACTTTGGCAAATGTCGAAAGAATTGAGATCGGTCTATAATGTGATACTAGATCATCGGTATCAGATTTATGTATGGGCACTACCTTCGCTATCTTCCATTTTGACGGAAACACGCCAGAAACCAGTGATTTTTCAAAAATTTGCATGAGTGGATAGACTAACGCTGACGCGCATTCTTTAATAAAAATGGGTGGGATTCCGTCTGGACCTGCACCTTTATTACAGTCTAGATTTTGTAACATTTTAATCAGCATTTCAGGGTTTATATCAGGGGTTGTTAAGCTTTGGCTGTTATTCTCTAGCAAAATTAAATAGTCGGGAATCTTGTATTTATTTCCAGTGTTGGGATCAGTTATGTAAACAGAGGAGAAGTAGTTAGCGAATAACTCGCATACCTCCGTGCCATTGGATGTTGTATTTATTCCGTCTGTCATAGTCATAGGATATGCACTAGTTCCTCCGCGCTTGGCTTTTACATGTGTCCAAAACATTTTCGGGTTATTTATTATCTGTTCTTCTATATCCTTTATGTAAGCATTATAGCAAGTAGTTGCCAAACTGTCACAACGTTTACTAATAACTTTCAATTCAATTGCATCTAAAGGATTTTTATACTTACAATATCGCTTTCTTAACTTATATTTTACATTTAATAACTTTATCAAATTTCGGCTAAACCACAACGGATATTTACGAGTTTTTGGAACGCGCGGCGGTATAAATTTCTGAATGGCCATATGTAGCGTCTCATAAAAGGAATCAAGCATCTCATTCACTCCATCTAGTCCTTTAAACAATTCCATCCAGTTGAACTCTAAAAGAAATTTTTTTATACATTTATAATTTGCATTTTTAAAATTAGTTTTCAACTGTGTATTACTATACGGTAACCTTGCACTTTCATTAAAAGCTATGATTATGTCTAATGGTGGATGCTGCTGATCAACGTTGGATAGTGGGTTCATACTCTCGGCGACATTACATAATGGGTAGGTTGATAAAATTAAGTCCAGTATCCGACCAGCGGTATTAACCACTGAGTTAAATTGAGTAAGCCTGTTAACATGAGTAAAATCAATCAGAGTTTCGCTTGTGCTGTTTAATGCGGTATAATTGCTTGGTACTCCCACCAAGCTCCAATCAATATTACTCATGTTGAAGTCACCCACAATACAAACATTTGTATCTATTATTTGCTCAAAAACTGCGTTACAATTATTTAAAAAATATTCCAAGGAAGAACGGCGTATAGGTGGTGGCAAATATACTGCGCAGAGAGCCACTCGACGAACACTTCGCGATAGCGGCAATTCTAAGGTAACCCAAAGGTCTTCACAGTTACTATCCCAATGTTGGACATGTCTAGATTTTAGGTTTTTCTTGACAGCAATTAAGACACCGCCACCTTCTTTACCACATTGCAGGTTAGAGCTTTCTCTGTCGCGTCTATATACAACGTATCGTCCGTCAAATAGCTCGCTGCTCAATACAGAACTGTTAAGCCATGTTTCTGTCAGAATAACTACGTCATAATTGTTACAGACAATGTTACGATAAAAAACATGTGTTTTTGTCCTTAAACCACGACTATTCTGGTAATATAACTGTAAGCTGTTGAATTTTAAGGTTTTTATTTTAGGTACATGCGAAATAGTTTTTATTATAAGATATTATGGAGAGTACAAATAAAAACAAAAACTTATACTATCTTATTTACAGTTTCTAGATTTTTGATAAGTATGTGGTCCGAATCGACATTTTTTCTGACAAATATACGGCCGTTCCTTACCCATACAAACTTGTATC
Organism: Eurois occulta; assembly: GCA_950022335.1. Classification (NCBI taxonomy): domain Eukaryota; kingdom Metazoa; phylum Arthropoda; class Insecta; order Lepidoptera; family Noctuidae; genus Eurois; species Eurois occulta. Next base: position 15,483,756 of record OX465495.1, on the reverse strand, counting down.
CCTTTTCTTTTGCTCTGAGTCTGGTAGCAGCGTGAAGCGCCTTATGAGCCGGAGACAAGTGTTCAACGACATAGACAGGTGTCTTGTTGCCTGCCAATCCGAGATCCGCGGTACTGAGTTTGCTTTCAGGAGTTCGTTTATTGTAATTGATCACCGAGGCGAGCAGCTGGTCACGGATTTTGGGGGATGCCAGCTGAACCACGATAGATCGGGGGCGATCACTAGACGTCTGAAGCTTAGCTATGCGAGTGCAGTTCATGATATCATTGTCCTTTATTCCGCATCCCACAACCGAGCCCAACTGCTTGATAACAGTACACAAATTTTCTTGTTTGTTTTCGGGCAGACATTGTATTTCCAAATTGTTAGACCGGGCTTGCTGCTCCAAATAATTCAGCCGCTGGCCGAGATCGCAGACTGTCTTTTGTAATTTTTCATTCTCTTCCTTGAGGTTCTTAGAGTTGTTTGTTAACTCGACGTGTTCTAATTGGAACCTGTCAAACTCCGTTGTATGGAAATTAAACGATTCTTTCAGATCCCTAATTTCATTTTTGATGGGTTCCAGCTCCCTATTAACAATGGTGACTATCATATTAGTCAACTTCTGAGCCATCGTGTCAAGCTCCCTTTGGACCACTTCTTGCACAATCGAACGAACTTCATCGCAAGTGACAGCCGTTACTTCTGGGGGGGAGTTTAATGCAAGTCTTTTATTACCTCTTGTGGTGGAGATGTTCCGAATCGGAGTGTAGTCTTTTTTTGAAACTTTTGGCATTAGACTTAAACATTCTGGACATTTCCATTCATTATACGCTTCCGACTCATTCGAAATTTCGGTTAAAGACAAACAGAGAAAATGGTATGTTTTGTTACAGTGAACACAGTTTATGAACTTATCATTCCCTTCCTTATTTTCATTGTTGCAGCACCCCCAAGAAGGTGTTACGCTTGATGCCATGTTGTGGTTATGATAAGTAACAAACAGCTTCGAGCCGGGTATTTAGAGTTTCACGTCTTCGTTTGTTATGAACAGTTAATAACTACTCACTGTTGTAGTCCGTGCGAGCTAAGCAAGGTCGCGGTAAGAACGTCGTAAGCGCCGTGTATTTCGCGTCGCTTACGCGTTAGTATGAAGCACTTTGCGTTGCCACTCAATGACGGTTATTTGCAATAACGTTTTAATTTAATCCACCAATTGTCACTTATTTAACACATAAAACAGTTTTTTAATTTCACTGTACGATAACAATACTATAGAATTATTTGATTACACAAAATTGTTTTTGTTAATGTTCCACAGACTTTTAATAAACAATAATTTTTGAAGAGCCTAATTATAATATGTCTTGACTGCGCGGTAGATTACGGTAGGATGTTATGTTCCGGAGAAGTCAATTTTTTTTTCAGTTACGTGTAAGTCACACTTATTCAGTAGCGTCAATGAAGCCTCCCGACCTTATTTATATCTTACTAGCTGTTCCCCGCGGTGTCACACGCTGCGCGGCTCCTAAGGGTCGTAGCGTAATGCTATATAGCCTATAGCCTTCCTCGATAAACGGACTATCCAACACAAAAATAATTTTTCCATTCGAACCAGCAGTTCCTGAGATTAGCGCGTTCAAGCAAACAAACAAACAAACTGTTCAGCTTTATAATATTATTATAAGTACAGATTAAAAAAAAAAACAGGAATCGTGCGTAGGTAAGAGTGTAATGAATAATGTTCACGGATATGATATGTGTTGATAGGCCTGTTGGTCTAGTGGTTAGTGACCCTGACTGCTAGGACGGAGGTCGTGGGTTCGATTCCCACACAGGACAAATCTTTGTGCGATGAGTACGATTATTTGTTCTGTATCTGGGTGTGTAATTTATCTATGAATGTATGTATTTAGAAATATATAAGTATGTTTATCAGTTGTCTAGTTGCCATAGTGCAGGCTCTGCCTAGTTTGGGATCAGATGGCGGTGTGTTGGTTGTCCCAAGATATTATTAGACATATTATATAAAACGACGTTTTTCAACACACTTGTGAGGAAGAAGTATCTAAATAAAAAATAAAAATGGTTGCCTGTAAAGTCGGTTTTACGGGCGAAGATTTTACGTGACAACGTCTTTTTCTCGGTAGAATATTTATTGATATGAATATAATTAAATTGCACAATAGGAACAAGGAATTGAATGAAAATAAGAATTGCACAAATCGGCAGACCGATCATAGTTGAGTGGGAGAGAGACGCAAGGCATTCGGCGGGCCTCTCTCTCGTTCGGTGACTCATCGTAACGTTACCGAGCGTTACACTTTTTCATAAGTGACTCCCAGCCGCAACCTAATTTAAGACGTTGTCACGTCAAAAACAAACATGTACACCCACCTCAGTATAACACGAGTCGTTCTAAATCTAAATTAACATGGACCTCATTCATAATTATTCATGGTCCACCTAAATTCAATTCGTGACCAAAGTTGTCAAATGTGAAATAATTTCCATACGAAAAGCGGTTATATTTAATCGTGGATTACGGTTTAAGCTTTGAACAATGAAAGTCCGCTTCATATGTATATCTATATGAAGACACAATGTGACGAGACCGATATCATGTAGGGATGACGATATATTCATATATTTATACTTTGTTTGATCTGGATTATGGTATTAACTTTTATTTTTATTATTTGCTATGTACATTATATACAGACTACAAATAGAACTAAAATAAATATAAAAAGAAGACTAAAATAAAGTACCTATATATACCTATACAACGACGACAATAGGACACGTCTTAGGCGTCAAAGTACTCCTCCGCATCGCTATCATCTGGAAACGTGCCCAGAAGACTGGCAGCATTGCCACGTTGAATGCCAATGCTAAATCTTTGCCCAAAGAAAGAGCCAGCCCTCTGGTCACGCGAAGTGTCGACCAGTCGGCGAGAGATTTCCTTGAAAAGGAGACGCGCACTCGGGCCCCATGACCCGAGCGTTTCGACCCTAAACGGCTCAAAACTGTAGTTGCCAATAAGGTTACAGTATTTGCGCCGCTTGAGGATCTCAGCAGCCGCAGCAGCAGCGCCCGCACAGCCCGCCGTGCTTGAAACGTGAGATGGCGCAAGGGTGTCGACACAAGTTGCGTCCCACACCAAAGACTTTTATTATAATACAAGATTTAGCCCGCAGCTTCGTCCCTAAAGTTTGATATAATTCCATGGGATCGTACTAAACACACAACATAACATCACGCCTGTAATCCCCTAAGGGTTAGGCAGAGGTGTACCTATTAGTATACTCACATTTCGCCAGTAGTGTTAAAGTCCCATGTATTAGAAAGCAAGCCCATCGCAATCAACCGAGCACAATCACAGACTCCCTGGCTGCTAGTGAGAAATTCCTGATGGAAGAACCCAATAACAATTTGCCCGGTCTGGGAATCGAACCCACCACCAGACGAGGCAGTCACATACGTACTACTAGAATAAAAAGTATATCCTATCCAACACAGGTCATGGTCCATCTGTATGCTATAAGGTAACGAACAGACAGCTAGAGTGACCGAGTTACTTACACATTTATAATATTAGTATGGATTCGATTCCAATATGTCGAGAAAATATAAAATAGCTGGTTTGCTAGTAAAGAAATTATAATATACATAAAGAGCTCACATCAATCATCTAGGAAGAAAAGGATAAAATATCCAACCATCTTGACATCGTACGAATGTACCTAAATAAATAGGCAACGGTTGACTGGGAGAAAATGCCTATGGCATTAAGTCCGCCTCTGTATTCTGTGCTGAAGTATTAAATCTATAAATATTATAAAGCTGCAGACTTGTTTGGTTGAATGCGTTAATCTCAGGAATTACTTGAAAAATTCTTTTAGTGTTGGATAGTCCATTTATCTAGGAACGCTATAGGCTAAATTATAACTAAATCGCATGTGACTAAAAGAGTTATAAATATAAACGTTGATGGATGGAGAGGGAGAGGAAGACCAAAGAAACGATGGATGGATTGTGTGAGGAATGATATGAAAGATAAAGAAGTAAGTGATAGCGTGACGGTTGACAGAGGAGAATGGAAGAAAAAAACGTGTTGCGCCGACCCCTTATAACATGGGACAAGGGCAGAGAGATGATGCTATAGGCCATATTATAACATCACGCTACGACCAATAGGAGCAGAGCATCAATAATAAATAGTAAATTTTAACAGCTAGTATATTAATAAATAAATAGGCAATATTTCTCTTCCTACTGACTATAATAAGAGGCCAAAAAACAAAGGAATAGCACCAAGAATCGTTACTAAACCCTTACCAACAAAAAAAAACCGCGTCAATACTGTTAAAAAAAAAAAACACAATTTTAAATAAAAGAGTAAGTTTGCTGCTACGAATAGTATACAAGGGAACAATAAAATGGATTTAGGTACGTTAAGCCGCATTATAGAACCGCAACAGAGACTTAAGTTGCGGTACAATGAAATTGGCTTACTTCCAAAAAGATTGCACTTATTTCGTGCAGTCACGGGCGATATCAGATGCATCACTCGAGTGAACTGCTCACTCGAGCGACTGTTCAGTTTTCTTTCATTCCATGTGCACACATCTCCTACTAATAGTTTGTGAGTTTGGATGGATGAATGGATGTTTGTTACTCTTTCACGCAAAAACTACTGACCGGATTTGTATGAAATTTGGCACTCAGATAGTTTATACCCTTGATTAACACATAGGATACTTTTTATCCCGGTAGTGCGATCCCGTGGGACAATTACCGAACTTAGGCGGGTGAAGCCGCGGGCATGAGCTAGTTACCAATAAAGTACTTCAGTGTGTATCAGACAAATATGGTGATATATTTAAGAGTGTAGTACAGGCAGTCCATCAAACTAAGCTACTTTCTCAATGGTACACACACCATAGTTCCCAAAATTTTATCAGCTGTCCCGATCGATTTGATACTGAAGAGTTGTAGGTTATAGGTAATGTCGTTTATAACGGACTGTGTGAAGAATGATATGGCAACAAAAGAGATGTCTGATGAGATGGCGAGTAATAGAGAAGTATGGAAGAAGAACACATGCTGCGTCGACCCTAAATGAATTGGGACAAGGGCAAGAGAATGATGAGGTAATGTCGTTTAGTTTTCAATCATTCATTTCTTAGTAGGTGCGTGAAAACAAAACTACCAGTACCACATATGCTATCAACTAGTCATCATCTTCCTGCCCTTGTCCCATGTTATATTGGGGTCGGCGCAACACGCTTTTTTCTTCCATTCTCCTCTGTCAACCGTCACGCGATCATTTACTTCTTTATCTTTCATAATTATCATTCCTCACACAATCCATCCATCGTTTCTTTGGTCTTCCTCTCCCTCTCCATCCATCAACGTTTATATTCATCACTCTTTTAGTCACATGCGATTCGTCCCTCCTCATCATATGCTATCAAGTAGTATAAAATTTAAATTCGGCGTATAATCAGAAAATAAAAAATTCTTTTTTGCAACGATTTTATAATCGTTTGATTAGCACAGTTTTACCCCATCTACTTAGATTTTATTAGCAATAACCGCACATAGACCCTTAAAGTAACGGCTCGCTTTACTGACTAAACGTAAGAACACATAAAAACAATAATTATGTTTGGCTCGTATAACATTTTATACCAAAGCGCGAAATTTATTTCGTGTGAATTATGATTAGAGGGCGAATGAGTATAAAGAGTACTGCGTGGATATTTTGGAGTTTTATATTAGAACAAACGTAAAAAAAAACCTAAACTAAAACTAACACTAAGAAATTAAAATTAAGACTGCTTCGTTGGTCTAGTGGTTTCAAGCGTGACTGCTGAGCATGAGTCATAAGTCATAAGTCATTTATTCATTTGTTTAACATAGGTAAAATAATAATGGTATATCAAAGAAATAAAGAGTGCGCTATGTTATGCCAGGGGGCGTACAAATGTTTGTAAAATAAAAAAATCAAATTTAAATTATGAAGAATTGCATACTACAAATTAATTAATGAGATCCTGGGTTCGATTCCCGGGTCAGCAAAGTGAAATTGGGTTTTCCCATCAGAAATTTCTCAGTAGTAGTCATGGAATCTGGATTTGTGCCCGGTTGCTGGCAAAAATCTCGCCCCCTATTACATGGGGCTTAAACATAACTGGCAAAATGTGGCTGTACTATTAGGTACAGCTCTGCCTAACCCTTCGGGGACTAGAGGCATGATGAGATGGGTGTTGTGTTAAAACTAAAATATCTTATCTTACAACTATTAAAAATGCGAAACTTTAAGAGGATGGATGGATGGATTTTTGTTATTCTTTCAAAACGGCACAGATATAGTTTATAACCTGGATTAACGTATTGGACACTTTTTGTCCCGGTAATACGATCCCGTTGGACAAAGACATTCGAACTCGAACCACATCCAGCTACACAGATTAAACGCAAACCGCAACGTAATCGGTTCAGTGGTTTAGGAGTTATGATGCCACGGATAGTTTTTTTTTTATCATTATCACTAGAAACGGAATATTTGCCATGTCCACTGTAACAGCGCCGAAATATCGGGAACTCAAAACAAACAGTAGACATGGTAAATATCCCGTTTCTAGTGTTAATGATAATGTTTGTGGCCACGGCAGTTTAAAAACTTAGTTTTTTTTTTCTTTTGTCATTAGGCTTATATGTCCCACTGCTGGACAAAGGCCTCCCCCATATCCTTCCAGGTACTCTCCTCCTGTACCACCTCGAATCAGCCTTCGTGATGCGTGCTCCTCCGTTCATCCTCAAGCACTCATCGTGTTGAGACCTTTGTCCAGCGGTCGCTATGCATGGGTCACGTGACCTACCCAATCCCATTTGTGCCACTGAAAGTTACAAAAAAGTTTCATACTTGCTTACTGACCTCTTTGCGACAAATTCAATGTCTCGGATTACCGGCTTTTTATATTGGAATTCACTATAGATTGATTGCCAATGTTTCCGAGCGTATAAAAGAATTTATCGCTTGTGTTTACCAATAAAATGCCGCCTAAGTAAGACTTACTATCTTATTTAGTGGTACTTATTTTGTCTCGAGCCCATAAATCCGTGTTTATTAGATATTCAGACATTTTATCGGGACAGATTTGAAATTATCGCAAAAACTAAAAATAAAAGTGCCAAAGTGCGTAGCGCTGTGTGGGTTACGGCGTAGCGCCGTTCGTAGCAAAGCGAGGCTTTGCTACAAGCGGCGCTACGTCTCGTAGCAGCGGCGGAGATAAACCTATTATATTCTTATTAAAATTAACTTCAAACACGGGGAGGGTTATGTAGATTGTAGCCATTTACATACGTAAACTCGCGCCCTTTTCTCGCAAGCCCACTGCCATCAACTGAGCACAAATCCCGAAGTTGTGACTACTTTAGACAAATTTCTGACGAAAAAACCCAATAACACTTTTCCCTGAATTAAATCCAGGAATTCATGATCAGACAGTAAATTTATAAGGTAAGGTAACCCCTAAGGTAGACTGGTAGAAAATGCCCAAGGCATTAAGTCCGCCTTTGTACATTATGTGCACAAAGTTTTAATAAATCTATACATACTACATAGATACAAATAAATAAAATTGAAGTGTCTGTTTGTAATATCAAAATAACGGCTTTTTACTGAATGCATATGACATTACAAACGGCACTTATAACAAAAACACATTTTTTTCAGTTTTTGTCTGTCGACCGAATTTGACGGGTCTTTTACTGGACGATAGCTGGTTTTATAAGGTCTAACATAGGCTACTTTTATATTAGAAAAATAATTAGATTTCCGTGCAAAAAATCAAAACCCTTGAAAACTAAAACTTGTAAAATACTGGTATTCAGTTGCATCTGGTTACACTGGAAGCCGACCCCAACGTAGTTGGGGAAAGGCTGGACAATGTTTGCAACCAATTACAGTAACTAAACACTAAGTAACTAACTATGATGTATCCTATGTCACTCAGAAATAGTGAAGCTTTATATTGTTGAGCGATTTTTATAATCGGATCAATAACTCGAGAGACAATTTTGTACGAACATGAAAAGCAGAAGTTGCGGTTGGGAGTATACATTTGGATGGCTATTAGAGTAGAGGAAGATAAAACAATGGATGGACTGTGTAAAAGATGTCCAATAGAGAAGTATGGAAGAAGAAAATATACGTCAACACCAAATAAATTGACACAAGGATAAGAGGATCATGACATACAAACAATTTCTGCTTTTTTTTTTGGTTGAAATAAACACAACAATGCAAAAGAACACTAAATAAACAAACCATTTATTTCCATGTTTTCTCTTACTTAACCAACAACGCACGACTTTAAAGCGTGCGGAATAATTCCTAGTACGCGGGTTGCAGGAATCGTTGGCTTAATCCACTATAATTGAATCTTAGTGTAACTAACTTTGAAATTAATTGAATTAGTTTCCTCAAAGTTTCAACAATATCTTCATATCGACGAAGGTGAAAATTGAAATACCGTAATCTTGACATTGAGTGCGCTGCTGGATTTGTGACGTTCGCCTCAGCGTAGAATGTTGAAAATCCATCATCACGCTCATTGTCTTTTACGACATTTTCGACTTTCCAGTTTCGAATATGTCAGATAGTTGTGTGATACCAATTTAATAATGCTAGCTTAGAGTTTCTGATAACGTTAGCGATTGAAATGTAATTGAATAATAAGTATTTAATTTGGGATTATGTCAAATTCTATTACACGCTAGCCCTTCGCCCTACTAGCCCCGCGAGCTTCGTCTGCGTGAAATAAACTTTACAACTTATTCTCATACCTACAAAATATACATAAAAATACCATAAAAATCGGTCGAGCACTTTCGGAGGAGTGCGACCACAAACACCGAGACACGAGATTTTTAATTTAAAGTGAATTTTGTTAACAATTTCAAGGGTTTTAATTTATTTTTGCACGGAACCCTTATTCTTTTTCTCAAATAAAAATTGATGTTACTTCTTAGAACATTAGATATCTGCCAGTAAAAGTCCCGTCAAAATCGGTCCTGCCTTTTCGGAGATTAGCCGGAACAAACAGACAGACAAAGAAAAGATTTTTTTAAATATAAATACCGTTCAGTAAAAAGCTGTTATTTTGAAATTACAAACTGAACTTAAATATATATGTGATATAGAAAAGAACTGGAGTCACAGACATAGTTTGCAAGCTTGGTTTTGAGCTGAAGTGGCAGTAAGCCGGCCATGTTTGTTGAAGGATACCAGAGATGCCTTTTTTTTTTTTTTTTTTTTGGTGGGTGGGAAATCATCAAATGACCCCCCCGCTCTGGGCGGAGCGGAAGGGAGTGTCAGACTCTTACTGACTAAAAACCACCCATGTTCCTTCTTTGGCCCTTTATGTTCCAGGGCCGCGGTATCTCTTTCGAACAGTCCCGCAGCCCTACCAGAGATGCCTGGATGGATGTTAGTCGATGTAGCAGACGTATTTTCATATTAATCAATCATTTATTTAATATCAATTTTATTTATTTAGATTTAGAAGATAAAGAGGTTTGGCTTTAGTTCCTTCTGCGCATGCGGCTTCCCTGGTAGCTCATAAACAGCACAAATATGTGGATGTCTCTAACTATTCTCAATCTCATTTTTTTTTTCTTTTCATTTTAATTTACAATGGCTTTTTTTTTTTACAATGGTTATCACATCACTTAAACACCCTTTTTTCAGAATAGTTGCAGCACTGATGACAATATTTTTGTCACTTGTTTAATTTAGTCTTTTATAATATTTTCTTGCCTTTGTATAGATTCTTTTTAACGATTGTTTGTGAATGTGTGAACAGTGTAGGCCTTGTAGATTCCTAGATGTGTGTTAACTTTTGTTAACCTCTTATCTTGTTCTCCGTTTTTCTTGTGTAGTAAGCAACGACTTATTGTCGGGCTTATGCTGTCCCCCCATACTTGAGTACTAATGCTGTAACATGATAATATTGTAAAACTAATCATTTTAAAAGAGTAACCATGGAGTTTCTTGCCGGTTCTTCTCCATAGGAAACAACCAACCCGAACCGTGCACCTTTTTGTCGACGTTTCATAAGTGCCCATGTAGGCCTATGTGAAATAAATATATTTTGATTTTGATTTTGATTTTGATTTGTGTAGATTCATCACAACTACAATTTTATAAAAAGGATTTAACTTATTAAACAACTACACATTTTTTAAACTCGAAAAATCTAGTATGAAGTATCATGATTGAAAACGTTGATTAGATCTCAAGGGACTCAACAAATCTATATATAGTCTATTGATCAATAAAACACAGACAGATTGTCCCACAGGACTCTCCATCTTTATTGACAATTAATTTGTTCAAGGTTAGAAAGGCAAGATTACATAGAATGCAATGCAGTATTTATTTAAAAAACCTTTTATTTGGTAAAACAGAGAGAGCGGTCGCAAGCTCGACTGTTGAGCGTGGGTACCTTTCAATTCCCGGGTCAGGCTAAGTGTTGTTGGGTTTTCAATTAGGATTTTTCCGCTGCAGCCCGGAGATTGGAAAATGGCGGTATGATAGCCCCGTGCTTCAGAAATCACGTTAAGCCGTTGGTCCTGCGTCTGATCTCTTTTCGACTCTGACGGAAATCCGTCCCATCGGATAATACGAGGGCAGCACTGAAAATTTCGGGAATCAAGGAAGTGACACAACATTACTATTTAAAAATGTATTTATTGCTTTTCGAAGTATTCTCCGCGAAATTTGGCACATTTTTCCATACGATGGAACCAATCATTGAAGCAACCATTCCATTCGGAAGTTGGGGTCTCCAAAATGGCCGTTTTGTAGGCGTCCACAGCTTCTTCAGGTGATGAAAATCTCTGACCACGCAATTTATTCCTTATTTTAGGGAAAGTATAGAAATCATTAGGGCTTAGGTCGGGGCAGTACGGCGGATGGTCTAATAATTCTATGTTTTCTTGCTCTAAAAACTCTTTTGTTCTGTGCGCGGTGTGAGAACTCGCATTGTCGTGATGGAGGATGATGCGGCGGTTGCAGTTCTCTTTACGGAGTTCAGAAACGACCTGTGGCAAACAAATGCTAGCATACGATTCTGCATTAACCGTTCTTTGTCCCTCGAGAGGAATAGTCGCAACATGGCCGGTTTTGGAGACAAACGTGGCCACTATTTTTTTTGCAACACTCCGTGAACGAACAATTTTTGTTGGCTTTAACTCATTTTCGAACACCCAAACTCGTGACTGGTTTTTTGTTTCGGGTTCGTACGCGTATATCCAGGATTCGTCACCTGATACGATGTTGTATACAGCATTTGAGGATCCTGCGTGGAATCTTTCGAAAGTTCTGACGCACCAAGTAACGCGAGCCGCTTTTTGCTCTTCGCAGAGCGAATGCGGTATCCATCGGGAAAACAACTTTTTTACACCTAATTGTTCATGCAAGATTATTTGTATTTGACTCATGCCAATGTCTAAAGTTGCCTGAATTTCGCGGTATGTCACATGTCGATTTTCCTCAATCAGCTTACGCACAGCATCAACGTTTTCTTGGGTGACTGCAGTTTTTGGACGACCTTGACGGGGATCATCACTGAGCTTGACACGTCCACGTTGAAATTCAGCAAACCAGTGATAAATTGTGGTTTTGGATGGGGCTTCATCACCAAATGCAGAAATCATCCGGTCAACACACTGTTTTTGTGTTAAACCACTTCGAAAGTCATAATAAATCATCGCTCTTGAATTTTCTCGAGTCAATTCCATTTTCTCAACGACTAAACAAGTTTGACAAAACCTTGTGACAAGACCGAGAATCTTTTTTTAAATAAATAAATGGTATTCGATTTTTAAAACCAAGGAGTTTTCAATTAAAAAGATTTTAATATGACAGGAACAGTGGAAATATTCCATTCCCGATACTTTTAGTGCAGACTGCGTAAGAGTGAGGGAATAGAGAGTGCAGCTGTGACTGCACACAAACTTGTGCACTATCCCGCGCCGATAGCTAATCTCGACTGAAATTGGCTGCCGTGACCGAAAACGGTCAAGAGGACTATTATTGAACTACTTTTTTTTTGTGGGATGGGAAATCATCAAATGCGCCCAGAGCGGGAGGAGTGGAAGGGAGTGTCAGACTTTTACTGACTAAAACCCATCCATGTTCCTTCTTTTGCCATTTGTGTTCCAGGGCCGCGGTATCTCTTTCGAGAAGTCCCGCAGCCCTGGCAGTCGTCGGCCGTTACGGGCCTCTCCTGTTTGCTGACATCTCTTTGAGGCGCCGTCGACACGGCCTGTCGTCATAAGACGGACGGACGGCGAGCTAACCCATTACTCACCGTCCACAGGCCCGATTATTGGACTACTGAGAATTTCATGGGGTCATCATATCGCTAAAAGAAAAAAAAAACATAACTAACTAATATTATAAATATGAAAGTGAGTTGGTTGGTTAACCAAGCCTTGACGCCTTAACGGCTGTAAGCATTTCCATTTGGACCATGACATGGATTACGAGAAAGGGTCGTTTTATCCCGGTCGGACGATCTCGTGGGATGATAACCGACCTTCATGCGATCGAAGCCACTTGCAAAAGCTATTTTTGTAATAAATAATAGACTAATCGTACGCAAAATACGCGCTTTGGACGTGGAGTTAACCTTTACACAATACACTATTGATGAGAAAGACACGACACGGTGGTAGTACGTGTAGTTTATATAGCAGTACATGTTTCCAGCGCGGCTGAAATATATTTGTTGGCTAAATATTAAGATATTCTAGAACATTGTGTTTGAGTGAGTACTTAATATTTATGTCTGTGAACGTTTCCATTAAATATTATAAATTGAAGTGAGTGGTGGCGGCACGTTTTTTGAATAAATGATAAAATATTTGCGCGATAAACGTAGTACGAGTATTTCCAAACTTTCCTACAGAAATAAAGTAACATGACATAGTGTATTATGACGGTAGTGTCCCCGAGGTGCTAGGTAGATGGAACCGCATGTTGTTTGTTAAACAGACAAAGAGCTTTTGTCATTAACTGGACATAATACCAGACTGCGACCAGTTACTGAGAATTTCCTAATGAAAATCACAATAGAATTCTTCGACAGCAGATCACTCCATAGCATATGGAATCGCTGCGCCGCAAAGTCTAGATACGGTATGCTAACTTAATATCATAAATGCGAAAGTAAGTTTGTTTGTTTGTTATCTTTTCACGCCTAAACCACTGAACTGATTTTAATGAAATTTGGTACAGAGATAGAGTTGACCTTGAGAAAGAACATAGGATATTTTTTATCCCGGACTGACAGACAGAGTTACTTTCGCATTTATAATATTATAGTAGAGACAAGCAGAGTACAAACCGAAGTAACCCGAAGCCGCAGGCGCGGCTTGTTACTAATAAAATTCCTAGTGCCAAAAATGCTATCATGAAACACACGGTGCGGACAAACAGTGACGCGATAGGTTTTACTGCGGGACAAGCCCACTTCGTTTGTCCCGAACCATTACAACTACTGAGAGCCAAAATCAGCAGTGACGACCAGAACAGCGCCGAGGCAACGGAGCTTGATGAGTCCCGGAGAACCGATTCAAGTGTCATGGATCCCGCAATGAAATTAATTAGAAAATAGCAGCGAAGGAGTAGGACAAGTGTTCATCATGCGCGTCTAGCAGCAGTCATCTATCCGTCTCCGTACTATAAAGGCTGTAAAAAGAGCCTTACGAAGCTGTGAAGTGTATCCATAAGGATAGGTGGCTGATGGAAACAACTGTTCATTCCAAAGTTCCTTGTTTTCAATAACATACAAATCATATTGCTAACTTAAATTACTTAGTTACTAGAAAATGAATGCTTTGCTTGCGAATCGTAACATGTTATTGGACCGACGACTGTCATAATGGACATCAGCAAAGGCAAATGTCCTTACAGCTGAAAGCCACGTGTTCTCTATTTTTTTTGTTCTGGACTATATCTGAAGGTCAAAGTTCAAATTTTTTGCAGGTTTTTATTTAAATACAACTTTTAAATTATTTAACTTGACTTTTAAATACCTCCATGATCCCTATACTATTCAATACAAGCACAACACAATGTTTAAATTGCGTTACATTGTGCCCAACCTAAAAACGTGATTTTCCCCAACAAAAAAAGCGGTTTCCCGCAAAAAAAAAATTGCGCAGTGTTACTTAGTTTTATGTACAGATGTAGCTGACGGCTTTGTGAAGGGTCCGTTGACACCCAGTATGGGTTAGATTGGACCCAAGATGTGACCCAGTTTTCCAAGCGTAAAAACATTAATTTCAGACACATTTTTCCGTTATCATAGCGATAAGCAATCAACCGGAAGTAAAACATTACGTCTGCACTTATCTGGGCGTAATCAACGCTCATAATGGATGAGTTTGGTCCAAGGTATAAGCGACAGCGGGTGATAATGTTTAAACAAGGTAATATCAGCAGTGTAGTCAAATAAATTATTTCAATTAGGCCTTTACAAAGCACTTTTGAATGTCAAACTACCAGCTTTATATTTTACTTCGATTTTAAACAAACCGGAAAATGACGCAAGAAATACACAGAAAAAGAAATGACAGTTGCATTAATGGAATACCTTAAAGTAGCCCACCGGTATCTGGAACAGGGCTCAAGCTACCAGTAGTTAGGGCCCAAAGAGAGAGGAACCTCCTAACAATACGAGCCGTGCCCAAGGGTACCGCGTTCTGAATTAAGCCCTTGATCTAGCTGCCTAACGAGAGCCTCCTCAGGTATTGGTCGAGGCTCATGGCAGTTAAGAAACGATTAATTATCGGCACAATGATTGCTGAGTTCACATACTAACGCAAATACCGCGTGTAATATGCGCAATTGTTTTAATAATTCAAAAGTTACTGATTATTTGCGCCAGTTTGAGCACCCGTACAAGTTAATTAACACGTTAGTGAATTTTGCCCCGCATCACGTGTTGGTTTGACCAGAGTTTAACAGTGCAGGTTCGAAACTATATTGCTGAAGTTACAACAAAAAAAAAGAAAAAAAAAATTGATCTGCCTTCTTTCTGGCTAGGTTATGTAAGACGAACATAAGCTAACTTTACCAGAAAAGGAGCATATGCTACTCTAATTAACTTATTGAACATTCGTAGCTACAAACCTTGAAAGGAAGCCAACAATAACTCCAAGGTATGCTTATATATTTATTTAAATAAACAGCAGTTTTTAAAGTCGGTGCTAAGTTTTTCATACTTTCAGCCATCTAAGACATAGATCGGTCACAAAAAAAGGGTAAATGTTCAGATTAATGTAAACTTTCAATTAGAATTAGTGAGTACCTATAAGTTTAAGGGCGAATTTGCCCAATGAAACTGCGATGAGCTCATCTAAACCGCGTTCAAAAGCAGTGTCATAATTGCAATGGACTACAAGTTTTCACTGACGGCTCATGAACTCCGCTTAGATGACACGTTCAGTTTCATTGATGGAATCCGCTAAATAAACTGTAAATAGAGAGAAGTCGAAAGGGTCGTTTGCTTTGCAGTAGACAATTTAGGCTCATAATTACACAGACTTACTTTCCTAAACCTATAGAAAGTATATTATCAACCTACAACTAACCTATGGAAAGTATCATTTAGCACAGACGCAGCTCTTAGTCGGGTACACAAAAGTATAGGGTGTCTTCGTTTATTCTTAGCTCCATTGATTAGCCCCTAGATCGATATCAACGGAAACTCGATACTTAGCCTGCGCTACTTAGTCGCGTAATATTATGGTTTGCCAATTACTATCTAAACAGAAACAATACAAGGTTCTATTTCGAGTAGAAATTCTCTCTTAGAGATAATACGGTTCCCTATAATGGCTACATTTCGTGTTTCGATTACCGAATTGGTTATTAAGCCTGAAAGCAGTTAGGTGGAAAGATACTGCTGTTTATTAATTCATTCGAAGTGCGTACGGACTTGGTAACAGACAGATGTGTTGCTGGGGAGTCTGATGCGCCACTGCTTCCCAGTTAAAACACTGGGTGGTGGTGGATGGTCGTTTTTGTGGACTGTTTTGTGTAATCCTTTTTTTGGGATTCCGCTCTGGGCGGAGCGGAAGGGAGTGTCAGTCTTCTACTGACTAAATCCCCTCCATGTACCTTCTTTTGCCCTTTATGTTTCAGGGCCGTATCTCTTTCGAACAGTCCCGTAGCCCTGGCAGGCATCGGCCCTTTTGGCCCCTCATGTTTGCTGACATCTCTTTGAGGCGCGCGTGGAACACGAACGCGCCGTCGACACGGCCTGTCGTCATAAGACGGACGGACTTTTGTGTAATCCTAAGTCTGAATTTGTAGGTGCATTAGTAATAACTACAGAAGAATAGTATTTTCTCTAGTAATTTCTCATATTTTTTACTAGCCGGTAATGTTTTGCAAAGGCCTGCCCCATATCTTTCCACGTACTATTTTCGTGCCCCAAGCCCCCAACTCATACCTGCCACCGCAGTGCGCGTCCAGTACATCTTGCACCCTTTTTCTGGGCAGGCGGCGGCGACGTCTATCCTCAGGCACCCATTGCGAGGAGACTTGCCCATTTTTGTTTTTTTCTCATATAAGAGAAAATTCTTAAATCCTTAACGATAGTGACGTGTTTGTGATTTTAAACCACTAAGTAACATTTCATCCATATAGATACGCTTTGTATTCATCCTAAAACCTCTTATACAATAATTACGTACTGTTATGAAACTAGAAACCAATATACTAGTAATTCGGTCATTTTAAAAACAACTCATGAATGTAAACAAACGCGTGCTTTCCGTGCATATTTCGGACGTGTTTCAACGCGTATTACACGTCATTTGGACGCAAAATTCATGTAATTCGCGTCATCTGGACGTAAAAGCACTTTAATTACGGTGTAAAATGCTTTATTGCCATCAGTATTTTCTATGCTTTGTTCGTTAACGTAGGTACCATTACGAGCACCAATATGTTTACGCTTAGGTAAGAATTGTGACCAAGTATATGCGAGCCGCGCTAGTCGCAAACTAAGCTAGGATATCCCGACTAAATGGATTTTGGTTTGATGGTTAGGTTAGAAGTATAACTGTGACCGCGGCGCTCGAGCCGCAAAGCGAGCGGTACCACCGCGGCGGCCGACAAGCCTCAGTAACACTCGTATTTTCAAATTGCTTTAAACATTCTTCAATTTGAGACTATGCCAATGCGGCTACATTTGGGTGTAATCGCGTTATCTTACTTTAATTTTCACACCAATTTTTGAGGTATTCCTCAAAGCGCATCAACTTTCAAACGCACCAACGATGAAACATAGACAAGAGCATGAAGGATTCGTTATAAGTGATACCTATCGATAGACGTCTTGAAATTCAACTGTTCTATTTGTTTATTTATTACAACTAGCAGGCAAGCAGAAATGAACTGGAACTAGGTTCCTAAGCGACTTTACACTACTTAGCTCGGTAATGGGAAAAAATACAGGTTTTGAAATTGAATCATTCGTCGTCTTCGAGCAACGTGACGTCATCAACATCACTTCCTCAAGCTTTCGGACAGCGAGTCATATAGCCAGCCAGCTTGAAATGGGTATTCCTGACCACCAGCATGCAGCGGAAGCACATTCCTGGTCAGCACCCTCAATCTCATCAAGCGACCTTGGCACTGCAATTGCACTGATCTTGACGATCCACTGGGCGAGTCCGACTACGCTTTATAATTTAAACTATTCTCAAAAATATTCTTACAACTTAAACCTCTTAGTCCTGGCTGGGATAACAGCTCAATAGGCTTTGTGGAATCTCTCAATTAGAACCCGCAGCTTTAGCACCGATCGGTTCCTTTCAATAGCCTCCTAGTCCGTGAATATTAAAACATGTAGATAAAGAAATATTAGAACTTGCATTCTTTTACGAATCAAATCTATTTTATTCGGGAATATTATTGGATTTTCAGTCACAATGAAAAGGCTGTGGATTATAAAAACTGCGTGATCGCGTGAGATTATTTATAATTTTATTCTGATCATGTACAACGATATTAGGCACAGTTAAATGTCATGTTCCTTTTTTAATTTTGTTTATTTTTGATGTGACAAAGATTTATTTTGTGTCACGTAAAAAAACCAGATTAAAACAACTCATGTAGTGTTCCTTAATATGATTTTGAGTAGGACTTATATAGTAGGTAGATTAAAACGAACTGAATAACGTTTCGTGACGAAATATCATACCGTTTACCCCAGAAAGGTTCGGCAGATATGTGTGTACACAGATGCATCTACATACATTATTTTATGAAGGTTCACAAAGCCAACAACCAAGCAAACTGGGGGTCTAAAATGGCCGCTTTAGCAGAATCATAATAGGATAT
This sequence comes from Eurois occulta, assembly GCA_950022335.1. Taxonomy (NCBI): domain Eukaryota; kingdom Metazoa; phylum Arthropoda; class Insecta; order Lepidoptera; family Noctuidae; genus Eurois; species Eurois occulta. The sequence continues at coordinate 15,465,338 of OX465495.1, read as the reverse complement.
TAATATGAATTACGTTTAAATTCTTAAAATGGTCATAGATGTACCTACCTACTATTGAATTGTCACCTTGTGACCATTTTATTATGATTCTGCTAAATCGGCCATATTAGACCCCCTGTTCACCAAACTAAAATTATTGCTGGGAAACGACTTTACTACCGGAATAAGAAACAACATACTTAGTGTGTTTAAAAAGCCTTCCGTACATTAATTAAATGTTTGTTTTTCTCGTACTTCCGAAGTAATTAAGTCTACTGGGATCGTTACATAAACATTTTAGGGGTCTACCCCTGTCATAAGCAGTAAACATCAGAGAGTTGTATTTCGTTTAATTCCTGGAATTCGTATTTACTTTACCTTTCGAATGTTTGACAAACATGAGAGATAGCAGTTTGTGTTAGCTGTTTGTCAAACAGAAGATTGATTTTTTAAGGTGTTCTTATATTAGCTCACGGGTTATTACCAAGTGAGTAGGCAGAAACTACCAAGCGCCTTACATATTTTCTCCTTTTGGTTAGTCCATGTTTATACATCAGAGGTTTTAGCACGAGCCCGTAGAGTAAACGTAACGTAAATAAATCCATCGATTTTTTAATTGAAATTACAATTATCCTATAGCATTTAATAAGCACAATCAGAATCCTCCATAGATTACTACATTCTTAAAATTATGAAAATATTGTCGGTGAAACGAGTATTTTTACCCGACTGCCAAAGAAAGATTATGTTTTTCGCGCGTATCTTGTTTGCATGTAATATTCTTTATTACCTCATACCTTCCAAACCGCTGCACGGATTGATTTAATAAATATATCGTTAGATTCGTGTTGGTAACCCAAGTGTTCTTAGATAGATGACGCGAAAAAAACCCAACATGACGTTTGTGAGACGCTATAGTTAAAAGTTTTTTTTTTCAGTTTTTATTTAAAGTTATTAGTTAGTTATTATTAATTATTTTTTACGCAGTCGGGTTTCATTATTATTATCTTTTCTTTTTAATTTTAAAATCAACGTTACGTTTAATACCGCGCGCACGTACCTACTATGGCTTCGGATCATACACGCTTACGCTTACGCTTGACCTCGAGTGGTTTTTTCATTAGCAATTTTTCGGTAACAGCCCGGAGCTTCGAAGTTGGCGATGTGACACCACACACCATGCTTATTCTGGGGGCTTAAAATGGCCGCTTTAGCAGAATCTTATTAGGATAATAACATGAACTACGTTACAATTCGTAAAATGGTCACAAGGTGACAATTTATAATATTAATTGCTTCTGTGATTCGTTGTAAATGATCTATCTAGCTATCTGCTAAAGCGCCCCAATTTTAGACCCCCGGTCTACTCGCCCCTCGCTGGCCGTATCGGATTGCCTTCCCACGGGACTGTGAGAGTAAATAAACAGAGAGTGCACTTGTACTTGCGCACTCATTAAGCCAATGGCACCGCTGATTGGCCGCTATTTTCCAAAAGAGAATGCTCATGGAAGTATGGAATCCCGTACCATGCTGCATCAAAATCAAACCTTGTTTTTTATAGACTACACTGATCGTATTAACTCCTACAAAAATTATTTTTGAAAAAAAAACCCGCGTTTCAGAGTTATTTTATAAAATCGAAACTAACCTAAAAAGTAGGTCTATTTTTTCGACGCTACCAACGACGTATTTTAACACACATACATTACATTATTGCTCTAAAAACAGCGTAATACACTAATATTAGTAAGAATTACGAGTTAAAGTAACATCCACAGTATGCTTGACTGAAACTCGATTTTATTTTAGACCTTTACATTGCCAATAGTCAGTCAGTACAGTACAAATGTCAGATGCCACAGATAAGATAACTATAAACCATAGAGTATAGTAAGTGCTATAAACTAGTCGGGATTTAGGGATGTAATCGATAAATCAAAATCTTTAGGCTGAGAAAATCTATTTTGTTGCAAATAGCAATAAACCAAACTAAATCGATTTGGTGTACTGATCTTACTTAATTGTAATTAATTTTAGAGTCCGCTCGACAGACAAGGGTTTGTTCAATTGAAACGGAACGTCATTTATATTCAGTTGAAACGGAACGTCATATAAAGGGAGTAAAACAATATTCGTACTTTTAAACTCGAAAAGTATAATTCCAGTTCAAAAATCAAATCCCCGACGCGTAATGCCGTAAAAAAATATGAAACTAATTACTATAATATTTTGGTTTTGAGGCGCGAGACTTTTTGGTACCAACTTTGGTCATTGTCGTTTGATCAGGAGTAGGTACTATTAAACCTAAAAAAATCTCAAAAAATAATAAATTCAAAGCCCCTCTTATGCTAATGTTGTCGCAATCCTTCCTACTAAAAGAGAATATTCTGAAAAGCTATCTTAAAATAGTGTAAAAGTATAAAAAATAAATTGAATGCCCAATTCCCTATCCTGAATAAAATTGTTGTAATCTGTTCAAGTAATATAGTGAAACGCTCTATTCATCCTTGTTTCCAAGAATGGACTGAAAGGCTTACTACCTAATTTCATTCATTTTTATTGAAATGTGTGAATTACTAGTATTCAAATGGAGCTGTAAACCGACGAACAAAATAATAGGCTCTTGGGGTATTCTCGTCGTTGATTGATACCCCGGTAGTTGTTGTAGGAAGGTAGTTAACTCACACCAAACCACTGTTAGGTTCAATAGTTTAATAAGTTACGATTGTTTAGTTATCTGAGCCGCACTTGATACAATGTTATTATTGATCGACCCCCTCGTGGCTAAGTTTTAAGATACAAGCGACGCTTAATTTATGGCTCACCCATTATGTACGACACAGCTGTTTTGTTTTATTTGTCTAATAATTAACTTGTTACCTACTCAGTCTTCATGCCAAAATTGGTTCTGGTCATCTGGCAATTAATTACAGATAAACTCTGTCCTAATTTATTTAATTTATAAGTACTGAAAACTTCATAAAAAAGGGAATTTCTTAGTAGCAGCCACGGAGTCGGAATTTGTGCCCGGTTGATGGCAATCGCCCCCTATTACATGGGACTTAAACATGACTGGCGAAATGTGGGTGTAGGTACTATTAGGTACACCTCTGCCTAACCCTCGGGGATTACAGGCGTGATGTTATGAAAAAAAGAAAAACAAAAATAAAAAAAACATTGTATCTTACAAATCCCATTTTCAAATACGAATTTAATTACTTAGAACACAATATAGTTCATGATTTTAATTAACAGCTCTCAGGTCAATGATTGTATCGCTTTGATCATTTCGATCCCCATTCGAGTCATTCCATTTGTCGTTCATAATAATTGATTAACTTGATACAATCGCCATTGTTTCTGTAATATTACTCTATATAGGTACCTAGTTTCGTTTATTTCATTTTTTTTTGTTGGCGTTTTATATTTTTATTTATTTATTTATTTTATTTTAAAGAAGGCTTACAGACTAACAAAAAAAAATTGATATAATATATCGATAAAATAAAATAAAAAAGTACAGACAACAATTTATTATTTGTCTAATGATTGTTTGGGTTCTGTACCTCAGTCGGCAAAAACGGAACCCTTTTAGTGTCACTTTGTTGTCCGTCTGTCTGTCAGTCTGTCTGTCAAGACCCTTTTTCTCAGGAACCCGTGTACGTATCAGGCTTAATATCAAATACTCAGGTCTCCTACCCCTTGGAGCACTAAAAAATTAAACTTGTAAGTCAACGAGATAAAAGATATGTCCGTTTATGTCGTTTATGGCGCAATTTCACATAGGAACCAAAACCTATAGGGTACTTCACGTTGACCTAGAATCATGTTGGCAAGAAGAAATGTCTTACAGCATATCTAAAGGAAAAAATCTAAAAACGAAAAATGTGTTGTTTAATAACCAAATACCTACCTACAAGTTTATACGGGTCCAACTCGCACTAGGCCGGTTTTTTTTTAAGTAGACATGTTCTTCTTCAGAATGCATGTGATCTTTAAACGTAACTTTATAAAATTTGGTTTAGCTGTCATATCGTAACAAACAAACAGAGAGATACACTAGCTAATAGATCCGAACAATAAATAAAAAACATTATTCAATAACGAAAGCGAAACAAAACGAAATTATAATATAATTTCACTAAAACAATCATCATAATAATTCATTCATTCATTCATTGCGCTTTAATTTTAATTTATTAAAACTCACATTTACATTATTGTGAGTTTATTTTTATTTGAGCTAGACTGGCGAGCGAGGTGTCCAGAGACGTATATCGTCGCAGGCTAGCGATCTACGAAAGTGTCCAACAAAATATTGGACTTTTGGTCAAAAAACCCGTTTTTGAACCAAAAAATTTAGGGTTTCAACCTCCAACCTGGGAGCCAGCTCACGGAATGCGGACCAGGACACAGGGATGAAGGGTGAGTACTATATCAAAAGTACTCACTATAATCTAACGCTATTTTGAAAGAAAATTTGGAAAAATACAAAATTTTGATGATTTATTTTAGCACTGATATTGTTATATCTTTTCACATCAGTAAGTGGAACACAGGTCTCGTCGTATTTACTACGTCTAGATCATATTAATATCAGACACAAAAGATATTATTTTAGGTAAAAAAAATACAAAGTAGGTACTCGGAACCACTCGTGAAAAAAAGTATACATGTGAATATGGATCTAATAAAAGAAACGAGATAGCACATAATTTACTCTTGACCGAATTTCGGTTATGGCTAGGGCTACCAATTTGAATGGACCTCTAGGTACCTACCTACGTAGGAGACAACATCATCATCTTCCTGCCCTTGTCCCATGTTACTAGGGGTCGGCACAACACATTTATTTCTTCCATTTTCTTCTGTCGACCGTCACGCTATCATTTACTCCTTTTTTTTTTTCATATGAACACGTTTTTTGCGTCCATTCTACATGGGAGATAATATAATCTTGCTTAATGGATGTAAAAATATCCTTAACGAAGCCGAAAGGCACTTGTTCTTCCTGTCATTGCGATCATTTTTTTTGTTCTGGACTATACTTGGGAACTTTCTAGTCACGGAGATATTAGAATAGAATAGAATAGATTTTTATTTTGCAAATATGGGTAACTAGCTGCTACCCGCTACTTCGTTCGCGTGGCTATTTAGGTGTGTATGTGTGAGACTGCCTCGTTGGTCGAGTGGTCGCGACTACTAAGCATGAGGTCCTGGGATCGATTGACGGGTCGGGCAATATTAAAAAAAATGTTTATTTAAATTACATAAAGTTATAACGCACATGATTTGGAGATCACCTTTTAAGCAAGAAGAGGGTTGTGTAAGGTGACTCCGCTCTTCCACTTAACATTAAACAATGTATGCAATTGAAAAAATACTATAAATAATAGTGTTATTGGGGTATTCCATCAGGAATTTCCCAGTAGCAGCCACGGAATCTGGATTTGTGCCCGGTTGGTGGAATAGAATTGAATAGGCTCGCCCGCTGTCACATGGGACTTCAACATAACGGACGGCGAAATGTGGGTGTACGATAAGGTACACCTCTGCCTAACCCGTAGGGGATTTCAGGCGTGATGTTAAATTTTGTGTGAGAACTGACTGGCTGATCAAAATGTGATAATGTGGGTGATGACTTCAAAATGCGTCCTTTTGGGTACCTACTGTAATTCTGGCCGCAGAGATCCGCAACAAAGTTAAATGAGGCGAAGATATGGCTTAAAACAGTTTATTTTGGCGCTATACAACCTTCTTTTCAAAGTAAACTATCAAACGCCTTGTTGGGCACTATTTATTCCAATACCGTCCTGTATAAAACATTAAATGACTTATTATTTTCCGCACGCACGTGAAATTTTTGGGCACTGAACAAACAACATAATTATAATTGACCTTTTGAGAAGCATGGAGTGCAAAATTGAATGCCTGTCACTTTTATGGTTTGGCCCTGGAATTGTTGATCGTCATTGTAATAGCCAGTTTTAAGGGAAATTGTAACCTCTTAAATTGAAATGGTAAGTTATTTGGAATAATGGGTATCCGGGGACTTAAAACGCTCTCTCCTTTAGCAGCTCAGCTCTGTGATACGTAGCCTGGTGCCGTTGCACAGTCTGGTTGCATCAAGGTTTCGTATCACCAGAACTGGAACGCCAAATTTAAGATCCAGCTGATGGGACGGCACGCCCGTTAACTCCAGGGAATTGAGAAATTCAACGGAGTAGGCAGTACTATCATCATCAGCCATCACAATGATAATATATGGATGTGTATACTTTTGTTTTTTTTTTATTGAGCCACTCGTTCTTTGGCGCTAGTACAGCAGTTGGATGGGAAAATTCTTCGGAAAATAGAATTTTCCCATCTCCGTCGGATTCCAGACGACCCTCTCTCATTTGCAGCAGCTTATTCGCAAAGACACCTGCTTCGTGATCGTCGTACAGTTGGACGCGCATGTTGCACGTAATATGGAGCTTTTCAATCCAGGAGGTTTTCACAGTGGCGACGCCATGAGACATGCGTTTCATCCGCCGGTGTGCTCCTTTTTTATTACAAAATGGCTCCTCCCGCGCTGGGTGGAACGGAAGGGAGTGTCATCCATGTTCCTTCTTAGCGCTTTGTGTTCCAGAGCCACAGTATCTTTTTCGAACAGTCCCGCAGCTCCGGCAGGCATCGGCCCTTGCACGCGTAGAACACGAACGCGCTTTCGACACGGCCCGTCGTCGTCATAAGACGGTCGGACGGCGAGCTAGCTAATTACTCACCGTCCACAGGGTCTAAAGTCACTGCGAACAAAATGATGACGCCACCCATCAGCACCTGGATGCCGCGGAAGTCCTGCAAGCTGCGGTTCAACGCCTCTAATGCATGCTTGTGCGACATTGTTCACTCGTCCCAAACTACTTCCCCCGTTTTTGGTGATATTGCATGTTGGGACGTATCTTCGCATGCAAGATTCAGCGACCATTTGAAAATGGAATGTGCAGTCCGACCACCCATAAGCAAAGTTGCAGCAATGCCTGAGGAAGCCACAACCACAGCTATATGACGACACGATTGGCGCAGTGGCTGAGCGAATGGCTGCTGCGCTGCTTGTATCGGGTTTCATGCCCGCACCAAACCAATTTTTGTGTGGCCTACAGGTAGTTCTTCCGGGTTTGGCTGTATGTTTGTGAGTTTTAAATGTTTGTAAACACACCCACGATACAGGAGAAATTTCTAGTGTGAAACAACTTTAAAAAAAAACTTTCATGCTGTACATTGCGGTCCTTGCCGAGTTGGGTCAGTTGATGATTCAGAACAAATGCTATGCGACGGCACAGGTGGCGCACTGGCTGAGCAATTGACTGCGGCGCTGCATGTCGCGAATTTGATTCCCGCACGGAACATATTTAAAACGTCGTGGACATTATCAAATTTTAATAAAATATTGTTTTCATTTTTAAACTTTTTAGAGATTTTTTTTTGTACAGTGTAAATTGGTCAATTTTCATTCATTAATTTATGATTACCTGTCTTTTGAATGGTAAAAAAAACGAAAAGTATACATTAATCTGTTTTGTAATGATTTGAAAAACTTAAAGCATAAAAATAAAACAAAATACCTAAGACTTACAAAAAGAGAAAACTGGTTGGGGATCGAACTCGCGAACCATGTTTATTATTTTTGAAAATCTTAGCATTCAAAAAAATAACAAAAAGTGAATACTGGCTGCGATTCGAACTTGCGAACCGTGGTTTACAGGGCGGTCGCTGAACCGATAGGCCACTTATACCTGTGACAAATCGTTTGAATTAGCCGTTCTATTCTAATGCATGCTATGACATTTGTCAGTTGTCAAACCGTACCCAAGAATTGTCACACAGTAGCCAAGAATATGATTGTAATGCTCTGTAGCTCATCCCCCTAAGTTAATAGCGTGATAATATATAGCCTATGTGTTATTCCAGACTATAATCTATCTCTGTTCCAAATTTCATCTAGAGCCGTTCAGCCGTTCTGGCGTGATTGAGTAACAAACATCCATCGTAACTTTCGCATTTATAATATTAGTAAGATTTACAATAGTTGTTTTCAAATATCAAAGGTCAGCCATATTTTACCATTCGGCACGCAAACATTAAATTATTTATAAAACATGTACTTACATTTTAAAGACCAGTCAAAGCGCCCCCCCCCCTTTGACTGGTCTTTAAAACGGGGGGGTCAAAGTTCCAAGTATTCACAAGTTTTTTTTTAAATACAAGTTTTTAACATTATAACTTTACTTGTAAAACCTCCACGACCCACGTACTATTGAATGCATCCATCAGCACAATTTTTTGATTGCGTAACATTGAGTCCTGAGTAAAACGTGATTTTTCACCTCAAAAAGAAAAATTGTTTTAGCGTAACTTTTCATCTATACTAATATTGTAAAGCTGAAGAGTTTGTTTGGTTGAACGCGCCAATCTCAGGAACTACTGGTTCGAATTGAAAAAAATCTTTTAGTGTTGGTTAGCCCATTTATCAAGGAAGAATGACATCACGCTACGACTAATAGGATCGGAGCATCAATGAAAAATGTTACAAAAACGAGAAAAATTGTATTTTATAGTTTCTTTAGTTTTTAAATAAATTTAAATCTAACATTATGAAAAAAATATCTTAATTGTAATTTAATCCTTATTATTATTGTTTTTTATTGCATAATGTAAGTTAATGAAATTATTATTGATCTGATTTGGTTTTTTAACTTATTTATTTAAGAACTTCATAACATTTGTTAATTTTGGTAATGCCCATCTAGTGGCAACCACTGATCTTTAAATACAAGTATGTTTTATCTGTGGATAATGCAGTGGACTACAACATTACTACTTAGTTTTGTTAATCTTTTGTTTTATATATGTTGTAGTTGTTTATTATCCCTCAATAAATAAAATAAATATATTTCCAGGCGGACGCAGATCGCGGGTAACAGCTAATATTAACATAATAAGCCATAGGTAGATGTCATCCTAAAATATTACATATCAATAGGAAGCGCCGATTTCCAAGGAAATGAACTTATTCATTTTACTATATAAGCATTTCGTAATAAATTGGGAGTTGCCTGGTAACATTACAATTGGGCATAAGAAACATACAACTTATGAGTTTGAGACAGTTTAATACGAGTTGTGTCGGTTCATAGAAATGGTTTTGATTTATATTTAAATAGCCGACTAGTATTTATTAGAAAGTTGTCACCGGCAGTGTTCTAATCAAAGCTATTATGGTCGTATGAACACGTGATTGTAACGTTTATTTTGTTCGGCGACCCCGACTGCGTCGTCGCGCCGAACTGGAGATCATCCCGATTTTCCGAATAAATGATGGTATTTGCGCGACGCTGACGATTGCTCTGGTTGGGACGCGGTGTACGGTCGATGAAAATAATAGTGTGTTCATAATATCAGTAAGTATAAAATTATTCAAACGTGGTCTTTATGTAGGACTACAGACGAAAGCAAATGAAATATTTGGGACAGTTAACTTACTAATTTCTTTCTCTGATTTCTTATGCTCAAAATCACGCCTGTATATCCAAAATGGTTACACAAAGTTGTATAGAACCTAAAAAGGTAACCACACTCATCATCTTCTTGCCCATGCCCTGTCCATGTTAGTCGGGGTCGGCGCAACACATTTATTTCTTACATTTTCCTCTGTCAATCGTCATTTACTCATTTTTCTTTCATATCATTCCTCACACAATCCATCCATCGTTTCCTAGATCTACATCTCCCTGTCCATCCATCAACATTTATATTCATCACTCTTTTAATCATGCGATTCGTCCCTCTTCATCACATGCCCATACCATGACAGTCATAAATAGGTAACCACACAAATAATTTCTATGTACGAAAGCAAGGGTATCGTCATTTTCTTATTCAAATTCTTTGCTATTCACAATATTTTGGCCTTGTTTTTTGGGATAGAAGGGAGTGTCAGACTTTGACTGACTAAAACCCATCCATGTTCCTTCTTTTGCCCTTTGTGTTCCAGGGCCGCGGTATCTCTTTCGAACAGTCCCGCAGCCCTGGCTGGCATCGGCCCTTGCGGGCCCCTCCGGTTTGCTGACATCTCTTTAAGGCGCGCGTGGAACACGAACGCGCCGTCGACACAATATTTTTGCCTCCAGTATCATTGCTACGCCAAATACCCTTCTCACTTGACGACAGCCTTGTTCAAACAAGCTACCTACCCACAGTTAAAGTACAGACTAGTACAAAAGGTTCACTGGTTCATATATAGAGCGTAAACGTACGCCCACCAGCAGGCTTAGCCAAGTTGACAATCTACAATCGTCAACGCTAATAGAAAACGAT